>OX451385.1:2925913-4412742 GCA_949629135.1 Eremobia ochroleuca | reverse complement strand
CCCCGGCTGTCTTTGTAGATATTTGACAGTCGTAACATTTTATCCCGCATTGGATTTTCAATTCAATTGAGGGGCCCGTGGCTAAATAATAACAGCCGCACAGGTCGATCGATCAGGTTAAGCTACGCTTGCCACGGTTGGTCCGTGGATGGGTGACCATCTTTACATATCGAGACCCCTCCGTGCTTCGGAAAGCACGTTAAGCCCCGGCTGTCATTCGTGGATCTTTGTCAGTCGTTACGCGTAGTCAGAAGCCCGAAAGTCTGACAAACAGTCTTACCAACGGGTATCGTATTACCCGGTAACTGGGTTGTGGAGGTCAGATAGGCAGTCGCTCCATGTAAAATACTGGTATTCAGCTGCATCCGGTTAGACTGGAAGCCGACCCCAACATAGTTGGGAAAAGGCTAGGCAGATGATTGGATTTTCAATTGTAGGTGTTAAGCCGAGCATTGAGAATCCAACGGAGTCCATCCCGGAGCATCAAAAAAATACACTCTTGGATTTTCAACTCACGATGCAAAATCTAGTGCACGAAAAAAAATCGCCAGTGCGATCCTTGGCTTAACATATTCAAGATATAATGTTCCCACGGCCCGGTGAGATGGAGTGGCTCATAATCCAGCGAGCTCAGTGCGGGTTGGTAGATGTCACATGTCTGCGAATGTTTGGTTCTAGGACATGCCAGTTTCCTCTCGATGTTTTCCTTCACCGTTTTGATAGCAATGGTGATGAAATAACTTACACAACGTAAAGCGCCTGTCTGGGTTCGAACCCACGGAGCAGTGACCACTGGTCCACGACTGCGGGCTTAACTTACTTGTGAATAAACAAGGTGTCCCTTCTTATTGGCGGGTAGCAAGTCGTCCACGGTGACAGTGAGCCACCTGCCGTCCTTGCATAGTCTCAGTTGGTAGGCGCCTACGCTTGGCTCTCCACGCACAACGACACCTCGCACTAGGGAGGAACGTTCTGCTAGTACTGCCAGCGCGGATAGGAGCCAACAGTTGCCTAGGACACCTGGGGAGAAGAAATATGAATATGAAATGGAATCGTTTTATTCCAGATTTACATCTAAGGGGCCATTCGAGTATTAGGTAAGCATTACAGGGGGGCGGGGGGTCTTTGATTTGCTTATATTTGATGGCATGGGGGACGGGGGGGTCCGGAAGGTGATTACGTCAGCAGTATTTATTTCTTCACCTTTTCGGATTTTGTACAAAATTTAGTCAATTTTGGTTCGAACACATGTTGTTATGGCAACCCTACTTGTCTATGCTTGAAAACGAAACGCATTTTCAGGGATTCCCGGAAATAAATAAATACTTATAAGAGCAGTAGGCTCATGAATCAATAAAGAAACCATAACACATTGAAAAATGCATGTACCTACCAATGTTTACGTAATTAGGGGGGGGAGGGGGGGGGGGGATAATAGCTTTGCTTACTTTTGCTGACGAGCCCCTAAGGTACAGCCCGATTTAAATTATATGGCGGTTCGGAACATGAGGCTGCGCAGTAACAAATTCATGTGTCAACGGGGTGAGAGAGTGAGTAAAGTAAAAGTAAAAAGGCTAAAAGTAAGTAAAAGTAAAAGGCTAGGCAGATGAATATGTAAGATAATATCATTATGTTGATAATCCTGATAATGTTGATGGTCCCGGAACACACATGGGACTAAAACATAATTAAAGTCCCCGTCACGAGAAGCTATAAATTTTGTAAAAATACGTTCAGGGTTTCGCAACCTTTGGATCAAATTAAAAAAAAAAAACATTTTCTTTAATGATTTTTATTTACCACCAATATAACCGAATTCGCGAAAACAACGCAACCAAACTGAGACGCATTCGAAAGTCGAATGACAGCATTGACAGCGTCAGCGTGAACTTACTTCAAAATGGCTGCCCAAATGATGACGTTCCATGAGTCAGACGCGTTCCAGTACCACAAAACATTAGACGACAGTGCTTTATATCGCTAAAATATAACCCGACCAAGTGAAATTGCTCGTTAGTTTCGTAATAAACGTATGTTACTTTGAGTTGATTGAATTTGGGATTATTTGCTGTTGACTGAATTGTCGTTACGTAACTTAGTAGAAGTTCTTTATTTAGAAAATGTATAGCTTTTCGTGACGGGGACTTTAGTGAAATGCGGGTGTATTATTGGTATATGTACAGCTCTACTTAAGCCTTCGGGGATTACAGTCGTGATGAATGTAATGCGTACAAATAAAAAGTATTAGAATTGGCTACCTTGCGATATGTCAGAAGGCCTGGGGTCCCGGAACACGACCCAGGGCAGCCGATGGTCTGCCTCCACGTGTATCTGGTGCGGCCGCAGCCAGCGCGCGGCCGCGCCCGCCTCCGCGCCGCCGCTGTAGTACAGCGAGCGCGGCGACGCTGGGAAGGACGAGTCCACGTACGGCTCGCCCGTCTGCCGAGGGGGACAACGGTTTTTTGTGTTTGAAAACGTGCTTCCCAAATAACTCACAGATTTACGTTTGTAAGGGAAATTGGAAAAATAATAATAATATTCCACAACTTTCGCACAACGCCTTCTAGTCCCAAACTAAGCAGAGCTTGTGCTATGAGTACTACTACTAGACAACTGATAAACATACATATATTTCTAAATTACACCCAAACAAAGAACAAATGATCGTGCTCATCACACAAACATTTGTCCTAGGTGGGAATCAAACACACGACCTTGCGCATAGCAGTCAGGGCCACAGACCACTAAACCAACAGGCATCTCCTAATAAATCGTTTATTGAAAGTTACTATGGATCTGACGATATAAAACTAATGTTATTTATTTTTGGAAACCATAACGGACACAGTGATAAATGCAATAAAAAATACGGCCAACTATGCGACATGTTTTGATAAAAGACCGAAAATCGTTCAATATCGAATAGATAACTTTTATTTCAGACAGGAATCCAAAGGATTAGTAACAATTTTACTTAACTTCTAGTGTTAGTGGATTACAGACACAGATATACAATTAAGATTCAGCGTGTTTCAGTTTATAGTTTGATCACATAAAAAACATTTTTTTTTTTGCGATTACAAACTTACATTAATTTGCAGTTGGAGAGTTGACCGTGACGTATATCAATGTGGGAGAAAATGTTATTCAACTACTGTGTTAAGTTTGTTTATGGGATAAATTCTTTACAACTACGGAAACGAAGGATTCCGTTGCATGGTTCGACACGCACTTGGCTGGTTTATCTTAATGCCGTCACAATTGAAACATGGTGTAAAATAGAATTTCTAAGTTCTTACCGAGGCACACTGTGCCAGTACTTCCTGCCACTGCGTCCACGCGTGGCTTTCTTCACTTAATCGCAGTATCTCCATTGGAGTGCTCTCTTGACGCTCGCCGTCTGAACCCTCCGCTAAAACAATAGGTATAATGCGATTCAACTAAGGGCCGGTTGTTCAAACGGTTGGTTAACGTAACGTACATACGTCAAATAATACGATTACGTACTCGTTCCTATTTGACGTACGGCAAGGCCATCATTTTGTTGTAATTTGAAACAACGCTTTTTTTTGGTTTGACGTTAGTTAGCGCCATTTTTAACGTATACGCGTGTGTCAAGTGGACGTGATCCGCCCTAAGAACAGGAAAGTCAATGATCTCTATCTATAAACTGTCACATGAAAAATTCGGCTTGCAAAGAAAATTTATTTGCGTATTAATAACGTTTAATACTAAGACTCAGTTAAATAAAGTGGAAAGGAACGTTATTAATACGCAATTATTTTGCATAAATTCGGATTTCAAAGAAAATAATTCCGATTGATCGCTTGATTTGGTTTATTTTTTGCAGATCCAAATCAAACCTCATTTATTTAAACTAGGCTGAGAATCAGCACTTTGAACGTAAAAAAAAAGTAAAAAAAGTAAAAAATCATTTATTTTCCACACTAATCAAAAGCACAGTACAGACATTATTGAAATACATGGAGTGGACTGGAGCCTAAACTAGGGCAGCCCTGTATTTCAGGACTCCAGGTCTTCCTCCCGCGGCGAGTGAGTTGGTCACAATGTATGAATGAATAATAATAATAATAATAATAATGAATCTAGAGGTGTACTTAGTATATATTGTGTGTGTTTGTGTGAGTGCGTGTGTGTTGTGGGTGTGTTTGTATGTGTGCGTGCGTGTGTGTGTTGTGTGTGTGCGTGCGTGTGTGTGTGTGTGTGAAGTGCAGTTGCGCGCATATGTCTTTGTGGGAATATGTGTATACGTGGTTATGCATGAGTGAGTTTTGACTGCTCTTGGATTACTACGGACAGAACAGAGAGGTTATTTAGAAATTATAAGTAAGGATTCCGTGTCATTATAATTTAAATTCAAGAGGTATTTTTGTAAAATAGATTTACATACGTGCGAGATTTTTGGGAATATATTTAAAAGAGAGTTAAGTTTATTATATAAATAAGGAGCAAGGAAACATGAGTGTCTCCTGAAGAAAGCAGTGTTATGTTTAGTTGCCTTGCATATTCTGTTATTTCTTCGTGCGGGATAAGTTAGCTTAGCATCGTAGGTTAGTTGTTTATGTTTGCGTAGTGTAGTGTGAAGGATGAATAGTTGCCTCACTGTCAAGACGTTGTAGTCCTTATATAGGCTCATTGTGGGATAACGAAAGGGTTTTCTGAGCATTACTTTGAGTAATGACCTTTGTGCGCGTTCAACTTTTATGATTTTTGCCTTGCAGGCCCCACCCCATACCGGAATACAATAACCCAAGATTGATTGTACCAGGGCAAAGTAAACCGTTTTTAACATATTTAATTTGAGTACGTTTTTGAGCTTTTTAAAAATCCATATCATTTTACGCGTACGTGCAGAAATAATATCTAACTGAGCATGCCACGAAAGGGTATCATCTATTTGAGTGCCGAGATATCTAATATTGGTGGTTTTTACTAGCGGTGCGCAGGAGCAACGTCAAAATTACATAAGACAGTCCCCCAATACGCCCGCCCATAACCACTTCTTAGTGCTTTAAATGGGAAGAGGTGGCGCAACTAACTCCTCAGCAGGACAGCTATCTTTCCAGTTAGAAGAACTTGATTTTAAACAGTATGGACACTTATGCGGAACTAAATACGGTGCGGGCAAATCTAGCAATTTAAATCTTTGAGCAGCAGGGTATGACTTTATGGTGTCAAAAGCGGTCTCTAGGAAGACACACCAACGTACTTGCATAGATGAAGTTTCAGTGACGTCATTCGATCACCATTTCCCTAGGAAACCGTAGCTTTGATGACCATGATTTCAATCACCTGAGTACTTACGTGAGTCTTCATCATCAAGCGATGGTTGGTCAGGTGCCGCTGGTAATAGCCTAGTCTTTGGCGACTGGCACATCTCACACGATACGGAGGACCCGTTGTTCACGTACGTACACTCCGAGCACGGCCATTCTGTTGTTTCTGGTCTGATTATATGGAAAAGAAAAGTTCGGTTTAAAACTCAGTAGCATCAGCATAATCAGTGAGAGATCAGTGACTGATCCTCTCTGTGAGATACGGGCCGAGTACGGGTTCGGGGATGGTTGACCATCGATTACATATCAAGACCCCTCAGTGCCTCAAAAAGCACGTTAAGCCGTTGGGCCCGGCTGTCACTCAAATCTTTAACAGTAATTATAGGTCGTCAGAAACCCAAAAAGTCTGACAACATTACTTAACGTATTCGAAAGGCGCAAAAAACGTGTATGTACCATAAACAGCCTTTAACGTTCCCACTTCTGGGACACAGGCCTCCTCTCTGTGAGAGGGAGTGGGCCGTAATCCACCACGCACTCCCAGTGCAGGTTGGTAGATGTCACATGTCTTCGAATTTTTAGTTCTAGGACATGCCGGTTTCCTCACGATCTTTCCCTTAACTGTTTTAAGAGTAGTGGTAATTAAATAATTTACACAAAGTAAAGCGCCTGTCTCGGTTCGAACCTACGACCTACGACTTGAAAGTCGCGGCCGTTACCACTGGGCCACCACTGCTCTATACAACGTGTAACGTTAAATGCGCAAAACCTGAAAATAGTTTGATCAGAATAACGAGCAGAATTAATTGAACCACTTTTCAATATAGCTCACATTTTTCAAAAAAATCTTCATTAATAACGTTGCCGTGTCTATTTATTAATAGGTCAAGCAACCCAGTGTCAGCGCGGCGCAGCGGCTCGGTGACGACTCCTCCCTCGATAAAGAGTCGTCGCAGACGCAAGAAACGATCAGAATGGCCATTAAAACTAAAACAGCACATAAAACGTTTACAATTTTTTTTAATGGCTTATTTTCTCTTTGAAATAGGTCAATTGAATTAAAAATCAGTTGGGGTGTCTTGAGGTTTTGCGCATTTAACGTTACATGTTGTATAATTTTACTAAATAAATAGATAATAAAACTTATATTACCTGAGGTTGACGTACTTGGGCTCGGGAGGCGGCGTCTTGTGCCTCGAGCCCCGGCGAGGCAGCGCTGGAGTGTTGCGAGTGCTGCGCCTCGGAGACGGGCTGCGACCGGCTGAAGAAAAAAATGAGACAAGATTACTACAACATAGGTACCTGCAGCATGCTGAAGATTCCGTTGCACAGTTTCTTCTTTCCAGCTTAAACATTAGGTGCGGATTTCAGCAATGCAACTGACAGCGATGAGCACTTGTAAACCGCGTTCAAGAGCTGTCAGTGTCAATAATAATCAATAAAAATTTTCTCTTGAACGCGGTTCAGATGTGCTGAACGCGTTTAGTTCCACTGGTGAAATTCGCCCTTAAAAGTGAGGAGTAGGCGATTTCGCAGCCATTCGGCCTTTTGTACGCACGACGACATATCAACCTATTTCCATAATTTCCAGTATAAGCTGACCTCTCATTGTACGATAAGCCTATAGAGTGCGAAGTCAGCTAAAACTGGAAATGTATACGTTGATATGTCGTCGTGTGTACCACTGCCTATGGTGAAGCCCGTGCTCGTGTGTCTATAAATAAATGAGTAACCACTGGTGGAACTTACAGGCACCATGGTTGGCATCAGTGACCGGAACTGTGAGACCGTGTTTGGGCACCGGCGGCGTCTTGCACGCGAGACACAGGTTCGCCGACAAAGGATTCTGCAGCGTACATGAACTACACGACCTGAAATTGACATTAGTTAAGGATTAATAGTTGTTCTCCAAATGAGGGGCCCGTGGCTAAATAGTAACAGTCGCATAGTTCGATCGATCAGGTTAAGCTACGCTTGCCGCGGATAGTCTTTGGATGGGTGACCATCTTTACATACCGAGACCCCTCCGTGCCTCGGAAAGCACGATACGCCGTTGGTCCCGGCTGTCATTCGTGGATCTTTGACAGTCGTTACGGGTAGTCAGAAGCCCGAAAGTCTGACAACCAGTCTTATCATGGGGTATCGTATTACCCAGTAACTGGGTTGTGGAGGTCAGATAGGCAGTCGCTCCATGTAAAATACTGGTATTCAGCTGCATCCGGTTAGACTGGAAAAGGCCAGGCAGATGATGAGTTGTTCTCCAAATCAATATTTCATTTTTAAGGCTAACACAGTCATCATCGTTCTCCTGCCAATGTATTTGAGGTCGACGCAACATGTATTTTTCTTTCATACTTCTCTACTAGTCGTCATCTCGGTAGTCACCCCTTTTCTAGCCATTTCATCTTTCATGTATGTTGTCTGTTGACTGTGTGGTTTGAGACAAAATGTGTACATTGTTTTGGTAAAATAAATTGTAAACTATGTTTTGTACTATGTGTTATGATACAATATTATGGAACAAAGGTTGTTGACAATAAGATGGTTCCTTGTCAGTGTATACATCTTTTTGGGACTGACTGTACATGTCAGACCGAAATAAGAATGGTACACCGCCAGACGCTGACGATCAAATCGAAAATATTTAACAAATGGCTAGGCCATCAAAAAGGTTTTAGATTGATGTCAACACGACAATGGTCAAATGTGTATGCTATTTTGATCTTTGTTATCAAGTCATTAAATACAGTTTTATCTGCCGTAACTTTAAATTGGGAATGGAATAAGGGAAAGAATTTGAACACTGACGAAGATATGACTACTGTACACAAGTCATCGTTTTCTAAATATCCGAACCTACATAATACTAGCTGTCCCCGCAACTTCGTTCGCGTGGTGTCTATAATGTGTGTATTTAATAATTATTTTTTTAAATAAAAGTACCCTTAGTTACTCTTTCTAATATCAGCTATCTGCCAGTGAAAGTCCCGTCAAAATCGGTCCAGCAGTTTTGGAGATTAGCCGTAACAAACAAACAGACAGACAAAAATTTCAAAAACAGTTTTGACTGACGAAACAATTACCAAAAATTATGTGGCTGCGGTTTCGATCCCGCGCAGGCGGCGCACGCAGCGGCTGTTGACTCGTTGACCAACGTGCAGCGAGTACACGACCATGTGATCACTGATACAGCTGGGCTCGGCGCTGGCGTGGAATCTGAGGAGAATGGATGGAAATTATTACAACTGGCAAAACTGTCAACGCCTTCAGAGAACGCCACTTGACATTATCGTATCGTATTTCCCGTTAAAGTATTGTGATATTAAGGGCGCGCTCCCACTATGTCGTAACGATTAATTTATCGTTGGACGACTGTCGTCTCTAGCTGTTCCCATTAAATTATTGTGATATTAAGGGCGCGTTCCCATTATGTCGTAACGATTAATTTATCGTTGGACGACTGTCGTCTCTAGCTGTTCCCATTAATACGATTGTTTGTCGTCCAATTTTTTTATCGTTTAGCGACTATCGTATCTAGCTGTTCCCATTGGATCGCGACGACATTTTATCGTTGATTTGCGGTCACTGTTTAGTCGTAATGATTTTTTATCGTTTTACGACTGTCGTGCTAGCCGTTCCCAAAAATAATAATAATAATAATCGTTTATTTGCATGAAATATGGTGCTTACAGATGTCATAATACAATTCATAGTACTTCATATTCCGCCTACTAAATTCAGCATGCAAATTTTTGATGTGCCATGATTCGTGGTTATTAATAATATAAAATTATTTAGAAAATGTCAATAAAAAAAATATATATACAAATGTCAAAATAAAAATACAGGCAATGTCACGACAATCTGTTGTCACTGCAAAAAATGTTGTAGACGACAGTAAATCGTGTCGTTCTATATGTGAACACCTCCATTTAAATACACAAGCCACGACACTTTAAACGACACGATAATCTGTCGTCACGACATAGTGGGAACGCGCCCTAAGAGGTTATTTGGATCGTACTCGTCGTCGTACATAATCAGACTATAATGTCCCCACTTCTGGGACACAGGCTTCCTCTCAGTGAGAGGGAGTTGGCTGTAATCCACCACGCGGGCCCAGTGCGGGTTGGAGGATGTCACATCTCTTCGAATTTTTAGTTCTAAGACGTTTCGGTTTTCTCACGATGTTTTCCTTCACCGTTTTGATCTAAAATCAGTGCTGATTAATTAATTTACATAAAGTAAAGCGCCTGCCTGGTTGCGAACCCACGACCGATCTCATCATCTGCCTAGCCTATTCTCAACTATGTTGGGGTCGGCTTTACATGGAGCGACTGGCTATCTGAACTCCATACCCCAGTAACTAAGAAATACGATACCCCTTGGTAAGATTGGTTGTCAGATTTTCGGGCTTCTGGCGACCCGTAACGACTGTCAAAGATCCACGAATGACAGCCGGGACCAATGGCTTAACATGCTTTCCGAGGCACAGAAGGGTCTTGGTATGTAAAGATGGTCACCCATCCACCCATTAACCTGATCCATCGTCGAACCAAAGACCTACATGCGTCCGTAATATAACAAAACGCCTTACCAACAGCAAACAGCAGTTCATCACTGTTCAAGTCATGATCCAGCGACGCTATCGGCACAGTTAACTTCTTAGGTTCTCGGCTTAACTCCACCTTGGTACTGGAACACGCTTCTGAGGTCGGTATCGTTGGACGTGTACTGTGAAACATAGTTGTGTTTAGAAATAAGACTTACCAATGAGGAAGGTCGGGTAAAGGCGCGATCATAGGTAGGTCCCTACGTCCTACAATAATTTTGACATTTAGTTCATTCGTTCCATTTCATGTTCATTCATGAGTTTGGTTTTATTTTAGTATTTCGTTATTTTCGGGTATCACTTTCTTCAAAATGTTTCCGACACAACCGCAAACTCTGTTTTTTTAATCTCGACGAATAGCTTTAAGTTCGGCTTAAAGAACTTTATTTCCCATTAAGACAATCGTCACTTACATGAGAACAATAAATCTTATTACTAATTATATTATATCAGTGCGGGTAGAAGAAAACAAATAAAAAATAAAAAGAAGTATCATTGACAACAAAATTGGAAGCGAGTTTACAATCTTCATAACGTAGGTCCTTTCTGAAAATGGTGGATTTCAATTTCGGAGTATTTAGGAACACAACCACCCGTCATATTCGCAAAAATAAAATAAAACCACCTTTGTTTTCGCCATTTGACAGTCACCTTCCCCATCGTTATAAGTTCTGTTTTTGCCTGAAAACCTGAAAGACTTGGTTTTTAAACCGAAAAAAAAAGTTATTTTTTATTATTATTTTCCCCCAACTTATTATTTTTGTGTTTTTTCTTTGCGTCATGTCTTACCGCAAATAAATGTATTTTCCTTCTGTTCAGCAGAATTTCCCCAAATTAGATATGAGGGTAGAAGTTACTTTAGCGCAAAACTGGCTGTCCGAGCCGTCATGCAATTTTATAAGTTGTCATGACAGGGATAGTGAGATTAGTCCCAAAAATATGACAATAACTCACCTATTATGAGGCGCATCAACAACATCTCTGGTCGCGAGCGTCACCGCAGCGTGCGGCGGCCGCCCGCTGCGACACACGTCGCAACAGCGCGCCCACCACGCGTTGTACGCGAACCAACACTCGCTGCACTGCCACATGCGGCTCTCGCGACTGTATGTAACACGCAATGGACATGGCATTCAAAATTATCCATTTACGCAAATTAGGTCGTGAATCAGCATTTGTTGAAGGTTAGGAGTTACAAAAGACAGCCTGAACTAGAAACAACAACCATTCACTACTTCCTATAGTAACCAACAACTTTTGTGGAAGGCTATGACATAAAACGTTATGTAATTGAAAAATCATCGACGAAAATTGAGGTTACAAAGTTTACCTCAATTTTCAAATGAAAAACAACATCAAGATGATTTAAAATTAGAATTTTGGCATTAAGTTTTCAAAAAAAAAAAATCATAGTAATCAATTTCTAAGTGACTCCAAGAACGTGTGACCAGCATCGCAGGCTATCGTAACGAAAATGACACATTTCGATAACCTGATTTGCCTTGCCCCCGACAGCAAACAGCTGTCGGAAGAATAGCGATCGTCTGTTTGATTTAAACTGATAAAATTTTCGGGTTTTGGACTTATGAACAGCGTTTAAAGGACTCCTACTCGTACGATAACATTAATTGATTTTTGATACAGTTCGGAAGCGTAGCGAGTGGTTGCAAATAGCTATGAAAAATGTAAACAAACGGATCAGAAAACGTAACTGACATTTTCTGATCCGTTTTGTTTACATTTTCGTCAGATAGTATTGAAATAGACTATACGTTGGTGTTTCTATTCAATATTAAACAAAAAACCTTTGCTGACACCATATTGAGCTGATACAAATGCAGCCTTAGCTTTACGTGTATTCTTAAATCGAGTCACTCGCGTGACTTAACAAGCGAATGAGGGATTATATCAATTGAATGGATTGCATGCAACATTCATCTGTGCACGCCATAGGCATTCAAGACATAAATTATGTACCATAACCTAAATAAACATCTTTAAAGTTCTTTGTTTCTTCTTTTTGTATTAACATGAATGAGATAGCAATAGAATTTGGATGACTTACGTGGCTTGTTGCTGCGTCGAAGGCACTTTACTCGGCTCCCTGGGATTATGGGACACTTTCCCCACGGATGGCAGCATATTAAACACTTTAGTTTCCCTTGCTGGCCCTATATGCGACGTCCGAATATTCGAAGCCACGTCATTCACTGGCGAAATGCAGTTCTCAGCACCCAACAACTCGTCTATGCGAGCATAATCACCATCACTTATGTCATTTGAGTACAGAGCCTCATTCTGCGAATTACTCATCACTGTCTTCGTATCCTGAACGGAAACATATGAATAACGGGTGCCGTTGTTATTGACTTGTAGTTGCAAGTTCAGATCCTTATATTTCCCCTTGTTTGGCAGTGCGTAGATCACGCCTTCGGCGTTCGTGTCCCAACTACACTCTTTGTCGATCAACTCGACGCTGTTTTCGTCAATCTTCGAGTCTTTCCGGCCGTCGGACTTCGGAAGACTGTTGCAATAACTCGCCAGAGATTTCTGATAGTCGTTAAGACTTCTTCGACTCGATATCACCTTACCAACTGGACGTTCCGCATTTGTTTGTTCCGAGAAAGACCGTCGGTACGTAGGCCGGATTTCTGGAGAATTCTGTGCGCTGATCGACCTTCGGAAGGACGCTCCTAGAGTTGTGCTTCCCGTCGGCCAATCAGGGACCGTTATCATGACGCCACCTGACGTGGGAAGCGACGTCGCGCCATCTCTGACTGCAGCTGTCTCGTGCCTTCCCAAAGTCGTGACACTTAGACCTCTAGCGTTAGGAATCCTCGCTAACGGAGACACTCTTGGCGAAAGACACGCTTCACAATGCGTCCTGATACCAGAATTTTCTAGAGTGCACTTACTGCACGACCACTTCTTTAAATGCAAACCCCGGCTCTGCTCCCTTTGGTACTCTTTGACATAATTAAGCTCCCAGTTGGATTTACTCTCATTACACTTTTTCGGTCTCCGGGTCACGGTGTGCAGACTTCTAAGGAACGACTCTCGAGGGTTACACTGGCCGTATCTTTCGGAGACCATTAAACTCGTGGGTCTATTTATGGTTCCTCTGCCAGTTTCGTCGACTTTCCACCACTTTTGCTGGGAGTTGATGACAGAGCCGTGGGATAGAGACCTGGTAACGCCATGCGCATGGTCCGTCAACTGAGTGGGAGAAAGACGGAGGGACTGCAAGTCGAGGTTTAACCGGCGACCGTCAGAATAGCTCGTTGTGGGCTTATACGATGATGGGACTGCTAGAGTGTTGGACCTTATCATAGTGTTGTCTGTAAAGAGTAATAAGGACATTAAATTTTAAAGACAGGAGAATAAAAACTATGTTTAAGCATCATTAACCTAAACCCTGTAGAGGTCTACTCATCAGTCCGTCAGCGAAGATACGGGCCCGTCCGAAAGAAGCTGATCCGACAAAACAAGTGTCAAATATATTTTTTTTTCTGTTAGGCAAATACATATCGGGTCTAGGGACCACTGACAAATCGTGTTGTCATTAATTCTTAGTTCGAGCCCCGAAGTAATCATAATATGTTCATAAGTGATATGGAGTAGGAAAGGTCCGTGACTTTGGCCGAAACTACGGATTTCTTGCTCAAGGAGTAGAGAGGTAACACAGTGCGATTTAATAGCCCGTGGCATACCATAAGTTGAAGTAGTACTTGCATCGTAAATGGGGACTTTATGGACTCGAGACTTACCTTTAGCAGACTTTTCTTTGTCCGTCATCCCTGAAGCTTGATCCTCATCATCAGACAGCCTGAAATACAAAAACAATATTGGTAGCTTACTTGTACTGACTGGACAGGTCCCCTCAATCTGTGTGATTCTTTCGTCACAAGACCTATTCAGACACCAGTATACCTACATGGCCCTCACATGACCTGACCAAGATTATGTCAGGACTTTACAAGGAACTGTGAGTTTGTTTTTGGAATTCCTTCTCAGAGTAGTCAAAAAGGAAACGCCGACCTCATCTAGTTTATAAACTATGATTGACGTGTTAAAGTGTTTGTACAAACCTGCTTACATAAATGAAATCGTTTATCATTTGTGTACAACTTAAGATTCACGAGGCACTTCTAGTTAACGTAGCCTCCGACGTATACGCATGGTAACGGTCGAAAAGTACGTTAATTGTTAAAATTACTATTGTTATCATCAATGCGATTGTCAAGCACTGTAATTATGGCTATTTTCCCACACAACCTATTGTTACTTTTGATTTCAGCGCTGTATCTGGGCTGATGTAAGAAACGCCAGGCACTTGTGGGTTGTGTGGTATTTTTTTTTTTAATGGTATGAGGCAACAACAGATGATTATCCCTGTATGAACTAAACAAGAGCAGCCAAGAACAACCTCCGGTTAGTGTAGGACTACTGCAGGATATTGAACAAAAGGAATTAATGGACTTAGGGTTTGGGTGGCTAAGATGGACTAGTCACCTAGAACTATCGAAGAACTATGGCCCCTGTCTGACCAATGTTTTATATGTATAGGATATATACATATACATACATATACCTACATATACACGGATAAAATGGCAGGGTGTGACTTGCACACTCAATAATGAGCCCCCGAAAACGGTCGCAGCACATGGTGACGTAGCGACAAGCGGGCAACATATCCTGAGGTGCTTGAGGAGTGGAGAGGTATTCCACGGCTATCAGGACAATCCAGGAAGTACGGTCAAGATCCCTACCAGCATCTTACTACAATACTTCCACCCTTAGTGGGAAATTATCAAATAACTTCTCCCGCTCTGGGCGGAGCGGGAGGGTGTGTCAGACTTTTACTGACTAAAACCCACACGTGTTCCTTCAGTTGCCTGTGCCAAGGGCCACGGTAACTCTTTCGAACAATCCGCGATCAATACTTCCACCCTCCGAGCACGTTCGCTCTTGCGAATCTCCACTCAAACCATTATTGCTATTATTACCTGTAGACAGGTGCGTGTGGCGCAAGCGCGTCGCAGGCGGCGCAGCGCCACGCGGCGGACACGTTGCGCAGGCCGCACGCGCACCGCCACGCGCGCGACGCCTCCGGGGCGGAGCCCACGCACGACCATCCGCTGTAACAAACATAAAAACACACTTAACACTCATATCAGATGCTTTAATGATTCATGGGACATAAAATCACGCGCTGTGCCCCCGAAGGGTTGGACAGAGGTGTTCCTATGGTACAGCCACATTTAACCAGTAATGTTTAGGTAAGTCCTATGTAACAGGGTCCAGATGGAAAAACCCACTAACACTTTTGCCTGACCCGGGAAACGACCCAAGAACCTCATGCTCGTCTAACCAGATGCAGCTGAATACCTGTATTTTACATGGAGCGACTGCCTATCTGAGTTCAACAACCCAGTTACTGGGTAATACGATACCCCTTGGTAAGACTGGTTGTCAGAATTTCGGGCTACTGACGACCCGTAACGACTGTCAAAGATCCACGATTGACAGCCGGGACCAGCGGCTTAACGTGCTTGATATGTGAAGATGGTCACCCATCCACGGAACAACCGTGGCAAGCGTAACTTAACCTGATCGATCGACCCGTGCGGCTGTTATTATTTAGTCACAAGCCCCTGTTCACCGATACATTACAACTGCAAATGTAAGGTTGGTCGACTATTACTCGTAAACTTATAAAGCCTACTTAGCTGTGATAGTTTTCCTTTTAATTCCGTTATTATACACTACTGCCGTGAATTTTTCACATATCCAAAAGCAACTATTTAGCTGGCTGGGGGACATTTGACTCTAACAAAAATTAGCTCTTTAAAGCTTAATAATTCACAAACGGATCCCTGAGTCTAAAAATGGTTTTCACAGACCCGCAATATTTTTGAAAGACCTATCCAACGATACCCCATACCATGGGGTACACGAGAAAAAAAAACATCCCCACTTTAAGTGTGTCAGCGTGATTAATATGTATATCCATGCCAAATTATAGCTTTTTAATACTAATAGTCTCTGAGCTAAACTGCGGACGGACGGACAGACAGAAGGACGTGGCGAAACTATAAGGGTTCCTTGTTGACTACGGAACCCCAAAAAGCTATCTATTCATTATTCTTATGACTAGTTTCCAATCTAGATTATAATGCCAGCGTAGGCAACATGTAAGAGTTACAATAATAGGTATATCCTTTCAGTTACAATGGTGCTGAATCAATTATCCTACATATCAAATAATTTGCCCTTTCCTTTCATTAACTTTGGTCATACAATACTTATTGCTGCACATAGTAGCATTACATAACCAGCGTATAATGTTCCCACTGCTGGGACACATTTACACGCTCCTCTCGGTGAGGGAGTAGGCCGTAATCCACGATGTGAGCCGACTACAGGTTGGTAGATGTCACATGTCTTCGAATTTTTGGTTCTAGATCATGCTGGTTTCCCCATATTTTTTTTCTTTACCTTTGCTGGTTATTTATCATAAATTTTGTGTACTTAATAGTTTAGTAACTTCTCCGAATATTACCTATTATTAATTTTTATCTTTATTAGCTTAGTTGTGAATGATATTGTGCATGCTGTGGTCTCCTATAAGTGAAGGAGAGCACCGACTTAATACCTGATCATCTGCCTAGCCTTTTCCCAGCTATGTTGGGGTTGGCTTACAGTCTAACCGGATGCAGCTGAATACCAGTATTTTACATGGAGTGACTGCCTTTCTGACCTCCACAACACAGTTACTGAGTAATATGATACCCTTGGTAAGACTGGTAGTCAGACTTTCAGGCTTATGACGACCTGTAATGACTGTTAAAGATCCATGAATGACAGCTGTGACCAACAGCTTAACATGCTTTCTCAGGCACGGAGGGTTCTTGGTATGTGAAGATGGTCACCCATTCACGAACCAACCGCGGCAGGCCCTCCCTTAACTACCTACTCAATACCTGATGTTACCCTTTATTTTTTGTGTCATGTATTGTGTACATCTTTTGTTGGAGATCCAAAATCAATAAATAATACAGTCAACGGTAAATCTCTTTGCATTTATTCCATTGTAGTAAGGGCCATTTGCATCATTCAACAGTTACCAATGCTGGGGGGTTGACTGTACTATATGAATATTTTTACATTTTCCCAGCTAGAAACATAGGTAAGCCAATACAAAAACTGAAACTCTCATTCAAATACATAAACAGAAGGGTTTAGCCTACACATCGGTTCAATATTATGACTTGCCCGGGTAGTTTGCAGGCCTGGAGAGCAGCAACACAGGTATTCTTATCACAGGCTCGTCTTTACAAATTCAATGTATTATTGTAAACCCATTTATGTACTGTAAGAACTATTTTCAGTATGTTTGTGATGGAGAAAATAAACATCATTGTTATGGTTTTGTTTTAAATAATATCTAACTAAGATCACTTGGATTACTTTGTTTGTGACACAGGTATTAATTTAATTACCAAGATAGTTTTCATTATTAAAAAACGCTGCACACAATGGTTAGACTTTTTTGTCAGTGATGTGATTGACAAAAACAAATGCTATGTTTATTAGATAAAATTTAAAATTGCATTCATGATATAAAATCTGAAGCAAATATTGATAATCAATTAGGTGGAAAAGTATGAACAAGGTGTGTGTTCAGGTTTCTTCAAACAAAGGTTTGATTCTCATTTTGTCAAGAAAATGTTAATCTGTCTGTTTGCAAGTTACGAAAATAATGAGTTTTGTTTATAATAGACGTGGAATTTATAGGATGGAGTATCGATAGCACTTTTTTAATTGGTTTTTTCAAACAATACACCATTCATGATCAAGATTTTTTGCCACTCATACTTACATAGAACTCCACTCCTAATGACGTTGTTCACAGATATTCCATTTTAAAATACGTAAAAATACTATCCAAGGTACGATATTAACGAAACGAACAATCCATTAGTCGAAACTGCCCAACAATACATACCTATATACATCGCGAACAACGAACACATATAATCACATTTTTAACACAATTGCTGACACACAAATACCTAAAAGTGCACGTTAACATCTAATTTAGTTAATGAACTCGCTTCCACTGCGCACAACAATGAAATACAATAGAAATATAACCTAAAATACGGGTCACGAAAAATCGATAATTTGCTGACAGAAACTGAACGACGGGGATAGTTGCGAGAAAAAAAAACACACCTGTTAAAGCTATTTTCAGTCGGTATGACGATCGCTTCAGAGCCAGGTGTAGTTCCTTCGCTTTTTCCAGTTCGCGATGTGTATTCCGGCGATGAATCTCGACAATTTTCTTTAAATATTCCACTGTCATGACTCGATACCCGCTTTGTACCACATTTTAAACACTTCACACTTTCTGTTGGATTGATCTGGCCGCACGTCTGACAATGCCATTGCAGCACCGATGCGATTGAGCCCATTTTAATTCACACATGGCTATGAGACCATAACAAAGCTTCTTTTTATGAAAACAAATTCAGATTTGAGAAAAATGAAAACAGCTGATCCACCATGTTGTTTGTGTATAACTTTTTTTTATGTAGGTACGCGACGCGACGGTATACAAATTCTTTTCGGTTTTATCGGTTTTTTTTTTTCTTTTTATTTATATAAATTCGTATGGATTTCATAAATATCAATAAGATTATGTGAAACATTTTATTGAACCATAAACTTCAATAAATTTAAAATATTTTGTTGTACAGCGACATCTACTGCAATTTGTAAAGAAGCAATAGTCGAGGTACATAATTATATGTAGTGTCACAGTTCGTCAGCAGATGGCGCTGTTTATTCCAGTTTCTCCTGGAATTTAAACACAAAATAATAAATATTTTCCTTATGAATAAAAAAATTAAAACTCAAGAATCACACTAAATAACCAGTTTCCTAAAAAACCACATGTGTAGTGTGGAAGCTAATAGTTAGATCCTTCAGATAGGTATGTATTACAGACAATGGTACAGACGCCA
Source organism: Eremobia ochroleuca (assembly GCA_949629135.1). Classification (NCBI taxonomy): domain Eukaryota; kingdom Metazoa; phylum Arthropoda; class Insecta; order Lepidoptera; family Noctuidae; genus Eremobia; species Eremobia ochroleuca. The sequence goes on along the minus strand of OX451385.1, from coordinate 4,393,801 downwards.
GCACATCATGCTACTACAATCTGACAATTATGTAGATTTTCAACTTTATCGCTACAGTATAAGGTTCAAAGTTGATTGGGAAAATTTGACAGTTTCGGGTAGCTTGATGTGATGGCGTCTGTACCTACTTCAGAGTTCCTATCCTGTAATGAAAAATTATATGTCGAATTGCAAAAGAACTTATACAATACGAAAATAACAGCCAGCTCAATGCAATCACACAATTTGGAGAAAACATGACCAATTTCAGTACTTAATAAACATTAATTAATTATTCAGACTCACAAACGAAACAAAGGCAACTCATAAAAGTAAAGGCTTATATTTAAATTAACGGAAGCTGTTGTTTACACTATCAATCATGATTGAGAATGATTATAAAGGCCAAAATTGCGTATCGTGTCGTGGCCGTTCATATTAATTCAACGGCAATAACTTTAAAAAACCCACGGTGGATATTGCACGCTGATAAATTTTGAATTATCGTTATTCCCCGAGTACGGATGTGATAACGGATTTCATAAAGTACCTACTAGGGGTGTGCGCATTTGCGTTTTACGGTTTTGCAATAAGTCTTCGGGTACTTGCCTAATGTTTTCCGTTTCGGTATGATGATAGCCTGCAGATATTTGTGTGGTTATCATTTTCATGAAAAGTTGGATATGAATGAACGTTTATGTTGGTGTTTTATCCCTAGTAATAGAAGAATATGTATACCCTATGTAATAATTTTTATTTACCAAACATGAAACCAAAAAAAATTTGCTGTTCCCTACATTTATGTTCGCATAACTCGTCAAAATGTAGGGAACAGCAGATTTTTTTTTTTCGCGATTTCAGGTTTGGTCCCATGGTAAAAGGTGTTTATGTACAATGAACCCTTTAAGAGGTTGTGCTTTATTTAAGTCATACCTTGTATATGCGAAAGTTTATGAGGATGGAAGGATGGATGGATATTTGTTACTGTTTCACGCAAAAACTACTGAACGGATTTTAATGAAACTTTACACTAATATAGCTTATACATTAGAATAACACATAGGATACTTTTTATCCCGATATTCCCACGCGTAAATGTATAAAGCATGGGGTGACACAATAACTTAGGTACCCACCTAAAATACTCATACCTACTCAAATTTTGAAGAATCTGAACTGAGTGTGTTAAATTATGGATGTAGGTACGGTCTCCAAAGGAGATAAGTAACCAGATTCGTCGGACATAGCTGAAGTTTAGTAATAGGTAGTACGGGCTGGCGTCCGCAACTCCACGTCAATGCGCGTTGAAGTTTAGTATGAAACTGATGGAATTTTGCGAATAAAATTTAATTTAATTAATAGAAAACAACCCAACACATAACTCCAGTACACAAGCTTCATATCTTAAGTAGCATAAGTTGGAGAAAAAACCGCCAGGGTGATGTGGGAGTGGGACGGACACGTTGCGCGAATGCACCCGGAGAGATGGGCAAAGTCGTCATACACTGGACGTCTGAGAGAGGACATCGCCGTCGAGGTAGACCAAGATGAAGGTGGTGTGACGATCTGATAAGGTTTACAGGGCCAATATGGCCAGATATAGCAACGACAGGGCGGCTTGGAAGGAAAAGGGGAGGTCGTTGCCACAAACTATAGGCTAAAGGAAACGAATATAAAACAAACAGCTAATTTATCAAATTAAATTTCATTCGATAATATTTAGCGGTTTCTTACTAAACTTCTACATCCGACGACCCTGGTTACTTATCTCTTTTCCGCCTCCCCATCCCTAAAATCCTCATCAAATTATATCCACTATCCAAATCCATTACCATTTCCTTTACTGCTAAGCATCAACGTGATTAAACAACAACTCTGATATAAACGTGCACAGTGGGCCGGATGACCCGCATCACCCGACTAAGTTCACAGACCGTTACGGTGCAGTTAAAGCTAAGCGCACATTATCGGACAGTCGCACGGCAACCGGACAATCGTAACACAACCGGACATTCGGATAGAATTTCATAGCAGCGCAGCACTAATGTCAAAATAAACGAACGATTGGTACGTTCCAAATTCAAATGCGGAGTTGAATTTTAAGATGCTCTAAATTGTTTGAATGTTGTGTTACGTTTGCCTGTGTTTGAAAATTGAATAGGCATTTTAGGGTTCCGTCCTCCTCATCCATAATAATAATAGTTAGCTTTAAAAATAGTTTAGGCTATTATATTATGCTTTTAACTCAATACTATAATTGGGTATGAGGTCTTGCGTTATTTATGTTGCATATTTTACTCGTATACCTACTTATAAATTTTGAGTCTAGCATTACTTAACGCATTTAAAATTGAGTCTTATTACTTTGAGGTAAGATTTAATTTCCTTTGGCTCAATCGGCGGTCATTATGGCATAATACATAATTTTTGAAAAAAAGAAAATAGGTACCTATATCAAAATTACTGAAATTGATTCAGTACCTATCTAGTCAATTATGAACAAACTATGTACTTGCAGGACTTGCGTTTATTCTGTTACACATTGTATATGATATCAATCTACAGTCCGCGCGCGAGCTCCGAGGAATCGGTGGCTGAGGAAGCGGGCGGGTGTGCGCCGCGCCCGACCGTCGCTCCACCCCCCGCACTCTCCCAGTACTAGTGTCGACCTTGAAGCGAGAACACGCTTATCGAGTCATTTTTAATTTTGCGATAGTAGGTAGTGTTATTTTCTACTATAAATAGTACTACACTTATAATTATGTTGTTTTGTGTCACGATGCAATGCGATTACCGCCTTATATGTGCGACTTGAACCCAATAGAGCTCGCATGGGCAAAAGTTAAAAGGCTCGTGAGGGAACACAACATTACTTCAGATTTTTCTCTGACAAGACTGAAGGAGATCACCGAAAAAGCTATCACGCATGTCACAAAAGAAGATTGGTGTGGATATGATAAACATGTTTTAGCATTAGAGGAACATTACTGTCAAAGGGATGGCTTAATGGAGAATGTTGTCGACTCATTTATTATTGAAGTGCGTGAGGAGAGTTTATTTTCATATTTTTTTTTTATTTCAAGTACATATGTAATACCCTCATAAAATGATTTCATGACGTACACTTGCGCGGAGGCTCAAGATGTATTAGTATCGATAGTGCAATATCGACTAAATCACAACTCTAGCTCATTACGTCAACATTCCTTATCATTCCTCGGAGCTCGCGCGCGGACAGTACATGGTCTTCACATGATCTGACCAGATTATGTCTGGACTGTGACCTCTGAGTTCGTTTCGGCCTTTCTTCTCAGAGTAGTCAGATAGGAAGCAGCGATCTCATCTAGTCTCTATAATATTATTGACGTGTGAAAGAGTTTTACAAACCTTCTTACAGAAATAAATTATTTTATCATCTCTTCGAACAGGGTTGTATCTTTTGCCAGCAATAGCTAGCTAGTTCAAAGACTTGGTATGTACCTACGGGTTACCAACAATACACATAAATATTTATATATTATAAATATATATTGATGCCTGCTCAATGTTTTATTGTACACGGATAAAATTTGCCTGGTTCATTATTATTTATTAATTTAAACTTTTCGCAAAAAAGGTACAAAGGCGGACTTAATACCTTAGGCATTCTCTACCAGTCAACCAAGGGTGGTGAAGAGATTAGATGGCAGGTGCTTTGGTTGACACGACGATGAAAAAAAAACAAACTAGACAAATACATAAACAGGTTATAAACACATACTATAATATACATTTATAATATATAAATATTATAGTAAATCGTATGTGTGTGTTTATAACCTGTTTATGAATTTGTGTACAATAAAACATTGATCAGGCAGGGGCCACAGTCCTTCCATAGTTTTAGGTAACCAGTCCATTTTAACCACCCAATACCCATAATCCAACATGGGTATTGGGTGGTTAAGCCCATAATCCAATATAGAGGGCTTGTGGCTAAGTAATAACAGCCGCATGGCTCGATCGATCAGGTTAAGCTACGCTTGCCGCGGTTGGTCCGTGGATGGGTGACCATCTTCACATACCAAGACCCCTCCGTGTCTCGGAAAGCACGTTAAGCACGTTGGTCCCGGCTGTCATTCGTGGATCTTTGACAGTCGTTACGGGTCGTCAGTAGCCCGAAAGTCTGACACTTTCGGGCTACTGACGACCCGTAACCGTCTAGTCCCGAATAGTCTTACCTAGGGGTACCGTCTTACCCAGTAACTGGGTTGTGGAGGACAGATAGGCAGTCGCTCCACATAAAATACTGGTATCAGCTGCATCCGGTCAGACTGGAAGCCGACCCCAACATAGTTGGGAAAAGGCTAGGCAGATGATGATGACCCATAATCCAATATCTTTGTTTCCATACCCTGCAATAGTCCTACACCAAGCGGGGATGGTCGTTGGGTTTACTTCATAGTGCGTACGGAGATAACGTCTGTTGGTGCCTCATTTCATTAAAAGCGTCTAACAGGCCTCTGCGAGTTGGTTTCGGCCCCTCTTACGCCTTTCAGTTAAGGTCCGGGACTCCAAAATTACCGAGATATGTTCAACCTGGCAAAAGAAATACACAAACAACGTGGCAAATAATAAGAAACTTAGAATATGCAGTTTTGTCCACGATTCTCTAGGTTGAATGCCGTTATTCCAGATACAATTACGCGTGGATCCACGTTTGCCTACAACTCAACCGTACAAATACATTAAACTTGTTAAATTACAGCTAACTATGTTAAACAAAAGAGCTGTTCACTTCCAAATATTTTTAAAGCTATTAATTATAAAACCACAAATCCTTTTGCGGGCTCGGAACGCCCGAAAGTTTAAATCACAATAATTACTGGAAAATAAAAGCAAACAACCTGATATTAATGTGATCGTGGCTTAATGGTACAATTTAAGCCAATGATTGCGCGCGTTGTCCACTGGCATAGCTAAGTGTATTTGAGAGGCAATTCGAAACAGGCGCGTCATGTAACTTTAAATTATGTCATGCAACTGTCAAAAGCATACGTGGAATGTCATTGACAGTTATATTGCACACTTCATTTGGTATATTACCGCTATTGCTGTGTGAAGTTCGTGTGTGTGTCGCTGGGGGGAGAAAAGTCGTAATTATCGTTTAAATTTGATTTAACTTTGTCATTAAACACAGGTCCGTGGATGGAAGAGACTATTCTTGTGTTAATCTTTTGTATGTGATGCGTTAGGTAGCCCACGAAACTCAAATAAGTTCATATAACACTATTGATTGTTGTTTCATGAAATAGTCATAGCCATAAGGTGATTCCTTCTATACATACAGCCTGAAAAATTCAAAATGTCTTACGTTTATTGCAAGTTCAAAGTTGTGGCGCTGTTGTACTTTTACGGTTTATAATCAAAATTCAATAGTAGCGCCGATTCCCTCGTTCACAAACTAAACTAAATTTAACTTCAGTGCATCTTTTTCTTTCTATTTCATTAAGAAAAGGACAGAAGATAAATATTAGTTTAGTCCTGTCAAATTAAGATAATCCATAGACAAGTTTTGACGCGATTAAAAAATTGGCTACTAAAAATACGTCAATAATTTACGTCAGGCGCTGACTAATTTGACTGGACTAAACTAATATTTATCTTCTGTCCTTTTCTTAATGAAATAGAAAGAAAAATATGCACTGAACTTAAATTTAATTAATTTGTGAACAAGGCAATCGGTGCCAGTGTGGCAGTTATGATGCAATTATTACCTAGTAGGTAATTAATATACATTTTAGTTATTTAAACCATTACAAGTAGCCTAAATCTAAGCAAGTGGCTCTCGAAGTATTTTATTTGTGCTGCTAATTGTCATATTTTCACACGAAATAGTCTTATTTCCATGAAAATATAATTCAAACTAGCACAACTTTGTAACTTTATAATTATTTAATTTTAATAATACGTATATGTTTTTTTTTTTTTTAATATATTAAAACGTAAAATAGTACGGAAATTTGCAAAAACGTACACTTGAGGCCGACGACTTTTCTCCGGGCCTTAGAAACTAATTTAACTATCAGTGGTGCTGGCTCTCATACGAATCTAGATAATAAGTCTGTACTGGTAGTTAGAAACCTGAAAGCCAGACATGGATAAGGCTAGCTGTCACTGTCAGGCATTGGTTTTTCCATTACAATAAGAGATCCTCGGTTTCTTTTTTCTTTCCAGACTGGAGTCTGAGCCCTCTTAATGGCAAAGTCAGAGACATGTTGGACACAAAATAAGACCTCTGCTTACCCTTTCAGGAAACGGAGACGGCACAAATATCCTGACAATAAAATTTCCCTGAAGCCCACAATGGTGAGGTGACTTAATCAATCTTGCTCACAATCATTGAGAGCTCTTTATACATATTTTTTATACCAAAACTAATCCATCCGAGGGCTTGCACGAGGCATGAATAGCACCTGTGGATTTATTATCCTGAAAAACCTGACCCAACCAAAAACTAAACCGTATCTCGTGAATGTTAGAGTACAAATTCAAATGGGGTCTATTGTTTAGGTTTTTGCCAACCACTTTGTGCGTTAAAATAATCCATCTTTATCAGATGTTGACAGTTTCGTGTCTGCTGGCGAGATGCATCGCCCAAATAGTTATTTTTTACATAAAAGAATGAACTAGGAGTGTGGGTAAATTATTTATTGTTATGCCTTTAACATACATACTGAGAGCCCCATCTTACGGCCTTACGACCCAGAGCCAATAAGTGAGTTGTAGATGGGCAATCGATCCATGTGAGATATCATTATTATCATAACGGCCAAAAGACGTCCACGCCTGTGTCCAGCAACTTCGACCGATTCTGTGCTTCCCGCATCCAGTGAAGACAGATCTGTTGTGAAGCTGACATTGTGGAGTGGACACCGCGTATCGCCAAGCGTAGTGTGGGTCGCCGCCCAGCTAGATGGACTGACGACCTTAAGAAGGTGGCTGGGTCAGACTGGATGCGGAGAGCATAGTGCAACAGGCTGCTGCGTTTAGCAATCCCGACGACGTTGCTATTCGTGTCCAGACTGCACCACTCCACGAAGGTTGAGGAGATCATGGAGTACCTGCGTGTGAAGACCAACTGGACTTTAAGGGTCGAGAAGTTGGAGCCGCGTCACAGTACGAACTTCAAGTCGTTTGTGATGCGTGTTCCGACACATCATCTCGAGGAGTTCCTAAAGGAAGAGTTCTGGCCGAAGGGTGTTGTGTATCGCCGGTTTCGTGGCCGGCTACATGACACCAGTCAGCGAAACACGACGCCGACACTTCGTGTGCAGTAGTTTTAGTTTGTTATGTTGTATGTATTAATAGTATTTTTAAGTTATATTATTACAGTATTGTATTTGTGATTTTTTTTATGTATTAGCTTATAAGTATTTTTATGTTTGTAGTAGTGTTCATTATTTTTTCTATGGGCCCTAGTTTATTTATTTATTTAAACTTTTCGCACACAAAAAGGTACAAAGGCGGACTTAATGCCTTAGGCTTTCCTAGTTGCCTGAAATAAAGGAAAAAATAAATAATAAAAAATAAAACTACCAATTTCACCCAGTCTTTGTAAAAATATCCTACAAATTATTCAAATATTATTATCTCTGAGCTGCTAACATGATAAGCACAAATGATATCATCATAACATGACGGTATCACGCAAGTTTTGCAGCGTCACGACTGTCTAACGTGCCTTCTCAACACAATAGCTGACCCTTTCATTGTGTTACGGCCCTATATTATTATATTATTATAGGTAGTATCGACATAAATCATGATTTTGGCAGGATTTGCTTGCCTCATACTTGTAAAATTAGTGAATTACCTCGGTTAGTAGACTAAGAGTCCCCCAAAGGGCAATGGAACGCTCCATTGCAGGGCTATGCTTGAAGTTTCCCTGGAATTAGAAATAATTTAAAGAGATCCGCAGGAGAACCAAGGTAACCGACATAGTCCGAAGAATCCGCGAGTTGACTAATTTTTTTTTATTATTTAAATTGAAGCTTTTTACCTCACTAATAGCTTGGTATAAACAGTTTTTTAATATTTTTAAAAATTGAAAAGATATGAGCGTTCAAAACTCTCAATTAGACAGAGAGGGAAATACTGAATTGTGACGTCATAGTTCAGTATCGCCATATAAATTACATGCAAAATTTCGTTTTGCGAGAAAGAGATAGACAAAAAGTTTCTATAAGTTATAAGTTTTTTATTTTTCGTCCGATTTCAAATTTGATTTCGAATTCTATTATTGTATTACATGTGTGGATATATTATCTAATAGAATATATAGTATTCAATATCATGCAACTACCCAATTGCCAAACTTATGTGGCAGTGGGAAGGACACATTGCTCGCAGACCAGATGGCCGATGGGGCTGTTAGTTCTTTTGCTCGGCTACTTAGGGTCAGCCCGTGATGGTTAATAGCCTTAATAATAAATTAATAGTTAATAGTTAATAGTTAATTAATAATAGTTAATAATTAATAGTTAATCGTTAATAGTTAATCTTCCTCGAGAATTGGGCTGTCAAAAAAATATATATGTTTCAAATCCGACTGGTAATTTCAGATATTAGTGTATTCAAACAAACAAACAAACCGACAAACTTTTCAACTTCATATTCATATTTATTTATTTGCGTTCCACAAGGTAAAACCAGAGGGGCCCGTGGCTAAATAATAATAACCGCACAGGTCGATCGATCAGGTTAAGCTACGCTTGCCGCGGTTGGTCTTTGGATGGGTGACCATCTTTACATACCGAGACCCCTGCGTGCCTCGGAAAGAACGTTAAGCCGTTGGTCTCGGCTGTCATTCGTAGATCTTTGACAGTCGTTACGGGTAGTCAGAAGCCCGAAAGTATGACAACCAGTCTTACCTATAGGGGTATCGTATTACACAGTAACTGGGTTGTGGAGGTCAGATAGGCAGTCGCTCCATGTAAAACGCTGGTATTCAGCTACATCTGGTTAGACTAGAAGCCGACCCCAACATAGTTAGAAAAAGGCTAGGCAGATGATGAAAGTAAAACCAGATGTTAGAGCTAAGAGCCGTTGTAGATACCGTCCGGGCACAGCAAAAATTATTGTTTGATATATCTATTGTTTGATATACAAAATCAAAATCAAAATCAAAATCAAAAGTCATTTATTCAAACTAGGCTGAGAATCAGCACTTTTCGAACGTCAAAATTACAAAAGACAGTCCCCCAAAACGCCCGCCCTTCACCACTTCCTAGTGCTTTCGCTGGGAAGAAGAAGTGGCGCAACAAACTCCCCAGCAGCACAGCTGTCTGTTCAGTTAGAAAATACTTGACTGAATACAATACAAGGTATGCAAAGCAATTAACATTACAAGACACAGGACGCTAAATTCAATTATCTGCCATATGTCAGCTAGCAACGCCAATATACCAAGAAATACAATAAAAAACTATACGTAGGTACTCAAGCAAAAATTAATAAATGAAAATTAAATAAAAGCCTCCAGGTATGAAGGGCGTGACCGCTAACATATTTATGCAATGCTGGGTTCTGTTTACATAGCTGTCGCTTGAAGTCACAAATGATAAACTAGGACCATCGAAGGAAACTAAATAAACAAGTTATTACTAAATTATAACAATAATAAAACCATGGTCAGCAAGACGACCAGTCACCACAAGCAGCACCCGTTCACGAGCATAACGCAAAGATCAGCCATTACCCCCCTCGCCATATTTGAGGGAAGGAGGCAACCCGACCCCCGACGCTACCGCAAGCAGTGACATCTGAGGGAGCATGACGAACTTGCTGCCGGTTGCTCAGGTAAGAATAATATGATCAATCGTCGAGGTCACTAGCTAACCACATATTGCAATCAACTCATTAGAAAACATTTAAATGGGTTGATTATGTCAATAATATAATAAAAATAAAACTAAACTGATTTGACTTATACAGCCCAATAAAAACAATTGTATAATGAGCTCATAGTATAATAACCTATCAGTAATCTAATTCTGGAGAAAGAACATAAACATTGTCTTGAGTTAATCAGGGCGACCAACTATTCTTATCGTTTAAGTAGTCGTTGATGGAGTAGTATGCCTTTGAACAAAGGTTGGATTTTACTTGAGCTTTAAATGCATTAAAAGGCAAATCTAGCAAAGAAGAGGGTAGCTTGTTATAAAAGGCTATACCAAGCCCAACAAATGAGTTATGAACCTTATGAAGCCGGTGAAAGGGAGCACGTAGTTTGTCCTTATTTCTGGTGTTAACATTGTGAACATCACTGTTTTTAGTATACAAGTGTATATTTTGCCTAATATATATGATGTTGGCAAATATGAATTGTGATGCAACCGTGAGAATACCAATATCTTTAAATAAATCTCTTAGAGAAACTCTAGCACCTAGCTGGTAAATAGCTCGAACAGCTCGTTTTTGAAGGACGAATATATTTTGTATATCAGCTGCTTTGCCCCACAGCAGAATACCGTAGGACATAACGCTATGAAAATAACTAAAATATACTAAACGAGCTGTATCAACGTCAGTGTATTGTCTTACTTTCCTGACGGCGTAGGCAGCCGAACTGAGCCTTCCTGCTAGGCTCGATATATGTGGTCCCCACTGAAGTTTGGCATCTACTGTTATTCCCAGAAAAACTGCTGAGCTCACAGTCTCAAGCGCCTCTTCATCTAAGACGATGTTGGGTCCTAGATTTCTAACATTGGGTAAGGCGAACTTTACACATTTCGTTTTCTTGGCATTGAGAACTAGGTTATTTGACGTAAACCAATCCGTAACTATTGAGAGTGCACTGTTTACCTCGTCAAAATCTAGTCTATTCCTGTCTACTTTAAAAATAAGAGATGTATCATCAGCAAACAGTACAACGTCACAGATTCCCTTTAAATGGAATAGTAAATCATTGATATAAACTAAGAACAAGAATGGGCCCAGTATTGAGCCTTGCGGCACACCTAACTGAACTGGTAGCGCGGAAGATTTCACACCATTAACATCTACACATTGGAACCTGTTATGTAAATAAGAATTTATTACGTTGAGAGCTTCGTTTTGGACACCGTAATGACGTAGTTTACGCAAAAGCGTGTCATGGTGCACGCAATCAAAGGCTTTGGAAAGATCACAGAAAACTCCGATAGCATTTTGCGAGCTCTCCCATGCGTTAAATATGTGTTTCAGCAAAGCAACACCCGCATCTGTAGTCGAACGACCTTTTGTAAAGCCATACTGTTCATTATGAAGGAGGCTATTTAAATTAAAATGTCTTAGCAACTGCTTGAGTATTAATTTTTCAAATATTTTGCTAAATGCAGGTAAGATGGAAATAGGCCTAAAATTGCCAACGTCGTTTTTATTACCTGATTTAAATAAAGGTATGACTTTACTATTCTTCATGAGGTCAGGAAAAAATCCTAAATCAACACATTTATTAAAAGTAACAGCTAGATAGGGGGCTACGATGTCTATTATATTACTTAAAAGTTTAATGGAGATGCCCCAGTAGTCACCGGTGTTTTTAGACTTAAGTAGGTTAAAAACATTAACTACATCATGTGGGGTTACATGTTCGAAACTAAATAAACGACTACATTGAGGTACACTACTATGCAAAAGGTTTTCAGCTTTAGACGGGGACGAATTTAAGGAGCGAGTCGTAGTTATGGGTATGTTGGCAAAAAACTCATTAAAAGCTTCAGCTACGTCAGCGGCTTTATTAACTAATTTATTATCGACCATAATCTCAAGTACTTTTTCTTGTTTAACCGATTTACCCGTTTCATTGTTAATAATTTTCCAAGTTGTTTTTACTTTATTATTAGAATTTTTAATAGCATCGCTTAAAAATTTTGATTTAGCAAAAGCACTAATCTTTTTAAATAATTTTGAATAATTTTTGACATACTCTAGGAAAGGAGTGTCAAACCTGTATTTTTTCAAACCATATAACTCGTATAGTCTCGCTCTACTTTTATAAATACCCGGAGTAGCCCATTGGTTAAAGCCAACGGAGGATCCATTAATATTAACAGTTTTGGTCTTGAAAGTAGATTGGTACTCTTTTTGCACAACATCAAAAAGGGCACCATAAATTTCATTAGGATTCTCGTGTTCTACTATAGATGGTGTAATTCTATGAACTATATTATTTTTAAACATTTTGCAACGGGTAGCTGTATAAGGCCTGCATTCAATTTTACACGGCTGTTTATGTAATGGCATGGGGAAGCTAGCCAATAAACCACAGTGGTCGGACGTTAAGTCAGTTAAGACTAATTTGTTTTTGGCATCAAAAACACTAAATATATTATCAAGACAGGTTGACGAAGATGCCGTGATCCTAGTAGGTTCAAAAAACAAGTTAATTAAATTATAAGACCTAAACAAATTGAGAAGTCTAATACTTAATGGAGTAACATCTAAAATATTAATATTGAAATCTCCGCATAAAATAATACTTTTGTTACTTGATTTCAACCTATTGAGAGAATCCTCCATTACCGATTCAAAACTAATAAAATCCCCAGAGGGGGGTCGATAAACGCTAATTATAACGTATCGCTCAAGTTCAACACAAGACAACTCTATAGTGCGTTCGATTGAAAGATTCACTAAATCTAAACGTTGTTTACATTTTAACTTGTTTGAAACAAGAACTAAAGAGCCACCGCGAATAGCACTTTTTCTCACAAATGCACTCTGTACGGTAAAGTTATCATCATTGATAAACACTACTTCATGTTCTTTCAACCAGTGTTCAGTCAAACATAACACCTGAACATCATAGTTCTCCATAAACAAACTTAACTCTAGCTCTTTGCCGGACAGACCCTGCATATTTTGATGTACAACATTCAACATATGTGGCTGACCCGTTGTCGCACCTAATAGTTTAAACTACAAGGCGTATCAAAAGTAGTGTTAGTACCACTACTAACAGTAATCGATGGTACCCTACAGGTACCGGTGTCACTGTGTATATTGTATGCTAAAAGATTAGCAATTTGTCTCCTACAACTAGGTGGCAAATACATAGTATAATTTGTCAGTTTGTAATCAGTAATGAATTGATTACAATCAAAATATAAAATAGCATCACTGTGATGACATGTCCTATTATAAATTAACATATTTAAATTATAAATGTGCCTATTTTGCTCATCAGACAAATAATGAGAATAAGGCAAGGCACAGAAAATAAATTTACAATTATTGGACTCATTGAGATGTAACATTAACTGGACAGATTCAATTATGTCCTTTTTACGTACAGTTAAACTATCCCCATATAATAATATAACAGTTGAATTGGGATTTATTTTTGTCAATTTAATATTACTAATTAAGTGGCTAATACTGGCACCGGGTAAACAATGATTAATTACATATTGTGGCGAACACTGATTAAATATACTACCAAAACCTTGACCAAATTTGTCAGAAAATACATAAGTAGTGTTAAACAATTTATTCATACTACTGCTATCATCTTTAATACAGCTATCTACTGACTGAGCTACTGAGGGTGTGGGTGTAATAACTTGAGGCTGGGGTTCCTGGGAGCAGGTACAGCTAAAAGAGAGGTTATTAGTCAGGGACTCATACCTCTCCGCATTGTACTTGACCAGGTCTGCCAACTCATTAGCCTCCTGCATGCGCTTACTCAGGTCTTGTTGAGAAGCCTCATATTTACTGAAGATGTCCTTCAGAGCATATTCCCTAACAAACAACTCATCCTGCAGGTGCTGAGTGTCAGTGTCATACCTAGTATTACATAATTCTATTTCTCTGTTACAGTTCTTTAATTCTTGTATTAAATTTAAATTTTTTTGCCTCAGTTTTATATTTGATTTCTTAACTTTTTGGCATTTTAATGATTTTTGAGTTTTTTTTATTAATCTATTAATTTTAATATATTTTTTTATCTTATTATGACTAGTAACATACAAGGTGTAACTTAAATAACGCACAACCTCTTAAGGGGTCATTGTACTCATCATTATGAACAACTTTTACTATGGGACCAAACCGGACATCGCGAAAAAAAAATCAGCTGTTCTCTACATTTTGACGAGTTATGCGAACATAAATGTAGGGAACAGCTGATTTTTTTTTCGCAATTTCAGGATTGGTCCCATAGTAAAAGTTGTTCATAATGATGAGTGCAATGACCCCTTAAGAGGTTGTGCGTTATTTAAGTTACACCTTGTAGCTTTAACTCAAAAAAAAAAAACGAAATCGTAGAAACAAAAAACTTTATTATATTAAGTAGGTGTGGCTCTACATATCCCTTCACCAGGCAACAAGAGTTTGATTGAGTAATATTTGTGAAATTTATTCATTTGTTTAAATATAACATAAAAAACAAAACGATGTTTTTTTATATACAGCGTGTAACGGAAAGGGGGTATCAACCCTGAAGGAGGTGAATGTGCTTATGAAACTCAACAACTTTCCCCAAAGAACATAGGTCGAAATATGAAAAAAAAAATTTGGCCCTCCCATAGTAAATCAATCAGCTGGTAGTCAGTTTTGTAAGGGAGGGCCAAATTTTTTTTTCATATTTCGACCTATGTTCTTTGGGGAAAGTTGTTGAGTTTCATGAGCACATTCACCTCCTTCAGGGTTGATACCCCCCTTCTGTTACACGCTGTATATACAACGTGTAACGTTAAATGCGCAAAACCTCAGACACCCCAACTGATTTTTAATTCAATTGACCTATTTCAGAGAGAAAATAAGTCATTCAAAAAATCGTAAAGGTTTTATGTGCTGTTTTAGTTTTACTGGCCTATTAATAAATAGACACGGCAAAGTTTTTAATGACGATTTTTTGAAAAATGTGACCTATATTAAAAAGTGGTTCAATTAATTCTGCTCGTTATTCTGATCAAACTATTTTCAGGTTTTGCGCATTTAACGTTACACGTTGTATATTTATTAATTTTTATTAAAAAAAAACCTTGTGGTCCATATAAATACCTACCTTGCTCAGTGTGAGGTCGTGTATTGTGGTTTTATATCATAAAATAATATCTATTGTCTATGACGGTTTGACATATTGTGGTGCCCATGTGAGTCCTGACCCTGTAAAATAATTGAAAACTAAAGTGATCCTAACTATATAGTACTTTGCCTAGTTAAGGGATATGCACGAAAATGAATGAACTGATCAAACTACAGAGTTCAAAGAGTAGGCAGCAATAAGACGTAAGGCTTCGCACGAATTCCCAGGAATGGGGTACTAATAAAGAGATTTTAAGGGCACGAAATTGACTGATTTTGGACAATTTTGTTCTTTGTTTATGAGAAAGGGAAAAGGAATTTAAACAATATTACATACTTGTGATTAGTTGTGAATTTATGGTGTACTGGGCCTATTTGGCGCAGCCGTGAGGCACACAATAATATTTTAAGTTTTTTTTTTCTGTTTTTGTGTGAATATTGTTTGTCTTAAAAAATAAACTTATGCTCTTTCTTTGATTTGAAAAGTCGAATACTTAGTTTACAAGTGGCTGAAAGGGATTTTTCAAATAAATGAAGTAACTATTTGCAACAAGTTTTCCGAAAAATGACGCGAAACCAACGTTTGTTCATATTTTTACAAGAAACCAAAACAACACAACAAAAAAACATAAAAGACACATAAAATATCATCATAAATAAAAATATTTAATCTTAATAAGTACTGCAAATAGAAAATAATTTATGGTTGCCAGCCCACGCGGGATGAATGCTCTCAGACGGTAATCACGTTCAATCAGGCCGTTTTCCCATTGCAAGCTAAAATCCATAGGTACTAATTCCTATTATAAATGCGCAAGTAACTCTATGTTTAAATAGTTTGATTCCTTAGACTCTACGAACACGATTCCCAATAAAATAAGGTTCGACAAACACCATCGGAGTAGAAAATTAACTTGAAAAAGAAAACCAAACGGAATGAAAACTTGAGAAAATGGAGGTACCTCTATAGAGGGCGGAAACAGCAATGTTTTCGATTTCAAAGTAAAACGCCCCGGTGAATTGCTTCGACCGGTGGTCGACGATTTCTTCGTGTTACTATAGAAAGAAGGCTTGGTTGACATAACATCTGTTTATTTTATACTAGCTATTATTCGCGACTTCGTCTGCGATCCAGGTCATGCCTTTCATCCAAATCCGTTTAACCATTTTAGCGTAAAAGCGTAGCAAATAAACAAACTTACTTTCGCATTTACAATATTATAGTATAGGATTGTTGGGCGTGTAGCCCACGGTGTAAAATAGCGTAACACACATAAAATGGTTAATTCAAATTCAAATCTTTATCGCATATCTCATGTGTGTACAAGATCTTAATAAAAGTTACAAAGTTCACATGGACAATGTCAGGCACAAAATTTGAATATAATATGAATACGTGCTTTAAAATCATTATGCAATGCAAATAGTAATTAATAGTACGTACGTCGTAATTAAAACATAGGATGTATTCAGTTATCATTAAATGAATATATAATATAATCAATCGATCGCAATGACTTTCATTTTGACAGTTCAGCCATATGCATTTCTTTGTTTACGTTTCTACGAATACTTATTATTTATTTATTTATTTATCCTCACACTGGAACGCCATTCAGCAATTACACCAACGGAGCAAAAAATTACTTCATGTGCTGCTTTCTATCCACCCTGTGCGCGGTGGACATCGAACGGGCGGCGATGAATCGCGCATGCACACGCATCGTCAAGATATTTCTCCATAGCCACATCACTCCTTCCATATTGCGCACATTTTTTGCGAGTGTTTGAAGCTCAATGAATTTTTCAAAATAAATGCATTAAAATTGAAAAAAAACGGAAATTTTAAAGTGTCATCCTGACTGACGGATGACATGACATGAAGCAATCAATTAGGAATTTCCTTCAAAACCATCTGATTGTGATTGAATGCAATTGCCTGGTCGAACCTACAAATCCGTTTTTATTTTTATTTTGGCCTGGATTCTAACTAACATTTGCAAACGCCAGCACATCAAGCTACTAGAATTTGTCTTTGTTTAATAGATTTCCAACTTTATCACTAAAGCATTAGGTTCAAAGTTGATTGGGAAATTTTGACAGTTTCGGGTAGCTTGATGTGCTGGCGTCTGTCCGTTATGTTTATGTTAGTAAAACTATTACTAAGTAAGTAATGCAATCACCTAAACTGTCCTTTCCACCAAAAATGGCTTCGCGATCGGCTTACTTGAGCCGATCGTATGCCTAAACCTTATCTTGAACCGTCATCTGTCAAACGTATTGGGGTAAAGTGAAACAATATGTAACCAACAAACAATTTGAAACCTTATGACTGGTAAACTAGGTCGAAAATTGAATGGGACAGTTGTATCTTAACGGATAAGTCTTGGGAGCTGATCATTAAACGAGGATATAGCGAAGCATGGTGTATCAGTGGGCGGTATTAGGACCTGCCCTTTGTATTTGAGAGAATTTTCGGGGATAAGACGATTTGATTATGGACAGGTCGATTTGATTTGCGTTTTTCATTTCCTGGTGAGTTGAGACAACATTGTAGATTTAAAATCATTTCTGAAATTTTTCATTTGTTAGAGCGTAATGTAAACAGGACACTGTAAACGTTATCAAAAGATTCAAGCTGAAATATTTTCACATGTAGTGGTTTATTTATAAACGTTGCTTTAACGATTAGCGACTATTTAACCATACATTTTGACGTTTAAACATAACTTTAAGCAACGTTTATAAATAAAGGGGTAAGTACAGACGCCAGCACATCAAGCTGACCGAAACTGTCAAATTTTCCCAATCAAAAGTTGAAAATCTATTTAAGAAATTTGACAGATTGTAGTAGCTTGTGCTGGTGTCTGTACGTCATCATGCCTGTATTTCGGGCATATTATTAAGATATTTTTAAGTTCTACTCCGAACTGAAAAATCATATTGAAAAAAACATGACACTTGCCCGACCTGCGGGTAATTGCGTAACACACTAACATTGGCGTTACTAATGTTGTCGAGCAGACAAATTTTTCGAATATATGAAGCAATGGATTAGCAATATCCTTCAAAATGATTCAGATTGTTACGCAATTAGGGTGCTAGGAAATCAAGACCCAAGACACGCTCAAAAATCGCGCTTCAGACCAAATAATACCACAAACTACGACTGTTTCTGGAAGACAGGAGTTGTGGCCACATAGCGATATAATTAGTACACAGGTGTGTACTGCGACCAATCTATTGATATTATCCCTCTGTGGTGGCTAATGGCTCCCTTGGGCGAGGGTTGCTAGTGGGTAGCCGCAGTCCGAGCAGCATTGTGGTCCGATGATGATTGGGTTTGTAAACATCATAAATATTGTACACATTGTGGTCTAAGATATTGATACGATACCATATTGGTATTAATCCAATTTAATAGAAATTTTATCAAACCTCGGAGTGGCTAGACGCCGATTGACTTCATCCCTTCCCGGTATACAGGAAATTCCTTTTAAGTGTTTAGAATCCTCTGAGATGGTGCCTTAAAAGAAGAATTAGATTTATATCCAACTGATACTCTATGAGAAACAAATGCATAGCGGCTAAGTAACACGATCGTATATGCCAGTTACAAATTAAATGCTTCGATATAATTATTAGAATCCTAAAATCCTAATTTAACTCCTACCTTTAAAATGTTATTCAATTGAAAACTGGCTTTATTTAATAACCTCGCCATTGTTGGCCTAAAAAAGTTCCTTCTTAAATCAGTCAATTCTTAATGATTTTCTAATCACTGCTCATTGCTTAGAAAATCTCGCCTTCAAATCATTGCTAATCTCAGCGAATTCCCGAAAGCCGACGCAGCTGAGATCAGCAAAATTTATTTAGTACAGACGCCAGCACGTCAAGCTATCCCGTAACTGTTAAATTTTCCCAATCAACTTTGAACCTTATACTTTTGCGATAAAGTGTAAAATCTATTAAAGAAATTTGACAGATTGTAGTAGCTTGATGTGCTGGCGTCTGTACCTACACAGTAAAAATCCTCTTTTGTTAGAAATGTCATATTGCCCCCATGTAATCCAACTCTTAAACATTGGATTGTAACGACACCGCGCTTACACGCGGGCTTGGCGGCGCAGTTTCAAAGAGGAAATAACAAATTGTTTCATCTTATTGAAAATCTTGCCCAAATATCGCGTATATCTTTGATACAACTTTTATGGAGAGTAGAAAGAACAGATGACTTTCACTGTCTGCGTGTAAAAACTGTCTATCAGAAAGAGGGATAGATTTTGTACGAAATTATCTGCTATTTTATTTACCTAGAAATGACAAGGAAGTGGTGAAAATTATAATTACATCATCATTTCAACCCAAAGACGTCGGCTGCTGGAAAAAGTCCTCCCCGAAGCACTAGCACTTCAATCGGTTCTGTGCTTCCCGCATCCAGCGGATTCCTACGGCCTTCACAAGGTCATCGGTCCACCTTCCAACGCTACGCCTTCCGGTACGCGGTCGCTACTCCAGAACTTTTGGGACCCGGCCATTTGTTCTGCGAACAATGTGCCCTGCCCACTGCCACTTAAGTTTGGCAATTCTTCGGGCTATATCGGTTACCTTTTTTCTCCTGCGGCAACATTATCATCATCCAGCCATCCATATTTAAGTACGTACCTACTCTGATTTTATTTGAGCTCACATCTAAAACTAACACAGAATTTAACTATTAAAAAAAAAGCGGCCAAGTGTGAGTCAGAATCGCATATGAAGGGTTCCGTACCACAAGAAAGCAGAATCAGGATCAAAATCTTAAAAACCAAAATCAGATTCTTGTATGGAGACCTCCTTTAAATTATAAACATTGTTTTATTTTTACAATTTTTTGATAAAGCGGCAATAGAAATACAAACTCTGTGAAAATTTCAACTGTGTACCTATTACGTTTCTTGAGATACAGCCCGCTGACAGTCAGACGGACGGGCGGACGGACGGACAACCGTGGCTTAGTAATAGGGTTTGGGTGCGAAACTTTAAAATCCGGCCAATTGCGAGTCGGATTCGCGCACGAAGAGCTCCGTACCATTATCTATAAAAACGGCAAAAAAATCATGTCTGTTGTGTAGGAGCCCCACCTAAATATTTATTTTATTCTGTTTTAATATTTGTTGTTAAAACGGCAACAGAAATGAAATAAAAAAATAAAAAAATCTGTGAAAATTTCAACTGTCTAACTATCACGGTTCATGAGATGCCTGGTGACAGACGGACGGGTGGACGGACGGACAGCGGAGTATTAGTAATAGGGTCCCGTTTTACCCTTTGGGTACGGAACCCTAAAAACGACACATCAAACCGTAAAGCAATTCACAGCACCTTTATATTTTAAAAGCATCACACTACGCCCGTCGGCAGTAACAACTGTCCATGCCTACCCGCAATTGTACCCTCTAAAATATAAATAAAATTGGCAATAGGGGTGCACGGGTAGGCACAAGGGAAATGCAGGTAATGCACTCTAGTAGAAACGTGGAGGGAGGATGAAGGGGGATGCAAGGGGATGCACAAATTTATAGCGTCGTAAATGTCCGATGTAATCCCCTTAAATTGCACGGAGGTGTAGCGTGTGAGGTGATTTGTTTTGTATCGCTGTAATTAGTTTATGTGAGGGTATTGTTATTTTAAGAATTTGTAGAATAATCCGGCTCGAAGGACCAAGAATAGATAACTTATTAAAGGACTTTTTAAGCACCGGGTTTGGATTTCTAATGGTATGGTAAGTATGTCAATACTTTTATGTTAATAATTAATCATGGCATAATAATTCCAGCCTATTATTATCCCGCTGTAGGACAAAAACATCTTCTCATACAGAGAAGGCACCAGCACTGGTCACCTCGCTTTCTCACGGCTTATGGCGCTGTAACACAGGAAGATTTTTATAAAAATATGAAAGAAGCCGTGACTGAATGGTCCAAAATCGCCAAATCTCAGGAAGTAAGCGTGCAGCATCCACCAGCACGCACTGGGCCCGTGTAGAGGATTACGGTGTCCTACAGAGTGGAGGCCTGTGTCCCAGCCAGGGCTCGGAAACGTTATTTAAAATAACGTTTTTAAAACGTTTCTAACAGTTCTTTGTACAACATTTTGTTCGGAACGAAAACGAAATGAGAACGTTTTCAAAAACCGGTTTATTCCGCAGGACGCTGCCGCGCACGGCGTGCCGCTGCGGCAACAAGAATGAACTTGTTTACGTATCGTACCTATGTATTCATTTCATTATTTTCATTGCATGATTCATTCCGATGCGCTTCGTACCTACGTATTGATTGGGTTTGTGTTGCGATTTGCGACTCTTGCGAGTGATTAGTTAGTGGTGCTTATTTCTTGCTCACAAAATGGGACGAAAGACTACTCGTACTCACAGAATAATAGTCACAGATAATAGTACTCGTGAAACGACGAAACTAAGCCGCGCAGCCGTGAAATACCAACTGAATGAAATTCATAATACATATTCGCAGAACTTTCGTACTAACCCACCCAAAAAAATTAAAAAAAAAAACGGTTAAAAACGTTTTATTAATCGAAAACGATTTATGTTTTGTTCTTCTTCAAAAACGTTATTTATAACGTTCCGTTTGAACGTAAACGTAACGAAACAAATCGTTTCTTAGGTATTTAAGACGAAACCGTTTCGAAAAATATACCGGTATCCGAGCCCTGGTCCCAGCAGTGGGACACAGGAGGGTTATTTTTCTTATTTATATTATATTTACATAATAATTTATTATTAATAATAATTTATATTTAAATAATACTCGTAGAGAGTAGTTTACAGAAAATAATTATAGAAAATACCTTCTTTCAGCACACTTACACTACATACAGCTACCAGTTTCTTTAAGAAGACACACACCAAAGCTAACACAACTTTAAGTATCCTTAAATACCAAAGCAAACAACTAAAGTCGGCCACTCGGTCTACACCTGGACACATAAAGTTGCTCGACTTAAAACAAGTTGTCGCAAGTTACAACTTCAAACATAACTTAGCCCCGAGCGATAGATCTTGTGTAACTTAGAATTACTTGTAGCAGTTTGGCTATTTCGCTGTTGAGGTGTGCATTTTAGAATTCATATTTTGTTTGTGTTGTGTTTGCAACATGTTATAGTAATAATAATACATTTATAGAAGCAATGTTACAATTATTACCTTGTAATTAACAATTTTTTTTTAAATGTCGGTCTGTAACTGTTAGTGATCTTCAATTTGACCTTTACGGCAGACCCCAAACTAAATAAACTAGGCAGCGCCTGTATCTTTGGGACCAGAGTTTTGATACATAATGCTATTTACCACGGCAGTTTATGTGAGAACAGGTAAGAGATCAAAGTGAAACTGAAAATTTAATTCGTAACTTATAGTAAACAAAAATAGGTAAAGCTTAATTTGTACTGAACGAAGACATCTGCCTAGCCTTTTCCCAACTATGTTGGGGTATCTTCCAGTCTAATCGGATGCAGCTGAATACCAGTATTTTACATGGAACGACTGCCTATCTGAACTCCACAACCCATTTACTGGGTAATACAATACTCCTATAGGTAAGACTGGTTGTCAGACATTCGGGCTTTTGACTACTCGTAACGACTGTCAAAGATCTACGAATGACAGCCGGGACCAACGGCTTAACGTGCTTTCCGAGGCACGAAGGGGTCTCGGTTTGTAAACGTGGTCACCCATCCACAGACCAACCGCGGCAATCGCAGCTTGACCTGATAAATTGACCTGTGCGGCTGTTATTATTTAGCCACGGGCCACTCGAACGAAGTGCAAAACTAAAAATGTTAAGCAATAAAAAAATATAAGTCAATCAATCAAAATCACTACACACAATATTACATTCTGAAAGATTTCATATATCAGGCAGGATAAGAACCAATTTAATTTGCTCTGAAATGAACTATTTCTAACGTTAGTGCAACTCAGATTTGGGATCAGGTTAGACACATTCTGTTCAAACTATGTCAAACGGGGGATGCCTGTATTTTGTGCAACACGTCATAACATGCCATTTCAAACACGCCTATCATATTCTATCCTATTCCCAAAACTACTCTCACAATTGCTTTAAAACTGACTCGCATGCAATACCCGAATCCGTGCGTCAATTCACAAAACTCTGGCCTAAAAAAGGGCGCGATTCGGTACTGGCGCCCAGCGTGGGGCACATATTAGTAACATACGGTGTCGTAGATTTATCCAAGTCAACATTTGATAGATCGCGTTAACCATTCACTAACTTAGTTTGATATTCCTAAATGAAATAAACCTTATCCCAATGAAATAAGAGCCACGAAACCGCAAGTCCCAGTTGGGCGGCAATAAATCTTATAGTACGTCTTTTCATCGGAATCAAATTCAGTGGAATTCGGGCGAACTAATAATATTTGACGTGTCTATTTTTGTCGCAAGGTTTTATTGAAAAAATGAGGAACTGATTTTTGTTTTCTTTTCATAGCAATTTGTTTTAATAAATTCTCACTAACAGAGGTGTAGGTATCTATAAGCACTGTGTCTGTCACGCATATGGTAAATAATTCCTGGCAATGTAAGATAGACCAACAGTTACAGACACACGACACTTACACGGGTTCTGTAGAAATAATCCTAAAACAATTCTAATAAGATATAGAACTTTCTTGTAAGGAGAGATGAGCTGCGATTACAATCCTTTAAGCGTAGTGATTAGCTGTAATATAGCTTCGCAATCATACATTGTAAGGCCGGGACTGTTTTGTTCACGGCCTCGAGCGATGCGACTTGCGACGCGATTTGCGTCATTTGTGCATTAGTATAATGTATTTCTACCTTCACCTGTCCCCGTCTGTCGCTTCACATGTCGCGTCGCGGTGACTCGTAACATGCTCTAAACAAAATCTTTCATTCTTCGTTTTCCCCGCTGCCACTGTCGCAAGACGCGTGTCGCTTGAACGTGTATCTCGTGGTCACGGGGCAAAGACTGACATATTGGTAGACGACCGTCAACAATTGTTTACAAACTAACGTCAAATAAATTTTATCCTTGTCACAAAATCTATCAAACCATCTGGCTCTCTTCCAGCCTGCCCTTTCGGAAATAAACATTCGAAGACAAGACGAAAAAGATCTTGTGTCAGCATCTCCCTTCGGCCCTAAACAAGATATGTGTAAGAAATGGGCAATCAATCGACAATTTATCACTGCTGAGTAAGAAAACGTTTATATGTCCATTTTCCTGCAATATGGCGGATCATAAAACCATTATGACGTTGTTACTCTTACTATGTCTCCAATAAGTTTCATTTTGCGGGATCATAACATTATAAGGTGTTATTAAGTACAGGGCTAAGGCCTCCCGAGATATGTTCAGTCTCAGAGACAGAGATTAAAAAAATATTGACAAATTACATGTATTTGTCGATTGAGACTGGTGGTTTCTTACCTGGCAGGGGTTTTTTTTAATCTTATATTTTTTATTGTTTCTTCATTTCACTTTTATTTTTGTTGTTCTCACATATATGTAGAATCAACAAAAATAATGTACCCAGGATTTTGTAATTTAGTAATTATTTTAAAAGAGTAGCGTTTGAGTGTCTTGCACATTCTTCTCCATAGAGCAGTTCTTCTAAGTTTTGGAATGGGCAACTAGTTTCACCTTTCTGAAAAACTGACCGAGTCATTGACAATTCAAAAGTGCCTTTAAATGGTTTAATTGAAATAAATAAATGCTTTGAGTTTGTCGTGTTTCATATAGCCTTTTCATAAACTGTCAAAGAATGACAGTTGTGGATTGAATATACAATGGACAATATAAATTGGTCGTCAATCTGATAAACTGTAATTTAATAGTTTTTATGTCCTTTTTTTTTATTGTTGTCATGATTTTGTTAGTTTTAATGTTCTTTTTTTATTGTCGTATTTCCTGTGCATGTTCCAAACGATTTTTTTTCTTTCTTTCTTTACAAACACTGATCTTTTCTGACTTTACTTACTGGAAAGGAAAGAGCAGTGATTAGGTACTAAGCTACCTCAATGCGTATTGGCGGTTTCAGTACGTTTACCAAATCCAGATTATTACATAACGAGTAAATATTTGGCTTTTTCAAAACTTACTGCTCATTAGCATTTAAATAACTGCCCATTAGACTGCCAGCTAATTAATTAGCTGGCATTAGTAAGCTATATTAAAATGCTGGTATTCAGCTATATTCGATTAGACGTGAAACCAATCCCAACATAGTTGGGAAAAGGCTTAGCAGATGAGACTTCAGCCGGTCGATTCTGTAACAATTTCACCGTGAAATCATAAGTGAAGTGAGCACTTAATAGTGTTAATCCCTAGTGAATGACAGCTCACTCCACGCTTACTTCACCCAAGCTTTCACGGTGAGATGGTTACAGAATCGCACGGCTGAAGTCAGCTATGTTTTAAATTAGCCGAAAAAAACAAAGGAATTAGTAAGTACTTACATGATTCCTGAATAATAACATTTTGATATTCAAGAAAACACATTAGCACATTCCAAGTTTTTAACACGGAACAGCAGCGTCCATTTTAACTGTTCAAATTTTTTTTTTTTGCATCGTCAAGTTGCTGAAGATAATAATCCTCCCAACCGATCGGTCATTTCATTTGCTTTACTTTGTACACCACCGCTCTCAACATCGTGAGGACACCAGCACCAACACGCACTGGGCCCGCGTGGTGGATTACGGCCCAATCCCTCTGATAGTAGTGGCAACATAGGCTTACAATGCTATGTATGCAAACATAGGTGCACTCCCTCTTCCTACACTCTCATAATCCGATGGGACGGAAATTCGACGCCACCGGGTAATACTAACATTAGTTTTTTAAGCATATTGTTAATAACAAAATATGGACTAGCCGTGCATATTCTGTAACCATCTCACCGTGAAAGCTTGGGTGAAGTGCGCGTGGAGTGAGCTGTCATTCGAAGTGCTCACTTCATTTATGATTTCACGGTGAGATTTTTACAGAATCGACCGGGACCAGAATCGAACGGGTCCGAAATAAATATTTATTATTATTATCATTATAATATACTTTATGTATGTATTTATTTTATCGTGTAAATAGTACACCACAGACTATCTAAAATATTTGTCTCTCCTTCCCTTTTCAATCCATCCAAAGGTTGTCTTTAAAAGATCGCTCTTAGCGATAAGACCGCCCATTGTGTCACCCTTTGTAAAATTTCTATATTTATGTCTGTAATCTATATGGTGTACATAATAAAGAGTATTCTATTCTATTCTATTATTAATACCGATTTTCTAAGCACAAGCCAATGCCAACATTATCTCTTTGTCAAAATGAAAAAAAAAAAAAAAAAAAATATTATAATAAAGCATCTCATCAAAAACCCAAAATTTAATCTTTACCTTCTCTTGTTCTCCCTCCTATCTATTATCCCAATGTATTTGGTGTCAGCCTTCCTAGTATGTACTTCTACGCCACACCGTACGGTTGTGGGTTGTCTTTTGTTGTATTTTTCGCTATCATTTCATTTTTTAACCGACTTCAAAAAAAGGAGGAGGTTATCAATTCGACTGTATTTTTTTTTTTATTTTGTTTTTTACCTCATAATAACCGACTGGGTGAACCGATTTTCATGATTCTTTTTTTATTTGAAAGCTGGTGCTTCCCGTGTGGTCCCATTGTCACCATTTCAATATCTGATGATGGGATCTTGTAGAAATCGGGGGAACTCTTCAATAAATAACAGCAGATTAACTGCGATTGTTGCTATAGCATATCTAAGCATTGTTTACACCATCACACAACATAATATCACGCCTGTACTCACTACAAAGGTTATAATTTTTTTTATTATAATAATAATTAATACCAGTAAAACAACCGCGATTGCTGCTATCGCATATGTATGCATTGTTTACGCAATCGCACAACATAACATCACGTCTGTACCCTATAAACGCAGATGCAGCTTCCTGTCACTGATATTTACATAGCAAGTAGTGTTTATATGAATTTGATTGGGGTAGATATAACTAAAAAGTGAAAAATAAAAAAAATTATTTAAAAAAAAAAACAACCGACTTCCAAAAAAACACTACAAAGAGAAAAATAATTTTAATTTCGGAAGTCGGTGTCAAAAAACCAAAATGCAGAACCAACGACACCGACTTCCAAAATTAAAATTATTTTTCACTTTGTAGTGTTTTTATGGAAGTCGGTTGTTTTTTTTTTAAATATTTTTTTTTATTATTGTTCGTAGTCAAGTAATTGGTGGTCGTTCACGGCCTCTTTTTCCATCTTCTATATTCATGACTCTTTTAGTTATGTGGTCATCATCTCGCCTCATCACATTTGCGTACCCGCGCAAGCGGTTTTATTTATTTATTTTATCTTTTTGCACACAAAAAGGTCCAAAGGCGGATTTTTTCATGTCTTAGGCATTCACTACTACTCTACCAGTCAACCAAGGGTGGTGAAGAGATTAGATGGCAGGTGTTTTGGTTAATCCGAACAAGGACAAAAAAACTATTAAAATTATTGAATTATAAATAAAAAACCTATACAATTAATACATAAGTAGGTTAAAAACCTGTAATATACATGCATAGGTATAGGTACTATTTAATATTATTACTATTCTTATTTTTTGTCGAGTGGCCCGTGGCTAAATAATAACAGCCGCACAGGTCGATCGCTTGCCGCGGTTAGCCTGTGGATGGGTGACCATCTTTACATACCGAGACCCCTCCGTGCCTCGGGAAGCACGTTAAGTCGTTGGTCCCGGCTTTCATTCGTAGATCTTTGACAGTCGTTAGGGGTAGTCAGAAGCCCGAAAGTCTGACAACCAGTCTTACCAAGGGGTATCGTATTACCCAGTGACTGGGTTGTGGAGGTCAGATAGGCAGTCACTCCGTGTAAAATACTGGTATTAAGCTGCATCCGGTTAGACTGGAAGCCGACCCCAACATAGTTGGGAAAAGGCTAGGCAGATGATGATGACTATTCTTATTTTTTCTATTATTTTTATTTGGTTTTCACTAAGTTTTACGAGTACGAGTATCTTAGCGACTTTAGAAGTACCACGGATATGTTATACCGTAGGTAATAGGTAACACGGGCTGGTGTCCGCAACTCCACGTCAATGCGCGTATTTTGCGTATATGTTATACCGTAACAAATCTAATTAAAGCCAGCATAAATTAATGAACTGATGGTGAGTAATATCGTCTGGCAGGTTGCCAGATCTTGTGCTAAATTAACGGAGCACCTGCATAGCGGGGCTTATTGTTTTCAGGCACGACTGCCAGACTGCCAGACGGCCAGAATACCAGATTGCCAGATTGTAAATGCTAATTTAGTGGTTTGGGTTCAGATTCGACAAAGCATGCCAGGTGTAGATCAGTGGCTGACCTGTTGTTTCATCGTATCTGTAAGATACAAAAACAGTTTCATATATATAATAATTCCTATAAGGATAATGCCATTGTCAAAATTTAAAATCATACTGCAGAAACTTCTTCTTGACAAATGCTACTACACAATAGAAGAGTTTTTAAACGATAAAGAGTTATAATAAAATTATTAATGCTGTATTTATAATTTTGATATCTGTAATTTTTTTTGTGAATAATAGAATGTTTCTTGTTGTTAGTGACATTTTTTTAGCATATTTAAATTGCATGTTACCATATTTGTATGTCTTAAGACAAAACATAGCGTATTACTTTATATGTATGACCTATTGTATACCTATGTTTCACAAATAAACTTTATGATTATGATTATGGCTTTCATGGTTTGCTAAGAAAGTGGTGAACGATTACACAATAACGACTGTCCAAATAAAGAACATTTTTGACACCTTAAGGGGAAACGCCAGGGTAGCTCGTGAAACTCAATTTTCCTTGGGTTTTTCGCAACTCACAGCTCAGTATCAGCCCCCCAACTACGTAACATACTATCAATAGGAATCTGAATCATTTTGAAGCAAATTGCTAATCCATTGCTTCATAAGTTCGAAAAATTTGTCTGCTCAACACGTAAATAACGCAATGAATGTTGTTGAACTGTCAAAATATAAGAAACGTTTAACATATTTAATTTAAGTAACTATATCTAAGGGTTATAAATCATCTTATTTAATTTTTTGTGTCCTTTAATAATTTAACTTTTCTAAATTTTACCTTTGTTAGCATAGTTGTTAAATTCGTTTTGCATGTTGTGCTCTCCTATAAGTGAAGGAGTACACTTACTTAATACCTGATGTTACCATTTATTTATGTGTCATGAATTGTGTACATATTTTGCTGGAGATCCTAAATAAATAAAAATGAAACCCATTGCTACTGATAGTGTGTTACGCAATTACCCCGCTGTTATGTTGATCAAAATACGATTCGCTACCATATAGAATTATAATCGTTAAAATCGTCAATCCAGAATTTACTTACAGCGAAAGAATATGATAAATGATTTTATTCCTGTAAGTAGGTTTGTACAAACATTTTTACATGTCATTCGTATTTTAAAAACTAGATGAGTTCGGCTATTAACAATGCTTCTAAACAATCTCCATTAAATACAAATTAATATTCAATTGTTGACCCAAAAACAACGATTATTATAAAGCCTGTTACAGAAAGTTATGGCAAACAAATTTCCCTTTAATATTAAAACGATAAACATAAAATATTGTTAACAAAACGTAATTCCTTCATCCATTTGTTACTGATGTAAGGGCGAGGTCTCACCGCTAGCATAGCGTGGTATCCGGACACCAATCGTTACTTCGTGATGGTCTGGAGGTGTATGTTGAAGACTTTTCAATTTCAAATTAAAAAACAATACTTGTTAGTCTGAAATCGTCAACACGCGTCAATAAGCGTGTTTTTACATCGGATCGTTCCTTCCCTGTATAAAAAGACTGCAGTTTCTTACTAGGTACTGCAGTCTAAATCTGTCATGTTTATATAGAATCTCCAACAAAACATATATTGGACATCAGATTGGACATAATTATTTTCTTCATCAATTCTATCTCTAATAAATACAGTTCCGACAACACTACATACAACACACACCACAACAACACACACCCATGTGTCAATTCAGTGTGTGTCTGCGCACACACTTGCACACTATCATATCTCCTGCGTACTTGGTTATTTTCTGTTGAGCCCTGCGAAAATTCGGTCGGGAGGATATTATTATTATAACTAGCTAGAGTTCGCTATTTCATCCGCGTGAAATATCTTGTTCCCCGAACCACCGCGTCACATTGCATCGCCCGCCCGCGCTATTACGCTAAGCGTGCACCACGAAAATTAGTCGTTACAGAAAATAATCGCCTATCTGTGAGCAATACCAATAACCTCGAGTCCAAGCACTGCGGTAAAATAATCTCTTGTAATTGGCTTGAAAATTATTTCGCATAAAAAAATAGCATCGCAGAGCGCGCTTGACCGTGTTCGCCTGTCGTTTTTTCTGTCTTTACTCGGCTCTTAAGTATCGTGATATTATATAACTTTTCTCAACATGTAAATAGAATTTTTCAAATCTGAGTGGTAGTTGCAGATATTAGCGCATCCAAACGAACAAACTCGAATTTTTTTATATATTTTTAACCCATAGTAATATAATAAAGCTCTTCAGTTTTACAAATACGCTAATCGCTCACAAACGGACCTGCATAAAACCAGCAAAAATGTGAATTTTCTGCTCAATTATTCGTAGGGGGTCGTCACGCAAAATCATTAATTCAAGGGCCCCTACCCTTGCTGAAAAATTTGTCAAATGCAAATCGACCTCTCGACGGTTTGGCGAGTGAACCGACGACGCGACGCCCCTGTGTTTATGGAGTGATGTTTATAAATTGTTTATCCTTTATCCTATGGAAAAGTAAAAAGGAATTAAGTAGGTTTACCACTTTACCACGAAATTCGGAAGCTGTTAAGGCGGAACAAAGTTTTATAAGAAAGGGTAGAATGAGGTTGAAACGTGATTTTACTTTAGAACGAGATTTGAGCATAGATTAGTATGAAATCTGTCACATTTTTACACTATGCGTTATCTTGGGTTTTTTTTCAAGACAGTTTGGGTAGGTATTAATGGCTATAAGACGGCAAATTGTCAAACACAACAACAACAAGACAGAATTTTTTCATAATCACAGTTAGATTTGTGCATCACAAGTTTTTGGTTTGACCGTTGATCCCAAACCAAGCAGGACTTGTATCTTGGGGCTTTTTTAAACTAAACAAAATAGGCAGGTACCCACTTCTAAGACTGCCAACCGTTTTCTTTTAATCACTGCCCTTAAAAGAGTATACCAACCACATCAAAAGTATGGACCACTGTGATATTATGTTAGACTCAAACAAGACGCGACCACTATCTGTTTAACATCGTAATGATCAAAGAATCGCTTCTGCGTTTATTGCTGCACTGAAGTTTGAGTGCTGTGTGATCTAATGTTGGGCAAAGATTATGGTACAGATGCGTCACATTTCAAAAATCAAAATCGTTTATTCGCATAAAATGTGGTAGGTAACAGCTGTTACATAAAATTTCAGTGCAAGGACACATTCCGCCACGTAGTGATGGCATGCAAATATGTATAATTGCAAAATTTGAGAAATAAACACTGGTCTAAATGATTCAGACCATGTTAAAGATTGCACGAATGCATTTTGAATGATACCATACCGAATAACGGAACAGATTTCGTGGAACAGCCGGCCGGCCGGCCGTGGATTTTGCCGCGAATATTTCGTTCGTTCGACAGTGATAGTTGAATTTATCAGCTTCTTAAAACTGTTGATTAGCTATAGCCTGAAACAGAACAGTCAAACTAATGTTTCACGACACTAGTTTTATAATATAAACCTCCCTTTACTAAGACAGTATCGGACTCATTCTGAGCCAATATTATAAAAAAGAAGAAGAAGAATATATGTTAGTTTTATACTTCACATATTCATATTTTTCTCTTCATGTTCTCACACACTATTGTCTACATTTCTGTTTTACTTCTCCTTTCGCAGATCTGCTGGAAGAATTTTTTTAAGAAATAAGCAGTACCTTTGTACTCAAATTATTACTATTGCATATCCATATGTTTTTTACTGTGTGTACATAAATAATAAAATAAATAAGAATTACGCGTCGTATATTCTTGCTCCTACTGCAGCCACCCTGATCTATGCCACCGAAACATAAAATCCAAAAATACCCTCCACATTCGTTGCATTAAACAAACAGATCATTTACACTAACCGAATTAAACTCAAAACGCATTACACACCTACTCGTATTATAAATAAAAATAACGTTTTTATTTTCTCTGCCCTTCCGCGATAGAAATAGTATGCGGAAGAGAACGTAATGTTTTAACTAGATTTGTTATTGATGTAAGTAGCTTTAATGTAGTGGAAGGAAGATAATGTTTAGATTTGAATCTACATATGTAGCATCACGCTTGTACTTCGGGCAGAGTAGAAGGAGTAGGTGTAAAGATGTATCCCACAGCCGGCGACTGAGAAGTGACTATACAAGATGGAGACGACAATACAACAATAAATTAAACTACGTGTAGCCATATGCCAGATGGTCATAGTATAGCTGGAGCTTGGCCTTTCTTGAAATCGAGGGTTGCAGCCTCAAAGCTAATAAACCAGAGTCGTGGTCGATCGCGCCAGAATGGTGGAATGCGCATGGTGAGAGAGATGCCGACAGCTTCAGCCATCGTCAGGATGTGTAATGTTGATGAATGGGAAAACACAATCTAATCCTCGTAGTAATTCATGGATCGTTGAAATGTTTGACTGTCATGTAGACTGCGAGTAGCTCTCGGTCGTAGGTGGAATACTTCTTTTGCGTCAAATTAAATTTCCTGGAATAATATCCGAGCGGTTGCCATGTTTCATTTATGTATTGTTGTAGGACGGCGCCAGCAGAGCTGTCGGATGCGCCGCAGAACAAAGCAAGTGTAGCACGATATGACGGGTGGGCGCGTAAAGCTGCTTTACATTCCTGGAACGCTTGAGTTGCTTCGTCAGTCCACGTGATTTGAGTTTTGTCCTTCTCCTTGACGTTCAATGATGCCCAGAAGTATTTTTGAGGGATAAGACTTATTTTCAGAACTGCTTGCTTCTTGGTTTCAAAACGTGCTGTGAAGAGTGGTGGCTACATACGTATACCTAATGACGTTCGCAGTCTACACACAATATCGATCGTCAAAATTACAAACGACAGTCCCCCAAAACGCCCGCCCGTCACCAGTTCCTAGTGCTTTCGCTGGGAAGAAGAAGTGGCGCAACAAACTCTCCGGCGTTTTGGGGGACTGTCTTTTGTAATTATGACGTTCGAAAAATGCTGATTCCATCCAATCCATTTTCACCCAATTACCGACCATATCACAAATACGGGTAGGGTAGCCCGAAAGTCTGACAACGAGTCGTATTACCCAGTAACTGGGTTGTGGAGGTCAGATAGGTAGTCTCTCCATATAAAATACTGGTATTCAGTTGCATCCGGTTAGACTGGAAGCTTACCCCAACATAGTTGGGAAAAGGATAATGCTGCAACTATGTATATAGCTTGATCTTTCTGACTGACCGACCCCTTGACAATTCAAAAGTGCCTATAATTGATTTATTTGAAATAAATTTGAATTTTGAGTTTGAGTTTGATGTCTGATCTCAAATATTTCCTGAATCAGGAAACGAAATAAAAAACTGACACCATCTCCCCGTGTGACAAAGAAGGATAAACTGCCGGTACAGCAATGTACAGTCAGGCTACAAATGAACTGGGTGTTGACAACTAATTTGTTAAAGAGAAAACAATTAGTGTGACTAAGTCGCGAACGTGTGCAGAATGCGAACTTCCTATTGAAAGGTTAATAAGCTTTTTGACTTAAGGGGGCGCTAGCTAGCCAGCGAAATTCAAATTTTCTTACGTGTCCGAGTGCTCATCAAATATTTCGGGACATCGCCAAGCGGTTGGTTGACTCTTCACGTGACCAGAGGGCTGGCCTATTTTTAGCTCAAAGAATCAGCATTGCCATCCAACGTGGTAATGCTGCCAGCCTTTTGGGCACTTATCCCATTGACAGCGATGCGGACTGCGCCCTTTTCCTTAATTTTTTTTTTTTGTTATATACTAGTATATAATATATGTATATTTTTTTATTATTAATTAGGTATTAGTTGTTATTTGCTTACTTATTATTTTAATTTACAGAAATAAATATAAAGATTAGATGTTGTAAAAAAAATAAAAAAATTACGTGTTTTATGTTGATTAAAATATGATTCGCAACCGTAACAAATATGGCTTTACAGTTTTTTTTTTCTTGTGTAATTTTAAATCCTGTAGAGTCGGAATTAGTGAGAGTTGGGACGAAGCCATAAAATTATTAGGATCAACAATACAACTCCTTGAGTGAGAATTGAACTCAAATGTCATGATTTTGTGAAATAAGCATTGAGTGATATGAACTTAGAGAGATGTATTGATGATTATAATTCCATAGAAAAATATTTTGTTACGGCCGCAAATCTTATTTAGATCAACATACAACTTGTCAGGTACAAGTTGTATATTGATCCTGCAAATTTCAAAAAACGTAAGTAAAGGACGTGGTCCATAACATGTGGACCAAAAACCCAGACTCGATTGGGACTAAATGGGTACTAGTAGTTTTATTATAATGCACAATTTACCCCACCGAAAGGGCAAGGCCGAAGTCGTTGGGGTATATGAGCTATAGGCTGACAAAGTATTTTATGAAAAAATTTTGAATAACAAGTGTTTTTTTTTTATTTTGTTTATTTTGATGTTTTTACTTTCTCTTCTTTCAAGGATTCGTGTATATATTACAACTATATGGCGTGTTCATGGACATGTTCTAACTTCTGAACTGATCTTGACGATTTCTTACACTTGCAGAGAAATCCTCCTCGTAAATGCCTTCCCGAAGACAAAGAAAGAAAGGAAGATAATAAGATTCTTTCCAGTAAACATGACGCAAAGAAAGAACACAAACAAAAAAGAACAAGTTGGGGGAAATATGCGTCACGCTAAACGGTCATCGCTCAGCATATTTTTACCACCCTATGCGAAAGCCGGTGTTGACGTGATGACATCCACCGGTGTTGTATACGAAGAGATATAAATAACACAATATAAAATAAAATAAGTACACAACACTCAATACCCACTTCTAAATGTTCATATAAACACTAGCTGTGAATACCCGCTTCGCGGGGTCATTTTTAATTGTATAGTTATTTGTTAATGTTAATAATTAATCTATCACTAATTCACTACTTACTTCATAATCTTTTCATATATACCAAACATTTTTACTAATGAAAAAGTGGTGGGAGGCGTCCGACGTGACGGCACAGTGGTGGCATGCGCGTGAGCTGCGCGCGGTACTGGACAGTACTTGGACATTGCAACATTACTTTATTTTTCTAAAAAAAAAGATATTTTTTTTCTAAAATAAAAGTAGCCTAAGTTACTCCTTATTACATCAGCTACCTGCCAGTAAAAGTCCCGTCAAAATCGGTCCAGCCATTTCAGAGATTAGCCGGAACAAACAGACACAGACAAAAATTGTAAAAAATGTTATTTTGGTGTGTGTGTGTACCGTATATATATTCATATGCATGTAGTAAAAAACGGTTCTTTCAATATTACAAACACACTCCAATTTTATTTATATGTATAGATAATATCTGCAAAATGCAAAAATTTCGGGCTCATGCACCGCCGGAAGCTGAAATGCCTAAAGAAACTCCATGGACACTGTTTTTAAATCAAATCAGTCGACTAATACAACTTTATAAGGTTGTTCATCTGACTTTCGGGTACCTGTAAGATATAAGATGACTCTCTGGGTACCTCACAGTACCTACATGGTCTAACTAACAATAAGTTAAACCACTTCCACGCAATAAACTTCGATCTAGAGTATATTAATCTGGTCCAAACTTAATCCTGAATATTCAGTCAGATGAAGTTGGTCTCAAGTTATAAAACAATATCTAAAGATGAATATTTTAAAGTTATATATTTATTAACCCATTCAAATATATTAACATAGTTGTGTTCTAGTACAAAGTACGCAGTGAATCAATTGTTGTTGAAAGATTATAATAATAAGACAAACACACACACACACACACACACAAATTTTCAAAGTGATGAGGGATACGACGCACGATACGAAATAATATTGATGGATAGAGGCAGAGATCCGCGGACATCAGCCCAAAGAAAAAACGGATGGACTGTAAGAAGGATGATATGAATTATTATGTGCATCTATATCGCTACACGCGAACTACGCATCACACTGACGTCACGCAAATCCTACATCGCGCAAGTAGAGTTTACCGCATATATACCACATACCGACATCAATAGCTCACCTGACACTACACCCGTCTGTTCGGAGGATTCTCCCTTTTCTATGGAGGATGAGTGAACTTTACGCCCTGTTCCTCATATCTCTATAATTCTAGAGGACCGATGACCAAGTCTTTCATTTTGATGCATTAAAAGACCCTCCACCACAAGTGACAATAATCAAACGGTTTAGTGGTCCAATACACACACACACACGCCCACACACACACGCCCACACACACACTGACAACTCACACACACACACACACTGACTACTCTTTCCTCCATGCTCATTCTTGCACATACCTCGTGTCGATGCAAGAGTACACCAACTTTGCACAGAGTTACAGCACTGCCTTAAGCTTATAATGGCTGCAACCACACTGATTGAAGCGAGACAACTTTTAATTGGTCTTTTGTCGAACAAGTTAAATATTAAAACCGCATATTGAGAATTGCGCTCGATATCTGAATTTAAATGTAAGCTGTTCTGGTACTTAAGGACAATTTATGGGATTATTTCTATAGGTATTAAGCCACTTTGGGTCTTTTCTCCTCCAATGATGTCGTATCGAAGACTTTAAACTCATGATTAATCTCGTCATGGTCCTTGGTTCGATTCCCAGGTCGGACAAAGTGTTAATGGGTGTATCCGTCAGGAATTTCTCAGTAGCAGCGTAGAGTCTGGATTTGTGTCCGGTTGAGAGGTTTGCCCTCTATTATATGCGCTTGATCTCTCTCCGGTCGTGTCGGGTTGCCGTCCCATCGGACTATGAGAGTGAGGGAAGAAGGAGTGCACCTGTGTCTGCGCGCACCCTTGTGCACTATAATATCTCCCGCGCCAAATGCTAGTCTCTATTGAGATTGGCCGCCGTGGCCGAAATACGGTCTGGAGGACTTTTTTTATATGGGACTTAAGCATAACGGGTAAAATGGGGAGCACTATACGCGCTCTGCGTTGACGGGCTCATGGTTACGTAATAACAGCCGCACGGGTCGATCGATCAGGTTAAGCTACGCTTGCCGCGGTTGGTCCGTGGATGAGTGACCATCCGCGAGAACCCTTCCATGCCTCGGAAAGCACGTTAAGGCGTTGTCCCGACTGTCATTCGTGGATCTTTGACAGTCGTTACGGGTCGTCAGTAGCCCGAAAGTCTGACAACCAGTCTTACCAAGGGGTATCGTATTACCCAGTAACTGGGTTGCGGAGGCCAGATAGGCAGTCGCTCCATGTAAAATACTGGTATGCAGCTGCATCGGGTTAGACTGGAAGCCGACCCCAACATAGTTGGGAAAAGGCTAGGCAGATGATGAATGCGCTGAGAAATGCGCTCTGCGTAACCCTCTATGATTACAAGTGTGAGGTTATGTTCGGGTTGTGTGAGATCGTGTAGGTGCAATACACAGAGCACGGAGAAGCCTCGTCAGCCGCCGCTAGTGGCATTATTGTCAACACCTTTCCATACAAGCGTGTCACCGTTTACTAGAACTACGACACAAGCATAATCAGTGTAAAATGTTCCCACTGCTGGGATACAGGCCTCCTCTCTGTGAGAGGGAATGGGCCGCAATCCACCACGCGGTCCCAGTGTGGGTTAGTAGATGTTGCATGTCTTCGAATTTTTGGTTCTAGGACATGCCAGTCTCGTTACGATGTGTCCTTCACCGTCTACGACGCAAATGACGTATAAAAACTGAAGCTTTGAAGGTGGTCCGTGACAGAAGTTGTGTCCACAATTTTCAGCGCCACGAATATTATATTTTTTGTTTTGTGCAAGGTGTGATCCGTCGCATGCAAGTTTGATACCAGTTCACAATTTGTCAATCACAGTTCACAGTTCACAATTTGACAAACAAAAGTCGACATCGATCAAAGAAAAATAAAATATCGTGTGGGTGTAAGAACACCCATGAGTACCGTATCGTCATAGGTTATATAAAAACACTTTTTCTTGGCAAAATAAAATAGCTTATGCTCCTTTCTTCCCACATACTCACTAATAAAATCATGTCAAATTGAAAGTCTTTCTTTATTACACAATTTTACCCACAACGTAACCCCTAAACTGGGATACGTTAATATCGTAAATTTTTACGCGCGTACTAAATTTTAGAAGTTTTTTTTTATAGAATGTCTAGCTTCTGCCCGCGACTCCGTCCGTGTAATAATTCTTATTCCCCTGACCCACCCCGTCGCATCGCATCGCCTGCCCGCAATATTACCTCGTTTTCGCATAGCGTTCTTTCTGAATTTTTAACCGACTTCTTCAAAAAAGGAAAGGACGATATCTCGGGCAATTGTGAATCGATTTCAAAAATGATTTTTTTAATGGATAGTGTAAGCCTCAGGGGTGGTTCCAAATAAATTTTATTAACTTTACTTTGGTGATTTTTGAGTTATCTTCAATAATACGTATTTTTTCCACTTAGTTTATATTGACCATATTATAATAACTTTCTGTCACTGATATTTACATAGCAAGTACTGATATATACGAGTTTGTGTGAAAATAAAACTTTTTTACAAAAAAAAAAAAACTAACTGACTTCCAAAAAAAAAACATTAAAGTACAAAGTGAAAAATAACTTTCATTTAATTCCACTTTAATTTCAGAAGTCGGTGGCCATAAAATGAAAATGCGGAACCAAAGTATTGTTTTTCACTTTGCAGTTTTTTTTTTGGAAGTTGGTTGTTTTTTTTTTGTTTTTTTTTTTATCTATTATCTCGGCTCCTACCCCATTATCCTTCCTCAAATCCAAAAAATATAATATTCAATTCCGACTGGTAGGCCCAGAGATTACGACGTTCAAACAAACAAACATACAAAGTCTTCAGCTTTATTATTAATACAGAAAAATATGTATGTCGTAACGTGTCAAGATTTTAAGGACACTGAGGCGGGAGATAAATCAAAATTAGTTTTTCGTGATTTGATTTTGGTATTAAAATGTAAGTTGGCTTTTTTATGTAATAGATTGAAAGTCAGACAGTTGATGACTTTCGATTATGGTTAGTTAGATTGAAAACTTACACAATTACAGCAAGATGTAATCAAGCGAGTTCAATAAATAAATTGTTTGCTAAACCATCAGTCTTCAAAAAAAATACTATTACCACTTACATTTGTTTTTACAGGTGGGACCCAACACAAAAATAATTTTATTGTAGTCACAATCTCCACACTCAGAGACGACACCCAAAAACTAATATCAAACTAGGTATAAGTATAAAAATTCGATATCTCCATTGAAGCCACGGATACACTAGGAGACATTTTGTCCCGCAACATGACGCGCAATACTCAATTTACGTGTCGCTGCAACGTTGCAAGGTGTCCCGCAACAAGTTCCGTAACATTTTACCTGACGCGGGACATGTTGCTTGCTCCCGTTCCGACAGCGAGCGCACAGCGCGACATCCTCTCGGGACATTTACGGAGTTGTCGAGCGCCATGTTCCACAACATATCGTTCCATTTGTCCCCTTGTGTATTCGAGGCATTAGAAGCTCCCTGTAGATCATGGAGTTTGGTTTTTCCGCTGTGTATAGGTACGTATATTTCATCACTATACCGTGCAAATTGCAGGTCAACGGCAACCGTGGCAACGGCTCGGGCGGTGGGGACTCGCTACTAATTTAATGCGGCTTATGGCCTGCAACCCTTATATTAGGGCCAGGAGACCAGCGAGTTTGATTAAAAAAACCGGTTTTGAAGGAACAATGCTGCTTTCAAAGGAAAAGGAAAGGGAAATGATTACAATTTTTAAGATTTTCAAGAGCGTTTTTTCTCTGCTGACTCAGTGCTTTAATTTTGACTAGCTGTTATCGACTTTAATAAAAGTTACTGCATTTTGACCGCGTAGATGTTGAACTTTTCTAAAAAACAGTTGATTTTGAAAAATTTCGACATTAGAGGGTCTAGAATCATGTGCTAAATTGATGCTTTCAGTTTGCGCGTCGACGTCCGTGAATCTGAATATTTTATAGATTAAGTTTTAGTTATAAAGACAACTTACTGACGGTCCGCCATTTGCCAATGCCATGGGCAAATCTTCGTAATTCAAAACGTTTAAAATGTAGTCAAAAACTTGTCAAATATGTAGGGAAATTAGAAGTAATTTTGACTAGCGATGGGCGTTGAATCAACGAACTAGTTGAATCAACGTTGATGTCTCTTCAACGGGATTAACGTTGACCGTGTACAAATCAACTAGTTGAATTCGTCAACGAGTTACGAGACAACGACGTTTATGAATTCAACTCGTTTGACGAAACGATAAACTGAACCCAACGTTTTGTTATTTTCAACGTACGTAAATTATATTTCTTTAACAATAAAACTCCCGCTACGACGCGATAATAATGACAATAATTTGAACTCTAAATAACGAATACAAGATTTGATATTTATTTAGTAATTTGATCAATGTCATTATTTTTTAAAAAAAAGTAAAGGATGACATTATTAATTCTTAAAATTATCATATTCGTGCGCGGAATGAAACGTTTCCGCGCCGGCGGGCCTGTGACTGTAGGTAGTAGGTAAAGTCATCATAAAATGTTATCCAATTTCATTAGGTAAACTGCATCAAATTGTTCGTAAATTAACATTACAATTGCATACGTTAGTAAAAGCGTTTAGGCGTTTATCGTTCATGCAAGTTGACGTTCGTAACACGTTAACTCGTTGACGAAATCAACTAGTTGATCAACTAGTTGACAAACGCAATTCAACGTTAACGTTTCGTTGACGGAAAAACCTTCAACGACCCATTACTAATTTTGACAGATTGAGACCTAGATTAGAACGCGTACGTTCTTAACATTACAAGAATTGCCCCTTTGGTGTAGTCTGTAAAGAAAACTTTTTTTGTGAGCTCAATTTCATAAAGACCTATTAGATTTAGGCATTTCAAACGCGTCTCTAAAAGCCCCAAATCACAAACACCGTGAATTTAATTGTTTACGTACCTAAGTGTTGAATTTTGTTGAAAATTACATCTTCACACGACACGGTACGGACCGCGAATGTTTGTCATAATATTTAAATTAAGGAATGCAATATAAGTACGGTACATTTGCACCATTTAATGGTGCTGAGGTCAAAGGTATTTTATATTGTAACTTTAAATATAAAAGTAGAGTTTTTTTTTTTAGTTTTCTTACAAAGAAGAATCAACCATTGATTCCTACGGGCCACTCTTGAATTGTCAAAGGGTTGGTGAAGAAAGATGAAGCTAGTTACCCATTCCAAAGCGTAGTAGGTACCTATGGAGAAGAACGGGCAAAAAACTCCACAGACACTCACATAACATAGACATAAGGTTGTGGGTTAAAATCCGTGCCAGCAGTTAGGTAACGGAAACATCGGTGAAACCAACCACCATCGGAACAAACCATCGGAAACTTGGACAAGTCTGAAATTGCCAACCCGCCTCGAGCAAGCGTTGTGATCAATGCTCATGTCTCCTCTGTATGAGAAGATGGCTTTTCCCTGCAGTGGGATATTAATAGCCTGGTATTATTATATCGTTATCTTATTTTTTTATATTTTTTAAAA
The DNA here is from genome assembly GCA_949629135.1 of Eremobia ochroleuca. NCBI lineage: Eukaryota > Metazoa > Arthropoda > Insecta > Lepidoptera > Noctuidae > Eremobia > Eremobia ochroleuca. The sequence continues at coordinate 4,351,756 of OX451385.1, read as the reverse complement.
TATAAAAAACACATTAAAAAAAATAAAATTGGTAGTGATCCGCCGGTGTCGGGAGCAGGGTCCAAGCTACTGGTGGTTAGGGCTCCAGAGACAGGAACCTCCTCACAATGCAAGCCGTATCGAGGAGTACTGCCTTCTGAATGAGGCCCTTGATCCAACCGCCTAACGAGAGCCTCGATAGATCTTGATCGAGGCTTTTGGCCATCAGGCCGTTGGCCGATACGACAATCGGCACAATGATAGTCGAGCTCACATTCCACATGTCAACAACCTCGTGTGCTAAGTCAAGATAGTTAGTTTAATAAACAAAATAAAATTAAATAAATTCAACCTTAGCATTCTTATTATTAAGGGTTTAATCACTGACACAAACATGTGGTGGCCACGACTTACGAGTTGTAGGTCGTGAGTTCGAACCCCGACAGGAGCTTTACTCTGTGTAAATAATTTCATCAACACTGCTTTCAAAACGGTGAAGCGAAACATCGTGAGGAAACCAGCATGTCCTAGAACCAAAAATTCGAAGACATGTCACATCTACCAACCCGCACTGGGCCCGCGTGGTACCTATACCACCGCGTGGCGTAGTACACTCCTTTCGAAAAGAGAACGCCTATGTCCAAGCAGTGGGAACATGTTACCTGATTTTTCTAACCAATGACATCCCTCTCATCTGGTTCGACGGCAATCCTAATAAAGTTAGACATGCCAAACCATTGACAAGTTTCAATAGTAAACTAAAGCCGGCGCCAGACGTCCATAAAACCAGTCCTAAAGGCGTGCACACACTTATAATTCAAGCTCAGACACCCACGTTCAGCCTAGCTCAACTCAGACTATATTACGGTCAACAGGTCTGGCCTAGAATCGCAAAGTATGGCTAAACTAATAACGGTATGCTATTGTTTTTCCAATAAGGAGACGTTTATGCCCTAACGGATTACCTTAACAAGACTTGAATTCTATTCAACGGAGTATTTGCATGTGATACCTACCTACGATAATTAGGTGGGTATTAGGTACGTAAGAGAAATCAATCTGTAATAATACTAGCTGATCAGACAGACGTGGTCCTGTTTCCTAGAACTCGATCGCAGCGCCACTTACTGGGTCCAATTGTGAATCATTCTATCTATAATATGTATGTATTTACAAAAAAAAAAAAAAATTGTATATAAGTAGTTTATCAGCCATCTTGTTACCATAACACAAGCATTAGGTTGCTTAGCTTGGGACAAATGGTGCTGTGTGAAATGTCCAGGGATTTATTATTATTATTATTTATTTAATCTAGACCATCCAGGGGCCCACTCCAACACACACACACACACAAAAAAAAAAAACATAAAAATCGACATTATAAGGATAGAAGTAATATTTAAGAAATTATTTAACGAGCATGCATGCAATTGTTCTCTTCCTCGTAAGAACACAGCGTGAATATAAGTAAATAAATAAAAATAAAATCCGTGTCGTCTTTAGTCTAAATATAATAATAATATACAATGTGTAACGTTAAATGCGCAAAACCTGAAAATAGTTAGTTTGATCAGAATAACGAGCAGAATTAATTGAACAACTTTTTAATATAGGTCACATTTTTCAAAAAATCTTCATTAAAAACGTTGCCGTGTCTATTTATTAATAGGTCAACCAAGCCAATGTCAGCGCGGCGCAGCGGCCCGGTGACGACTCCTCCCTCGGTAAAGCGTCGTCGCAGACGCAAGAAACGATCAGAATGGCAAATAAAACTAAAACAGCACATAAATCCTTTACTATTTTTTAATTACTTATTTTCTCTCTGAAATAGGTCAATTGAATTAAAAATCAGTTGGGGTGTCTGAGGTTTTGCGCATTTAACGTTACACGTTGTATAATCTAACCGTGGGCCCATCATTGAATATGCAAGTCACGCTCTGCCATTTTATCTGTGAATATTATAATATCATTGGTCAGGCAGGGGACATAGTCCTTTCATAGTTCAAGGTAACCGATCCACTATAGCCACCCAAACCCATAACCAATATGTTTTGTCCATGTTCTCCAATAGTTCTGCACCAACCGTGGGTTGTCCTTGGGTGCACTTGTATTGTCCATACAGGGATAAACAGCGGTTGGTCCCTCCTCATCCTTTAAAACTGTCTAAAGGGCCTCTGGGAGTTGGCTTCGGCTCCTGGTACGCCTTCCAAAGATCCGTGACCCCAGGGTCCCGAGATATGTCAAGAACTAAAAAAAAATGTAAGTAGTCTAAATAATTATTATCATTAGGATAGGAATATTCAATCAATCAACTCAGCCTATCGCAGTCCACTGCTGGACATAGGTCTCTCCCAGACTGCGCCACAACACCCTGTCTTCCGCAGTCTACCCCAGCCACCTTCTTTAGGTCGTCCGTCCATCTAGCTGGGGGGCGTCCCACACTACGCTTGCCGAAAAATAAAAAAAAAAATCATTTTACTACAAATATTAAGTAAATAATTATACTTCATGAGCAGTTATGTAAAACTCTACTCATGCCCGTAAGAGCACATAGCGTGAATATACGTAAATAAATAAACAGAATCCGTATTGCCTGTTATCTATTTATATGAGAATAGTAATAATCATTTCATTTCATTATAATAAAGTAATTACATCGACACAGATAACGTATTTCGTTCCAGTATTTAACTAGGCGATTTGCATGAGCAATAATAATACGTGTTATCGATAAATAACCACAGTACATACGACACTATACCCACATAACACAAGGAAGGTAGGTATAATCTGAATCTATGATACTTAAATCAATTAACATTGTCATTGAAAGAAAGAAAAATAGTTTTATTTCTCACAGAAACACGTGAATACGAAACGATAATTAACTGTAATAATAAAGAAAATAAAAAAAATAGATCTATAATCATATATTGTTCAAATAATTGAAACAAATGATCACAACGTTTTACTGGCGCGTGACCAAAAATGGAACTAACGCCGCCATCTTGATTTTCTAAAACAATTGCACAAGTTTAGTGTTTGCCAACAACGCTCCCTGTCAGTGTCATTGACGCGTCAAATTTCAGGAATCATAGGATAGATCGCTTCACCGAGACCGCTCACAAAGTAGGTGAGCAGTCTTGGGACGACCTATACCATCCAAAAATAATTTCGCCCTATTAGGACATTGCCAAGAGTTACCAAGGCCCAATAATTTCCTTACTCAATAGATTGAGGCACGAAGTTGACTCGAAAAATTCTCCGACCTATACTATCCGTGTGAACGAAACCATACCGCGATTCAGAAAATGGCCCGAATGGTACAACGCCATCTATCGAGCGAGGGGTCAAACTTTTGCTGGTTGGTGGCTTTAAGTTGGAATATTGTTTTGTTAAATATTTGACATTTTATGAACAATATGTGATTAGATACTGTATGAAAAATACTTGGAAATAATACTCTAATGTTTATAATAGTTATATAATCATGTTAAAAAGTGAAAGAACGGCCGTTGTTCCCCAACTGTGCGCGGCGAATTCAGGCCATTAAATTCAGTGAATTCAAGATTATATAGGGTGACTGATAATTAGTGATCGATACTTAAACACATGATTCTACTCATGACAACAAACAACTTTTACTATGGGACCAAACCTGAAATCGCGAAAAAAAAATCAGCTGTTCCCTACATTTATGTTCGTACGAATCGTCAAAATGTAGGGAACAGCTGATTTTTTTTTCCAGGTTTGTTCCCATAGTAAAAGTTGTTTGTTGTCATGAGTAGAATCATGTGTTTAAGTATCGATCACTAATTACCAGTCACCCTATATAAACAAAACTACTATACTTACTTTACATATTTGGTATTAAATATTTGAAAAAGTTGACTTAACTATAATTAATATTATTTCATTGTTCTATAAATAGATCTTTAAGAATACCTACGTCAATTATACATAATATTATACAGGGTGTGAGAAGACCCAACCCATAGCCGTCAATTAAGCATTCTGTATATCAAACTAAGTGACACTGCACAAAAACAATTGCTGGGAAACGACTTTTATTTTTGGTGTGAAAAGAAGAAGGTTCAAAATGAAGCCACGTCCTACAGCAAAGTATCTTAAAATAATGATAAGAATGAGTATAGCCAGTTTAGCCTCCATCCGTTCGAATCCCACCTGATAATTGACGATTGAATAAAAAACGTTTATGTACAGACGCCAGCACATCAAGCTACCCGAAAGTGTCAGATTTTCCCAATCAACTTTGAACCTTATACTTTAGAGATAAAGTTGAAAATCTATTAAAGAAATCTGACAGATTCTAGTAGCTAGATGTGCTGGCGTCTGTACCTTAAAAGTATATTAATGTCAACCAAGCTGGTAAAACCGGAGACACACAAAGATTTATAGGTCGTGGGTTACGGACGTCTGTTGTCACTTCTGCAGGGACAGGTACTCCCCTGTAGTCGCAGGTGAAATCCGCCGTTGGCTGGAGTTGGAAGTTGGCCGAAGGTCAGTGCTGTGCTGTTCGGTGACGTCACTGGTAGATGACAAGCCGCGGCTGTCCGACTTGCTCAGCACACCGGTTGCGCAGCGTAAAAGTGAAACCTGGAGATCACCGTTCCAGCTGATTAGTACTCTGCCTAATAACTTCCGTGCTGGGGGTACCACCGACGACAACGAGAAAGAGATACCTATTTAATTGAATTGTAGTAGCATTTACGTGGTGGTACTAACCTGCAGGCTAATTGCGTAACACACTATCAGTAGCAATGGGTTTCAATTTGACAGTTCAACAACATTCATTGCGTTATTTACGTTGCTGAGCAGACACAGTTTTCGAGCATATGGAGCAATGGATTAGCAATCTGCTTCAAAATGATTCAAATTGAGAGTATTAGTGTGTTACGCAATTAGGGTGCAGAACGGAGTTTACAATAAAGCAAGCTCGAGCAAAAAGAAAACTAAAAATCGATGATTATGAAACGGTTAAAACGTTTAGAATTTAAGTTTTAAAATTAATATTGTACTTGAAGGTAGAAATTAAGTAGCGTGATACAGCATTATTAGCAATTTCTGAGGCTTAGGAATAGTGCTCACTTAACGCGGTGAATTAAGCCACAGATAAAAGAAGAAAAAAAAAGATCGCTCTTAGCGATAAGACCGCCCATTGTGTCACCATTTGTAAAACTTCTATATCGCCCAGTTGATGGCGATAGGGTCCCTCCTATTACGTGGGACATAAACATAACTGACGTAATATGGGTGTACAGACGCCATCAAATCAAGCTACCCGAAACTGTCAAATTTTCCCAATCAACTTTGAACCTTATGCTTTGGCGATAAAGTTGAAAATCTATTAAAGAAATTTGACAGATTTTAGTAGCTTTATGTGCCGGCGTCTGTACTATAGATACACCTCTGCCTACCCTTTCGTGGAATGTAGGCGATGTTATGTTACTATACAATTAAAACAAACAAATTAAAATTCTCATTTTACCAGTAGTTTTTAATTTTTTTTCTACTTTCAACAGTTCGTTAAAAAAACATCATCCCACATTGCAGCCCCAAATCGGAATCATATAAACGATGACCCCAGATTTTCCCCAAATCAAATTCCCCTCCTTGCCCAATACATAGGGTAACTTATTTCATTACCGGTGACTTCCGTGGGGTCCAGAGTTTGGGGTCTTTATCGCTCCTTATCTACAGTTAGTTAGCAAGTTATGATTATGTAAAAGCAAGTAAAAATCGATACGTTAATCTAAGGGTAAATGGATGACGTCAGCTTAATCTGAGATTACCTGCAGATTAAGTTTAAAAGTTTTCTTTAGAGCCGTAAGATCAAAAGCAGTTGAAAATATAACGATATCTGAATAAAATATAATCGATGGTATAATCTACTGACCTAAGATCTAATGGAAAATATAAAAAGATTAGATAAACTTCGATTAGTCTTTTACACGTGGCAACATTCCCTAGTTTATTTATGATTTTCTATGTCTATGGTTCATTATACATTTGACGTTGACACTGACATTTGACGTCTGTATGACGTTTTATTATTATTAGCAGCGGTAGACCAGTGGTAAGGGCTCAGGCTTACGGCTTGTAGATCCTGGGTTCGAACTTCGCTTTACTTTGTGTAAGTTATTTCATCACCACTGCTTTCAGAACGGTGAAGGAAAACATCGTGAGGAAACCACACCATCTACCGCACTGGGTCGCACTGGGCCCGCGTAGTGGATTACGGCCCACTCCCTCTCACAGAGAAGAGGCCTGTGTCCCAGCAGTGGGAACATTGTAGGCTGATTATATATGTGTATGTGTGAGTGACTGTAAAATACCGGTATTCAGCTGGATCCGGTCAGACTGGAAGCCGATTCCAACATAGTTGGGAAAAGGCTAGGCAGATGATGATGATGTTGATGATGACTGATGTGAGTGACTGTCAGAATTTCAGAATCGATGGGCTAATTAAAATTTTCAACAGTACGTAAAACAATGACAACAATTGCAAAGACTGCCTCGTTGGTGTAGTGGTCGCAAGAGCTACTGCTGAGCTTGAGGTCTTAGGTTCGATTCCCGGGTCGGGCGAAGTGTTATTGGGTATTCCATCAGGGATTTCTCAGTAGCAGTCCGTTGTTTGGATCTGTTCCCGGTTGATGGGAATAGGCTTGCTCCCTATTACATGGAACTTAAACACAACTGACGAAATATACAAGGTGTAACTTAAATAGCGTACAACCTCTTAAGGGGTCATTGTACTTATCATTATGAACAACTTTTACTATGGGACCAAACCGGAAATCGCGAAAAAAAAAATCAGCTGTTCCCTACATTTATGTTTGCATAACTCGTTAAAATGTAGGGAACAGCTGATTTTTTTTTTTCGCAATTTTCGGTTTGGTCCCATAGTAAAAGTTGTTCATAATGATGAGTACAATGACCCCTTAAGAGGTTGTGCGTTATTTAAGTTACACCTTGTAGATGTCCAGATGCCAGCACATCAAGCTACTACAATCTGTCAAATATCTTTAATAGATTTTCAACTTTATCGCTAAAGCATAAGGTTCAAAGTTAATTGGGACAATTTGACAGTTTCGGGTAGCTTGATGTGCTGTACTATAGGATAGGCTCTCCTCTGCTCAAGCCATCGGGGAATTACAGGCATGATGTTTTGTTAAGTACAAAGGTGTATCAAGATACCTACCTAATATTATTATCCTTGACTTCCTTCTACTTCGCTCTCGGGAATAACTGGCCTAGTTTTAGGATATTAACGGAATATAATAATTATGAGATTCTGAAGCTCTACAAAGCTCTGTGAAATCATGCGTAACTAAAAGCGCTTTTAAATCTTAATATTAAACACGTGTAGTACTTTATACTGATGAGATCATTTTATATTATACATTTTGAATTCTTAAAGACTGAGTTTTCAACGTCTCTCTTTATCTGAAGAATTAATATACAGTTTACAATATTTTCTATAAGTAGATATTGTCAAATGAAAATTTTTAGGGTTCCGTACCAAAATGATAAAAAGGAACCCTTATGGTGCGACTCAGTCTTTCCGTCTGTCTGTCTTTCACAGCTGGCAGAGGTGACAGACACACCTATAGGACCAGAAATAGGGACCAATTAGTTCAACCAGGTTTCAGACTGGCTAAAGTAGACTCATCCTTCATGGGGTACTGTTTAAAATGTTACAATAAAATACCTCCCCACATACTCCAACTCAACGAAACTAAATTCAAATCTTACATAAAACGCACACTATGCAGCCAAGCATATTATAAGTTGGGGGATTACATCGCTGACAAAAATGCTTGGTTCACCGCTGGTCCAGCTCCAAAAGGGCGCATAAACTAATTAATTAGCATTCGAAAATATAGTTGTGAGCTGCTGAAGATTGAAAAAACTATCTTTGTATTGTATAAATTCAATCTCTTAATATTGTATAATTGCGTAACACACGTGTGAGCACTATGCACCTAAACTCTAAAGCTACCATTTACTGGGTACGTCTTTCATTGACTTGAATGTGCCCTGGCGGCTGAGGGTATGTCATGCTCACTCAAATGTCTCGCTGGTGGTGGCGTGTGTGTTGGATCATTGAGTTCCCTTCAAAATGGTTGAGCTAAATGGTGCTGATCCATACGTCATGTTCGTGAACGGGCGCCGCCAGTAGGGACTGGTCATCTCTTAGCCGCCACGGCTTATTTTAATTTTAATCTAAGTATTTTCATTTCTGAATTGTTATTTTTTTGTTTTTGTTTTTATCTTTTTTAGTACGGACGCGTTTAACGTGCACGTCTTTCTACATCGTTCTCACATGTATAATTTCAACTTGAATGATGTAACCAAAATTTTGTAACAATTTTTATGATTTAAAAGAGTGTCCGTGGAGTTTCTTGCCCGTTCTTCTCCACAGGTACCTACGCTTTGGAATGGGCAACTAGCTTCATCTTTCTGACTGACCGACCCCTTGACAATTCAAAAGTGCCTGTAATTGGTTTACTTGAAATAAATGCTTTGAGTTTGAGTTTGAGTTTGAGCTGGATATCTCAAGAACTGCTAATGCTATCAACTTGAAATTTGGAACAGGCTTAGATGACGTTTGTCCAACTATTTTGCAAATACTTAAAAATATTTTTTTTTGCTGCATGAACTAAAAGAGGGTTTTAAAAATTCGAAGTGAGGCTACTAGGACATGTGGGGTATCATATGAAAGAACGCTGTTTGCAGATTCTCAAAAAAATTTTCGACTTTTGATGAAAACTGTAAAAAAAAATACAGTTGCGAAGTTTGCAAAGAAAAAAATCTGAAATGATTCTATGTGATAGAAGTTTATGTAAAGATTACAGGAAAAATAAATCGATGTCTTTAAATAGCACACTTTTTCAGAAATCATCAACAAAAATTACATTAGTTCCACTATCCGTCAAGTCAGTGTTTAAAATTCTGTGACGGATATAGGCCTCGCCGATGGTAATATATGAAGGTACGGAACCCTCGGTGCTCGAGTCCGACTCACTCCTGACCGGTTATTTTTCCTTAGATAAAAGTTATCTGACTAATGAAAACTCAGCTCTAAATAGGAATAGGAATTTACATTGCGAACAGAATTCATTGAAAATTTTATCCACGCTTTTATCGGTTTTCTCCTGCATGTTTACCATAACATAACAGACACCAGTCTGGCCTGCAATTCTACATTTTACTGTCCGCAAGTACACTTATAACTCGGGAAACAATGATCAAATGTAAAGCGGTTTCCGAAGAAAGCGGTTATGAAAATCTATAATTTTCTTTAGTAACGTTAAAACGGGGCGAATACGAAATGCAGGGGTGAATCGGGATGAAAGTTTTAAATGGATTTTAACGTTGTTTGTTGTCAACAAGGACACTGAATCGTTAATTATAATATATTAAACACATTAGAGACCTTTTGGCAAAAAATGATATTATTTCAATGTTAAAATCCATTTTAAAGTTTCGCCCCGGTTCGCCCCTGCATTTCGTATCCACCCCGTTTTACCGCTATTTCACATTATGTCAAAAAACACTCTATATTAGCTCAACTGTTACTAATGAGACAGAATTACTTTTTCTATTGTGACCGAGTTCTAGGAGATTTCTTGACAGTAGAAAGTCTTGGAGAGCCCTTATTTTGTGACCTTTCATCGTTTTCTTAGGAAACCAAAGCTTATGTATATTTTTAGTTTATTCACTTCATTATTATTTACCTAATTTTTTTATTTTATTTTTATCCTCACTGTTGGCAGAGCTACCTTGGGGCACAGCTAATACAACGTAGGTACCGACGCCAGCACAATCAAGCTATCCGAAACTGTCAAATTTTCCCAATCAACTTTGAACCTTACACTTTTGCGATAAAGTTGAAAATCTAATAAAGATATTTGACAGATTGTACCAGCTTGATGCGCTGGCGTCTGTACTACAAAGAACGCCTTCTAAGCCTAAAATTCAAGAGAGGCATGAAAAGTACCAGTTGAAACACAAATCTCTTTGAATAGTGCCTCGCGGAGGCAAAAGTGTCGGATTCACACTGGGATTATACTTGTCTGTACCTGTCTGAGTGCCCTGAGAGGTGTCATTTACTACATATTTAAGTAGAATGTTATGCACCTACATCTAGCTGGAGGAGCTTGTGGCTAAGAATAACAGCCGCACGGATAGTTCGATCAGCTTAAGCTAAGCTTGCCGCGGTTTGTACGTGGATGGGCCCATTCGTGGATCATTGACAGTCGTTACGGGTCGTCAAAAGCCCGAAAGTCTGACAACCAGTCTTACTAAGGGGTATAATATTACCCAGTAACTGAGTTGAGGCAGTCGCTCCATGTAAAATACTGGTATTCACCTGCATCCGCTTACACTGGAAGCCGACCCCAACATGGTTGGGCAAAGGCTAGGCGGTGATGATCATGATGATATGATATGATTTGATATGATATGCACCTACTACATACTTGTGAGTATTATGAGTAGGTACCCACGATACATATCAAGTTATAAATGTCCAGTATAAGCTGACTTCTCATTGTAGGAAAACGCTATATAATGCGAGTTCTGCTAAAACTGGAACTGTATAACTTGATATATCATCGCGTGTACAGACATCAGCACATCAAGCTACCCGAAACTATCAAATTGTCCCAATCAACTTTGAACCTAATGCTTCAGCGATAAAGTTAAAATTCTATTAAAGAAAGACAGATTGTAGCAGCTTGTACTGCTGGCGTTTGTACCTTCACCGCTCCTATTGGTGGCCCTCGACTCCACTCGCATAAACTAATCAAGATAAGAATCAAATATGCTTTATTGTATTTACCTTCATCATCAATAACGTCAGCTTACAGCAGTCCACTGCTGGACATAGGCCTCTCCCATTGCACACCATTCAGCTCGATTCTCGGCAACTCTCATCCAGCTATAAAAACACCTTAATCTGTTAGGTAAGTAGTTCTCGATTTATAAGCGCACTTACACACAAACAGGGACCCGTTGCACGTTACACGTTTGTAATCAAATCTAATAATATCTATGGATCTTGTGTCCAAATCTAATAATATCTATGGATCAAGGACGTGGGAATGCATGCTACCGTCTATTATGAATGACTTACCGTCAGAAATCTGCGACAAATTAAATGTGAAGAATTGCTCGAAGGTGCTAAAGAGATACTTTCTGGACTGTTGTACAGTCTAGGAAGTGTCTTTTTGGTACCAATATCAATATCTAACATACTATTGCCTTAATTCTGTTAAATGTAGAATCAATATCATTGTGGCACCGAGTTGCCGTGTCTGGCATACCTCTGTTAAACCCGCGATGGTTTGTGAGGTATGTTAAAGTTTCTTTTTTAAGTCTTGAAAATGTTTTGAATAATAAAAATAAAAAATAAAAATAGCTGAGTATTGACGGCACGGTTGGCGCAGTGGTTAAGCTATTGACTGCTGCGCTGCGTGTCACGGGTTCGATTCCCGCACGGAACAAATATTTGTGTGACCGGCAAGTAGTTGTTCCGGGTCTGGCTGTTTGTGTATGTGAGCTTAATTTTTTGTAAACGCACCCACAATACAGGAGAAATTCCTAGTGTGGGGCAACGTTTTTAAAAAAAAAAAACAGAAATATATAATTTCTCTAACAGTTTATGTGCATACAAATTGGAGAAAACGAAAACAACAAGTTTGCGACATAAACTAGGGCAATATAGAAAAACAGGAGCTTGTTTTGAACAAACTTCCAAGACTTTCGTAATTATGTCCAATTTTTATTATTCCCGTCACATGGAGCTCCCCTTTTTTAGCCTACAAACTCAGGAAAAAAGCGTGCCAATAAGAAATGCTTCGAAAAATGGTAATGTGTGTGTTTCGTAGGTACTAAGTAGGTATACAGGGCTCTGCCTGCCACTGTGGAGCATGCTGGCGTGATGATATGACACATTTATATTATTTAGGTAGGGAATGGAGAGGGGCACGTGGCTAAATAATAATAGCCGCACATGTGGCTCGATCAGGTTAAGCTACTCTTGCCGCGGTTGCTCTGTGGATGGGTGACCGTCTTTACATACCGAGACTCCTCCGTGTCTCGGAAAGCAAGTTAAGCCGTTGGTCCCGGTTTTCATTCGGGGATCATTGACAGTCGTTACGGGTCGTCAGAAGCCCGAAAGTCTGACAACCAGTCTTACCAAGGGGTATCGTATTATCCAGTAACAGAGTTGTGGAGGTCAGCTAGGTAGTCGCTCCGTGTAAAATATTGGTATTCAGCTGCATCCGGTTGGACTGGAAGCCGACGGCAACATAGTTGGGAAAAGGCTAGGCAGAAGATGAGGTAGGGAATATACCAGACTTTCGGGCTACTGACGATCCGTAAAGACTGTCAAAGATCCACGAATGACAGCCGGGACCAACGGCTCAAAGAGCTTTCCGAGGCACGGAGGGGTCTTGGAATGTGAAGATTCACCCATTCATGTACTAACCGCGGCAAGCGTGGTGGTGAAAAAAAAAAATCGCAAAGAATGTGCGCGATTTGGATGGAGTAATGGCACTATTGAGCTAACGCTGTGTGAGCGTGCGTGTTCCATCGCCGCCCGTTCGATGTCCACCGCGCACAGGATGGATGGGAAGCAGCACATTAAGTAATTTTTTGCTCCGTTGGTGTAATTGCTATATGGCGTTCCAGTAGGAGGATAAATAAATAAATAAATAAATAAATAAATAAATAAGCGTAGCTTAACAAATAATTAATAATACTTATAATTTGACAAATACTTTACCTACCTTGAATTACGTAACCATTTTATTAGCTTCATTTATTTAAACTTTTCGCACAAAAGGTACAAAGGCGGACTTAATGCCTTGGGCATTCTCTACCAGTCAACCAAGGATTTATTAAATTTATGTAAATAATATTTTGTTATGCTAGTTTTAGCGAATTGTTTTGGAAAACTGTTAAAAAAACTCAGTCATCTGTAATGTGTACTATTCTTGCAAATAAATTTCATTTCCCTTCATTTGGCTCATCGGCAAACTCCATTCGGCATCTACTTTCGCTGAAATGACATGTTGCAGTTGATTTTTACGGGTTATTTTCACGAAATCACATGTACCTATACACGAACCCATCCGGAACCACTGTCTGTAAACCATACAAGTATTTGAAACGTGCGAGAATCGAACTCATGATTTGGTCACAGAAGCCTCATCGCCGCCCTGATCTTGCTACCAGAACCCCAATGAGTAACACACTTTCAATCGGAATCCGACGAATTTTGAAGTAATTGCTAATCCACTGCTTTATGTTTGAAAAATTCTCCTGCTAGACAACGTAAATCACGCAATGAACGCTGTCGATTATCAAAATAAATTATTTCTTTATAAGCAACTGCATCATACAAAGTATTTAACTTAACCCAAACGTTTACATTGTAAAATTAAACTAACGACCATCTTCCAAAACTTGACACTTAACCAATTACCGTTAAAGATTTAAACCAACAAACTCATTTCACGGTTATATTTAACCTAACCAATTAACACCACGTTAACTGCAGATAAAGTAAACGGTTAACGATATCTTTAATTGGTACCTAGCCGACAGATGTCATTGTGATACCAGTTAGAGTGAAATAAGTTATTCGTTTTTTTTAACGTACGTTACGATACGTGTGACTAAAACCGTTTATTATAGCCCGGCGTGAAATTAGAGCTGAACGCCCTGCATGGGCAGACTACGGAAGTCACACGTATCATATACTATTTTATAGCTCGTGTGACCTAAATCCGCACCTAAGTCACGCTTTTCTGTGTAAAAATGGATTAGTAAAGTCACAGAAAAGCGTGACTTGAGTGCGGGTTTAGGTGACAGAGTGCTGCTATTATTATAGCAGCACTCTGTCACCTAAACCCGCACTACTACTACTATGTACTATTGTACATTATGATATAAGTGCGCTAAGTTGAGAATTACAGCTGAGGCGATATTGCGAGCCGTAGGTGAGGGCTATAAGAAAGCAGAGGCTGTAATTATCAAACCGCACGTATGTCATACAACGTTTTATAACACATTTGTGAGGAAATAAATAAAACTCGGACTTTCTTTTTCGGAAATCTTTAATTACTTGTTAAAACAGTGCGAGCAGCGATGCGCGCGCATCAGCGTCTTTTGTTTATGGCAAAGGCACAAAAAACAGCCAGTATTACTAATAAAGTAAATTAATACTTTTGTGTTTTTGTTACAGATAAATGGTTGTAATTAATTGTCTAAATTAAAGAATTAAATGTTTATTTATTATATTTTATCTCCAAAAGTTAATTTTATTCATAAAATGTTGACCACTTTTCTGACATAAAAACTCTTTGCTAAGATTTAAAAAAGTACCGTTCGTTTTAGACGGAGCATCTTGATAAACCGTGCGCTTTACATTACAATAACGCACAAGTACGTAATGAGATACATTACGATATTGAAATTGGTGCAGTAAGAGACCTTTTACGAGCAAATGTGTTATAAAGAATATAATAAGCAATCTGGAGTAGGTACGTTGATGTAATGGTAGCAAATTCGACTGCTGTGAGCTTGGTGTCCAAGGTTCCAATTTTCCAGGAATTCCTTGAGCTCGTCGCCCGCTACGCTACCCAAAAGTGTTACGAACTCAAATCCCTAATGAGTGGCCAGAATGTCACAGCACTAGTATTTCAATGGCGGTCCGTACACGACGCGACTTACTACCGCGATATTAATTATTTTGTGATTGTTGAGGCTTGATTTGTGGCTGGTATGGCCCAGTGTACCTTGGACCGCTACTCTATAATAGGCTAAATGATAAAGGAAGCATCCACTCCTTAAATCAGAGTAACTGCAAGAAAATCCTTCCAGACTCTTCAAACTAGGTATGTCCTATGAAGAAACAGAGAAGTTACTACTTGTGCTAAAGTAAATATTGTTCGTAATATATAATGTTATAAACCTTTTATATGTGTACCAATAAGATAAATAATTATGATAATTATGTGATTATTTAATAAATTATTGTTACGTACAATCGCCTGAAACACAGGATTACCTAGTTCAGGCACAAAACAAGGGTAAACTTGACATAGATTTAAGAAAAACTGTATTTAGCATTAGTCCTTATATTATTGAATAAATTTTATTATTATTATTATTAGTGGTTAAGAGCGCGCCACTACAGACGAACGCGAGCGATTTCGCACCTCTCGCCCCGCCCGCACCCCTCTACAATACGCGGTGCATGGCGCGCGGCGCGCCACGCACCGGAGCGGCGGCGTCAGCGGCCGAGTTCGAGTTTGAACGGCGCGGTGACCCTGGCCGCCCAGCTGATCAACAGCTATCTGTGCCGCAGACGGGCCGTGAACATGCCGTTTCTTCAATTTGAACTTGATTCGTATGGCAATAAAAACGTATTCGTAAAAAATTACCTGTCATTCAAATAAAGTTCAAAGTCACGGAAGTATTTCCACAGAACGACGGATCGATGTGTAAAGCTTAAAATAGCTGATAAGCAAACGAGCTCATTGTTGGTATACATACTTATTAGAAGCTCCGTTCATACACCTACAAACTGACATACCACAAATATAGTAAGTAGGTAAATAGGTACAGACGGCAGCACATCAAGCTACTACAATTAGAAAATACCCGAAAATGTAAAATTTTCCCAATAACTTTGAACCTAATGCATTAGCGATAAAGTTGAAAATCTATTGAAGAAATTTGACAGATTGTAGTAGCTTGATATGCTGGCGTCTGTACATACCTATCAAATGCTAATATCGTAGTACCGTAAAACAAAAAGTAATGTTCCAAACAAAACTAAACTCTCATAACTATGTAAAACAAATGTTTCCTTATAAATGAAAAAAAAAAACGTCCAAGAGCATGTCGATCCATGCTTAGCATAGGGTTCCATAGCTGTAATAATATACGATTATAACAAACTTTTTATGATGTAAACAAATAGAAGGCTAATAAAGGAGTAATGTTTGCGAAAGTATTTTTTCTAAGGGCAATGACCTTTGAACTAGGACGTCTTTTGTGTATTTTAGCGTCAAGATGGCGGGATCAAGTCCCCAATTTAAAATGTATCACATTAAAGTGTTTGTACTACATATGTACTATTGGTACCCTAAACCAGACATTTGTACCTCTAAAAGTAAAGGAAGTATGTCAAGACGTCCCTGAGTATAGTGACCAGGTATGGTTTTGATACCATTGCATCCAGATGCCCTGCCTGATAACATTTGATCATGAATCATTTCATCAGCTGATTTATCGAGGGAAACTATTCTTCATACGTATAATGTTTAAATCTAGAAGTAAAAACCCGATCGACCTTTTTCCTATTTGACTGAGCATTTGTCATTCGAGCAGGTTCTTATTATAAATAATCTAATCAACATATTTATTATATAAGTAACTTTTATCATTAGAACACTAAAGGCAACAGTTATAATTGTATGTAGTTGGATCAATATACTAAAAATACAATTAACAAAACCATTTTGGCTTGTGTAATTTCTGCATAGACGTGTCCATTTCAAAGATAACGATGAATGATAGATAAGTTTTGATGTACACACGTGACATACACACATATACACACGTGACTCACGTGAGACATACACAGATATACACACGCGGCATACAAACAAACAGAAGTGACACACCCATATACACTTGACGCACGTGTCACACACACATACACACGTGACACACACACACATAAACACGTGACGCAAGTGCAAACATACGTTACACACACGTGACCCACACCTATACACACGTGACTCACATGCATACACACTTGACATGCATGCAAATACACGTGAAACACATGCATACACACGTAACACACGCATACACACGTCACCCACAAACACACACACGTGACCCACACCCAAAAACACGTGACTCACACGTGACGCACACCCAAGCACACGTGACGCACACCCAAACACACGTGACTCACACGTGACCCACACCCAAATACAGCATACTCTCTACTCTTACAGCATAGAGAGCAATTAGTGGAAGTGGAATACTTTAACCAAATAACGAACGAAATAGAATTAATCCGATCCGAAAACATACCAATAAATGCTTCAATTCCACAGGGTAGTGTGATAGGCTGCTTCCTATTCTTAGTCTATATCAATGACCTCCCGAAGCATATCAGCGAAACGTGCGTATTGTTTGCGGATGATATATCCATTTTGACCTCTTGCGAAACTAATACCAACATTAATGATAAATTAAATTCAATACTTGATGATACATCTAATTGGATGACGGAACATAATTTAGAAATTAATTACAGTAAGACAAAAATAATGACATTTCACCCTCAACAAAAAAAACCTATACCTATAAACTTCAGTTTTAATAACTATAAACTAGACACAGTAAATAAATTCACCCTGTTAGGATTAGACATAGACACAAATATAAACTGGAAGTCGCACATACAAAAATTAAAGGTAAAATTATCAACATTTTCATACGCCCTTCGGGAAATCAAAAAAACCACAGACATAAATACTGCGTTGGTAACATATTATGCATATGCCTATGCATGGCTAAAATACGGAGTCATATTATGGGGAAATAGCACAGAATCACCCACATTATTCACCCTACAAAAAAAACTTATTAGAATACTTGTCAATATTCAACAAACAGATAGCTGTAAGCCCCACTTTAAGGAACAAAAAATTTTAACTCTACCCTGTATCTATATCTTCGAAATCTGTAAATTCGTACGTTCATACCCGAAATTTTATTCAAAAAGAGAAGACATACAAACTAACATTACTTTAAGACATAAAAATAGGTTAAACATCCCTACATCCCGATTAAAATTGCACTCCTCAAGTACCTATGTCATGTCGATAAAAATATACAATAAGTTACCGGAAGATATAAAAAATATGCAAAAATACAACATCTTTGTTAATAAATTAAAAGTATTTCTATTAAATAAAAGCTATTATACTGTGAAGGAATACTTGAATGAAAGACTATAATATATATTTTAGACTATAAGATAACTAAGACTATAAGATATTTTTAATTATTTAATTATTATATAACTACTAATTGAATTATTTAAGTTATTGTTGTTAACTGTTATGATTGTAATGATTTAATTTTAATGTATAATTTGATTTAATTTTGAATTTAAACATAATTAGATTTTAAGAATTTTTTATCCTGTAACAAAACTATTTTTGCTGTGCCCTTACAGGGTCTACAACGGCTCTTAGCTCTAAGCTTTTGTTAACATCTTTTTACCTTGTAGAACGCAAATAAATAAATATGAAATATGAAATACACGTGACAAACACGTGACCCACACCCAAACACACGTGACTCACACGTGACCCACAACCAAACACACGTGACTCACACGTGACCCACACCCAAATACACGTGACACACACGTGACTCACACGTGACCTAGACCCAAATACACGTGACACACACGTGAATCACTTGTGACCCACACCCAAATACACGTGACACACACGTGACCCACACCCAAACACACGTGACTTACATTGATGCACACGTGACCATCACGCAAACACACGTGACTCACACCTGACCCAAACCAAAACACACGTGACTCACACGTGACCCACAACCAAACACACGTGACTCACACGTTACCTCTACCCTAATACCGTGACACACACGTGCCTCACACGTGACGCACACCCAAACACACGTGACTCACACGTGACCCACACCCAAATACACGTGACTAACACGTGACGCAGACCCAAACACACTACTCACACGTGACCCATACCCAAATACACGTGACACACACGTGACCCACACCCAAACAGACGTGACTCACACGTGCCCCACAACCAAACACACGTGACTAAAATCAAAATCAAAATCAAAAGTCATTTATTCAAACTAGGCTGAGAATCAGCACTTTTCGAACGTCAAAATTACAAAAGACAGTCCCCCAAAACGCCCGCCCTTCACCACTTCCTAGTGCTTTCGCTGGGAAGAAGAAGTGGCGCAACAAACTCCCCAGCAGCACAGCTGTCTGTTCAGTTAGAAAATATACTTGACTGAATACAATACAAGGTATGCAAAGCAATTAACATTACAAGACACAGAACGCTAAATTAAATTATTTGCCATATGTCAGCTGGCAACGCCAATATACCAAGAAATACAATAAAAAACTATACGTACTCAAGCAAAAATTAATAAATGGAAATTAAATAAAAGCCTCCAGGTATAAAGGGCGTGACCGCTAACATATTTATGCAATGCTGGGTTCAGTTTACATAGCTGTCGCTTGAAGTCACAAATGATAAACTAGGACCATAAGGAAACTAAATAAACAAGTTATTAATAATGATAACAATGATAAAACCATGGTCAGCAAGACGACCAGTCACCACAAGCAGCACCCGTTCACGAGCATAACGCAAAGGTTAGCCATTACCCCCCTCGCCATATTTGAGGGAAGGAGACAACCCGACCCCCGACGCTACCGCAAGCAGTGACATCTAAGGGAGCATGACGAACTTGCTGCCGGTTGCTCAGGTAAGAATTATATGATCAATTGTCGAGGTCACTAGCTAACCACATATTGCAATCAACTCATTTGAAAACATTGCAATGGGTTGATTATGTCAATAATAAAATTAAAATTAAATTAAACTGATTTGACTTATACAGCCCAATAAAAAAACAATTGTATAATGAGCTCATATAACCTATCAGTAATTCTTTGTAAATTAATTCTGGAGAAAGAACATAAACATTGTCTTGAGTTAATCAGGGCGACCAACTATTCTTATCGTTTAAGTAGTCGTTGATAGAATAGTATGCCTTTGAACAAAGGTTAGATTTTACTTGAGCTTTAAATGCATTAAAAGGCAAATCTAGCAAAGAAGAGGGTAGCTTGTTATAAAAGGCTATACCAAGACCAACAAATGAGTTATGAACCTTATGAAGCCGGTGAAAGGGAGCACGTAGTTTGTCCTTATTTCTGGTGTTAACATTGTGAATATCACTGTTTTTAGTATACAAGTGTATATTTTGCCTAATATATAAGATGTTGGCAAAGATGAATTGTGATGCAACCGTGAGAATACCAATATCTTTAAAAAAATCTCTTAGAGAAACTCTAGCACCTAGCTGGTAAATTGCTCGAACAGCTCGTTTTTGAAGGACAAATATATTTTGTATATCAGCTGCTTTGCCCCACAGCAGAATACCGTAGGACATAACGCTGTGAAAATAACTAAAATATACTAAACGAGCTGTATCAACGTCAGTGTACTGTCTTACTTTCCTGACGGCGTAGGCAGCCGAACTGAGCCTTCATGCTAGGCTTGATATATGTGGTCCCCACTGAAGTTTGGCATCTACTGTTATTCCCAGAAAAACTGCCGAACTCACAGTTTCAAGCGCCTCTTTATCTAAGACGATGTTGGGTCCTAGATTTCTAACATTCGGTAAGGCGAACTTTACACATTTCGTTTTCTTGGCATTGAGAACTAGGTTATTTGACGTAAACCAATCCGTAACTATTGAGAGTGCACTGTTTACGTCGTCAAAATCTTGTCTATTCCTATCTACTTTAAAAATAAGAGATGTATCATCAGCAAACAGTACAACGTCACAGATTCCCTTTAAATGGAATGGTAAATCATTAATATACACTAAGAACAAGAATGGACCCAGTATTGAGCCTTGCGGTACACCTAACTGAACTGGTAGCGCGGAAGATTTCACACCATTAACATCTACACATTGGAACCTATTATGTAAATAACAATTTATTACGTTGAGAGCTTCGTTTTGTACACCGTAATGACTTAGTTTACGCAAAAGCGTGTCATGGTGCACGCAATCAAAGGCTTTGGAAAGATCACAGAAAACTCCGATAGCATTTTGCGAGCGACTCACACGTGACCCACACCCAAATACACGTGACACACACGTGACTCACACGTGACTCACACGAACCGCACACCCAAACACACGTGACTCACACGTGACCCACAACCAAACACACGTGACTCACACGTGACCCACACCCAAATACACGTGACACACACGTGACCCACACGTGACCTACACCCAAATACACGTGACACACACATGACTCACACGTGACCCACACCCAAATACACGTGACACACACGTGACCCACACACAACCACACGTGACTTACATCGATGCACACATGACCATCACGCAAACACACGTGACTCACACGTGACCCAAACCAAAACACACGTGACGCACACACAAACACACGTGACACACACGTGACCCACACCCAAACACACGTGACTCACACGTGACCCACACCCAAGTACACGTGACACACACGTGACTCACACGTGACCTACACCCAAATACACGTGACACACACGTAATTCACACGAGACCCACAACCAAATGCACGTGACACACACGTGACCCACACCCAAACACACGTGACTCACATTCACATTGATGCACACGTGACACACACGTGACCCATACACAAATACACGTGACACACACGAGACCCACACCCAAGCCCGCGTGACCCACACCCAAACACACGTGACCCACACCCAAACACACGTGACACACGTGACCCACACCCAAACACACGTGACAAACACGTGACCACACCCAAACACACGTGACTCACACGTGACCCACACTCAAACACACGTGACCTACACCCAAACACACGTGATACACACGTGAACCACGACCAAACACACGTGACTCACATTCATGCACATGTGAAACATACGTGACCAGCACACACACTCACGTGACACGCACGTGATCCACACTCAAACACACGTGACTCACATTGATGCACACATGATCCACACCCAAACACGCGTGACACACACGTGACCCACACCCAAACACACGTGACACACACGTGAACTACACCCAAACACACGTGACTCACACGTCACCCACACCCAAACACACGTGACACACGTGACCTAAACCCAAACACACGTGACTCACATTGATGCAAACGTGACCATCACGCAAACACAAGTGGCACACACGTGACCCACACCCAAACACACGTGACACACGTGACCCACACCCAAACACACGTGACGCACACTTGACCCACACCCAAATACAGGTGACACACACGTGACACACACTCTAACACACGTGACTCACACGTGACCCACAACCAAATACACGTGACACACACGTGACCCACACCCAAATACACGTGACACACACGTGAACACACCAAAAACACACGTGACACACTCGTGACCCACACCCAAACACACGTGACACACACGTGACCCACTCCCAAACACACGACTCACACGTGACCCACACCCAAACACACACATTTAACAAATTGTAAAGGATAGCGCTATTACTACCGCGTGCAAAACATGAGACTGAAAGAGCGATGAAGAAGAAGAGTGTGCTCGCTTAGAATAAAATGACGCAAGCGCCAAATCACTGAATTGCTAATTACAAGAAGACCAAGTAGAAAAATAAAAAAATAAATCGTCACGATTTGAGATAATATTATTAACTATCTATTAAATTAAAAATCATCATTAAATTCCTTAAGGTTTCAGAGATCTAACGCAAAATAAGTGCAAAACGAGGTTTATTCGTTTTTTTTGTATCGAGAGTTTTTTATCGAATCGTGGTTTTGCTTCAACGGATTTAAAGATTAAGTCCAAGTTTAATGTGCCCAAACAGCAAACTATTAGGTCATATAGATACCGAGATCCAGATCGCCCAATATCACCATAATAGCACCACATGGACTCTTAAGGCCTCACCACTCATGCACGAGAGTTCAAATCCGGGCACGAACAGACGCCAGCACATCAAGCTACTACAATCTGTCTTTCGTTAATAGATTTTCAACTTTATCGCTAAACCATTAGGTTCCAAATTGATTAGAAAAAATTGACAGTTTCGGGTAGCTTAATGTGCTGGCGTCTGTACCAATATGCCTTTTTCAATTCATATGTGCTTTCTGAGTTTATCTTGAACATGGCTGACATTGGTGAAAGGAAAACATCGTGAGGAAACCTGGACTTACAGTTAATATAAGTCTGAAATCGCAAACCGTCTTGAGCAATTGAGGTGATATATGCTCGTGCCTTCTCTGTACGAGAAGAGGTCTTTCTTTACCCTGCAGTGACACAATAATAGGCTGGGATTGTTGTTATGACGATAAGTGGACATCACTGCTCACACCTCTGTGAAATACAGGGATGATTTTATGTTAAGATAACGTATAAACAACCAATTCATCCGTTATTTGTGCAGATACAATAATGAGTAATGTTAACATTTAAAATAATTATTATACATCCAAATAAAACCAAAGTTTGTGGAATTTATAATAATTCAATTAATTATACTTACTTTTATCATTTTAATTCATGGCGATGAAATTATTGCAAGCATACAATTACGCTTTGAATAATGAGTTACCTGGATCATAAAATAAAAAAGGAAATTAATGGCACCGATTTGGCTTGTGGCTAAGTAATAACAGCTGCGCGGATCGATCGATCAGGTTAAGCTACGCTTTCCGCGGTTGGTCCGTGGATGGGTGACCATCTTCACATACCAAGACCCCTCCGTGCCTCAGAAAGCACGTTAAGCCGTTGGTCCCGGCTGTTACGGGTTGTCAGTAGCCCGAAAGTCTGACAACCAGTCTTACCAAGGGGTATCGTATTACCCAGTAACGGGTTGTGGATGTTAGATAGGCAGTTGCTCCATGTAAAATACTGGTATTCAGCTGCACCCGGTCAGACTGGAAGCCGACCCCAACATAGTTGGGAAAAGGTCAGGCAGATGATGATGAATGGCCCCGATTCCCTTGTTCAGAAACCAAACTAAATTTAAGTTCATTGCATCTTTTTCTTTCTATTTCATTATGAAAAGGACAGAAGATATTAGTTTAGTCCTGTCAAATTAGTCAGCGCCTGACGTGAAATGACTTATTTTTAGTAGCCATTTTTTTAATCACACAGGACCTACACTTGTCTATGGAGTATGTAACTTTGACAGGACTAAACTAATACCGGTGTCTTGATTTGTGGCTGGTTGATGGGATCGCCCCCTATTACATTCGACTGAACCATAACTGGCGAAAGAGGTTTACCTCAATCGCAGGCGGAATGTTATGTTATTTCAGTATATCAATGACTCAATGCTATTACCCAATAGTCTTACACTCTCTAGGAGCCGTCACATTTCTTGGTTATTAACCCTATTCTACCAATTACTCTTTGTTTGACGCAACAAACCACTAACTTTCAATATTGGGTCACGATAATTGGTAAACAGGTTTACATGCCGAAATTATCGGAAAATGTAAGGAAAAAACCATTTATTTCATTCTTTCTTTAATTAAGACGGCTTAAAACCAATTACAAAAATCAACAACAATAACAATGAAACAATAAGAATGTCAACAATTTCTTATAAATACGTTCAAATACCGTGTAGATATTATGTATGAAACATTTTTTTTTTTTATAAGCTTAGAAAATATTCTACCCTGGGAATCTAGAATCATGTGATTTTTCTTCTCTTCGGGGCGATGGTACTCTTTCTCATTGTTTTTATTTTATATTTAACTAGCATCCGCCCACAACTTCGTTTGCGTAGGATTCGGAATTCCCGTCGTTTGAATTCTATTACCCGTTTTCCAGTAGGAATGAAGCATTTTCCCGCGGTAAAAAAGTAGCCTATATTCATCAGGGATAATGTCGGCTTGTAATGGTAAAATAATTTTTCAAATCGGTCCAGTAGTTTCGGAGCCTATTCAATACAAACAAACAATCAAATCTTTCCTCTTTATAATATTAGTGTAGATTTGAACCCAGTAGGTGGCCAAGTTGATTGCGGCATCAATGGCATTGTTTAGGTCATCCGAGGTGCCGGTGAACGGGCACTAAGGACACTCCAGGAAGTGGGGCTTGGTCTGATCAGAAACACCACAGTCTCACTGGGTGTTGGATGGGTCAGGAAATCTCCCATTTCTACAAATTGAGTCTGCAGCGGCCTACTTGGGTGCGCAATCGATTGAAAACTTGTAATCATGTAGGTACTGAATTCTTGGTAACTGATTGCGCTTCGACGTCTCTTAGGCCAGGTAGATGGATATTTCAGGATTTTCCTCTTCTTATGACCTTTTGAATTTAAAAAGTCTGGTTTGCAGAAAATTCGTACTTAGTACGAACAAGTAGTGCGAAGAGTAAAAAATAAGCATGATTTTGCCATTTTATCTGTTTTTTTCTGATCAATTTTTAAGTTAGCTTACACTGTCCCACTACTGTGCAAAGGCCTCCTCCAATAACTTCCAGGCATCCTTTTCTAGAACCATTTCGATCCAACCCTTGCGGTACGCATCCAGATCGTCTCGATCGTGAAATATTTTTATTATCTTCAAAAAAATATTTCACAATCTCTTCTTCATGTAAACCCAACCTAACCGAGATAGTTCAAACTTCCTAACTGCCCGGCTGATTTTCAATCATAACAAAGTAACAAATTATTGACTTAACCGACTCTCTGATTACCAATAACAACGGCGGTACAGATCTCAGAATCCTCATAACTTTCCCGGAAACTCGGAATACCCTGGCGTATCCGTAACTTAATAAAATTGGACGGATATTTAGACAAATGATAGTTTCTGTGAATTGATATTGTTATTGCGGTTTGTTTGAAACTACAAGATAATATTAAATTTTGTTATAAGATAAATAAAAAAGTTCACAAACTAAACTAAACTTAAGTCAGTGCATTTTTTTTTTCTATTGCATTAAGAAAAGGACAGAAGATAAATATTAGTTTAGTTCTGGCAAATTAGTCAGCGCCTGACGTAAATTGACGTATTTATAGTAGCCATTTTTTTAATCACGTCTAATCTTGTCTATGGACTATCTTAATTTGATAGGGCTAAACTAATATTTATCTTTTGTTCTTTTCTTAATGAGATAGAAAGAAAAAGATGCACTGAATTTAAACTTAATTTAGTTTAAGAACAAGGGAATCCACGTCAATATTAAGTTTTGTTGCAATGGTACGTTACTGGGGAGTTTGTTGCGCCGCTTCTAGTTACTAGTAAAAGCACTAGGAAGTGGGTCAAAGGGGGCGTTTTGGGGCACTGTCATATGTAATTTTGACGTTCGGAAAGTGCCGATTCTCAGTCTAATTTGAATATATGACTTTCGATTTTATCAATGTTTTTTTTTTTAGTTTAAGTTTTCCTGACCAATCTTCGACTTAGTGGTATAAAACCGACAACACAAAGTAAAGGCATGGTGTTCGCCAGGCCCCTCTTTCCCGTCGGGCACTCTGGGCAAGTGCCCAGGGTCCCGTAATCGACGGGGGCCCCGGTCTGTCTAAATAAAAATCATTCTTTGCAGCCGCAGTTCCATTCTACGCATAATTAGTTCCCGATTCAATGACAAAACGATTGATTTGCAGTGCGAATTTTAAGCATCAATCTGTTAATGCTAAGAGTTACTGTTCCAAATCATATTACAATTATCTATTTATTTATTTTGATTGTAAAGAAACAAAAATAATAGTTGAATAATTTTAGAATTTTTCTTATCTACAGAGGGCCCCGTGCCCAGGGCCTCCAATATCACTAGCTTAAAGACGGCCCTGGCGGTCGTAATTTCTAGGTACGAGAAAAAGGCTTTTCCTTACTTGCGGACAATTTACAGGCAATTACTAGATTAGGTTAGGACATTTTTCGCTGGCACTAGCTACCATAATTTATTGTGGGTAGGCGCTACATAAGAAAATAAGAAGCAATATCGAATGTTGGTTATTTATTTCATGAGGTCGTGCTCACTATTACGCGCCTAACAAAGCCCAGATTCGCATGAGCGATATTTATTAATGCCTTTGTAAAGTATTTTTTTTTACTTGTGCATAAAGTTTTCACACTAATATTATAAACGCGAAAGTTTGTGAGTTAGTGTGTGCGTGTGTGTGTGTGTATGTTTGTTACTTCTTCACGCTCAAACGGCTGGACCAATTTTGATGAAATTTGGCACAGATATTTTATAACCAGGATTAATACATATTCGAGACATGCAGGTGAAACCGCGGGGCGAAGCTAGTAATAAATAAATAAATAAATTATTGGATTTTCAAGGCACTGTTTAGCACCAAAAGTTGTAAATACAACAATGTATTTATTTGACGCGCTTTTGCTGCTACGTTTTATAAAATTTGCAGGTTATGTTCAGGTTTATGTTGATCTAAATATAATTCGCAGCCTTAACAAATATTATATATAGAATTATAGGCATGAAAATCATTAATACAATCATCTAGATAGATGTATTAATGTTTTTTTTAGTGATCAATCAATCAGTATAAGTATTTGTTGAGGCCTTTTTTTTGGGGTGGGAAGTTATCAAATAAATTCTCCCGCTCTGGGCGGAGCGGGAGGGCGTGTGAGACTTTTACTGACTAAAACCCACCCGTGTTCCTTCAGTTGCCTGTGCCAAGGGCCACGGTAACTCTTTCGAACAACCTGCAACCTTGGCAAGCATCGGCCCCAGCGGACCCCGTCAGTTACTGCTGACATCTCTTTGAGGCGCGCGTGGAACACAACGCACCGTCGACCCGGGCCTGTCCTTACCGGACGGCGAACTCGCCAGGCCTCAAATTACATTTAGATCAATGGGGTATCAATAGGGTAATATGTATAGGGAGATCCCTAAGTTCATATTATCCTATTGAATTACTATTTCGTGAAATCATGAAGGAGTTGCATTACTGATTCTAATGATTATAGATAGATATGTAATACTGTAATGCCGTATTTGTTACCCTTACGAATCATATTTTAATCAACATACACTGACCTACAAATTGCAAAAAACGTAAGAAAATTTGATTTCTACGGGCTACCTTAGCACGTCCCTTTAGTAAAATAATAATGATAATATTAATGAATGTTAGTCCTATATTTTTAATATTAATATTTCTATTTTTGCTTGTTGTTATTTTGTTGAGGGGCCCGTGACTAAATAATAAAAGCCGCACAGGTCGATCGATCAGGTTAAGCTACGCTTGCCGCGGTTGGTCTGTGGATGGGTGACCATCTTCACATACCGAGACCCCTCCGTGCCTCGAAAAGCACGTTAAGCCGTTGGTCCCGGCTGTCATTCGTAGATATTTGACAGTCGTTACGGGTAGTCAGAAGCCCGAAAGTCTGACAACTAGTCTTACCTAGGGGTATCGTATTACCCAGTAAGTGGGTTGTGGAGGTCAGATAGGCAGTCGCTCCATGTAAAATACTGGTATTCAGCTGCATCCGGTTAGACTGGAAGCCGACCCCAACATAGTTGGGAAAAGGCTAGGCAGGTGATGTTATTTTGTTATGTCTTTTATTGTTCTTATTATTATTATTTTTATTGTATTGTTATTATGTGATAATTATTCATTCATTTTATTGTTCATTTAGTGGCACTCATTACCATTTTTGTTTATAACATGCGGATCATTATTCACATATTATGAACAAAAATGGTAATTAGTGTTAACAATATTGTAGTCTACTACATTAGTGGGCTACAATATTACTTGTCCCTACAGAGCATGATTTTTCTTATCGGCTTAAAAAAATTACACTAGCCTGCAAATATGATGCCATTTCTCGAAAAAATATTTACAAAAATCGTAACTCAATAGAAACGTATGTTTTTGTGTGTGACCCATATATGGCACATCAAGCATTATAATGTGAATTTGTGTTACGTAGTATCAATGAAATTACAAGATTACACGTAAAACGACAAAAATGAACATGAACTTACTTCTAATAATTATTTCCACACTGAAACGATTAAATTTTATCATTTTTTTTGCTATTATTATACGCCGCTCGTTAATAGTATTCAAAGTACACACCTACCGATTTGAAGAAAACATAAATAGTTAAATGTTTATTCAGATCTATCCAAAATATCTGGTACTTAATTCGAAACTGAAATAATATTTAATAATAATAATAGTTAATCTTGTCATTACTAGATTACGCTACTTGGATCGATTTTTGAAATGTGTCTTACATTTTTCGGTATGTCGCATATGTGGGACACTATGCTCTGTAGAGTTAACACTCCTTATATTATTCTTCCAACTTGTCATATTTTATATTGTAGCTGTTTTTTATCCCTCAATAAATAAAATAAAAAAATAAAAATTCAGCAATAAATTAAACAGGAAAGGACAATCTATATTTGCAAGTCCCTAAAAACAACTATAATTTAATTTATAACATCATTTCTCGTGTTAATACAGATTTTGAATTAATAAATTGTAATAAATGAATAAATGCATTATTGTAATAAATGAATACACTGTCCAAATATTTAAAACATGGGGAAATTTTCATTCATCTGGTATCCCTCAAATCACGCACACATAGACCGGTAGGGTGCTTCACTTTCGATACGCGTGGCGCGGAGTCCTTCTTTTTTTTCTAGTCCGTGTTTAATTCGATTATTTGTTATTTTATGTCATAATTCCTTTATCAAGATGTTAATACCTAATAATAATTAAGTGTTATTTTACTCACTTAGAATGTTGGTCGACCTATTATTGGCGACTGTATAAGTCTGATGCTTTGTTACTATTATTATTCTTATGTAAAGCTGTATACAGAAGCTGTTGGTTTGCCTTTAATAAATAAATAAATAAATAATAAATCATTTGAGCAGAAAGACGTCCACTGCTGGACATAGGCCGCAAAAAAAATAAAGGAAAAAGAAAACGGAAGGAAAAAGGAATAAATAAATAAATAAAAAATAGGCCTCCTCAAGCACCGCCACTTCGTCCCGTCCTGGGCACACATCCAGCGGCCTTCTGCAGCCAAACAACCATATGTTTTAAAAACTAAATTCCTCCATTAAAAAAAAAAAAACGTGCACAAATATAGACAGTACGGCGTTAAATAAAAGTGCCGCACTGATTTACCGTGTGAATAAAAGTGATTTAACATTTAATTATGCCCGGGCGTGATTTATGGGCAAACTCCTTATTAACGGCACCGTTACTTCCGTGACATACTGACGGGCACTTTGAAGAGCTTAACGAGGTTTTAAGTATAGTTTTTGGAAATTTGTGTTTTCAACTCCGCCTCCATGACAAGAAATTCGTTTACCTTTGTAAAAATACTGCCACATATGATACAAATGAGTTTGCTAGCATTGCTCTGAAAACGTAATTTTTTTTTCGTTTTTGACTTGGTATACATACATACGCTCTTCTTAATAGGTAACCACTCATTGTCAAAACTATGAATACTAGGTGTAGTCCTGTCACAGTTATTTTATCTTTGATTTTGCATCGCTGTTCAACCACAGTGATGATTATTACAGACTGTTAATTTATTACGTAAGATAATTTTAACCAATTTCTGACTCCCCCTGCGTAAGAATAAATAAGACTTGAGTGGACCCCCCCCCCCCCCCCCTTGAATCTTAAGTAAGATCTGTATCTACCAAAATTACAAGGAAAAAGTAAGTAGTAATTTTTTTTTTACTTCTGATTATTGCTTACTTTTGTGATCTTATTTAAGAATAATCTAGACCCCTCCCACCCCCATGTAAGAAAAAATAAGACTAGTTTGGACCCCCTCCCCCTCCATATCGTCTTACGTAATAAATGAACAACACCTTTCTAATAAGGTTGCTGTTGGGTTGCTGCCACTGACAAATCTGTCAATTAGGTGGTTGCTGTCAGAGGTAAAATAATTGTGAATGGCCCAAGGATGCTTTTCATTGGTAAGTGCATCACTTGAGGGCGGTTCGACTGATTTCGCTATATTGTGTTTTAAAATGTTCGTAACAGCAAATTCAGTTATAAGAGAAAAAAAAAGAAAAAGAAACTTTCCAGAAAATTAACGAATTCGGAAAAAATTTGGACGTCCTTTTTTCTATGGTATTTGTGTATGAAGTTTTGGATAAAACAACGTCTGTCTGGTCAGGTTGTTGTGTAATAAATATTTGTTTTTAAAAACTGACAATCTGCTGAATTATTATTCAGCAGTTTGTCGTCTCTTTGGGCTGCAGCATCAAATGAGATGCAAGATATTATTAAATATAATAATATCTTACATCTCATTTGATGCTGCAGCCCAAAGAGACGATGGATGGACTGTGTGAAAGATGATAAGACTAGAAAGAGGCCGACTACCGAGATGAGAACTACATAGTAGAGAAATATGGAAGAATTTTTTTTATAATGTATTATTTATTGATTTGACAATTTATACTAGAATTTATTATCATTATATTTTATTGCAATGTAATTTTTTTTAAATTTTATTTTTGTGTTGACAATTTGAATTTGAATTATTTAATAATGCACTGAACTTAAATTTAGTTTAGTTTGTGAACAAGACAATCGGCGCCATTAGGGCACTATATACGCGCGAGGCCATGGTATCAACAATTCAACACTATTGACTAGACTAGACTATACTAACTCAGTCAGTAAGGGTAAGTCTATGTTGTTAAATACTAAAACAAAAAAGGTCCCACGGCTTTATAGAGTGTTAATAATTGATATTAATAATGTTGACTGTGTATGTTTAAAATACGTAACATAGATACGTGGTTTCAATTAATGTGAAATGATGACCTTATCTCCACACTGTATTTAAATATTATTTTATACTTAGGTTCCGCGTTCCGCGGCCCCGTGTGTCACAGGTACGCATTACATATTATTATAAGTTATTATGTCACCCCATCGCAGATTTATGGCCAACAAAATTAAATATTTACAATTTGTTAAAGAATTAATCTTATTTGTATGACGTTAATCTAATATTGCAATGAGTTATTATCTTTTTGGAAAGGTTTAGAAATGGGCCAAGTTATTGTATGTTTTTTTTTATAGTTAGGAAAAAATGTAAATATTTTTTTATGGTGACGAAGAGAAACCACTATTACGAGTAGGTAAGTAAAAATAAAATATTAATATTTTTCTATGTAAAATTAAATTCGAACTTATTCATTCATTAATTTTTATTTTCAGACTAAATAATTGTCCATAATAATATTTATTAGTTACAAAGCTCTTAAAAATATTAATCTTACACTACTGATTAAAGTTAAGTAACTAACTTATCTACAGGTTACGTTAATAACAATGAGATCAGCCGGTAGATTCTGTAAAAATCACACCGTGAACACTTGCGTGGAGTGACCTGTCAGTGTCATCCCACTGATGCTAGGGATTTACCAAGCAAACAGTTACAATGATAATCGAGATTTTAATCATATTTTTTATGTAATTCTATTGATCATTTTATATAATTTCAAAGCTAGTATTTTAAGTATTTTAAGCTGTTGTCAAAACATTACTATTTTGTCGGCGTGATCACTTCACCCGATTTACGAAATTTTGTGAATCGGGTGAAGTAATCACGCCGACTCGTCAGGAATAGTCTAGGAAGAAAAAGAAAAAAAAATAGCATTGAGATTCTGACCGAGTTTCTGTTTCGGCATTATATTTTAAAACCCCACAAAATAGTAATGTTTTGATAACTAAAATACCAGCGCAGCGTTGAAATTTTATAAAATGATCAATAGAATTAGCATAAAAAAATATTATTAAAATCTCGATTATGATTGTAAATGTATGCTTGGTCAATCCCTAGTATCAGGTGGGATGACACGGACAGCTCACTCCACGCTCACTTCACCTAAGTTTCCACGGTGATATGATTACAGAATCGCACTGTAGTACTTATGTTCTGGATGGATACTGATATACGGATACGGATACTGATATACTGAAGATTAAAATGATAAATCTCGCTATAAATTAATAAATCAACTATTTAAGAGTTACAAATAAGTATTACTTTAAACTGTTTTCTTGCATCCTCAAATAAAAAATAAAAACTCTTTTCACAGCAGTACAGTCCCAAAGTACTTTAACACGCCCGAACTTGCCGGAGACACTACCATGCTCCCGAACAGATGCTACATAAAATATAGCGAGGGGAGTCTGTTTTTTATTCACAATGCTATTTATAACCTATCAGTCGAATTTATGCGTTTTTAAATGGATACAAATTTTAATTGGCTCTTAAATTGAAGATTACTAAATGCTAATTTTGAAAGCCATATTTTATGGGTTTTTAATAGACTTGAAGATTTACTGTGAGCAATTTTTCGGGGTTCGTACCTAACCGTGAAAAGTAGTTTTCTAACGGGACAGGACCATATTATCTATCTATAATTCTGTACTAATAAAAAGCTGAAGAATTTCTTTGTTTTTTTTTATTTGTTTGAACGCGCTAATCTCTGGAACTGCAAGACGAATTTAAATAAATATTATTGGATTTGATAGCACAATTTACCGACACGTTATGATTTCGGCCTCATTTCAGCTTGTTTTTGGAGTGTGTCGGCGTATTTTCGGCGTTTGTAGGCGTTTTTTCGGCCTGTTTTCGGCGTGTCGGCGTGTTATGGGCGTATTTTCAGCCCGTATTTTTTACCAGGGTAGACACAGGTCTCCCTCATAAATTACGTCAAAGACATGATAATATTACTCGAACACTAGCTCCTAGCCTAGGGCGCTTGGCGCCACATTGTTTAGCGCTGGTTATCGACGTTACAAGCAATAATATATTCATGCTTGTACTCTCACGAACAGAAATAAGAGCAATGTTTGTTTCTTGGAATTATGTGCAGACGCCAGCACATCAAGCTTCCACAATCTGTCAAATTTCTTTAATAGATTTTCAAAATTATCGCTAAAGCATTAGGTTCAAAGTTGATTGGATTTTTTTTAAAATACATTACCTTAACTTAGGCATTTTATCAGGATAATAATAAAACAGAATTATTTTAAATTGGCTTGCTAAACATCGATATCTATACATGAACAAAATAAATGAATGTATTGTTTTTTTTTTGTGGGGTCATCGACCGCAGTTATTGTAAGTCACTATAAATATAAGCTTAGAAAATCTGTTTTTTTTTTTTGTGTAAACTTCAGAGACATGATGGGTATCGATATATAAACACAATAAAACAAAAGAAAAAGATTTTCTCTTTTCAACTAATACTTCAAGTAACAACACTAACAGCGGTCGTTGACCTCCTAAAAAAACATCAAATCTTTATACTTTATCGTGTGTAGATATCGATACCCATCGCGTCTGTGGAGTTTAGCTAGCCAATTTAAAATAACCCTGTATGTAAAGATTAACAGTGACTAAAAAACAGGCTAACATCTGCCCTACAAAAAACATTTTGCACAAGCCTGTGCAGATTTACGCGCTGACTGTACTAGTATCGATGAGTCCAACAATTTATTATGCAAATTGAACCGACAGGGCACAAGCCTCGAACACTGATCTGTGTATAAAAGCTTAACCGCTGAATAGATTCGTGGCTTTTGTAAAAAAAAAAGGACCCTCGATGTAGCAGCTTTTTTCGATGTGTTGTGGTTTTCAATTTCGAATTATGTTTCGTCGAAAAAATTATTTATGAAAAATCTATTATGACTACTCTAGAGTGGGTCACATCCTTCAAATATTTGGGACACTGGGTCACTGCTAGACAGGCCGATCGCGACATCGCGGCAGGCCGACACGAAGATGGCGGGACGAGCTTGACTCCTACCGAAAGGACTGGCCGAGACTAGCAAAAGACAAAATTGTATAGAAGAAGGTTTAGGGAGGCCTTTGTCCCATAGTGGCACCCATACAGACTAGTTAGATAGAATAGAATAGAATACTCTTTATTATGTACACAGAGGAAGGAGAGACAAATTCTGTAGGTAGTTTCATCATCATCATCATCTGCCTAGCCTTTTATTTATTTATTCCTTTATTTCAGGCAACTAAGGCCCATAGAAAAAACAATACATACTACTAAACCAACCAACCAACCAACCGACAAACCCCAAATCCCACCAATCCAATTATGTGGGGGTTGGCTTTCAGTCTAACCGGATGCAGCTGAATACCAGTATTTTACATGGAGCGATTGCCTATCTGACCTCCACACCCCAGTTACTGGGTAATACGATAGCCCTACATAAGACAGGTTGTCAGACTTTCGGGCTTCTGACTACCGGTAACGACTGTCAAAGATCTACGAATGACAGCCGGGATCAACGGCTTAACGTGCTTTCCGAGGCACGGAGGGGTCTCGGTATGTAAAGATGGTCACCCATCCACAGACCAACCGCGGCAATCGTAGCTTAACCTGATCGATCGACCTGTGCGGCTGGTATTATTTAGCAACGGGCCCCTATTTACACAATACAATGAATACATACATATATCATACTAATCTAAATAAATATACAACATTATTTTTAGTATATGGCAAACCCGAAACACATGTCTAGTATTTTTATGTAAAGAATCTATGTACAAAATTTCAAACCTGTATCATTAAAAATCACGAAGTTATAAGCTTGTTATGTTACCAGATTTTCCGTACAAAAACTTGGTTACATATTTTTAAATATTTTTGGGACAAAATATAACATGCTGTAAAAACTATTGGAATCGATACAGTTACTTATTCTGAACAAACTATATTCAGGTTTGCAGTATACTAAAAATAATGTTGTATATACAAAATCATTTTTAGTACGAGTATATTGCAAACCTGAGTATAGTTTGTTCAGATAAAGTAACTGAATCGATTCCAATAATTTTTACACCATGTTATATTTTGTCCCAAAAATATTTATGACTAGCTCCCCGCCTATAAACTGTGACATTCTATAAATCCGTACTATAATGACACGTCACTTAGCTGTTAAAGCCGCCGACTCCTTTAATATTTAACCTGAACGTGTTGATATTTCCCTTTTAACGAAAAGTCTAGACTAGGCTGTAATTTGTAGCTTGAAACAATTGAATGTTAATGATTTGTAAGTCTTTGATAAATAATTCTTAGGGCAACTTTGAAGGGTGTCCAATAGGGGAGTGATATGAAGATTCGAATGACGTTATTGCGACGCACGCTATTTCGAAAAAAAATAAGAGTGGTACGCCAGTTCGAAAACACATTAAATCGAAAACCGCTATGATTATTACTATACAGCGTGTAACGGAAGGGGGGTATCAACCCTGAAGGAGGTGAATGTGCTCATGAAACTCAACAACTTTCCCCAAGAACATAGGTCGAAATATGAAAAAAAAATTTGGCCCTGCCTTACAAAACTGACTACCAGCTGATTGATTTACTATGGGAGGGCCAAATTTTTTTTTCATATTTCGACCTGTGTTCTTTGGGGAAAGTTGTTGAGTTTCATGAGCACATTCACCTCCTTCAGGGTTGATACCCCCCTTCCGTTACACGCTGTATAGTGATTGTATAGTTTGGTAGACTAAATATAGGGAGTAGGAGGTAAATAAGGGTTTTGTATTTAGAAATATAATGGGTAATACAATACTAATGGTGGTCTGATACTTTGATGTTGAAAGTGATTGTTTAAGTTAAAGCGAACACGTCTGGGTAATCCGCAAAATACAAATTTTCTTACGTTTTTTGCAATTTACGTTTTTTGTACACTTTTTGTAAACGTTTTTATTAAATTAAATCTTATTATTATTACTATTAATTTTAAAGGTTTACCAAATAAACACATAATGTACAGACGCCAGCACATTAAGCTACCCGAAACTGTCAAATGTTCCCAATCAACTTTGAACCTTAAGCTATAGCGATAAAGTTGAAAATATATTAAAGAAATTTGACAGATTGTAGTAGCTTGGTGTGCTGGCGTCTGTACGTACCGTAAACCTAAGTCCGAAAGTAAAGCAATACTTAAACTTAGGGCGGGTGCGATAAATTTTATCAGCACGTGAAATTCAAATTTTCTTACGTTTCTTGGAACTGGCAGGTCAACCGGCCGATTCTGTAAAAGTCTCACCGTGAAATCATAGGTGAAGTGAGCAGTCAATAGTGTTAATCCCTAGCATTAGTCTTCTGAATCTCACTTCACGCTCACTTCACCTAAGTTCTCATGGTGAGATTTTTATAGAATAGCACTGTATCAGGTTGTATGATTATCCACCATAATAAATATGACTTTACAGAATTGTTATTAAAAGAAATTTTGAATTTGCGGGCTACTTTAGCGATTTCTTTACTTTTTGAAACTGGTTAGTTTGTCAATGCATTTGTTTTGTAAGTTTATTTAGATAGTATTTGTTATTTGATAAGTTCAGATTTTTTTTTTTTAATTAAATTATGAATTGATCTGAGGGGAAGTTATCTGGAGAATGTTTTTTTTTTTTTTTCTTTTTCAATATGATCTGCAATCCGTTTATATCTGGAGAATGTAAAAAAACTTTAGTTTCTTTAATAAAAAAATACCGACTGCCTCGTTGGTCTAGTGGTTGCAAGCGCTACTTCTGAGCATGAGGTCCCGGGTTCGATTCCCAGGTCGGGCAAAGTGTTATTGGGTTTTCCAATAGTAATTTCTCAGTAGCAGCCCGGATTCTGAAATTGTGCCCGGTTGATGGCCATAGGCTCGCCCCCTATTACATGGGACTTCAAAATAATACAGACGCCAACACATCAAGCTACACGAATCTGTCAAATTTTCCAATCAACTTTGAACCTTATGCCTTAGCGATAAAGTTGAAAATCTATTAAAGAAATTTGACAGATTATAGTAGCTTGATGTGCTGGCGTCTGTACACCTCTGCTTAACCCTTCGTGGATTACAGGCGTGATGATATGTGGCGTAAAGAAAAATCGTTGTGGATTTTTCTTTTAATCAGTTTTAAATGACGAGCTTAATCATGCATCTCTTCACTAGCATAATCAGCCTTTGATTATCCCACTGCTGGGACACAAGCCTCCTCCCTGTGGGAGGGAGTGGGCCATAATCCACTGGGAATGGGCCGTAATCCACCACGCGGGCCCAGAGCGGGTTGGTAGATGTCACACGTCTTCGAATGTTTGGTTCTAGGACATGCCGGCTTCCTCACGATGTTTTCCTTCACCGTTTTGAGAACAATGGTGATGAAATAAATTACACAAAGTAAAATACCACCTGGGTTCGAACCCACGATCTACAACTCGTAAGTCGGGGTCGCTGCCACTGGGCTACCGCTGCCACTCATCTTTTTACTAGTGAAGTTAAAATAATAGTCGTAATAATAGAACTGGGCACAATCGTATCAAAACTTTAAGTATTATGAGCTACGTGCATTTTCGAAGTTATATTCAATTCTTGGCACCGTCTACTGCCAAGAATTGAAATTAAGAAAATTCTTGAACAAGAAAATTTAAATTTAACAAGTGTAAAATTTTCTTATTAACTATTTTACGGTTTTTTGTGGAAAATAATATGACCACACGTGAAATAACCTCAGACACCCCAACTGATTTTTAATTCAATTGACCTATTTCAGAGAGAAAATAATTCATTAAAAAAATTGTAAAGGTTTTATGTGCTGTTTTAGTTTTACTGGCCATTCTGATCGTTTCTTGCGTCTGCGACGACGCTTTACCGAGGGAGGAGCCGTCACCGGGGCGCTGCGCCGCGCTGACATTGGGTTGCTTGACCTATTAATAAATAGACACGGCAACGTTTTTAATGAAGATTTTTTGAAAAATGTGACCTATATTAAAAAGTGGTTCAATTAATTCTGCTCGTTATTCTGATCAAACTATTTTCAGGTTTTGCGCATTTACCGTTACACGTTGTATATGTAAGGATGGGTGGAAGATGGAGTTCTGTAGTTTCTGCCTACCTTCATGGGAATAAGGGGTGATTTTAGATAAACCATTTATTTGGCGCATACAAAAGACAGCACAACACACAAAAGTACAGACGCCAGCACATCAAGCTACAAGAAACTGTCAAATTTTCCCAATCAAATTTGAACCTAATGCTTCAGCGATAAAGTTCAAAATCTATTATAGAAATTTGACAGTAGCTTGATGTGCTGGCGTATGTACAATTAGATGATGAACAATTGCGTACATGAATATAATATAAAAACAAGGTGCCGATACAAAAACAAAAAGAAAAACATACGTATCGAAGTAACAGTGACACTATGACGAACACTTAAAATCAAATTAATAACGAAAAATACATAGTACCGTGCGCGTGTCAAGGAATCGCACGGCTGGACTCCCATTTGGTACAAACCAAATGGGAGTCCAGCCGTGCGATTCTGTAACCATCTCACCGTGAAAACTTGGGTGAAGTGAGTGGAGTGACTCGTCAATAGTGTCAATCCCTAGCATCAGCATGACTCACAGCTCACTCTAAGCTCACTTCACCTTAGTTATCACGGTGAGATTTTTCCAGAATCGACTGGCAGCTCAGCATGTGTCAGGCAAATACACTTGACGCTGATATTCTGCTGAATCCCTGCAGTGACACACGGGCGTTGAGCAGACGAGTTTATGTATATTATCTATCTATACAAATAATACAGCTGAAGAGCTTATTTGTTTTTTGTTTTTTTTTGAACGCGCTAATCTCTCGAACTGCTAGTGACTTTGAAATTCTTTTGCCCAATTAATTAAGACATAAAAGTTCCATACACAAACCAATGTCTTCTAAAACATTCTACAGTCATAAGAAAATAGCTTCTAGTATCATCATCTGCCTAGCCTTTTCCCGACTATTTTGGGGTCGGCTCCAATCTAACGGATGCAGCTGAATACCAGTATTTTACGTGGAGCGACTGCCTATCTGACCTCCACAACCCAGTTACTGGGTAATACGATACCCCTTGGAAAGACTGGTTGTCAGACTTTCGGGCTACTGACGACCCGTAACGACTGTCAAAGATCGACGAATGACAGCCGGGACCAACGGCTTAACGTGCTTTCCGAGGCACGGCAAATAGCTTCTAGTATATTAATAAATAAATAAAATTAGTTTTATTCAAGTAACAAGACTCATACACAAACAGATACAGACAGGATAACAAGCACAAAAAAAGACACTCACAAGGTAACGGTGATATTGATATACCAAACGATTTCTCTACGAGACGTATAGCTGCACAATGCCTAGATAGTTCCACGTCGTTCCAGACCATTCCAGATAGTCCTAGATTGTTCCTTTGTTCCTATAAACATTAGTCTATTACCTGAATGCTTGAAAAGAATCGTCGCAGTGCAGACAAGGGGATAATAGTGATGTGCAGCACCTGGACATCGATATCGATAACTTAACCTTTTGTTTCTCGTTTCAAATTGCATTGCTCCTGTTTAGTTATTCCTATTATGACTTGATGACTTTAAATTTTACATAAAAAACCATAGAAAATCTTTTCCTCTCTTTCTCCTCACGTTATGTACACAAAATACTCGTATAGCATAAGCATAACGTTGCCACTGCTGGTACACAGGTCTCCTGTCAGTAAGAGGGAAAGTGGGCCATAATCCACCACGTAGGCTAAGTGCGGGTTGGTAGATCCGTAGATATCACATGTCTTTGAATTTTTGGTTCTAAGACATGATATTATAATACATAACATATAACGTTGTTCAGTTGTTTTACATAACAGAGTTGTTTTGTAAAAAAGCGGATTCTACAACCTATCTGCGACATATGTACGAGTCGAGATTAATATATTGCACACCTATTGTGTAAAATCATCAACATTTGCTATTTATTGTTCAAGGAAAACAACTGCCTATTTGTAAGTTATTGTTTATACAAATTCTGAATGAATACATAACTACACACAATCAATCACCTACATTGGTGATGGGACATCGTTGCAGAAAATGTCGATAGTATTGACCATCGACATTTTCTACAACGATGTCCCATCACTAGTATCGCACAGTTCGATAGCGATGCACCGGTGGTCCCTGGAGAAATACACGTGTATTAGACCTCTGCCGAGCTATTTACACAATTGTTTTGCTGATTTCGGACCTCAGGGTCACAGTGAGGAACAATGGGAAAAATCAAATTGATTGTAGCGATTTTCAGTGTATTTTTAGGAAGTATTTTGTACCAATCAACTAATCAACTCAGCCTATCGCAGTCCACTGCTGGACATAGGCATCTCCCAGACTGCGCCACAACACCCTGTCCTCCGCCTTCCGCATCCAGTCTACCCCAGCCACCTTCTTTAGGTCGTCCGTCCATCTAGCTGGGGGGCGTCCCACACTACGCTTTGCATAGTACACACTTTGCATAGTTGCACTAGGTTTGCATACTAGACCGATAATACGGAAGAAGCTATCATACGTAAATTAGCTTACAAATCTATTTATATGCCCAGTTTGGCAATAAGTAAAACAGTTCATATGCGATAGAAGCTAAACCTTCAAAAATGTTATTAGGTTTCTATTTGAAGGCGCCCAGAGCAGTACCGACAATCTACGAAGACTTACGAATATTCCCGAACGTATGAAGATGGGAGAGGGTAAAGACAGCGCACAAAGAGGAGATCACAAATATAAGAAACACTGTATTAATGCCTTCTATCTCATTCTCTCACACGTTAAATCCAAAAAGATGTATATGTTTATCTCTTTTTACTGTCGCTTTTTCGTTTCATTGAGTTTCAAATCACAACGATGCTAAAGAAGTTTTCACTTCAAAAACTTAAAAAAGAAAATTAAACCGACGAAAAAAGAAACTAAAATGCATTTCACTCTAAGCTCCTAAATTAACGCTAATTACTCATTTTGAGTCGGTGCCAAACTCCTCCTTCTTTCGTCGATTAAAAATGTTACCACT
Organism: Eremobia ochroleuca; assembly: GCA_949629135.1. NCBI lineage: Eukaryota > Metazoa > Arthropoda > Insecta > Lepidoptera > Noctuidae > Eremobia > Eremobia ochroleuca. Next base: position 4,309,960 of record OX451385.1, on the reverse strand, counting down.
GGTAAGCATCATCATCTGCCTAGCCTTTTCCCAACTATGTTGTGGTCGGCTTCCAGTCTAACCGGATGCAGCTGAATACCAGTATTTTACATGGAGCGACTGCCTATCTGACCTCCACAACCCAGTTACTGGGTAATACGATACCCCTAGGTACCTAAGACTGGTTGTCAGACTTTCGGGCTTCTGACTACCCGTAACGACTGTCAAAGATCCACGAATGACAGCCGGGACCAACGGCTTAACGTACTGTCCGAGGCACGGAGGGGTCTCGGTATGTGAAGATGGTCACCCATCCACAGACCAACCGCGGCAAGCGTAGCTTAACCTGATCGATCGACCTGTACGGCTGTTATTATTTAGCCACGGGCCCCTCAATGTTACCACTCAATGTTACCATTGGAAGCAAAACGATTTATTTATTTAATACTGCAAGCACATAAATTTACAGAGGCGGACTTAATGCCATAGACATTTTCTACCAGTCAACCTTTGGGTGATGCAGAGACAAACAGTAGTAAAGAAGAAAGAAAGAAAATACATTTATTTAGCACAGACTATAAGACACACAGTACACCTGAGACATACATCAGATAAAAAAAAAAAAAAAAACAAATAAAAAAGAGTAGTCCGATGTAGGAATCTAAACTGGAAAGTGTGTCTCACGGCTGCGCCAAAAAGGCCCAGTTCAGCAAAAATGCCAGACAACTGGTGCCTGACGCTGGTTTTCAACTGGACCTGATGTGTAAGGTGACGGATGCATATCAGCTTTATACTGGAACGTGACGTGTGTATGCATACTTAAATAAATAAAATAAATTTGTGTCAGATAAAAACAGTAATGAGTATGTATAAATAGTGGGATATTGAGTAACTATGCAAAAAATAAATAAAAAATAAACAAATACTGATAAATACATAAATGAGATGAAGGTTATGTAAATAAAGAAATTCTTCGAGACGAGTCATGAGCAAGAGCCATTTCCAGCAATGAAACTGTATAATGTAATATTGTAACATCTATTTACGTTTTCGTGCAACATTTACCTACAGAAACACTGACACATACTCAAGTGGGTAGTAGGTGCAATCAAAAACGATTCGTTTTTGTTTAAAGGAACCGAGCATTACTAAGTATGTTGATGGAAAAGTGCGACGGACCTTGGTTGTCGCACGCTGTGGAGGTGCTGTTCAGAAGACACCACAGCCAACCTTACAATTTTCTTTTTGTTTTTGTTTCTGTGTTTGTTTACTAACAACAGTTTTTAAGAACGGTGTTACTAACAGTTCGGCCTAGTTGCCATAAATAAACAAATATTTAATTAAATTTTGATTAGTCGAAATCACTGATTTGAAAAAAGTTTGAATTTTATTTTCTAAGTTATAAAGAAAATTGAGTAGATTGCCTGTTCCAAAACGTATGTTGTGACTGCCTAGTTGATCTAGAGGTCCAGGGTTCGATTCCCAGGTTGGGTAAAGTGTTATTGGGTTTTTCCATCAGGAATTTCTCAGAAGCAGTCCGGAGTCTGGATTTGTGCCCGGTTGATGGCAAAATGCTCCCCCCTGTTACATGGGACCTGAACATAACATGCAAAATATGAGAGTTACTTTAGGTACAGACGCCAGCACATTAAGCTACTACAATCCATCAAATTTCTTTAATCGATTTTCAACTTTATCGCTAAAACATTAGGTTCAAATTTGATTGGGAAAGTTTGAAAGTTTCGGGTAGCTTGATGTGCTGAAGTCTGTACATACATTATGCCATACAAATTGTTTCATCTGATGAAACAATAAAAAAAAAAAAATGAACTGCTGTGATGAAATTCATCACAGCAGTTAATTTTTTTTTTTCAGTATCCCATAGATATCTAGGGAAATCCCTCTGAAATATTTTAGTATTTTACATCTAAATTACATAATAAAATAATATCTGACCTCCACAACCCAGCTGGGTACTGGTTACTGGGTAATACGACACCCCTTGGTAAAAACTGTTGTCAGATTTTAAGGCTTCTGACGACCCGTAACGACTGCCAAAGATCCACGAATGACAGCCGGCACCAACAGCTTAATGTGCTTCCCGAGGCACGGAAGGGTCTTGGTATCTAAAGATCACCCATCCACGGACCAACCGCGGAAAGTGTAGCTCAACCTGATCGACCGAAACTTGCGGCTGTTATAACTTGGCCACAAATCCTTTCTTTATTGTACCATGTGTGCAAATAAAGATATTCTATTCTATTCCACTATTTAAAAAAACCGGCCAAGCGCGAGTCGGATTCGCGCACGAAGGGTTTCGTACCATTATCTATAAAAACGGCAAAAAAATCATGTCTGTTGTATGGGAGCCCACTTAAATATTTACTTTGTTCTTTTTTTTAGCATTTGTTGTTATAGCGGCAACAGAAATACATCATCTGTGAAAATTTCAACTGTCTAACTATCACGGTTCATGAGATACAGCCTGGTGACAGACGGACGGACGGACGGACAGGGTTCCGTACCCAAAGGGTACGGAACCCTAAAAAGCGAGAAAGGCTCCTCTTAAGTAATTCCTGTGTTTTCAAACTACCTAAACACGAAATAAAGCTTAAATCTTCGCATTTACAAGTCTAAGGCAGCGTCTATATTTAACATGTCTGTACTACAACACTCTAAGCCCGAGGCATTCTATTTCACGCCGCGTCAGACAGGGTTTTCAGCTCAGAATAATCCAGGCAACACATCTAGATTTTCTGTACCCGTGTACTTGAATCGATGAATGTTTAAAATATTCGCGTATTTCGTATACATTATTTCTGCGGGCCTTTTGACTGGAGTCTTTTCTTTTGCTTTATTTTAGACTCCGCGATCCGCTAGTGTAGACTGGGGTTTATTTATTGAAAAGGTGATCAGTAACACTCTATCAGCGGCACAAGCTTTTATTTTGACAGTTCAACAACAATCATTGCTTTATTTACGTTGCTGAGCAGACAAATTTTTCGAACATAAGAAGCAATGGATTAGCAATATCCTTCAAAGTGATTCAAATTGTGATTGTTAGTGTTTTCTTACTAGTGTGTGATTTATTTTGCTTTTAATTTTTTTTTTTTGGGTGTACCTAAGTTAACTTTTGTCAAACAACTAAGTGCGAATTTCACCAATGCAACTGAACACGATGAAGGTTTAAAATTCTGACACTTTCCATGTCAAATACTTCGCCTCTTTACAATGACAACGTGATATCTCGAAAACTGCTATTATTAAAGATGCCACGTTGTTGTTGCAAAGAGGCGACTTGATTTAAAATATTGAATTCACAGAAAATAAGGAAATAGTGAAATAAAACCAAACTGATAGTACTGGTATCAATCAACTCAGCCTATGGCAGTCCACTGCTGGACATAGGCCTCTCCCAGACTGCGCCACAACACCCTGTCCTCCGCCTTCCGCATCCAGTCTGTCCCAGCCACCTTCTTTAGGTCGTCCGTCAATCTAGCTGGGGGGCGTCCCACACTACGCTTGCCGATACGCGGTCTCCACTCCAGGACTCGTCTGCGCCACCGGCCACCGGTCCTTCAACAGACATGGCCAGCCCAATGCAACTTCTGTTTGCTTACTCTGCAAGCTATGTCGGTTACTCCGGTTCTTTTCGGGATAATTTCATTCCTGATTTTATCCTTCAAAGAGACTTCGAGCATAGCGCGCTCCATAGCGCGCTGAGCGACCTTGAATTTGTGGACCAGCCCGACCGTCAGTGTCCACGTTTTAGCACCGTGCTAGTATCAATTAACATAAAATGTCATGAATGAAAGAAATGTTAAATTTATTGTACGCCGTAGCTATACTTGGGTGTCCGGAAAGTCATGGATTACCTTTTACCTGCTGATGGGCCACATTGGAATCGACAAACAAAAAAAAAATGACCATACTAAAAGTCTTATGGTTTCCGAGTTTCTTGATGTTTAATGAAATTTTGGAAAATCTCTACCTTTGCTCAGTTTTTTCCATGCCATTTCTACGAATGAAAACTTTTTCGAGTACAGGTTTTTTTTATTTCATTTACTATCGATTGAATACAAGAAAGTTACAGATATCATCTTTTAAATACCTAAAATTTAGGTTCAAACTTAAAATTTTCACCAAAAAAAATTTACCTTATTTGTGATCGGCCTTTGTGAAAAAAAAAAAAATTATTGTTAGGTCATTTTTTTTTTATTGGTATACAAGGTGTAACTTAAATAACGCACAACCTCTTAAGGGGTCATTGTACTCATCATTATGAACAACTTTTACTATGGGACCAAACATGAAATCGCGAAAAAAAAATCAGCTGTTCCCTACATTTATGTTCGCATAACTCGTCAAAATGTAGGGAACAGCTGATTTTTTTTTCCGCGATTTCCGGTTTGGTCACATAGTAAAAGTTGTTCATAATGATGAGTACAATGACCCCTTAAGAGGTTGTGCGTTATTTAAGTTACACATTGTATATCAATGTGACCCATCAGCAGGTAAAAGGTAATCCATGACTTTTCGGACACCCTGTATATGATCCCAATTGAAGCACAGAGATAGTAAACCTCGGCAACTTTCTTGTTTTTACTCCAAACTAGCCTCTGCCCGCGAATTCGTCTGCGTAAAACTTCGGAACCCCACCCATCGCGTTGCATCCCATTGCTCGCCCGTGGTACTACTTCTTTTTCGCTTAGCGTTCTTTCTGACTTTTTCCTTCTGCTCGGCTCCCAAGGCTCATAGCGTGATGCCTTCCTCAAGGATTGCGTTAAATGCAAAAACAATTTTACAAATCCGACTTCCGGAGATTACCTCCTTCATACAAACATAAAAATTTTACCTCTTTATAATATTAGTATATAACGGCCATTATATACCGTCATCATTAGGTGGGTCCATCTTGCGTGGGTATACAGGCAGGTAAGATCAAAATAAAGGCGGAATATGATTCTCACACACTTATTCAGTCGATACAAATCGATCAACACTTATATAAACGTAATTTAACGTGACGTGCAACCTCTGTCGCGCATCATTCAAAAAGTCCGCCACAAGATGGTTGCCCGTTTGACGTTCCGCCAGAATGACAATCTTCAATCTGTCATTCTCGTCTAGAAATTGAAGGTGACGCTAACGTCGCGCCGTCATATAGATATCTACACACTCTGAAAAAATCGTAATAAAGCCAAATTATCTGCTCAGTTTCAGCATGTTTCCTGAACTTATAATTAAACGTAATCTAATTTAAACCAGACCTTAAAGCCAAAACACACAAAACATTCAATAACGGAAACTTCCAAACAAGTAAAAACAAATATATTTTTTCGCTCGAACTCCGCCTTAAAGGAGTAATTCCATTGCTGCTGTCGGCTAAGCTATGCTTCTGCAGCTTCGCTTATTAAGACAATGCAGGCGAAATCATCCGCGCAGCGTGGCCATTGGTTGCAGTGAAAATATTTTGATTTTGAAGAGTGCAAATGCAAAGTGAATTTTTTAAGTCCGACATGAGACGAGATTAGCACTTTCAAACAAACAAACTCTTCAGACATATTATTAGTATGAAGTGGTGAAGGGCGAGCGTTTTGGGAGACTGTCTTTTGTAATTTTGACGTTCGAAAAGTGCTGATTCTCAGCCGAGTCTGAATAAATGACTTTTTTCTATAAAGCAATTGATTCTCCATTCTTGAGGGATACGGCACTGTTTCTCTTTACTACAGGCTATTATGTAGCCTATCTAAGAGGACAGTACCCCAACCATTTCTGTTGTATAACAGTGTTCATTTGTAAAGTGCAACTGTTTTTTTTATTGTATTTACTGCAACACCTTTTATGCAATAAACTTTTATTACTTTTGATTTTGGTTTTGATGATGAAAGTGCCTGCTTGGGTTACAACTCACGACCTACAACTCATAAGTCACAGCCGTTACCACTGGGCCACCACTGCTCATATGCCTCGCAGCAGTGGCAATGCGCCTTTACTCCCTTCATAACTTTTACCTAATTAAGTTTTAATTTCTAGTTACGAACTACGAACTAATTTATTGGAATGTCGAAAAGTTTTCTTTTTTATTTTCGAGCAGACGAGCATTGCGTTTGGGTGAAGAAAAATGGTGTCCGGAATATTGCAGACTAGGTTTTGTCCGCGGCGTCGTCCGCCTTTGGGTTGAAAATTATCCATTATTCGCTTATTTCACTCTATCTTCGATGCGATTCAATAGCGCGCACCTAATTACGTTACTGGGCACTTTATTTTTGTGAAAAGCGACTGTCAAAGTGCATTGGTGGTTCAGTGCTAACAGCCCCGACTCACGAGTTGTTGGTCGAAGACACTTGACCCGCGTGGTGGATTACGGCCCACTCCCTCCCGAAGAGAAGAGGCCTGTGTCCCAGCAGTGGGAACATTATAGGGTGATTATGTCATGTGTATGACATGACTAAGTTCGAAAATGAAAAATACTTTTTACTCTTATTACGATACTTGGCCCTTTTTTTTTGTGAAAAGCTACTCGTATGTTCTGGAGTTTGCATTTGAAGGTACTATCGTGATAAAAAGTATCCTGTCCTAACCCAGCGGGGTAGTTGCGTAATACACTATCAGTAGCAATGGGTTTCATTTTGACAGTTCAACAACATTCATTGCGTTATTTACGTTGTTGAGCAGACACATTTTTCAAACATATGGAGGAATGGATTAGCAATATGCTTTAAAATGATTCAAATTGAGAGTAATAGTGTGTTACGCATTTAGTGTGCTGGTCATGAACTATGCATACTTATGCTAAAAAAAGACGAAAAGAATCAAAGAATCACCGGACATCAAAAAATTCGTCCGCATCGCTATCAACAGGAAAATGCCCAAAAGGCTGGCAACATTGCCACGTTGTATGGCGATGCTGATTCTTTGGCCAAAAAAAACGATCGTTGCCAGACTGATAGAATCTGACGGCTTTGAAGGCGGAGACTTTATTACAATGAGTTAAGAGTTACATTGCATTGAATTAGTGAATGGGTGGTGATTCCATGTTCTGTGAATAATAGTATTCGCTCAAAGCACTGTATTTTGTAATATACAAAACTGATGTACTTATTCTGTTTTACGCTTTCAATCTGAAACGGGAGCAAAAATAATTTCCGCCAGCCATATTTTATCCTATAAAAACATTTGTGATGTTCAACATCCATTTAGTATATGTTTTGTATCCAAGTTACTAGGATACTGTATAAGGTAAATAGGTCTTAAGAATTTAAGGGAAAAATGTCGTAAGTTTCTCTGCCTTGATGGTCTAGTGGTCGCGTGCGCTAACGCTGAGCATGAGGTTCTGGGTTCGATTCCCAGGTCGGGAAAAGTGTTATTGGGTTTTTCTATCAGGGATTCCTCAGTGGCGGCCCGGAGTCTGAATTTTTGCCAGGTTGATGGAAATAGGATTGCCCCCCCTGCCCCCCCATTACATGGGACTTAAACACTGAGTGTCCTTCAGGATGGTAGGGTCACAAAACCTGTTACCGCGGATCAGGATAGATAGCGTAGACATTTATCGTAAGTTACTAAAAAAAAAAAATGCTCTGCTATACTTTTTGACTGCGTAGATATTGCAGTTATGAGACAGAAGATTTTTTTATAAACCGTTGAACATTTCAGTCCACGCTAGAGTAGGCGCTAGGTAACGCTGCGGAGATTACAAAAGTGATGATGATGTTTGTTATGTTTCTTAAAATAACAAAACTGAATTAATACTTACATCAAGAGTATGCAATAGGCAGGTAAAGTCTATTTAAACTTATGTTTCAAATTGATGTTATTTCAAGTTAAACAAATATCAACTTTACCGTACTGATTATTAAGTTGATTACAGAGTGACTGGCACTATTGAAAAAGTTATAAAAATGTTTTAAGTCGTAGTGTAAACTCAACTTTATTGTGTAGGAATTAAAGTTATTTTTACATAAACTCATATTTGTTTACATTTTTGGCAAATAAATCGCGAATGCAGATTAGAGCGTTTGCGCACTGCTGTATCCGATGGGAATTTGAGAAATAACGGTCCGAATGTGCCGTAGTACTATGTATGGGGCGAGCGCAAATCGGACTGATGGAATTTGGTTCAAGAGCTTGAACCAAATTCCATCAGTCCGATTTGCATGGAACTCGGATCTCGGATCTTGAATTCGGATTCGGATCGGATACAGTGCACAAAGAGCAGTGGTCCCCAGCGGAAATAGCCACAACTTACGAGTTGTTTGAACACAGAATGGTAATTTAGGTAGTTTGTGTAAACTATACTGCCGTGCTAAGCTCAAAAGCGGTATCTCAAAAAAATTCGTGACTTTAATTTTATGGCATCGGATAGCTTAAAGAGATTTGCATCCAACGAGCTAAGCCAAATAGCGGTATCTTATTTAAAACATATTAAAAAAAAATCCTTAAAAAGTTTTCCCTATCACAGTTTTACCTCAAAGCACTGAGAGTATAAGAGCAAAACTTCAATTTTCTCAAAACTAGCCTTTCCTGAGATACCGCTTTTGCGTTTAGCACGGCAGTATATCATCACTACTGTTCTCAAAACGGTGAAGGAACACGTCGTGAGGAAACCGGCGTGTCCTAAAACATGTGTCGTGGACTCACTCCCTCTGAGGCATTCTGTGTCCCAGCAACGGGAACATTCTCGGCTGAATATGGAGAGCACAAATGCTCGTTAATCTTTTGTTTCGAAAGAAATGTGAACCCTCATCCTAACCCATCCTAATCCAATCCTAATAAAACTACTCCTAAATAGAGGTGTGTGTGTCTATGTCACTTTGCAGCTACACGTCGCAGACGCAGTGTTCGTATGTCGCAATAGGTACAAGGCTCCCATCGTGCACTATGGTGGTTGCAAGTTGATACCTATAAGGGTGTAGAAGATACGGGGGTTGAAACATGTGATTTCTAAAAATGTGTGATTATCATTAATAAAAATGTTTAGTTCTCGTATATCAGTTAATGTTAGATGATTTAAGATATTAATGTCTACTTAGTCGTAAGATATTAATGTAAAAACAAGTAAGATAAATAAATAAATTAATAAGAAAAAAGAAAACGTGTCTTTTATATGAAAACAATATGAAGTAAGTAGTGATAGATTATTAACATTAACAAATAACTATACAATTAAAAATGACCCAGCGAAGCGGGTATTCACAGCTAGTATAATTTCTACATGAGAAAGTGAATTTGATTGTTACACTTTCACGCTAAAACGATATATTTGCGATAGATTATAGATAGATTTGGATGAAAATATATAGTTACCACCTAAGTACACATTATGGTAAAGCAATAAAGATATTGAATATTGAGAAATTACGCACACATATAGACCATGACCTGGGCAAAGACATATGCTACTTTTCGTCCTAGATTGCAGACGAAGCCACGGGCGACAGCTAGTCTATAACATACTAAAAACACGTGGAGATTCTCTCATAAAGACCAAAAAGTCATCAGCAGTTTAAGGCTACATACCTATAAATGGCTGATTTTTACGTCTAAGGTTTAAAAAGAAATCCCTTAGTAATAAATAGTCGATTTTAAAAGCCCCCTCTGTTCCCAAACGGCTTTGTCGATTGTCGTGACGACAAGGATTCGATAGTAAATGGACTACTGACTACTAGGTATTAGTGCGTACTATAAATCGATACTGGAAATATGAAATAACGTAAGGGACATTTTGTCGAAAATGAATTATATATTAAAACTATAGATTTTATTGATATTTTGCTATTTTAGCTCAAAAAATTAAGGAATCTAAGAAACTTTGTCCTAGACACTTTTTACATAAAACATAATAGTTAAAAAATTATCGTTAGTTTTGTAATAAAAATACCCTACTTTTGCTCTCCTAAAAACCTTAGTTTTGTCCCTTACGTTATTTCATATTTCTAACATTGCAATGTTGGCTGAAAAGTTTACATTATGTTGCGCAGGCCTGCAGAAAAATAACTCTAGTTGCATTTGAACAGTCAAGCGAATTTAGAATGTGCTTTCAAATAATTAGTATTAGGTTTTTGTTTCGAAGACCAGTGAAAGAATAAGCGAGTTGATGTAAACACGTTCCCTTGAAGTAAACGTATAAAAAACAACCTTGTATTATTTAACGCCCCCACACAATACACTCATCACAGTACCTAACAAAATAGTTGATAGAAATTACACCGACACCGGTTGGCGGTACAATTTCAGGTACACCATAAGTCATTTACGCTTTGTCCCTAAGATGGCAAGGCAGCTTCGATGTCTCTGGTATTGCATTGACCACTTACCATTAAGTTCTTCATGTTTGTCGCCCAATAACATAAAAAAATAGGAACAATATTGAAAAGAACAAATAAAAACGTGTATTTGCGGCAAACTTGACAAAAAGAAAAAAAAAAACATAAAAATTATAAGTCGGGGAAAAATATGCGTCACATCCACGCAAAACGGCCATCGCTAAGCATAATGGTACACGAGACAGAGACCAGACAAATAAACAAAATAACCACGTTTGAGTGTAACTAAATGAAAAAAAAAAAAAAAACTTTTTTCGGTCTAACTCTCATTCGCCAAGTGTGAAGTGGGATGAGAGCCATCGTTCCAAGAAAATGTGACTTAGTTCAAACTTCACTTGATCCAAGTGAAGTTTACAGATGTTATGGCGCCGTCTATCCGAGTTGGCATTCCATTTCCTCCCTAATCTGTGTTGCTAAAGGTAGCAATAATTTCTCTTACCACCCCATGGGATATGAGGACGTTTAGAATCCTTCACGGCGTGTCCATGGGGACCTGCAGCGGCTCATGAATGTCAATCAATTGCGAATGGTTTGTTTGCTTTCGGAACGAGCTGTTTTGTTACGTCACAATAAAAGGTCGGTACTCTATGTTGATAATTCTGTGTGCGTTACTCCAGCGGAATGTTGTCGCTTTTCAGGATTTCGGCTTGACAGAAAATTAGTACCCCATCTCGTGTAATTGTGCCCGAAATTAATAATTTGTGCGTCCAGCCGATCCAAAGATATTCACGAAAAACAGATTTCGCTGGAGTAACGTTACTGCAGCGACATGTTTTTTTACCCGTGGTCGTAGCTGAATACAAACTAGCTACTTAGATAGATATAATTTGTGCCTAATTGTGCCCAAAAAATATAATTTGTGCGTCTTGAGGTTTCGGAGTTATTCAAGATTTCGCTGGGGTAACGTTTAGCAAATTGCTGTATCTCTTAAACGGCATGACATACAACTACAATTTTTTTTACTACGGTGGGTCTTAATTTGTGCTTAATTTGTGCAATTTTATTTTTTCTATAATTGACACCTTTGGATAATTAGTTTTTTTTTTTCAAAAACACTAAAATCGATCCTCGCGCTTCAATGAGAAACCCTAGAAACTTACCAATTATGGTGATTTGTACCTTTCATGAACTCAAAGCATCATGTGAAATTCGATGTTTATATTCCAACTCCTTAGAGAGTTATTCCATTTTAATTAAAATCTGGCCACGATATAATGTAACGCTCCAATACATGAGTTATTATTAAGTGACTGATATTATGATTATACTAATAATTAGTACCCTTATTCAATTGTTTATCCTTAAAGTTTCAGCTGAAAAAACCTTCTAACTACTTAGATATAAGAAAAAAACGATAGGAAAAGAAATCACACGATTAACCGAACAATTTCGAATTACTACATAAAAGCGGGCTCGCAGTACATTATGCCCACCTTCTTAAATTGGTAGTATTATAATTGAATTTTTAAGGGTACAGGTGCGTACAAAACGTTTAATTAGGTAACTATTTATTTACTTTTATATAAACATGTGACATAGAGAGTTATCAGAGAGTAGGAAGTGACCTAAGGGCGAGCGCGCACTGCGGTGCCTTTTTCTAACGCATAATCTGTAAGTATGGAATGTCTGAAGTGCGCGCACTGCGGTCATGCGTTTTGTTACTGTAGGCCCCGCCCAGTGCGGCAGAACTAACGTAAACGCACCGCAGTGCGCGCTCGCCCGCTTATTGTCGAGTTTATTAGAGATATAATGTTTCGAAAGTTTGATACTTAGTAGATTTAAAAAATATTAATAACTCCATACCGATAGATATTGGTTCATATGGCCTGATGACGTCACTTGCCTTAAATTATTATGTACGAATATGCACTTCTACCACTATAGACTTATAAAAAAAGGAGGACTCCGCGCCACGCATATCGAAAGTGAAGCACAGTAAGTATGCTGGACCATTTGTACAGACGCCAGTACAGCTACTACAATCTGTCAGATTTCTTTAATAGATTTTCAACTTTATCGCTAAAGCATAAGGTTCAAAGTTGATTGGGAAAATCTGACAGATTCGGGTAGCTTGATATGCTGGGGTCTGTATAAACTCGCCTCACGCACACATTTACATCATAGTGTGCCGAACAGTCGCCATTACGTGACCATAAGCACAATGTACAGACGCCAGCACATCAAGCTACCCGAAACTGTCAGATTTTTCCAATCAACTTTGAACCTTATGCTTTAGCGATAAAGTTGAAAATCTACTAAGGAAATCTGACAGATTGTAGTAGCTTGATGTGCTGGCGTCTGTACCACAAAACCAATGCGTATTGTCCAGCCGAAATTACACGCGTTGTAATTATACACACAATTCCTTGAATTACTGGGAAAAAGATAATGCGCACACGCTCTCCACACACGAAATTGGCGGCCAATTACTCGTGTCAAATAAAATTAACACCGAACCGAACTAAAAGTGAATTTTACGAAAGTTGGTACCATTGTTTTTCATTGAAGAATGTTTACAAAAAACCATTCCATACGGCAACTTCGAATGAAGCAACGACAAACTCTGTGGATTCCCGCCAAGTAATATTTTATTATCCCGGTCGTTCTGACGGCATAGCATAGGGTAGATGTATTTTAGAATTGGCTGAGACAGACAACATAGACATCCACTTTCCTCAATTTGATCAATTTGTGAATATTTCTATTAAGTAGGTACCTAAATAATAAAACAAAATTTTACAGAGGTATCAATCATGCTATTTTATTTCAATTAAAAACTAAATCTATAAAGGTATTTTTTCTTCTATTTTTTTGGCAATAAAAATACACTTTCTCGTCAAATAAACCTTTGGTCTTTATTAGATTGCTGTACTTACTAACATTTGACTGAGAGTTAAAAGGTTTGCAAATCCTTAATATCATTTATGGCTTACACACTGTGTGTACGTAATACCTACGTGTTTTACAAAACAATAAATTATAAGTAACACTTTTGTGAGAGACTGTTTCAAAAAACGAAATGTTGTACTACATATTTAAGAAGGTTGGCACAATGTACTGTAAGCCCGCTTTGATGTAGTAATTCGAATTTGTTCGGTTAATCGTGTGATTTCTTTTCCTATCGTTTTTTTCTTATATCTAAGTAGTTAGAAGGATTTTTCAGCTGAAACTTTAAGGATAAACAATTGAATAAGGGTACTAATTATTAGTATAATCATAATATCAGTCACTTAATAATAACTCATGTATTGGAGCGTTACATTATATCGTGGCCAGATTTTAATTAAAATGGAATAACTCTCTAAGGAGTTGGAATATAAACATCGAATTTCACATGATGCTTTGAGTTCATGAAAGGTACAAATCACCATAATTGGTAAGTTTCTAGGGTTTCTCATTGAAGCGCGAGGATCGATTTTAGTGTTTTTGAAAAAAAAAAACTAGGAAACAATGAAAGTGCTTAAAGTTTTAGTGATGCTTTAATTAGAGGTTGGCAGGATATGCAAAAAAATCTAAAAACAGAAATGAGCGTGGACATTAGATAATACAAACAAAAAATAAATATGTACAGTGGCCTCCAAAAGTCCATAGGCATTCTCACAAACCAATAGCTTGACGTTTAGTTTGACTTACGACCTTCTATTTTTAAGAATAGACACATGTATCATCATTGTCGTCAACAAGTGATTGTACTTCATAATTTCAACAACTACAACATTGTTGTAGTTGTTGAAATGTCACATGTGCACATATTTTTGATGTATTTTTACTGAACTGATTTCAGTGACGCAGCGATTAAGAACTGAAAAACATATATCCTTAGCTCTTGAAGCTGATAACATTAACGATCATCTCGCTCGAGTCTAAACCAAAAACCACATAGAAGCGTGAAAAAAACGACGGGTTGCACTCCGGGAGTGCCGGCAGAAGTGAAAACTTAAATATTAACGTTGTGCATTTTTTATATTTTGGAATGGTTAGGGAATCATTTTGCACGAATTGCTTTAATTATCAGTATAAAAGTACTATCATTTATGTCGTAGAATACAATATTTATTTATTGCGCTATCTTGCACAAACATGACAATTTATATTACATTAAAAAGTTTATCTCTCAGAAAAATCAACTTCCATCCATAATTTCGACGACTTTTTCACCATCATTATTACCAGAACCATTATTTTATTAATTTTTTAATTTTTTCACGTCCACCGGAGGTGTGCCATACGTTCCACCAGTTCCACCAGATCTGTAGTTCCCAAATTGCAGATTTATTGTCGAGAGATGTACCTTCAAGTCTATCAATACATTCTAACTACAATTCTAATTAATTCATTCATTTAAGTTAAGTTTGTTTCTGTAACATAAACACACACGAACATTCGCGCAAGCACCCTGCCCCACCTAAACTAAACAACAGGCGCAGGCATACATTTTCGCCGCGCCGTAGAAAGAGAGGGGATACTTCCTCGCCTACGCCGCGCCGCCGGCTGTCTACTCACCATCCGTCTTACGAATTTTCGATCAGGGTCACGTGTCCTGACGCGAGTTTTACATTTTTTACCCGTTACAAAAAAAGTGTACAACGCCGCTAAAGAAGTTTTCACTTCAAAATTTTATAGCAAAACACCCGCAGTATCACAGACAAAGCCAGAGGTCTACGCTAGTAGGTCACCTACATATATTTTATCTACAGAGTCGCTATTTTTATGGGGGCAATAAAAACAGGTGATATGGCATGACACTGCTCATTTTATGTTGATTCTAGAAAGAAAACAGGATATTTTTGTCCTTTATCTTTCCCACAAATCACGGATATACCTATAAGCATGCTGACCTGCATGGTTGGGAAAAGACTAGGCAGATAGGGGTCACGTTTAACCCCATTGAAACATCAGAAGCTAGGGCTTAACAAACAATTAATTTCACTTTATCATTGAAATAGTTCTCGGTTTCCTGTTTCCCATTTCAATTGTATACCGGCACAATGCAGTGGATTAAAACTAAACCGTTTGCCGCAAAACTATAGAAATGTTCGGAGCAGACTAACAATCAGTGTATATGTTGTTTGTATAAATAGACGGCGGACGTGACTATTCTATTTCTATTTAATAATATTACTACTAGCAGCGGAGGGGCTTGTGGCTAAGTAATAACAGCCGTACGGATCGATCGATCAGGTTAAGCTACGCTTGCCGCGGTTGGTCTGTGGATGGGTGACCATCTTCACATACCAAGACCCCTCCGTGCCTCGGACAGTACGTTAAGCCGTTGGTCCCGGCTGTCATTCGTGGATCTTTGACAGTCGTTACGGGTCGTCAGTAGCCCGAAAGTCTGACAACCAGTCTTACCAAGGGGTATCGTATTACTCAGTAACTGGGTTGTGGAGGTCAGATAGGCAGTCGCTCCATGTAAAATACTGGTATTCAGCTGCATCCGGTTAGACTGGAAGCCAACCACAATATAGTTGGGAAAAGGCTGGGCAGATGATGAATATTACTATTAGCAGCGCCCCCGGTTTCACCCGCGTAAGTGTCGATACCATGGGAATATCGGGTTAAAAAGTATTCTATGTGTTATAGTGATGTAAGCTATATTACTGTAATGTTTCATCAAAATCCGTTCTGTACTTTTTGCGTCAAGAAGTAACAAATATACAAACACACTCACAAACTTTCGCCTTTATATAGTGTAACTATTATTAGTATTTATACGTCTTTTGATATTTCTCGGGATCCTGGAGTCCCGGAACTTTGGAAGGCCTATGAGGGGCCGAAGCCAGAGATGAGGGAAACGACTTCTACCGAGAGATAAGGTCCATGGGGTCACTACTACCCAACAGCTCGCCAAATGCTGCCCGGAGGGTTTCTGTATCTCCCTTGGTCTGGCTCCTCACCATAGTCCGGCACAAGCCTAGAGTTCGGAGCGCGTAAGCCCCACCACGACGTCAACGTAGAGATACGGCGGTGGGGTTATTATTATTCTTATTATATAAGTAGGATCTGCTCTGTATTCGGTCTTACCAAGAGGTATCCTGTTACCGTTTCAATCGTGTCATCAGTTTAACATTTCACCCACCATCCTTGCCCCTTCTTTAAATGTATCTCAATCCATCCATAACTGACAACACATCCAAAATAATAAAAATAATAATACTTTATTGATGCAAGTCCTTACAATTATGCTTAATATCTAGATAAAGTTCTTAATAATTAAGGCGCACAAAAATTTAAACCCTGACTCCTAAACTCTACAACGTGTAACGTAAATGTGCAAAACCTGAAAATAGTTTGATCAGAATAACGAGAAGAATTAATTGAACCACTTTTTAGTATAGGTAACATTTTTCAAAAAATCTTCATTAAAAACGTTGCCGTGTCTATTTATTAATAGGTCAAGCAAGCCAATGTCAGCGCGGCGCAGCGGCCTGGTGACGACTCCTCCCTCGGTAAAGCGTCGTCGCAGACGCAAGAAACGATCAGAATGGCCAGTAAAACTAAAACAGCACATAAAACCTTTACAATTTTTTTTAATGACTTATTTTCTCTCTGAAATAGGTCAATTGAATTAAAAATCAGTTGGGGTGTCTGAGGTTTTGCGCATTTAACGTTACACGTTGTATAATCCAGTGGAACTGACGCAGTCTATTAAACAAAAAGAGCCATTTGCCTTTGCCTTAGCGGAGACTTGGCGGATTAAAATTAACGGTGTTTTAACCATTTGAGAGGATACGAGTATATCTGATGGGTTAGGGGAGAAGAATTATATCCCTGGTGATCTGCTATACAGGTATTCCTAGTGCAGACACCAGTCTCTCACAAACTATGTAGTTTCTCAGCATGTCTAAACTTATACGAGTATGATATCATTGTTTTTGAAGAGAAAATAAATTATTTGAATTTGGATTGAATTATCCCTTTCTCTATCATTACCTTACTTCCTCAATAGTTCTCATCAAAATAAGGAAAGAAATATTATTATATTGACAAATTTTGCAAAATAATGACAAAACGTGCGATATGAAACGATTTTTCGAAAATCTAACCCTGAGTGGGCCCTTTACTTTGTGTAAATTATTTCATCACCAACATCGTGAGGAAACCGGCATGTCCTAGAACCAAAAATTCGAAGATATTATTATGTGACATCTACCAACCCGCACTGGGCCCGCGTGGTGGGATATGGCCCACGCTCTCTCACATACAGGAGGCACACACCTTCTGTTGATACACATCCTAGCAGTGAGAAAATTATAAACTGACTATGTATATAATTAACCGACCAATCTAAAACATCTTACCAAAAAAATTACCCTTATAACTAAGTCATAAGTCATTTATTCAATTAATAATACAGGTACAATAAATAGTTGTTAAAAAAAAAAAAATTACAAGCGCGCTATGAATATTTCTACCCGAAGGCGTATTAATATTCATTGAGGCCAATGACGTTAAAATTGATAACATAATTACTGGACTGCATTTAATATTAATTGATTTTGACAAAAATAAAAACAGCGAAAAATATATAAATGTCAAAATTAAGTGTAAGTTTACTACGTCAATAATCAAATAATTGTTAAACAAAAAAAAGAGAGAGAAAAAAAAAGAAAAAAGAGAAAGTAATACAAAAAGTCACGTGCAATGTTAAATTGAATTGAACTTACTCTAACACTGATAGGCGTTTTACTTCACCGGTTTTAATCCTAGATACGTTCGCTTTTTCAACACTAGATCCTCCATTTTGGAACTAGAAAGGATCAGCTGGGATAGCGGGCGCCGTCCATTAGCTAGTCCCAGAGCGATGTTAAATCTTTCGTGATTGCGACCCGGTAACTGATTTCTAGCTATAAAATAAAGTAAGGCTAGGAATAGACTTTTTAGCTTCGTTTAGTTAAGAGGAGTATTACAAAAATGCGCGTACTGTGCAAGATTTCCTCGTTGAAATTGAATGCTATTCATTAGTTGGTATAAATAAGAATGAATTGCTAAAGATAGTTCGTTTTCTTTTCTAAATAAAATTTAATTTAAATAATAATTAAAAAATCGCTTTAATAATATTAAAGCGATTTTTTAATTATTTGTCTATTTATTTAGCAATGACCGTTCTCCTGATGCATGTTTAGGCAAAAACTCATTGAGAGCTGATTTGAGAGCGCTAATTTGCAGATTCCGTTGAATACGAGTATAATCAATCAAAACTATTTTTCTCATATCACAAATATCATATAATTTTACAATAATAGAAAACATTATTTGTTATAATTATGGCTTATAAATAAAGAAAAAATGTCTGGAACGAATTCAATTCTGTACTGGAAACAAGTCTGAATATCTCCGATCTCTCTATCTTCTACATCATTTTCACATAGTATTTATACCAAAATAGTCTCCAACAATTGCTTAAACAATATCAATAAAATAAAATAAAACTACTACATATTTCAATGCGCCGGCGATGCGCGTTCGCCTTGGCTGGGGCATCCACAGGCAAGCCCGGTTAAGCAGACGACAACCTCATATGTTGAACTGCGAGATGCCATTTATAACAATAAAAAAAGATGCGCACTCAGTATGGAAATGTAACAGGGCTCTTAAGAGTTTGCGTAGGTATCTATCTACTTGTAATTGTAATGAAATAAATTGTTAATGTTTCTTATAATTTCCTAATTATCTGTTTTTTCTCTCATAATTAATTCTATTAGTATTGTTGACAATTTCTTTTTAAATTTTATAATTAATGTATTTGCACGCCGTAAAGTAAAATGTAGCTGATATGATTTATTTATGTTATTAATCTTATACTGTACTTATCTACATTTAGAGCAAATCAAATTCTAATTTAGTTGTTTTTTGCAGGTTCAAATAGGTATAAATATGATTCATGACCGTAAAAAATATGGCTTTACAGCTGTATTTATTACTAGAAAAAATTAGGGGTCCCTACTAAAACTTCAATAATGTAACCCAAGGTGCAAAAAAAAATGCTATAAAATGTCTTTCATCGCATGCGGTGCAGAAACTATTGATGATAGAACAAAAAAATATCTATCTATCGATTGAAAAATTAGCCCTTAATCAATTAGTACGGGTAGAAGTACTTGAAAAATTGCGAAGATAGTTCATATTTCACACAGACCGGCCAACATAGCCCGTGAAAAAACTATCAAACGCATCCAGAGATTTAATTTCAGATTCCTTTTGTGAAAGCGAAGTGGCGGCTCTTTACAATTCTCTGTAAGGGTTGAACCGTAACTATACGATTTTGTGGGTTTTTTACGGTTTTAAGGTGCGTGTCGTTAATTTTGTCACATGAGGTATCGCAAGGTCATTTTGGTAACTGTGAGTGTAATTAATCTTTTTTTTTGGAATTGACAAGAAACTTAGGCTTGAAATAATTATCATAACCCAGTCATGAAAAGAGGACTGACAATTAAGTACCATAGTACCATTCTGTTTGGGGAAGGGTCGTGGTAAGTAATAAAAAAAAATTAAAAAGTTACGGGGCGTTAGAAGCCCGAAGGACTGACAACCAATCTTACCAAGGCGTTATCGTGTTACCTAGTAACTGGTTTCGGAGGTCAGATAGGCAGTCGCTCCATGTAAATTACTGGTATTCAGCTGCATCCGGTTAGACTGGAAGCTGACCCCAACATAGCTAGGAAAAGGCTAGGCAGATTGCAGTAGGTACCATTCTCTTGGTATAAGAGCAAGATATGATGACATGAAAGAATCCAAATTTTTGAAAAACTATATTGGATGATTTTTTACCAACTCTGAAATCACGAAAACAAAATCAGCTGTTTAATACAAAAGTTCAATACCTACTTGACCAAAATGTATGAAACAGCTGGTTTTTTTTTCGTGATCTCAGAATTGGTTACATAGTGAAAGTTATTCATATTCATGGGTGTATATCCTGTAAAAATTTTGGAGCCTATAAAAAAAAAGCATGCTGTATAGTTACTCCAATTTGGCATAAAAATGTTGCAAACCCCGTTTCAAAATTTTGCCTGCATTTCACCCCGTGGACGAGAGGGGTTGAAAGTTTTATAGTTTGATTCCCAACACACATCGTGATGCATTCTGGGCCCGGCGGCCATCTGAGCGACACTTTATGGCTGACGAAACATCGAATATTCGTTGTACATCAATATTTTGTTTTTACGTATGATTTGTTTGTGTAACCTGAATTCGTATAAATATTTTTCTGGGAAAGTGAGTTTTTATTTGTTTGCCTTGCTGTCACATATTAGTGGGCCTAGTAAAAAAGCGCGGAATGCACGGGGTGAATAGGGAGGACGCGGGAGTGAATACCTACGAAACTTAAAAAGGATTTTAGCACTGAAATAATATTCATAGTTTTTTGTTAAAAAGGGCGGTAATGTGTTTACATTGATTGATTGATTGATTTATTTATTCTTGAACAATTACAATTGTATACGAATATTAAACTTGAAAACTATGATCACACACGCACTTAAAACAAAACTAGGACAGTAATGACTAATAATAATTAAATGACAAAAAAAAAAAGTAAGTTACAAAAAAAAATGTCAATAAGTAAATAATTTAGTAGGTAATAATAATGTCAATGATTAATTTAGTAATAGTAATGTCAATGAATAATGTAATAACAATGTCAATAAATAATTATAGTAATAAAAATTAAATTTACAATTCGTCTAGGGAGAGTAGAGGCATTTCTCCAACAGGAATGCCTTGAGCCTTGGTTTGAACGAGCTTGTATAGAATATGCTTTTTAATTCAAGAGGCAACTTATTAAATATTTTAACTGCCTGCTACAGTGGACTGTGTTTAACAATGTTTAGGGATGGAATTAGTTTGTTATCTAAATCCTTTCTACGAGTTTTTTCTCTTACATTATTATAATTAACGAATAAATGCCCTTGTTGGCAGCAAACTATACTTTTCAACGTTAAAATCCATTTTAAAGTTTCTTCTCGATTCACCCCTGCATCCCGATCCACCCCTGCATCTCTATTCACCCCGTTTGTAGGTAGCGTTAATTGGAACGATTATTGAATTGAATAAACTCGTTTCGTCCGTAATATTTATTCAGTTTCAAGACTACGGGTGACTTAAAATGCTTGTCGCTTAAAAAATCAAAACACTAAAATAAGATAATTGCAATTTACGTTTCAATAATCGATTGAATTTACGTTATGTTTACTTCGCGTCGTGTTATTTGTGCCAGATGCAACGTTTTATGTTAACAAATTGAGCAAAATGCTTGTATAAAACATCAAGACAATTAGCCTAAATGGTATGGAGTTGGACAGACATTGTATTTGCGTCCCTATGCAGTCAACGAAGGGGAATATCTCTATCAACGGAAATTTAAAATCGTGAATTTCCGAACTTCAAGTGACTTCGAAGCAAACGGGTTCCATTATGCTCTGAAATCTTTGATCGATGTTGGAGTCGAACCCGAGCAAGAGCAGGACGGTTCTTCTAAACTAATATTATAACTAATAGAAAATATTGGATTTTTGTTTGTTACAGTTTCACACTAAAACGGCTGAACGAATTTGGATGACACAACACACACACACATGCGTAGACCATGACCTGGATTAGAACATATGATAGTTTTTATCCCAATATTCCCACAGGATCGAGACGTATACTAAAAACCCACTTTGCCTGACCTGGGAATTGAACCCAGGATCTAGGGTGGATCATGGCTAAGTAATAACAGCCGCACAGGTCGATCGATCAGGTTAAGCTACAATTGCCGCGGTCGTTCCGTGAATGGGTGACCATCTTTTTATACTGAGACCCCTCCGTGCTTCGAAAAGCACGTTAAGCAGTTGGCCCCAGCTGTCATTCTTAGATCTTTGACAGTCTTTACAGGTAGTCAGAACCCCGAAATCTGTCAACCAGTCTTACCATGGGGTATCGTGTTCCCCAGTGACTGGGACGTGGAAGTCAGAAAGGCAGTCGCTCAATGTAATATACTGGTATTCAGCTGCATCCGGTTAGACTGAAAACCTAGGAACGGGCAGGAAAAGTCGAGGCAGATGATGATTTTGGTACCATTGTCGAACAGACGAATTTTTCAAATATCTGAATCCATTGTGATAGAAAATGTGTTGCTGATTTCAGTCAAAGTTTTCAACAATATTGTCATCATCTTGACATAATCAATTAAACTGCGCTCACGGAATTCAACCCTCAAACGCCACATCGCATTTCAACCCTAACAATCAAAACAGTTGTTTCATTAATCATATACTCAACCCACTCAGCTATTTGTCTGGTATTGAGTTGAACAGAACCCTTGTTGGTAATGATGGTAATCGCGATTATCATTCATTTGTTATGTTTGTTTGTCTGATTCTGGAGATAAATTGATGTTGACCGCGTGTTTTGACAGTAGTTTCATCATTTTCAAATTGTTTTCCATTATTATAATAATATAAAGGCTCGTGCAGACTGGCGCGACTTGTCGCGCGACGTGACGCGGGGCGATTCTGCGATATTATTGCGCCGCAACACCTTTCACACTAGAGGACGTTGATGAACAGGTTAGTTCAAGTTTGCGAGCGTTAGCAGTTGATTGCGCAATAGTGTGTTAGTGCATTTCATGAACAACAAGAATACGCAAGTGGTTTCGGAATATGTAATAATGGCTGGGGAACAAGACCTTTTAAGTTCATTTTCAGACTTCGACCAAGGTGATTATATTAAGTTTAGCGTGTTGCTAAACAAAAGTGCTGGTCTTATTCATTCTGAACTAGCTAAATTATTAAAAAATCGTGCCTACTCCATGTCAGCGGTGGAATTATGGTGCAGCAAGATAAGGAACGGTCAATATGATATTTCTGAACACCCTGGAGGTGACCGAAGTGACAGTGCATTAAAACAAGAACGAATTGAGAAAATATAAGAACTCATGGATATTTCTCGACACTGGTGCATGAAGGAACTTTTCCGGCTAGTAGGGTGTTCCAAAACCACAATACAAAAATATTTGAAGGAAGAGTTGAAAATGAAGAAACTTCTAGGAAAATACATAGGTACCTCACGAATTATCGCCAGATCAAAAAGATCACCGTATTTTAGCATGTAAAGAGAACTTGTGAGAGCTCCAGAAGCATCCTGACCTCATTAAATGTACCCTGACCATCGATGAGACGTGGCTGTCGTTATACACTGCACCCCGTCGTGACCAGCAGCGGCAGTATCTGTATAAAGGCGAAACATCTGAAGCCACAGTAGCTGTTGATTCTCACGCCGCAAAAAGAATGTTGGTGACTGCGTTAGATTACAACTGAGTTGCGTTCTACAGGCGTTATCCGGAAAAAACCACAGCAAATTCAGAAATTTATAAAAGTCTACTGGAGGAAGAGCTTCCAAAATGGTTAAGAGAAAATGTTTCCGAAGCCCTGTGCTGTTACATGACAATGCACGTCCACACAAAGCTCGCGAAGTTCAGGACTTTTTAGAAGAGTGCGAGGTGAAGCAAAGGTTCCATCCGCCGTATTCACTTGACCGCTCCCAGCTGGATTACGATTGTTTCGGACATATGAAACTTCAGATGGCAGGGATCCACTACAGGGACGGGTCTGAATGCGAAGAAGCACTAAAAGCTGTTTTGCAAAGGAACCCAAAATGGTGTCTACGTTGGTGTACAGCACTTACCGAAGCGTTGGAAACGTGTCATAGAAAATTCTGGAAATTACTTGTAATTAATACAATACTATTATAATTAAGGACTTACACAATAAAAATTGAATGACCAAAAAAAATCCCTTTTCTTTGCTCTGACCGATCTAATATATCGCAGAATCACATCCCGCCGTCGCCGCGTCGCGTCGCGCCCGTCTATACGAGCCTTAATACTCGTAGGTACACCCAGTTCTCGAAAATGGAAACATCACATTGTACTGGGATCGATCCATCATCACTGACAGGACAGTTACTGCCAATAAACCTAATGTAGTGGCAATGGTGGCCCAGTGGTAACTGCCGCGACTTTCGACTGATATAGGTTTGTGTAAATTAAAATATTACATCACTCAATACGGTGAAGGAAAACGTCATGAGGAAACCGGGAAGTCCTATAACCAAAAATTCGAAGAAATGTGACATTTATTTTATTTTATTCTATTCGGGAAACTTACAGCTAATATAAACAGCATTCTTAAACAATATGCATTTGAAGGCCATTTACAAGTTTCCACTGATAAATACTTGAAACAAAAAAGTCAACAAAAAAGGTCGGTACAAAATACCAATACATAACATAAATCAGGAAACAAAATAACACGATCGATTAATACAAACTCAAAATCATTCAGACGCAAACATAAAAAAAATACATAGGTGCAGACGCCAGCACATCAAGCTACTACATTCTGTAAAATTTCTTTAATAGATTTTCAACTTTATCGCTAAAGCATTAGGTTCAAAGTTGATTGGGAAAATTTGTCAGTTTCGGGTAGCTTGATGTGCTGGCGTCTGTACATACGCCAGCACATCAAGCTATCAGCAATAAAGTTGAAAATCTATTAAAGAAATTTGACAGATTGTAATAGTTTTATGTGCTGGCGTCTGTACACTGTTTTGCAGAGAAAAGTTTTATTGAATTTCGTTTCATATAATTTTTTTCTCATATTATCGTTTCATAGAATAATAAATACGCAGAATACTTACTTTGAAGAAATTTATATCATTGATTTTGGTTCGAAATACAATTGTATGTTTCGATTTTCATATTATAGAATAACAAATCAAATATTCTTTATACTCATATTGTTAAGTTAACATAAAACTTATTACCAAGAAAAACATTGTATCGAGTGACAGTTTCTAAGGCCGTGTTCAAACCAAACTGACAGTCAGCCGCCGAATGTGAGCAGGCTCACTGTGAGCCCCAGTGTAAACGTGAAAATAAACGGTATTTTTCGTTCACAGTATGCTGACAATACGCTATTGCTTACAATACGCCATACAGATCTCGGGTCGGGCTTGTAGCTGTACAACCGGGCTGGCGAGGTTGTCGACATGTGGGATGTGGACTCAGCGATCATGTGCCGGTAGTCGTGACAGCCAATTTATTAATAGCCAAGACCCGCGAAAACACCTGAGGAGGCTCTCGTTGAGCACCTAGATAACAGCTTCAGAAACTGGCTGACGCAATAAGAGAAAAACGACCGACGTCTCGGTCGTTTTTCTCTGTTCTATGTTAAATGTTCACTTAGGGGGAAGTCCCGTCTGTCGGGAGGACACGGCGTGGCATACGCTGGCAGAGTGTGCCGCTTGGGAGGAGCCACGCCGTGCCCTCATCTCAGGAGTAGGCAGTGACCTATCGCTGCCGGCCGTGGTGGAGTCTATGGTCGGCAGCGAGGAGTTCTGGGACGCGGTGGTTTCCTTCTGCGAAACAGTCGTCTCGCAGAAGGAGGCTGCGGAAAGGGAGAGGGAGATCTCGTCCCCTCACCCGGCCCGCAGCAGGCGCACCGGGCGTCGGCGGAGGGCGGATAACGCCCTCTTCCAGCCCCCCTAAATGGGTCCCCCGGCGTAGGTGAGAGAGGGAACACCGGGGTGGTTTTTAGTCAGTAAGAGTCTAACAGACCCCGCCGCCCGCCCCAGGGCGGCGGACATCCATGAGGATTTTCCACCCCAAAACAAAAAAAGAAAAAACCTACTCCATGATAATGCGCGACCTCATGTCGCTTCGGAGACTCGAAAAAAAATCGTAGAGCTTGGATGGCACCCGGTTGCCCACCCACCGTACTCACCGGATCTCGCGCCATCCGACTGTCACTTGTTCCGACCACTAAAGCTTTATTTGCGTGAGAAAAATTTTCAAAACTACGAAGACCTCAAAATGGCAGTGGACAATTTCTGGATTTCTGGGCGCAGGGCATCAACAATCTACCAACTAGATGGGCCAGAGTAATAGAGTCATTTGGGGATTACATTACTGATTAATTATTGTAAATAACAAAGTTATCAATAAATTCATTAAGTATTGGTAGCAATATAGTATCTTGGTGCAAGACTTTTCCGCCAACCTGATATTAATTATTAAAATTGACGTTATTATTATTTTTTTTATTATTATTAATTATTATAACGCCTTAAATCTGTCTTTACAGGTTGCCTAAATACGATGAAGAACACTATTAGATTCCAAGTAATTAAAAAAAAATCTCTTTCATACTCCTGATAGATATTGAGATTTTCTTTTAGTCCTTTTTATTCCTTTGTCCAATCGAACAAAATCTATTATGTCCCACAATCCTAACCAACATTAATACGAAAGTGGGTTTGTTTGTTTTTACGCTTTCACGCTAAAACGTTACAACGAATTTGGATGGAAGGCACATGGGTAGACCATGACCTGGGTTAGGACATAGGATACTTTTTAACCCAGTAGTAGGTACTTGCCCGTGGGATAATTTCCGACCTCCAAGAGCGAAGCCACGGAAAAAGCTAGTATAATATTTATATGAGGACGATCTCATCACAATACCACCAACTGACAATATTATGATAACACTTAGATTAATATCACGAACCAACTTGTAACTGTTCCAGCTCGTGACTTGTTTGATAAACTTCAATAGTTACCGAGTGAACTAAGAGAACCAAGTTACATTGTTACTTGACGATACCAACTTACTTTGAACATACATCATTATCAAGATACTAGCTCCTGCCCGCGACTGCGTCTGCGTGAAATTTTGGCCCCCGACGCACCACATTGCATCGCATCGCCCGCCCGCGCTATTACTTCGTTTTCGCTTTTCGCTTAACGTTCTTTCTGACTTTTTTCTTTTTGCGATAACCTTCCTCAAGAACTTGGCTATTGAATACATAACCAGCCTATAATATTCCCACTGGTGGGACACAGGCCTCTCGGTGAGAGGGAGTGGGCCGTAATCCACCACGTGGGCCCAGTGCGGGTTGGTAGATGTCACATGTCTTCGAATTGTTGGTTTAGGACGTTTTCTCACGATGTTTTCCATTATTTTACAAAAAAAAAGAAAGAATCAAGAATATTCAAATCCGACTCCAGTGTTTACCTTTTGTGTTGCGCATACCAACTTGCTACCTGCATCAGGTGATGGAAGAAAGCTTTTGGCCACAGGATG
This sequence comes from Eremobia ochroleuca, assembly GCA_949629135.1. Lineage (NCBI taxonomy): Eukaryota > Metazoa > Arthropoda > Insecta > Lepidoptera > Noctuidae > Eremobia > Eremobia ochroleuca. The sequence goes on along the minus strand of OX451385.1, from coordinate 4,282,530 downwards.
TCGTATTCCGCCGCTTTCGCGGACGATTGCCACCGGAGCGCACAAAGACTTACTGCAACTAAGTGTTTCGCGGTCAAAATACAGGACAAGAACATTGTTTTTGCACGGTTTTCTATAAAACAGGAGAATTTCTCAGCGTTTTTCATTACAAGCTTTTATTTAGTTTCACCTGTCCCGTTGTCTGTCTGTCTGTTTGTAATCATATCTTGCAAGTTAAATTTGATCCACTTCCCGGTGTCCGATTGAGCTGAAATTTTGCATGCATGCATAAATCGGATGACAATGCAATATTATTATGACATAGAGCTGATCTGATGATGGAGCTGAAAGGTGGCCATAGGAACTCCGTAATTAAATGACGCAACCCCATCGAGTTTGGGCTCCTTTAATTCGTCTTGACGAGTACTTTGATACCACATGGTAACCAGGGTCTGATGATGGAGCTAGAAGGTGGCCATAGGAACTCTGTAATTAATCGACGCAACCCCATCGAGTTTGGGCTCGTTTGATTCGTCTTGACGAGTAAGATACTCGGGACTGTGATAAAAACGGGAAGATTTAATAATTAAGGTGTAAAGTTTTAGTGTTAAAAATATATACTTAGGTACGATATGGAATTATTTTGTCGTAGACGAAGAAGCTTAATTATCGTTAAAGGTTACAATGAACTTATAAAGTGTTATACTTATTTCTTTTTAGAGTTAATTTATTTTTAACTTTTTAGTTCATTTTACTAACAAATAATAAAAGCTTGTTTTTAAAAAAAGCTTTTTTTTCTTTAATTTTATTTATATTGCGCGTCGATTTTCCTGCCACCCTGTATACCATTTGTTTTTAAACGCATATATCTACAAGAAATATATGTGTAGGGCAGTTTTTTATCTTCTTGTCCTAAACTATCTATGAGCAAAATGTCAACAAAGGGAACAGAACCCTAAAAACCAAATATAATCGTAACCTCAGTTCGACTTCTCATTTTTATCGCTTCGACCTCCAGATATTTCTGGAACGAAAACAAGAACTAAATTATTAAGAGTCGAACTTCAAAATTACCGACTCGAAAGTTCCCTCAGCCCTTTGTTATTTTATTAGTTGATGTTCCGCGGGCAGAAATAAAAGTTCCTTGGTTTTTATTGGCTGTAGTGTGCCCAAACAATGGGAATTATTATGAGAGAATATTTCATAATGGCGAGTTCGATTTTTTTAAATACGACCGTTGTGTTTTTGTTGAAGTGTAAAAATATTGCCTGTCTGTCTGGCGATGTTGTAAATTGGAAATTGAATAGCAATATGTTCTGTACTCGTTGATAATAGGGAGGTAGGTTGTTTACCTATTCGCAGGTAGATATTAATAAGCGATCTTGTTTTTTTAGAATCTCTAATAGATGATTCCAAAATATATGGACAATTATTGTGTGAAATTAAGACTCTTGTATCTTTACCAATTATGAAGTTTTGCATAGTAGACCCTCCCATATGGAAGTAGCTATCGCAGGTAAAATTAGCTTACGAATTTATTTATATGCCCTGTTTGGCAATAAAAAATGCTGCCATTGGTAAGCAAAACGATTCGTTTTGGTTTATAGAAACTCATCATAAGCGAACTTAACCTGTTAACCGGGAAATTCCGTTTTTAATTACGCAGCAGATAACGGGTGCGAACTCTTTCACTAGGACGTGTCAGTACGTCACGCCCGGAGAAAGTAATTTCATGTTATTTTTTATTTATGCTTCAAATAAATGAAAAGACTATGAAATACAATATATGTTTTCGTTTATTTATATTATATAACACAAAGGAAAATATGTATCGATGACTAATACCTTTGTTGTACGAAACTATACGTCCCACCCTTTCCAGGGCGCAACATAATTATATTTCAAGGACGTATTCATATGTCCTACCCATACACGCTATTTTTTACGTTTGATGTATTTATACATCCGGCTCGGTTAACAGGTTAAAATCCAGTAATTTCTATACAGGATACACTTAAGAAGTGTATACACAGCCGGAACTAGGTACGCCTTTCCAATTGCAGACTCCAGCTCAATTCTCGATTTCCTGCGTCCATTTCCAGCCTCTTTGTTCCACATGCCCTAAGGGCGAAACTACGTTTGCCGTAAGTTTAACAGCCATCGGTTCTGCGGTGAGCTTCAGTCCAGAATCGTTTGTCCCTATTATAAGCAATTACAAAATAAATCAGGATATTTCAATGTGAATTTAAGATTTTATTAGTACGCAACTTGACTAGTAACAGTAATTTAGTTCTATAAAACTTGATACTGTCTTTAAATATGGTGTTATGATTAAATACGTAGTAATTAACTTGAATGCAAATAAAAAGCATTCATTATTAAATATTATAATAAATAGTTACCATTTTATATAAATAAAATATAAATAAAATAAATAAATAAAAAAAAATAAAAATGATAGCTAATTAATAATAAATCATCTATTGACTTAAAATTCGCTTTGCTTCACATTTATAACGTGCTCACATAGCTGTTAAGTAAATCGAATACTGTTTTCTGGGCAGTATATTTTGGACTATCGAGCGGTATAGACTAAGTGACCAAGTGGAAGACTATCTGTGTATCTGACTACGTGTAATGTATAGTATTCATGATTAAAAGGATTTACCACAGTATAGGTGACTTTTGTTTCACACTATCGACCAATAGCTTGACAGGCTTTGTGTGTAAAATGATTGACTGATTGGAGAGTCAAAGTTGCAAAACTGTTATATGAACAGCCGGTCGATTCTGGAAGAATCTCACCGTGATAACAGGTGAAGCGAGCTTAGAGTGAGCTGTGAGACATGCTGATGCTAGGGATTGACACTATTGACGACACTCCACGCTCACTTCACCCAAGTTTTCACGGTGAGATGGTTACGGAATCACACGGCTGTTCCAAAAATATATGATGAAAATGTAAACAAATGGATCAGAAAATGAGCTTCTAGATGACAATTTGTAGTATAATTAGCCTACAATATTCCCACTGCTGGGACAGGCCTCCTCACAGAGGTGAGAAGGAGTGGGCTGTAATCTACCACGTAAATCTTACAGTGCCACTTACAAGTTGAGTGCTCTGATTCGGTTATTTGAATACCTAAACATGGAATTCCAGTTTTAAATCACTTCAAAGATATTTTTCTTTTGACAATTTCAGGTTAATTTTATGATCTCAATTTTCGTCACAGATTTTTGAATGTATTGTTGAAAACTTCTAAACACAGATGAATGTGGAAAGCCCATTTCATCAGACTGATATTTTCGGAACAGACCAGCGGGGTAATTGCGTAACGCACTATCAGTCGTCTTTCATTTTGACAGTTCTACAACATTCATTGCGTTATTTACGTTGTTTAGCAGACAACTTTTTCGAACATATGAATCATTGATTATCATAGGACTAGCAATAGCGAATCCATTGCATTCTTCAAAATGATTCAGATTGCGTGTTACGCAATTAATAAATCTTTATACTTTTCACAGCCTATGTCCTAGTTTACGTCTTGCTGTCGGGCTTCGTTGATGTTGTGCTCAGTAGAATGTAATTGGATTTCCGCCGCCCGGCTGTCTGCCGGCCTGTTAACTTTGTTCAACAGTCCGATTATTCAAAACAAAATAAGATTTAAGTCTTTAGTAAGAGTTTAATATTTCTCGTCTTTGGAATCAGGGAGATGTATTTTTTGTTAAGCTGCTGGGAGTGTTGTGAAAACAATCTGCCATATCCAGCCTAGCCTAGTATCTGGCCTAGTGATGATGATGACGTCACGCCGAACTAGCTGCGCCAATGTCCATCTACGGGGTCACCAGTATAGAGGTATGAGGAAGATGGTGTAAAGTTTATGAAGAATCCTCCGACAAGACAGGTGTCGTGTCTGGTGGGCAACTGCCCGACGATTGATGCCGGGACGTTGTTTCGGTAAACTCTGCTTGCGCGATGCAGGATTTTGCGTGACTTCAGTGTGATGCTTAGTTTGCATGTGGCGATGTAGCTCCCCCCACATCCTCAATATTCCCGGACGGTTTATGCGAAGGTGTTTAGTAAACTCTTATATATGTAATCAGCCAGTAATTAAGTACCATATGAAGGGGCTCGTGGCTAAATAATAACCGCACGGGTTGGTCAAAGGTTAAGCTACACCTGGCGCAGTCGGTTCATGGATGGGCCATCCATTACATATCGGGAATAGTCCTAAAGTATTTCAATCAGTAATTCCGCGAGGGGTATCATTTTACCCTGTAACTGGGTTGTGGAAGTCACATAGCCACTCCCATGTATAATACTGGTATTCACCTGCATCCTGTTAGACTGAAAGCCGACCTCAACATAGTTGGGAAAGGGGTAGGCAGGTTGCCGGAAAGGCGACCCGATTTGTGGAAATCTGTTTGGGAGAAAGAACAGTAATTTTACAAAATAAAACAAAAAAAGTATGAAATATAGCTTTAATCACTTTTAATAATGTACCTATTTACATTGGACTTAAAACTATAAAAACTGGATTTCTACAGTAAACATCGTAAAAATATCGTACGTAGTACAATTTACAAATAAAATAAGTGGAATAAGGGCAACACGAGTGCAAACGCAACGGTTAAAAACGAAACGTTATTATAAACGGGGCGTTTTTTTCTAAGATCCGTTACTTCGCATGGACAAGAAAATTTGTGAAACTTTTTGATTTGTACAAAGGGTTGGGTTGAGTTTACATTAATGATTGTTTTGGAACAAACAATTTTTAAGTGGCCGAAACGTAAGTTTTATTTTTACAAGCATACCAATTTTAATACATTAATTACAGTACATATTATCGTCATTTTCGTACACGCCCATTTTCTAAATGACTTAATACAAAATACTAAAGAATTACAACATTTCATGTAAATACAACTTTGTCATGTACTCGTTCAACTTAATTAAAATCAGACTCTCACTTGAAAAATGCTTGAAAAAATTATAATAAAACTTGATTTTTGAATAATGTCATGGTAAAATAAACCATGATTTTACACACGTGTGTTGTCACACTAAAATAAAATAGCAACAGTTTTAATAAAAGTACATACATATTATTATTACTATCGTACAAATATTAAGTCTTAGCCTGCATTGCGAAAGAGAATAGTAAACTATTTTTTTTGTTTTTTAATATGTCAGTAGTAGCATATTACTCGGTCTATAATATCGTAACTTTGTAACAGAAGAACCGACAATGATTTTTACGTTTTTCAAAACTAACTATACCACTTCAAAACATGATTTAAATAGATAAAATGCTATTTAAAGCAGTCCATTAATCCCAAGCATTATCAAGTAAGAGCCTTGCATAGTATACAATTTAAAAAGTAAAATAAATAGACACATAATAAAATGTATATAAAAATATGCACCAGAACATAAGCGATTCCTTAAAACATAACATGATATTTATAGCTACCGAAATAAGCTAACACATGGTTTAAAACATTTTAGGAACTATTTCTCGTAATCACGGATACTTGGTTTGAAACGTCAAACTGTAGAAACGGTAGGGCAGACAAAAACTGGAAACTGCGTAACACACTTTTGTCGCAAACCGAAGGATTTTGAAGGATATTTGTAATTCATTGCTTCATATGCTTGATAAATTCGTTTGCTCGATAATGTAAATAACACAGTGAATGTTGTCGAATTGTCAAAAGATATTGCAGTTGTTAGTGTGTTACGTAATTACCCCGCTAGTGAAACCATTTATTATACTATGCTCATTTTGTGATGACCGATATGACACATAGAAGACGTCAAAGCAAAGTCGATAATGTTTTGTTGTATATAATAATAATCGCATAGTTCAAATTTTCGATCGATGTTTTGTCACATAATTAAAAAAAGGATTTATTATAATTAGTCACATCAATAATCACAAAACGATCAGAACAATACGAGACAATGATTTTCTGTTGAATATAATCAGTACATGTTATGAGTCCCAAATCCAGCCCATACTTTACAGCAAAAAACCAAACTCATACAAAACCTCTTTAAAATTATTGTGACAGCATTTTGTGTAATTGACACCTTAGACTATTTGAAGAGTGGGGTAGTTGTGAGTTTATAAGGTTTTTGCTAAAAAGCAATTAAGAATAATCCATCTGTTTGCCATTTTCGTCTTACCATAGCAACTGTCAAAATATAAAATGTCATTCTACAATTTGATATTCTACCGACAGAGACTGTATGGAACAAAGATATTAAAAAAAAAACGATTGACGTTCTAGTTACTCTGTTTCCTGCTTTGGTTTTTACATACAATTCCTTTAAACCCAATAATATATTGGTACCATGATAAATTCAATTCATTTTGGAAACGGCAGGTTTATTTTCCACCAAAATTAAACATCCAAAAGATCTGCCTACATTTGAAAAATACATGAAAATATATGTTAGCAAAAACAGCCTCGGACTAAGAACTAAAATGTAGTTAACTTAGAAATACACGAAGTTAAATATTTTAGTACAGGGTGACCGGTGTGTGTTTAAATATGTTGCACATTTTATTACAAAAACTACTCGACAACCATAAAAACCTCAATTTTGTGACCTCGTTTGTATATCTATTTTTATTTCTCTACTAAATGCCAAAGTGCAGACAGACGGACCAAATTCAAAATAAACTAGCTAGCTTGAATATAAATGTTGTTTAAAGTTGGGACAATGTTGTTTTAGGGTTGGCCCAGTCTGGTACAAGAATTGACATTACCTTGCTGGCTCAGTATGAAATTGGCACAGCAGCATGTCGGTTCTGTTAAAATGTGAACCGTGAAAACTTGCGTGGAGTGAGCTGTCAGTGTCATCCCACTGATGCTAGGGATTGACTAAGCAAATATTTACTAGTACCTTTAGATATACAAGACGTTAAAGTACTGACGGAAAAGCAATTCAATGTACTTACCTCTTAAATGAATGAAAGTTCATTAACAAATTATAAAAAAATGTGCAACATATAAAAACTAAATGAAGAACCTAACAAACACATAACGCTTATTACACAAACCTATTGACCTGATCAATAGAGGAAAAGCGAATCATTTGCCTCAGTCTTCCATATAATCTATGTGAAAATCATTCATCAATGTAGGTTGATGCTACTAAGAATGCTTCAAGGAATGTCAAATAAAAATGAAATATATGAACAGTTCCAAGCAGATGAACATACAATTTTGGAATGATATTAATAAGTAATTCTCATGTCTAGCTTGTGTAAAAGAACTTAAAAATTCAATAAAAATAATCTTTCCTTCTCTCTCGCACTTAAATGATATACGGCATTGTCGTAGTGAAAACTTTGACCACAATGACAGTCGAGCAACACAAAGCTAAATATGATAAAACTTCAAACTCAGTCGAATTAATGGAAGAAGTAATGAATCTGCTTGAAACAGTTCATAAAAGCGTGTCAATTTAGAGTAATCAGTCTTGGAAATTGATGAAACAATTCTCGCTACAAAAAACCATCATTTATTTACCATCCATGTTCTTAACGAAAGAGTACCACAAATAATAAATACTTAAAATCAACAGTTACAATGATTATTTTAAAAATGGTCCATAAATTTTACGCGACAAGTAAAAAATCTAGCACAAAATGTCTATTTACAGGAGCACCGCGGAAAATTAATCGTAAGAACACGTCTTTTTCACTGATATCGTGACGTAGGTCTCTCCTCTCACTAAAAGCTCATTGGCACTTTGGTAAACCTTTAGTCTAAACTATTACACTTCCGTACCATCCTCTCCTTCGTCTTCAAACAGTGGTTCGTTGGGGTTCACTTCTGTACTGGGCTTTTTTTTCGGCTTTGGGGGTGGTCGGGGAGGGATTTTTCCACTCCTGCCCAAAGTCCCTGTTCCTGATTGGTTCAATACACTCTCGTTCTTCTTTCCGTCATCTTTAGAAGGAGAACTTGGCTCCTCCTTGCTTTCTACCCTTGGAATTCTTCTTAGAGATCCAGTTTCTGGCTTGCCTCTTCGACTCAGGGTACTACTATCTGATACTTGGGATTGCGCATCGCTTTTGTCACTGAAAAGAACTTTCCTTGGCTCAGGTTGTGGCGTCGAAGTGTTCTTTGCTGTCCAGCTCATTCTCGGGTTCACTGGTTCCTGAGGGCCCGGAGTGGATAGCTGGTGAGACAGCTGAGAGCTGATACTGTTCCGGTTCATTTGTGGCGGGACAGGTGAAGGCGCTGGTTCTTGTTCTTCAATAGGCGCGTAGAAAACTGGATGCTGATTTGGGTAGACCGTTGGCGTTGCGGGTAAGGGCCTGTTTCTCATTGGCGAAAATTGGGGTTCTAGACCTGTTTTGTTGAGCGATAGCACTGAGCTGCCGTCGGCTGTGGTCCTTAGCCCTAAGTTATCATACAAGGGCTCTTGTGCTTCTGAACTTGGTAGGATTTGTGTGCTCGCCGTACTAGACCAGCTAGGCACTCTAGGTCTTCTCGGGATAGTCACGTATCCTTGTCTAGGAGTTACGACGGGAGGAGTTATAGGTGCAGTGAATGGAGATTGCGAGCGAGAGTATGGCAGAGTTCTGAATAAATTTTGGTTGGTCATACCATATATTGGAGAGTGTATTGGACTGATCGGGTTGAGCTGCGGTGGTAGCCTGGTGTTATCAGGCACGGTGGAAGCGTTGCTAGCTGCTGGAGATATCTGGGCAGCTCTGGGAGGAAACGAGAGGAGATCAGGAGGGTAAGCTGTCCGGCCGTATTCTACGTTGAGGGCGTCCTGCGATCGTTTTGATGGTGGGTCGAAATCTAGCGAGCGTTTCTCGTCTTCGTTGTGTGCTGTAACAAAATAAAATGGTTATATAGTATCGTTAGTTTAAAAAAAAAAGATATGCACTGATGATTGGCTGTTAACGTTTTACCGACGGGTTCAATCATCTCTTTCATTAAACCTACGCTTTGTGATAAGAATTCTGTATCAATAAAAGCAAACAGTAAAGCTCTACTAGCTTCATCATATCTTATCAGAAATATTGATAGTCACCGAGGGAATGTTGACTTATTGGATACGAAGCTTAATCTAATAGTTAATCTTTAACTTAATCTAATACGTAATTGGAACTATATATGAAAAAAATGGTTGAACCTTTAGCATTGTTCAAAGTATTATTTGCGTTACGTTTTAAAAGTCGAACAGCAATATACGTTTACGGAAAGCTACCATTACTAAATCTTAATTTAAAAGTGAACACTTACCAAAAACAGAATCATTGTCCAGCAATGTTTTGTTCAGTTCAGACATCTCCGTCGCCCCGCTGGTGATCGATGGAGGGACATCGTATCTCCTCGGCGGCTTCGTCACTGGATTTACGGCCGTAATCAGGCTCTTCTCCATCTCAGGAATGACTGACCCTTCGATCAACGCTTCCCCATTAGAGTTGTCAGATTTCTTCTTGTCAGAACCGCGCCGTTTGCAGCAGCAGTAGCAGAGAATCACCAGGATTATCAACAAAATGGCGGCGGTACAGGAAACGCCTATGAGCACTGGCAACATGTTACTGTCCATACCCTGTGGAACAACTCCGCTTTCTGGAGGATAGTGAGCTACTGCTAAAGTCAGACTCCTTTCTTCAACACCACCAGGGTTTTTGGCAACGCATAAGTACTCTCCGTTATCAGTGCTTCCCAAGTCAACTATAGTTAGGTTAACCCATTTTGTGTTGTCATAACTTTTCTGTGTGATGTAGTATTTGAGTTCTCCTTGATATCTGTAAGCACCGTCTATGATCTGTGCGTTTAGCACCCAGTTGACTTCTGGTTGTGGATTACCGTTGACCTGACAAGATAGTGTGATATTGTTGTCAGAAGTTCGCAAGGTTGTGCTGACAGAAGGATATACGATGCTGGGTTTACAGGCAAAATCGCTGGAGTCCAGCTCTTTCCAGAGCTTTCCATGAACTTTAGGAGGCTCTACACAGGATATGGGAGAAGTGTAAAAGTTTTTGCTAATCACCCAGTTTCTGAAGGGTTGTAGGTAGCAGTCGCAACGCCACGGGTTGTCGTGGACATCTAAGTTTGACAGTGACGTCAGTGCACTTAAGGTGTCAATTTTGAGATACTCCAATTTATTCCCATCCAGTCTAAGAATGGTCATTTTAGGTACGTTCATAAACGTCTTCATTCCCATTGTTAGAATTTTATTGTTGCTTAGTTCTACTTTTTGTAGGAACGGCAAGTTATTAAAGAGTCCGTCTTCTAATTTTTCTAATTGGTTGTCATTCAGTAGGATCCATCTTATCTTTGCAGTCTCTCTGAATGTGTCAGCATGTAACATCTTCAAGTTGTTCTTCGATAGATCTAATTCTATCATAATAGCGAGTCCACTAAGGCCGTTTTTCTGAATTGTAATAAGCTTACATTCTTTTAGAACGAGTTTCTTTAAGTTTATTAGTTCGACATCTTGGAATGCATGTCTTGTGACTTCATACAGGTCATTTCCTGTGAGGTCGAGGTTTTGTATCTCTGAGCTTAGGTTTTTCGGTATGTCTTGTAGTTGGGAATGTGAGCAGTCAGCTTGTTTGTTTCCACTTGCCCAAACGCATTTGCACTCTTGTGGACAGTTTGATGTGAAGTCTGCGATTGCTGTGGCAAGGAAGAAGCTCAGTAGCATCCAAACTTGCTTCTCCATTTTGAGATCATGTGCTTTGAACCTGTAACAAAAAGAACAAAAATATAAATGTTTATTCGCAGTAAAACAGAAATAGAAGGCGTTGGAGCACGCACGGTAACTTTAACGGCAACATTAAGAATGCAGCCGCCATCGTTTTATGTACCAGGGGCTTGTGAACTCAATAATTGTGAAGGGCTTTGTTTGAACCCTTTGGAATAGGATTAGGGCGTTGTGAATTATTAAATAGGTACACATCAAACGTTTGTAACAGCTGTTATGATCTGAGATGCTTCACAGAATTGGAGACGTGGAATATTTTCGATTAAGAAGTGGGTACATTTTTAATGACAAAATGATAATGAAAAGGAGATGATTAGAAAAGTATTTGTATTGTAACTTGAAGAGTGGCTAAATATAGAAAAAGCTTTGTGCCATGTGTGTTCGGAATTATTATAAAATTCCAAGTGATTTAAAAATTTTAGATCTTAGATTGTTAAAAAAAAAAGTACATAATAGGTTAAAACTAATCATTTTTACAGCATAAAATAATTAGTTGACGGGAAACATTTTGTAATGTAGCTTATATTATTTGCATGGTATGATATAAGCAAAACGTATATTATTACGTTATTATTAAAACAACTTTATATACCATGTTATATGCAAATAAATATTATTTATATTAAAAAAAAAAAATGTTTCAATGATGATGTTGTTCAATGTTGATTCATTGATGATCACTGAATGTCCTCCCACATCCATTAGCACTGTGATTTGAATACATTGTAAAAGCCAATTATATTTAAAAGATTAACCATGCAGTTTCTTGCCAGTTCTTCTCCATAGGAAACGACCAATTGGAACCGTGCACTTAGCTTCTGACGTTTCATAAGCGCCCATGTGGATCGTGTTTTTTTTTTTTTTAATCTGATATTGAGATCACCAATTTCATAGTGGTACTATGAAATTGGTGAAAAAATTGAACTCTTCAGTATTTTTATCTTCTATATACTAATAATAAAGCTGAAGACTATGTTTGTTTGAACGCGCTAATCTCTGGAACTACCCGTCGGATTTGAAAAATTGCATTTGATAGCCCAGTTTTTGAGGAAGGCTGCAGGCTATTTACGATTAACATCACGCTAGTACTCTTAGGAGTCCATGGAAATGCGACGGAGTAGATTGGGGAAACATAAAATTTTCATGGACTAAGTCACGGACAGAAGCTAGTTTTGTATTTAAAAACGTAAAATTCAACAGTTAAAAGGTATGGTTAACACTAGAACCTTGGGGTCCGAGTGCTCATCGAATATTTCGGGACATCACTAAGCGGTGTGTTGACTCTTCACGTGACCAGAGGGCTGGCCTATTTTTAGCTCAAAGAATCAGCACTGCCATGCAACGTGGTAGTGCTGCCAGCCTTTTGGGCACTTATCCCATTGACAGACATTGCGGATGAATTTTTTGATGCCCAATAAGCTCCTGCCTTTTTTTTTTTAATTTTTTGTTGTTTGTGTATATACGTGTTAGCTTGTATATTGTAATTTTTGTGTCTTTGTGAATAAAAATGTTACAGAATGTGAAAAAAGGTATGGTTTAACAAAAATAAATTTTGAAAAAGCATTATATTTTTGTATGGTTGCAGTAACAGCCAGTTATTGTTAGTGCCATATAAAAGAGCCTTGTCTTATGTTTCACGTAATTATACGTACCATTCAAGCTTTCGTGTTTTGCCTGCGGTTGGAAGGTAACAGGTATAATATTCGGCATGTACACTGTAATTATGTTTATTACCGCGTTATTCTCGTCAATGCTCGGCCCACTCGTGGGTCTTGTAAAGGCTACTATGTAAATTTATTCAAAGGGTAGCCTGTCTGCTAACGGCTATTGTGATCATCAATCTCTCTGTCAACAGTGGTGATTATGGTTATGTATCTAAAGGCTGTTCATTATTACATCAGAGAAGAATATATGTACTTTTATTTACACAAACTTCTCTCTGTTCCTATTTATACAAAAAAAAATTATATAAAAAAAACAACCGACTTCCAAAAAACACTACAAAGTGAAAAATAATTTTAATTTTGGAAGTCGGTGTCGTTGGTTCTGCATGTTGGTTTTTTGACACCGACTTCCGAAATTAAAATTATTTTTCACTTTGTAGTGTTTTTTTGGAAGTCGGTTGTTTTTTTTTATATAATTTTTTTATTTTTCACTTTTTAGTTATATCTACCCCAATCAAATTCATATAAACACTACTTGCTATGTAAATATCAGTGACAGGAAGCTGCATCTGCGTTTATAGGGTACAGACGTGATGTTATGTTGTGCGATTGCGTAAACAACGCATACATATGCGATAGCAGCAATCGCGGTTGTTTTACTGGTATTAATTATTATTATAATAAAAAAAAATTATAACCTTTGTAGCGAGTACAGGCGTGATATTATGTTGTGTGATGGTGTAAACAATGCTTAGATATGCTATAGCAACAATCGCGGTTAATCTGCTGTTATTTATTGAAGAGTTCCCCCGATTTCTACAAGATCCCATCATCAGATATTGAAATGGTGACAATGGGACCACACGGGAAGCACCAGCTTTCAAATAAAAAAAGAATAATGAAAATCGGTTCACCCAGTCGGTTATTATGAGGTAACAAACATAAAAAAAAAAATAAAAAAAAAAATACAGTCGAATTGATAACCTCCTCCTTTTTTTGAAGTCGGTTAAAAATAGCTACGCCCCGTGGTTTCACTCGCATAAGTTTCGATTCCGTAAGAATATCGGGATTAAAAGTATCCTATGTCCGAATCCAACTCATGGTCTACCCATGTGCCAAGTTTCATCCAAATCCGTCGTCGTTTTAGTGTAAAAGCGTTACAAACAAATGTACACCAAATCTAATTTTTTCTCTTTAGTTTAGATAGTTTGCTAGAGTAAGGATACAATATGCATTTGCTCGTTTGATGTCAAAAGAAGCTCATCTGACATAATGCTGATCTGAGGACCTTTTGCCATTATAATCTTTGTTTTCTGTTTTTATAGTTATAAGTTATATTTATTTTGCTGTAATGCCAATAAACGCATTTTTCTTTCTTTCACATGCATAAGCATAATCAGCCCGTACCGTTCCCACTGCTGGGAAACAAGCCTTCTCTCTGTGAGAGGGAGTGGGCTGTAATCCACAACGGGGGCCCAGTGCGGGTTGGATGATGTCACATGTCTTCGAATTTTGGTTCTACAACTCTCCTCACGAATTTTTCCTTCACCGTTTTGAGAGCAGTGGTGATGAAATAATCTACACAAAGTAAAGCGCCTGTCTGGGTTCGAACCTACGAACTACAACTCGTAAGTCGCAGCCATTACCACTGGGCCACCACTGCTGCACCACTGCATGGAAAAAAAAGGAAAACCGCTAAAAAAAAAAATACTGTGATTTGTTTTGTTTCTTGGCATTCCTAGAGGCTCAATAATTTTTAAAAGACAGAATTTCAATTTGACCCAGACTAAGACACAATTATTTTCTTTTTGGTTTGGCCTCTAAATAAGACAAATAATCGCAATGTTCCACCTTATTAAGTTCCATATAAATGTTTCAGAACCATTATCAAATAAGTGGTACTTAATGGACTGAAAAATATAGAGAGAGAAACGAAATATTTTTCAAGAAAATGAAGATTTGTAACTCAGTAAGGCTCCCCAAGATTTATTGGAGTCGGTTGTCGTTAGTGCGACAATTTGAAGTCAGTTCGTGATAATTACTGTCAGTGAGAGTAAGGGCGCGCATAAACTGCTAGCAATTTGGACGTAAGTGCGTTCCACAGTGTGATCTGTGCCTTATGTTTGTGTTATACGTGTGGTGGGAAGGAAGAGAGAGCGAGGTTTGGTAGTTTTTACTATAGTTTGAAGAAGAAGTTTTTACTATGGTTTGAGATATAGTAATTATAGTATTGGTAAGTCAGGCTACGTGGAGCGACGACCTTCGCAGGATGGCTGGGAGCAGCTGCATGAGAGTTGCCGAAAACTGAGTTTGAATGGCGTGCAATAGGAGAGGCCTATGTCCAGCAGTGGACTGTTATAGGCTGCTGATGATGTTAATGATGAAATCTCACCACCATTCTTACCTAGGGGCATCGTATTACCAAGTAACTGGGATGTGGACGTCGGATAGGCAGTCGCTCCATGTAAAATGCTGGTATTCAGCTGCATCCGGTTAGACTGGGAGCCAACCCCAACATAGTTGGGAAAAGGCTGGGCAGATTGATTGAAACATGGTATATGGTTTCCAATCGCCGACATCACTTTGCTTAGCCAATGAGACAGGCACATTTGTTTAACCTTCAAGCGGGCGCGCGGTCAATTGTAACGCCAGCGGTCGCGCGTAACCTAAAAGACCTATAGGATATTTCAGGGATTTAAAACACTAATTATTTAATATTTTTTGTATCTATCACATTATCATTATCTTAGGATATAAACAAAATTATAAAATCAAAATAATATTCTAATTTTCTTTGGATTTATAAGCAATTTGGCATCATAAATGTATCGAGAATCGATCGAATCGCGGTCGATTCGACGCCGCGCGACTGCTTGAAGGTTAAATTAACCTACCTATTGGGAATATAGCATATATTGAAAGTTAATGGTTTTTTAACTATGACCTATACTAAAACTAACATCTGAATTATAAGAAATTATTAGTTATTATTTCTTCATCTTTGGAAATGTTCGAGTCGTTTGGGGTTGAAATGGGTTCCGAGTGCCTAGTATTTCGAGACATCGCCAAGTGGTTGGTCGACTCTTCACGTGACCAGAGGGCTGGCCTATTTATTGGCCAAATAATCAGCATTGCCATACAAAGTGGCAATGCTGCCAGCCTTTTGGGCACGTTTCCTATTGACAGCGATGCGGACGAATTTTTGGATGCCTTTTGATTATTTGCCCTCCTTTTTATACGCTTGTACATATTATTATTATTTTAAGACTGTTAGCTTTTTAAACTATGTAAATACTTAATAAAGATTAATGGTAAAATAAATAAATGTTAAAAAAAAAACAATTATCTGAATTTAGTTTTACTTTTAACAAACTCTCAAACTATTATTATATAATAATAAGGAATGGCCTAGGCCCGATCTTAAATAATACTCAAGATGTTCACTAGACATCTATAATTCAATTTCATATTCATTCTAAATCGCTCATCGCTCATAACTTCTACAGCCTAAAATAACATCTTACAGTAACACTCCTGAATGTTCTAAGCGCCGTGAAACTGGCATGTCTTTCTTATGTCTCGCGTTATTATCCTTCTACCTTTCTGGCGATCACCCCGCGATTTATATGCGTGAAGAATTAGGGAATGACTCACAGGAGACGTATGTTTTCATCAAACTCTGACTTTTGACTTCGCTTTAAATATTGGTGATGTTCTTCAGAAAGTTCAGGTGCGTAGTACTTGCACCCGACGAGCGTGTGTAACCAGATGTATGGACGTATGTAAAAACGAAGCCCATGTCCCAGCTGGCCATGTCTGTCGAAGGGCCGATGGCCGGTGGAGCAGACGAGTCCTGGAGTGGAGACCGCGTATCGGCAAGCGTAGTGTGGGACGCCCCCCAGCTAGATGGACGGACGACCTAAAGAAGGTGGCTGGGGTAGACTGGATGCGGAACGGGGAGGACAGCGTGTTGTGGCGCAGTCTGGGAGGGGCCTATGTCCAGCAGTGGACTGCGATAATAATAATAATAATAATATTCCACAACTTTCACACAACGCCATCTAGTCCCAAACTAAGCAGAGCTTGTGCTATGAGTACTAGACAACTGATAAACATACAAATATATTTCTAAATACATACATATTATAGATAAATTACACCCAGACAAAGAGCATAAATGATCGTGCTCATCACACAAACATTTGTCCTGGGTGGGAATCGAACCCACGACCTTGGGCATAGCAGTCAGGGCCACTGACCACTAGACCAACAGGCCTGTCAAAGGCTGAGTTGATTGATTGATTGATTGAAAAACGAAGCAAAGGGAGTATCTAAGGATCGTAGCAGGTGGCATTCTGTAGTTTCTCCTAACCCCCATGGGAAGGCGTGAGTTTATGTATGTAAGTACTTTAAATTTTATATTTTAATTAGCAATGTTGTTGTCTGTCACTGCTTGAGTGAGAAAATAGTTGATCGCTTCCTCGTCGACGTGTAGTTAAAGGTCCCAAAAACAATTAGTGTCTTTAGTTAAATTCAAAAAAATATATACAACGTGTAACGTTAAATGCGCAAAACCTCAGACACCCTAACTGATTTTTAATTCAACTGACCTATTTCAGGCAGAAAATAAGTCATTAAAAACAATTTTAAAGGTTTTATGTGCTGTTTTAGTTTTACTGGCCACTCTGATCGTTTCTTGCGTCTGCGACGACGCTTTACCGAGGAAGGAGTCGTCACCGGGCCGCTCCGCCGCGCTGACATTGGCTTGCTTGACCTATTAATAAATAGACACGGCAACGTTTTTAATGAAGATTTTTTGAAAAATGTGACCTATATTAAAAAGTGGTTCAATTAATTCTGCTCGTTATTCTGATCAAACTATTTTCAGGTTTTGCGCATTTAACGTTACACGTTGTATAAATATCCGAATTGATAACCTCCACTTTTTGAAGTCGGTTAAAAAAACTATTTAAGCCTCCACAAATGATGAAACTTTTTCTGTGATTAGTTTTATTTTATTTGTTCAGCACCCGAACTACGTAACACAGTATCTATCATAATCTGAATCATTTTGTGAACAATACAATACACAATAACATGTGAAGCAATATATTAGCAATATCCTTCATATTGCTAATCTATTGCTTCACATGTTCGAAAGAAATTGTCTGCTCAACAACGTAAATAACTCAATGAATGTTGTTGAACTGGCAAAATGAAAGCCATTCCTAGCTAGTGTGTAAAGCAATTACCGCGCTAATATATGAACGTACACGAAGGAGTATGTAAAGATCGTAGCAGATGGCGTTCTGTAGTTCTGCTTACCCCCGTGGGAAGAGTTTATGTTTTCGAAATTTTATATTTTAAATAGCAGAGTTGTTTGTTGTCTATGTCACTGCTCTTTTCTTTTTCTGTTTGTTAGGATGCGGCCCTACTCGTGTTATATGAAGCTAGCTCGTTCTAAGAAGGAAAAGAATATAAACATAACATAAGTTAAGGATGTCTGACTTTTAAATTAGCGTTCAATTTAAAACCAGACAGACTTCATTTATCTCGTTCATATAGCGCTAACTTTAAGAGTGACATAAAAAGCTGCGTGATACGTGTTTTATGCCCTTTCTTATCCACGGCCACGATATTAATGCCATTTTTATTTTATAGTGTCATAGATATAGTTTAAGTGCCATCGCAGAATGGAATATTTATGTTTGATAGTTTATTTGCAGTTTTTCAGCAGCCATCATAATTTACCTAGCCTATTCTCAACTGTGTTGGGGTCGGCTTCTAGTCGAACCGGATCCAGTTAACTACCAGTATTTTACATGGAGCGAGTACCTATCTGTCCCAATCCAGTTACTGGGTATCACGATACCCCTTGCTAAGACTGGCTGTCTCTTTCGGGATTCTGGCTACCAGTAACGAATGTCAAAGATCTAAAAATGACAGCTGGGACTAACGGCTTAAAGCTAAGCCGGTATGTGTTAGATGGTCACCCATCTGCGGACCAATCTCGGCAACCGTTGCTTAACCTTACAAACCAACCCTTGCGGTTGTTATTATTTTGCCACGATTCCCACTACTAGTTTTGTAGCAGTATAAAAAAAAAATTTTTCGGGATTGTAATTCTGTATATAAAGAATATATACATCTAATTGTGTAAATGCAAAGATTCAAAATGCCGGAGGACCTGCTTTTTGCATTCCTTTTGAACAGGCCAATTTAAAATTCAAAGTCAGACGTGTCTGCGCGTGACGTGTGTATCAAAGTAAATTAATAACATTTTTAAATGCAAGCTTTTATTGAAATAAAAACGTAACCTAAAAAAGAAAGAATAAAATTATATTTATTATGTATCTATTATATATATTTATATATTATATATATTTATTATATTTATATATTAAAATTTATAAATATTTTAAAATGTCACTTCAATTATTTTTTTTCTTTTTAATGCGCGTTATTCTTTCTTTTTTCAATTTATTTTTTCTTTTTAGTTCGCGTTATTCTATCTTTTTTAGGTTACGTTTTTATTTAAATATAGGCTTGTTTTTTAAAAATGTTTTTTATTTTCATTTTATTTTTACTTTTTAGTCTTAAAGATTTATCGCTAATTAACATGTTATTTTTACTGTTTCTTATTTATTAAGTACAACATTGACATTATTTACCCTATTAACATTATTTACATCATTGAAATTCTTTACCCTATTAACATTATTTACATCATTGACATTATTCTGATACCCTTAATAAAGGATTTGAAAAAAATATGTATATAAGTCTGCCATCTTGGAGCGGCGGCTATATTGAATTTAGTGTGATGTTATTAGCTTTATCGTTTACTACTCTTCCAGCCATTTCATTTGATATCCATATTAAGGCGGTTGGGAAAAAATATCTAATCCGCCATCTTGGAGCGGCGTCCATATTGAAATTACTCTACTTATATTGTTATTTCATTTTATTTTATTAAACCTTGCAGGCTCTATATGTTTACAAACACCCACAAACCAAATTATCATAGAATACACCAATTAGCATAAAATAAAATGGAACCAATAAATTCTAATTTCAATAACCCCAAACAAATAAATTCGCTGTACAATTGGTCATAAACTTCAATAATATGGTGGTCGTAAGTACTAGTACATGGTAGTGGTAAGTACCAGTATATAGTGGTCCACAATGGGCCAGTGTGTGACAACCCCACAATGGACAGTGCCGTCAATGAGGGCCTGTTGTACCGGGGTTACGCTTTTATTGACCCACACGAGTTGTTTACGGGTTAGGTACGGCGTTAGAGTAGTGTGGACACGTTTGACTAAGTTTAGAATGAGATAATTATGTGGACTGTTATTTTTATTTGAGCGGTTGAGTAAACATAGAATGAGATGTTGACTGTAAGCGTAAAATGAGATGATGATTGGTGATGGGCGGACGTTTTGGGGGTCTTACGTAATTTTGACGTTCGAAAAGTGCTGATTCTGAGCCTAATCTGAATAAATGACTTTTGATTTTGATTTTTAAGATGTAGACTGTAATTTCTATTTGAGCGATTCAGTAAGCATAGATTGCATGCGGTCTTAAGCATGCGTAAGATGTAGACTGTTCATTTTATATGATGTGTTGTGCTTAGTTTAACACTTTCATTCATCATAATTGTCATAGAAATAAAAGAAAAAAAAAACACAAAGCCCATTGCCATACAATTTCCAAAAGAAAATGAGAATTACAGGAATAAAACTAGCTCTCGTAAAGGTACGAAGCGATTCGATAAATCTACACTATCTACACTAATAATAATAATAATAATAAGACATTTAAAAAAATTAGCCATAAACTGTCTTTCATCGCACGCCCTGCGGAAACTGTTGATGATAGAACAAAAAAATGTTCTACAATATTAAAGAACATATCAATATCTACAAAATACTTCAAGATACCATAAGTCCAACTATTGTAGTTATGTCACTATTACAACTACTTTTTTACATTTTAAGATCAACTCTTACCAACCAATTACGTTGAAACTTGATAGGTACATAGTTGTTACTTAAAGCTCTTACTTTTATCCCGATATTCCCACGGAATCGAAACTCACGCGGGTGAAACCGCGAGGTGCAGCTAGTGTTTAAATAAGTCATTTCAAAGCATCTTCCGATGAGTGAGCTAAGCTGGTAGTCATAATTAGTTCTCTAGTTTTCAATTATCTGATAAAAGATAATAAAGAGAGAGAAGCCATTGAGTGAAAATAAGATAAGAATATGAATGTTAGGGTAGGGCCTGTTTCACAATGACTGAATGAATAGGTATTATTCTAGTATATTAAATGTAGGCATACACACAAAACACACACATACCATCAACCAATAGTACAACCTTTACGATGTTGTTGTAATGGGGGCCCTGGAGTTCTAAAATACAGGCCCAAGCTTGTCCAGATCTCCCACAAATAACATTTTTTTTAAATAAATATCTGTCAACTAATACAAGAATGTAATTTGTGGAGATAAAATTAGCATTACTATTATTCTTGTGAAATTATATGCCGGTTAAGTTAACCACAGTTTATCTGGAGCTGGCGGAACAGGTCCAACTTTATAGTTAAGTACAAAACTATACAGTAACAAAACATTTACTTAAGATTGACAGAAACATCCTAGCGCTGATTTGCTGGATTCGTCCTCTAGTGATCGTTATTTCTCTTCTACCGACCGACCGTTATTTCTCCTGACAAATTTTATTATGTTTATACGAGTATGTATTTTATAATTATCTTCGTGTTATCTATATTGTAGGTATCCTTATGATGTACCTGGCATGTTTTCTCTCTGCATCACCCTAAGGTTGACCGGTAGAAAATGCCTCAGACATTAAGTCCGCCTTTGTACGGTATTTATTTTACTTGTGCATAAAGATATAATACATAAATAAACTATACAGCACTATGGAACAAATCTTCAGTTGGCATGCATGGTATCGCATCCACACAACTCTTGCGCATGTCTGATTGCCCTCACTATTAAGCAAGTGCATATGTTAAATGAATCAATTCTAACTCGTTAGTCTTCAGACATACCAACGTATCATAAGACACTTCTTTTGTATTTTAAATGTCAAAGTTATGAGAGTGTAGAAAGTTTCATTGTAGGAGGAGAAAATACGGTTCTTTGTTGTCGATTGATGGTTTAAATACGTAAGCTGATAACGGGGAAGCTCCAGGGTGTCAGACTGTATGATGAACAAACTATGATTCGTGACTATAGCAAATATGTATTTATATAATTAAAATCATCATACACACAACCCTTGCAAACATACAAAGAATTTTTCAATTCGGTTTATAAATGACGGATTACTGAGGTAACAAGCATTTAAAAAATTCAACCGAATTGAGAACCTCCTCCTTTTTTCGAAGTCTGTTAAAAGCTGCTAGGCTTAGGGTCTGAAAACTAATATCTACATGATCTTGAACGAAGTAAAGGCAAGGCTCGATACACGCGCCTTTAGTTTTTGCTTTCACCCCCATGGGAAAAAAGCCGTAAGTATCTAGTAATATAGGACTCCCTATTCCCTCGTTCATTAGCGCAATTTATGAAGGATTCTCATGCAACACCGAGAACATGAACTGGCTGATATGTAGCGATGTAAACACAGCTTTATTCTGTTGACTGTACGACATTCGGACGACATTTAGCCGACTACGCGAAAGAAAAAACGGGCCAGAAAGATATCTTGTCCCAAAAAGATCCCTTGCTATCTTTTTTTCAAAATATCAGCATTATATTTCTTAGTGAACATGTGGCTTCGTTCTAATAATTTTGTCGTACTACATAACTTAAGGCTTTACTGTTTCTGGGTGGGTGTGGGCAGCTTGCCAGGAAGAAAACCTCTGATCTTATTACAAATGATATTCTTAAAGAGCTCAAGAATTTTGTTGGAATTTTAACTGTTTACTATGTTAACAGTGTGTTGTTCTCATTAAAAAGAGATGACACTATATGAGTTTAAAGAAATACTTATCTAAAAGAACTTTGTGTAAATAGAGCAGCCGTGCGATTCTGTAACCATTTCACCGTGAAAGCTTGGGTGAAGTGAGCGTGGAGTGAGCTGTCATTCGCTAGAGATTAATACTATTAAGTGCTCACTTCACTTATGATTTCACGGTGAGATTTTTACAGAATCGACCGGCAGCTCAGAATCAGATTTCAATTCACTTCACAAAAAAATCTGTCTTAAGAATACAGAGCCATCTAGAGACTTTAGAAGCTCTCATAAAGCTGTCGCCAACTTAAATTTTCAATTTGATCTCACTATTGCCTTCAGCATCAGAACCATGAAAGCGACACCCATAATAAAAATGGTTCGCAGCCACTATCCTGGATTTTCATTTTGACCTATCTACTTTTTTTCTCCTTTTATTATTAATAGAAAGAGACAGAAAGAGAGACAGAAAGTCGTATGGACGGGGCATAATGCTTTTTCGTCACGTGACGATTTTCACCAGTTTATTCCTACCACAAGTCGCGTCAAAGAACTTCTTTCCAAAAATTACCGAAAAGGAATAAAAATCCAAGCGGCCAGCTACTTAGCTTTACGATAAAATTAAAATAAACCAAACCCAAGCGCTCATTCACCGACGCGGCGATCGATTCCCTCGATGGCTCTCTTAAATTGCAGCGCCATATATTTTATTAACTGTGGAGGATGAACTTTATAAGAGGCACTCGGCTCAATGCGCTGCCAAGCTGTTTTGATGATAAAACTTTCAATCGGGAATGGTATTTATAGATTTATGGGCAACTCGGGGTATTTATTTAAGTTTTGGTTGTACAAAGGAGAGTGGACAACGAAGTATGGGTTTCTGTCCTGAAGCCAATAGCCATAACATGTAACCCAATAGAAAGAGCTTTTCAAGGAGAACCATTACTACAAACACTTTTGCTAATTGTTAGTCAGTTCAGAGTTAATGATGAGTTAATGTTTTCGATAACACTCACAATTAGAGCTCTGTAGCTTCTCATCGACAAAAATCGAGACGTCGTCATATCACGAAATATTCCCCTTGAAGATATCTTTCCATTGGCATATTTATCTTAATACTGTTGGGCTGCAGGGCAGATTCTGCCAATCTCCTTTAACACATTGAACGCCGTGGTGGTCACCGGTGACCACCACTGACCACCACTGAACTTTTCATATGGGCTAGAGAAAAGTAGCCTATGTTCATCAGGGATAGTGTCGGCTCCTAATGGTAAAACAATTTTTCAAATCGGTCCAGTAGTTTCGGAGGCTATTCAATACAAACAAACAATCAAATCTTTCCTCTTTATAATATTAGTGTAGAAGATTGATGATTCCGTCGAAGCTTTTTTCGTGAGACGGACTTATTACGATCCTTACATTCATATTCCTTTTACTTCGCCCACATTCATAAAATGAACCAAAACCCAACGTTTAATCTTCAAAGGCTGTTAAGATAACTTCAACTCTAACACTTAAGCACTAAAGTCTAATCAACGTAGTTATCTAACTATGCTAGTTATCTAGCTTACTATTTAAAGTGTTACTAAACCGTTGAGATCTGATACGAACTCGTTAACGATGGTCAGGTGTACAAATTATTTGCAGAAGGATCACTTTGAGCGATGTGTGAAAATAAACTAGAAATACAGAGTAACTACTATTATTATAAGCATCTGTTGTCCCACTGCAGGGCAAGTGGCTCCCTTCCCTCATTCCACTTTTCCCGGTCTACTGCGATTGTGGGCCAATCCTATAAGAAGGAGTCCAGCTAATCCCGTCGTCTCTTTAGACGAACTATAGAAAAACACAAACCAATTTGTATTATGATCAAAGTTCGAAGGTTATTTCAGAGAAAAGATTCTCTGATATAAACTGGACCGTCCAGACACTGCACATTTAAAAGGTCAGCTATCTACGAGTATGATGTACCAGGTTGATAGAACAAGGGCCAAACAACGAAATCAATCAGCGGTTCGAGTTTGTAGCGACTCGAGCGTAACGAGTTTGTTAACATCAAATAGGGAACTGAAGTTATTGTCATCAAATATAATAAAGGGGGGGGGGGGGGGGGGTAATAAAGGTAATTTTGGGAACTTTCGCAGTCTGATATCTATCTTAATCTGTCAAAAATGTAGGGGAATCTACATTTTGGACATTGATTGTCGCTGAGGTGAGATTGCGAATAGATTTTGAACGTTTTTAATTACGGGAATCAACCTATAACAGCCGCACTAGTCGATCGATCAGGTTAAGCTACGTTTGCCGCGGTTGGTCTGTGGATGGGTGACCATCTTTACATACCGAGACCCCTCCGTGCCTCGGAAAGCACGTTAAGCCGTTGGTCCCGGCTGTCATTCGTAGATATTTGACAGTCGTTACGGGTAGTCAGAAGCCCGAAAGTCTTACAACCAGTCTTACCTATGGGTATCGTATTACCCAGTAACTGGGTTGTGGAGGTCAGATAGGCAGTCGCTTCATGTAAAATACTGGTATTCAGCTGCATCTGGTTAGACTAGAAGCCGACCCCAACATAGTTGGGAAAAGGCTAGGCAGATGATGAACCTTCAGATCTGCAACAGTTCCGACTAAACAAAAATAAAACTACATTAGTTTTAACTCCGCGAAAACTAGATCCTGCCGTGGGATTCTGTAACCATCTCACCGTGAAAACTTGGGTGAAGTGAGCGTGGAGTGAGTCGTCAATAGTGTCGATCCCTAGCATCAGCATGACTCACAGCTCACTCTAAGCTCACTTCACCTTAGTTATCACTGTGAATTTTTTCCAGAATTGACCGGTAGGCTTGAAATATTACTGTCAAAAATTTCCGCAGAGTAATGACCCATAAGTTAACAATGAAATCAGTTTAACTGTTTCTAAGAACAACATGAAGTATTTTTTTCAATGGCTTCTCGCAGGTCCGGTTAAGAAGTCGACAACCTATGAGGTTGTCGGCATCTTAGCCGGGCTATTCTGTGCCTTAACACGTTGAGCGCCATGTGTATCCTTCCGGAAACACTAAGCACCACCTTCAGAGGCCGCATGTTTCCTTCGGGAAGCACAGTCAGTGCTTCATTCGGAGGCCAGTGTGCCCGCCAGGAAACACAGTGTAATACATTTAGTACCAATTCTAATACCTCTGGCCTCTACGGTTGTTTCTGGAAAATTTTGGAAAATCACGCATTAGGCAGAAAAAATGCAACTTCCAGAAAATGAAAAACACAGTTTATGGGCTTGGCGCTCAATGTGTTAATCAATTAAGACTGCCAGTCTGGGCATAAACTCAAATTGAAAGAGGGACTCGTAATGTATGGTTTGGCCGTTCCATTGAACTACTGCATGAACCAACATTAAAGACCAGTGACTTCTTAGGAGTACCTATGCGACGACCGTTAAACGGCCAACCCGTCCATTTTGACCATGATGTAAAGTTTCTAGAGTTAGGGGTTTGGCTCTACATTAGATATGATAACTTTTTAACAGTAAAAGCGTTATGTAATCTTGGCAACCTACTTTACAAGAAATGAGAGAGAGAGAAGACAGAGATTAAAAATAAAATTCAAATAATTTATTTTCTCCTTCACAAACAATGATATCATATACATTTAGACAAGCTTAGAACCTAGTTTCTGAGAGACTGAGGAATACCTGTATACATCGTGTAACATTAAATGCGCAAAACCTGAAAATAGTTTGATCAGAATAACGACCAGAATTAATTGAACCACTTTTTAATACAGGTCACATTTTTCAAAAAATCTTCATTAAAAACGATGCCGTGTCTATTTATTAATAGGTCAAGTAACCCAATTTCAGCGCGACGCAGCGGCCCGGTGACGACTCCTCCCGCGATAAAGCGTCTTCGCAGACGCAAGAAACGATCAGAATGGCCAGTAAAACTAAAACAGCACATAAAACCTTTACAATTTTTTAATGACTTATTTTCTCTCTGAAATAGGTCAATTGAATTAAAAATCAGTTGGGGTGTCTGAAGTTTTGCGCATTTAACGTTACACGTTGTATATAGCAGTTTAGGGTGCGTTTCCACAGAACAGGGCTCGGATACCGGTATATTTTTCGAAACGGTTTCGTCTTAAATACCTAAGAAACGATTTGTTTCGGTTACGTTCAAACGGAACGTTATAAATAACGTTTTTGAAGAAGAACAAAACATAAATCGTTTTCGATTAATAAAACGTTTTTAACCGTTTTTTTTTTAATTTTTTTGGGTGGGTTAATACGAAAGTTCTGCGAATATGTATTATGAATTTCATTCAGCTGGTATTTCACGGCCGCGCGGCTTAGTTTCGTCGTTTCACGAGTACTATTATCTGTGACTATTATTCTGTGAGTACGAGTAGTCTTTCGTCCCATTTTGTGAGCAAGAAATAAGCACCACTAACTAATCACTCGCAAGAGTCGCAAATCGCAACACAAACCCAATCAATACGTAGGTACGAAGCGCATCGGAATGAATCATGCAATGAAAATAATGAAATGAATACATAGGTACAATACGTAAACAAGTTCATTCTTGTCGCCGCAGCGGCACGCCGCACAGTGGGCCGAAAATGAACTTTCATAGACATTTTCATTTAATTTTTTGAATGGCTGTTTTTTTGCATGGATGTGCTTCGGAAGACTAAGTATATGCTTATAAATATAAAATTTACGGAAAAAGATTGCAAACGGCTCACAAAGAAATTTTTTTTGAAAATGTTGTATGGAGTTGACATTAAAATCGACGATAACTCAGCTATCGCACGATTGCGCCTTATTTCCTCGTAGGTGTTTTTACTACCATTTATTTAGGATTTTTTGGCATACTACTTAACCCGGGCACTGGTGCGATTTATTTTTTAAAAATCCTTAAATATTTTTATTTTTTTATTTTTATTTTTATACTATGTTTCGATCTTAGGTAAAGGTTAACGTAATATGAAGTACCTAAGTCACATCTAGATCAATGACAGATAAATTGGGGACTAAAGTCTTGGTAGTTTTTTTATAATGGTTCATTGAATAATTTACTGTTCAATCTCTGTGATAGTAGGCCTGTGCCCCTTAATAATAAATTAGTTAGTATTGATAGCATTACGAGGACGACATGATCACGTTTGTATTTGTATACTAACATCTTATTTAAAATAAAGATTTAAATAAAGGCTGCTGACGAATAGAAAGACTCTAACCATAGAAATGCTAACAAAAACTATAAACTGTTTGAATATATCATTAAATAAAAGTATATCTTGAATATAAGATTTTATTATATTAAAATGCAAACAAAATATAAACAATTTGAATATATGTAACAATAAAATTATATCTTGAATATAACATTTAATGATCAATAAAAAAGTTAAAAAAAAAGATCTAATGGAAATACTTATTATTATATATTATTATAAATTAAAAGATAATGAAAAAGAATTATATAAACTAAAATTATTTTAAAAAGAATTAAATAATGGATAAAGCACTTAATTATCTACTCCGAGTCATCATCACTACTGATAGAATCAGAATCTGACGATTCAGGATCCAAATTAGTGATATCGCAGAACTCTATTTGATTGTCTGGTTCTTGAATATTTAATAAATCCCATACTTCTTCAAACAAGGCTTTTTTCTTTTTTGCATCCATAGTAGGCCTTGTCGCTGAAATAAGTGGATCTGAATAAAGGAGAAGGAAATTGAAAATGTCCTCGTTCGAACATACTCTGCTCTTTTTGCGGGAATGGTGCTCTCTTAGTCTTCTGAAATCTTTATTGCGAGCTTCCGATGCCTCCTCAGAAAGACTCCCAATAGGTACGATTGCGTTATGAGCTATAATCTCTGCTCCATGTATTAATATCTTGTGCACAGTAACAGGCATATTATACCAACCATATATTGACACGAACCTCTCAGCAGTTTGCCATGTATACTCCTTGAACTTTTCTACCTTTATATGTTCACCTGATGTTATGGTCTGTAAAATTACAACAAACCTGCGGATAAGTTCTATATCCAGCCCCGTTATTTCAGCAGTTTTATCGGGGAATTCAAAAAACCTTCTGGCTGTGTTTCCGTCGTTGGTTGTTCCGTGTCCTTGTTTAACCACATCAATAAGCAGATTTAGATCCTCTTTAAACCGGTTTTGAATCATCTTCTGTCGTTGCTTCATCAATTCTTGGTCAGCATCTCTAGCAGCGCTCTTCTTGAAATCTAATCTGTATGTAATATGCAAGAGGCACTGCATCATATTTATGCGCGCATGAAGTGGAGAAAGTCCAAGTTCCATCATATTCTCTGATATTGGCTTGACTTTCACTTCTGTCAACTTATTCATCTCAGATGGCTTTGTTAAACAAAGATAGCATGTTGCTGAAGATTTCGCATCTGAAAGATATGTGCATATTTTACCATCAACCATAGTTAACATAAGCTTGTGGTCAATTGTATTGCTTTCGCAAACAGATGGTCTTAGAAATTCTATTTCGTTCTTTATTCTTTTTTCTTCTTCCTTTACTACTGCTTCACTTTCTTATGACTCGGAGTAGATAATTAAGTGCTTTATCCATTATTTAATTCTTTTTAAAATAATTTTAGTTTATATAATTCTTTTTCATTATCTTTTAATTTATAATAATATATAATAATAAGTATTTCCATTAGATCTTTTTTTTTAACTTTTTTATTGATCATTAAATGTTATATTCAAGATATAATTTTATTGTTACATATATTCAAATTGTTTATATTTTGTTTGCATTTTAATATAATAAAATCTTATATTCAAGATATACTTTTATTTAATGATATATTCAAACAGTTTATAGTTTTTGTTAGCATTTCTATGGTTAGAGTCTTTCTATTCGTCAGCAGCCTTTATTTAAATCTTTATTTTAAATAAGATGTTAGTATACAAATACAAACGTGATCATGTCGTCCTCGTAATGCTATCAATACTAACTAATTTATTATTAAGGGGCACAGGCCTACTATCACAGAGATTGAACAGTAAATTATTCAATGAACCATTATAAAAAAACTACCAAGACTTTAGTCCCCAATTTATCTGTCATTGATCTAGACGTGACTTAGGTACTTCATATTACGTTAACCTTTACCTAAGATCGAAACATAGTATAAAAATAAAAATAAAAAAATAAAAATAAAAAAATAAAAATATTTAAGGATTTTTAAAAAATAAATCGCACCAGTGCCCGGGTTAAGTAGTATGCCAAAAAATCCTAAATAAATGGTAGTAAAAACACCTACGAGGAAATAAGGCGCAATCGTGCGATAGCTGAGTTATCGTCGATTTTAATGTCAACTCCATACAACATTTTCAAAAAAAAATTCTTTGTTTGCAATCTTTTTCCGTAAATTTTATATTTATAAGCATATACTTAGTCTTCCGAAGCACATCCATGCAAAAAAACAGCCATTCAAAAAATTAAATGAAAATGTCTATGAAAGTTGAATTTCAGCCCACTGTGCGCCGTGCGCGGCAGCGTCCTGCGGAATAAACCGGTTTTTGAAAACGTTCTCATTTCGTTTTCGTTCCGAACAAAATGTTGTACAAAGAACTGTTAGAAACGTTTTAAAAACGTTATTTTAAATAACGTTTCCGAGCCCTGCCACAGAAGCGGAGCTGGGCGAAGCGGAGCAGAAACGTGCAGGAATCGACTAATCACAATGGTTGAAATCCTCATCGCGTCACTCGTCTCGTCTGTGATTGGACGATTCCTACACGTCTCCGCTCCGCTCTGCCCAGCTCCGCTTCTGTGGAAACGCACCCTTACCACTAAAGTACCGTGGAGAGTTGAAATGTGACGAATTGCTTTTTGCCCTTCTGCAGTTTCTCCTAAAGTGGTTTCCAATATAAAGGCTAATGGAGCATTGAAACATTAACAGTTTCCGATCTACTGGCCTGTTGTGTGTTGGCCAATGAACACTCGTTAACAATGTTCGATACTGTAAATGATAATTTTATCGCAGACGATACTGGTCATTTGCTAAATGACGTCACGTTATATTGGTAATGTCGTATGCATCTTGAGAATAAATAGCTTTAGTGATGCAATTATTAAAATCCGAAAGATTTTGTAGGAAATTGATACCTAATTAATTCCTTCATATTTATTCTGCTTCATTTTTGAGCCCAAGATATAGTCCAATGTCTAGGGGTGTAATTGGGTGACCGACCAATCCGTTCTTGTAAAATCTGATTTATATAAACTATTATATTATAAAGCGAAAAGATTTGGTTTTTTGTATGATGTTTGTTACGTTTTCACGCTAAAACGGCTGAAAGGATTTGGATGAAATTTGGCACATGGGTAGACCATGACCTAGATAGAATATAGGATACTTTTTAAACCGATATTTCCACGGGACTTATACGGGGAAACCGTGGGGCGCAGCTAGTTAATAAACTTGTTGAATAATTCGTCAGCTCAACAACGGAAAAAAACCCAATAAATTGTGTTGAACTGTCAAATTAAATGGCATTGTGATTGCGAGTGTGTTACGCAATTACCCCGTAAGTTATTCTCATTAGAAGTTCATGCTTTCTTCGCCTGCTTACCCATCTCTTTACCTGACTGAACACAACACATACGGTAGTCAACATAAACAGCGCTGTAATTCAACCCGCTTGTCACAGCGCCTGTGTTGTGGTGACGTAAATACTTGACTGTCACCCGGCCCTGACTGACATCCGATTAAGTCACCACTTGTGCTACCAGGAAATAGGAACAACAGTCGGGAAATTGCGTTAGGAGGGGCTGTAGCTAAGTAAACAGCCGCACGCGTCGATCAATCACGTTAAGCTAAGCTTGCCGCGGTTGGTCCGTGGATGGGTGACCGTCTTTGCGTACCAAGCACGTTAAGCCGTTGACCCCGGCTGTCCTTCGCAGATCTTTGGCAGTGGTTACGGGTCGTCAGAAGCTTGAAAGTCTGTCAACCAGACTCATGTAAATTATTTCATCATCACTGCTCTCAAAACGGTGAAGGAAAACATCGTGAGGAAACCGTCATGTCCTAGAACCAAAAATTCGAAGACATGTGACATCTACCACGTGGTGGATTATGGCCCACTATTTCTAGAGAGCAAGTCTGTGTCCCAGCAGTGGCAACGTTATAGATTGATACCATTGTATGTATGCTAAATACACTACCAGATAGAAAGCTATCAACTCTCCCATAAACTTTCAATAGCTCTTTAATATACAGTAAAAAGAACCTAACTCTTTCAATGCCTCTTAGGGAAAAAGAAAATGAGCACCCAATATTTTCTAAGAATAAAATCTATGTATCTGAATCAGAGACAATACTGAATACCTTTTTACTTGTAAAGAGGAAGGTGGGGCAATTCGCGGAAGAAACTATTGTAAGCTTTTAAAACAAAGAGTTAAGAAGAAAATAATATTGTTTCATTGAATGCGGTACATATATGTAACTCCAGATAATGGAGGACCCGTGGCTAAATAATAGCAGCCGCAGAGGTCGATCGATCAGGTTAAGCTACGCTTGCCGCGGTTGGCCTGTGGATTGGTGACCATCTTTACATACCGAGACCCCTCCGTGCCTCAGAAAGCACGTTAAGCCGTTGGTCCCGGCTGTCATTTGTGGATCTTTGACAGTCGTTACGGCTAGTCAGAAGCCCGAAAGTCTGACAACCAGTCTTACCAAGGGGTATCGTATTACCCAGTAACAGGGTTGCGGAGGTCGGAGATAGGCAGTCGCTCCATGTAAAATACTGGTATCCTGCTGCTTCCGGTTAGACTGAAAGCCGACCCCAACATAGTTGGGGAAAGACTAGGCGGATGATGATGATTTGTAACTCCAGATAATGGAAAGATTCTTGAAGTAACCGGTTGAATGCAGCAATTACAGAATCAAGTAAAAAGCACTTGTATCTCGCGTGGATCCACGTTCCGGATACGAAGGATTAAATACTTCTATTTGTATGCTATGAATAACTTTCCACTGAAGAATTTATACTCGTTAGATAACAACTGGATAAATTATCTTTTATAATTTTTTTTTTTTTTTGATCATGACTGACATAGTTTTCTATGAGTGTCCATTTATGTTTTAGCAGACGGTAGTGCATAGATTCTTTATTCCAATTCCCAAATATAGGTATGCTTGTAGTATCAAAAGAAAACCAGTACGAAGAAATTGTAAAAAGATAAAATGGAAAATAGGCAAAACCGACTGTCCGTTTTGAAGATCCAAATTGAAATCGACATTTGTTGGGTAGAAGAGTTCGAAATCAATTTTGTCTTCATAAAAAAATGGTACGAATTCTCTTCACTACGGGCTCGCATACTTTGTGTTCAAATTTTAATAAAAATGGGGTTTGTGGTCACATCTGTGTGTAACAGTTATGAAAGGTTTCAATTTCCTGGATGGAATTGTTTTTTTTTTTTTAAACAACCCCTTTGAAGCAGGATGATCCTGGAACGTGTATCAAAAACACGTTTTGGATAATTTTTTGAATTTAGACAAGCATAATAATATGGTTTTTATCCATGACACTAGCCGCGCTCAGCGGTTTCACCCACATAAGTCTCGTTCTCGCGGGAATATCCGGATAAGTATCTTACATCTTAACCCAGGTCGTGGTCTACCAATGTGCCAAAATTCATCCAAATCCGTTCATCCGTTTTAGCATGAAAGCGTAACAAACAAACAATCTCAATTTCGCATTTTATAATATTAGTTAGGATTAGGATTATACGAAAGTAACTCTGCCTATCTACCTTTTCACGCCTTTACTGCTGAACGGATTTGGATGAAATTTGGCACACAGGTAGACCATGAGTAAGCTTAGGACATAGAATAAAAATTTTATATCTCGGTAGTACGTACCCGTGGGATAATTATCGACCTCTACGCGGGCGAAGCCGCGGGCAAAATTTATTTTATTTATTTAATACTGCAAGCACATAAATGAACAGAGGCGGACTTAATGCCATAGGAATTTTCTACCAGTCAACCTTTGGGTGATGCAGAGACCAAAAGTGGTAAGTAGGTGCAATAATGAAAATTGAGGAATAAATATTTAAAACATAAAGATACGCATAAACCTATTAATACTATAAATATAACATATACCTAATTACATATAAATATAAGCACAAATAAATATACATAAATGCATGAATATACTAAAAAGAAATAAGACAAATAATGAGAAAATATTAGCGTTGTGATGATACTGCCAGCTTCTTGCGAATGTGCTCGCGATCCTTATTTCCTGGTGGGCCGTATTCCACAGAGAGATAGACTGAACGAAGAAGGAAGAGTGAATGAGGTCTGTGCAGTGAGTGGGACAAAATACGATTGTGTGATGAACGTAGATTTCTTTTGTGGTTGGCGCAAATGTACTGAAAGTGTAAAATGTCTAAAATGTAGTTATAAATATGTAAGTGGGAACTTCAATTTTTATTATGTACGGTTGGTTAACGGAGAAAAGTCCTACCCACCAGTTTTACTTGTTCAGGTGAAGAATTTTTTTTTTTTATTTATTTTCCTACCAGCTTATGCGTGCGGCTTCTCCCGCGTAGGTGGAGGTCGGAAATTATGCCACGGGAACGTAATATAGGGATAAAAAGTATCCTATGTCCTAAACACGTCCTATGTGCTGTCTATGACCAAAAATCTGCAGTCCCATATATTTGGGGCGAGTAGGTATTGAAGTTTTGTTTGGGACAGTTGATCAATTTTTCGTGATTACGATGTTGGTCCCATAAAGAAAGCCGTTCAGTGTGATGATTTGTACCACACCCTTAGATTTGACCACACCTATCTGGTACAGTTGGCCTGTATAGTTGGGATGACCACTTACCATCAGGGCCCTTCTTCACTATGACCATTTAACGGTTCCTTACTTCGAAACCACGTCAATTTCTTAGCTAATCCCGCCAATCGCGCGTTGATTTTGTACGTTTTCGTTTATTGTGTCATAGAGAATTACGGCCCTGGTGAGGTTTCATATTGATTGTCACCCAAACATAAATAAAACTCTATTCAAACTTGCCAGCTGTCTTGCACAAGTGGTTCCTATCCATCAATTATCGGAAGTGTGGAGAGAATTGGAGCGCGATCTGAACATAATCGAACCAATGGGTTGGAGTTAATTGTAATAGTTACAATGTTTGTTCCTGTGGTTTGACCGAGTTTCCATGATCCTTCGAAAGTTCTGCAAGATGTGTTTGATAAAGTCTGGAATTTGCAAGTGTGAAGAAATTGTGCATTTACCCTATACGCTCAATCTAAAAATTAATATAATAAATAGGCATATGTAAGATTGTTTGTATAGGGTAATCAATAAATAATAAAACTACTGATCCGATACTGAACATTTTTTCACTAATAGCCGGGGTCTGCATTGATGTTCACTCAGATGTACCAACCCGCGACGCAGGTGCTCTCGGGGCATG
The DNA here is from genome assembly GCA_949629135.1 of Eremobia ochroleuca. Taxonomy (NCBI): domain Eukaryota; kingdom Metazoa; phylum Arthropoda; class Insecta; order Lepidoptera; family Noctuidae; genus Eremobia; species Eremobia ochroleuca. The sequence goes on along the minus strand of OX451385.1, from coordinate 4,247,667 downwards.
GTTGCTTCGGGAAGTACCTGTGTCGCATAAACAGGGAGCCGGACGCCCGGTGTCACCACTGCGTCGACTGCCGGGAGAACACGACGCGGCACACGCTGGCAGAGTGTGCCGCTTGGGAGGAGCCACGCCGTGCCCTCATCTCAGGAGTAGGCGGTGACCTATCGCTGCCGGCCGTGGTCGAGTCTATGGTCGGCAGCGAAGAGTCCTGGGACGCGGTGGTTTCCTTCTGCGAAACAGTCGTCTCGCAGGAGGAGGCTGCGGAAAGGGAAACGGAGATCTCGTCCCCTCACCTGGCCCGCAGCAGGTGCACCGGGCGTCGGCGGAGGGCGGACAACGCTCTCTTCCAGCCCCCCTAAATGGGTCCAGGGGCGACGGGCTTGGGGACGTCCGCCGCCCCCCACACATCAGGACCCGAGGCGGCGGCGCGTAGTGTTCCACGCGCGCCCCTCAGACGTCGCGGGGGGAGTTTAACACCTCACTCCCGCCCCCGACACGAGGAAGCCCACACGAGCGGGCCAGCACCAGCCGGGGGTTGCGGAAGTATCGTTCGTTCCCGCGACCCCTGGCGTAGGTGAGAGAGGGAACACCGGGGTGGTTTTTAGTCAGTAAGAGTCTGACAGACCCCGCCGCCGCAGGGCGGCGGACATACATGAGGATTATCCACCCCGAAACACCCCCTCCCCCCCATCGACCTACGACCTACCATCCACCTATCTTAGCGCACCCCCTGCGCTAAGATGGGTCGACGGAACCCCGCTTCGCGGGGCTCCTATTTCTGGGTGGTTTAAAAAAAAATAACCACGAAGGCTAAGGCGGGGGCTCCGCTCCGCTTCGCTCCCGCCTTAGCCTTTAACTTAACCTATCCGTTGCACTGCTGCATTTATAAATGCAAAACTTTTATGCAATTCTGCGTGTTCAAGTTCAGCAATTATGCAAAACCGCTGAACGTAATTTTGTTTAGTTGTTTAATTTCTCATAACACAACACTACGCCGCTCTAGCGCCGCGCGATATGCCTGCTGGCTTCGAAGTTCGAGATCGGCCGTGCGATTCTAATAAATAACCATCTCACCGTGAAAGCTTGGGTGAAGTGAGCGTGGAGTGAGCTGTCATTCGCTAGGGATTACCAGTATTAAGTGCTCACTTCACTTATGATTTCACAGTGAGATTTTTACAGAATCGACCGGCGGGTCTGCGTTGCCCCGCCGCTCCCCGCGCCGCCGCCGCTACCGCCCCGCGCCCGCTGAGTTCGTGTCCGTAGCCTAAAGGACATTTTAAGGAAGTCTCCATCTATTGAGACCGGTAACATATAAGGAGATTTTGAGCAATGCTTTCCTCAAAAGATTAGTGTATTTAGAATTGTATTGTCGCTATCCCGCGAGAACGTTTTATTGAGACAAAAGTACTTTATGTCCGAACTCAGGCCTTGATCTACCTGTGTGCCAATTTTCATCGAAATCCATATGCATTCGCATGTTTAATACACAGGAATACATAATTCGAGTTACTTTTACATTTATATAATATACATATTTATACTAATATTACAAAGAGGTAAAATTTGTTAGTTTGTAAGTTTGTATGTAGGGTGTAATCTCTGGAAATACGCTAAAGAACGCGAAGTAAAGCGACAACGAAGTAATAGCGCAGGCAGGGGATGTGATGCGACGAGGTGGGAGGGGGAACAAGAAATATTACACGAACGGAGTCGCGGGCAGAAGCTAGTAATATGTAATATGGATTAATAGTACAAAATCGACTATAATTCATCTGCCATCCAAACAGCTTTAATTTCCCTGTTCAGCAGCACGTGTCGATGTAAATCCGACACGATGGACGCAATATCGACGCGTTATCAAGTTTGTGCGTTTGAACGCACAGGTGCATCCATTTCGATGAGTAACATACGAATATGTTCTGTATTTGTTGGATTTATAGTTTCTTACGTATAACTACAACATACTTTGATATTTTTAATAATGCTATCAAGCAAATTCTCAACAAAAAACAGATACTTATTTCATCTATATCTAAAAACAATGTGGTGTTTGATAGAAAAGAACAATGTATGGAAATCAACGTATGCGGTCAAAATGTATGGAAGAGCATTTTTTTTAAGTATGAAAATGTAAATCGAAGATGGCGGCTGCGAAAATTTTCATATACAACGTGTAACGTTAAATGCGCAAAACCTGAAAATAGTTTGATTAGAATAACGAGCAGAATTAATTGAACCACTTTTTAATATAGGTCACATTTTTCAAAAAATCTTCATTAAAAACTTTGCCGTGTCTATTTATTAATAGGTCAAGCAAGCCAATGTCAGCGCAGCGCAGCGGCCCAGTGACGCGACTCCTCTCTCGGTAAAGACGCAAGAAACTATCAGAATGGCCAGTAAAACTAAAACAGCACATAAAACCTTTACAATTTTTTTAATGACTTATTTTCTCTCTGAAATAGGTCAATTGAATTAAAAATCACTTGGGGTGTCTGAGGTTTTGCGCATTTAACGTTACACGTTGTATATTAGAAAGAAGCTAAGCATGACGCTTTTTAGTTACGTGACGATTTCTCCCAGTTTACTCCTACCGAAGGCCGCATTACAGAACTTCGTTCCAAAAAATAGCTATTTGCTTTGGTAACTTCGCCGCGGGCTATACGAAAATGGCTCATGCCGAAGGTAGGTAGTGAAAAGTTTCCACTTACTTTTTTCTCTCGAAAAATTGCCAATTTGTGTGTGTTTACCAAAACAATACTGACACCAAATTAGCTATAATAACAAGCCCAACATTCTCAGGTGAACCATGAAAACATATTTTGTCCCAAACAAAATTATCACCACATTATCGTAGTTTGTTTTGCGACCCCAAGCCTATTACCATAAAATAAACAACCCGTATCTAGAGGGGGTGGCTGGTAGCAAGAGATTACAGAAACTGTAAATGTTGAACATTTTATTTTTCTACGTTTTTCGCAGATTATTCGGACAGATGGCACAGATATGTTAAAAGACTTTGAAGGTCCGTGGCACAACTACCCGTCCTTTTTTTTTTTTTTTCATAAACCGGCACGCATCGAACCTAACTTATATCTTTGATTAAGTATTTAAAATATTCAGAGTGATTATTTTAAAGATCTATGCAATAAGATTGACAGGCCTGTTGGTTTAGTGGTCAGTGACCCTGACTGTTATGCGCAAGGTCGTGGGTTCGATACCCACCTAGGACAAATGTTTGTGTGATGAGCACGATCATTTGTTCTTTGTCTGGGTATAATTTATGTATAATATATATGTATTTAGAAATTTATATGTATGTTTATCAGTGGTCTAGTACTCATAGCACAAGCTCTGCTTAGTTTGGGACTAGATGGCGTTCTGTGAAAGTTGTGGAATATTATTATTAATATTATTACTATTATATTTTTTACATATCTCGAGACCATGGGGTCCCAGTCCTTTGGAAGGCGTACAAGGAGCCGAAGCCAACTCTACCACTTTTTAAGATAGGTCACATTTTCCAAACTATCTCCATTAAAAACGTTGCCATGTCTATTTATTAATAGGTCAAGCAACCCAATGTCAGCGCGGCGCAGCGGCCCGGTGACGATTCCTCCCTCGGTGAAGCGTCGTTGCAGACGCAAGAAACGATCAGAATGGTAAAACTAAAACAACACATAAAACCTTTACAATTTTTTTAATGACTTATTTTCCCTGTGAAATAGGTCAATTGAATTAAAAATCACTTGGGGTGTCTGAGGTTTTGCGCATTTAACGTTACACGTTGTATACAGGTATCAGGCAAGGCTGCCAATTTGAAAAAAAAAAAACAAAGAAAGGCGGACCGGTAAGTATACCATGCTCAATAGAATTATAAAAACTTCAATCCCTTTTTTTTATGACTATTATACTCATGTCAATTTATCATTGGCGAGTGAGTATACGGGGTTACTTTTCAAAGACCAGCCAAATTTAATGGTGTGGTACAGACCATCAAATTGAACAACTTTCTCCATGGGACCAATATCGTAACCGCGAAAAATTTACCATCTGTCCCATAGAAAACTTCAATACCTACTCGACCTAAACGTTTGGGACGGTTAAATTTTTATTCGCGATTACGATGTTGGTTCATGGACAAAATTGTGCAATTTGATGGTCTTTACCACACCCTTAAATTTGGCTGGTCTTTGAAAAGTAACCCCGTATATACTACACGCCATGTTTTCGACAAGTCTTAGTATTTACTTTTATTGAAGCTGTGAGTGTTATTTCTTTACACATAACATAAGAAGGCACCATTCCTGATAGAAAAACCCAATAACACTTTTCTCGATCTGGGAATCGAACCCAGGGCGTCATGCTCAGCGGTAGCACTTGCGACCACTAGCCCAACGAAGCAGAAACACTTGAGAGGCAATTCTCGTAATTTTAATGATGAATGTGTCAAAATTACCTGTAGTAGTTTCCCTACGTTTTTGACATTGTTTGTCTGAGATGAGCTGGCGACAAGATTTTGAACGTTTTCTATTACGGGAACTATTCTTCAGAACTTGTCTATTTACTTTTATTGAAACTGTGTCATTTGTTTACACATAACATGGCATCATTCCTGATAGAATTACTTCTTACTTAAAAAACGTTCTAATTCAAGTCGCAAAGTTATACCAGCCACAATCATTGTCAGAAACTTTTCAAAAGTGTAAGGAAATTATTAATTGTATTTTTGAGTGATTCATTTGAGATTAGAATGCGAACGTTCATAAAAATACGGGCATTACCCCTTCTGTTTGTTACACCTTGGAATCAATCTTACCGAAGACTGTAGTAAGAACATGTAAATACTCTACTAATACTCCGTTCAGTACTCCCTAGGGTAAAGACCCATCTACATCGTCAGTTCTCCGTCAAGAGATCCCTAAAATGGGTTCTCAAAAGGCATCAGAACAAGATTACAGGAAGACCTCCCGAAATAGATAAACATAGTATTTTAACATGAATTCCCTCGCTCTATTGAGTCAGCTGAAGGGTTCGGGGCGTTCCCTTGTCGATCAAACTCTTTGCTTACGACGGAGGAGGCTGAGGAAAAGGAAAAATGCGGTAATAAAATGTGTGTTTGATTTTTATCAGTTTCTGAATGTTGGGTAAGGAAAAATATATTGTGTGCTGTTGAGAATATTCTTTAGTCTTTTTACATAATAAAAAAAAAACCCTTTAAAAGAGAAAGCTTTTTTGATTATGTTGAAGAAGGCTAAAAATAAGAATTTTGATCATGTAATTTAGTCATATAGCTTTTGGCCAAATTGCTCCCGCCCCCGGCTTCGACCAAACTGAGTCTAAAACTAAATTAGACGTAAACATAGTTTTATAATGCACATTTTTGAGTTTACGGAAAATGGGTGCCAAAGGTTCTTATAAAAGGCTTTTACGCTTTAGAACCCCCTTTTTAAGACAGAAACATTTACTCTCCCGAGCGAAAACTTAGATCCGCGCCTATAACAAGAAACCGATTTAGCACTCAAACTTGAAATCAACTGCATCTGCACCGCATGCTGATGGGTATGTTATGAAATTATGTGAATTTAGCCTGCAGTTAAGGTGCAGCCGCCAGCACATCAAGCTACTACAATCTGTCAGATTTCTTTAAAAGATTTTCAACTTTATTGCTAAAGCATAAGGTTCAAAGTTGATTGGGAAAATCTGACAGTTTCGGGTAGCTTGATGTGCTGGCGTCTGTACATAATCAGCCTATAACGTTCCCACTACTGGGACACAGGCCTCCCCTCGGTGAAAATGAAACACAGGCAAGGTTATGAGGCTAAATAAAGCCCTAATCATCATCTGCCTAACCATTTCCTAAATATGTTGGGGTCGCTTTCCAGTCTCACCTGGTGCTGCTGCCTATCTGACCTCTACAACCCAGTTACAGGGTACCTCTTGGTAAGACTTGTTGACAGACTTTCGGGTTTCTGACGACCTGTGCCAACTCTCCCTGACAGCCGGTACCTACGGCTTAACGTACTTTCCGAGGCACGGAGGAGTCTTGGTATGTAAAGATGGTCATCCAACTGGGGCAAGTGTAGCTTAACCTGATCGATCGAACCGTGCGGCTGATTATTTAGCCATAAGCCCACTGCCTTAAATTAAACTCTAATCAAATGATTTATTTTCTACTAACTAACCCGGCGAACTTCGTACCACATCAGAATCAATAAATAAAAAAAAAAGTCGTCCCATACAAAATGTATGAGAAATTGAATTACCTTCATTATATTTTTACGTAAATTTTTCCCATGTTTTAATAGTTATCCTGCTATTCGGGATGGATACAAATCCAACAAATTAAAGATCATAAAAATCGATCCAGTCGTTCTTGACTTATAAATGATGTAACTAACCCGACTTTGTTTTGTGTAAATAATAATACATATAAGATTTACAAAACAATTACCTATCATAACCTGGGTACACTGCCGACATGATGAGCTCCAAAATGTACCTCATTAATGAGTATTGTCTTGTAATTAATATCTTGTATACTCCATTGTTCTCAATAGCGCATGGGTGGATAAATTATTATTAATCAAGGAAGCCAAAAATAAAAATTACTTTGGGTCTTGAAAATAAGTTTTGACATACGTTTTATTCAAATAGTTTTTAGTGAAGGAAGTGGTGAAGGGCGGGCGTTTTGGGGGACTGTCTTTTGTAATTTTGACGTTCGAAAAGTGCTGATTCTCAGCCTAGTTTGAATAAATGACTTTTGATTTTGATTTTGAATACTAAAAGACACTTTTAATTAGCAAGTTTCCATATCGCTTTATTGAGTGGCACTTCAAAATGCTGTTAACATGAAAGCTTTATCTTATTTTATTTTTTTATCTATAGATACTAAAATTTGCATTTTAAGAGCTAACATTGTTATTCATTATCTTACCCGCCCGTAAAGCTTGGGTTTCCTCCGAAAGCAGTGGCCACCATGAAAATGATAGCAAATGTATAAGGTGTCCAAAAACGCTCTCTAGGGAAACACAAAAACTTACTTCAATAAATGACGTTACAGTGACGTCATTCAACGGTAAATTGCGGACGCTATGTGGCGGCCATCACAGTCTTAGAAAACGCTAGCTCTAACGCCTGTATGGGCTTTTGAATGACTGCTACAGTAGTAAATAATGTAAGGCACATTGGCAGACTTAACATACTTAAAAGATGCTAGTTTGTTGTGACTGGTAGAAAGTCTGATGATTATATTATAACATATGTCTTTATGTCTGAAGTGAATAAGTTACTTCTAGGCAGAGTGGGGCAAAAACTAATTGTGAAAGCAATTAACAACTAACAATTAAATCGCCAAATTTAGTTGCAACTAACAATTAAAATAATTAATTGTAATTGTAACATATCGCAATTAACAATTAATTAATTGTGCTTGTAAAACTTTGCAATTACAATTAAATTAATTGTGCTTGTAAAAATTTGTAATTACAATTGATTAATTGTTAATTGTTTGATACACGTTTACAATTACAGTTAACAATTAATAAATGTCATTAACTGAAAAACATAATGCAAACAATACAAGAGCCTTAATATTCCTTAATATTCTCAAAGGTATGTAAAGCCTAGATTTAAGCCAGAACATTGCGTAAAAGTGTAGCACAGGTACCTAACTAGAATAATTCAGGATTGATGATTGATGACGATGCCGATGACGATGACGACGACGATTTAAATGACGATGACGATGACGATGACGATCACGATGACGATCATGATGACGATCACGATGACGATCACGATGAAGATCACGATGACGATGACGATGACGATGACGATGAAGATGACGATGACGATGATAACGATGACGATGACGATGATGACGATGACGATGACGATGAAGATGACGATCACGATGACGATCACGATGACGATCACGATGACGATCACGATGACGATCACGATGACGATCACGATCACGATCACGATCACGATCACGATGACGATCACGATCACGATGACGATGACGATGATGATGATGAAAATAGACGGAAATATAATACCTACTGTAATAATATTTGTGAAGTTTAATTACTAAGTAATCATTAAATTAAAATTAGTCATTCTAAAATATAGAATACAATCGACACTTAAATAATATTTTATTTATTAAACTAGAACTCTTCGTAATAATGCAGGATCTTAAAAAGTGAATTTAAATATAAAATACATAAGATACCAATAATACCGTAAGTTATAATAAAATACCTGTTTAACCTTTTGGTATTATACGGTATTTTTACAACACTACTCCTGCCATATTTACATTAATCAAATATGTAATTAAATTAAATATTAATTGTCTAAAACAATTAATTTAATTGTAAATAAAATTTTAATTGCAATTGAATTAATTGTAAACCACAATTAACAGATTTAATTGCAATTGATTTTAATTGCATTTCACAATTAAAAAATAATTGAACTAATTTAATTGCAATTAATTTAGTTCAAATAAAAATTGTAATTGTTGGCCTCTACAATTAAAAAATTAATTCAATTGTGCCCAACACTGCTTCTAGGCAAGCGTGCACTATCATCATCGTCAAGTCTTCTCGTCACCTATCCCTCAGTGTTTGAAGACTAAGGTCTTCAACCAGTGCGTCCTGCCCGTCATCGAATACTGTGCTGAAACGTGGACGGTCGGGCTGGTCCACAAATTCAAGGTCGCTCAGCGCGCTATGGAGCGCGCTATGCTCGGAGTTTCTTTGAAGGATAAAGTTAGGAATGAAATTATCCGGAAAAGAACCGGAGTAACCGACATAGCTTGCAGAGTAAGCAAACTGAAGTGGCAGTGGGCTGACCATGTCTGTCGCCGATGGCCGGTGGAGCAGACGAGTCCTGGAGTGGAGACCGCGTATCGGCAAGCGTAGTGTGGGACGCCCCCCAGCTAGATGGACGGACGACCTAAAGAAATTGGCTGGGGTAGACTGGATGCGGAAGGCGGAGGACAGCGTGTTGTGGCGCAGTCTGGGAGAGGCCTATGTCCAGCAATGGACTGCGATAGGCTGAGTTGATTGCACTACGAGTATCATCATCCACCACGTTATCGGTTACCATCAGGTGAGATAGTGGTAGGTAAAGCGAGGTCCTATTTAGATAGGACCTCGTTTAGGTATTGATATCCATCGCGTCTGCGGAGTTTAGCGAGTCAGATTAGAATAATCACCTTCTCATTTTCTTGAGGTATTTAATGACGCCCACATGGAAGACTTTCTTACTTGAACAGGGGCATAAACAAATTACTCGTAAGTAGGTACATTCATAAAATAATTGACCAATAAATATACGGCTACAAAGGACTCATAATGCCATGAACTTTGGTGGTTTGGTTTGGTTATGTCTGTAGTTTATATGTGTACATAATAAAGACTATTCTGTTCTATGATCTATCCTACATTTAAAAGTGATTACAAAAACCTATTTGAGTGTAGGAATCACGAAATGCATGTGTGTGTGTGTGTGTTATTTTCTACATGATCGCCTTCGTACCATTCATATGTTTACAATAACGGGTGTAAGTTATAACCTTTTAGCGATAGTGACCTGTGGCGATACTTTATGTATTGTCAAGTACTGACTTGACAAAAGAGAGCCAAAAGAGAGTCTCTCTCACTCACAAGTGTACTGACACTTGTGAGTGAGAGAGACTCTCTTTTAACAAGTTCACTGACTGGACCGGTCCACTCTGATCTAAATGGTCCTCACGTGATTTGACCAAGATTATGTCTGGACTTTAAAAGAGACGTAGTCAGATAGGAAATGTCGCCTTCACCTAGCTTCTTTTTTTTATATACAAGGTGTAACTTAAATAACGCACAACCTCTTAAGGGGTCATTGTACTCATCATTATGAACAACTTTTACTATGGGACCAAACCGGAAATCGCGAAAAAAAATCAGCTGTTCCCTACATTTTGACGAGTTATGCGAACATAAATGTAGGGAACAGCTGATTTTTTTTTCGCGATTTCAGGTTTGGTCCCATAGTAAAAGTTGTTCATAATGATGAGTACAATGACCCCTTAAGAGGTTGTGCGTTATTTAAGTTACACCTTGTATAAGTAACTTGTTAAATGATTCCGATATCCTATTTTATTGTCCGTTCTTGCCAATACCGGGATGAAGTATTTTCAAATACAAAAGCTTCTAGATGTTCTAATAATTCCCGATACGGAGTTCGGTTTCGACGAAAACTTCTTCATTCCGAATATATTATTTCAAAGTTTCAATTTATCGCTTCCTCGAAGTGGTTGAGATTCTGATACATAATTGGGAACAAGAATTAGTAGAACATAGTTGTTCTCAGTAAAATAATTGAATATTCCGTAACTCCGGAAACAGTCAGATTGCCACATGATTGATGAAGCTAAAACCGTAATCTAACGAGCCTTTTCCCAACTATTTTGGGATCGGCTTCTAGTCTAACCGGATACTAACAACGTTACTACTGAGCATGTTGCCCTGGGATTTAATTTCCGGGTTAATCAAAGTGTTTATGGGAATTTCTATCGGGAATTTCTCAGTAGCAGGCTGGAGTCTGGATTTGCGCCAGATGCGCCTGATCTAGATGGCAATAGTCTCGCACCCTGTTAGATGGAACTTAAACATACCTGGCGAAATGTGTGTGTACTATACGTAAATCTCTGTCTATCCCTTCGTGTAATACAGGTTTTATGTCAGTCCCATACATTTTTGATTTTCCCATCATCATCATCGATGATAGAAAGTCACTTTGTTAAAGCCCTTTGGATAGATTTTTTTTCCACAAACTCCACCGCTTATGACTTCTTCCCTCCATTTCACGGTCTGCCTCAGACCTCCGCAGATATGGGCCCATTGTCTAACACAGCTTTCTCGGAACATACTCAAAGCCTTCAGCAACCATAAAACAATTTAATGTACGTACCAAATTACTTTTAGTAATTCGTTTTAGTACTATCTTTATGAAACAGCTACGTATTGAGGCCCAGGGAACCAGATTTAGTGCATGATTTTGGCAAAAGAAAGTTATACAGTCGACTTTTTAAAAGCTTTATTACTATCACCCTAAGGTTGAATGTCACTTGCACATCATAAAACGATCTGCAGGTCTTTTCTGTAATAATCTCATCATGAAGCCTTAGGTGAAGAGAGCTTGAAGTGAGCTGTGTGAATAGTGTCAATCATCAAATCATAAGGTGGAATGACAGCTCACTTCACCTAAGTTTTCACGGTCTATTTGTCGCTGTGACAGTTAGATAGTTTCAGCCTTAATCATTACCCTTAGGTGCGTTGACACTTAGGTACCACCATCATAAGTACTATCTTACTTAAAATCCCACATTCAGAGCATTCTTCCTTAAGGTACCACTTAAGTCCTTAAATATTTAGGAAACGTATTCTGCTATAAAAAGTAAGTAGTACCAAGTACTTGGAAATGTGCCTAATGAAACCGCAGTATCGCAATTGCTAGCACACCCAAGAATGCAATGAATATACTGAAAGCTTGCTATACTGTGTCGGTGTAGGTTCCCATTTTGGATTACTTGAACTACAGCATAAATGAACTTGGATGTTGTCCTCGCGAAAAACTAAAAGCACTATGCTTCTATTCTTTTCATCATCTGTCTAGCTTTTTCTTAACTACTTTAACTAAATACCAGTATGTTACATAGAGCGACTATCTAAACTCAACAACCCAGTTTCTGAGCAACACGGTCGTAAGACTTTCGGGTTTCTGGCTACCCGTAACGTCTTTCAAACATCTACTAATGATAACCGGGACCAACGGCTTAACGTGCTTTCCATTAATCATTTTACTAGAAATATCCGTTGCAAATGTCTCAATGTCTTTTTCTTCCATACTTCTCTATTAGTCGTCATCTCGATAGGGGGTAAGGGGGTGACCCCTTGCTAGCCATGTAATTTTTCACACAGTCTACCCATCGTTTCTTTTCCTTGTTTTCTTCCCCTACTCTTATAGCAATCCACACTTATACTCAAAACTTACCTCACGACCTTTTGCTCACTCATTCATGAATAAGTATCTGAAATATTCACAACTTTACATATACACATATTTCTATCTAAACTTTCACCTTGTTTATATTTAACTAGCAGCCCGCGCCAGCTTTGCACGGGTGCAATGTTTGTTTCCAATTTCCGAAATTTTCTTTCATACAAACCTTGTCCTGGCAATACCGAACACAACAAAAAAAGGATTATCCAATTTGGTGCAGTCATTCGGAAGTTATACGCGTACAGACCTCTCGGCGACTGTGATTTATACTATGTAAGGAAGCCCCCTCTCACAGAGAGGGGGCCTGTGCCCCAACAGTGGGAACGTTATAGGCTGATTATATATTATGTATGTTTAAAGTTGATAAGCGACACATTTTGAGAGGTGTCTGTCCGTAAGCGACAGAGGTCAATCAGACCAGAGGTCCTATGGGAAATCTTAGGATCCATAAAAAAATAATTATGGTGATCATTTTTCATACATCTCATTTGTTTTGCTATGTTCCTATGCTATGTTGTTTTAATATGGAACAAAAACAAGGTTTTCATGGCACTTAATATACAACATTCGTGATTCCAATAATTTTTACACCGTGTTACAATTTGTCCCAAAAATATTTTAAAAAGGTAACAAGTTGGACACCGAGCCACACTAAGTACATATACGCACAACGTCACAGCCAGTCGGCCGGCGGCGCGTGTTAAGTGGTAAGGTAACTAACATTTTGTACGGACAATTAGGTAACATAACAAGCTTATAACTTCGTGATTTTTCATGATACAGTTTTGAAATTGTGTACATAGATTCTTTACATAAAAATACTAAACACGTGTTTCGGGTTTCCCATATACTAAAAATAATGTATATTATTGACTTTTAAGGTACATAAGATAGAAGTGTTTTTTTTTGCTTTTGTGAGCACAATAAAGCCAACTTATACTTTGAAGTGAGGTGATGTATTGAAACTTGTAACATATCTATACGTATACTAATAATAAAGCTGTAGAATTTGTTTATTTGAACGCGTTAATCTCTGGAAATACCAGTTGGATTTGAAAAATACTTGCTGCATTTGATAGCCCAATCCTTGATGACTGCTATAGGCTATGTAACATCACGCTAGGACTCTTATGAGTCGAGCAAAAAGAACAATAAGCGAAAACGAAGTAGTAGCGCGGGCAGGCGATACGATGCGACGGAATGGGTCGGGGGAACAAGAAATTTCACGCAGACGAAGTCACGGGCAGACGCTAGTTCTACATAATTATCTCAGACGGTTCTTGGAAAAACATACGACGTATATTGATGAAGCATAATATGAAAAAAAAAATCCAGAACATTCTTTATTGTATACCGTTCCTTGGAACATCATTATCGAAAAGTTGTTTTTCTACCAAAAAAATAACTTCTAAATTAGACTTCTCCACTTCGACACAAAACCTCTTTATTGCCATTTTTATTTCATTATTAGAAACATTTACAAGTAAATTATCATGTTTTCGGGTCCCCAAGTGTCGGATGCGTTCGAAAGTGCCTAATGCCGGATATCGGAAAGTCGTCAGGGTAGTAAGATCGTGGCCATTAATTGGGCGAGGCCCGATAACGGTCCGTTAATGACCTGGTACGTGATTGTAAGAGAGGGGATCATAAGTCATATTTTCGGTAATGGAAAATGATATTGGTTTCGTGTTTTTTTTTAAGGTTTTCCTTATAAGAATTGGGGAAGTTTCTGAGACATACGAGGGCTCGGGATTTCGAGAATTAATCTAATAGACGTGCGACGTGCAGAGCTGTGGTGGCCTAGTGGCAACAGCAACGAGTTACCAAGTTGTAGGTCGTGGGTTCAAACCCAGGCCAGCGTTTAACTTTGTGTAAATAATTTCATCACCGCTGCTTTCAAAACGGTGAAGGAAAACATCGTGAGGAAACCGTGGTCGATTAAAGCCCACTCCCTTTCAAAGAGAGTAGGAGGCCTGTATCCCAGCGGTATGGGAACATCAAAGGCTAATTATGCTTTTAAAAAATTACGTGTGATGCTCCAGAATGCTAGATAGTAAAATCTTGTTGATTTATACACTCGGAAATCACGGTAGACCAGTTTTCAACCTTATTACTAAGGATATAAGCGTGAAACGTGGTCTAACGCCAACATTGTCGAGTGTTTATGAGGAATATTACTGTAAGAGTGTAACTCTAGCGATAATCATTACCTTTCTCGAAGAAGTGCATTGAGTACTGGCGATGTATTCTGTAAAAATGTCATCGTTAAAACTGAGCAGAAATGAGCTTGACGTGAGCTGTCAATTGTGACAATCCCTAGAATCACGTGGAAATACAGCTCACTTCACCTAAGTTATCAAGGTGAGATTTTTACAGAATAGAACAGCTGAGGACTCAGTAAAACCGACATTCCTGACAAAATCAAACAAAAATTTCTTTCTAACGATACCTATGAAACTGTAGTGTATCCGAACTACATTTATTCCCTAGGCGCTCCATTTTTCTTATCAAACGGGTTGCCTGAGGCCCTGTCAGTCCAACCTACGTGAATTATCTCCTGAAAAAAGAATAATGCCAATCCATTATTCTTTTTCACTACTTGTATGTGGCGAGACAATGGTTCCACAATACATTTGTACCTACTATGGACTATGGGTGAGATCAGTGGTGACTTACGGGTTAGGTCATGGATGAGAACCCAGACAGGCGCTTTACATTGTGTAATTTATTTCATCACCAATTCTCTTAAAACGGTGTAGAAAAACTTCGTGAGGAAACCGGCATGTCTTAGTACCAAAATTCGAAGACATGAGACATCTACCAACCAGCACTGGGCCCACGTGGTGGATTATAGCCCACTCCCTCTCACAGAGAGGAGGCCTGAGTCCCAGCAGTGGGAACGTGACAGGCTGATTATGCTGACTATAGGCACTATTGTTATCTTTGTACTAAAAATGTGTATTTACGACTGGAGCCGAATATTCGCGATTCAGCGCCGAATATACGCGATTCAGCGTCACCGACCGTCTGGAACCGAGTATAGCCGTTGCAGTGTCACCGACAATCCGCAGTGTCGTCCAAAGTTACGGACATTTAATACTCCATATCGACATTTGACAGTTGTCCTTACACTCGGTGTGTTTTCGCCCATCCGAAAAAGTATTTAATCGGTAGTAGTATTAATTCTGAAGTATCAAACTACTTTCGAACGGACCCATATCTTCATTGACGGACTTAGAGAAAAGACCTGTTTCGTCCACTGTTCAGAAAGAGCACAATTCAGCAAAATTCTTTAGGCGCACTTTGCGCCTAAAGAATTTTTCACATAAAAAAACATGAAAAAGTAAGACCTACATGAATAATGTCGTTGCCACCACTTAAGAACATTTTCACTTAACGTGATACAATTTACGGTAAAATCCCCAAAAATAACAAATAGCTACCGTAAGCCGAGCATAACGGAAAGTTCGCGTCATGTCTCGCCCACAAGCAAGATAAAGGACGGTGCTGCCGACTGGAAGAAATGAGAGATAAGAGTCGAGAGAGTATAGAGTTATAGGCACGTACAATTTTCCCGTAAAGGATAAAACTCAAAATGTAATATTTTCGTGCACCCACGGGCGATTGTACGACGTTATTACGAGCAAAGCCAGTCAAAGAAAAACAATTGAGCGTCGCCCGCAAGCGGGTGCCAGCAAACCGTAGCCGCAGTGTGATGTCAAATGCTGTGGGCGCAAACCGTATTGTGATATTTTACTTTTATATTCTTCAAGAGATATATGATATAGAGGATAGGAACAATCGCATGTGTGTACAGCTCTTCGTAAGCCGGACGACAACAACCCGACTTAATACACGTATAAATGGGCTCTAAGATGTTGGTAATAACACCCTGTATGTATATTATTTTAATGGGGAAAAATATGTTAGCGTGATGTTGGTGTGTGGTGCAAGTTATAAGTTAAAGATAAAATGAGAAGGCATCGGCATCAGAGAATTATTTATTTATACATACTAATATTATAAACAGATAAAATTTGTTTGGTTATAGTGGGATGGGGGGAGGGGGGGGGGTTACCTGTCGGATTTGAAAAAATCTTTTTGCATTTGATATCCAAATTCTTGAGGAAGTGTGTCTAGTAGACTTAAATCTAGAACACGACAAAACAAACCAATTTGAGCTACATAGACGTGCACTACTGTTCGTATAATATACCTTGGCACTTACTATTTACTACTTTGCACAGTAAAGCATTATAATTCAGAATTTAATTTTAAAAAGCCGTAAATAAAATTGAAACTAGCACTAAGAAGCACTAGGAAGTGGTGAAGGGCGGGAGTTTTGGGAGACTGTCTTATGCAAGTTTGACGTTCAAAGAGCAAAAGGTAAAATTGCCAGCCTAATTTTAATTAATGACCTTGACTTTGACAAATAAATTATGAAAACTGAAAGTGTTCCAAATAAGCGTATGACTGTTATCTATTTTCACCATTTACTTTACTATGCGCCACCGCATTTAAGACCACTGAGATCAATTCTATGACTAACCTGAACAACTAATTTTCAGGTTCGCACTATCCAAAAATAATTGTTTACGAAAAAAAAAAATTCTAATGATCTTCTTCTTAAGTAAGTCGATGGCACGACAATGTATTATTTTTTTCAATATTGATCAGACTGTCACGTGTTTCAAGTATTTTATGTTAGTATATATTGTGTCCAACTGCCGGGCAAAGGATTCCCCATTTTCCTTCCAAACCTCCCTGTCTCGTGCGACCTCTGGCCATGTTGGGCCTGAAAACGTTATCAGATCATCACACCGCCTTCGCCAAGTTTCAAGTTATTTTTATTGAATGATCTAGTACAAACGTACAGACGCCAGCACATCAAGCTACCCGAAACTGTCAAAATTTCGTAATCAACTTTGAACCTGAAGCATAATTCAGCGATAAAGTTGAAAATCTATTCTATTTTGACAGATTGTAGTAGCTTGATGTGCTGGCGTCCGTACATACGTACATACTAATACATGGCACAGCAATTTGCATGCTTAGTAGTAGAGTGATAACATATTCCTTAAGCTCGAAGTACATAACGACATTACTTGCTGTAGATGCATGTTTGGATTTACATAAAAGGTTCCGTGATTTTCGTCGTGTAGATAGAATTATATCATTGGATTCATATTCATGAATTATTTAATGTAAAATAAACTAAATATAATCAGCTTATAATGTTCCCACTCCTGGGACACAGGCCTCCTCTCTGTGAGAGTGGGCCGTAATCCACGCGGGCCCAGTTCAGGTTGGTGTATGTCACGTAACTTCGAATTTTTTATTTTAGGATATGTCGGTTTCCTCGATGTTTATCTTCACCGTTTTGAGTGCAGTGGTGATGAAATAATTTACGCAAAGTAAAGCACCTACCAGGATTCGAACCTATGACCTACAACTCCTAAGCCGGAGCCGTTACCACTGGGCCACCGTTGGTCTGCAAACTAGATTGATTGAGGAAAATATTATAAATGATTGAGTATCTACAGGTATAGATAACGTCACCATTTTACAACAAAATCAATTAAAACGCCTGCTTCTTCCTCTGTTTACTCTTTTTCTTTTTGAAATGTTATTTACACCGTATTAAAATATGTTTGGACTTTTAATTAATCGAAATTTGTTTTCCGAATGTTTTTGGGCGGTTGTCCTTCATTTTCCTGGTTAGCCACAGGTATCAATATTAAGCTTTAAATAAGAATGAAATATGGAAATTTGTTAATGTTATTAGAATTTAAAAAAAAACTATAGGTACTTATATCAAAAGGTGATGGGGGAGGCGAAATGGTTGACTAAAGTAAACTCAGGTTGATACTGTGGACTTACAATCTTGTGTCACCTATCTCCTTCTAAACGCGTAATTACCTGTAAAAGAAGAAAAAGAATTATGAATAAAACATCAATAATAAAATCCAGGTGCCGTATTATGACGGTTTAATGCCATCCTTATTTCAGTGCAAGAGAGAGAGGGAGCTATACATGACCGATAGTACTATCCTGCTTTCGCACTGGAATCATGATGGCATTAATACTCGTACTTCGTAATACGGCCCCTGGTCTTGTGCACCACTCGCTTCCGTTCAAATGCATAATCAGCCTATAATATTCCGTTCCTTCTGTTAGGACACAGGCCTCTTGGCTTTGAGAGGGAGTGGGCCACGCGGGCCCAGTGACAGTTTGTAGTTGTCACATATCTTCGAATTTTTGGGTCTAGGACACGAAACAGGCTTCCGCTCACAACTTACACCAAACAGAAATCCCCGCGCAATTTGTCTCCAATTTACTTTGATAAGAACAAATCTCCTGAGTAACTCATGGTGGCAATCCTTCCACACGACACGACAAGAGCTACCACTATAATTACGTCAACGGAAATTAATTGCCGAAACACATAAAACTGTGAAAGCAATTTTTCTGGCGGATTTTTATACGGTAATAAGGCAGTTTCTCACGCGTTTGCAAGTTCCACTGTCATCTATAATATATACTGGGTGTTCGGAAAGTCATGGATTACCTTTTACCTGCTGATGGGCCACATACTTACTTAAAATTTTCACAAAAAAAAATTTACCTTATTTTTGATCGGCCCTGGTGAAAAAAAAAATTTATTGGTAGGCCATTTTTTTTTATTGGTAGATCTCAATGTGACCCATCAGCTGGTAAAAGGTAATCCATGACTTTTCGGACATCCCGTATAATAAAATAGTAACGAAGATTTTTTGTCCGTTAGTCTGGATGTATGTTCCGGATTGGTGCAAATACAACGGAACTGATATGGTTGAAATAATTGCGTAACACATAATCAATAGCAATCTGAATAATTTTGAAGGATATTGCTAATCTATTGTTTCATAAGTTCAAAGTATTTTTCTGCGCAACCACGGAAATAACTCGCACACGAAGAGTTTCGTACCACAAGGAAAAACGCCAAAAACACGCGTTTCTTGTACCAATTTTAATGTTTAACTTTATTTTATAATTATTTTGTTGTTATAGCGGCAATAGAAATACTCTGTGAAAATTTTAATAGTCTACCTTTTACGGTTCATGAGATACCCGATGCCCGCTGACAGGCAGACAGACGCTCGGACGGACGGACAGCGGAGGCTTTGCAGTAGGGTCCCGTTGGCAACCTTTGGGTACGTAACCCTAACAAATGAACAAATGACAGATGTAATCGCAGATCACTCCCTTTTTGATCACTCCAAAATAATCGATATTGCCCAAAGCTAACCTTATTTTAAGGAAACCCAATAATTTCACACACTGAAGCTAAAATTATACCGATACCGAGTCTCGATCGTAAACCGCACAGACATGCTTCAAATAGCAACAGTTTTGACAGCTGTCAGCGGTTTGACGTTTGGTAAATAGGCTCCGTATGTACCGCACGGTACCGGATGGGATTTCTCGGTAAATCTGTAGATGGATAAGATTGAGATGAATTTCAGATGCTGTGTTTCGGGGATTATTAGTTAGAATAACCTAAAAGCGCTTTTTAAATTAGTTATAAGGGCGCTCAACGCTTTTTTAATTCAATTGAAGTCAATTTAATTATTTTAGTTTACTCCTTATAACATCAGCTATCTGCCAATGAAAGTCCCGTCATAATCGGTCCAGCCGTTTCGGAGAAAGCCGGAACAAACAAATAGACAGACAGAAAAATAAAAAAAAAATTTTTTGTTTGTTATATTATATTTAATGATTTGTTGTAATTTAAATGGTGTTGGACCTGAAAAGTGGTAGGGAACAGCTGATTTTTTTACGATTTCAGGGTTGGTCTCATAGTAAAAGTTGTTCATAGTGATGAATACAATGGCCTTTTTTCAGGTCCAACACCATTTAAATTACACCTTGTATGCATTTAGTAAAAAGCTGTTATTTTGACATTACAATAAGGCACTTCAATTTCGTTTATTTGTAAAGATTGTTTATAATTATAACGCCACCCTGTATGGAATTCAAGATCATGGTCTAACGATTAGAATTTCAATTGATCGCCTGCGTGAGCATTAACGTTTTTCTCTTCACGCTGTTATCAAGTACAACCACACAGCGGCCTTCATCCTCGCATAAAGCGAGAAGTGGCGAGAACCCATTCTAAGTGCTAATTTGGACTCAGTGAGTTTGTAGTTGTACACACAGAGACACGAGAAGTGACTTGACGGGTTCCACGTAATAATACCTCACATCGAGTTCCACGTAATAATACCTCACATCGAGTGAGGTATTATTACGTGGAACTCGTCAAGTCACTTCTCGTGTCTGTGTGTGTGACTGCCTAGATCTTCTGAAATGCACAATGGATTTCGATGTGATTTTCTCTGCCATTTAGAGCATTTAATACATTATTCCAGAAATCTCAATCTTATAATAATATGTCGCCTCATTGCAAATGGGCAATTAATAAGCAGGCGATATACAGGATGGCAAGAACACCGACACGCAACTTATTACCACAGAGTCAGTACATAATTATGAATCCCTGAATTTAAAATTTTCATCGGTTATTAAAGCAAAGATTGCTGTTCAATAAATTTTGACCGTGTAGATATTGATATATACAGAAGATTTTTTTTGATAAACGTTTTAAATGTTTACGTTCGTCTAGAATCATGTGCTGAATTCATGGTCCTTGCCAGCCCGTATAATAAAAATAAAATGCTGTTCGTTGGTAAGCGCATCACTTCAAAACGGCTGTACCGATCCGGAGAATTTTTATTACAAAATGTTCGCATTAGTCCGGAAAAAACCTAAAAATTGCAGGGAGAAAATTCTGGTAACTGAAAGAGCATTTTCCATAGGAATTTGTATACATTATTTAAAGGACCGGGCAATCTCCGACAGACGCTGTCCGGTCATGCCATTACTTAATAAAAATAAGCATTTATTACTTGCACTAATACATACAGTAATATTTTTGTCCGCCATCCATTTCCAGGGGTATTATTTCAACAGTCTTTTCCCAATATCTTGTCATAGGAAACTGTCTCACGTACCTAACATAGAAATAGAACCAACCTTACCGCTCAACTTGTGATATACAACAAAGAGCTGACACAACATTTGCTTTCCCATATTTCTTTAGAACCACAGAGAACTGAGCAAATGGAGGGCTAACATGCAGATTATTATTACACCACAACTCACTTAATAAATTGCAATATTTGGACAAAAAAAAAAGATTAATGATGATTGAATGCTCCATATTTGACATCAAGTTCTAACTTTTTGGCACAACATCATCTATCTCGCCATCTCCAGCTTAATATAGCTCAATAGCAATCGTGCATTCAAGCCGTCTTGTATGTAAATGGGAAAACTATAACAGCATGAGCAAATCAGCCTATAAATTTCCCACTGCTGGGACACAGGCCTCCTCTCTCTGAGAGGGAGTGGATCCACCACACGAGCCCGTTGAGGGTTGGTAGATGTCACATGTCTTCGAAATTTTGGTCCTAGGATATGCCGGTTTCCTCACGACGTTTGCCACCCCCGTTTTGAGAGCAGTGGTGATGAAATAATTTACACAAAGTAAAGCGTCTGTCAGGGTTCGTACTTACGACCTACAACTCGTAATTCGCGGCCGTTACCACTGGACCACCACTGCACTAAAATTAAACTATACGTTTACTCAGTATTTGTACCCAAACAATAACTATGTACACATAACTAACATGTAACATGTACTAATATGTAACTATGTACATGTGTGTGTATGTGGCACGGTTTATTTTCGATATCCTAGCGTCGCGATCCGATTTCTCCAGTATACAAACATCGCCACTCCATTCACTCTTTCCTCAGCCCCAAATACACTGCAGTACACAGCAATTCAGCAACCGCACCGAGCGTTATGAAAAACAAACGCGCATACGTGATGTTCAACAAAACTTTGCAGTCTATTTTTGTAAGCCTAAAGTGCTTCGTTTCAGTTCTCGAACCAGCTAGGTGAAATGTTTTGCTTAACCATGATGATGTATGTAGTTACTTTCTTTTTTTACTGTAGCAGTCAGAGTTATGGTAAATACAGCGTTTTATAGGGAGAAATGGAGAACAGCATTGACTTTGCAATCAATCTTAAAAATCTATACTCAGAGCTTTCTTAATGTAGGTAATATGTCTTTCTTTTTGTAATGTATATTTATTTTTTTCTTATTTTGATTGTAGTTTTTTATTATCGTATGTTGCACTGGATGACGTCATCACTGCTGCTGCTGCTGGCTGTCGCTAAAAACCAGCGCTGGAGCTCTGTCTTGTACATGGTTTTAGTTGGTTTTAGTGTTATGTTGAACGATGGCCGTTTTGCGTGGATGTGACGCATGTTTTCCGCCAACTTTTTATTTTTTTTGTGTTTGTGTTCTTTTTATGAGTCATGTTTGTCGCAAATAAATGTATTTTCTTTTTTTCTTTCTTTCTTTCTTCTTAAATCCTTGGTATTAAATGTAGGGGCTGCCGCTTTCCAGCTATGCACAGATGCGCGTGGCTGGGCTGTCTAAATGGCAATTCGGTTAAGCCGCAGGTAACTAAAATCGCAAGTTCCAGAGTAGATTTAGATATGTCGTGCGGCGACAGCATGCGGCGGGAGACTAAAATCGACTGTGAAAATGCTCAGTCGCAGGCGGACACCCGCCGAATCCTGCAATTTTTATCGACCTGTGTAAGTGAGGTGGCGATTTGGTAAGCGACCAGCCGAACGGCAAAAATCGTCGTAGTGTAAGCCCCTCATAAATCATTAGAAATGTGTCCTATAACTAACGCAAAGCTTTTCCGCTATATTAAAGGAAATATAAAGTGAAGGTTACTATCCTACCTGCCTCTCTAGGAAGTCTCTAGAGACTGCATGCGTGTCTGTCTTCCCTTTTTCTAATAAATTGTTAGAGTATATGTACTGGGATTTCCTATGTGCCGCTCTGTTATGTAGGGGTCAGTGTACCTACTCGTATATTAGATTATTATGTACACAGTACATATCATATTGCAGTGGTTTATTGTAATCGAAAATTGTAACCACCGCCAGAACCTTTTAAACTGAGGGGCAGTTCTCGTAGTTTTCAGAACGTTCACAGTCTGATCTCAGTTGTCAATCTGTCAAAAACACGTCTACATTTTTAACAAGTTTTTGACATTAATTGTCGCTGAGATGAGATTGTGACTAGGTTTTGAACTGGCCTTCTGGTAACAGTACCACTAGCGGTTGAAATAAGATGCAAAGGTACAGACGCCAGCACATCAAGCTACTACAATCTGTCAAATTTATTTAATAGATTTACAACTTTAATGCTAAAGCATTAGGTTCAAAGTTGATTGGGAAAATTTGACAGTTTCGGGTAGCTTGATGTGCTGGCACCTGTGCTTGTACCCCAGACAAACTCTTTTACAAAGACCTCCACTACATGTCATCATCATCATCACCTACCTAGATCCTTTATCCAACTATGTTGGGGTCGGCTTCCAATACCAGTATTTTACATGGAGCGACTGTCTATCTGACCTCCATAATTCAGTTGCTGGGTAATGAATACCCCTTGGTAAAACTGGCTGTCAGACTTTCGGGCTTCTGACTACCCGTACAGACTGTGAAAGTTCTACATATGACAAGCGGGACCAACAGCTTAACGGATATGTAATGGATGATCTTGGATGGATGGATCCACGGACCAACCTCGGCAAGCGTAACTTAACCTTCGAACGACCCTTGCGGCTGTTATTATTTAGCTACGAGCCCCCAATGGCTCTATTAATAGATTCTAAAACGTACAGTGGTACCTTAAATATTGTAGGGTTTCAAGGCGTTGAAACTATAACTTTCGAAGAAAAAAATATGTAGTCCACTCCTATATTTTGTGGATAGTGATGATCATAAGCTTTACAGAGTAAGTTTCAGACAATGAATGTAGGTATCAAAAATTCGAAGACGTGTGACATCTGCCAGCCCGCACTGGGCCCACGTGGTGGATTACACTCCCTCTCACAGAGAGGATACAGACTGATTATTATAATAATAATAATAATATTATTCCACAACTTTCACACAACGCCAGCTAGTCCCAAACTAAGCAGAGCTTGTGCTATGAGTACTAGACAACTGATAAACATACATATACAACGTTATGTCCTACGGTATTCTGCTGTGGGGCAAAGCAGCTGATATACAAAATATATTTGTCCTTCAAAAACAAGCTGTTCGAGCAATTTACCAGCTAGGTGCTAGAGTTTCTCTAAGAGATTTTTTTAAAGATATTGGTATTCTCACGGTTGCATCACAATTCATCTTTGCCAACATCTTATATATTAGGCAAAATATACACTTGTATACTAAAAACAGTGATATTCACAATGTTAACACCAGAAATAAGGACAAACTACGTGCTCCCTTTCACCGGCTTCATAAGGTTCATAACTCATTTGTTGGTCTTGGTATAGCCTTTTATAACAAGCTACCCTCTTCTTTGCTAGATTTGCCTTTTAATGCATTTAAAGCTCAAGTAAAATCTAACCTTTGTTCAAAGGCATACTATTCTATCAACGACTACTTAAACGATAAGAATAGTTGGTCGCCCTGATTAACTCAAGACAATGTTTATGTTCTTTCTCCAGAATTAATTTACAAAGAATTACTGATAGGTTATATGAGCTCATTATACTTCGTTGCTTCGTCCTTCGAGATTAAGATAACAATGTAGTAATACGTCTAGGGTATCGCCTTTCATCCACTAAGTTTGAATATTTTTTTTTTTTTTTTTTTGTCGGTACTTATCTTCCTGATAGTTATGCCTGTACCGCCACTCATTCGCGTTTTAGTGCGTCGCCGATCACCACGTTATTTTCTTCGTTTCATTTGAATTGTGCAAAAAGATGCCAAAACGTAGTCACAAAAACGACGACAGTGATTATTTAAGAAAGAAGATTCGAAAACTCGAAAGGAAACTTAATAAACGCGACAGAAGGTCGCGTGTTCGAAGTTGTTCCGAGAGTAGTAGCTCGTCGACGAATATTATTATGTCGCCGGTACTATCGGACCATGAAGGTAAGCTGAAGTGTTATTTTTACAAACGGAAGATATTGTGAATAGTTTTTCGGACTATATCCGTATCATAATCTGACATGATGTCATATTATCTTAAATAGTGTTGTGTACATCTTATGGGGATGTTACCTTCACATAATTTTGGATTCCCAATTCATTGGGTATATACTACTAGTGATTGTGTACATTTGAAAGGAATGTTGCCTTCACTTTAGTTAATGACCTACTTAATAATAATTGCATTTTATATCCGTACGGACTAAAACATAGTGTTGTGGGTAGTTTTAAGGACTATCGCCGCTCTAAAACCACTAGTTGTATACTAGGAACATTGGTAGTTGTGATCATATCCACGTACCTACATAACAAAATGTTATCACTCGATTTCGTAATTCTGAATATCGGTATGGATTATAAACTTGGTGTTGTGGATAGTTTTGAGGACTATCACCGCGCTATTTTCTATCCGATACCTACATTTGGTACATTTTCTAGTCCAGCTGAAATGGAAGTTCAAGGTGATGTCGCGTCATCTCCGATTATTGACTCAGATGAGCCACAACCGGGTACGTCCACCTCGACGATACATGATGTTCCTGCTACAGAAGCAGTACAGGCAGGGGAATCGGAACTACCTGTTGAAGTAACGCTTCCTGAGCTGGACGAAGAGATGCTGAATCTCTTGGGCGAAACTCCATCAAAGGATAAAAAATATGGACCAGACATTAGATGCGAGTTATCTGCTCGCTGGGAACACATCGCAACAACAGGCTTGACCAAGGATGCCAGAAAGGAGCTGCTTGATAAGCATCTGGTTCCAAAAAACTGCACAAAGATTGATGCACCCAAGTTAAATCCAGAGATAAAGGCCGCCTTATCGGAGATGCTAATAAAAAAAGACAAAGCTTTAGAGAATAAGCAGGTGCAGGTCGCAGCAAGTATATCTTGTATAAGTGAAGCCCTAAGCATACTCTTTTCTGCAGGTTATAAAGATCAGTCGGTAATAAAATTACTGATCGAAGCCGGTCGACTGATGTGTGACTCACAACACAGCGAGTCCATGACACGGCGCAGTTTTATATGTTCTACAATCAAGAAAGATATAAAAGATCAACTGTTCAATACAGAAATCGATAAGTTTCTATTTGGCGAACATCTGACCGATACTCTAAAAGCTGCAAAAGCTATATCAAAATCAGGCGCTGAGATTAAAATAAACACACAGGTTCGAAGACCTGCACCAGCGCAGAGACCGAGACAGGCCCCTGTCCAGACTTTAAACCAGACGCCTCCGTTCCCGACAGCGCGGCAAGCGGGAACAGCGAGGAGAACAGCGCCGGCGCCGCGCCCGCGACCGGTGCAGCAGCAGCCGCGACAGCAGCCGCGCTTGCAGCAGCGCCAAGCCCCGCGGCGCTAGACCTGGTACGTTTTGCAGGTCGGTTATCCTACTTTTATGATCAATGGCAATTGATAACTAATGACCTCGTTGTATTATCGTGGATAAGAGGTTACAAGATACCGTTTACTAAACCTGTCTATCAGTTACACGAACCAAGTTTACCTGCATTAACTTCATGTGAGTCCTTTAAATACAAGGTGGCCATCACTGACCTTCTAAACAGTGGTGCTATTTCACATTGTGAACCATGTGAAGGACAGTTTCTTTCTAGTTATTTCCTGATTAAAAAACCCAATGGCAAAAACAGATTTATTTTAAACTTAAAGTCTCTAAACAAGTACATCGTAACAGAACATTTCAAAATTGAAGATCTAAGAACAACATTAAAATTAGTATCAAGAAACAGTTTCATGGCCACCTTTGATTTAAAGGATGCGTATTTTCTAGTACCTATACACCCGACGTATAGAAAGTACCTACGATTTAGGTACGAGGGTCAAATTTACCAATTCAATGTTTTGCCGTTTGGTTTAAACACAGCTCCATTTGTGTTCACAAAGCTATTAAAACCGGTAATTTGTTTACTGAGATCATTAGGTTATCTGTCATCTATCTACTTAGATGACATTTGTATCATTTCTAATAATTATCAAGATTGCTTAGATAATATTTTACAGACAAAACATATTTTAGAGTCCTTAGGATTCATAATTAACATTAAAAAAAAGTTGTATGATTCCGAGTAATATTTGCAAATACCTTGGTTTTGTGATAGATACAAAAGAATTTCATGTTAGCCTTCCTAAGGAAAAACGAAATCTAATTAAACAAGAGTTACAATCGTTTCAATTGAAATCTCGTTGTAAAATAAGACAGTTTGCTCGCTTGGTAGGCCTCCTCACTTCGTCCTGCCCCGCGATTCAGTACGGTTGGCTTTACACCAAGCAGATGGAAAGATGCAAATACCTTGCATTGTGTAAAACGAGTAATTATGATAGCCACATGTCTTTACCACAGTATTTGCAGGACGATTTTTCCTGGTGGTTAAAATCTATTGATACCGCAGTGAATCCTATTAGACGGGACAGCTACTGTCTAGAAATATTTTCAGACGCTAGCAAAAAAGGGTGGGGTGCAGCATGCGGTGCGGAGACCGCCAGTGGCCAGTGGAGTAACACAGAGTCTAACAAACATATTAACTGTCTAGAACTCCTGGCTGCTTTCTTGGGCTTACAAACATTCGCAAAAGGATTAAAAAATTGTCAGGTGTTACTACGCGTTGACAACACAACTGCTATTTCGTATATCAACCGTATGGGTGGAGTAAGATTTCCACATTTAACTGAAATCACAAAATCTTTGTGGCAGTGGTGTGAAGCTCGTGGTATATTTGTATTCGCTTCATACATAAGCTCGGAAGATAACGAAATAGCAGATGCTGAGTCTAGAAAATCTCACCCCGATACCGAATGGGAGATTAAAGATCATGCTTTTGAAAAGATTGTGAGAGCCTTTGGGCAACCAAAAATTGATCTTTTCGCATCAAGGTTGAATAACAAATGTGTTAAGTACGTCTCATGGAATAGAGACCCAGGAGCATGCGCTGTGAATGCTTTTACTTTAAATTGGTCAAATCTTTGTTTCTACGCATTTCTTCCTTTTGCGGTTATATTAAAAGTATTAAGAAAACTTATATACGACCAGGCGGAGGGTATTGTTGTGGTTCCATTTTGGCCCACGCAACCCTGGTTTCCACTTTATCAAAAACTTCTCTGTTCAGAATTAGTTCAGTTTAGACCCTCTGATAAAGTGTTATTGTCTATTTCCAACAGTGTCCCCAAGCTCACGTTGATTGCAGGGAAGTTATCAGGACGGCGTTACGAAACAGAGGAGTACCACCATCATCTTTAGATATTATGATAGCTTCTTTATCTGAAAGGTCAATAAAACAATATGACGTTGCCATTCGACGTTGGGTAAACTTTTGTAAGACTCACAATATCAAAATACATGAGGCGTCAATTCCGATGATTATGTATTTTCTCACTGAATTATTTCATTCCGGCTTACAATACGGATCTTTAAACAGTCATCGCTCCGCTCTGTCTTTGATCTTAGGATCGAGAGTAGGGTCTGATGATCGCGTTGCTAGGCTATTCAAAGGTTTTTACAGACTTCGTCCTCCAGCCCCAAAATATAATATCACTTGGGACCCGTCAATAGTTTTAGAATTCTTATCAAAATGGTACCCAAATAATAATTTAAGTTTCGAACATTTAACCAAAAAGGCCGTAACTTTGCTCATACTTGTAACTGCACACAGGGTGCAAACCATTAGCAAAATCAAATTAGAAAATATGAACGTCACTGATAATCTTATATTGATCAAGATAAACGATTTGTTAAAAACATCTCGACCTGGTTTATCTCAACCTTGTTTAAATATTCCATTTTACAAAGATCGACCGGAAATATGTCCCGCTGAGGCTCTTATAGAATATATTGATAGGACAAAACATTTGAGAAACAATGCCAATAGCCTTTTTATAAGTATTAAAAAACCACATAAATCAGTAACCACAAATACCATCAGTCGGTGGATAGAAGATATATTATCAATTAGCGGAATTGACACTTCAGTATTTTCTGCCCACTCCACCAGACACGCAGCCACCTCAGCTGCTCATAGAGCTGGTGTCAATATTGACACGATACGAAAAGCAGCTGGGTGGAGTGGTAGCTCCAATGTTTTCGCTAGATATTATCATAGAGACATTCAATGTGAACAAACTGATCAATTTGCCTTATCAATCCTAACCTCTGATCGATGTTAGATTTAATTACTTAAAATTAATAACTTAAATTTATCTACCCCTAATTAAAGAAAAACTACAATTTAATTACTTTATTACTTGTAAGGTTTGATTAATATACATGTACCTAAGTATAAAAATTCAGTGTTTTAATATTTCACCATCTTTCAAAATCTACATTGTTATCTTAATCTCGAAGGACGAAGCAACGAAGTATAATTGGAGATTAAACGAACTTACCTGAAGTGAAGTTCTATCCAAATTATACGAGTTGCTTCGTCCGAAGAGATTAGTTCCCTCCCAACCCTATGAACCCCATACCTAAAGTGAAATATTAAAAAAGGTTCCAGGCTTTCAACTAAATGAGTGGCGGTACAGGCATAACTATCAGGAAGACAAAGTACCGACAAAAAAAAAAAAAAAAAAAAAAATATTCAAACTTAGTGGATGAAAGGCGATACCCTAGACGTATTACTACATTGTTATCTTAATCTCTTCGGACGAAGCAACTCGTATAATTTGGATAGAACTTCACTTCAGGTAAGTTCGTTTAATCTCCAATTATACAATTGTTTTTTTATTGGGCTGTATAAGTCAAATCAGTTTAATTTAATTTTAATTTTATTATTGACATAATCAACCCATTGCAATGTTTTCTAATGAGTTGATTGCAATATGTGGTTAGCTAGTGACCTCGACAATTGATCATATTATTCTTACCTGAGCAACCGGCAGCAAGTTCGTCATGCTCCCTTAGATGTCTCTGCTTGCGGTAGCGTCGGGGGTCGGGTTGTCTCCTTCCCTCAAATATGGCGAGGGGGGTAATGGCTGACCTTTGCGTTATGCTCGTGAACGGGTGCTGCTTGTGGTGACTGGTCGTCTTGCTGACCATGGTTTTATCATTGTTATCATTATTAATAACTTGTTTATTTAGTTTCCTTATGGTCCTAGTTTATCATTTGTGACTTCAAGCGACAGCTATGTAAACTGAACCCAGCATTGCATAAATATGTTAGCGGTCACGCCCTTTATACCTGGAGGCTTTTATTTAATTTCCATTTATTAATTTTTGCTTGAGTACGTATAGTTTTTTATTGTATTTCTTGGTATATTGGCGTTGCTAGCTGACATATGGCAAATAATTTAATTTAGCGTTCTGTGTCTTGTAATGTTAATTGCTTTGCATACCTTGTATTGTATTCAGTCAAGTATATTTTCTAACTGAACAGACAGCTGTGCTGCTGGGGAGTTTGTTGCGCCACTTCTTCTTCCCAGCGAAAGCACTAGGAAGTGGTGAAGGGCGGGCGTTTTGGGGGACTGTCTTTTGTAATTTTGACGTTCGAAAAGTGCTGATTCTCAGCCTAGTTTGAATAAATGACTTTTGATTTTGATTTTGATTTTGTGTAACGTTAAATGCGCAAAACCTCAGACAGCCCAACTGATTTCTAATTCAATTGACCTATTTCAGAGAGAAAATAAAAAAATTGTAAAGGTTTTATGTGCTGTTTTAGTTTTACTGGTCATTCTGATTGTTTCTTGCGTCTGCGACGACGCTTTATCGAGGGAGGAGTCGTCACCGGGCCGCTGCGCTGCGCTGACCTTGGCTTGCTTGACCTATTAATAAATAGACACAGCAACGTTTTTAATGAAGATTTTTTGAAAAATGTGACCTATATTAAAAAGTGGTACAATTAATTCTGCTCGTTATTCTGATCAAACTATTTTCAGGTTTTGCGCATTTAACGTTACACGTTGTATATTAAAAGAAAATAAAAGTTCAGGAAAGCATTAAAAAGCTGCCTACTTGTAGCTTTTGAATTACATTTAGCAAAGGTATCGGACATAATAAAGGAATAAATAACTTTTAATCAGATCTCCCTCTTGGTATGATAGAGGCATCACGGAGGAATTTCTTAACGAAAGCGAGCATTAGTTCCCAGATCGCACTCTCCTCCAATTTGCGGAAAAATTCGCAGTAAGACGGCACAGAAAATGAAGAACTTTTTTATACTTAAGATTGTATTCTTTTTAAAACCTGAGCAAATTGGTGGTAGGTATGGTGGTAACGAACCTAAAAACCGATTGCAATCGATTTGCTAGTTTGTGAACCAGCGGTATAAATTATACCATCTAAGATACTCGACTATTGATACTCTCTACAGTTTTCTCGTGTTCTCATTATATTTTGTATTTTACTAGCTACAATATTTTTTCGCAATTATTTTATAATATTAGATTTTTTTACATTTTATATTTAATTTTGGTACTATTTCTATAAAAAAAATATAACTACCTAAGTGTAAGCCGTTTTATGTAGTGAAGCTATTATTTTATTTCGGTAGAAAATTTTATTTTTTACGGCGCCATTCTCCTTATCGGTTTACTAATCTTGTGGGTTTTATAGGAAAAACAAAGTAAAAATAGCAACCTATAAAATATACCTAGCTTCTAACGTTTTGTCAACTCATGATCCATCAGCATCTTCCTGCCCTTGTCCCATATTACTTGGGGTCGGCGCAACACGTTTTTTTCTTCCATTCTAATCTGTCAACCGTCACGCTGTCACTCACTGCCATCTTTTTGATATCATTCCTCTCATAGTCAACTCATGAAGAAGCAGCTTTTAATAAACTAAGATGTTGTGTATTTTATTAAAAAGAAACATCGGTTTGGGAGTGACAATGAATTAGTCAAGTTGACTAAAACCAAACAGTAGGTATCTAAACATGATGCAATCAGAAATAAATTAATTTCATGATTTTTTTGTGAGGCCATCGACCGCAGATATTATAGTCACTTGAAATAAGTGTTGAAAATCTGTTTTTTTTTTTGTGCAAACTTCTCAGTTGTGAACTCGTGATGGATATCGATATCTTAATACGATTAAACACAATAAAACAGCTTTCCTCAACTCATACTTTAAGTAAAAGTGACGGCGGTTGTTGACCTCGCAAAATAAAATTAAACCTTTTCATTTATTGAGATTACATATCGATACCCATGAGCCTCTGCGGGGTTTAGCTAGCCAATTTAAAATAACCCCGTACTTTCTTTGTGTTCTTTCTTTTTTTTCTTTCTTCTTTCTTTTTCTTTCTTTCTTTACTCTTTTATTCTGTGCTCAATAAATGTTTTTTTTTTAATTTCCTTTCGGTGTATTATTGCAGAGCGCTATTAAAGTACATTCAATTACTCCAGCCATGCAGAACCCGCATGTTTGTTTGCAGTCAGTAGGTATTATACATTATGTTACCAAAATAATTAAAAGCAGGTAATAATTAAGAGAAAATTAATGAAAATTACAGATAAATAGAGACCAGTTAATAGCCACTCGGGTTCTGCGGTTTTCTGGGCTTTAACGTGTTCATTTCAAACCCAATTTACTGAGTATTATTAACATTTTAATGTACATATGTATAATTTTTTATTAAAAATTAGCTATACCTATTTCTTCACCTACTATTTTTAGTCAAAAATATGATAGGAATATAAGACACTAGCTTCTGCTCGCGACTTAGTCCGTGTGAAATGTCTTGTTATACATATAATATCATAAAATATATCCTACTAGCTTTGCCCCGCGGTTTCACTCGCATATCATCGTCATATTGGTCGATCCCGTGGGAATGTCGCGATAAAAATATCCTGTGGACTAATCCAGGTAGGGTGTGGTCTATTCATGTGCCAAATTTCATCAAAATCCGTTCTGCCATTTTAGCGTGAAAGCGTAACAAAAAATCATACAAAACATAAAATCTTTTATAAAGTTTAGATGACACTCGGCAACGGCATTCCTGTAACCTGCCATTAGTGAAAGAATTTACGGAGTCGGATCAGCGGGGTGCTTGCGTAACACACTATCAGTAGCAATGGCTTTCATTTTGACAGTTCAACAATATTCATTGCGTTATTTGTTGAGCAGACAAAATTTTCGAACATATGAAGCTGAGCAATGGATTAGCAATATCCTTCAAAATTATTCAGATTGAGAAATATGTACAGTTTATAAAAGTTAATAAGCAAAGATCATTTTCAAACTTTTCTTCCTAAAGAATTTCAAACAATTCAAAATACTTCGGTACCTCTGCACGTGTACCGAGTAGCTCTCAATAAATTACAGAACAAAAGAATACGAAGCTCGCCATCCATCTGAAGAATCCCCTTGAATAATTAATCCACGAGAAATTACTCAACAAAGTATATAATACACACTTGTACTTCTTCAAAGAAAAGAATAACGTGTCGTAATAATTCCTTGTCTATTAATTCAGTGAACAATTACTTTGTAAAAAATTTGGCAAGTATTTCAAATACCTAGAAAGAAAGAAAAAAAAGAAAATACGTTTAGTTGTAAAGAACACAAACACAAAAAAAATAACCCCCTACCATTATCTAACTATTATTTTTAAAAGGAGAAGGCTTGTGGCTAAGAAATGACAGCCCCACGGTCCGGTCGATCAGGTTAAGCTACGCTTGCCGCGGTTGGTCCGTGGAAGCATCGTGGACCATCTTTACATACCAAGACACATCCGTGCCATCATCAATATACACAAAGTTAATACAATTTATTATGGGAACACCGCGCAAGCTTCCTCTACAAAAAAAAAAAACAAAATCGGTCCACAATCGACGAAAATATGACGATGAACGTATACAGAAAAAAAAAAACTTAGAGACGATTTCAGAATAAGCAGTAGTCACCTTTTTTAAGAAGTCGGTTAAAAACTACAAGTGTTAGCAAATCTCTGGGTCATTGCATTCATTGCTTTATGACATAATTGCGCATATCGCAGTATTAACGAGATACCGAGGTCGCCTTATACGGAGATAACCGACCTACATCGTGAACAGCGAGGTATATGGAATGGTATAAAACTAGTCATGTCATAAGTACTTATATGGGCTGGTATGCCTGTGGTGTACGGTCATCAGTCATCTGTTATTAGTTTTGAGGACAAAAATGGCACTGAGCGTGATCTGTTTATCAAAAGTATTACATGCCAGATTGGAAGTATAGTTGTTGCGCTTTAGCATGGCAATAGCGGTCATTGCTCCTTCCCTAATATCTCACCGTAGGAACCATAACAAATAAACTATGCATGGTTTTTCTACAACGTGTAACGTTAAATGCGCAAAACCTCAGACACCCCAACTGATTTTTAATTCAATTGACCAATTTCAGAGAGAAAATGAGTCATTAAAAAAATTGTAAAGGTTTTATGTGTTGTTTTAGTTTTACTGGCCATTTTGATCGTTTCTTGCGTCTGCGACGACGCTTTGTCGAGGGAGGAGTCGTCACCGGGCCGTTGCTTGACCTATTAATAAATAGACACAGCAACGTTTTTAATGAAGATTTTTGAAAAATGTGACCTATATTAAAAAGTGGTTCAATTAGTTCTGCTCGTTATTCTGATCAAACTATTTTCAGGTTTTGCGCATTTAACGTTACACGTTGTATATTGAAACATGTTGAAGATCAGATGGTAGATATTGATTAAGGACGTTAACGGACTTTATTTTAAATGATAAATGATAAATGATAAATGATTTATTTTCTGTAAGTAGGTTTGTACAAACACATGTCAATCATATTTTTTTAAACTAGATGAGGTCGGCGTTTCCTATCTGACTACTCTGAGAAGAAAGGCCGAAACAAACTCAGAGGTCACAGTCTCTTTTAAAGTCCAGACATAATCTTGGTCAGATAATGTGAAGACCATGTAGATTAGTGTCTGAAATGGTCTTTTGAGTAAAGAACCACACAGATTGAGCGGACCTGTCCAGTCAGTGCACGCATTTGTCAAAAATCGTGCAGCTCAACTCAGAACTTGAGGAGCCTTACGATTCGACGAACAATACCAATGAAAGGACATTTGGGTAGGCCGCATAAATGACTCAAACTGCCAGATCATGATTAAAACTAACTAAGAAGGAAAACCGAAAAAAAGAAATGACCCACATAGTCTTCACACTCACAGTAATAATAATAAAAATAAGATACTTTACAAAGTAAATATCCATGTCATTGTTTATATAAAATTCATCAATGTCAATGTGTATATAAAAATCCGGATATAATCTTTGAGGACCATGTAGATTGGTGTCTGAAGTGGTCTTTTGAGGAAAGAACCACACTGAGTGGACCTGTGCAGTCAGTGCACGCATTCGTCAGTAACCGTGCAGCTCAACTCAGAACTTAAGGAGCTCAACGATTCGACGAGCAATACCAGGGACAGGACATTTGTGTAGACCGCATACACCACTCAAACTGCCAGACCATGATTAAAACGGAAACAATGACCCACATAGTCCTCACATTCACAATAATTAAAATAATATAAGACTTTAAACAGTAAATGTTCATGTCATTCTGTATATAAATAGATATTTAGAAAGAAAAAAAAAAATAAATAAAAAAAAACAAAAGTGTAAATCAGCAAAATAAAAAATAAACAACATTCACTGTCTAGACCTATTGGAGCAGCTCAATCCCAAGCTTTTTTGTCCTCAATATAGTCTTTTACAGTATAATAGGCTTTCTGGCATAGTTTTAGCTTTATGAAAGATTTGAATTTATTAATGCTTAGTTCTTGAATGTGGCTAGGAAGTTTATTATAAAAATGTATACATTGGCATCTAAACGAGCCACCTATTTTCTTAAGCCTTGTTGTAGGAACAACATATTTGTGTTTGTTCCTAGTATTAATATTATGGATATCACTGTATTTTTTAAACAGATTAATATTTTTATGTGCATACAAAAGATTATCATAAATGTACTGAGAAGGCACAGTCATTATATTGATCCCTTTAAATTTGTCTCTGAGGGAGTGTCTGGGACTTAATTTATAAATCGAACGAATTGCCCTTTTTTGTAAAATAAAAATTGTCTGAATATCGGCGGCATTTCCCCACAACAGAATACCGTATGACATCACACTATGAAAATAACTAAAGTAAACTAAACGGGCTGTCTCTAAATCAGTTAAGTCACGAATTTTCCTAACGGCGTATGCTGTATTCACTGTATTTGTTTAGTTTTAAAAACAAAGGATACTAGAAAATATAGGTGAAAGATCTGTTTAAAGGTGTCCGACAAAATACTATTAGCCTGCCTATCTCTAGCAAAGCGACGGTGGCCCAGTGGTAACGGTTGTAGGTACGTGGTACGAGTTGTAGGTTGAGTTGAACAATTTAACCCTTAAATGCATAATGTTGCCATATGGCAACAAAGTACGTCATTTAATTTTTTTAAGAATGTGATAGCTGTGAGTTTCTGAACGCACCTCTTTTTGTCAAAACAATATATACAGCGTGTAACGGAAGGGGGGTATCAACCCTGAAGGAGGTGAATGTGCTCATGAAACTCAACAACTTTCCCCAAAGAACATAGGTCGAAATATGAAAAAAAAAATTTGGCCCTCCCTTACAAAACTGACTACCAGCTGATTGATTTACTATGGGAGGGCCAAATTTTTTTTTTCATATTTCGACCTATGTTCTTTGGGGAAAGTTGTTGAGTTTCATGAGCACATTCACCTCCTTCAGGGTTGATACCCCCCTTCCGTTACACGCTGTATACTCTATGAATATTAATATTATTGTATAATTATTATATATTCATTATCTAAATTCTATAGATAAATACCTATACAATAGCATTTTTTGCAATACGATAAAATAAATCATGCATTTAAGGGTTAAACCACCTCGCACACTATGCGACATGTAACTGCGACAGATCGACGACAAGACGCTGACCGGTCGCATGTGAATGTCATCGGGTATGCGCGTGCACCGTGCGTCCTAGACTCTGCGAGAAGTAGCGAGAGCTTGCGACTCTCCTAGACTGTCGTTGCGAATCTGCAACTCGAAGCCAAGCTTTGAACAAAATAAATGAAACTTGTCTGCGCAGTCTGTAGTTGCGTCTAGCCGCAGTCGCAAGTCGCATAGTGTGCGCCATGTCTAAACCGAATAGAACAGCGCTCACGAAAGATTTTTCGTTTTGTCCCTTAGATGGGACATGCCACATGTCAGAGATATGTCGCTTACAAAGGTGGTCGATGTGACAATTGTGACACAAAACAACAGCTGCGACTCAATTGACGTACAAAATAACATACAGCAGTGTTGGTCCCATATTTTTGTTTCTAACCTTCCTATTCAGGATTAAATTAAGTTAGCTAGCGAAACTCCGCACACGTGATGGGTATCGATATCTGAAAAAAAAAAAAAAAAGATTTGTCGTTATTACTTTTTGGGTTAACGACCGCTGGTTTTTAGTCCCTTACAGAAAGTTGTTCAATTTGATTACCTGTACCACGTCCTTAAATATGACCAACACCTTTTTGATTCATGCTGTATTCACTGTATTGCATAACTTATTTGCTTCCTTTCAAAAGAACGGTAACCGCTATTCACCATAATATCGATAATAAACTGTTTTCATAATGATTCTGCAAATTCGCCTGATATTGATTGATTATGCTTCAGAACCATCTGTGGAAGCGTTTTTTGCCCCAAATTGAATACGCAGGCAAAATTAAATATCTGGATATTTAGTCTAGGTATCTGCCGATGAAAGATGGGAATCTGTTAAAAGCGTTTGCCTCTTTTTTCGTGAATTCTCTGGTGTTTTTTTTTTTTTTATTAATAATTGAGGGTGAGTGAGTAATTTGAAATTGTACGAGTAGCGTAGGTACTATTGGGGTTTCGGGAAAACTTTTTTAGTCGTTGAGGCGGATTAAAAGGTACTTAATTCGATGTTAGGTTAATTTTAAAAGCTATTCATAATGGTTGAAAAAATATTTCTGAGTACATTAAAGAGAGTGGGATGATAAAAGCCACAATGAAATACAATGTTTGGTAGTGTTTGCTGAATGAAACTTTTTTGAACAAGTATTAATTATTTCATTTTGATCGTTAAAAGCTAACGGACAGCCGATGTATTCTGTAAAAATCTCACTGTACCAACTTAGGTGAAGTGAGCTGTCAATAAAGTCAAACCATATAGAGGAGGAGAGAGAGGATATATAATTATAGTGTTTGTGTCAAACTCTAACTTCATGTGGAATGACAGTTCACTTCAAGCTCACTTTACTTAAGATTTCACGGTCAAATTTATACACAGAATAGACCGAATGATGTGGAAATTGTGGCAAATCAATTGATAGATAGATTAGTAAAGACCTTTTTTTCAATCTTGAGATAACTTTTTTCTAAAGAATAGAAATTGTGGTGCGATAGCTTAGACCTGCCGTGCGATTCTGTAACCATCTCACCGTGAAAGCTTGGGTGAAGTGAGCGTGGAGTGAGCTGTCATTCGCTAGGGATTAACACTATTAAGTGCTCACTTCACTTATGATGTCACGGTGAGATTTTTACAGAATCAACCGGCTGAATTGCTTTCGCATGGTAATTACGGTCGTTGCCCGTTCTTAGTTTATTTTATTTCTTTACATCTCTCCGTAGGAACCCAAACAACAAGCTATGTGTGGTTTTTGGTTATTGGAACATGATGAAGAACACGATAGATTGATTCAGGACGTTAACGGACTTTTATTTCAGTTTTTTAAACAAAGAATGCTAAAATGTAGGTGGGTCAATTACCGCTATTGCCAAGGTAAAGCGATTCGGGTATAGAAAATATGTAAAACCGACAAATTGTTATCCTTCTAAGGGCCGATTTTCCAATAGTCACATATCTCTTAACTAAAAGAGTAAACAATGCAGTTTGACAGCTTTTGTAGTCAAACTGCTATATTTATTTTTCAGATAAAAGTTATCTGACTATTCAAAAATCAGCCCTAAACAGAGTAAATCGACATTCCTCAAAGCGATATACTTATTCAAAAACAAAATCCCCTTCACAATATCGTCAAAAAATTCAACGATTTTAATAAACCAACAGCCATAGCATAAGAATGATACGAGTACAACAGATGTGTGATCCCAAGATCCGGACTGAGCCTCAACTATATGTTATTCTGTTTGTCCCGCGTCGGCAGGATCCCGGGATCCCGGCAAGCCCGGGATATGAAGCGTCGCATTTACATATTAGCACCTTGGATGTGCTGATACGTTCGACTGATTTGTGAAGGTGGGTACTGTGTACAGATCATGGGAGTGGGGTATATTGGTGTGGCAGATTTTAAAGGTATCGTTTTAGATGACTCTGCATCTTTTTAGGGATAGAAGCAGTTCGAGTCACTATTTTAACTAGAGATGCGCCGAGTAAAAAAGAAACAATGAAAAAGTATTTATTGCGACTCGTACACGAAGATCACAAACTAAACACAGTCAAAATTAAAAAAAAAACCAAATTATATTTTTAAAAAGTCCCAAAAATAAACTAGAAAGTCCTATACGGGGTCAAAAGTACTTACGTACTTTAAGAGTACTTGTTTATTATTCGGTAGGTACTCGGCATACTCGGCCGTTTTGGTAGTAGGTACCTACCTACTCGTTATCGGCCGAATAACTCGGTTTGACTGCCGAGTTATTTGAAAAGAACTTATAAGCTTATAACCACTTTACAATACTCGTATTAATGTAGATCAATCATTGACAGAAAAAAAAAACTGTCATTCGTGGATGTTTGACAGTCGTTACGGGTAGTCAGAAGCCCGAAAGTCTGACAACCAGTCTTACCAACAGGTATCGTATTACCCAGTAACTGGGTTGTGGAGGTCAGATAGGCAGTCGTTCCATGTAAAATAACGCTGGTATTCAACTGCATCCGGTTAGACTGGAAGCCGACCCCAACATAGATGGGAAAAGGCTAAGCGGACTCATTGTCAGAAAAATATAGGTATTTATCCCAAAAATAATTCAAACTACCTACATTACAGTCGCAATTCCGTACCACAATTTTCTCCCACAATCAGTACCTATACTTAAGTAATTTCATAAATAGACAATGTTTTATCAATAATTTTAAATATTCAGTGTATGTATTACGATTACAACATAATATCCTCATTGGGGTGTTTGGTGGTATGCGTTAATTCTGGGACATGTCGTATAAGGTTAGTTTTAACAGTTCCTTACACAAAACATAATTGGAGATTAAACGAACTTACCTGAAGTGAAGTTCTATCCAAATTATACGAGTTGCTTCGTCCGAAGAGATTAAGATAACAATGTAGTAATACGTCTAGGGTATCGCCTTTCATCCACTAAGTTTGAATATTTTTTTTTTTTTTTTTTTTTTTTTTTTTTTTTTTTTTTTTTTTTTTTTTTTTTTTTTTTTGTCGGTACTTTGTCTTCCTGATAGTTATGCCTGTACCGCCACTCATTTAGTTGAAAGCCTGGAACCTTTTTTAATATTTCACTTTAGGTATGGGGTTCATAGGGTTGGGAGGGAACTAATCTCTTCGGACGAAGCAACTCGTATAATTTGGATAGAACTTCACTTCAGGTAAGTTCGTTTAATCTCCAATTATACTTCGTTGCTTCGTCCTTCGAGATTAAGATAACAATGTAGATTTTGAAAGATGGTGAAATATTAAAACACTGAATTTTTATACTTAGGTACATGTATATTAATCAAACCTTACAAGTAATAAAGTAATTAAATTGTAGTTTTTCTTTAATTAGGGGTAGATAAATTTAAGTTATTAATTTTAAGTAATTAAATCTAACATCGATCAGAGGTTAGGATTGATAAGGCAAATTGATCAGTTTGTTCACATTGAATGTCTCTATGATAATATCTAGCGAAAACATTGGAGCTACCACTCCACCCAGCTGCTTTTCGTATCGTGTCAATATTGACACCAGCTCTATGAGCAGCTGAGGTGGCTGCGTGTCTGGTGGAGTGGGCAGAAAATACTGAAGTGTCAATTCCGCTAATTGATAATATATCTTTTATCCACCGACTGATGGTATTTGTGGTTACTGATTTATGTGGTTTTTTAATACTTATAAAAAGGCTATTGGCATTGTTTCTCAAATGTTTTGTCCTATCAATATATTCTATAAGAGCCTCAGCGGGACATATTTCCGGTCGATCTTTGTAAAATGGAATATTTAAACAAGGTTGAGATAAACCAGGTCGAGATGTTTTTAACAAATCGTTTATCTTGATCAATATAAGATTATCAGTGACGTTCATATTTTCTAATTTGATTTTGCTAATGGTTTGCACCCTGTGTGCAGTTACAAGTATGAGCAAAGTTACGGCCTTTTTGGTTAAATGTTCGAAACTTAAATTATTATTTGGGTACCATTTTGATAAGAATTCTAAAACTATTGACGGGTCCCAAGTGATATTATATTTTGGGGCTGGAGGACGAAGTCTGTAAAAACCTTTGAATAGCCTAGCAACGCGATCATCAGACCCTACTCTCGATCCTAAGATCAAAGACAGAGCGGAGCGATGACTGTTTAAAGATCCGTATTGTAAGCCGGAATGAAATAACTCAGTGAGAAAATACATAATCATCGGAATTGACGCCTCATGTATTTTGATATTGTGAGTCTTACAAAAGTTTACCCAACGTCGAATGGCAACGTCATATTGTTTTATTGACCTTTCAGATAAAGAAGCTATCATAATATCTAAAGATGATGGTGGTACTCCTCTGTTTCGTAACGCCGTCCTGATAACTTCCCTGCAATCAACGTGAGCTTGGGGACACTGTTGGAAATAGACAATAACACTTTATCAGAGGGTCTAAACTGAACTAATTCTGAACAGAGAAGTTTTTGATAAAGTGGAAACCAGGGTTGCGTGGGCCAAAATGGAACCACAACAATACCCTCCGCCTGGTCGTATATAAGTTTTCTTAATACTTTTAATATAACCGCAAAAGGAGGAAATGCGTAGAAACAAAGATTTGACCAATTTAAAGTAAAAGCATTCACAGCGCATGCTCCTGGGTCTCTATTCCATGAGACGTACTTAACACATTTGTTATTCAACCTTGATGCGAAAAGATCAATTTTTGGTTGCCCAAAGGCTCTCACAATCTTTTCAAAAGCATGATCTTTAATCTCCCATTCGGTATCGGGGTGAGATTTTCTAGACTCAGCATCTGCTATTTCGTTATCTTCCGAGCTTATGTATGAAGCGAATACAAATATACCACGAGCTTCACACCACTGCCACAAAGATTTTGTGATTTCAGTTAAATGTGGAAATCTTACTCCACCCATACGGTTGATATACGAAATAGCAGTTGTGTTGTCAACGCGTAGTAACACCTGACAATTTTTTAATCCTTTTGCGAATGTTTGTAAGCCCAAGAAAGCAGCCAGGAGTTCTAGACAGTTAATATGTTTGTTAGACTCTGTGTTACTCCACTGGCCACTGGCGGTCTCCGTACCGCATGCTGCCCCCCACCCTTTTTTGCTAGCGTCTGAAAATATTTCTAGACAGTAGCTGTCCCGTCTAATAGGATTCACTGCGGTATCAA
Organism: Eremobia ochroleuca; assembly: GCA_949629135.1. NCBI lineage: Eukaryota > Metazoa > Arthropoda > Insecta > Lepidoptera > Noctuidae > Eremobia > Eremobia ochroleuca. The sequence goes on along the minus strand of OX451385.1, from coordinate 4,204,902 downwards.
TAGATTTTAACCACCAGGAAAAATCGTCCTGCAAATACTGTGGTAAAGACATGTGGCTATCATAATTACTCGTTTTACACAATGCAAGGTATTTGCATCTTTCCATCTGCTTGGTGTAAAGCCAACCGTACTGAATCGCGGGGCAGGACGAAGTGAGGAGGCCTACCAAGCGAGCAAACTGTCTTATTTTACAACGAGATTTCAATTGAAACGATTGTAACTCTTGTTTAATTAGATTTCGTTTTTCCTTAGGAAGGCTAACATGAAATTCTTTTGTATCTATCACAAAACCAAGGTATTTGCAAATATTACTCGGAATCATACAACTTTTTTTAATGTTAATTATGAATCCTAAGGACTCTAAAATATGTTTTGTCTGTAAAATATTATCTAAGCAATCTTGATAATTATTAGAAATGATACAAATGTCATCTAAGTAGATAGATGACAGATAACCTAATGATCTCAGTAAACAAATTACCGGTTTTAATAGCTTTGTGAACACAAATGGAGCTGTGTTTAAACCAAACGGCAAAACATTGAATTGGTAAATTTGACCCTCGTACCTAAATCGTAGGTACTTTCTATACGTCGGGTGTATAGGTACTAGAAAATACGCATCCTTTAAATCAAAGGTGGCCATGAAACTGTTTCTTGATACTAATTTTAATGTTGTTCTTAGATCTTCAATTTTGAAATGTTCTGTTACGATGTACTTGTTTAGAGACTTTAAGTTTAAAATAAATCTGTTTTTGCCATTGGGTTTTTTAATCAGGAAATAACTAGAAAGAAACTGTCCTTCACATGGTTCACAATGTGAAATAGCACCACTGTTTAGAAGGTCAGTGATGGCCACCTTGTATTTAAAGGACTCACATGAAGTTAATGCAGGTAAACTTGGTTCGTGTAACTGATAGACAGGTTTAGTAAACGGTATCTTGTAACCTCTTATCCACGATAATACAACGAGGTCATTAGTTATCAATTGCCATTGATCATAAAAGTAGGATAACCGACCTGCAAAACGTACCAGGTCTAGCGCCGCGGGGCTTGGCGCTGCTGCAAGCGCGGCTGCTGTCGCGGCTGCTGCTGCACCGGTCGCGGGCGCGGCGCCGGCGCTGTTCTCCTCGCTGTTCCCGCTTGCCGCGCTGTCGGGAACGGAGGCGTCTGGTTTAAAGTCTGGACAGGGGCCTGTCTCGGTCTCTGCGCTGGTGCAGGTCTTCGAACCTGTGTGTTTATTTTAATCTCAGCGCCTGATTTTGATATAGCTTTTGCAGCTTTTAGAGTATCGGTCAGATGTTCGCCAAATAGAAACTTATCGATTTCTGTATTGAACAGTTGATCTTTTATATCTTTCTTGATTGTAGAACATATAAAACTGCGCCGTGTCATGGACTCGCTGTGTTGTGAGTCACACATCAGTCGACCGGCTTCGATCAGTAATTTTATTACCGACTGATCTTTATAACCTGCAGAAAAGAGTATGCTTAGGGCTTCACTTATACAAGATATACTTGCTGCGACCTGCACCTGCTTATTCTCTAAAGCTTTGTCTTTTTTTATTAGCATCTCCGATAAGGCGGCCTTTATCTCTGGATTTAACTTGGGTGCATCAATCTTTGTGCAGTTTTTTGGAACCAGATGCTTATCAAGCAGCTCCTTTCTGGCATCCTTGGTCAAGCCTGTTGTTGCGATGTGTTCCCAGCGAGCAGATAACTCGCATCTAATGTCTGGTCCATATTTTTTATCCTTTGATGGAGTTTCGCCCAAGAGATTCAGAATCTCTTCGTCCAGCTCAGGAAGCGTTACTTCAACAGGTAGTTCCGATTCCCCTGCCTGTACTGCTTCTGTAGCAGGAACATCATGTATCGTCGAGGTGGACGTACCCGGTTGTGGCTCATCTGAGTCAATAATCGGAGATGACGCGACATCACCTTGAACTTCCATTTCAGCTGGAGTAGAAAATGTACCAAATGTAGGTATCGGATAGAAAATAGCGCGGTGATAGTCCTCAAAACTATCCACAACACCAAGTTTATAATCCATACCGATATTCAGAATTACGAAATCGAGTGATAACATTTTGTTATGTAGGTACGTGGATATGATCACAACTACCAATGTTCCTAGTATACAACTAGTGGTTTTAGAGCGGCGATAGTCCTTAAAACTACCCACAACACTATGTTTTAGTCCGTACGGATATAAAATGCAATTATTATTAAGTAGGTCATTAACTAAAGTGAAGGCAACATTCCTTTCAAATGTACACAATCACTAGTAGTATATACCCAATGAATTGGGAATCCAAAATTATGTGAAGGTAACATCCCCATAAGATGTACACAACACTATTTAAGATAATATGACATCATGTCAGATTATGATACGGATATAGTCCGAAAAACTATTCACAATATCTTCCGTTTGTAAAAATAACACTTCAGCTTACCTTCATGGTCCGATAGTACCGGCGACATAATAATATTCGTCGACGAGCTACTACTCTCGGAACAACTTCGAACACGCGACCTTCTGTCGCGTTTATTAAGTTTCCTTTCGAGTTTTCGAATCTTCTTTCTTAAATAATCACTGTCGTCGTTTTTGTGACTACGTTTTGGCATCTTTTTGCACAATTCAAATGAAACGAAGAAAATAACGTGGTGATCGGCGACGCACTAAAACGCGAATGAGTGGCGGTACAGGCATAACTATCAGGAAGACAAAGTACCGACAAAAAAAAAAAAAAAAAAAAAAAAAAAAAAAAAAAAAAAAAAAAAAAAAAAAAATTCAAACTTAGTGGATGAAAGGCGATACCCTAGACGTATTACTACATTGTTATCTTAATCTCGAAGGACGAAGCAACGAAGTATAATCTTAAACAACCCGAACCTACTAAAATGTACTGATACCACTTAGAACAGCTCCAAACATTACATGTTTCATACAGATACCACTGGATTAAGTACATAGTCACTTTAATTTACAAAATATACTATCTGGCTTTCGAGTAGGTACGTCACGAAGGGCTATAAAAGCCTATATAGCCTTCCAAGAGAATGATATTTTGTTTAACCAAAGCACGTTTGTATATTATACAACGTGTACCGTTAAATGCGCAAAACCTCAGACGCCCCAACTGATTTTTAATTCAATTGACCTATTTCTGAGAGAAAATAAGTCATTAAAAAAATTGTAAAGGTTTTATGAGCTGTTTTAGTTTTACTAGCCATTCTGATCGTTTCATGCGTCTGCGACGACGCTCTATCGAGGGACGAGTCGTCACCGGGCCGCTGCGCCGCGCTGTTATTATTTGCTATCTACGCTCATAAAGAACTTAGGTTATCTTTGAACAGTAATTTAAATGTTTCCATTACACTTTTCCAGGGTTGGGAAAAACTTTCGCTAAAATTCTCACCATTTCACAATAATGAATGTTTGTGTACAAAAACGCAATACTTCAACACTCACACAACTTCTTACTTAGGTTACGTTTAAGTCTAAAAAAGATAGGTAGCATTATTGTTAACTACAAATTGTCTTATTCATGGTAATATATGGAAGATTCGTATTTGCATTGAAATTAAAGCTATTATTATCCCGAGTATGAGAAAATTTAAATTGGTCGACTACAATTTGTGTTTGTTAAAAAAATAGACATGGCAACGTATTTAATGAAGAATTATTTGAAAAATATGACCTATATTAAAAAGTGGTTCAATTTATTCTGCTCGTTATTCTAATCAAACTATTTTCAGGTTTTGCACATTTAACGTTACACGTTGTTTACAGAGATTGCAGCCCTGAGTATTTGATATTAATTTCAACTTGATAACGAGTTCCTGAGAAAAAGGGGACGGACAGACAGACGGGCAACGAAGTGATCTTATTATAAGGGTTCCGTTTTTCCTTTTAAGGTGCGGAACCCTTATGAGAACACTTTGTTGTCCGTCTGTCTGTCCATCTGTCAAGACCCATTTTCTCAGAAACGCGTGGAGTTATTGAAGCAGTGAAAAAAAGGAAAAGGGAATAAAAAGAAAAAGAAAAACGAAGCATTTGCATTTTCATTAATTTGACCTTATTCCACCTGAGTTATTTCGTCCGGTAACGTAGTAGGAATACAGAAATAAGTCCCGAATTCTCGACTGAGACACTATTAAGAAAAACCGGCCAAGTGCGTTTCGGACTACGCACAATGAAGGGTTCCGTAGTTGGAATGAAATAATCCTCTTTGATTTTTAAATTAATTTTTATTATTTACTGTCATAGCGGCAACAGAAATACACACTCTGTTTCAACAATCTACCTATTACGGTTCATGAGACACAGCCCGATGACAGACGGACGGCCAGGCAGCGGAGGCTTAGTAATAGCTAATAGGGTCCCGTTGGCACCCTTTATGCAAAAAAACAGGTTACAACGTTTATTAGGTATATGGACAAGACAAAGATCTAACAAAATAAGTTTTATCAGACATGGCTTAAAGGGATGTACTTTCAAGACACCAAAAGAATACATTTAAACAAGTTTTTTTTTTTAAACAAGTATTTTCTCAACTTCACTTTCGTTCTTATCAAAATTAGATCAATGAGTTCATTTCTCTGAAACATCACTCATAAATATATGCATGACTAATGGCCCGATGACGGCTCATTCAACTCTCAACCATACATAACACATAATAAAGTACATAATATATATAATACAATCAAGTCTATGAGATCCAACACCTGAGCGGAAACACCTGGTGTAATCCGATCCAACGTACAGTCGCGAGTAAAGTTCATTCATCAAATTGATGATTCTAATACAAAATGAGTGAAGACATACTTCGTTGGGTATTATGCGGTTTTATTAAAAAAATCTCACGGGCGATTTACGACCTTAACTGTGAGCATTAAGATTTAAAATAAGGTGAAATTAGATATAGGTTCACGGGTCGTCGGGTCGTCAATTTTCATAACTGATTATTTCTTATTTCTCATGGAATTGGATTAAAAAACGATGAGCCCAACCTTCAACGTACTTGTATCGAAAATTTACTTGAAACCAGAATAAACGTAATAAAAGTAAACTTTAAAAGGCACATATAATAAAATTCGCAGTACATTTATAGATGACACTGGAGTTATGACCTTTCTAGAATTCAATTTTGGATGGAATTCAACGAAATATCGACGTAACTACTGAATTTATTGCAACTACTGTAAGAGCACATTTGAAAGTTCTTAGCTTCGGTAATGTGAGTATATTTCAGTCTTGCAGAAGTACATTTGTATTACGTAAACTGTTGAACTAGTCCAGTGATCGCATACACGTTTGATTCCCAGGTTGGATAGTGGTATTGATTTTCCCAAGCGGAATTTCTCAGCAGCATCCTAGGGACTTGACTTTATTTGAGTAGAGTTGACAAGGCTCGCTCCCTATAAAATCATGTGAATGAAACATACACACATAAACCCACTCCTTCTTCTTATAGGATAGAAAGAAACTACAGAACGCCATCTGCTACGATCCTACACCAGCAACGCCGGTAATCTATACATCTATCTATACTAATAATAAAGCTGAAGAGTTTGTTTGTTTGAACGCGCTAATCTCTGGAACTACCCGTCGGATTTGAAAAATATTTTTGGATTTGATAGCCCATTTCTTAAGGAAGGCTATAGGCTTTTTAACATAACGCTAAGACTCTTACGAGCCGAGCACAAAGGAAAAAAGTAATATAGAACGCTATGCGAAAACGAAGTAATACCGCGGGCTGGCGACGGAGTGGGTTGGAGGGAAAAAAAAATTCACGCGGTCCAAGTCGCGGGCAGAAGCTCGTTAAACATACTTGACGAAATATAAGTGTTACGATGAACTGCTGCCTAGCTACTCGGGGAATACAAGCGAGATGTTTGATTGCGGTCATATAAACACTTTAGCAGCAGACTCGACATGACACGAACTCATAATATTATATCAATATCTTAGTCACAAAACATATGTAACAGAGATACCACATTCCCAGCATACATGTATACTCGTGACTCGAATCATAACATCGCCAAATGGAACCGATCTAATAATATATGTTTTTCTTAGGGTCAGTACACACCGAGACACGACGCGACGATACTGGAAGAAGCCAGTGATTTCGCGCTGCACCGCGCGCCGCCGCGAGACGCATCACAACATCGCGAGGCACACCGTAAAATCGTTGGCAGCACGACGACGCCTCGCTGCGCAGCGAGACCGTGTCTACATTCGCCGCGTGCACTCGTGCCGCCACGTCCACCCGCAGTCTACCATTTGCAAGCGCGGAAATAGTAGAGACAAGTTGCCACGGCGGCCTCAGGTTGCGCCTCGCGGCGTCGCGCTGCGTCGCGCGGCTTCGCGAGGCGCAGCGACGCTCTTGCACGCCGCGTATACCGGCGCGATGCATCACTCTAGCTCATGAGGCATCTCGAAGCGTAGCGCTGCGTGATGCAACGTATTCTGAATTCTCACAATGAAATGTGTGTCTTTTCGTGTAGTAAATAAAGTAATATTTTGAGTCGCTCTATTCAAATGTGCGCGCAGCGTCGCGTCGCCTCGCGTCGCGTCTCGGTGTGTACTGACCCTTATTCGGATATAATTTATCAATTCTATATCATCCGACATATTTTTATTATTTTTCTGTTTAGTGGATCACTAACGGTTGGTTATCGTTGGGAAGCCAAAGAGATAAGTAAATCAACTGGCAAATGTTTTTTTTTTTTAAAGAAATTCCCCATCCCTGCTTCGCACTGTTTTTTATGACGTGACAAAACATCGAGATTTCTTTATCATATTAACCGCCTGAATGCCATAATAACAGAAACAATTAAAAAGCCACGTGTCTCGCGTGAATCCATGTTCCACAGGAAGGATTAAGTTCAATGCTTTATACACATAAACCTTCTGAAATAAACTATCTAAATTATGGTGAACTCCGTTTTAAAATCCGTTGTGAAGTTTAGAAAAACAACAGTCACACAGACTGACACGAAAATCAACTTTAATTTATAATACATTTAGATAATAACATGTCAAACCAGACGTTTTATTACTGTGCAAATTGGAGATTTTTATCGAAATATTTATGAAAGTATTCTAATGATAATGACCATCATAATATTTGACTAAATCCACCGCAAAATAAGGGCTTTACAAAAATTGGTTATAGGTTTGGTAGAATTAGTAATAAATTATCAGTTCTTGTAAATACAGAAGGACGAAACTGTTATTTGGAGGGTAATTATATTCGGCAATTCGTAAGACACGTGGTAGAACTCTTCAAGAAAATCTTTTTATAAAATACAACTGACTTGCCAGAAAAACACTACCTTTCTGTTCTGTTTTTTCTTGTCTGTTTATATATGTGTGTACACAAATGGTAAAATAAATAAATAAGTGAAAAATAACATTCATTTCGAAAGTCAGTGTCTTTGGTTAATTGTTTTCGTTTTTAGAAAGTTAATTTGTTGAATACTAGGCTTTTGGTTACTTTGTATTAGTATTTCTTTTTTAGAGTTCCGTACCCACGGGGTAAAACGGGACTCTATTACTAAATCTACTTAGAATACATTGCACTAAAGTAGATAACTGATTAAGTGGCGATGGAATAAATATTATCTGAGATTATGAACACTGCTTTATACACAATTTGCTAACCCTTCTCTACACTTTTGTGGGCAACTGTACAAAGAGATGAGTACAGCATTTCTTTTTATTTTAAGAATTATTTCAATCTTAATGTCAGGGATTGCGCCCGCCAGCTGCTGTCTGCAATATTTTGTACGTGGAAAGCTACTCATCCAACTTCCGGTCTTTATAAATGACGACAGTTACTGGGTCTGCTATGTAGGTCACCGGTATCCATGATCGATTATATTAAACCTTTTGTCTTGAGTGTTAAAGGTCGCGTACAGGTAACGGGCCCTATTACTAAGGCTCCACTGTCCGCCCGTCTGTCACAGGGCTGTATCTTTTGTATCGTAATAGGTAGACACTTGTAATTTTCACAGAGTATGTGTACTATAGCCGCTATAACAACAAATAATAAACTTAGTAAAAAAAAATAGTGTAGTGAAAAATATAGTACGATGATAAGTAATCCTTGTTATTATGGTAAGAAGAGATTCCTTATTAGTTAAGAAGAAATAATATTGTTTTATTGAACCGTATCCGTAACGACTGCCAAAGATCCACGAATGACAGCCGGTACCAACGGCGTAACGTGCTTTCCGAGGCACGGAGGGGTCTCGGTATCTAAAGATGGCCACCCATCTACGGGCCATCCACGGCAAGCGTAGCTTAACCTGATCAATCGACCCGTGCAGCTGTTATTACTCCACAAGACCTTCAACCTTCATGATAAATCCTCAATCATATTTAATTGACATACGTCTGTACAAGCATTGAAACCAAAACATAAAACAACACAGGAACAAAGGGAATTAGTTGGGGAATTTCATACGTAGGTAACAATAAATTCTGCAGGCTGGGAATACGCCTAGTTATCAACAACTGTCGGCCTGATTTACTACTAGGAATTTATCGAGCTGACTAATTAGGTCCTGCCAATAGATAGATAAATAGAATACTCTTTATTATGTAGTAGCAGCGCACCGCGGTTTCACCCGTTTAAGTGTCGATCCTGTAGGTATTATCGTGACAAAAAGTATGATGATTAAGTATGATCAATATGAATATGAGTACTATAATATAAATGAACACTTAAATGATAAATAAAAACCATAATTTTTAAAATTATCTCAATAATTATATCATTATAATAATTTCTATCTATAACTTTTGATACGTAGATAATTTATAAGTTCACATAATTTTATAAGAATTGTTATTATTTTATTTTTTACCCGACTGCCAAGGAAGGGTTACACAGGTATGAAAAATTGACCTTTTTGAAAATTGATTGTTTGAAAGGTGTCTATATTAAGTAAATTTGGGGCGCTGAATTCGAATATGCTATTGATTTTTTTTTTATCACGTAAGGTTTTTTAGATAAATGAGGTATAGAAAAAATAAAATGTATGCCTCAAGTCGAAGTTTTATTAAAATTAAAAAAAAAAAACATACAAAGCTTACTCACACATTTAGATTCTCATGACGTTAGTAATAAAGTAACTTACAAAATTAACTGCTATAAATCCTTGTCACTGAAGCTTCTTTTTAAAGATTTTCGCATGTGTTCATTATTCTCAGTGTCCCTCTGCAACATCCAGCAATAGTCTGCAATCATGTTAACATTCCAACTCCCTTGATAATGTCTTTCCATAGCCTTTATGTCTTGATGGAATCTCTCTCCCTGTTCTTCACTTAAAACCCCAAGATTTTCTGGAAATAAACCCAAGTGAGATTTTAAGAAATGGACTTTTAAGCTCATGTTGCATCCCAATTTCTTAAAATGTTCTAACATATCTTCCACTAATCGGACGTACTTAGTCTGAACTTTTCTTATTGCCCAGAAAATTTTTAACAACTACTTTTAAAGAAACCCATGCTTCCTTTTCATCAGAGTTCATTTTAGTTTCAAAGTCTTTCATGAGTTTTCGAATATCTGGACCAACAAATGATAAATGATATTTATAACGACATTCAATCACATTTTACTGAATATTTTTAATAACTACCCACAAGTAAAATAAATATCGAAAATAAGAATTGTGATTATAGCATATTTGTGCTAGGGTAGCATTTATTAGGATTTCTAAAAAAAACTTACGTGATGGAATTTTTTCATTATTTCTCCGTTAATCAGCACCTCGAAATCCATAAGAAACCATTGTTCGATTTCAGTCAATTTTACCCATGCATACCTGTGTTATGTTTTTAAATTTTAATATTAGGTTAATACCATGTTGCTGTGCCCTAACAGGGTCCATAACTGTACTTTAGCTTGAAGTTTTATGTAACATCTTTATAAACATTATGGTATGCAAATAAATGAATATGAATATGAATATGATATGTGTTATTCTGATGTATATTGTATAAGCTATAAATAATACTGTAAAGTTTCATCAAAATCTGTTCAGTAGTTTTTGCGTGAAAGAGTAACGAACATCCATCCATCCTCACAAACTTTCGCGTTTATAATATTACTACTGCATCAATCGGTTTCACTCGCATCAGTTTCGATCCCGTAGGAATATCAGGATAAAATATCCCAAGTGTTAATCCTGGTTATAAACTATCTGTGTGCCAAATTTTATCCAAATCCGTTCAGTAGTAATGTTAGCGTGAAAGAGTAACAAACATCCATCCATCCATCCTCACCAAATTTTGCGTTTATAATATAAATAAAATATTAGGATTAAATAGGATATATATACTAATAATAAAGCTCTAAAGTTTGCTTGTTTGTTTGAACGCGCTAATCTCTGGATTTACCAGACGGATTTTCATTCGATAGTCCAATTCTTATTGAATTACAACCAAAGGCAGTCAAAACAACTTTGTTTAGGGCCTACTGCCAATCATTTTATACCTGCAGCATGTGGGCCAATTGCACGCAGCGAGACGTGACCGCTCTGAGAGTTCAATGTAACAATGCCTTCAGGATGTTGATGGGACTGCCTCGCTAGTGCAGTGCGTCAGCGATGTTTGCAGATAAGTGGATGGCTATTATGCCATAATTAGAAAAAGAGCAGCATTGCTGATGCGCAGAGTGAGAGACAGTCCCAACGGCTTCCTGAGGGTAGTTGCGTATCATGAGTCCTATACGGAGGCATTGGATTCGCCTACATATAGGATAAGTACTAGTTTGTTTTTGTACTACGTGTATTACTAATACTCTATGGATAACCTAGTCTGAAATAAATTATAAATATTAAAAAAAAATTACCCAGTAACTGGGTTGTGGAGGTCAGATAGGCAGTCGCTCCACGTAAAATAGGTACTGGTATCCAGTTGCATCCCGTCATATGGGAATCCGACCCCCACATAGTTGGGAAAAAGCTAATCAGATGATGATGATGTGGTATCTACAAACGTCACATGCGAACTACGCGTCATACTGATGTCACACAAAATCCTGCATCTCGCAAGCAGAGTTTACCGCGCAAGTAGCATAATACAACGGCCCGACATGAATCATCGGGCAGTTGCCCGCCAGACACAACATCCGTCTGGTCGAAGGTGTGGTTCGATCCTCAATTTTCTATGGAGGATGAGTGAACTTACACGCTGTTCCTCATATACCTCTATTATAAAATGAGTCTTGAGGAAGGTTATAGGCTGCATAACATCACGTTATACGACCCTTAGGAGCGGAGCAAAAAGAAAAAAAGTCGAAAAGAACGCTAAGCGAAAACGATGTAAGAGCGCGGGCGGGCGATGCGATGCGATGCGATGCGGGTTGATCAGGCCCGAAATTTCACAATGGAAAATCTTATCGCTAAAAGTGATCTTTTAAAGACAACCTTTGGATGGATTAAGAGAGGAGAGAAAATACCAATCTGTAGTTCTGATTGAATGTACGCTTTTATAATTTCTACCGTGACAATATTATCGTGTACATCCACGTCCATAGAATGTATGGAAATGCGTGCACGTTATAACGATAATTTAATAGCGTCTTCATATATTTCCACACATTTTACCATTTACAATAATTAAATTGACTTAAATAAAATTCAAGAAGCGTGGAGCACTGTAGGAACTACAATCGGTAGCAATAATGCTAACAATGCTAAATGCTTCCCCGCGCTTACAGTTTAGCGGGCAGTCGTCTTCCCAACGCCGTAGCAACAACTTGTGTTCTGAATAGATTATGTAAGACACGTCACTGTGCTAATTAATAGTACCTAAATATACTTTATACAGCACACTGGCATTTTATTTACAGCCTTGTCAAACTAACAATATCAAAGGTACGAGCACACGTATAATTATTTTTTATTTTATAATTTTTTTGTGCGTGATAAAATCGTGTTTTTTAGTTTTTGTTTTGAAACTACATATTTATTTAACTAGTTTTAAAGCAGCCTAGTTTTTTATCTAAATTATACACCCTGTTGCTTAATACATGATAACTCGTGAACTTCTATGCGTGACTGAAACCAATCGAGTGAAAAAGAAAGCGCTATGTGATTGGAAACCTTAACATAATTATAGACAATTACTGTGCGACCAATAATATTATTATGTATGATTGTTGGAACGATTGTTGTAATTGGAGCTATTAGGGGCATTCGAGTTGATTGTTATTATTTCTTTTATGAATCTTTTTGTTTATTATTGTAGCAGCACATCATAATCAACTTATAATATTTCCACTGGGATCTAAATCTCTGGGACTAATATTCCCACAGCTGGGATGTGTCCCCGTGTGTGTGTGTGTGTGTGTGTTATTACAGGTGGCCTCCTCTCGGTGAGAGGGAGTGAGCCGTAACCCACCACGCGAGCCCAGTGCGAGTTGGTTGACTTCGAATTTTTGGTTCGAAGTCATGGCGGTTTCCTCACGATGTTTTCCTTTACCGTTTTGAGAGCAGTGGTGATGAAATAATATACGCAAAATAAAGCGCCTGACTGGGTTTAAACATATCCAACTCGTAAGTCGGGGCCGTTACCAGTGCTCCTCCAACCTCCACACGAAGCGGCACATTTGGAGACCAAACTACGTAACATAACAACGCGCTTGTAATCTCTGAAGAGTTAGACAGAGCTGTACCTATCGCACACCCAAAGTTACGTTTAAGTCTCATGTGATAGGGGCGAGTCTAAACCGGGCACAAATCCAGACTAAAAAACATCCAGGCTAGAAATTCCTGATTGAAAATCCCAATAACACTATTGTTATTGGGTTTTTCAATCAGGAATTTCAAAGTAGCAGCCCGGAGTTCGGAGTCATCGTTCTGGGTTCGATTCCCAGGCCCTACCTGGGAATCTTACGATGACTTAATCAAGTTAATTGAAAAGCATAAGCGTCCTTCTACACGGAGAGAAAAATCTTAGAAAAATGACTGCGCTGTCTCATAATCTGAGTGCATTTGAGTGGTAATGGAAAAATTACCATGCTAGCACAGTAAAAATTCTTATGCTGTAAAGTAAAATTTATTAGACAAATAGTGAATTTTTCCCAGTGTCACTAAGAAAATTTTCTGTACTATGTCACTTGCGCTCACTTTACAGTGACGAGTAATTTTTTTTTTAGTCACAGTAATTTTTCTAAGAATTTTCTCTCCGTGTATCTGCGAATAACAACAAGCTACGCCTTTCCGTTTGCCCTTTATTGCAGAAATCATTAGGGAGCCCATGCACGCCTCCAAGCTAATATGTTGCAATACTTCCTGCTACGAGGCTTACTTTAAAACGTTCTATATTCGTGATTTCAATCGTAATCGCAACTATTACGATTCTTGAACGTGACTGCAAATAACGATCGGACATCTAGAGATATATGTATATCTCGTGCATCATCATAATGTAGAAATATACACCAGTATGTATATCGTGCAGGCATGCATAATGTGATATCTTTTGCATTTTGATGCATTCTTATGCCTTCGGATGAGCATACAGTTGCATGGAAATCTTGGATTAATTATAGCAGTTCCGTTACTGACAGACAAAGGTAAGACAAAAGACGATATGGATGAATTATCTGAATGGTGACCTGGGGGGTACTTGCGTAACACACTATCAGTAGCAATGGGTTTTATTTTGACAGTTCAACAACATTCATTGCGTTATTTACGTTGTTAAGCAGACACATTTTTCTAACATATGGAGCAATGGATTAGCAATATGCTTCAAAATTATTCAAATTGAGAGTATTAGTGTGTTATGTGTGGTGCTGGCTAGAAAGGGGGGTGACTACTGAGATGAGGAAGTATTGATGAAGAAGACATGTAGCGCCGACTCCAAATAAATTGGAATAAGAGCGAGAGACTGATAATAAGGTTATAGAGGTATGTGTGTTCAAATCACGTCGGGGTCACCAGTATACAGGTATGAGGAACAGGGTGTAAAATTCACTAATTCTTCATAGAAAAGGGATGATCTTCCGACCAGATGAGTGTTGTTTCTGTTCGGCAACTGCCCGACGATTGGTGTCGAGACGTCGTATATGTGCTAGTTTCGCGGTAAACTTTGCTTGCGCGATGCAGGATTTTGCGTGACGTCAGTGTAAAGCGTAGTTAGTATGTGGTGTTGTAGATGCCTCCACAATGTTACTGACAGACAACGCACAGCCTGAACCACTGAGTATACTTGCTGGATATATCATACTTCTATAGGATGTAGAGGAGATCTAAGATCGAATTTCCAACAACAGCAATCGAAGTCTCGGCTTATTTATACTAAATAAAAAAACAGTTAGACACTTTTGAATTGCCAAGGAGTCAGTCAGTCAGAAAGATGTAGGTAGCTAGTTTACAATGATGAGGTGGCTACCCCATAGCTGCATGAACAAGGTCTAAATTCAGATCGAGTCCTAAACGTTGCTAAAATCCACATTTCGAAGTTATGTCATCATTAACCAGGCACACAAATGTGACATCCGGACTGGAAATTTCTGATGGAAACTTGGGGTTTGATCCTAGGATCACTCATTCAGCAGTGTCGCCAGCGAACACTACATCAATGAAGCAGTGAAATTAAGATTAATTCTGAGACTTTAACAACAAAGTCTTCAAGACAACCCTGCAGTGTCCAGGCCATCAGTACTAATACAATATTCAGAAAGGTAGATAAATCGTTCCCACTGTAAGGTTGACATGGCATATCGCAATTAGTGCCCCAAGCGGCTCCAATTTAAGCTATAGTTTTAATTGCGAGCCTTCGTAATTGGCGCTATAATATTTTTGGAAGATTCGGCGCAAACTTGCGATTTGTCGTAGTAAAGCTGGGTTTAAGTTTTTAAGGAGGGAATTTTGTTGCGTCACTTCTTCCCGGTCATTCTTATGTCACTGTCATTGTTATGTAGACAGTCTTATGTCATTTTGACGTTCAAACAGTGCTGATTCAAAGCCGAGTTTGGATAAATGACTTTTGATTTTGATTTCACCAATGTCAACAGTTCTTCCGATACTTACACACATATGATTATGTTACTGGGTTGTTATTATATTTTAATGGTATTTTGTTATTTGTTTAAGGCATTACATTCATGTAAAAAGGCTGATATTTTGTATTTATTCTCTACAATAGTGTCTTGTAATTTTTCTTTGAAAATATTACTATGCCGACGGTTTTTTTACAAATGTATAGGCACATAATTATACTGCTCTTATATGCCCATATTATTTTAGGATATTCCACTGGGTCGTTCAATTTGTAGGACGAAATTCACAGAACACACTACGAATGTGAACTATATTAGTAATTTTATACACTTGCTTATATTATTTCATGATATTTCACGAGGCCATTCGATATGTATCAGTTTTTTGTTTTTTTAATAGATATGTATCTACAGACACTTGCGTGCAAAAAAATTGACCCTTTACCTTGTTAAAACAAGTGACAAGTGACAACGATGTGTCGCGCATTTGAAAGAAGTCACGATCTCGTATTTACCTGTAACAAAAGAGAAAAATAATTAGTGTTGTTACTCACAAGTACATCTTAATGAACATCATAATGAAAACTAAATATTTTTAGGTACAAATAAGCCAGAGTAAACTCCTTGCTAAAACCAAAAACAAAACCGATTTTTTTAAAGTGTTCGTGAGACTATACGCAACTAGCGGTGCCCCGAAATAATCAAATCTTTTTTCTTTATAATCTTAGTTAAGATACTTATTTTTAACTAGCTGCAACCCGCGGCTTCACCCGCATAAGTCTCGATCCCGTAAGAATATCGGGGTAATAAGTATTATATGTGTTAATCCTGGTTATAAACTATCTATGTGCCAAATTTCATCAAAATTGATCCAGCCGTTTGAGCGTGAAGAAGTAACAAACACACACACACACACACACACACACATGCACACACAAACTTTCAGCTTTATATTATAAAGCCCAACTATCACACTATAACACTAATATTATTAGTGTGATAGTTACTTACACAGTGTGTAACGTTAAATGCGCAAAACCTGAAAATAGTTTGATCAGAATAACGAGCAGAATTAATTGAACCACTTTTTAATATAGGTCACATTTTTCAAAAAATCTTCATTAAAAACGTTGCCGTGTCTATTTATTAATAGGTCAAGCAAGCCAATGTCAGCGCGGCGCAGCGGCCCGGTGACGACTTCTCCCTCCGTAAAGCGTCGTCGCAGACGCAAGAAACGATCAGAATGGCCAGTAAAACTAAAACAGCACATAAAACCTTTACAATTTTTTAAGGACTTATTTTCTCTCTGAAATAGGTCAATTGAATTAAAAATCAGTTGGGGTCTGTCTGAGGTTTTGCGCATTTAACGTTACACCTTGTATATACTTTATATATTTAAAGCAAAATATATATCAGGAATTATCGTACATACGTTTTGACGAATAGAGCGTTTAGAGCAATGTTATTTTTAAATCTTTAACAAAACGCATAGTCTATTGTATAGTGTGCGGCGTGCCTTACGCGTCGAATTCCGTAGAGTCTGTAACTGACCCAGTTCCATTGCGCCCATGTTTTTGTTTGAGACCGCACCGTTTACGTACTTTACGGTGAATGGATAGGTTTTTATTTAAAATAAATACTGGCGAAATGAATGACAAATGCAATTTTGAATTTTACACGGAGTTGGAGAATAGTGGACATGGTTTGCTCGTGCAGTTGTGACTGTTTTAAAAGGATCCTGTTTTTTAACACCAAGTTGCTGACCAAGTGCTGTTCAAGTACCAGCTCGCTAATAATTAGCTGGCTACCTTGCCGGCTAGTAGATACTAGCTGGGGCAGTGGTCGCCCAATGGTAACCGCCGCGACATACATATTGTAGGTCGTAGGTTCGAACATAGACAGGCGCTATACTTTGTCTAAATTATTTCATCACCACTGCTCTAAAAACGGTGAAGGAAAATATCATGAGGAAACTGGCATGTCTTAGAACCAAAAATTCGAAGACATGTGACACAGACCAATCCGCACTGGGCTCGCATGGTGGATTATGGCCCACTCCCTCTCACAGAGAGGAGACCTGTGTCCCAGCAGTGGGAACATTAAGTATAGGCTGATTATTGTGGTACTGGTTTAATAATCAGTTGGGATTTCGAAACTGTAATCAATTCTAAAGGGTGGGATACCCTTTTATCCGTTCATTATGCAGTTTTAAATGTGAAATTATTGTTACATACACATGATACACACATATGGACCGACAATTAAATATAACCGCACTTGGTCTGCGGTTATGGTACCGTTTATGCTATGTACAGTAACTTTATAACATCTATGAGTAATAAAAAGTTGCTAACGGATATATGAGAGATTCCAAAGCGATATTACCACCTTGGAGCTATTCCATAATAGTTGTAGTTTTAGCTCCATGTGAAGAGTTTGTCTGGCAAGTGACTAATACCGCCATAATAAAATAATACATTCATACATTAAGCTCACGCCTTCTTCCCATGGGGGTAGGCAGAAACAATAAAACGATCTATAAATACAAGGAGTATTTTGAAACTGCAGAACGCCACCTATTACGATCCTTATTATACTCCTTTTGCCTCGTTTACATTCATATATCTGGTCATACACGCTTGCTGGCTGCGAGTACTACGCATCTGACCCTTCTGAAGAACATCACCAATTAGGTGACAATAAATGTCCTCCTAGGGTCCCCTCCTAGGGTCCTCACCTGAGGTTTCCACTCACATCTCCCTTGTACTCTCCTTGTACTCACAATACCTTTTGTTAGTCGTGTTTCAATCATCTTCTGAACGTGACCAAACCATCTAAGCCATATTCTTTTCAATCAATAGTAAGATAAAAATGAAATGCGTTTTATTTCCTGCTTTTACAATATTTCTAAAACTTTACTAAGTTAAAATAAGTTTTAAAAAAAGGTTTGAAAGTAAGTCACCGTCAAAATTGGAACAAGGACGCGCGGGCTCACTAAAGATGGAAGGAGTGAAAGGAGGCATTTGCCCAGCATGCCTATTGACAACCGTTCGATACGCTTCCGTGCCTAATCGAACATCAATCAATTTTACCAAAAGAGGCCTCTAAAGGCTGTTCCCAAATGAAAATCCCGAAAATTTTGTCAGTTTAAATGCAATAGACGACCCCCATTCTTCCGACAGCTATTTTGCTGTTGGGGACAAGGCAGATTTGTGATTGAAAACGTGCCATTTTGTATACAACGTGTAACGTTAAATGCGCAAAACCTGAAGATAGTTTGATCAGAATTATAACGAGCAGAATTAATTGAACCGCTTTTTAATATAGGTCACATTTAAAACGTTGCCGTGTCTATTTATTAATAGGTAAAGCAAGCCAATGTCAACGCGGCGCAGCGGCCCCGTGACGAATCCTCCGTCGATTGAGCGTCGTCGCAGACGCAAGAAACGATTAGAATTGCCAGTAAAACTAAAACAACACATAAAACCTTTACAATTTTTTTAATGACTTATTTTCCCTCTGAAATAGGTCAATTGAATTAAAAATCAGTTGGGGTGTCTGAGGTTTTGCGCATTTAACGTTACACGTTGTATATGAGTATAGTAGTTATTGTGTAACAGGAACCCGACACTTTTGTTTTAAGTATTTTGATTGGGTGGTGAATCTGGAAGTAACCAATAAATCATAATGTGTTAGTGTATTGGCGTGCTCTAGCAGACATATGGCAATTAATATAATTTAATTTTTTGTGCTTCGTAATGTTAATTATTTACTATTGTATAGAATCAAGTTCTTCTAACTGAATAGACAACTATGGTGCTGGGGAGTTTGTTGCGCCACTTCTTCCTAGCAAAAGCACTAGGAAGTGAAAGGAATGATAAATTACGGGAATTTTGGGGGACCGTCTTACGTAATTTTTACATTAAAAAGTGCTGACTCTCAGCCTAGTTTCAATAAATGTCTTATGATTTTGAAAAGTTGCACAACATTGTAGCCGGCTACATTTGATTTTGCGGGCGACAAAGATGCGCAACTGTTTCTCAACCTTTTTTTTTTAATAAAAACGCGGCATTCTTTTGCCATGCAACATTGCTGTGTGTACTACATCTTGAAGGTGACATATTCGTCTTTGATAGGCGTGACCTACAAGATATATAATTGTATTAGAGGTCTCTCACCCCTTGTTCACAATACGAAACATTAACCCAACATTTAATCAAATTAAGTACAAGTACAATAAAGATAATCTAAAATAATTATTTGTAATGTCTGAAACATCCCAAATTCAGTGAAAATAATTAAGTACTGTGTGTATGTAAATGTTAAACAAGCACTAATTTGAAGATAGATTACATAGAATACTCTTTATTACGTACACCATAAAAATTACAGATATGAATGTAGAAATTTTACAAGGGATGTCACAATTAGAAGTGCTTATTACGCAACTTTGGATTAACATCACGCCTGTATGCCTCGAAGGGTTCGGCAGAGGTGTACTTATAGGATCTACATCCTCATTATACCAGTTATGTTTTAAGTCTCATGTAATAGAGGTGAGCTTATTACTATAAATTGAATAGGGATTAATAACACTAACATCTGAAGGACAAATCTAGTTACTTATAAAACGTTCAAATTCAAAAACTTGACAGAAATGTAGGTAGATTACAGGTTTTTTAGAGATTGAGACTGAGATTAAAATAGCCGTTTTATTGTGAAAGCGTAACAAACAAACATGCAAAAATCAAATATTTTCCCTTAAGATAAGTTGACAGACTTAAGACATGTTTCCTCTCGATGTTGTCCTTCACCGATGTCCAAGATAAACTTACAAATTACATACATAATTATGATAGAGCTGGTGGGCTGACTGGTATTCAGCTGCATCCGGTTACACTGAAAGCCGACCCCAACATAGTTGGGAAAAGGCTAGGCAGATGACGAATTATAATAGAGCTCATGCCAAATTGGCCAGTGCATTTAGAAAACTAAAACCTACCGGTCGATTCTGTAAAAATCTCACAGTGAAATCATAAGTGAAGTGGGCACTTAATAGCAGTGGCGTGCCTAGGGGTTAAACTTAGGGCAAGCCAACAAACTTACAAAAAAAAAAAAAACTAAGTACCTACCTACCGTATCGCCTGTCAAAGTTGTGCCTACCGACTGATTCGTTTTAGTTCTTACTAATATTCTAATTTCATAATTGTAAGTTTTTGCTATTAGCAATTAAAATGAAATGTTTTTAATAGCACCATTTTTTTCTTATATAAATAAAATACTCAAAGTATTTGTAATCCTTTACAAAATCGCAACCTTTTCATTTTCAAGTTATCAGTTTCGTGTATAATATGATAAGACGTATAAGAGCCCTCTATTAACATTATTGGCACAACAGAGCTTCTCGAAAAATATTACAATCTGGCCACTAGATTGCGTACAAGTTATTGATTGATTTCTAACTACACATTGTTTACGATGTTGATAATATTTATAATTATAATTACTCACAATGTGAACAGCCATAACTCTTCAATCTTCGTTTCTTTACCACAGACCGATGACAAACAGCACACACACGCACACGGAAGGCATGGTAAAAATTACTAGACAGATTTACTTTACCTTCAGCTGCTTTAATTTTTACAATTTTTACAAGCGGACTTTACAAAATATAAAAATTATATATTCTAACTCAAAACGGCGTAAAAAGTTGGTGAACGTTTTAATTTCTACCAACAGCTGCTTTTCTATTGCAATTTTCGATAATTCGGAAAGCCGTTCTTGTTCTTGGGTACTTATTTCTTAATTAAATATGTGTGAATACTTATTAAACATGTAAAAGCACGTTCCGCGAGACAACTTGTCGCAGGAATGGTCACAATTAAATCAATTAAATGAGCTATCTTTAAAAGTTCCGGAAAGGCACCCTGAAGGCAATTTTCGACTAAAATGCCTATTACGTAATTTAGATTTCTGAGAAATACTCAAAAAGTAGGTTTAGGTGAAGTAATGAGATTATATTCGTCTGTAAAACTTGAAAGTATTTACCTTTCCGAGTAAAGATTGCACATACCTACTTTAATCCATCACAAGGCACATTTGCAAGCGTTTCCGAATTCATTTTAATGTCAAAAAACTTTTTAATCACTTCAAAACAAAGATAATCACCGCAAAACTAATCACAACACATAAATTCACAGAAAATGTCAAAGCAAAAAATGCACCAGTAACCGCTCGAAACGAACTTGAACTAATTTGAAATTGTATCATTCCATTCCATAGATCGAGTTTTGCACAGCGACGCGCTCATTCATACTATTTACACACAAACGCCTCGCTGTATGTTCCATTCATAAAAAATCAAAAGCCAGGCTTAAAAATCAGTACAATTTGGAAAATAAGTACATACTAATGTTATCAACAACGTGAACAATTTGTATACAAATAGTGAGAGGTCCAGAAGCCTCAGCAGAAGAATTAAATATTATTCTTCGAGTATGTAAATCTGGCAACCTTGCATCGAACGTATAGCAGGCGGCCGCCGGCCGGGGCGCGCGGTTTTTATTATTCTTATCAATTCTTGCGACATGATTGAGTTGGTTAATTTACAAGTTTACTTGTGTAGTTTTATTTTTTTTAATTTTTTATTGTTAGGCTCACGTTTGACTGAAAGCCGGGCTTTTCGGCTTTAATGAAAGGAACGCCCCTGCTTAATAGTGTTAATCCCTAACGAATGACAACTCACTCCACGCTCACTTCACCCAAGCCTCCACGGTGAGATGGTTACAGAATCGCACGGCTGAGCTAATTTCACAAAACAATAGCTCACATTTGAACGACAGTCAGAGTGAACACTGAATACTATTTTATTTTACCGATTGTAGTTAGAAAGTTAGACAATGCAGTCACTGCTGATTTCACGCGTCGCTCCAATAGACTAACTTTCATCTACTTACCTTGAGGAAGTATCTAATGCAATGACTAGAAATACTAAAGAAAGTAATACAGTACTCAGATATTTATTTTTTCCATTTTAACAAGATATGGGCCGACTTTCACCTACCTACCATGAAGAAGGTATCTAATGCAATGGCCTTTTACAATAATTTACGGACGGTTATTTGTTGAAATTAAGACTCTTGTATCTTTAGCAATAATGAAGCAAAGACCTCATTAGCTTTGCATAGAAGACCCTCCCGTATGGAAGTAGTTATCACGGGTTAAATTAACTTACGTATCTATTGTTCAGCAATAAAAAATGCTACCATTGATAAGCAAAACGATTCGTTTAACTCTAGCATAATGCTCCCACTGGAGGGGCCCGTGGCTAAATAATAATAGCCGCACAGGTCGATTGGTCAGGTTGAGCTACGCTTGCCGCGCTTGGTCTGTGGATGGGTGACCATCTTTACATACCGAGACCCCTCCGTGCCTCGGAAAGCACGTTAAGCCGTTGGTACCAGCTGTCATTCGTACATCTTTGACAGTCGTTGCGGATATCCGAAAGTCTGACAACCAGTCTTACCTAGGGATATCGTATTACCCAGTAACTGGGTTGTGGAGGTCAGATAGGCAGTCGCTCCATGTAAAATACTGGTATTCAGCTGCATCCGGTTAGACTGGAAACCGACCCCAGCATTGTTGGGAAAAGGCTAGGCAGATGATGTTCCCACTGTTGAGAGGGAGTGGGCCATAGTCCGCCACGCGGGCCCAGCACGAGTTGGCGGATGTGTGTATTGCTCTAGGACATCTCACATCTAGGGTTTCCTAACGCTATTTTCCTTCACCGTTTTGAGAGCAGTGGTGATGAAATAGGTATTTACACAAAATAAAGCTGTCTGGGTTTGAAACTGCGACGATTCAAACAAGTAATTCCTCAATTTAACTTTCGTTCTTATCAAAATTAGATCACTGAGCTGTGCTGCAGAGAGCAGTGGTAATTAAATTAATACACAAAGTAAAGTGCCTGTCTGGTTTCAACTTCAAACTCACGACTTTACACCTCTTAAGGGCTCCCGCAGATAAGCGCGACGCGACGGTGCGACACGATTCTGGTAGAGCAAATTCCACGAAGGTTTCACTGAAATTGTTCTACCAGTGTCTTGTCGTCGCGCTTGTCTGCGGGAGCCTTAAGTCGGGGACGATACCACTGGGTCAGCACTGCTCGAATGACACTCTAAAATAAAAAAGCAAAGCTTTCTGTTTCAATAGATAAAGAAAAAAATATCATTGCTGGGTGTATTTTGTCGTGTCATTCTAAACGGATACCTACTTATCTATCTTCAACAAGATGCTGGCTTCAGATCCAGTTAGCTGAGATATTGATCTTTGTCTAATGGCTCTTTTATTGGGACATCATAAAATGGCGTATAAAAGCCGTCAAGTTTGGAACACACTCACGTTATGCTGCGATATGTGACGTGGTCTGGTCTTTAAGTACCTGATACCTTTAAATAATAGCTTTATGCAAATAGAAATGTATACTATAATACTGCGGAAGAGTTTTTTTTTTTTTTGTTCAAACGCTCTAACCTACAGAAAACCGGATATCCGATATCTTTATTATTGTTTAAAACAATCTCTGAAGCTGTTTAATCTGGCGGGTTCTTTGAGTTAGAAAGCTCGACCAACTTAGCGGGCCTTTTTAAGGTTTTTCAGAAAGTTCGCTCATGTTACTGTGTAGAAAAGGTACTTATGTACCCGAAAACTCGCTTGTGCCCACGTTAAATAAAGTAAATTCCCAAGTACTTGAACCTCGATGCGCAAAACCGCCCGTACAGTCGCGAGCATAAGTACCTCACAATTACGCAAAGCAAATCAAATACAGGTTGAAATTGAAAACATGCGACAAATCGAAATGAGAGATTGTACTCATCATTGTGAACAACTTTTACTATGAGATTGTACGTAAGCAAATAATTATTAGTCTATAGAAATAAATGATTATTATCCATTGCTCAGTTGTGTACTAGCGCTCGCCAGAACAGTCGTTTTATTTACATGACTCATCACCCCTCTATACATACGTACACAGTAGGTACACTTACATTTGGTGACCCCGATATCACTAACACGCGCCGCGATTTAAAGTAATTTTTTTCGTGATTGTTCCCGTGTCGTGATAACTGCACTGCACAACCTAATCAGCCTTCCACAAGCGGATCTCCCTGGTTAGTTTTCAAGAGGCACATAGTTATCCAGACATGACGTCAAGCGGAAACTGTGGAAATGGGGCAGCATTATGCGGAGCAACGGACTTCAAGCAGACCGACGTGGCGGCAATAGGAATGTCCTCGAAGATACCCGAATTTTGGACCGAAATGCCCAGAGTGTGGTTTGCCCAGTTCGAGACAATGATGGCTCCTCAAAAACAAGGCGACGAAGCAAAATACGGCGTTGTGCTGGCCAACCTCAACAAAGACGCGATAAGTCAGGTGGCCGACATAATAATTTCGCCTCCTGCCTCCAATAAATATGGTGCCCTTAAAGAGAGACTCCTTGCCGTATACGAAGAATCCGAAGAGCGGCAGTTCCAAAAGCTGGTAAGTGAAGTGGAATTAGGCGACCAAAAACCGTCACAACTGTTAAGACGAATGAGGGAATTGGCACGTAAGAGTCAGGTAGCCGAAAAAACACTACATAGCCTGTGGACATCAAGACTTCCAGATCATGTTCGAGCAGTTTTAATGGTCAGTCAGGACCAAAAACTCGACAACCTCGCCGCTATAGCAGACAAGATTTTGGAAGGAAAATCAGGTGAAGTGTCGGAAGTATCAAGCGGTCCAAATCAGCTTATCGTTGAGTTAGTTAACCAAGTGAGCAAATTAACCATGGAAATAGCAGCGTTAAAAGCCAACTCGCATGGCAATGGACGTCATACTTATAGACGCAATCGAAGCCGGTCGCGCCCAAGGTCCCTCTCAAGATCGAGGATTACGCCCGACAGCCCAAACTGGTTATGCAAGTATCATTTCCGGTACAGGAATCGAGCCCGGAACTGTGAAAAACCATGCAACTGGAAAAAGCCGTCGGAAAACTAAGTTCTGCGTTGACAGAGGCGGTCGTCAGCGCTATCATTCCTTCAAACCGCCTATGCGTTACCGACCGAAAAAGTGGGTATCGTTTTTTGGTTGATACTGGCGCTAACATCTCAGCAATACCCAGAAGAGGAAACCGTTTAAAAACAGACGACACATATAAAATCTATGCCGCAAACGGAACAAAAATTAAAACATACGGTGACAAAACGCTGACGTTAAATCTAAACTTGAGACGGCCATATCGATGGACTTTCATAGTTGCTGACATTACGCAACCAATACTGGGTGCCGATTTTTTAGAAAAGCATAACATTTTGGTGGATATCCGGAATAAACGTTTAATAGATGGTACGACTGGACTTCAGAGGAACGCAAAGTTAATGAAGTCAAGCACACCAACACTTCGGACCTTAAACTTGACCGACGATTATGCAGACATTTTGGCAAAATACCCGAACATTTTAAAACCGCTCGACACACAGTCGCAACCCAAGCATGACGTGGTTCATCAAATCATTACCAACGGACACCCTGTTTACTCCAAGTCAAGACCTCTACCGGCGGACAAATATCTAAGAGTAAAAAAAGAGATAGAACATATGCTAGAGACAGGATTATGTAGGCCTTCCAAGAGTCCGTGGGCAAGCCCATTGCTAGTGGCGACCAAGAAAAACGGTGAATTACGCCTATGTGGAGATTACAGGAGATTGAACGCGATCACTGTACCGGATAGATACCCGATTCCAAGAGTACTAGACTTCACGTACCTATTACCAGGAACCAGTATATACTCAAAAATCGACCTGAAAAGAGCCTATAATCAGATCCCAGTACAAGAAGTAGAAAAAACCGCAGTGATTACCCCGTTCGGTCTATTCGAATTTCCAAGAATGCCGTTCGGATTACGAAATGCAGGTCAAACCTTTGTCAGATTCCTGAACACAGTCTTAGCTGGACTCGACTTTATTTTCGTGTACATAGATGACATACTAGTGACGTCATCATCAGTCAGCGAACACCAACGTCATTTACAAGAAGTATTTAAACGGTTAGATGAACATGGCATCGCAATCAATCAAGAAAAGTGCGTGCTGGGCAAACCTCAAATAGAATTCCTTGGATATCAGATTACAAACACCGGAATCAAGCCATTACCTGACAAGGTCGAAGCGATCACCAAGTATCCGATTCCGAAAACAGTGCAAGAATTGCGAAGATTTCTAGGCATGATCAATTTTTACCGAAACAACATTCCACAAGCAGCGCGTCATCAAAAACACTTGAACAAATACCTAATTGGCTCAAAGAAAAATGACAAAACCGAAATACAATGGACTCCAGAAGCACTAGAAGCATTCGATCAATGTAAAGAAAGTCTAAGCAACGCTGTTACATTGACTTCACCAACAATGCATTCCCCGCTATCGCTCATGACAGATGCATCCCAGACATGCGTAGGCGCCGTTTTGCAGCAGTATGAAAACGGAAACTGGAAGCCTCTTTCCTTTTTTTCAAAGGGACTGAGTGAAACGCAATCAAGATATAGCACATATGATCGAGAATTGCTGGCAATTTACATGGCAGTAACACATTTTCAGCCTTATGTCGAGGGACGAGAGTTGATTGTATATACCGATCATAAGCCATTATGTCATGCCTTCACCAATAAACAAAACTCCACAAGTAAAACGATAGCACCAAGGAGGTTACGTCACTTAGAGTTCATTGCACAATTCACGACAGACATCCGTCACCTATCCGGTAACATGAACCCAGTAGCTGACGCATTATCGCGAGTCGAACAAATAGATTGCCCAACACCTGTGGATTGGAATGAGATAGCAGATATGCAGGGCAATGACATTGAACTCGCTCAGCTATTGAACAACAATAACCTTAGCTGGAAAAGTATGCAATTATCAGGAACAAAACAACTATTTTGCGAAAATTCAAAACCGAACCCAAGACCATATGTGCCGAAGTCACTTCGAAAACAAGTATTCGACACTATGCACAACATAACGCATCCCGGTATAAGATCATCAAAGAAAATGATCTCTGAACATTATTTCTGGCCACGCATGAATACTGATGTTGGTATTTGGGCTAAAACATGTCAGGCATGCCAGAAAAGCAAGACACACAGGCACAACTCGTCTCCAATCGGAAGTTTCCCACCAACAGCACGTTTAGATCACGTGCACATAGACATTGTTGGTCCATTACCAGAATCCAGAGGCAACAGATACATTGTCTCAATGATCGACAGAGGAACGAGATGGATGGAAGCTGTACCAGTTGCAGAGATAACAGCAAAAGTCGTAGCAGACGTTCTCATGAACACCTGGATATCGAGATTCGGATGCCCAAACACCATAACTACGGACCAAGGACGACAGTTCGAGTCAGACTTATTCATCGCTCTGACTAAGTCACTTGGTATCAAGAAGACCAGGACCACAAGTTATCATCCGCAGTCAAATGGTTTAGTTGAACGCTGGCATAGATCAATGAAAACTGCTCTAGTAGCACGTGGTAATACTGCAAACTGGTCGAACGAATTACCATTTGTCCTACTAGGATTAAGAGCGGCATTACGATTGAAAGAAAATGTCAGCCCCGCACAAATGTTATACGGAACGAACATACGTCTACCTGGAATGTTTATCGAGCCGAAAACGCAAGTTACATCACCAGAAACCTATGCACAGACTCTCCAAAGGACAATGGCAAAGCTGAGCCCGTTTAACAACAACCACCACGCCACAACCCACAAACCATTTATTCACCCAGACATGAAAGATTGTGAATACGTATACGTCAGAACGGATGCAGTTAAGAAACCTCTGACCCCGTCATACGAAGGTCCATACAAGGTGTTAGAGAAGCAGGAGAAGCATTTCAGAATCCAAATGCCAAGGAAAACATCTGTAGTATCAGTGGACAGACTAAAACCAGCCTACATTTTAATAGAAGATAAGGTAAATGAACCTTTAGCACACATAAAAAGTACCAATAGAGACGTGAACGAACACAAGAGTGCTGAGCCAGCGGGAAATAGCAAGACCGCGCCGAAAACAACACGTTCAGGCCGCGTCATACGTCCAGTGGTACGTTTCGCAATACCGTAACATCAGCAAGAGAGATGAGACATGATTTTTTTTCTTTTTTTTAATATTTTCTTTTTATTCAAGATTTTTTTTATATTGTTTTTCATTGTTTACCTATTACATTTTTTCTTTTATTATTTTCAATTTGTTATGTAAGCGTACTATCAAAGAGTATTAGAATTTATTTAAAAAAAAGGGGGGAATAATGTACGTAAGCAAATAATTATTAGTCTATAGAAATAAATGATTATTATCCATTGCTCAGTTGTGTACTAGCGCTCGCCAGAACAGTCGTTTTATTTACATGACTCATCACCCCTCTATACATACGTACACAGTAGGTACACTTACAAGATAAAACCTGAAATCGCGAAAAAAAAATCAGCTGTTCCCTACATTTATGTTCGCATAACTCGTCAAAATGTAGGGAACAGCTGATTTTTTTTTTCAATTTCAGGTTTGGTCCCATGGTAAAAGTTGTTCATAATGATGAGTACAATCTCCCATTTCGATTTGTCCCATGTTTTCAATTTCACCCTGTATAATAAAAAGGCTATGTAACATCAAGCTACGACACGAACGCCGAGCAAAAAGAAAAATAGCCAAAAAGAACACCAAGCGAACGAAGTAGTTGTGCGGGCAGACCATACAATGCGATGCGGAACAAATTTGGTGAAGCGTAAAGATCGTGGGTATAACCTGGATGCGGGTAGGTCAGATCTGGTCATTATATCGAATCTTTGGGGAGGCCTATGTGCCCTTCTGTGGCGTTGGCAGACCAATAGCCAGGTGTGTGGTTGACCTACAGAAGATCGCGGGGAAGACCTAGATGAGACTCGCAAAGACCAGGGAAGCATGGCACAAAAGGTAGGAGCCGAATATTCAGCAGTGGGTGGAACAAGGCTGCCGGTGATAATGATGATGATGATGAAGAAAAGCAGAGGACAGCACCAACCAAAAACATCTGACTGAAATGGCAGCTGAAACATCTAAGACTATGATGATGCAGTGAAACTCTTTCGGGTGACATGATCTAGTCAAAACTCGAGACGCTTCGCAACAAAACCGTCCGGTGATGTATTCCAGTAATGTTTTGCTTCATAAGTCAGTATTAAAACCACACACAGTCGTATGAAACACCTGCGGAAGCGTTACGACTCGTCTTTACGACCGCTAGTTAAAATGGCGATAACATTATCATCATAAAGAACTTATGTATGAACGGAATCGTAATATCTTAGCAGGGGAGATGCTATTTTATTTAATAACTTTATGTGCTAAAGTTGTACGATTTGATTCGAAATTAATGTTGTTGTTTGGTTGTTTACTGTTAGCCTTCATCATCCGCTAGGAAAAGGCCTGTCCCCATGGTTTCCAGTTCTTTTGATTTAGGGCTAAACTGGATGTTAGTCGTTTGTTTTCCAATCCCGCCCTCTTCTACGGGGTCTGCCGCGACACACTGGATGTGTTCACCCTCATTGGGCATAAGGTAGACGTAGCCAGTCCAGTCCCACTACAGGACTTTTGGAGCGCAGTATGGTTTTGAATATGGTCTGTCAATTTGACGCCTGGACTACTGCACTCCATTGCACGTTGGCAAACATTGAGTTTAGTTGTTTGGTGAGTTTTATTCTATTGTGGTCAATTAGCTAGTCAGTAAATTAGTAGCGGGTCTGACTGCCTTATAAGTGCTGAACGCTAGACTTATTAGAAGAAATGCTAATTTATGGCCAGAATACACAGCCCGGATACACAGGAACGTAAAACATATTTTAAACTAATTGGAATGTCACATTGGTAGGTACATAAATTGTTCAGGTAAACGGTTTACACAAACTATAAATTTTCTGTAAATTACTAGGTACATTTATATTCTAAGTAATTTCAGAATTTAACTAGGCAATGATTAAAGCCTAAACAGTCCCCGATTTCTCCTGAACCCTGCGATACAGAGTGACTAATTAGACTGCGGTAACTTCTCATTTGATGCACTAATTTAAACGCTGTAGGAAACCTGGTAAATGGATTGTTTATAAACCACAATGACATAACAGATCAGGGGAGGCTGTGACCTGGGGAGGCTTGTGGCTAAGTAACAACAGCCGCACGGGTCGATTGAACAGGTTAAGCTACGCTTGCCGCGGTTGGTCCGTGGATGGGTGACCACCTTCACATACCAAGACCCCCTCTGTGCCTCGGAAAGTACGTTCAGCCGTTGGTCCCGGCTGTCATTCGTGGACCGTCGTTATGGGTCGTCAGTAGCCCGAAAGTCTGACAACCAGTCTTACCAAGGGACAGATGCATCCGGTTAGACTGGAAGCCGACCCCAACATATTTGGGAAAAGGCTAGGTAGATGATGAATGACATACTAGACCAATCATATTCTTTATTGTGAATAGATAGGTACAGGATTCAGGATTTTGATGCAGGCAAACTTAAAATCCTTTGAGTTTGATTTTAAGTTTTACTGCATCAAAATCCGTTGCGTAGTTTAGAAGAACAACACGGTCACATAGACAGACACGAAAAGCGAATTTCATTTGTAAATGTATAGAAGAATAGACATAAATGTTTTGGTATTTTAAAGCTGTCTACATTTTATAGTAGCGTAAAAAAAATCTTATGACTGCTGATCTAATTTAAAAATTTAATTTTATGAGGAGGAAGACTGACTCACCAAACTGTAAAGATTGTGGCGTCTATGAGGATCTATATCATTTATTGCTGGAATGTGTCCGATTTGAATCAGGGAGAACATGTCTAGCAAATGCCTTTGAATTAAGCAGACTGGATGTTGGCACATTCAACGTGATTCTTAGTCAACCCAATTCTAAGGTAGCAAAGTGTCTGTTTGAATTAATGGCATTGAAGTAAATTGTAATATTTATAATTTTAGTATAAGCTATTGGCGGTCCGATGTGGTTAGAGTATAATGGGACTGGTATGCACAATGTGTAAAAGTCCTTATAATAAATAAAATTAAAAAAAAAATGTATTAAAAGCCAAAATACCTACCCCCTTACTAATAAAGGTTGTATAGCGTCTGTATAGTTACACAACGCTTTGTCTTCTTCTTTCGAAAGTCGAATTACTGACGATTGAAAGAGAGAAATCGATGTGTAACTGTTCATCTGATATAGTTTAGGTTTATCAAATACAAAAATAATTTTTCACATCCGAGTTGTAGTTTCAGAGATTAGCGCGTTCAAAGAAACAAACTCTTCAGCTTTATTATTAGTATACGAGATTTTATGTTCTAATTCGTGGGTGGTAAAAAATGTTCTCTGGGCAGGTTTTATTATAAAATATAAGACCACAAGACCCGAGACGGGGTACTTATAAATTAAAATAAGTAACAGCCATACCAGGAAAACATTCAAAATACCACTATTCAATGTCGCAAAAGGTCAGTGGTCTCAATTAGCGTCCATTCAAACGGTTGTGCAGCAATGCGATGAGTTGGGATGAAAGCTTACGTTAATTGCACATTCAGTTAAAACTTGTGCTATTTTACAAGAACTATATAGGTAATAGCCTATTGTTCGGCCTCATTTACCACGAACTGGGCTTAAAGTTTCGGTTTTTATTCCTGGAAATACGTGATTTCAAGAAGTGATCTTGGCGAGACGTGGTCAGATCGGTGGTGGTGATGATGATGGTGACATGATTTCAAGAGATAGGACGGCTGTCGGCTGTGTCCCAGGAGTGGAAACTTTATAGGCCTGTTATGGTGTTGTATGTTACATGATTTTAAGCTATTTGAGCCAATAAAAATTCACTGTTGAGTATGAGCCTGCCAATGCTAACTGCATATTCTTTGCTAAATTACCAAACCTGGCAAGACGGATTGAGGGTTATCGACTTCATCTAAACAAACGTTATTGCATACTAGCTTCTTGACAGACCATATTCGCAACGCCACACTGCGCTCCAAAACACAGATTACTGCCGTGGCTTAAAAGGCCGCTAAGCTGAAGTGGGACTGGGGTAGCCACGCCTTGAGCTGTGGGCCAAAATAACCACTAGATACGTGAAATCCTGACAAAGCCAGAAAGCGTCGCGAGACCTCATAGAAGATGGCGGGACGTGCTGGAGAAAAAAATCTAAGGATGGTCCACTTTAGCCCTGTATGTCATGGGGAGAGGCTTTTGCCCAACAGTGGGATGATGCAGGCTAGCAGTAACAGTAACTAGCTCCTGTCTGCGACTTCCGTATGCGTGTAAGTCAATTTTACAATAAAACATATTCTATGGCACTCTGCAAGCTTTCTATCAGTTGCTTTGATTGAAGCTATCGGCCGACGTCAATCAAAGAATTCAACGTAAAAGAAGGGATTTTTTGTGAAAAAAATAAGAGACTTCTGTGCCATATGCTTGTACTCCATTCACCTTTTATATCCTGTTTTTGTCCAGACGGCAAAAAAGTCAGCCGGTAATGCTTTTACAGAAATCTGTGACAAAACGTATAAAAATACAATCAAACAGATTCATTGAACGACAACACGCTGAGGGAATTCGAAGAAACGCCTGCAAAATCAAACGGTCACATGATCGGGGGTTTTCGGGGCAAATGCGAATATAGGAAATGTCAACATCGAACGGACCAATTGAACGAGGAATGGGAAGGAAAAGATTGAACGAAGAATTTAAGGCCGTACTGAATGGATGACATTATTCGGAATCCACTTTGACAGAAGCTTGAAGCTAACGATAAAAAGTAATTGCGACGGTCTTATATAAGAAAATGTGTTCTTACTAAAACGTAAATTTGCTCGTACCACGACAAGAGAAATTAATAATGGCCAGCGAAAAACTCATTTGGAAAACTTCTTTTTTGCAAACTTAATTGTTCTTATGAATTTTTAATTTAAGAAAGAATAATTATTGCAGCTGTTCAGGTGCCTTTGCAGATAGGTATGACCTATAAGAATAATAATAAAAGTTAACACATTGAACGCTGTGGTGGTCACCGGTGACCACCACTGACTACCACTGAACTTTCCATATGGGCTGACGCTGATTCGCGATTTCGGCAAATTTTACACGTTGTATTTTATTGGCTCATACGGTTCAAAATAGTCAAAAACCCCACTCTAAATAATTATTTCTTATTACTATTCAAAGAATTAACTAAAATAATTGCTGTCGCTCACCGGTGACCACCATGGCGTTCAATGTACACAAAAAACAAGTAAGTATCTTGACTTAGCACATGAGCTTGGTCGACGAGGTTCCTCTCTATAGAGCCCCGACGACCGGCAGCCTGGTCCCTGTTCGTCATTAATTAATGTGTTATTTTATGTTTATAATAAAAAAATTAAAAATGTAATTAATATGTATGTAAATGTAATAAAGGAAAGTTATGATAATTTAACACTTATTTTATTTCATTTTCTCTTTTTGTTTGTAAAAATGTAAGTAGATTACATAAAATTTATTGTGTTGTATTTTTTTATGTCTGATACTTTTAATCATATTTTAACAACATGTTTTAAAAAAACTGTTGATATGATTTGATTAGTAAAACAAAACACTGCAATAAATGTATACTTACGTTCGTTTAATAAATACACATTCAACACAATCGTTAACAAGAATCTGACAAGAAATACACTTTACAATCAAAAGTCACACAACGGTTCAAAACTTATTCTCATACAAATTCTTCACAATAATTATGCTTCCCGTTAAAAAAACATAAGCAGCACAACACAAAACAAACCCGGAACTCATACCTTCCTCAAAAGACAAATGTAACTCGGATTTCATCACAAAACTCGCGATAAACTTGCGTTTACGCTACTCAAACGTTCCGGATGGGCCAATTCCTGGCCGTCCGTTCGACAAACAAGCGACCTTAATTACGCGGGCCGTTGTAATCAATCAGCTGAGCCCGGTTTGTTGACAGTGGTCATATTTACCCCGCGCGCGGCCGACGGGTTAGCTATGATTTTACAAGCGATCGGTCAACTTCGTGCGTTTTCGGATTATTTCGGGGCTTGTTTGGTAGTTGGTGTAGGATGTTACTATTTAGTGCGTGATTTAAAAGAGATTTCGATTTACATAATGTTGTTTTTTGGATTAAATATAGACAGTTTGTTTAGTCGAGTTAAATAAGGTCGTTATTAATTAATAGATACATGCTGATTTGGACTTGTAGTTATTTTTAAAGTTGCCGAGAATTTGTATGCTATCAATTGCGAACTATGGAAGCAACTAGTTTTGGTGCTTTAAAGATGTTGCTACTTTAAAACATCGTCTATTACTAAATTATATGGACATTTTACAAGATCAATCAATCTGTGACAATCTGAGCGCTTCCAGTCTTACCGGATGCAGATGAATATGAGTATTTTACATGGAGCGACTGCCTATCTGAGCTCCACAACTCAGTTACTGGGTAATACGATACCCCTTGGTAAGACTAGTTGTCAGACTTTCAGACTTCAGAGGCAAATGACAGCCACGGATGGGTCTCGATCTCGATATGTAATGGATAGTTACCCATCCACGGACCAACCTCAGCAAGCGTAGCTTAACCTCCGATCGATTCGTGCAGCTATTATTATTAAGCCACGAACCCCACTTTTATTACACTATAGTGGGTATTTTACACGATCATATTGTGAGTATCGTAAAAGCTTATAAAAGTCTACCCCGCTAAGAAAGTGAACGCGATATGTATCTATATTATAGTATTTTTACGAGAAACGTAGATCATAAAACCCACTATGTAACAGAAACATCATAACGGTATCTAAATATTTTAATACATTGTAACAACTGACTGCCTCGTTAGTGTAGTGGGCACAAGCGGTGCGTGTACAGCTGAGCATGAGGACCTGGGTTCGAACTCCAGAAGCCCGATTCCCGTGATTAAAAATCTAGATGCAATCACATCTTACTGACATCCAATGTCAAAAATGTAGAGAAATTAGAGGTATTTTTGACGGATTGAGATTAGACTGAACGTTCTGAAAATAACGAGAATTGCCCCTCAAGTCGGGCAAACTTGTTATTGGGTTTTCCCATCAGTAATTACTCAGTAGCAGTCGGAATCTGGATTTGTGTCCGGTTTTCCAGCAATAGGCTCGCTCACTATTACATGGGAGATAAAGGTGAAATCTAGGTGCTCTGGCTACACATCTGACTAAAGGCCGTTTCGCACTACGTCCGATCCGAATCCGTGAAAATACAGATCTAGAAAACTCGGACCGAATTCGGATATTGCTTTTCGCACTACCTCCGATCTAAATCCGTGATTCAGACGTCATTTTACGCAAAACCACAGCAGAGCGTTCACCTCGTTGATCATGAGTCCTTTCAATTCGGCAGCATGCAGTTCGGATTCGGTTCGGACGCAGTGCGCAACTGTTCATACAAATAATACTATGGCTACTTCGGTCCGTCAATGATCTCCGAAATGGAGATTCACGGATGACGGAAATCGGATCTAGTGCGTAAACTACTATACAAATAGTTCTACGACTACTCCGGACCGTATTTTCACTGATCCCATTCGGATCGGACGTAGTGCGAAACCACTCTAACCCTTCCGGGAATACATATGTGATGACAAGAAGAATAACAGCTGAATCCAAGTCTGGTGAACTTGCCCAATATCCGGGATGACAAACAGTTTAATTTGTACGTGTGACGAACCCCTATCATGGCGATACATTTAGCCCTAAGCTTCTAATCGCTGTTGTTTTGTATTCATGAGTAAGCGCATTATTTTGTACCTTCTGAATAATGTTGTTTTAGATATTGTAGAACCTACATACAATGCTATCTGTCCCAATGACGGTTTAGCTGCCAAAATATGTTTAGCTGAGCCTTTTGAAGTCAAGTTAGGACGGTCTCGGTCATGGCAAGCTTTATAATCTCCTCAAGTTTGTGAGAGGGAGAGGGCGCCCAGTGCGGGTTGGTAGATGTCAGATGTCACATGTCTTTGGATTTTTGGTTCTGGGACATGGTGATTTCCTCACGATGTCTTCGTTCATCGTTTTGAGAGCGGTGATGATGAAATAATTTACACAAAGTAAAGTGCCTGCTTGGTGTTCGAACCCACGACCTACAAATAGTAAGTCGCCGCCGTTACCACTCCTCGCAAGGCAAGCCCCGCCTTCTCTTATTTTGTCCACGCGATATTAGACTATAACTATATCATTGAAACTAATTGGTAAATTGGATTTTAACAAGCTTGTAGGCAATTTGCTTGTATAGAGATGTGTAAAATGAAATATGATAAACTAGCTGTTTCCCGCGACAACATTTTCGATACAGGATGATAAGTAGTCTATGTCCATCTCTAGTTCCCAGGCTACCTATCTGTAAAATTTCACAACGATCGGTTCAGTGGTTTAGCCGTTAAATGGTAACTGATACACAGACTAACAGACAGACACGAGTTACTTTCGAATTTATAATATGGATGCTTCATAAGGATTTCAGCGTTCCCTATCAGAATGGCGCATTTTGGCAACATCGCTTAACATAATCAGCCCATGTTCCCAATGCTGGTACATAGACCTCCTCTCTGTGAGAGGGAGTGGGCCGTAATCCACCACGCGGGCCCAGTGCGGGTTGGTAGATGTCACATGTCTTTGAATTTTTCGGCCACCACTGCGCTGCAACATCGCTTACTTTTACGAAATTGCGTTCATATAAATTACGGTTGGTAAGATAATAAGAAATGGAGATTAGTAATCTATTTTTAAACTAACTCTATTAACAAGATTAGTAAAACATTACTAAAAAATAGATAACACGTGTAACTGTGATACAATTTCAAAGGCAACTCGATACAAGGCAGTGACCGACAGGCTGATGTACAAAAAACATACATTGACCTACGCTACTGAACCTATACTGGAAGTGGTTCTGTGTTTAATGAGGCTCCAAATATAGAAAGAATAAAAAGTATTTTTATAGCTGTTAGTATAATAGCCATGTGTTTTTTTGGTTATAAATAACTCTTCAAAGGGCAGATCAATTTTTCTTCGTTCATATCGCGTACTTACTACACGAAAACTTACTATATATACAATAAAATAGTAACAAAGAATTTTTGTCCGATGGTCTGATATCTACCAAATCGCACTGGGCTCCCTCACAGAGAGGAGGCCTGTGTCCCAGCAGTGGGACGTTATAGGCCGATTATATGCTTTTTTATGTCTGTTTTTATGTTCCGGATTGGCACAAAAACGGCTGGACAGATTCGGATGAAATTTGGCACACTAACAGTTTATAACCTAGAATAACTTTTAATATGATGCAGGAAAAGCTAGTAAATAAATAAAATACCGCATGTCATGTGAAAAACAAACTTTTGCCAAACTGCAGTGGTCGAGGCTGACTTTCCAAGGTGCGCCGGACGTAGGTACATTTAAAAGTCATCAATCTGCCTTTCCTAGCCTTTCCCAACTATGTTGGGGTCGGCTTCCAGTCTAACCGAGTGAACATATACATACACACACACGTACATATACATACACACATACATTTAAAAGTATCGCACCCTAAAGTAATCAGTTAATTTGAGATTGAATAAAGGAAGCCCTCCCTGCCTTATGGTGCATTTATGATCGTAAGTACATAATTATGATAACGCTATGATCCCCTTCCCTTGATGTAATCTGAGAGGGGATCTAATGTCAATTTATTTACGAACAAGCTGTGTTCTAGGCTTAGCTTAGCTCCCGAGTAATATTTTTCAGGTTATAAACTCATGTAATCAATTTCAGTTTAATAGTTCTGCCGTGAAAACTTAACACAAAAAAAAATGTATTCCGCAAAATAAAATACAGGGTCAAATTTAATTAACTATCGAAACTGCAGACGCGATGGGATCAATATCTAAACACGATAAAAAATATTTGATGTTTTTGGGGGTTAACGACCGCTGGTAGTGTTGTTACTTGAAGTATCGAGTTAGGAAAGTCAGTTTTCTTTTGTTTTATTTAGTTATCCATACACGTCGCGTCTGTGAAGCTTACACACGAAAAAACCTGTTTTTTTTTTTTTTTTGTAAAATGATATTTCAAGTGAATACACTAACTGCGGTCAATAACCCCACAAAAAATCATCAAATTAATTATTTTTTTGTTGTATCATATTTGGATATCGATACCCATAGCCAAACTCCGCAGTCGGAGTTTCGCTAGCTAATTTGTCTTGAACGTCTTCTAGTTTAGAAACGTTCAGTAAAGTCGGTTTTAACTTTTATTACATTTTTCTGATATCTGCATTTCTTTAGCAAAAAGAAACTGTACCAACTCATCGACAAATCACAAAATACCACTTCACCTCACATTATAAAGTTGTAAATTCAATAAAAACTTTTCAAATTGCGAAATCAATCGAGTTCC
Source organism: Eremobia ochroleuca (assembly GCA_949629135.1). Lineage (NCBI taxonomy): Eukaryota > Metazoa > Arthropoda > Insecta > Lepidoptera > Noctuidae > Eremobia > Eremobia ochroleuca. Next base: position 4,166,345 of record OX451385.1, on the reverse strand, counting down.
TTCGACTTATTGACGTCACGGCAATGCTATGTGACGTCAGATCAGCTGTCAGTTCCATAAGCTCTACATCTGTGTGTACAAGTTTTTTTAAGCTTTTTATTGGTTTTCTTTCCTGTGAAACGAGATGAGAGTACGAAAAGTTTATTTCTAAGTACTAAAAGGAAGTTTGTAAAGTCTTTTGCCAATTACTGTTGCTTTACTCTTGGTGGTTTGTTGCCAATCTGTCATTAACTTTTTCACAAACGTTTTGGGGTCAGTTCCAGCCGTATCGCATTATACTTTAGTAGCTTCTACCCGCGCCTTCACCCGGTTGTAGGTCGGAAATTATCCCATGGGAACGTACTACCGGAATAAAACATTATCCTGTCTTAAATCAGGTCATAAACTATCTGTGTGCCAAGTTTAATCATAACCCGTTCAACCGTTTTTGCGTGATTGAGTAACAAAAGTAGGAGCAGTGGTGGCCTAGTGGTAACTGCCGCGACTTACGAGTTTGTAGGTCGTAGGTTCGAACCCAAGCAGGCTCACCACGACGAACCACCACGCGGTCCCAGTGCGGGTTGGTAGATGTCACATGTCTTCGAATTTTTGGTTCTAGGACATGCCGGTTTCCTCACGATGTTTTCCTTCACCGTTTTGAGAACAGTGGTGATGAAATAAGTTACACAAAGTAAAGCGTCTGTCAGGGTTCGAACCTACGACCTAAAACTCGTAAGTCACGGTCGTTTCCTCTGGGCCATCACTACTCTCCATTATAGACTGATTTTGCTAAATCAAAAAAACCTTGAACACCGGAAGCCCACAAATAAAAAAGCCATTACATCAACCGTTTCTTTTCTTGTACATCTGTGTAAAACTTTTTTAAAGTGTTTTATTGGTTCTCCTTCCTGTTAAAGGCTCCCGCAGACAGGCACGACGCGACAGCGCGACGCGACTCTAGTAGACCGATTTCTATAAAAACTTCATGGAAATTGTTCTACCAGAATCGTGTCGCACCGCCGCGTCGCGCCTGTCTGCGTGAGTCTTAACTCGGTTAGATCGTTTTTTATGGCGACGAGTAATAAAGGAGCAGCCTGTATATATAAGGAAGTCTTTGTTTTAATTTTAATTTGAGAGCTCTTTATGAAGAATGGAGTTAGTTTTAATCACGTATTGGGGAATTGTTATAATTATACACATATTGGGTTTGATGGGATGTTGTAGCAAGTTGGAAGTTGGGAAGATAAGATTTTTCTATCGTCAGAGAACTAATGAAAAAATATATGGTTTTAGACAAAAGCTATTTATTCCTTAGTAAAATTTATATGACGACTGAAAAATCTGCCCCAAGATTTATAAAAATAACTCAGGCCGAGATCTATAAACGTTCCTTAGCAAGTATTTTGGCTGTCAATGTCGCCAAACTGTCAAACTACATACAAGTAAATGCAAGAAAGGGAACGTATCTAAGACAAAGCACGTGCTAGTACACGTTTATAGATCTAGTTTTAAGTCATGAGGATAGGACAGACAGATATAGCACTAGCTGCGCCCCGCGGGTTTACCCGCATAAGTTATGGCCCCGTGGGAATATTGGAATAAAAAGTATCCTATGTCCTAATTCAAGCCATGGTCTAACTATGTGCCAAATTTCATTCAAATCCGTTCAGCCGTTTTGGCGTGAAAGCATAAACAACAAACGTACAAAAAAAAAAATCTTTTCTCTTTACAAATGCAGACAGGGAGATAGTGAAATTACAATTTGCAAGAAATATTTTAACACTGATTTGCCCTCTCGATTAGGGCAGCGGTTTTTTTAATACGGATCGCGGGTTGAACTCACCATCAATCCTCATTTAATTGGATTTTGGTTGAGGAAAACCAGATATCAATGGAATACCATCTGGGACCCAACCACAGAGCACGAGGATGCAACAACAGCGTCTGCTGGAGGCGGTATTGTCATCTTTTTCCTTACAATCCAAGCGAGGACATTTTAGGCTGATTATGATAATATAAATAGCGAACAGGGGTGGCCCAGTGGTAAAAGTCCTTACCAGTGGTCGTGGGTTCAAACCCAGGCAGGCGCTTTACTTTGTGTTAATAATTTCACCACCACTGCTCTCAAAACAGTGAAGGAAGACATCGTGAGGAGACCGGCATGTCCTAGAACCAAAAATTCGAAGACGTGACAATTACCAACCCGCACTGGGAGTGCGTGGTGGATTATGACCCACTCGCCCTCCTCTCACAGGGAGGAGGCCTGTGTCCTAGCAGTGGGAACATTATAGACTGATTATGTGTCACCATTTACTCTCATTACGATACAAATGACGTATAGTAACTAACGCTTAAAATGGCGATCCGTAACTGTAGATCTACTCCCTAAGCACGAAATCCGTAATTCTGACGGACGTTACGGGCGAGTCTTACTCCGTATAACCTACGGACATAAGATTAGTTTAGGGCCGGCCTATGGGTGAATGACACCATGTTTTGACAGTTGTCGCTACTATGTGCTTTTGCCCGTCCGACAAAGTTAATTATCGGTTGAAAGGTGCATTGCGAAGTTTCTTACTACTTTCGGATGGGCTCGTATGCCGTTGACGGACTTAGGGCCCTCTCCCACGGCAAGATCCCGTTTTTTGCAGGTACGGTTTTTGCAGGATCCCGTTGAGTTTCACACAAGCATCCTGTTTGCAGTATCCGGAAAACAGGATGAAAGAAAAAACGTTTATTCTGCACAAACAAAACGCACGCTACAAATAAAAAACAAAATAATAATAAAAAATAAAAAAGACGAAGATGCTTGTGTGAATATATATGACGCGGGAGGACAGTCTCCATCACCATTAGCACTCATTCTTGGGCTTCTTAACTATGGGCGTCAGTGGGTAGTGTTGGATGAAGAAAACAGATTTGTACACTCAATCAACTAGGCTATAATATAAGATCAAACGAACTTCTTGAAGTGAAGTTCGATCATTATTATATGAGTCGCTTCATTCGAAGATACAAATAACCATGTAGTGCCTTTATTCTACAAGGCTCTATTCGCACGTTTAAAGAATCGACTTTTAGTCGATAATCATTTTTTTTTTTTTTTTTTTTCTACCTCACTAGCGTGGTGTGGTGTTCGTGCTGTGAACTTCATTCGTTTAGAGATCAGTTTTCTACGATGGGTCTGGGTGGGTGAGGACTTTGTATCTTCGAATGAAGCGACTCATATAATAATGATCGAACTTCACTTCAAGAAGTTCGTTTGATCTTATATTATATTTCGTCGCTTCATTCTTCAGATACAAATAACCATGTAGATGTTTAGAGATAGATTCTGAGATTTGTAAATAAAACTTTACTTTACTATCAGTAGAAAACTTTAATTTTAATAATAGAAAAACAGACATTTGTTCTTAATTATAAATTGAGTAATCATTATTAGAACAACAGAAAAGAACAATAAATACCTAAATGTATTTTGATTTGATTAGTTTTCAACTTATACAATATAGTAATTTATTACTCTAGATCTAAATTACTGATGGCGCAGACAGATCGAGCAAAAATTCCATCATCAATTAATGGTCGGTTGTAGAACCGAGCAAACGTCTGAGACGAGTTAGCCCAGCCAGCCGTCTTCCTGATGGTGTCAACGCAGACTCCAGCGGAGGCCGCCGCTGAGGTGGAGGCGTGGCGCGTGCTGTGCGCACTGAATACTGTGACGTCGACGCCGCTCTCCGCTAGGGTCTGCTTGATCCATCTACTAATAGTTTGTGACGATGCTTTTTTATATGGTCTTTTAACGGTTAGCAAAAGACTATCGGTTCCTTCGGGTCGTGAAGCAGATGTTACCTCGAGGTAATCATCTAGAGTCTTTGCAGGGCATATCCTCGGGTTTTCTACGAAATACGGTAAATATAAAACAGGTTGTTCTCGATTTGCTGCGGAAGTCTTTATCATGTCAGTTATGTTTATCTTAATACTATTGGGGGATCTAATGATATTTTGCACTCTAATAAGGGAGAAGGTTTGTACTCGGTGGGAAGTACATAACGCTAATAAAATTGACAATTTTTTTGTTAGTTTAGTAAGGTCAAGATTGATATTGGGGTACCAATGGGAAACGTAGTCCAATATTACTTTTGGGTCCCAAGTGGTATTATATTTGGGACGCGATGGCTTTTGCCTGTAAATACCTTTGAGTAAACGTTTTATTCTCTCGTCTGATCCAATGTTACTCCCGATGAGTAATGAAAGGGCAGATCGATGGCTATTGATAGCACCGTATGATGCTCCCTTATGAAATAGATCCACCAGAAAGGTTATGACTGATGATACCGAAGCTTCAAAGGTATTAAGATTATTTTCGAGGCAAAATTGCCACCAATATTTGTAAGTGACGGAATATTGTTTCATAGTATTATCCGAGATGGAGCCTAGCATTAAATCTAGCGCTACGTCCGGGGTATTCAGTCTCGTAAATGCTGCCCTGAGAGCGTCGCGGCCCCCAGTGTAAGGCTGCGGTGAAGCGGGTGACGAGATCTGTAATTTGAATGCAAAAGGTCCTCATTAGGATCCAAAAAAACAATATCTGACATGAGCATTCTTTTCAGCAATGGAAACCAAGGTTGGCCAGGCCAATAAGGAAAGACTAAGATACCGGTGGCTGAGTCGTCAATGATTTTTCTCAAACATTTTAGGATTAAAGCAAACGGTGGAAAAACGTAGAAAAAAGTTGATTGCCAACTAACTGTAAAAGCGTCAACTGATATAGAATCAGGGTCCGGTCTCCATGAAATGTACTGGCTACATTTGGCATTGGTGCGGGAAGCGAATAGATCGATATTTGGTTCACCTAACGTCTGAACTATCGTTTGGAAAGCCCAATCCGATAGTTCCCATTCTGTGTCTACATTAATTTTCCGAGATTCTTGATCGGCTTCTATATTGTCATGTGTATTAATGTACGACGTAAATAGAAATATATTTCGCTTCTCACACCATTGCCAAATTGTTTTGGTCAGATCATTTAAATGTGGAAACCGAACTCCTCCCATACGGTTAATATAGCTGATAGCAGTTGTATTATCCACGCGCAGCAGTATGGAACAGTTAGAATGCGAGCTAGCAAAGCACTTCAAACCTAGAAAAATTGCTAGTAGTTCAAGGTAATTGATGTGGAAAGATAATTCCTGATTTTTCCAACCACCGTTTGCTCGATTACCGTTACAGACTGCTCCCCAGCCGGTCCTAGAAGCGTCCGTGTAGATTTCTAAATCGAACTGTTCATCTCTTCTCAACGCATTGTATGTTAAGTTGATGTTCCGTCTCCACCATTCTAGGTCAGGTAGGATGACTTCCGAAAGTCTTATTTTTGCTTCAAAGTCGCCATGCTTTTGAAGGGCTAAATATTTCTGACGTTCGAGAGTTTTGGTGTATAACCAACCATATCTAACTGCAGGGCAGGCTGCAGTCAGTACTCCGACTAACTGTGATAGTTCCCTAATGGAACATTTAGGAAGAGAAGAGAACTTAATGACCAATTGCATAATCCCTGTTCGTTTCTCATCTGGCAGGCCTAGTGACATATCGATGCTATTAAATATAAAACCTAAAAACTTACAAATTTGTCGAGGTTCAAGGCAACTTTTTTCGTAATTAATGACAAAACCCAAGCATTTGAGCAATGTTAGTGTTTCATTAACGTTGTCACGACACTCATCGAAAGTATTGCCGATGCATAAAATGTCATCGAGAAATATTACCGACCTATAACCCCTGTGTCTTAGATGGTTAATAACCTCCTTCATTAACTTCGTGAAAACCCTAGGAGCAACGGATAAACCATAGGGCATTGCGTTGAACTCGTATGTTTGATCAAACTGGAAACGTAAGTATTTACGATGCTCTTTGCAAATAGGGACTAAAAGGTATGCTTCCTTTAGGTCGATACTTGCCATGAAACCGTCTTTAGGTACAAGTCTAGCTGCAGTCCTATGGTCCTCCATTTTAAAGTGAGCAGTGGAAACAAACTTATTTAAAGCTTTTAAATTTAAAATAAACCTTTTGCCTCCATTCGGTTTAGGAGTTAAAAATATATTAGAAACGAAATCATTTTTGGATCTATGACATGGGGATATAGCTCCTAACTCTAATAATTTTTTGATAGCTTCTAACATATGCGGTTGGTCGCTCGAGGATACAGAATTACGTATGGCTGATACTTGTATCACTTTTTTTATAAATGGAATGGAATATCCTTCAGATATCCACTTAAGAATTAATGGATTACCAGTAATCTTAAGCCAACAATTATAAAAATGCTGGATTCTCCCAGCATGTACCTCTACTGTTGAGCTGCTGCACGCTGTTTGCTGTGGGCAGATGACTTCTGTTGAGCTGCGCCTGTCTGGAGCTTGCGAGGTGCCGGGGCAGTCCTCCTTGGCCCTCCCCTTCCTCCCCTGTTCGACGGAAAGCGAGGGCCTCCCCAGTTTCCCTGGGAGCGCGGCCGGTTCGTTGATGGTTGATAGGATGAAGTAGAAGGCGTTTTGGAAATTGGCGCGGGCTTCTTGATTTGCAAGCCCTGTTTTTCAATTACTTTCGTGGCCTTTATTTTTTCCGAAAGTTTGCTACCAAAAAGCATTTCATCGCGATCGATGTCTTGTATGATATTTAAAAAGGATTTATCTAGGCCTGGAGTGACAAACTTCTTTCTCGCCTCCGTTTCTTCGAAGTGCAGATCGCACAGCAAGCGACAGCTGTCGCTTAAAAATTTAATGGCCTGAACTTTGTCTTTGCCATCGTCAAGAAGCAAGTCTAACCCTTTATTTAGAGCGGCTATTCCGTGACCTAATTGCTGCTGTACTCCTTCTACTCTTTTGTCGCGAACACGGGTACCTTCATTTACTGCGGCCGAAATTTCTGGGTTTAATTTTGGCGCTTGTAATAATGGGCAATTCTCTGGAATTAGGTACTCTTTGTGAAGCCTCTCCTTTGTCTCCTTATTCATCCCTTTTCGGAGAATAGGTAGCCAGAGCCGCGACAGGTTTTCATGAATTTTAGGTCCAAACTTTGGCGTCTCTTCCGTGGTCTCACCTAAAGCGGAGAGAATATCAGGATCCAATTCCGGTACTGGAGTTGGTTCCTGTTCGCCATTAGGTTGGTTTTCCTCATCGGGTGACGTGTCGTTCATGTCAGTCTGATCTATTAACCCGATGGTGTCTAGATTGGCGTCATTACGACGTGTGTCATCTAAAACAATAAAAAATAAAAGTAAAAAAAAATTTAGGGTAGACGTAATTTTTATTTTTTACCTTGTATTAACACGCGGTTAATCTCTCAGGCTTAGGCGGTACTATAAATAACCGCCGTGAGGATCCACGATCCATCTACAGGCATTTTTTATTTTTTATTTTTTTTGTTTTGTTTTAACGTAATCGTCCTTTTAACAATTACGGGACTACCTTTGTGTTAACACTCAGTTAACCTCTAGGTATAGTAAGTTACCTTCGTGATGACACACGGTCAACCTCCAGGCATTATAAGTAATCGAGATAATATTTCTCATAAATATTTCACCAACGCACTTAACATTTAATAAATAACGATTTACTAACCTGTATTTTCATCGGAGTCTTCCGATGACGAATAAACTATTCTTTTATATTTTCTTTGTTGATTTTCTAGTTTTTGAATTTTACGTAGATAACGTTCAATTTTATCCTGATTTCTTTTCGGCATTGTAATGGTGATTGCTGAGCAAGAAATATTCACTAAGGCACGTGCGAACGATGCCTCGCAAGAAAAAGGAATGAAGTTCACAGCACGAACACCACACCACGCTAGTGAGGTAGAAAAAAAAAAAAAAAAAAAATGATTATCGACTAAAAGTCGATTCTTTAAACGTGCGAATAGAGCCTTGTAGAATAAAGGCACTACATGGTTATTTGTATCTGAAGAATGAAGCGACGAAATATAATTACAATTACACTACACATACACACTAGAGGTACACTCGTGTAACTAGGTAGATACGTATCGCAGAACGCGCGATGGTTCAGTGATCCGCACGCGCCGCTTGCTGACCGAGAAGAGAGGTCTTGACTCGCCGGCGCGCACGCCACTAACTCCATCGAGCGCCACCGGATGGCGCTGGCGTACCGGATACGACTCGATTGCGACACGGCCTTCCTGCTTGCACACGTCCTCGTGTGTTAGCTAATCTGCAAAACAAATAGTCCACGAGAGAATATTGTTCCACTCGGTCACTCCTGACCAAATTCTTAGTGACCACGTCGTCGAAAGTAAGGAAATTTATGAACACTGTTTCAAATCTTACTCTTTAATAAAATCAAACATGGTAAAATTGGAAATCGAAAATATAACATTCACTACCCTAGGCCATGTACCATAGTCGTTCGAATCAACCTTCAAAACAAACTGCCAATCTTACAGGAACATTCGAGTAAAACCTCTAACGCCACGGCTCTCCAGCCGACCAGCAATCTCATTGCTTTCATACATCCAGCGCATGGATCAAAAGTTCTGTACGCATATCCATCTAGTGGATCGCCCGTGTGCATCACCCTCTGACTACACACTACGGTCTCTTCAGACCCCGACCTCCGCCAGAGTTAAACGCGCACCGCGCACCCACGGACTACTTGAGTTGCCTCAAGAGACACCGATTTCTACCGGGCTACGACTACGTAATAACCACTGGTACGGTCGAACACAATACGGCCGATAGAATGCTTTACTCGATCTTTTACCACAACTTAATCAGAATCCTCGTCAACATCGACTGGTACATGACCCGCTGGCATCTTCCTCAGCCTATCGTGTGCATATTTGTAGGTACGCTTAGAATTTAAAGATTTCAATGTGTAACGATCACCATCCAAAATCTCTATCACTTTAAACGGTCCTTTAAATTTTGGGTCTAACTTTGATTGATTTCGTTCTTCATTTTCTAATAACACAAAATCACCAATAGCAAACCTTTGAATTTTTGCCTTTGTTTTGTCAAACCGGGTCTTATCATATTCCGCACACTTCTTAATATTTTCTGACGCGTGCTCGCGAATTTCCTCTATGTCTACTTCGGTCTCTACGTCGCTACACATCAACGATAATGGTCTCGCAACTTTCCCTATTAAAAGCTCCAGAGGTGAAGCTTTTGTAACTCGGTTCATGGTACAATTTAAAGCAAGTTGAACATCACCTATAGAGTCCTGCCACGATTTGTTATCGCTAGTCTCTATAGCAGTTAGCATCGATTTTAGGACACTCATGACGCGCTCTACCTGCCCATTAGCGCGAGACGAGCCTGTCGCTATCAGATGCAAGTCGATATTTTTGCTCATGCAAAACTCGCGAAACTCTCTACTGGCGAAACAACGTCCTTGATCCGCTATTATGCGAGCCGGAGCACCAAAGAGCCCTACACTTTGAGTCACCGCGTGAATACTACTCTTAGAGTCAATGTTTGACGTATGGTAGAGCAGCACGTACTTCGTAAACGCATCTATTAACACGAAAATATATTCCTTCTTATCGTTCTTCCCGCTAAGCTTTCCCGTCGCATCTATATGAACCGTGTGCCACGGGCTCGTTACCTTAGGTATCGGGTGCAGTTCGGCTTGGACTTTACCGGAATGAGACTTCGCGACTTTGCACGTAACGCAGCTATCTACGAATTTTCTAACGTACTGAGACATTCCGGGAAACCAATAAAAATCGAAAAGTTTTTCAGTCGTCTTTTCAGCACCGAGATGAACGATAGAGTCGTGAAAATTATTTACTACCGACCATCGGAGAGCGCGAGGTAAATACGGTAAGCATTTAGACCTACCGTTGCGTTGGATCTTACGGTGAAGGACGCCTGAACGTAGCACATAAGTCTTGGCTAATTGCTCATCCAGTTGATTCTCCTCTAAATCGCTTATGATTTTGGAAATCTCAACATCGCGTTGTTGTTCGGCTTGAAGCCAATTGGGTGAGAGTTCAGTAACGTTTATGCGTTTTGGACTTACATGGGACTCTATTGATTTTGAAACAAGTGATAGAGGGTTTCGTGAAAGGAAATCTACATGTGACATACGTTTCCCCTCCCTATAAGTTACGTCAAAATCGAAAGACTGCAGAAAAGACCACCATCTATGCGCCCGGGGAGTCAGTTCCTGCTTCGTTTGGGAAGATTTCAAAGAGTTGCAGTCCGTAACGACGGTAAACTTTCTGCCATGCAGAAATTGCCTGAAGTGTTTGATAGAGTTCACAACTGCGAGGGTTTCGAGGTCATAAGAATGATATTTGCTCTCTGCAGGAGATGTTCTCTTACTGAAGTACGCTACTACACAACGCTTGCCATCAGTCTTGGCTTGGAACAGAATTGCTCCATAACCTAAACTACTTGCGTCTGTGTGTAGCTCAACCGGGAGCTCTGGGTCATAGATAGTCAATACCGGGTCAATCGTCAAAGTAGAGATTATTTTTTGGCGAATGTCTTCGTGCTCTGGTTTCCATGTAAATTCGCTTTTCAGTGAAGTAAGTCTGTACAAAGGGGCCATTTTTTTAGAGAAATCTTGCACAAATTGGCGAAAATATGAGGCAAGTCCTATAAACTGCCGTAGTTGGGTCACCGTTTCAGGAGGGGGGAGAGCCGTTAAGGCCTCGACTTTTTTACGATTGGGTCTGACCTGGCCAGACTCTACCTCAAATCCCAAGAACTCTACCTTCGTCTTGAGGAAGGAGCATTTCTTAAGATTCAAAGAGAAGCCAGCTTTAGTCAGAACTTCTAACACAGTATAAAGTCTTTGTAAACCTGACTCTACATCGGGAGATATGATCAAAATGTCATCGACGTACACGATCACGTAGTCATGAGCAAGGTCACCTAAAGCATTCATGATGGCTCTTTGAAAAACTGAAATAGCATTTTTTAGGCCAAATGGCATAGTCAAAAATTCATATTGACCTTCAGGTGTTATGAAGGCTGTGCTCTCAATCGACTCTTCACTCACAGGTATTAAATGAAAACCGCTAGCACAATCTAATTTTGAAAAATAATTGGCACCATGGAGACGCGCGATTTGATCAGAGATTAGAGGAAGCGGGTAACGATCGGAAGCGGTATTACTGTTAAGTTCGCGGTAGTCTATACACATGCGGTCAGAACCATCTTGCTTCTTTACAAGCAGAGCTGGGCTAGCAAATGGAGAGCAGCTAGGTCTGATAATATTCGCTTCTAATAGTGCTTTCACACGGTCACGCACAACGCTACGTTCGTCCGCCGACATCCTATACGGTCGTCGCTGCACTGTGCGATTCGGATCTATCAACTTAATTTTAAGCTGGCCTGTGTTTACTCGCGTCGTAGGCAAACCGGTTATGAAAAATTCGGAAAACTTATTCAGCATTTGCAAAAGCCTAGACTTGTCGTTGCTAGTTACATCCGTCACGATAACAGTTAAATCCGATTTAAACGCGTTATCACTATTATGCCGCATCGAATTTACACAAAGGACTTTTGTTAACGAAAGCTCCGTTGCCGTCATGTTTACAGCAAAACCCTGATTTAAAATCTCACGACCTAACATGATATCACTTTGCAAATATTTGTCGGGTAAAACATGCAATAAAATTTCGAGAGGGTGATCGTTAATCACTACACAACATAAAATCTGTTCTGTACTGAATACTCGGGTTTGACCTATACCAGTCATAGTAACAATATTACTAACACGTTTACCATTAAATTTCGATGCAAAACTTTCTTTTACCAACGAGCATTCAGCACCAGAATCGTAAGTAAAGCGTAACATTTCACCTTTGTGTTTTAATGTGCCCGATGGGGGTTGTACGACGCAGACATCGACGCGCCGCGCCCCACCGTCGACCGGCGCGCTGCCGCCGCTGCCGCCGCCGCCGCTCGTACACCGGACGGCTATGTGACCTGGCTTGCCACATTTGAAGCACACCAAGGGCTTTGATGCCGGCTGCTGCTGCGTCACTTGACTCGACGATGATGTAGGTGTAGGTCTTCGCGTCGTGTCCATCGGCTTGCTTCTGCACTCACTTCGCTTATGACCGGTTTTTCCACAGTTGAAGCATTTAATTGAGGTTATTTTAGATCGCTTGTCATCGATTGTACTCGATGATTCGCCGGTGGTGTTTATCTTGCGCTTCAGATATGAAAACGCGTTCAGTTCTTGCTGTAATTTGTCCCTTGATCTAATGCTTGTAGTGAACGCCATACGTTGAAGTCGCGGGTCAAACTGTGATATGTGAGCAAGTACTGTTGCTACGGCGATTTCTTCTTTGTCTACATCTTTCCAACGATTAGTCAGCGAAGTAATTAAACGACTTGCAAACGCGGGTAATGTTTCATTATCAGTCGGTTTTTCGCCGTTCATTTTAATGAGGGTACCCGCCAATGTCTCGGTCGAAATAAATCGTGTTGTAAAAAGTACCTTAAATTCGTTCCACGTCATTCCTTCGTAGGCTATTTGAGATAGCCATGTTGATGCTTCACCTTTCAGCGCCTTGCTGACCGCCAGAACAAGTCGACCGCCGCTAGGTGGATTTTCGGAAAAACACAAATCTGCTGTCGCGCACCATGATCTTGCGTCGGTACCGTGTTTTTCAGGATCGAATGCGGGTAGTTCTGCACAGTAAGCTGGTTTCGGTGTTAGCAGCGCCTGAATTAACGCTTCCATGTTCTTATTTTGTTGTTCGAACATGGCGGTCCAGACGTTTGTTTCTTTGTTCTTATCCAACACGGATCCCACTTCTGATGACGCGGGAGGACAGTCTCCATCACCATTAGCACTCATTCTTGGGCTTCTTAACTATGGGCGTCAGTGGGTAGTGTTGGATGAAGAAAACAGATTTGTACACTCAATCAACTAGGCTATAATTACAATTACACTACACATACACACTAGAGGTACACTCGTGTAACTAGGTAGATACGTATCGCAGAACGCGCGATGGTTCAGTGATCCGCACGCGCCGCTTGCTGACCGAGAAGAGAGGTCTTGACTCGCCGGCGCGCACGCCACTAACTCCATCGAGCGCCACCGGATGGCGCTGGCGTACCGGATACGACTCGATTGCGACATATATACCTATTTAAACACGTACACTACTAAACGGGATCCTGCAAAAAAACCGTACCTGCAAAATACGGGATCTTGCCGTGAAGTAAGCGCTCAACGCAGTTGCCACGAATTTCATTAGTAAGTACCTAGGTACTGACCAAAATCAAACAACTGAATATTAGGTACCTACATATATAAACATAGGACAACAGAAGAAAACATTGAAAATGGAAAGTGGCGTTATGAAAAACGTATTTACAATAAAAAAGAAACATAACTAAAGTATCAATAAAGGGTTTCCCATGCGAGTGACGAATGTTGCCCAATTACATGTAAATGCGTCGGTATGCGACATCCGGCCTCCTTTATTTGACGTGTAGCGTGCCACAATTTGACGCTGTTTACGTTCATATCATAGCGCCATCGTTCACGCAATTGTGGTTTGGGGAAAGTGGGAGGAAGTAGCGAGGAAATTGTCCGGATATTCTAGCATCCAGATAGTCTTATCATGAAGGGGCTCGTGGCAAACTTATAACAGCCGTAGGGGTTGATCGAAGATACGCTTGCCGCCGTCGGTATGTTGATGGGTGATCAATACATATCGAGACCCCTCCGAGCCTCCGAAAGCACACTAAGCCGTTGGTCCCGACTGTCATTCGTGGATCTTTGAAGAGCCCGAAAGTCTGACAACCAGACTTACTAAGGGGTATCGTGTTACCCAGTAACTGGATTCTGGAGGTAAGATAGGCAGTCGCTCCATGTAAAATACTGGTATTCATCTGCATCCCGTTGCCGAAGCCATCCCCCACATAGTTAGGAAAAGGCTAGGCAGATGATGACGCTATTACTCGTACCTTGAACCACGACCTCGCTAACTCCCAATTTTTTCGTCCAAAACGTAAATCACAGAACACATATTGGCACAGTCGGATTATTTATTTGAAAATACGCGATTTGTTTTCGCTTTGTACATACATGGTCAAAGTTAACGGTCCAGTGTGCCTATCCATATCATTTTCATTCATTTTTTTTTTCGTTTTTTGATTCTATTAGATTGGCTGGATACTTAGTCCACCGAGTTTTTGAGGAATATAGTAAGGGAAATTAATTGGTTATCAAATTGGCACACCACGTAAAGCTGTGCTATAACCATTTCATAAAACGACAGCTGTGATTTGAATATACCGACAATTTAAGTTGGTAATCAATTTAATTAAGAACTGGCCAGAAAATTAGCATTGCCATTCAACGTGGCAATGCTCAATGCTGCCAGTCTTCTGGGCACGTTTCCGCATGTCAGATCCGATGCAGACGAGTATTTCGACGCATAAGTGATCAAAAAACAAAATGTATTTTTGTATTTATTTAATAAATAAATAATTTCCCTGGCTTTTGATAACCGGATTGATAAAATGCGGTTATCACACAGTTAAGGAAGAACTTTGCTTAATAGATTAGTTAGTCAAATCAGCTATTGAGGGGCTTGTGGCTAAGTAATAATAGCCGCACGGGTCGATCGATCTGGTTAAGCTACGCTTGCTGCGGTTGGTCCGTAGATGGGTGACCATCTTCACATACCAAGACCCCTCCGTGCCTCAGAAAGCACGTTAAGCCGTTGGTCCCGGTTGTCATTCGTTGATTTTTGACAGTCGTTTCGGGTTGTCAGTAGCTCGAAAGTCTGACAACCAGTCTTACCAAGGGGTATCGTATTACCCAGTAACTGGGTTGTGGAGGTCAGATAGGCAGTCGCTCTATGAAAAATACTGGTATTCAGCTGCATCCGGTTAGATTGGAAGCCGACCTCAACATAGTTGGGAAAAGGCTACGCAGATGATGAGTCAAATCAGCTATTGAGATTTTATCTGAGGACCTCAGATCTGGTCGTAAGTCACTTTAATTGATCCAACAGACTTAACAAGTAATAGCTTCAAAAAATACCAATTCCAAATCTACATACATTCCCTACATTTTTGACAAGTTTCTGACATTGATTGTGGCTGAGAAGAGATTGCGACTAGATTTTGAACGTTTTTAACTACGAGTATTGGCCTTCTGAATCATTTTGAAGGATATTGCTAATCCATTGCTTCATATGTTCGAAAAATTGACTGTTCAGCAACGTAAATAGCGCAATGAATGTTGTTGAATTGTCAAAATGAAAGCCATTGCTACAGTTAGTGTGATACTCAATTACCCCGCTGGTAACTAAACTATTTCGTAAACTTACTGAGAAATGTTTCACGAGGATTACAGCCAAGATGATTTTATTATTTACCTGAAACAAATATAAAGTCTAAATTAATATCAAACGGAATTAGAAGTATGCCATTCCTACTGTTACGCAATTACAAACCATCAGGAAATCTCTCATCCGGGCACAAGTTACCGTGGCCTAATTGGCAAACCTTAAATAGACTTCATACCCAAGTAGGTCGCAGCAAGGATAACCTCCACAAGTGGGGGTGCATAGAAGGCACAGACCTCCGGTGTGTATACGGTGTCTCTCTACAGACAATGGCTCACCTCCCATCTTGCACCGCATGCCCTGTCACCTGCACACGTGAGGACCTAATGGCTGCGTCAGCGAATGCTATCCGCGTTGCTGAATTTTGGGCCAAACAAATTTTAAGAAGAAACAATATTTTTGCCATCGACACGCTGCGAAGACCCCGCTGGTTATTAGATACTATAATTCATCCAACAGACTTAAAATTCACGGAGGGGTATATTTATTTATTACCTATAATTTTTTTTGATTATTCAAAATTACGCAAATAACACCTTAACAGCTATAACGCCAATGCAATGTTACCTACTACCACAAAGACACATACATCTAACTCATATTGACTAGGTACCCAAAAATAAAATAAAAAATACAATAAAAAAATACAATTACAAACATCATTAAAAATACAACTAAATCACTTCCAAACATTTTCAATGCACTTTAGTGCTACGAGTACTCCTGTGAACTTGATTAGGCTACAGTGAAATATGGCTCCCTCATTTGAAATAATATTCAACAAGCCATGGTCAACATTTAATAACGACATAAAACGGCACGAATATTTACGCGGACAAAATCGCACGCAGAATCTATTATTAATAAACCTTCCGGAATCAATTCACTAGATGATGGTGCAAACAGCATCAAAATCCGTTGCGTAGTTTATTTAGAAAAACAATGTGGTCACACAGACAGACACGAAATGTGATTTATCATTTCATATGTCTGTAGACTATCATTTAATAGTCTGTTCCAAAAGCATCTTATGAAAATATACACACTGTTCACGTTAAATTCTTACACAGCCATACACTAAAGGGAACCAAAACCATTTTCATCTGTATTTAAAAGGTTTCAACTTTATATCTCAACTCTCTCAGCACTTTTTCCGCGAAGCCAGAAAACAGTACTTCTATTTTGCAGTAAACGTTAAGCTTAAATCATAATATTTCTCAAGTGGATAAACTTCGGAAAGATTAACAGTTTGCAGTCTGTTGTTCTTTTAAAATCGCTTCAACGTTAACTGTTACGAAAATATTTAGTTTAGGAGTAGTTGCTGGGTTTCTACACTATCTGGAGTGCATCTGTGTATCTGGAGTGGAGGCTGTAGGAATAATGAATAAATCTGTTGCTGTAACATGTGGTCGGTTCACACGATGTGCAACAGCAACGTAAGCTGTTTGTTATGCCGATAGACTATATGCGCAAATAAGCTTTTTTCGCTTTGATTTTCCAATTTATGGGAAAAGTTTAACTTATATACGCACTGGGTCAAATTAAATTGATTGGCGAAACTACAGAGACTTGATGTGGATCGATACCTAACTATGATAAAACACCCTATCCATCTTATACCTTCACAAATACTCCTGATCTTTGGGAAGTTTCGCTACATAATTTTAATTTGACACTGTAGTTAATTGCTCGCAGCAGATGACCGATGGGGCCGAATGGTTTTGGAGCAGGGACCGCGTACTGGAAGACATGGCGTTGGAAGGCCTCCTACAAGATAGAACTTGCAAAGAGCGCAGGAATCAGCTGGATGCGAGAAGAACAGAACCGGTCGAAGTGGCGATGCTTGGGGAAGAAATCTGTCTAGGAGTGGACGTTTTTGACTGAAAAGCAGAAATGATGATGATGTAGTGGAGTAATATCAATTAAGGGCTCACTCCACCAAACTTTTATACCTCGAATAAGTCTAATCCTGAGAATAAATTTTGAATTTTTGATAGTTTGGCCATACTAGAACTGTCAGACGTCAGTTTTATTCCTCGGATAAAAGATATCTGACTTTGGTAAAATCAGCCCTTACGAAGACAATATTTCTTCATAGTATTACATTCAGTGAAAGTGAATGAAAACAAGACCGGATACTAATTAAAATTACCGACCAAATTAAAGTTCTTAATTTCTATGAACACAAACTCCCGGAAGGAAAGATGAAACAAATTACTTAATTAAGAAAACACCGTTTTACCATTTTAGTGAAAATCGTAAAATGTAATCATTCCAAAGAGCGCAAATAAAAAGGTTGGTTATTAAGGTAGGAACTGAATAATACTAAAGAAAAGAGGGTAGCCGAGAAAAATATCTCCCGACAAAAATTAATTAAAAGCGATAGGCAGGAAGTGCGAGAATTAGAAAAAGAGGCCAGAAATGTATTAATAAAGATTTCTTATATTTTTTATGAAAAAAATATTCTCTTGCAGATGTACACTGTGGAAACCTCATACAGTGCTATAAATTATACCACATACTTGTTATCATCGCCTTTTCTGACGATATACAAAAAATGAACGAAGTCGGTCGCGAAAAAAATCAGCTGTTCCATATTTACAAATTTTTACAGGACGTTCTACCCATGAATATGACCAACTTTCACTATGGGACCAACTCTGAGATCACGAAAAAAAAATCAGCTGTTTCATACATTTTGGTCAAGTAGGTATTGAACTTTTGTATTAAACAGGTGACTGTTTTTTCGTGATTTCAGAGTTGGTTCCATAGTGAAAGTTGTTTATATTCGTGTGCAGAATACCCTGTAAAAATTTGCAAACGGTAAAAAAATCATCCAGGATTTCTGGTTGGTTGTTGCCCGCCACTTTATGTGCGTGTATTTTATATTTCATCATATACAGGGTGGTAGGACATCGACGCGCAGCCTGTTACCATGGATTCGGTACATGATTCTGAAACCCTCTACGTTGAAATTTTTCGTCGGTTATTTTAAAAAAAGTCTAGAATCATCTGCTAAATCCATGATTTAAGTTTGCGTGTCGATGACCTTCTATACAAAAAAAAAAAAGGAAATACTTTTTAACCAAAGTACAGATTACTGAAACAAGGAAACATTTGACAGTCATTTTACTGAAATAAGAAGAAGTAAACCCTCAGTATAAAATAAAAATTAAAAGGTGCCAAAAGCTCTTCAAAGGTCAACAAATAAATCTTTCAATAAAGTTTTAAAAATAATGTCAAAAACGTTATTTTCGCTGAAACGTCTCAAATACATCCTTGGACACAAAAGAATCTTTATGGATACAAAAGGTTTTGTTGCCTAGTACAAAAGTTAAGCCTCCGTCACCGTAAAATGACAGAATGTCTATAAAGCGAAGCCATTGTCAATATACATAGTACTATATTATAATTAACAACGTTTTATCATTTATTAGACGCAATAAATTTGAAAGGCAGAAGGCAGATTGCGCATGTTGTGATTTTTTGTGTGTTATCTCTTGTAAGACCAGGAGCAGCGATTTTAAATCACGGAACAGATAAATAAGGTTGGAATGGTAATGTGGGCGTGGCAAGCGCGCCACATATGATTAGAAAATCATAACTCGACCGATTCATTAAACCACCGCGTTTAGTGCGCTTCGGATTACTGCGGAGAACAGAGCTCTGTTTTAAAATGCCGTGTTGTGCAATTATAACTTGTAAGACAAAAAGTCAGACCTCAAGTATAAAGCGAGGAGGTATATCTTTCCATCGGTAAGTCGAAAATAACATTTAATTACAATATTATTTGTAAAAAACATTAAAATATACTGATGACTATGAAATTCCAAGCATTAACAACATTATTAGAACAAGTTACAAAAAACATACATTGCCCGCTGCGTACTCTATTAATCAACACAATGACCAAGCCCGCTTACAATGTACTGCATGCATTGCATCCTCTACACTTCAACCATAATGACGTTTCGTCCTTTGCCCTGATTGGCTGTGATGCACGGCGCATGTTTATCGATAGTGAGGTGAGCATGTGGTTAAATAAAATCATCGATAGAATTCTCGACTGTATTTACGTTTGACAAAGATAATTTTTGAATTATTTTATATTTACTTAATGATAGTATATTTTTATTTAGACTTATATTGAGTAAATTAAATATTATATTAATCATTTAATTAATGTGACCGAACGATATACATATAGACCTGTCATCTACGAGTTTACTGTACTGTATTTAGTATTAAAATCGAATTTAAATGCTATTTGAATTATGCAATAAATTATACATTTCAGGTTTCCTAAAGAACCAAACGCCAGGGAACAATGGATTAACGTGACAGGTAGAGGAAACTGGATGCCGACAAAGACGAGTACTATTTGCTCTAAACATTTTTCTGAAAATGATTTTATCACTAAAAAATTAGGTTATAGGTACTTAAAACCAGGGATGATCCCAAGAGAACAAATTCTTCAGATTTGTTCAAGTTCTTTGGTAAGTTTTGTGAAAATGTACCTATTACTAACTTGTTGGAACTAAGTTCCATATTGCATATTGTACTCCTATTTTTGAAAAATTCGTTCTCAATTGATAGCAAGCCCCAATTGCTTAACAAATATGTTTTATTCCAAGGACAGTGATTATTTGTAATTAATGAAAAATAAATAAAATTTATTTCTTAATATTTATTTCATGTTTCTATTTTCCCCATACATTCATCAGATAATTTATCGATAAAGAATATCGACTTTATCAAGCACTAGCGTGTATGAAAAATTTTATTGCTTTTTCCGAGTGTCTATGCCTATGGGAGCTTAGTGGTAGTGTGCGAACAAATATCTGCCCTGAGATTTATGTGTGTGTGATTTTGGTTGTGTGCGAAATATTTGTAAACATAGTATTGCGTATGTGTAGAAATTAAAATAGTGTGAGTCAAGCGGCGACACTGGTCCTAATACAAAATTGGAGCGAGGGCCTTTCCAACCTTATTTATCTATTCCGTGTTTTAAATGATAGTTCGGTGGACCCTAGGCAATCAAAACCGCTAGTTCCGGTTTTCTAGAAAAGCGGTGGCCACCACGTAAGGCTGCAGTGATAGCTGTAAGGAAAATAATGGCAACAGGATTTGACTTTACGGTGTAACAAAACGCTTTTTAGAAAAACACATACACAACGTTTCAGTGACGTCATTCGCCGGTAAATTGCGGACACTATGAGGCGGCCGCCGCTCTTCTAGGAAACCGTACAGCTATTAAAATAAATAAAATGAAAATACAAGATTTTTATTTTTATTTTATTTATTTTATTCTTAACTAATTCCTGCCGATATGTGAGGGTTTTATGTTATGTCTGTTGATGACTGATCTACTTTGGAAAACATCAAGACATCTAAAGACAGTGACTACAGCAAATCTGTTTTTAAGAGTTCCGTACCTCAAAAGGAAAACGGAACCCTTGTAAGATCACTTCATTGTCCGTCTGTCTGTCCGTCGGTCCAGACAACCTTTGGGTGATGCAATCATGAAAATAGAGGAAAAAATATTTTAAGTATAAATATAATATAATACCGAATTACATATAAATATAAGCACAAATAAATATAAATAAATACATGAATATACCAAAAAGAAAAAAGACAAACAATGAGAAAACAGCGTCGTGATGATAATGCCAGCTTCTTGCGAATGTGCTCGCGAACCTTAACTTTAAAGGATAATCGGTTGGTTGCCATCCTGATTTCCTGGGGGAGCGCATTCCACAGAGTGATAGACTGAACGAACAAGGAAGAGTGAATGAAGTCTGTGAGGTGAGTGGGACATTGGAGAACACGATTGTGTGATGAACGTTGATTTCTATTGTGGCTGACGCAAATGTATTTAAAGTGGGGGGCTAGATAACCAGGGGAAGAGGGAGAATCAAGAAATGAAAACAAGATGGTCAGCGCCCTTAGCTCTCTGCGCTGGCGTGTGGGCAACCACTTTAGAAGCGCTCCACTCCCGCTTGATCAGATAAAGATAAAAAACTCGTGTAACAAGTTTATCATCGCAGCTGCGCGGTTTGTTTGGATTTGGTTTTCTGTGTTTTCTCTTTTACTTTGAGGTAGCTGCTTTTATTAACATCAACGCTAGTTATAGTTGGAAGATTATATTTATTAATTAATTTTAGTAATTTCGATGAAAGGGAGCAATGATATTGCTGTAGACAGGATTCTTGTTGACACATAATTATGTGCTATCTATATTTTATCAGGTTCTGTTTTATTCTTGTGGTTTTGCTCTCTTGTTTCTGATATTTAGCCTCCATCTTCACCTTATTTAGGTAAGGTATAGGAACACAATCATCGTCCTTTACCTAGCCTTTTCCTATGTTGGGGTCGGCTTCCGGTCTAACCGCATGCAGTTGTATTTTAGATAGAGCAAGTGCCTATTTGACGTCCACAACCCACTGTTGCTGGGTAACACGATACACCGTGGAGACTGGTTATCGAATATCTTCTGGCTACTCGTCACGTAACGACAGTCAAAGATGACAGGCAACAATGACAGATACCTTTTTTCTTTTGGCTCAACCTGGGCACAGGGTCTAATATTTTCTTATATTCTAAACTAGCTACTGCACGGAACTCCGTCCGCGTTGAATTTCTGTTAACATAAAATGATGATAACACTCAGTAATGCCGCGGCTTCCCAATAGTAAAAGAATTTTCAGAATCGGATCAGTAGTTCTGAAGATTACCCCCTACCTACAAACTCACAAATTTTACCTCTTTGTAATATTAAAGTACATATACGAAATAGTGTTTAAATATCAAAAATATGCCATAAACTTATCATGCATTCGTGGAGGTTGGATGAGAAAGCCATCCACGTTAGAACCTCTGCAGTACCTACCTTTAGGAGAACACAATCGAACCAATTTCTTCTCAATACATTATATATAGGTATAATCGATTAATACCCATAAAAAAAAATCTCCATTCAAGATAATATTATTATAAGTAGGTCGGTTTATTATCATATCATAAGTATCTGTTTCGTTTGGTCATGGCAGATATTCTTTTAAACATTACGAGTATACGTATCGTTTACTTTACCAAGAATTTTGTTAAAAACATAATCTATTCTTTTGTTTCGGTATTCTGGGAACATTATAATTTTTGTGAGTTTTTTCAGTTGGAAAAACAGACGCGGATAAATTGATCTAGTTATTTCAGCAGATGTTATTATTCATGTAGTTAATAAAGGTAGAAATGTTTTAAATCGTCTTTCTATCTGCTCCTAAGGAGGCATCAAGATTACCATTCTGCCTTCTGGTTACCAAAGCCTGAAGCCCAGGTACGCAAGGGCGCGTTTTTCCCGCGGCGGCGGTATGTTTTTAGGGCCGCTACTTACGAGTTGTAGGTCGTGGGTTCGACCCCAAGCAGGCACCTTACTTTGTGTATATTTCGTCACCATTGCTCTCAAAACGATGATGGAAAACAACGTGAGGTGAGGAAGCCGGCATGTCCTAGAACCAAAAAGTTCGAAGACATGTTACATCGGCCATCTCACACAGGGCCCGCGTGGTAGATTATGGTCCACTCCCTCTCACAGAGAGGAGGCCTGTGTCCCAGCAGTGGGAACATTATAGGCTGATTGTGTTAAATTAACTGTTCACTTTTTAAATAGAAACTGCATATAACTTGAGGTTTTACTTAAGCCTGGCACATCAGCGCTACTAATATATTCATGTGCTAGCTGAGCCGGCGAACTTCGTAACTCCTCAAAATATGAAATATCTTAACTTTTTTTTCGTGATTTTTTCTTATGTTTTAATAGTTATTCTGCTATTCGGGGCGGGAGACAAATCCAACAAATCAAAGATAATAAAATCAGTCCAGTCGTTCTTGAATTATAAATGGTGTAACTAACCCGACTAATATTAATAGAATAAGTAAATGGAAATATAAATACATAAAATAATTCGCGCTTGGAGCAATTGTAATTAAAGCGCTCTTCCTCTCTGTACTAAAATATTTAATATTTGCTGTGGGCGACAGGGTCCATAATTGTTTCTGTTGTTTTTAGGGTTCCATACCCAAAGGGTAAAACGGGACCCTATTACTAAGACTCCGCTGTACACCCGTCCGTCCGTCTGTCGCCAGGCTGTATCTCATGAAACGTGATAGTTAGACAGTTGAAATTTTCAGTTTTTTTCATATACAACGTGTAACGTTAAATGCGCAAAACCTCAGACACCCCAACTGATTTTTAATTCAATTGACCTATTTCAAAAGAAAATAAGTCATTTAAAAAATTGTAAAGGTTTTATGTGCTGTTTTAGTTTTACTGGCCATTCTGATCGTTTCTTGCGTCTGCGACGGCGCTTTACCGAGGGAGGAGTCGTCACACGACATTAGCTTGCTTGACCTACTAATAAATAGACACGGCAACGTTTTTAATGAAGATTTTTTGAAAAATATGACCTATACTAAAAAGTGGTTCAATTAATTCTGCTCGTTATTCTGATCAAACTATTTTCAGGTTTTGCGCATTTAACGTTACACGTTGTATGTATTACCTGTAAAAATTTCAACTTTGTTTTGTTAGTATTTGTTGTTATAGAACAACACATACTAAAAACAGAATAAAGTAAATATTTAAGGGGGCTCCCATACAACAAACGTGATTTTTTTGCCGCTTTTATAGATAATGATACGGAACCCTTCGAGCGCGAATCCGACTCTCACTTGGCCGGTTTTTTATTTTTATTTTACTACCTGTAAACGCACATTATAGATTGCAATGAACAATTTGAGATTTGAGATTCATTTCAATCTAAAAACCAGACACGACTTTACTGACTTACTGTACCAAAATTCAATGTATGTAGGTACGTATAATACTACTGCCCGACACGATTAAAACATAATATTTCACTACCCTCTTCAGGAATAACAACACAATCCGCGATAAGGGCGGGGGACGTTCATAAATAAAGATAGAAAAGGGAAAAACAGAGATATGCATATGAGGGTGAATACAAATCAGTTTGGGATTGTCCGACAACGCAGGCTTATGGTGACATATTATATATTGTGCTGTAACCCATAGACAAAAATACCAAAAAGTGGCATAAGTTAATTTTTGAGTAATAAAAAACTAACAATAAAGAAGATACACACCTCCCAGTAACGGACTCAGGCTTCCTTCACCGTGTTAAGAGCGTGTGAGGGAGTGGTGATGAAATTATTTACAAAAAGTAATTCTAAAAGTAAAGTAAAAATTGTAAAGTATTCTATATTCTGTCCCAGCAGTGGAACACAATATAGGCAAAAAAAAAGCACCTGTCTGGGCTCGAACCCACGACCTACATCTCGTTAGTCGGTGCCGTTACCACCGGGCCACCACTGTTCTCAGCTCTTCCCTAATGTATATGTATGTTTATCAGTTGTCTAGTACTCATAGCACAAGCTCTGCTTAGTTTGGGACTAGATGGCGTTGTGTGAAAGTTGTGGAATATTATTATTATTATTATTATTATTATTAATGTACAGACGCCAGCACATCAAGCTACTACAATCTGTCAGATTTCTTTAATAGATTTTCAACTTTATCGCTAAGTCATAAGGTTCAAAATTGATTGGGAAAATCTGACAGTTTCGGGTAGCTTGATATGCTGGCGTCTGTACCTTACTGAAAATTGGCAAAATATCACTTATTTACATTATTCAAGCAAGCCCATGCGTGTTGTTTGATGGGAAGACCCCATGAATGCCACAGCATGAAAACGGAAATGAAGCTGGATTTATACTCGACTGCGGTACAGAAAATGTAGAGTTATGTTTTTCAGTAAAGCCTTTTCGAACCCTAGTCAGGCGCGGCACTTTTTTTTTGTTGTAATGTAGTGTAAAAGGCTATTTGGTTTGAATTTTAGGCTTGGCGTCACGAATCTCTGAAATGTTTATGAAGCTTGCGTCAAAGCGTGGAAATAGTTTCGAGTTCAAAATATTGAGGTCCAAAAACATCCATATATTCCTGTATATGGATGTTTTTGACCTGTGCCATCCTTGGCAGCATGGTGGGACATTGGCGCACAAACAGTAGCCATGAATTCGGCACATGATTCTGGATTTTTTTTTTAACCTACTAATACTATGATGGATGGCTCCGCGAAGGCCGGCCCAGAAAAAATGGCAAGATGACCTAGACGCGTACCGCGAGAGCTGGTTCGAGGGAAAAGAGTTCCTGAAACGATTTGGCGCGTCCCCAACAGTGGAACAGTATAGGCTAAATAAATAAAAAAAAAACGACTAAAAATTTCAACACAAAAGGATTCATCAAAGAATCATGGCAGGCCTGTTGGTCTAGTGGTCAGTGGCCCTGATTACTATACGCGAGGTCGTGGGTTCGATTCCCACCCAGGACAAATGTTTGTGTGATGAGCACGATCATTTGTTCTTTGTCTGGGTGTAATTTATCTATAATATGTATGTATTTAGGAATATCTATGTATGTTTATCAGTTGTCTAGTACTCATAGCACAAGCTCTGCTTAGTTTGGGACTAGATGGCGTTGTGTGAAAGTTGTGGAATATTATTATTATTATGTACTGAATTCATGGCAAGAGGTTGTGCAGTGTCCCTACCACCGTGTATTGTCTAACCACAAAATGATCATGAAACGTGTACCTCAAGTTTCGAACGTTCAATGAACGAAATGTCGAAGTGGAAACAGACACAAATTGAAATAAGTGGTCAGACACTTTTTTTTTTCTTAAACTAAAATGCTCCATTAATTTATCTATTTCTTCATTTGACATTCAGTTGCTTCGGTTGCTAAAAATGTTTGTCTGTCTTTGTGTTTTTCTGTTTCCACTTCGACATCGTTCATTGAACGTTCGAAACTTGAGGTACAGACGCCAGCACATCAACCTACTACAATCTGTCTGATTTCTGTAATAGATTTTCAACTTTAGCGCGAAAGCATAAAGTTCAAAGTTGATTGGGAAAATCTGACAGTTTCGGGTAGCTTGATGTACAACATGAAACGGCAAGGCGTAATGATGATGATGCAAAATTAGTTATGGAGTTCATTTGCGAATTGAAGAGCTACGAGTATCTTAATTGCATTCAGAATAGATAATTAGGTAATTAAGATAGCTTTCAAACAAGCCATCATCAAAGACATCGCATAGGCATCTCAAAGCAAGTCTATCCCTATAGTTACCTAACTGTATGGATAGACTTGCTTTGACTTTGAAAACTAGAATAGAATACTCTTTATTATGTACACCAAATACAGACATAAATATAGAAATTTTACAAAGGGTGACACAATGGGCGGTCTTATCGCTAAGAGCGATCTTTTAAAGACAACCTTTGGATGGATTGAAAAGGGAAGGAGAGACAAATACTCCCGTACCCCTACCCCTCCCCTACCTCCCCTTAATAAGAGTCTAGAAAATTATTAGACTTTGTAGGTACGTTTAATTGTTTAGCCGGGAGACATGACAGCCCGTTGGCGTTGGTGAGGTCACTTGTCACCTGTACATTGTCTACGTTATTAGTTAAGTACTATCATAGGTTAAGACTATTTTTACTAACACAATGAATCTCTGTTATCTGAATAAATAACTAAATAAATAAATTAATGAATAATTTCTGAAATCTGTTTTAATCTTCATTTTTAGCCACTACACGACGTGTCATCCCTCAGGCGTCAGCAAGGTAATTGCATAACACACTATGAGTAGCAATGGGTTCCATTTTGACGGTTCAACAACATTCATTGCGTTATTTACGTTGTTGAGCTGTTACTTTTGTCGAACATACAGAGGAATGTATTAGCAATATGCTGCAAAATGATTCAAATTGAGAGTACTAGTTTGTTACGCAATTAAGGTGCTGGGTCCGAAATCACTGAGCCAACACTGCTTAAGAAAGAGTGTCTTCTACTTAATAAAATAATTAAATTCACTAACAATGCACAGCCTAAACCGCTGTGTTTAGAAGTATGAAATTTGCGTAAAAGTTCCTTAAAAGACGAAAGTACTGCCACGCCTCAGGAATTCCTGCGACGTGGCCAGCCCACTTCCACTTTAGCCTTGCTGTTTGTCTTCAATATTAAATCCTATTGACAACAAAGTAATCCTCAGTACTACACGTGTTTGCTAAGCAAACTAACTCAATACCTATCAAAGTCTACCATTATCTGTTACTAAATATGTACACAGTAGACTCTTTATTAGCACGAGTATTGATAGACGATGATACATCATAGTTCATTGTTGATACCACTAAGGAGATAAACTAAGAAGGATCACTTAAACAAGTTGTCTTTAATATCCGCAACAATAGTAAAAGTCAAGTATGTTTTTTTCCCAGGTGTATTTTAATATTTCTTAATCTTGGCGGTAATGCCGCCCGGTATTACCGCACAAAACGGTCTCTTACAGACCTCTGGATGGTCGAAAGAAGGAGACAAACCAGACCAGTGCTGGGGCTCTGTCTCGCAACCCAAAACGGCCATCGCATTGGCGGTAGCATTATGCTGACAAAATGCTACCACCCATAGCATTATGCTGAGCGATGGCCGTTTTGGATCGATGTAACGCATATTTTCCCCTAACAAGTTATTTTTGTGTTTGTGTGTATTTTTCGTCATGTTTATCGCAAATAAACATAATTATTTTCTTCATACTACTAATACACCATGAAGAAAAGAGGCTTGATTTTTATTTATTTATCGTCATTCAAATCATTTAATTATAAATAAAAAAAAACGTACACAAATACATAAATAATTTTTGACAAACATGTCTAAGTCCTTTGTTATAGGGGCGTGCTTGCTTGCTAGAACTTACAACCAAAAGGACACTCCAGAATCCGTGTTGCTACCGAGAAAACCCTAGTGGTAGAAATCCAACATCACTTTCCCGACGTTGGTTTCAAAACTTGAACACCAGTTTCGGTATTATCTCCCTTGCTTAAAGTTAAGAAAACTTTAAACTTCAAAAAATGTATCAATACTTAAATTTCGACTAGACGGGACACATGGATAAGACTCGCACAGACGAGGGAAACATGGCACTAAATGGAGGAGACCTAGAATTATAATCAGCTGTGGGTGGAACAAGGCAACAGGTGATGTTGATGACATTGTACGGAGTATGTGTCACTCTGTGCAGAATTAACCTATTGTCGTTATTTGCACAATTACAAGCATCTCCATAATATAACATATAAACTAATTGGAACATACGATATTATTCAGCTCGAACAAATAAACATCGGTTAACGAGTAGTTAATCAAACATGCGTATCATCGCTAGTTGGAACGATACGCCGATACGCCAGTACTCTTTATAAGGAAGCGTAACATGTAGAACTATGTAGCATTAATAAATAAACTAGCTTTCGCACGCTTTCCCGCGTGGATGTCGGAAAATATCCCACGGGAAAGTACTACTGGGACTACCGGCGTTTTCATATAACTTCTATTGGTTTGCTCGGCGGACGCCAGTAAAGCTCCCAGGCGGCATGATTTTTTCCGATATTTTCAACAATCATAGTCATATTTCAGCCAATTTACACAAAACCCTAATGAATTATACATCTAAGCCTTCCTCATGAGTCACTCCGTCTATTGGTGAAGGCCAAATGAAAATAAGTTCGGGAGTTTTTGAGTTTATCGCTGTCAGACAGACAGACAGACAGACAGACAGACGTGGCGGGAGTTTGTTTTATATTAGGTAGTAACGTAGTGATAGTGAAAACGACAAGTATTAGCGCCTCGGGGTAGATATGAAGTCAGACTACATTAATCGTGTGGAAAATAGTCATACACTAGAAATCTCTGCTAGAAATCCCTAATATGTTAGGGGAAATTAAGCAGAGATTTCTAGTGTATAGTGGTAGTTTGGTAGGAAAATCGAATCTGTGTAAAAATCCTAGGAATCTTAGTTTTTTGGCAATAATGGACTAGGATTTTCGCGCCGATTAATTTTTTTCAATTATTTACTTGTATTTATAGTAAAAATTTTGTGTAAAAAATACACATACTCGTAAAGAAACATACATAAATGTGAATAATTCCACCAAATCAATACACAATTTTCATGGCCCGTCAGTACAGAAATCCTATTATTTATGTCCTTTCCCATCGTAATTTGTCACTCACGGATATCTTCTATCAGGTCCCATAGGGCCGGGATAGGGATAGAAATGTCGCTTTTATTATATCAATTTGGTATCCCAAAATGGTCGCCTGAAAAATGTTGAGAATTTATGTTTTAAGCTGAAAGGGAATTTTAAGCGGATGAATGAGTTCAGTCATTTATTTAGACAGACAAAATAGAAAATGAGGGGAGGGCCCGTGGCTAAATAATAACAGCCGCACAGGTAGATCGAAGGTTAAGCTACGGTTGCCGAGGTCGGTCCGTGGATGGGTGACCATCGATTACATATCGAGGCCCCACCCTGCCTCAGAAAGCATGTTAAATCGTTGGTCCAGGCTATGATTTGTAGATCTTTGACAGTCGTTACAGGTAGTCAGAAACCCCAAAGTCTGACAACCAGTCTCACTAAAGGGTTTAACCTAGTGATTGGGTTGTTGAGGTCAATAGGTCTATTTAAAATACTGGAATTCAGCTGCATATTCTGCGTCAAGTTGAGAGGATGAATGAAAGGCGACTAACAGAAGGTATTTACGAGGCAGATGTGTGTGGAAACGCTTACAGGTAGTATTTTATTCTATTCTAATTATTCTATTCTATTCTTCAGAAAGGTCAGGTGCTTAGTACTCGCCACCGGCGTGCGTGTACGTGTATGACCAGAAGGTCTATTCCCGTAATTAAGATAGTTCAAATCGTAGCCGTAATATCATCTCAGCAACAATCAATGTCAAAAACTTAGGGAAATTAGAGGTATTTTTAACAGATTGAGACCGAGACGAAAGTGTGAACTTTATTAAAAGTACGATAATTCTCCCCTCTGACGTGTGAACACATGACGTAAACGAAGCAAAAAGAGTATGTGACGGTCGTAGCAGGGCGTCCTGTAGTTTCTGCCTACCGTCATGGGAAGAAGACGTGAGTTTAAGTACCTATGTATGTGCTCAACTTTAGGTGTAAAACTACATTCTCAAGTGTAACGTTTGGAAGTTTGAGTGCAACCTAACTTGATTGCTCTCATTTTTAACCGACTTCAAAAAGAGGAGAAGGTTGCCAATTCAATTGAATTTTTTTATGTTTGTTAGGTACCTCAGAACTCCGTTATTTATAACCCGATTTGCAAAATTCTTTCTTATTTGAAAGGATGTACTTTTCAATTGGTCCCATAGAAATCGGTTTAGTAGTTTGGTTTTTAAACCAAAATTACTGGTAATAATTAATATTCAAGTAAAAGGAATTGTTTTTGTATGTATGTTACGCGATATCTCCAGAAATTGTAAATCAAATCCTAAAAATATTTTTTTAATAGATAGTGTGTGCCTCAGGGGCGGTTCCATATAATTTTTTTATAAATTGCTTGTGTAGTTTTTGAGAACGCTTCAATAATAAGTATTTTTGCCACTTAGTTTATATTGATGACGTTACAATAACTTCCTGTCACTGATATTTACATAGCAAGTAGCGTTATACGAATTTGTGTGGGTAGGTAAGTACAAGCTAAAAGTGAAAAATAAAAACTTTTTTACAGTAAAAAAACCACCGACTTCCAAAAAAGACACTGCAAAGTGAAAAATAACTTTAATTTCGGCAAACAACTAAAATGCGAACCCAACAACACCGACTTCCGAAATTAAAGTTATTTTCCATTTTGCAGTGTCTTTTTTGGAAGTCGGTTGTTTTTTTATTTCATCAATTTCCTATTTCATTGGCGAATAAAACAGTTACAGTTAAAGTTTAGTGTCTAGATATAGCCGAAACACAACAGATCTAGTCCCAATAACTATCACTTCGACTTCTGAAAGCCCAACTATAATAATAAAACTGATCTTGTGTGAGTCGGACTCGCATACTATGGGTTCCGTCCTTACCTTATAATACACATTAGTAAGCTTGTATTCCTACACGGAAGTTAAAAAAAAGTTCCAAAAAACGAGGTTTGAAAATTTTGGAACCTTCCTTTGTTATCTTCTACCATAGTAAGAACGTAAGATAACATCACGCCTATATTTGAAAGGGTTAGGTTAGGTTAAAAAAAGGTGTACCTATAGTGCACTCTCAATCCGCTAGTTATGTTTTAGTCCCATGTAATAAGCCAGCCTATTGCCGTCAACATGGCACAAAACTAGACTCCGGGCCGCTAGTGAGAAATTCCAGATGAAAAAACGATATTACACTTTCTCCGACTCGGGAATCGCACCCAGGACCTCATGCACAGCAGTAACGCTTGCGACGTTTAGACCAACGAGGCAGGCTACAGTGAAAAGTATTCTGTAAAAATTACAACTAGCTACTTATTACGGTTAAAATTAGGGAAGGTACTCGTACGTATACCGCGTAGGTACGCGATAAGTTTTTACACCAGCCGTGCGATTCTGTAACCATCTCACCGTGAAAGCTTGGGTGAAGTGAGCGTGGAGTGAGCTGTCATTCGCTAGGGACTAACACTATTGAGTGCTCACTTCACTTATGATTTCACGGTGAGGTTTTTACAGAATCGACCGGGCAGGTACCTATTTGCTTCCAAGTACGCCCATCAGGTAGGTACCGACCCGAAATACTTGCAAGAGTTCAAAGTATTTATACGGCTACTCGCTCAACTACTCAACCGCGTTATGTTACGTTATCAGTTTTCGTAAATGCGATCATGCTCCTTATCAGTAAGAATCTACGGAACAATTTCGTATGCAAGTATTTTTACTATAAGTGTTTGTAAAAGTATTTATTTTTAAACGCAATTGTGCTCCTTATTTGTAGAAGTCACGGGTCAATTGGCACACTTTGGTACAGCTACAGAACCCTAAAAATCGTAAATATAAACTACTTTCAGTTTGTAAACTACAAATCGGTCTTTATTTCCCGAATGAGAGTTCATTGATAGAAAAACTTTTTTATGATGATCATGCCCAAACAAAGGCAGTTACAGTTTACGAGGGTACCAACAGTACTTGCTGATTATAGGATTTTATTTCTATGAAACTGGAGGGTTTTTGATTCCCAAGATACCACTGAAGAGGGCTGTGCTTAAAGTTTGCCCACGTGATCGAATCAGAAGTGAAGAGATGCGCAGAAGAACAAAGGTAACTGATATATCCCGAAAAATTGCCAAACTTAAATGGCAGTGGGCAGGGCCCATCCCATTGCACCCTTAGGATCCGAGCAAAAAGAAAAAAAAGTCAGAAAGAAACGAAAACGACGTGAAAGAGCGGGCAGGCGATGCGATGCGACGGGGTAGGTCGGGGGAAGAAAAGTCACGCGGACGGATTCAGCAGGCAAAAGCTAGTTATAAATAAACGCAATTAAATTAACATTCAACTAAACAAATAAACTACTTACTACATTTTCCACTGATTATGACTTAAATATTCATAAATTGAAGGCAACGTTAACTGCAGTGCGATTCTGTAACCACCTCACTGTAAAAACTTAGGTGAATTGAGCGTGGAGTGAGCTGTCAGTGTCATCCCATGTGATACTATTATAATATTTCTTATGCTAATTCTATTGATAATTTTATATGATTTCAAAGCTAGTATTTTAATGGTCAAAACATGAATATTTTGTAGAGTTTTAATCTAAGAAAAAAAAATAGCAAAACAGAAAATTAGTCAGAATATTAATTCTGACTAATTTTCTGTTTTGCTATTTTATTTTAAAACCCCGCAAAATAGTAAAGTTTTGTCAACTAAAAACTAGTTTTGAAATTATATAAAATGATCAATAGAATTAGCGTAAAAAATATTATTGTTTATCTCGAATATGATTCTAAATGTTTGCTTAGTCAATCCCTAGCATCAGTGGGATGACACTGACAGCTCACTCCACGCAAGTTTTCACGGTGAGATTTTTACAGAATCGACATGTTGTAGTCAGGGCAAAATCAATTAAATGAACAATACAAACTAAACACAACAAAACAAAGCTCGTGTTTGTGTTTCATTATTGCAATTATTATTTATTACTAGTTTCTGCCCGCGTATTTACTAGCTGCGTCTCGCGGTTTCACCTACATAGATCCTGTGACAATATCGGGATAAAAAGTATCCTATGTCCAGTGCTTACTAATCTAAGTGCTACCCATGTGGCAAAGAACAATGCCCATCTGTCATACATCGTTAGGCCCAGATATGGACAGTTAAATATTACACTAATATTATTTGTGCTAGTTAGATAACCGTCTATTAAAATAAAAAAATCTAAAGAAAAGCCACGTTACTAGTATCACCGAAAATATCAGTAAAAGTAGACTAATCTTACAACAAATAAACAATAACAAATAATAACGATTATTGGAGTACTTTTACAATTGTTAAAAAATATATTGTTTTAAATATAATTGATTACATGACTTAATTAAATTTTACTGTGTTGTCCACGCGTGGGCCGAAAATGGATATTGTTCTTTCATCCAAATCTGTTCAGCCGTTATTGAAAAATAACTACCGCGAGATAAACGCGCTCCTGCGTACCTCGGCTGAAAATACATAGTGAAAATAACCCACTGGAGCCTCGGCGACCACAGCATGAAATATTAACGCCAGAGTGTAAACAATCACAGTATGTCGGTTGCCTTTTGAAGTGGCCAGTAACATTAAATTAGGTTTAAAATTTCAAGTGTGTTACTGTAGTTGGGACACTGTATGTTAGTTAGTGAAGGGTACCTACCTTGTGTAATTTTGTGACTGAGCTACGCTTGAAATTGGGCTACTATACTAACCCGGCGTCATTGAGGTTGGGTCAAAATTACCCGGCCGGTTTAAAATATCTAATTTTTGTGAAAGTACGCGCGCGACATTGTTGCCGTTCTGTGCAGTAAGTAGGTGGAGCCAATATTGTAAATTTCTTTTTTTTTTCGTAATTCTTGAGACTTATTTTAAAGTTGATTAAACTCAATTAAACGTCTCTGAATTATTATTTTTCTGTTTTATTATCAAAACCAGAATACCTTTATACTGGAATAATGACACAGTTTACGAATTTACTTAAAAATTATGGAAATACCATGTATTAAATACGTGGGTGGATCAAATATAAACCGACTTAAATAAAAAAAAATACGCACGTATTATTATACTCGTAAAAACAAGGAATATATTTTATTTTTCAATGGATGCAAAATTTCGGAAGGTTTTATGCCCCCCCGTGTTACAAAAAATTATTATTATAAGTCGTTGCTCAACAGACTTATATACCTCCTGCTCATACATGATGCTACTGGCGCGCAATAAACTAAAGTGAGCCGGAGCAGTATACCCCCCTCCCCTAGATGATCCCCCCTAACACTTCAGTCAGCGACCGGTAATAAAAAAAGTCCTGTTTATATTTGATTCACCTAAGTATATGGGTAATATTAACCCACCTCAACGTCCATTTAACTCTTTCCTACCACAATGACCGGGTTAAGAGGGTGTCAGGTAGAATCTCTGTCACACACACGCACACTATCATACCACCATCACACGCATTTCATGATTGTTATTTTTGTACATATTTTTTTATTAGCTTACGCTGCCCCACTCCTGGGCAAAGGCCTCCCTCCACTCCTTCCCTTTTTGTACTTCATTTTTAAAAAATATACCTTTTGTTTTCTTTTTCACATTTTTTTTAATAATCAACGACTTACGTAATGGCTTTTATAACGGAGGAACACTTCGTAAAATGTCTATATTTATGTCTGTAATTTATATGGTGTACATAATAAAGAGTTTCTATTAAAAATTTTCTATTCTAACACTGACTCCCAAATCACAGGCATCAACCTAGTTTGGGCGCCAGGGGACCTATGTTTAAGGTACTACTTCTGTATGTTGTAAATGTTGTCTGTAACGATTTTGTCACTTTTTGTAAATAAATTATTAATAATCTTGGTGTATGGTGAGGTAGATCATGCTTTGATAAACTGAGATGGAGAGATGAGAGGAACGCAAATAAATGAATATGAATATTAGATGATATAAAAGCTATTTTACCATGTTTGTGAGCTAGAAAAAGTCTGCAATCTCTGCGAAAATACTACCTAATTCAGTTGCAAAAAAATCTAAAGAAAATGTTGCAAAACATGGGTTTGGATGTCTCGGAATAAATAATATAAAGACAGTGACATCGAATCAAACTAATCACATTGGAACAAATACACAAATCACACACACACACGTATCATACTACACCTGAAATCATCTTTCTAGTCTCCATTCTGGAATTTGGACCCCGAGCCTCAAGATACAGATTATCTATCTAGTTTGGGGCTCACTGGCAAATAATAGATTGTAACCTAGCTGTAGGTAATACTTTATTAAGCTACTCATGTCGTCTCAACTTGTTGTTAACCTGTGAACCTGCTAACTGTATTATCAGCCGGCCGATTCTGTAAAAATCTCACCGTGAAATCATAAGTGAAGTGAGCACTTAATACACGGAGAGAAAAATCTTAGAAAAATTACTATGCTCTCTCATAATCTGAGTGCATTTGAGTGGCAATGGAAAAATTACCATGCTACTATATAATAACATACATATAACATACATATATAATAACATACTAGCACAGTAAAACTTCTTATGCTGTACAGTACAATTTATTGGCCAAATAGTGAATTTTTCTCAATCTCACTCAGAAAATTTCCTGTAGATGTCACTTGCACTCACTTTACAGTGCCAAGCACAGTGATTTTACTAAGAATTTTCTCTCCGTGTAGTGTTAATCCCTAGTGAATGACAGCTCACTCTACGCTCACTTCACCCAAGCTTTCTCGGTGAGATGGTTACAGAATCGCACGGCTGGATAGTAAAATATTTTCTATTTCTCTTTCATTGTATCGTGAATGTCTCGGATACATACATACAGGAAGAAGTTATTGAAAAAGATAGAGCGAATACAATTTGTTACTAGGCAGTAACTGTAATCGTCGGCAAAAACTTCACCTCCGTAACTTGCATAAGCACTTCCTTTCTTTCTGTCTTTCTTCTTTGACAAATAAATCGAGTCCCCCAAAGTATCAGACAATCATATATCAGTATTGTAAGGAAATAAATCAAATATATGTCGGAATGCGTCTCGCAGGGGTTGCCAACCGCCCCAGTTCTGGACGGATACATCACTGTCATGGGATAATGTTTACAGACCATGGGTAAGGCTAGCTTGGCAGAATTCTTAATGGGGGATATTATTTTAATGTAAGTAATAGCGTAATTTGTAAGGGACGCTCAGTTTTAGGGAGACGTTGGGCATTGTTAAAAGTTACCCTGAAGCGGTGTGCAGATTAATTTTTGCCGCAGTCCGGTACTTTGTCGAACTTATAGCAATTTTTCGAGAAGCCAGTTCTATTTTTTTTTTAATCCGGCATTAATAAAAATCAACTAAGCGTATCGCAGTCCACTGCTGGAAATAGGCCTCTCGCAGACTGCGCCACAGCACCCTTTCCTCCGCCTTCCTCATCCAGTCTACCCCAGACACCTTCTTTAGGTCGTCCGAATAAAAATGACAATATGATATCCTAAATTAACTAAAACTTACCTAAAATATGACGTCGAAAATCGGCATCGCTGTTGACTGGTAATGTACAGACGCCATCACATCATGCTACCCGAAACTGTCAGAGTTTCCCAATCAACTTTGAACCTTATACTTTAGCGATAAAGTTGAAAATCTATTAAAGAAATCTGACAGATTGTAGTAGCTTGATATGCTGGCGTCTGTACCTAAGGGACAGGCGGCACTGCCACTTTGTATGGCAATGCTTTAGCCTCTGGCAAACGGCAAAGCCATATGGGTCACGGGAACTTCTTCTCCCCAGCGAAAGCACTAGGAAGTGGTGAAGGGCGCGCGTGTCTTTTGTAATTTTGACGTTCGAAAAGTGCTGATTCTCAGCCTAGTTTGAATAAATGACTTGATTTTTTTTTTGTCATCCGTTTTCTGAATAAAACTATCTCAGTTACAAAATATCCATTGCTAATTTTACATAAGTACTCCAGGAATGTTGCTTTCTATAACATGACGCTATGTAATATGATGTGTGAACGGTGTATTTCAACAAATGTTTACTTAAAAATTTCCTTATAAATCGAACCAGTTTGGCAATTAACAAGTTATGGTGAATAAGCAACGTGTATCGAAGAATTTCGACCACCTCCGTCGTCACACCTGGCAAAGTTTTCAAAGAATTGGTTACTTTATTAATTTACTGTGTTGTCAATGAACAAACCGCCAATCCGTCAGCGTAAAAAAACCGAAATGGTGTCATACAGAAGTATAATTAAACGAGAAATAAGTCTTACATATAATACTTTAAAGGTTTTGTGAAGGGAAAACTTTTTTTTTTTTATTTATTGTAGGGAAATATCTTATGGGGTCGCGTCACCGATCTGCTAATGGTAACAGTACATCTGTCACTATTGCCCGGCTCCTATGATCCAAAAACGAATCGTTTCTATTACGAATAGTTAGAATTTCTACACAAAAACATACCTATAAAATACTACTCATTTTCCAAATAACCGACGACTAGTTAGTAATGGATGGGCGAGCGTTAGTAAGCATAATGTATGGAGATGTGTTGGAAAGTGTTTTTATAAATATTATGCGTTACTGTTTTGTTTACTCAAATTCGGTCAGTTTTATCAATCGTTTGCATTTACTTTTAGTTGTTTGAGGTGATATGATGTCGTTGGTCCAGATGAACAGGGTATTAACTCAAAAAAGCATATTTTTCAGGAGAGCGATTTGAAGTTTGCAAATCAATATATTTCTATTTCTATAAATAATTTGTTAACCTCACCTATATATTTTTCAAGCTTACTTTATTGATAACGTTTTTGTTCATTTGATGAATTCCTCAAATTTTCTATTAATGAGAAAAAATTGAAATTCTACAGACAAGAACATAATAATACCTTTTTACACAAAAAATATTTTTAAACCAAAGTATTAACTAGAAAATTAAATTTTCTTGAAATCCAATTTTGAGGGTCTATGTTCGATCTTTCGATTATTTTGTTAAGACATTATTTTGACATAATGTTTATAATTGTTATGCCATCCTATTTTTTATAATTTGTTAATTCATTTAGTTATGTCTGAGGAACATTCATAATACTACCATGTTCCACAAATATTAAGAATAGGTTTTTAAAATAATACAAAATAAAAACACAATTTTAATAATTAGATGTGTATTTATTAAAAAAAATCACCAGTCTTTGTGAGGAATAGGTACTTATAATAAACTTCGTTTATAATTAAATGCAACAATTCACTTATTTTACTAATCAGATGCTCATGTAAATTCGACTAGGATTAAAGGAACTAGAATAAAAGTAATCATAATGAAATCTTAGGTAATCTTCACAAAATCCTATACTAAAAGAGAAAATCAGACTTAAAAAACATAAAGAGTACTTCTAAATTAAATTGAAAGATAGGTAACAATATATAAACAAGTAAACAGTTTCAAAAGAATCAAGTCAAAGTCAACTATGTTTTAATTCGACTAGGATTAAAGGAATCAGAATAAAAATAATCATACTTAATTAAATCTTAGGTAATCTTCACAAAATCTTATACTAAAGAGGAAATCAGACTTAAAAACATAAAGAGTACTTCTAAATAAAATTGAAAGATTGGTAACAATCATAAACAAGTAAACAGTTTCCAAACAATTAAGTTAAAGGTTTTCATAAAAGCTTCTATAGTACTGAGGAATTAGATTTTTTTCAATTAAATTAATAAACCCATTCTTTTTTTGTTCCGATATTTTAATTTTTTCACTGTAAAGTTGTCCAAGAGCAATATTCTCTAGAACTGGTTTACTTCGACGATTTGCCGAAAACAATTTTACCTCTTTGAAATCAGTATCAAAGTATGATGTTTTATAAAAAAATGAGTCTTTGTTTTCTGCTGATACTTTAATGACCTTCATTTCTGTTATTTTGACAGGCTCATTGTCGGTATTTTTCGGTAGTAATGTCTTACCTAACTTGTTAGACATGGCTTTAATATCAAAAAAACAATTAAATGCCAATTCGTTCAAAACAAAGGGCTGGCCACTTACTTTGGCAGTACGTATCAAAGAATAATATTGGTCTGCTGAATAAATTGGACCAGATTTAAGTGATGCCTTTATTTTTCTTTCAATAAGAGAGTGGGTCGTATCTCCCTCATTTTGACTATGCCCTTTTATTAAAAATTTGTG
The DNA here is from genome assembly GCA_949629135.1 of Eremobia ochroleuca. Taxonomy (NCBI): domain Eukaryota; kingdom Metazoa; phylum Arthropoda; class Insecta; order Lepidoptera; family Noctuidae; genus Eremobia; species Eremobia ochroleuca. Next base: position 4,126,684 of record OX451385.1, on the reverse strand, counting down.
AGTTACTGATAAAATTACAGGAAATTTTGTCAAAGCATACAGATAAGTATGTAACATAAATTTGTTTTTTTGCTGTCCGCAGCAATTATCACTATAAAATACAACGTGGAACGGCTCTGATGCATTGCTAGCCAGTTTTTCTAGGTACTTCCAGACACAAGTTGCAATTTCATTCACACCTCTGTGTCCATCGCCTTCATGCCATGCATAACATTCTACCTGTTTAGTTTTTAAATTGTAAATAGTAAAATTCAAAACGTTTAATTTAGATAAGTAGAAGAAGGTAGATACGTCACCTCGGGGGCAAGGCAAGACGGCTTGCAAATCGTATACCGCCACAATTACGTTACCCTGTCCGTTTTTGTCTGCATCCTTTTCGCGCCTTGAAAGTTCTTTTTCAGCATGATGGTGGTCATACTCACCTCGTAAGTTTTCTTTTGCGTCACCTATTGCGTTATTAAAAGCCACACAAGTCTCGCATAAATCTTTTTTTGGTGAGTGAAAACCAATATTAAATTCATTGTTAAAAATACTATAATAGGCTAAATAGTTTCCAAACGGTTTATTAAGAGTTTTGCAATTATCTACATAGTCACGATGATATTCAGCCAACGATCTCCCGCCGTCAATATAACTTTTTGATGTAGTACTACGACAGTAATGACTTTCTATAGTAGGTATAGATTTAATATGATCACGTATTTCTAATTTTATTGTTTCTGGAATTTTTAGGTGATTTCCATGCTTACCCCTCAAATCTTCTATTACCACATTATTAATATTATTATCTTTCTTTAGCAGTGCAGTTTTAATAACTTTATCGTTAATGCTTAATGTTGACTTGAAAAATAATTTACAAACGCGAATTCTGCTTTCGTCAACGTAGAAATGGTATGAATAATTGTTTTGGCGAGGGTTTGCAGCGTTTGTATAGCGGTATTTAGGATTTACAACATCGATGCTATTAGCAATAAATTGTCTTTGACGATTTACATCACATAACTTGTAAAAGTTTTGGAAAATGTTAGTTTCTCACCTCTTCAGATATTTTAAATGAGCATTTTTGGCGACATTTTTCGGTGCATGCTGGTCCCATTTTCTTTTCTGGCTTGACTTTTTTTGTTCTTGTGATATAAGATTTCCCGGAATTTCTTAGTCTTTTTGCCTTTATACGTAACCAGTTATGTTCGTTTCTTTGCCTTTTCCGAGTAAGGTTTCTTCTATTGTCACTGCTTAAAGAGCCTGTATTTGTAACATCAGTTAATGAATTTGTACCTTGCACCTCATTAAGTGACAGAGTTGGATGTAACTCTGCCGGAGTCGTTGTTGGCATACTTGAAGATTCGGAGTCACTAGATGAAGAATCCGAATCGCTAGAAGTAGAAGAATTCGAATCGCTCGAAGTAGAAGAAGATTCATAATTGGGATCTTTAACGCTGTCATCGGAGTTGACTCCGGGAAAACATGGTTCTGCAAGAAATATATTTAAGAATGTAGGTTGTTGTACAATGTTTCTAGAATTATCAGATTTTGTGTACTTTCAGCAACTTTACCATGGTTTTCGAGATTTTCGACTATTCTGGAGGAGGATGATGATGACGAATCAGAGTCGTTTCCGGGTTTTTCAATCTCCTCTTGAACATAGGTACGTTGATTTGTCTCTGGAAAACCAAAAAGTAATTAACATAACAAATATGAAATAGGTACTTATTTAAAACTTCACTATTTACCAGTTGATAACTCTTTAAATGTGTCATTGCAAGCAGAAGTTGAAGCTGATGGTTCTCCAGGACTATCTTCGGGCACTGAGACAGGTTCTTTTAAAGGAGATTCTTGATTAATCGCTAAAAATAATAATGTAAATTAATTCAAATTAAACCACTACATATTTATATCTAAACAAGCAAATTTAATATTGATAATCTCTATAGGAAACATCCTTACATCTAAGTATATTAAATATTTACTTAAATATAGGTATAACATTTAAAAACAATACCTCGAGAAGACATATCCAAGGTCCCATCATCAGAAATTGAAACGGATTCTGGGTCAGGTTGTTTGACAGCATTTCTGATTACCTTTAATCTTTGCGAAATCATTCTGTAAAATTAAAACTTTTAAATAGTTTTATAGAAAAAATTCCTTTCCATAATTAATTCAAACAAATACACCACAAATTATGTTGAATATAACAGTTTTTAGTTTTAATACTACTATTTTTTATTTTATTCTAAATAATAAAGAATCATTACCAAATCAAACCCTAAAAATCAAAATTATTTTAAATTTACATGACATTATTCACGATTAATACTTTTTCATCGAGAAAGAATTACACTAAATTCAAAAAACTTTTTGTGAACATAGTAGTATCTCAAATTAGTTCTTTAGTCTAGAAACATCCGTTAATAACCAAACGCAACAACTTATCGCAAAGAAGGTATTATCTTGAACATATTGCTCTATTTCACAAAGTAATAGTATTCAAACAGAACTCACCTTTGACTGAATACAGCGTTTTTCAATTTTAATACTGTGTACTACAAATGAGCGACGTGCTCTCACCATAACTTCGCGAGTAAGACTGAATACGACAGTGTTGTTCAAACGGGTGAGCAATAAAGTGCGAAAAGGACGAAGATACTACCCCGCACCCCCCCCAATCTCGCGTCATTTCGTTATGCAACCATGTTCATTAGAAAGATCGCATGTTTTTTAGTAGAACTGTATTTTTAGGTTAATAATCGTAAATTTTGAGTTAATACTCTGTTCATCCAAACGAACGATGTGTTGGTTGCAGTTGGCCAGCAGGGAACTTTCTAGTTCTGTCTGCAGTCCCCTATGTTTTATTTTTTAAATAACGTTTCACATACTTACTTTTGTAAAAATTTTACTTTTTAACCAGAATGTGATAAAAATTACATTTCTAGCATACGCTTGCAATTCAAAAAACCAAAGACCAGGGCAGCATGGAACAAAAGGGAAGAGGCCTGTGCTCAACAGTGAGTAGAAAAAGGCTAACGATAACACGGGTATTTTGATAAGTAATAAAAAAAATCTCTTACTTTCTCCGCGCCAACTTGAACATAGCCCAGTAAAATGCCTTGAACCCAAGAAGCAAGCCATCCATCAAATTATTAAAATCAATCTAAACGATGTATGCTATGTATGAGACCAACCTTTTGTGTCGGCTGTAGACTTTAGATAATTCATCAGACAAACAAGATACGTTTGGTCCCGGCTAAACAGAGACGTCGGTAAACAAAAGCGGAACCGGGAGGCAAGTTAGAAGCGGGGCGAGTGTGAAATGAAAACATCGGCAGTCATGGGGGACTGCAAACATAAGAGAGAACTTAACTTGAATTTTCAAATTAATTATACTTTTTTTTAATAGCCATTAATATCCCACTGCTGGGGAAAGACCTTCCTACTGTCTTTCCACTTCTCTCTGCCCAGGGCTGCCAAAGACCAATCTTTATTAAAGGAGTCCAGCTCATCCCGCCATCTCCGTCTGATATAGTATCAAAAATTTAAATGCTAAGTACATATATATTATAGTAAATAGTTAGTATGTAAATTATTATAGGTTTTTAACCTATTTATGTATTGGTGTACGTTTTTTATTTATAATTCAATAATTTTAATATTTTTTTTTTTAACATTGTTCGGCTCAACCAAAGCGGCTGAGTGGCCCGTGGCTAAATAATAAAAGCCGCACAGGTCGATCGATCAGGTTAAGCTACCGCAGGTTGGTCTGTGGATGGGTGACCATCTTTACATACCGGGACTCCTCCGTGCCTCGGAAAGCACGTTAAGCCGTTGGTCCCGGCTCTCATTCGTGGATCTTTGACAGTCGTTACGGGTAGTCAGGAGCCCGAAAGTCTGACAACCAGTCTTACCAAGGGCTACCGTATTAGCCAGTACCTACGAGTAACTGGGTTTTGGAGGTCAGATTGGCAGGCGCTCCATGTAAAATACTTGTATTCAGTTGCATCCGGTTAGACTGGAAGCCGACCCCAACATAGTTGGGAAAAGGCTAGGCAGATGATGTTCGGCTCAACCAAAGCACCTGCCATCTAATCTCTTCACCACCTTTGGTTGACTGGTAGAGAATGCCTAAGGCATTAAGTCCGCCTTTGTACCTTTTTGTGTGCTAAAAGTTTAAATAAATAAATTAATTATTAGCCAATTATAATAGAAATGCTTTCGCTGCTGGTCAAGTGCAATACGTCATACTCATAGCTACAGATATACGGTTCAATTAACATGTCAATGACGCGAACCTATATACAATGTGTAACGTTACATGCGCAAAACCTCAGACACCCCAACTTATTTTTAATTCAATTGACCTATTTCAGAGAGAAAATAAGTCAATAAAAAAATTTGTAAAGGTTTTATGTACTGTTTTAGTTTTACTGGCCATTCTGATCGTTTCTTGCGTCTGCGACGACGCTTTAGCGAGGGAGGAGTCGTCACCGGGCCGCTGCGCCGCTCTGACATTGGCTTGCTTGACCTATTAATAAATAGACACGGCAACGTTTTTAATGAAGATTTTTTGAAAAATATGACCTTTGTTAAAAAGTGGTTCAATCCGCGAGTTGACTAATTTTTTTTTATTATTTAAATTGAAGCTTTTTTACCTCACTAATAGCTTGGTATAAACAGTTTTTTAATATTTTTAAAAATTGAAAAGATATGAGCGTTCAAAACTCTCAATTAGACAGAGAGGGAAATACTGAATTGTGACGTCATAGTTCAGTATCGCCATATAAATGACATGCAAAACTTCGTTTTGCGAGAAAGAGATAGACAAAAAGTTTCTATAAGTTATAAGTTTTTTATTTTTCGACCGATTTCAAATTTGATTTCGAATTCTATTATTGTATTACATGTGTGGATATATTACTAGAATATATAGTATTCAATATCATGCAACTACCCAATTAATTCTGCTCGTTATTCTGATCAAACTATTTTCAGGTTTTGCGCATTTAACGTTACACGTTGTGTATAATATGTTTCCCTACCAAGAAACGCGCATCGCGCCTAGTAAAGTGTTCACTTAAAAAAAAAGTTTGCGGCTTTAACTCGGGATTCACTAGAATTCGTTGACAAAAACTTTAAAGTGAAAGGGATCGCTTAACTGTGGGGTAATCTGATAAAAAATAGGTGTGAAGAACTTTCGAAACAGTCGGTTGCTATATTTTATCTGCTGAGCGTGTGGTCTTGGCTTTATATCTAAGTCGGGGAGTGTTATGTAAATCAAGGTCACTCACCGCGCTATGGAGCGGGTTATGCTCGTAGTTTCTTTGAAGGATAAAATCAGAAAAGAAATGACTTGTTCACAGACACGTTCTTTCTACGAGGCGGTTTATACGCCGTACCCAAAGAAACCGTGCCACCGTACAAAGGGCCAAAGGGCTGTTTCTGGAACGGTGCGTCGTAGGGCAATGCTTCTCAGAACTTAAATGGTTTCTATGGTCAAGGTTAACCGGATACTGCGATTTCCGAAAAAGAACAAAAATGTCCCAAATGTTTTTTTACATTTCTTTCCTTCTCATAGTGCCCCTAAGCGTATACGACCCACTGACCGTAGACTTTTAAAATTAACGTTCTAGGTTTCTCAAAACAAAACTAGGCCGCTTACTGTTATGACTTGCGCTTCCAAACCTCGAATCATTCATCAAGAGCCGCCCTAAGACTAATACACACAATGATTTACTATCTGCATTCTAAACGTGGATTTGCTCATTTTAAAACAAAGCCTCCAGACGGTTTGGTTTAAAATAAACACGTGCGAAACATGTGTTTGGGAACCCGGTATTGCAGCACGTGTCGGACTGTGTTAAAACAAAACAAACAACGGAATATGGTGCATTCTTGCTGTTCTTGGTGTCAAATAATGCAGTTTAATAGTGTTTTAAATACCCATGAAGTGGAAGCTGTAGGTAGCACGAGCTTTTTTATGTATAGAGACAACAGAGAAAGAAAGAAGCATGCGTTTATTGGCATTAAGTCAAAATAAATACACATTAAAACTATAAAAACAGAAAACAAAGACTATAATGACAAAAGGGCCTCAGCTCAGCATAATGTCAGATGACAACACATAATATTTACATCTTAAGGGTCGCCAGACATGTGCCTTTAGTACACACACATTCCACCATTTATGTTTAAGTCCCATGTAATGGGGAGCGATCCTGTTGCCATCCACCGGGCACTAATTCACACTATGGACTAGGCTTATATTGAGAAATTCCAGACGGAAAACCCAATAACACTTTTCGAACCCAGGACTTTTAGTGTGAGCTTTATTTAACCTTCAAGCGGGCGCGCGGTCATTTGTAACGCCAGCGGGCGCGCGTAACCTAAAAGACCTATAGGATATTTCAGGGATTTAAAACACTAATTATTTAATATTTTTTGTATTTATCACATTATCATTGTGTTAGGACATAAACAAAATTATAAAATCAAAATAGTATTCTAATTTACTTTGGATTTGTAAGCAATTTGGCATCATAAATGTATCGAGAATCGATCGTATCGCGGTCGATTCGACGCCGCGCGACCGCTTGAAGGTTAAACAGTTTATCCATCCACACAGTCAGCAAGGTTGGTAACCGGACATCCGCTACCGCCGCCGGATATCGTTCGTATTTTGATATAACCCAGTGGGCCGTGGCCAAAATTATCGTCAACTAGATTCTGACCGGGATTTCATCGTGAAATTTCTTGTTGCCCCGACCCGCAGCGTCGCATACGAGTAGCATCGCCCGCCCGCGCTTTTACTTCGTTTTGGCTAAGCATTATTTTTGACTTTACATTATGCTCAGTTCCTTAGGGTTGTAGCGTGACGATAATAATAACCTTCTTCTAGAATTGGGCTATCAAATCCGACTGCTAGTTCCAGATATAAAAGCGTTCAAAAACAATTTTTCGTTAGTTATAACAATGTATTAATGTTGTAAGATGTTATATTATATAAAATAACATCTTAAAAGACGGCAATATGAGAGGAGTATCTTTCTAGAGAAGCAAGAACATTGTAAAAAACCAGTCAGATGATAAGACAAACATTAAGATAATTGGGTTCGTATTTGTATAGGCTGATAAGAAATACGATAACATACTTATTCTGCGTAAAAGTGAAATACAAGTAGTAATAAAAATATTAGAAAAATAACCGCGATTTCATGCTCGTCGAAGCACGGTGTAGGTATTACAGTAAATTCCTATTCCCGAAATGTTTAGAATAATCACCCATCCAGACTAATCACAGCAAGGACTAGCAATAAACGCGGTCATTATTTAGCCACGAGCACCTCAAAGTTTGTCATGCAGAAAACCTACTATTATTTTGGTAAACTACTCCTGTATACAAGGTGTAACAAAATAAAACTGAAAGTAGTTTGTACACAATTAATTGCCTACTGAATCCATTTCTGTAACTTTTAATGTAGGTATTTTTTTTTGACTATGAATATTGTCATACTGATCCCCGCCGAATGAGCCAAAGAAAATTAAATAAATTATTATTTTCAATACGACTGAATTTTAAATGCTTGAAGTAATGCTAGGGTCAACGATTTTCTTAATAATGATAGTTACCTTTAAATATGTAGTTTAGTTTATGTAGTTTACCTTTAGGTTTTGGTCATTGTATTATGCTTTTAACTCATTACTCTAATTGGTGTGTATGAGGTCTTGCGTTAATTGTGTTACAACATTATTTTTAGTATATTGCAAAACTGAATATAGTTTATTCAGAATAAGTAACTGAATCGATTCCAATAATTTTTATCCCAAAATTTTTTTAAAAAAAGGTTACAAGTTGGACACCGAAGAATACTAAGTACACATCCGCACAACACAGGTCACGGCCGGTCGGCCGGCGTGGTAAGTGGTAACCATCTTTTTGTACGGACAATCAGGTAACATGACAAGCTTATAACTTTGTGTTTTTTCACGAAAATTCTGTAGATAGATTTTTTACATTAAAATACACGTGTGTCGGGTTCGCATATACTAAAACTAATGTTGTATATGTATTGTAATACAGTGGCCTCCAAAAGTTAGTTGACATTTGCCACTTCAGCTTTGACACAACACATTATGATTTAACAATCTAGTTATTCAAATGTTTGAACAGCCCGTCGATTCAAACACTTCACCCAAGCTTTCACGGTGAGATGGTTACAGAATCGCACGGCTGTACACTACAAAGTTTTTATTGACTAATTAATCAAGTAGGTAATCCCTCAGGATAACCTTATTTTTATTTTAAATCATCATGTGACATCACAGCTGAAGTAGAAAAATGTCAGCTAACTTTTGGAGTCACTATACCTAACACCAAACCTCTATCGGTAATCTTTCAAACTCATTTAGCCCTTAAATGGCTCTAGCGGTCTGAAGTCCCCAAGAAATTCTTCCGCCATTAGTTATTATAGCCACTTGCCACTTCCCAGCGTCGTACCTTCGCGTAAGATTTTACGAGGCGTGTCTTCTAATGTGTCTTCCAACTTACGATAGTAAGTGCTTTGGGTGACGTAATTGGTATAGAAGGTTATCTTTATTTATTTATTTAATCTTTTCGCACACAAAAAAAGGTTTTGGCCTTAGGCATTCTCTACCTGTCAACCAAGGGTGGTAAAGACAGCTCTCAAATCGGTGAAGGAAAACATCGTGAGAAAACCGGCATGTTCTAGAACCAAAAATTCGAAAACGTGACATCTACCAACCCGCACTGGGCCCAAGTGGTGGATTAAGGCCCACTCCCTTTCACAGAGAGAAGGCCTTTGTCCCAGCAGTGGGAATATTATAGGCTGATTATGCTTATAATTATTATTTATTAGTTTATAAATTGTTTTCGCTGTAAATAATGAAGAATTATTTAAGTGATCACGTAGGTTCATCCGATGCACTCTAAAATTAGCTAGTAAAGAGATCAAGGAAGGCAGGGTAGATGCACTGCCTTCCTTGCTCACGAGCTAATCTCTTAACCTCAGCACGAGATTTTTTCCTATAACTCGTTCCGACACGAGAAAAGCACTCCTAGAGTTTCCCCCTAATATTTTTGCTTTATGGTAGGTAAATCCTATACAAAGGGATCTTCGTATGCGGGAAGCTAACATCGTAAATAAGATAAGTATTCATTCTGATGTGAGCTCAGTCCTTCTTGTTGAGAATACAGATGAAATATAAAATATTTTATTCTGTTAAATTTTTTGATCCAGTTTGAGTTAATATAAAATTCTGGTACTCTTCTTCGTATTATCTTAAGGCCATCATGGTGGTGGATTACAGCCCACTACCTCTCACCGAGAGGAGGCCTGTGCCTCAGTAGTGGGAATATGATAGACTGATTATGCAGGCCAAAAAGTTCGTCAAGTCCTTGGTAACCAAACCTAAGCAGCTAAGTAGTGATCGATACACTTCGCGTTCAGGTTAGGCAGGAAAGCGAGAGTGTTTATACATTTTCACTGTTCAATTGCACTGTATTGCAATTTTATCGTTAATATATACAGTATGGAAACCACATTATATGCAATAAATTATACCATATACTATCGCATTCTCTGACGATTTTTTTTTCTTTCTCTACATTTTGACGAGTTATTCGAACATAAATGTAGGGAACAGCAGTTTTTTTGCGACCGATTCCGTTATTTTTTTGTATATCGTCAGAAAAGGCGATAACAAGTATGTGGTATAATTTATTGCATATATGTGGTTTCCATACTGTATATTTTTCGGATAATTGAGCATCGTATTCGAAAACGGGTCTTCCGTGTGAGTTTCGACAAGTCAACGGTTTAATCCCTTGTGCTAGTTGCTGTAAGCGGCGGTGATCAGTTCCCATCAGGTATAGGCCATCGATCTACGTCCGAAAATCATCAATTCTTGAACATTTCTCTATTTATTTTTTATTTATTATCATCTGCCTCGTTGGTCGATATCGCTACTTCTGAGCATGAGGTCCTAGGTTCGATTTCCAGGTCAGTCAGTGCTATTGTCTATCAGGGATTTCTCAGTAGCAGCCCGAAGTCGGAATTCGTGCCCAGTGGAAGGCAATAAGGCTCACCCCATTACTTGGTACTTAACTAATGTAATATATACACTCCTACCTACCCCTTCGGGGATTACAGGCGTGAAGTTGTGTTATGTATTATCATCACTCTCTAAAACTTCATCAGTTCCTAATCTAAAGTCTATTCAAATTTAATATTATTTCAAGTTAAACAAATATCAACTTTATTTTAACTGCGTTTTAGTTCATTTCAGAGTGACTAGCACTATTGAAAAAGTTATAAAGATGGTTGAAGTTGTTGCGTAAATTGAGCTTTATTGTGTAGGAATTAAAGTAATTTTTTCATGAGCTCATATTTGTTGACATTTTTGGCAAATAAATTGCGAATGCAGATTAACTATGATGCCTTAAGTAATAAGAAAAGCCAAAAATATCGATTTTGAATTTAGAAGGGATTTTACCAGGACGGATTTGCATTATTCATGAAACAGAGAATCGATCTCTTTGCTAAACGTATTTCATAAAAGCAATCATTTGAAGCCCCTAGATGTCCTTTACTTGGATTTCACCGCAGACGAGCAAAAACTTTCCCACTATGTCGTGACGACAGACTATCATCCTGTTCAAGTTTTAAGGCTTGAATATTAGGTCAAAAAAGTGAGTTAGACGAAACTATTGTAGCGTGAAATAATGAGTTTAAAATATCATTTTCTGTAATCTTTTTTTATAACTACAAGTTATGAAACGTCAGAAGCTAGGTGCACGGTTTCAATTGGTCGTTTCTTATGGAGAAGAACCTCCACGGTTACTCTTTTAAAAATAATTGGCTTTTACAATGTTTTCAATTAACAGTGATAATAGGTTTATGAGGACAGTGCCGGCCAACAAGCACCAGCGGACTAATTCCGTAACACACTGTAGGACTTGGTTTCATTTTGACAGTTCAACAACATTCGTTGCGTTTTTTACATGGTTGAGCAGACAAATGCAGCCATAATAATGACGCAATGGATTAGTAATATCCAGGAAAATGATTCAGACTCAGTCGTTGAACGATAAACACTTACAACTTAACTAAACACACTTTGAACCATACCAAATGCTTTTGTAGAATAGCATAATCACCCTATAATGTTCCCAATGCTGGGACACAGGCCTCCTGTTAGAGGTGGGCCGGCTGTAACCCACCACGTGGGCCAAGTGCGGGTTGGTGGATATCGTAGTGGTTTCAAAAATTTGGAACGCACCTGGCGTTCCAAATTTTTATATAATTTGTAAATTCGATGTCTCCCACGTAAGTTGTTGTAAGCCACAAAATTCAATATTTGAATATACGAGTAGTTAGTAATACTTTATTACTTACTATATTCACATAATAATAATTCTACTATTTAGTAATACTTTATTACTAACTATATTCACATACTAAATTTTATAAAAAATAATTGAAAAGTGCAGTTTTTATTGCCAATAGTAATCTTTGAAACGTTCTCCTGTAAAATTGCAGTTTATGGGCGCGTTCCCACTTTGTCGTGACGACAGATAATCGTGAAAAAAAGAAGTGTCGTGGTTTATATGTTTAAATGGAGGTGTTCACATATAGAACGACACGATTTACTGTCGTCTACAACATTTTTTGCAGTGACAACAGATTGTCATGACAGTGGGAACGGCTAGCACGACAGTCGTAAAACGATAAAAAATCATTACAACTAAATCGTGACCGCAAATCAACGATAAAATGTCGTCGCGATCCAATGGGAACAGCTAGATACGATAGTCGCTAAACGATAAAAAAATTTGACGACAAACAATCGTCTTAATGGGTACAGCTAGAGACGACAGTCGTCCAACGATAAATTAATCGTTACGACATAGTGGGAACGCGCCCTATGGGTTAGTACAACTTACGTGGGAGGCATCGATTTTAAGAATGGATGACCTTGGGCATGATGTGTAAGTTAAAAAATTTAATAACAAACGGTGCCTCGCTAATCCTACCTTTTTTCACAACTTGACTACTCAACTAAATCTAAAAGCTCGCAAAATCTAGCCTATAGATTAAGCTGACACGTGCACGCCTAAAACTGAAAACATGGCATAAATGCAATGGAGGCTAATGGATTAAAAAAGGGGAATACGCCACTCAGAGTAACAAGCTTGTCAGAGATAAAAAAAAAAAAAAAAACATTAGATGTACGAGACACTTTTAAAGACTGTAAAAATGTTATCTATCCCTTCGAATGTAATGGAAGGTTGGAGTTGGAGTACGTCGTAAGTCAAATTGTCACATGTTTATTGATGGGTGTCTTAGAGTAATAGTCATAATTATGTTTTATGTTATTTTTTATGTTACGTTTTTCATTTTCAAATGTATGATGTTCTAGCTTGTGTAAGCGGCTCCCCCGCGTGGAGGTCGGAAATTATCTCACGGGAACGTACTACCGGGATAAGTATCGTATATGTTAATCCCGGTTATAAACTGTCTCAGTGCCAAATTTAATCCTAATTCTTTGCGCCATTTTTGCGTGATAGAGTAACAAACGTCCAAACATACAATTATACTACTTATAATATAAAATTTGGCCCTCCCTTACAAAACTGACTACCAGCTGATTGATTTACTATGGGAGGGCCAAATTTTTTTTTCATATTTCGACCTATGTTCTTTAGCGAAAGTTGTTGAGTTTCATGAGCACATTCACCTCCTTCAGGGTTGATACCCCCCTTCCGTTACACGCTGTATATGAGGATGAATGATTAGCAACAGCCAAGAATGCGTAAGTTTCCTATACTGTCCTCTCTGTGGACGATATTTTCCTCCAGAGAGGTGAAACTCATCAAAATAGAAATCAAAATCAGAATCGGAAGATGTTCTTGGGAACTTCTTCTTAGCGTGTCGATGGGAATCTATATAGAATATTGTAGTCAGCCCAGAATTTGGCTCATGTAGCTGTTCGAACCATATCACTATAAACACCTAGTTTATAACATAAAGCTCTTCTGGTTTCATTATAATCCATGCTCTCTTCAATCTCACCTTAATTAATTATGATGATATTCTTCCGTCACGAAAGCAGTTCACATCTGAAATAAAGAAAAAACAAAAGTAAATACAATGTTACAAAATAAAACCTAAAATATCCAAAATCGAATCAATCGGACCGCCCTCTGTTAAACATAACTCGTGAAATACACCTCTGCAGATCCCTTTAGTGGATTACTGGCGTGATGTTCACAATCAAAACTAATTTATTCTCATTAGTCCGAGGATCTGCACTTTTTGAACGTTATAATTACATAAGACAGTCCCCTAAAACGCCCGCACTTCACCACTATCTAGTGCATTAACTAAACTCTTCAGCATGTTGTTCTGGAAACAGTGAACGGGCGCCGTCGGTTGCGACTCTTATCCTCATGTGTCATCTCTTAACCGCCAGGGCTTATTTCTAATCTTATACAAGGTGTAACTTAAATAACGCACAACCTTTTAAGGGGTCATTGTACTAATCATTATGAACAACTTTTACTATGGGACCAAACCAGAAATCGCGAAAAAAAAATCAGCTGTTCCCTACATTTATGTTCGCATAACTCGTCAAAATGTAGGGAACAGCTTATTTTTTTTCGCGATTTCCGGTTTGGTCTCATAGTAAAAGTTGTTCATAATGATGAGTACAATGACCCCTTAAGTGGTTGTGCGTTATTTAAGTTACACCTTGTATTTAGAATTTTTTCTTCGTTTCATTTGTTTTACATTCTTCTCACATATACAGGGTCCCATTAAAATAGATGGACAAATTTTAACGCAGCGCTCAGTAGGTTTAACCAAAGATACCCAAGCAAAAAAAACACTGGTTAAAGTGATTTTATTTTGACCCTAACAAAATAAATTGCCGGTACATTAGTGTATTGTCGTTAGCTAATGATTTTTCTTGTAAGTACCTAATGCGGTACCTACTCGTATATTGTGTACCTAATGCGTTTTTCTTATACTCGTAATTTGTTTTACCATGCTGTCTGAATGATTTCTAAAATTTTGTCCATCTATTTTAATGGGACCTTATAGAAGCAACAAGAATAGTTTACCCAACATTTTGTAATATCTTGGAGTTTCTTGCCCGTTCTTCTCCATAGAGATTTACGTTTTGGTATGGGCAACTTTCTGAATAACTGACAGACTCTTTGACAATTCGAAAATGCCTGTGAATGGTTTAATTGAAATAATTGAGTTTTGACTTTGAGTGAAGCAAGCCTATTCTACCCTCTTCCCATTTGAGCATCATTAAGTGCTACCCTTGAATGAATAAACAGCGGTTACTGGTCTAATTATAAACACAACCTCAGCCATTCCAAACAATTTGCCAATTTAACTAAACAGCCTATTTTATGGAAATTCCAAGTAAGGTAACTAGAAATTAGTTAGCATTTAGATGAATACATTGTTATCAAAATGGAAACTACATAGAATCGGGAGAAAATAAATCTGATCTATGAACTCTCCTCTGGGTTATCTAACTTGGCCCGTCCTTAAAATACCTTACAAAAGGCTTTTTATTCGTATTAATCCTCATCTGCTTAGCCTTTTCCCAACTATGTTGGAGTCAGCTTCCAGTGTCACCGGATGCAGCTGAATACCAATATTTTTAGGTATTACACTTTTCTTTTTCTTTTCGTATCGACGGTACTCGCCAGTAGGTGGCCACGTTGAATGCGGCATCAGTGGCATTATTTAGGTCAACCGAGGTGCATGTGAACTGGCACTTAGTACACTTCAGCAAATGGGCATGGTCTAGTCAGAAGCACCGGACTCGCACTGGGTATTGGATGGGTCTGTAATCCCCCACTTCGACAAATTGTGTCTGCAGCGGCTTACTTGGGTACGCAATCGATTGAGAGCTTTCCATATAGGCCCCACACACTTAAGCTTTTCTATTAAACAGCTATTCATTTTTTGGAAACCTACAAAAAAAATCGATTCATGGTTACAGTTTGTGGATCGATGTACTTGGCACCTGTATAGGTATTCTGTGAATGTTTTTGGCAACAAAATTGTGACCACTGTAAGTTAACCTTCAAGCAGTCGCGCGGCGTCGAATCGACCGCGATTCGATCGATCCTCGATACATTTATGATGCCAAATTGCTTACAAATTCAAAGAAAATTAGAATTTTATTTTGATTTTATAATTTTGTTTATGTCCTAACATAATGATAATGTGATAAATACAAAAAATATTAAATAATTAGTGTTTTAAATCCTTGAAATATCCTATAGGTCTTTTGGGTTACGCGCGACCGCTGGCGTTACAAATGACCGCGCGCCCGCTTGAAGGTTAAATGAGGCTAAAACTGACCCAGAACACAGAAACACCGAAAATAAATGTAAGAGACTGGCACTTGTCATATCTATGCTACCAAAGTTTTTATGACCGTTTTGGCAACCTGTTTTTTTTTTTATTGGGTGGGAAATTATCTAATAATTTCTCCCGCTCTGGGCGGAGCGGGAGGATGTGTCAGACTTTTACTGACTAAAACCCACCCGTGTTCCTTCAGTTGCCTGTGCCAAGGGCCACGGTAACTCTTTCGGACAACCCGCGATCCTGGCAAGACAACCCGCGACCCTGGCAATCCTTTTGGCAACCTCAACACTTAACAAACAAGTGACCTAATATACCAAAGAAAATCTTCAGTGTCAGCTATTTTGTGAATAACTCATACATATGGTGTTCCCACTGCTGCGACACATGCATCCTCCCTTCGAGAGGGAGTGGGCTGTAATCCACCACGCGGGTCCAGTGCGGTTCGGTAGACGTCACATGTCTTCGAATGTTTGGTTCTAGAACATGCCGGATTCCTCACGATGTTTTCCTTCACAGTTTTGAGAGCAGTGCTGATGAAATAATTTCGTACGGAATAGATATTCTCCAGTACTCCTTTCAACATGCCTGGTCATCCTATTCAAGATACAAATAATTAATGCGCTAACATGCCTCGCATAATCATGTGCATACGACTCCATGGTTTTATTAGGAAACGCTCAAAGGCTTGATTTATGAGCCTAACATTTATAGTGGGAAATGGAATGGAGTAGCTGTATTGAAAATTGATAGCCATGTCCTTTTATATGCCCATAACTGTTCACTGCTGAACTCAGGACGATTCCTTGGATCGGTTTAACGATGTGGAGGCGATATTCGTCGGTTGGTTATTGAAATAAATGTCACGAAGGAAGATATTGAAATTCATGAACATTACTATATTCCATAACCTCTCGGTAAGACACGAAATAGCTTCGGTAACATACATCAACATGAGTAAATGATATTTATTTCCGTAAATTGGTTCAAAGAAACACATATACACGTCAAAACATAGAGAATATAACCACTAGAGAGCGTATGGGCCGATTTCTTCGAAGCACACGACTCACTACTGCGGGCCGGGGGATGAGGAAGAACGCGCGGCTGCAATTGGTCAGTTCACGGTCAAGTTGCATCGTTAGGGCTGCTTTACTTCATTACGAGAAAATAGTCGATATCGATAAAATGGACGTTAACATTATAATAAATACTAAATCAAAATCATAGAAATAATATTTAATCAAAATCAATCAATTACAAAAAAAAATCCCGGAAATGGACTGATCGGCCCCGGTCGGGGACAAAAAGAACTAAAAAATCCCGGATAATACAAAAAAAAAAAAAAACCGACGAACTGAAAACCGAGGAGGTTCTCAGTTCATCGGTATTTCTGTTTTGAAGTCGGTTAATAGTAGATAGTTATTTTATTAAAGTATGTGAATTGAATAAAAAATGTATTCATTTTATTTTTCTCGATATCAACTTTCAGCTATTAAAGATAACAGCACTATTTTTTACGATAAACATACAAAAGGAAAGAAAGGGATAGAAGCATTAGAATTGTCTAATACAAGAACGAGACTTTTCCAAAAGACATCAACGCGCGACTCAAAAAGTGTGCTCGTTTACCCAGCCACCATTTTAAATAGACCCCTGCAGTGGCTTATAATCTGATTAAATCAATGTAATGTTTATGTACCGATGAAAAGTTATGTCATCCTTTTTGTAACTAGATGTCTAAGAATGTTTCCCACACCACTTCACCGCGCATGAAGGCATTTTGATGCGTTATAATTGCATAAACGTTGTAAAAAAAATATATTAATTTAGCGTGCACGCAGGTCTAACACTTGGACACAACTAAAATTGCTACTAGTACCGTAGCCTATACATAGGCGACAAAATACTAATAGTTTTCGTGCGTCGGGGCACTGTATACGCAGTCAAGTGGTTATAATAGTCTTTGCGTCAAAATTAAATTATGCTTTTAAAATTAGATGACTTCGGGGTTTTCTAAATTACTACTCTGAGATAAAAGACCGAAACCAACTCAGAGGTCACAGTTTCATTTATGCCTTAATTGCATGATTTTTACTTTTTTTTTATTTTGTAATCAGAACGAATCTACTGGGAACAACATGAATTGAATATCTCTAACAATTGGGGAATCCCCGTGCTCTGTGGAAACGAAAATATGCCATTGGATTGGTTGATGGAAATTTCCATCACGATGCAGTTAAGGGTTAAAGTCTAGACATAATCTTGGTCAGGCCATTATGATATGGCTATAACATAACATTAGGCTTGTAATTCCCGAAGGGTTAGGCAGAGATGTAGCTATAGTACACCCACATTTCATTTCACCAATTATGTTTAAGTCCCATATAATAGGGCGCGAGCCTATGGCCATCAACCAGGTACAACTCCAGACTTCGGGCCGATACACAGAAATTCCAGAAGGAAAAACGAATCAACACTGCCCGACCCTGGAATCGAAGCACCTAATGCTAGGCAGTAGCCATTTCGACAACTAGACCAATGACAACTAGTCCATACCATAATTTATCTAAGTCCATTACAGATTCTCAACAACTCGTCCAACTTTGCATCAACCATATTACGTGTTCCTGAACTATTCCATGCACTATGTTCAATTCAGAACCTTAATGCAGTAACATTAGTGTGCATTTTTAAGCTGCCATTATTATTAACGACGTTCCCTAAAATTAACCTGTTAACCGGGGAATTCCGTACACGCTACTGTTTAAGTTTGACGTATTTATACGTCCCGCCCGGTTAACAGGTTAAGCACTACATGATATTGTACACCTATTCTATTTTCCTATTTGTCAAATAAATGAAATAAGCAGAGACTACATAAAGAGAATTTTGTTTTTAAATCAAATAACTATTTTTAATATTAATGAGTCACACGTTTATATTAGCTAAAACTAGTCATTTGCGAGTCTGCCGAAATATAAGAGATGTTTGAAAGACTTAATTTAAGTATGTCTAAAGTAAGTAAGTAAGTAAGTTATTTTTCCACTTATACTTATTCTTTAAAAAGTATAAACGTTTACCAATTATTATTAAGTATATTATTATACTAAGTTTGTTTCAATTTCACTTTAAGCTATTGTTGATATTTTAACATTATTGGCTTAGGGCGTGGACACATGTCTACGGTACGGCACCGGCCACCGTGTGACGGCACGACGCCGTTACCGGGAGACGGCACGGTGCCGTTAATTACCCCATACCCAATATTTTCTTTGAATACGTATTTCACGGTCCATGTCATCTCTTGACCAAGACTTGATCCAAGACAAAAACTGAATGATTGTTGCTGCCTTGTGCCCGCGATGCACCGTACACGGCACCGTGCCGCGGCACGACGCCGTGCCATCTCCCGGTAGCGGCGTCGTGCCGTTACACGGCGCCGGTGCCGCGCCGTGGTGATGTGTCCAGGCCCTTAGTGCTCATACACACGAGCGACACGCGTAAACAACAGAGTCAACAGTAGCCTTAGATAGATGAGGTTTACGATGGAACGAGCGTGCCCAGAAGATGCCTGTCCACTCTTGCTTTGAAGGCTGACGGAGCCGGGCTGGCTGAGTCAACACAAATGCCGGCAGAGTTCCACACTTTCGCTGTGCGCATAATTAACGTGGAGGAGAAGCGCTGAATACGACTCGTTGGGATATCAACCAAGTGTGATTAGTCGATGAGTGTCGATGGCTGCCCTTAACGCGTGTCGGCTGCAGTTGTCTTTGCTGATGATACGTGTCGCTCGTGTGTATGCAAACTTAGTTGTAACTTTATCGTGTATGCTGTAGTCGCCTATAAGTGAAGGAGTACACCTATACAACGTGTAACGTTAAATGCGCAAAACTTGAAAATAGTTTGATCAGAATAACGAGCAGAATTAATTGAACCACTTTTTAATATAGGTCACATTTTTCAAAAAATCTTCATTAAAAACGTTGCCGTGTCTATATTTTATTAATAGGTCAAGCAACCCAATGTCAGCGCGGCGCAGCGGCCCAGTGACGACTCCTCCGTCGATAAAGCGTCGTCGCAGACGCAAGAAACGATTAGAATGGACAGTAAAACTAAAACAGCAAATAAAACCTTTACAATTTTTTTAAATTACTTATTTTCTCTCTGAAATAGGTCAATTGAATTAAAAATCAGTTGGGGTGTCTGAGGTTTTGCGCATTTAACGTTACACGTTGTATATTACCGTATTGGTAATTCTCGTGATTTTAAGAACGTTCACAGTCTGATCTCAGTATCAATCAGTCAAAAATACCTCAAATTTCCCTACATTTTTAACATTGATTGTCGCTGAGATGAGATTGCCATTAGATTTTGAACGTAATTAACTACGCGGATTGGCCTTCTGTTGTTGTTCATTATTCATGTGTCATGTATTTATTGTGTACATAGAGCAACACGGGCCACCATGATTGTATAGGATCTTTTGTTGGAGATCCTTAATAAATAACAATTTCAGTCTTCTACAGGGTGGCCAAATTGGAAGTATACAGCTTAAGATTATTTTTATTACAAACGAATTACCATGTATTTTACCATAATTAGGTGCATATATTATTTAGGTTTGGCAATTTTATACGGTAAATAATATCTGCCAAATCTCCACCTTTTTTTACTTCAAAATGCAATCGCTTTTTATCGTGTGGGTCAGCTAACAACATTCACAAAAAAATTTTTAAGAACATGAATATACTAAAAGACACCTCTAAAATGTTTCCTAAAGGGAACGTTGGTACAATGCTAAATTTCGGCCAGACTTACGTTTCTGAGCCAGTGAGCAAAGTCTACCAAACTTCAGAACAAGCTCCAGACTTCTGAACAGTGAAATTGGGTCTTAGTTAAAAGGTATCGACTTCGGTGTCTACACAGGTGGAACATGAAATTGATCGGAATAATAGAGAGAGAAAGAAAGGAGATAATTGCTGGACAAAGCGACTCTAACGAGGGTAGGTACTAGCAGCTCTTTTGAGAAAAACGCAAAGAGTAATAATAGGGCAGGAAAATGCATCGAGAATTTATATTACAAAGTGCTGAGTAAGAGCTCTTTTATTTGCCAATATTACTCATACCTACATTTTTGAAGTGAAAACTTCTTTAGCGGCGTTGTACACTTTTTTTGTAATGGGTAAAAAATGTTAAACTCGCGTCAGGACACGTGACCTGATCGAAAATTCGTAAGACGGATGGAGAGTAGACAGCCGGCGCGACGTAGGACAGGAAGTATCCCCCTCTCTTTCTACGGCGCGGCGAAAATGTATGCCTGCGCCTGCTGTTTCGTTTAGGCGGCGCAGGGCGCTTGCGCGAATGTGGATTGTGGATGGAAGTTGATTTTTCTGAGAGATAAACTTTTTAATGTAATATAAATTGTCATGTTTGCGTACGATAGCGCAATACTTTCACATTCCATACCCGGACCGGCCTCGGCAAGCGCAGCTGAACCCTTAATTGCATGATTGTTACTTTTTAAGCAAATTAAATTTATTTGGACGTGACATTAGCTCTATAGTAAGGAAAAAATATTTAAAAAAATATATTCATAAAAATACTATTTTTTATTTTTTTTCCTAAATGGCCTGGTGGAAATTTACATCTTTATGTAATCAGAACGCATCTACTGGGAACAAAATAAATTGAATATCTCTGACAGTTGGGGAATCCCCGTGCTCTGTGGAAACGAAAATATGGTATTGGATTGGTTGATGGAAATTTCCATCACGATAGAGTTAAGGGTTAACCTTCGATCGACCCGTGCGGCTGTTATTATTTAGCCACGAGCCCCTCCGAGCCTATGCAGATCAAATATTGTAAGTACACAAGAACTTCAATGGAAAGCAAATATTAATTGTTTATTCCTAGAATGAATTGGCTGAATTAAAACTGAAAGTTCTTTAGAATTTTGCAAGAAGCTGTTTACACAAGAATAGTAAGCAATCATACATATAATACGAAGTATACCTAATAAATTGGAAATTCTTATTTTTCTCAGAATTAACTTTGAATCAGTTCATTTCCAACTACAAATGCAAAACATAATTTAATTGAAACTGGTGTTGAACAAATGCTATGTAATGGTCTCAAAAACAGATCTTACTATCAGTCGTAACAATCATAGCAACACGGATTTTCTAATAACCTTATAGTTACAGTTTGCGCGTCGTCCGTGGGTGACACGGACGACGAACTGTAACTATAATTTCAGCACATAAGGGGTTATTTTATGATTTTTTTTTTACCGACTAAAAGGTTCTAAGCTAGATCCCCATCCCGTTTGGTCGGTTATCAAAAAAAAAAAAACAATAACAGCTGTTTCACAGAAAAGTGTAATACCTACACGGTCAAAATGTTTGAAAGAGCATTTTTTTTTATAATCATCGAATAATGTCAATGCTGGTGGGTTCAGGATCATATACTGAGTCCATGGTAACAGGTTGCCATTACCACGAGACCATTAGAATCCTTGACGGGCACAGCAACATAATGACTCACTCAAACAGAATCATAAAGTAACAATAATAATCATTAAATAAACTGTCATAGTACCAAAGGACGGAGCCAATTTACATCCCAAACACAAACAAGATTCAATGAGCCTTGTTATCAAAGTTCATTGATCCCTTGTTATCTTTACCTAGCTCGTATCAAGTTATGTGCGAAATGAATTTAACATTTGATGTGCCCCAGGCGCAACTATTATGGTTGCTGGGGGTAGATCGATCCCATATGCCCAAGTTTATTGAATATCTTGATAAGGCGTTTTCGTAATGTGCGCGTCTCACAATGTAGATTTTTTGAAGATCATTTTGAAGACTTTAAACGTTAGTAGAATTTTACAGTAAATTGAATGTCGATAAAAAAAATCAGCTGATCCGTACATTTTGGTCAAGTAGGTATTGAACTTTTGTATTAAACAGGTGATTTTTTTTTCGTGAGTTCAGAGTTGGTCCAGTAATATAGTAAAAGTTGTTCATATTCATGTGTAGAACACCACCTAAAAATTTGGAGACTGTAAAAAAAAATCATCCAGTATACTACTGTTTGTTGTCTCTAATAAATAAAATAAAAACTAACATAATCTGCGCCAACTCGCCATACAATGGCATCAACATTTTATGACATAATAGCACTACATACCTATACACACCCATATAATTTTCCATGGGTTTGCGGAAATGTTCGCTACGTGCCCTTCACACCGCTCTCACATTTTCTGCGTTCATTCATCTTTCCATGCATGCGTGACTACGAATAGGCATCTGACCCTTTGAAGGTCTCCGCAATCATAGGCCTGGTATTTTAATGACCGAGCCGAACTCTGGTAGTATTTTAAGTTATTTAGATGGTGGCTGTGGGTAGGGCACATTGGTCGCAGAACAGGTGGCTGATGGGCGATGTGCGGCGACCGCGTACCGGAAGACGTGGCGTTGGATGTAAGTAAGTAAGTGTGTAGTACTCGGAACCAGCGCGCTAGTATCAGCAGAAATATTAACATAGACATAGCAGAGGAGAATGTAAGGATCGTAGTAGCAGCTGGCGTTCTGTAGTTTCGGCCTATACCCGTTCGAAAAAGCCCTGAGTTTGTTAAGCACTTCAGAATAATTAATAGCATCTGGAAGCAATCGCTCAATCTCTTCGCATCGTCAGTTGTTACAAACAGCCTTGCTAACCATTTGCTTCAGATGTCGAATGAATTAACCTCCAATTTATTTGCGGAGCAGAAAACAATCAAACATCTGTCATAATTGATTACTCGTACTTTGCAGATTATTAATACACCCGACAACGGATATTTACGCCGTTCCTGGCTACGGACAAAGACTTCCTCTCAATACTATGGCAATTAATCTTCCGCGGGTATAGAAAATAGACACCCGAAAATGGGCTGGAGGAAACTTCCATCCGAGGTATGGTGATTCTGTCAAATTTGAAGAGCAGCTAAAGACCACGACAGGTATCTTAGGCTGAATTCCGAAGAGGTTTTGCGGTATAACTTCGAAAGTTTGAGCCAGGGAGATATCAATTTATGACCAGAGGTTTTATAACGATAGTAAAAAGAACTTTTGGGTCATCTCCGGGTTTTCGTTGGAAGTTTAAGCATTTCGCGGGTCCCACTCCGCAGCGCGGTATGTACAAAAATATCACTTGGCAAACTTTTAGGTTTGAGATGCTTTTCGCGTTGTGTTTGCACTAAGTGCTAAGTTATGGGATATTAATGTCTTGAAGGCTTTTATATTTAATGGTTTGCTACAGTTTCCTCCGTCAGGCTAATAGGCCTGTTGACACAGTTTGTCAATATTCCATTTTAGCTTACGTCAGTTTTTAAGGCTCCATGAATTTGTGAGCATTATTGCCATAAGCTTTATCATTGTAGAGTACATGAAATACGAGGACAATCGAACGAATATTTTAAACGTTATTTCATCTAATAACATAACTATTATCAATTTGTCTAGCTTTTTTCCGTCTTTTTTAGGGTCTTCCAGTGTAACCGAATGCAGCTGAATGCCCGTATCGCTTTTACTATTGTAGCTCTTTTACTATATCCACAAGTAAATTTTCCACGTAATAATGGTGGCAATTTTGGTGCGGTTTAGTACAAGGCAAAGCTTATCTACCGGCTGCTATTTTGTGAAAATATTTCAGACATGGTGTCCTTTATATCGTTACCAAGAACGTTCGGTTAAACAACCTCAAAATTTCTCACCGCAGACACTTGAAGCTGTAAAGCCGCTTGTGTAAAATTTAACCAAAACATTATCTACCAGACTCTCGGTTGTTTTAAACAAAATCATTCCCAAGAGTCTTTCAACATTAAATAAAGCAAGTTGTCCATAAAATATCACTACAAATAAAATTGTAGCTAGATTGGCCTCACAGGAGCCGGAGATATTGCACTTAGAAAGGTTCCGAGTGTCGTTATTTCATTATGATTTTATTTATTGTGTTCACGGGAAGTGTCGTCGGCTCTTATTTGATTTTCTTCTCGACACTAAGTTTTATTGGCTTGGCACTATGCTGAAGTATCTTTCGAGCTGACTTCAGGGCTTGTAATGACTTCGAGAAGTCAGTTCTTTGCAAGTTTGTCTTGGTTTCGAGTTGGTTCTAAGAAAAACAGTGTGTTCTGATTACTTGACTTTCTAAAGTTGCTAGTTCATGGAGACAAGTCAGTTATTGGGACTTTCGACTATCAATTACTGAACTACAACTTGAGTGCTGTATGAAACAGAGATTTTATAAAAAGCAGAATGGACGTAAAAATACAGGACAGCGTAATATTGTGAACAAAATAGCATCTTCAGTGAAAAAACGAGCTCAAAAGTGCTAAGTGGAACAGCATAGATAAATTAAATCAATCTTCTCAATATGACGACCTCCGTAAAATGATGAAACTCTTGGAGCGCTGTCGTCCATGTAATATTTATATAACAGAAAAATAAACATATTTTGCTTGAGAAAACACTTCGCTAGAATTAATCAAGTTTGTATATTGTTTCGAAGAAGACTGTACCAACAAATCAAATTGTTTGTGGAAAAGTATGACAATGTCATCACTTTTAAATGTAAACAGAAGAAGCGAAAGACAGAATGACCATTTATAGAAAGATTTCTATGGCACGATGACAAAACTGAAGTAAAGAACTAAGTACTTTTTATAGAACGAGAAGTGTCTATTCTTCATAGAGTAGTAGGTAGACCGTAGAAGAGTTCTTGCTACGCGTGCAGTTATATAAACCCAATGAATATATTTGAGACTGCTTAAAACTAGAACCTTGCGGTCGCAAAGGCTACTGCTGAATCGAACCCAGAACATGAGGTCCTGGGTTTGGATCCCAGGTATCATATTAATTGGGTTTTTCCGTCTCGAATTTCTCAGTACCAGCTCGGAGTCTGGATTGTCCATGGTTATTGTCAATGGTTTCGCCCCTTTTTACATTGGACTTAAACATACGAGGGGCGTTCAATGTATTCTCGGTCACACATTCAATTAAAATAATTTTTATTTTTCAATGTAATCCCCCATTACCCCAATGTATTTATTCCATCTCGAAATTAACATTTCAATGCCCTGTAAAAAATAACTATCCTCTTTCTCTGAATAATCCGCATTTATTGCCGCCTTGAGTTCTTCATCGATGGAAAATCGTTTCCCACGAAGGTCTTTTATCAAATTAGGGAACAAATAATAATCACTCGGGGCTAGGTCCGGGATATAGGGTGGGTAGTTAATTTCTTCGAAACCACAATCTCGCACAGCAGCCTTGGTAATACACGCCCTGTGGACCGGGGCGTTGTCGTGAAGACACACCGGTGGTCAGTTTACCCCGTTTTGTTTTCTTTAATTGCTTGCCGTAAATTTCGTAAAGTAGATGCATAGGATACTGCGTTTATGGTTTCACTTGACCATTTCTGAACCGTACATAACGAAGGTGCAGAATCTTGGTAAACAGCCACCATCTCTTCGTGAATAGTTTTTACTTTTTGCTTCTTTGATAAGGAATTTAAGAACAGCGCGGTGCTCTATTTTCTTCAAAATTGTCGCGTTAACCATTCCAATTGCCATTGACTAAGGATAACTAGCAAACTAATGATCACAACTATATGAAATTTTAGCTTTATACCCTTAGATAATGTCATTAATTAATTAATTAGCCAAAATAACCACATCATTAGTAAATCACCCTGATACCGAGAATACATTGAACGCCACTCGTAATTAGAAAAATGTGGGTGTACGATACGCAGTACACATGTGGAATGGACACTCTATTACAGAAATTAAAGTATAGGAAAAAAATTATTACTTCTTATATTATTAGCGCGACAAATTACCGCAAAAGCCAAGAACGCCGATAAATATAATACACCAATGATAGGACAAGTTTCTTTCAAGCAAATATCGTCAGACGATCACAAGAAAGATTCTTTAGAATCAAATTCTGATCATTTGGAAACAAAGTCTTTTATACCAAAAAGTATCAAGAGCAACAAAAAGTTTGGAACTTTTCAAAGTGACATTAGATTTATCCATAAAAATAGATTCTATGAAGCCATTCATAACTTTTGTTATATGAAACAAATGGCGGTGCTGATATTATTTGTTACAAACTATATTTTATGGTTGCGCTTTCCTATTGTTTTCGACAGTCTGTGGACAAGTTTGGACAACTAATTACTTGAGCAACCTTACCACGGAGCTGCTTCATTAGTATTTTTGGTATAGCTTCCATTTTCCACATTTTTAGTAATTTTGCTATGAGAGTGTAGGTTGTCTTGATAAGCAATCCACTTGATTCCAATAAGCAAAAACTAATCTTTTGCTAACCAATGATAGTAGCATATTTTATTGCCAAACAGCATATAAATAGATTCGTAGTCTAATTTTACCTCTGAGTGTGATAGTAAAGTCTTTGCTTCATCATCTGCCTAGCCTTTTCCCAACTATGTTGTAGGGTCGGCTTCCAGTCTAACCGGAGGCAGCTGAATACCAGTATTTTACATGGAGCGACTACCTATCTGACCTCCACAACCCAGTTACTGGGTAATACGATACCCCTTGGTAAAACTGGTTGTCAGACTTTCGGGCTTAACGACTGTCAAAGATCCACAAATGACAGCCGGGACCAACGGCTTAACGTGCTTTCCGAGGCAGGGAGGGGTCTCGGTATGTAAAGATGGTCACCCATCCACAGACCAACCGCGGCAAGTGTAGCTTAAACTGATCGATCGACCTGTGCGGCTGTTATCATTTAGCCACGGGCCCCTCTAGCCGAGGTCTTTACTTCAATGTTCATAAAGATACAAGAGTCTTACTTTTAACCAATAACGGCCCGTAAATTATAGGAATCAGCCATTAGTGTGGCAATAGACTCTGGTCCTTCGAATCATAATTTTCTCGACTAAATTATAAGCAGTCACACAGTAGTTCCATGCCAGAAGACAGGCGTTACTGCGGATAAAACGTTGGCGTGATAACTTTGTGTCGTTTATGGTAGACTGGCTGGTGAAGGCAACACACAGGTAAGAGAGGAAAGCTATAGGGGAGACCTTTGCCCAGCAGAGAGAGAGAGAGGGGGAGATACAGACCAAAAAAAAATTGCTGGGTTCTCCTTCGGTACTGTTGAAATCCAGGACATTTCCAACTATAGTTGGTGACTTATTGTGACGTTTTAATACCATCATGATTCTAGTGCAAGTGAGAGACGGAACTATAATAACCGATAGCACCATCCTTTTTTCGGACTGGAACCAAAGCACCTGTCATCTAATCTCTTCACCACCCTTGGTTGACTGGCAGAGAATGCCTAAGGCATTAAGTCCGCCTTTGTACCTTTTTTGTGTGCGAAAAGTTTAAATAAATAAATAAATAAATCCCGATGGCAGTAATACTTCATAAGTTCATAATTCGGCCCCTGATTGATGGTTTTTGAGCTCCGATCAAATTGTAAAAATCACAAGCAAATCTATCGAAATCAGATACAGGTTTAATTTCAAATCCAAACGCGCAATCAGTACGGATTCAAATCTCAAAAAAAAGTAGGAAAAAGTACAAAGTTTCCTTAAAGTCTAATTTGAATAAATGATTTTGAATTTTTTACTAAGCTGAGTGTTTTACTTGTAAGTAAGAATAACTTAGTATTTCTCGTCCATTTTGATTGTGAAGCTTTGATCCGAAGATATAAAAGAATAAATTTTTCACTTGACTAGTCTTCATTCTTTACTAGCTTCAGACCGCGGCTTCGCCTGCGTGGATATCGAGAATATACTTCTTGTGCTTGAAATTTATTGTCCCCCGACCCGCCCTATAGCATTGCATCGTCAGTCCGCACTATCACTTGGTTTCCGATTGGGGTTCTTTCTTAGTTTTTCTTTTTGCTCGGCTCCTGAGAGCCCTAGCGTGATGTTAAACATATAGCCTTCCTCGAGAATTGAGCTATCAAATGCAAAAATATTTTTTCAAATCCGACGGGTAGTTCCAGAGATTAGCGCGTTCAAACAAACAAACTCTTCACCTTTATTATTAGTATAGATCAGCATCTGCCTAGCCTTTTACCAACTATGTTGAGGTCGGGTTCCAGTCTAACCGGGCGCAGCTGTATGCCAGTATTTTACATAAAGTTATTAGTACAGCCGGTCGATTCTGTAAAAATCTCACCGTGAAATCATAAGTGAAGTGAGCCCTTAATAGTGTTAATCCCTAGTGAATTACAGCTCACTCCACGCTCACTTCACCCGAGCTTTCACGGTAAGATAGTTATAGAATCGCACGGCAGATATGCTGATTCCCGTAATTAAAAACGTTCAAAATCTGGTAACAATATCATGTCAATGTCAAAAAATATAGGGAAATTAGAGGTATTTTTTACTGATGGAGACTGTGGACAGACTGTGAACGTTCTTAAAATTACGAGGATTGCCCCTTAGCCCTATTTATAACTCCGCTAAAACCGACTTTCCTTCGAGTTGCCATAGTAACACTATCAACAAAACTTATTATAGGCTTAATATCAATACTGTTGCTTTATAGACGCTACGTGAGAATAGGTAGGCTCGTATCGTGACGTCATAAAATATAAGTTGGAGCACGTTCTGGGGTTGGCAACTTTCCCTGAAGTCCTGAAGAGAAGTTATTGGTTATAAACCTTTGGTTGCTGAAGATATTAAGGTAAGTATTGGTTTATAGGTGGACGGTTGGCAGAATTTATGTAAGAAAAATTTTCTTCTCATCGATTTATAATTAGAAAGTATATTTAAGTCAACGAATGACCCAAAAGGGGGTGTAAAGTGCGTGGGCAGGGACCTATGCGTTTTCTTCAGGGTGCTTAGGGAGTGAACACACTACTAAAGACACAACTACTTTCTAAGCACTCTGAGAAAGTTTCTTAAAGAATCGCTTAGCACGAACTCAACAACTCATTAAGCTTTGTGGAATATAACATAGATTTTTCGGTCGGATACCTGCTTCTTCTTCGTCGAATCTATGATTCCATTTATACCCTTTAGACGAATATACGATTTTCGCTTCTAATGTAGCCATACCATGTTTATCTCGTTTCGCTCTTCCAGTCGCATCGCAAATCGCTGCCTACTATAGTCTCAGCCTCACAGAACAACAATATTGAACTTATACTAAGCTCTAGGTACTCATTTCAATAAATTTAAATCATATTACCCACGCATTACATACTCAACTTTTTCAATTTAAAGCATATTCATAAGTTTTACAAGGAGAGCTTTTTAAAGCTAGTCATTATAACTAAGAACTCAGCCGAGAACTTCGATTCTCGTTATAAATGTTTATGAGATTTATATTCTGATACGCATTAATTGGTTCTTGGGGTTGGCAGCGTTGTAAGGTCCTAATAGTATTCTATAAAAATTCGAATTTTTGATTGCAGGTAGAAATTTGTCTTGACCTTTTTAAGGACCGCTAGTTCTATTGGTTGGTCAGTTTGGCACATCATTTATCATTTATTTATTTATTTGTTAAACATTTTGTAGACTTAACAGGTCAACCCAAGTTACATTTAGTGATATACGCGTACAGTTATTTATTGTTAAAATAGTTACTGTTGTTATTATTATTAACTACAATTTCTTAACTACTAACTTATAGTGAATACAGCTTAGTCTAGTTACGCAAAACCCATATTCTAAAAGGTAAATAATTAAATTATCTTTAAAATTGTGAATTTTTATAGAAATGAGCTAGATGGTTTTTGTGTAATAATAAACATAATCATAATCTAAAACATTTACATGTTATGTTATTAATAAAATGCTCTAATTTAGCATACCTATATGTGCTTTCGTATATATGCGATCTTCAGTTAAAAATCCTTAAAAGTATGTTATCATCGCCTTAACTTTTATTAGTATGACAGTGTGTGAGATGGACATTTGTCGCGGATATAATTCTGTTCAGCTTGTCAGTGAACATCATCATCATTTGCCTAGCCTTTACCCAACTGTGTTGGAGTCAGCGAATAGTCTATTCGGATGCAGCTGATTACTTATCAGTATCTTACATGTAGCGACTGCCTATCTGACTTCCACAACCCAGTTACTGGTTAACAGGATACCCCTTGGTAAGACTAGTTGTCAGACTTACGTGCTTCCGACGACCGGGTATACGAGTATACTGGGTAACACGATACCTCTTTTTAAGACTGGATTTCAGGCCTTCGGGCTTCTGACGACCCGAACGACAGTCAAAGATCCACGAATGACAGCCGAGAGCAACGGCTTAACTTGCTTTCCGAGGCACGGAGGGCACTCGTTATGTAATGGTTCTATCCACGGACCATCCGCGGAAGGCATAGCTTAACCTGATCGATCGACCCCTCTAATAATTATTGAGATAAAATATGTATGGAGGTGTTAATATATTCCTTCTATCATTCTACAAAAAGCGTAAAAGACCAGTCCAAAAACTTTCAAAAGTCATAAAGGACGAAAATCATGTTGTTAAAATGAGAAACACTGGGGATTGTTCAAATAGTTGCGAAGTGGCGTTCACATAATATACTGAGCAACTTCCAGCTGTTATTCGTTAACTTTTCTGCAAACTAAAGTCAAACTTATGCATTCATGGTGCAAATGGAGGCCATAAATTTTGTTTGTTTCATTATTATGCTGTGTTCTTAAAGCTGTAAGTATGAGAATTGCGTAACACACTTTCTTCTTACTATGTGAAGGATTTTGAAGGAAATTCTCAATCTATTACTTAATATTATGTTTGATCAAATAAAAGAGAAACAGTTTTTCTATGAAACAGCAGGTTTCTTTTTTTATAATCGACGAAAAATTTCTCCGCTAGAAATTTGTCTAGAATCATGTGATGAATTCATGGTAACAGTTTGCGTGTCCTGCCACACTGTATAATAAAACTTAGGCGTATTCAGTTTTAACGTGTCTAGGAAGGACCTAATACAACGCGCTATTGCATGAATAGAGGTTGATCCCATACAGATATCGGCTCATGTCCCATCGCACAACTATAATAGCCCTCAGTATCAAATATGACTGGCTTTTGATACGGGGATGAAGAGCATAACAAACAGCTAGAGGTTATTTGGCTGAGCCCCGATATTGCCAATATCCCATATCGTACTTTTCGTTTGACGGATTGACTCTAAGGATTAAAGATCTATATGGTAAAATATGCTGACCGACTTAGGTTGTACACAAAGGAATATACTAACAAGTATTGACTTACGAGTAGTAGATCCGAACCCAGTCTGGCGCTTTACTTTGTGCAAAATATTTTATCACCACTGCTCGCAAACGGAGAAGGAAAACATTGTGAGTAAAATGGCATGTCTCTAGGACATGCCATTTTAGTCACAATGTGTGAGGACACATGTGAGAGGGATTGGGCCGTAATCGACCACGCGGGCCCAGTGCGGGTTGGCAGAAGACACATGTATTCGAATTTTTGGTTCTAGGATAAGCCGGTTTCCTCACGATGTTTTCCTTTACCGTTTCGAGAACAGTGTTTATGTCTTGTGGGCTGGCTGCCCAAGATAGCTGGTGGTGTTGAGTATCGTCCCTAAACTATAAGAAAAACTTCAATCCAATTCGAAAGCCCATTGGCAGCACTTATTTCATAATCCTAGGATTATTATGAGCGCTCTCAGTCTAATCTCTAAAGCCCAGCCAACAGACGTTCATATTCATAAATGTTAATGAACCATTAACAAACAATTTACCTACAGTAGGAGTATATCTCAGTACTAACAGTTCCTGTGACTTCGTTTACATATGATATTATCCAACTCCCTTCTTCAACCCTTCAATTATTCCCCAAGTGGTGGATTTTCTTAGGATCGTGTCATGCCTACAAGTTTTTTAGCTTTATATCTAGTTCCTGAGAAGGCTTGTGGCGAAGTAATAACAGCCGCACGGGTCCATCGATCAGATTAAGCTACGCTTGCCGCCATCGTTCCGTGGATGGGTGACCATCTTTACATACCGAGACCCCTCTGTACCTCGGAAAGCACGTAAGGATGTTGGTCCCGGCTGTCATTCGAGGATCTTTGACAGTCATTACGGATAGCCCTTTTTGATATGTAAAGATATATGTCACCCGTCCACGGACCAACCGCGGCAAGCGTAGCTTAACCTGTTTGGTCGACCCGTGCGGCTGTTAGATACTAATCGTTAGATCTTTACTATTCTTCACAAATAAAACCTGTTCCCTCCACGTGCCACTAAAAACCGAAAACAATGAAAAAACCAGTTGGTACTCGTAATCTGAACCGGTCCATCGGAATGAATCACTATCAAAGAATTCATTCCTTGATCTATTGCTAGATAGGGGGGCACTGACCTCCGCTCAGTTGAGGGGATTGAAGAATGAGGTTTTTATTAGCGCTATCCTTATCTGGAGGAAAACGTTTTGAAAGGTTATTTTGGTACGCTAATTTAAGGCTTTATTCACTCAATGGATACTGATTGAAATAAATCTAAAATTCGAAATCTTAAGTATTATTATGTAGAGAAAGGATCTGATATTTTTGATGTTTGTTTGTGACATTTTAGCGTGAAAGTGTAATCTCCGGAACTTCCCGTCAGATTAGAAAAAACATTTTTGTGTATTTTTGTCAGTGTTGATGAAATACGTAAGTTAAACAAAGTAAAGTGCTTGCTTGTGTTCGAACCCACGACCTACAACGCGGCCGGTGCCACCGGGCCACCACTGGCTCTAGGTGTCCTAGTGTTGATACAAAATGCGCAAATTGAGTTGAACGTATTGTTTTCGCTTCCTTTTGAGCGAAGCCAATTCCAAACGTTTGGCGACCCTTATAATATATTTATTTGTGACACCTTCAAGCCTCATAAAAACATCAAGGTACAAAATATTTTCCCCGAATTTGCGAGTAAAAAGAAAATATCGCTCTTTTCAAGATAAACCATTCGAGCCTTTTCAGGTCATTATTTAAATCACTATATTAAAATTCCCCGGGCAAATTGTCTTACGATTTATATAATATCAGACTTATTTTCGGGCAGAATATCTGGGACGTGAAAATAGGCTCAATTCGTGGGCTGAATGTAATGGTATATTGATGTCTGATTTGCGTAAGGGTGCATTTCCACAGAAGCGGAGCTGGGCGGAGCGGAGCGGAGACGTGTGGGAATCGTCCAATCACAGACGAGACGAGTGACGCGATGAGGATTTCAATCATTGTGATTAGTCGATTCCTGCACGTCTCTGCTCCGCTTCGCCCAGCTCCGCTTCTGTGGAAACGCACCCTAAACATGTAGACTGTGACATTTGTTTGAATTATTTTGGGCAAATATTATAGATTTCTGGAAGATGCGAATGGCTATTTTGTTTTCATGTTGCTAATACAGGAATTATTGCAATACTAAGTTGCGGCGTGACCGAACCGCCATTTAAGTGGGCTGGGGCTGTCAATACTTTCATGAAAGTTCCTGAAGCGTTGGTTGAAACCTTCTAAATACAGATGAACGTGTTACTAATTCCCTTTAGTGAATGATTAAGTATGCTAGAAAAGATGCTTTTAGAAGTTAAGCATCACCTTGTACGTATTTTTCTGTTCCTTTCTGTGTGTACATACCTAATTGGTTAAATAAATAAATAACTATATCCTCGGTGTGTTTTACCGGAGATCTTGGAGCTTGCAGGCATAAACTAATGAAAACCCCCGTAGAGCTTTAGTTAAAGAAAACGTCAGCTACATTCCCCTTACCTTTAATGATTCCCCCTCGACATTAAAGGAACGTAACAAAATATACCAATCACACGCAGACATCATTGCTTTGGAAAGATTTGACAAGCAATCATCACCATACGCCCCACAAAATGTAAAACACAATCTAAAGCTCGGGTTTCCTAAGAAATCTGATCCGTCATATTATAAATGCCGTCATGAACATCTGTCATTTTCACCCGTAAAAGTAGCCCGCAAAATTATAATTTTCTTAAGTTTTTTGCAATTTGCAGGTCACTGGCAGGTTGTATGTTGATTAAAATATGGTTCGCGACCGTTCTCGTCGGTTGTTTTAATAATAAAGAGTCACACGAATAATCGCGCCGGTTTAAACACTAAGTTAGGGCCCTTTACCACGGCAAGATCCCGTTTTTTGCAGGTACGGTGTTTTGCAGGATCCCGTTTAGTAGCGTACGTGTTTAAACATACATATTCACACAAGCATCCTGTTTGCAGTATCCAGAAAACAGGGTGCCTGTGTGAATACGTATATTTAAACACATACACTACTAAACGGGATCCTGCAAAAAACTGTACCTGCAAAAAACGGGATCTTGCGAATTTTGTGCCGTATTCGCTTCAGTCTGGCCAGAGCTGAAATCCGTTAGGCCCACACGTTTTTCTCGCCGTAAAAAACTACGGTTTATACGTGTGTAAGCACGGTCGTCAGTGTTGTATGGACCACTATGGAAGCTTGTTGATAGACACGTTTTTTCTACGGACGGTTTATACGCCGTAGCGTAAAGAAACCGTATCGTGTACAAAGGGGCTTAAGTACTTCAAGGATAAACCCTATATGTTTTATCAACGTATGTAAAGTAAACGGACTATGGACAAACTATTCCAGATAGTTATGGATGGTTACGGATCACAACTCAAATACTGTCCACAACTTGGGCCTTATACCAACAGTTATTTTATAGAACTAATATTTAACTTTGTCAACGTGTATGGGTCGGTAATAGCTTCGATCCGTATCGGACAAGAACTTATTTTTATTATGAACTAGCGACACACCCTTGCTTTGGATGGTTTTTACGGTTTCACAAAACATCGAGACTTATTTTTTTTAATGTTATTTCAATATGAATGTGGGCCTATTTTCTTATAAATTAAAATACTTCATTAAAGTTATTTCCCATTCGCTGCAGCAGACGCCAATCGGCGTTTTTTGATTTAATAGTCCCTCACTTGGCTAATAAGCGTAATTTTTACCGTCGCAGCAAATGGGTTAGCCGTGAACTGAAACATTAAATTAATTGGTAGAATTGAACGTAAGATGAGTGAATGACGGGTGGGAGTGTGTGAATGAGAGTGTGCGTCCAGTCCAACCGTATGCAGCTGAGTACCCGTATTTTACATGGAGCGACTGTATATCTGACCTCCACAACCCAGTTACTGGGTAATACGAAACCTCTTGGTAAGACTGGTTGTTGTGTTGTTTTTCAGGCCTCTGACGACCCGTAACGACGGTCAAGGACACACGAATGACAGCCGTGACCAAGGGCTTAACATGCTTTCCCAGGCACGTAGGGGTCTTGGTATGTAAAGATGGTCACCCATCCATGGACCAACCGCGGCAAGCGTAGCTTAACCTGAGCGATCGACCCGTGCGGCCGTTATTACTTAGCCACAAGCAAATCAACACTCAAGCAATTCATTACTCTTATAATATAGTTAATAATTTACACAGGAAAAAAAATAACCAGTGCGCAAACTGTCGCCATGAATTGAGCACATTATTCTAGACCCCTCTAGCGTAGAAATTTTTCGTCGATTAAAAACTAGCCTCGATGTAATCCGGACATAACATTAAAAAAGCTTGTGACAAGGACAGGAATTGATAGAAAATTACTATTACTCCTTAACCCTTAAATGCCTAATAGTAGGGGAGCCCAGGAAGGGATTTTTGAAGTGACTCGAGCGTGTCAGAAAATTATATAGGGAGAATCCTTGCATCCTTTAATGTACCTCTACCAAGTATGAACCCTCCATATGGTGGGGTGTGTTGAGGGGAACCCGTCTGATTAGTAAAAAAAAAATCGATTCTTAGAAAAACTCGAGCGCGTCAGTCATTTACAGTATGTACGCGCATTATATTTCTGGTAACTATTAGATATTAATCTGACGATTAATTCAAGGGGGCTGGCCGTAACGAGCGGTTGAAAAAAAAAAAAAAAAAAGATATTCGAGCGTGTCAGACATTCAAAGTGTAAGTCAACTAAAGCTTAAAAAGTGTCCTATTAAAATATCTGACGATTTGGACATGACACAAACTCATAATATATTTTTGTATATGTAAAAAAAAAAGGTGATCTTGAGATACTCCAGCGCGTCAGATTTTTATGCAGGAGGGTCAAGTTGATGTCATAGTCCTCCTGAATAATAATCTGACAATTATATGGAGGGATATCGCTAGTCTGACCATTTTGAAGGAAATTTAGAAATAATATATCCGCATTTACGTACAGAAATTGGTTAATTTATTAATATAAAATTAAATATAGATCATTAGTTAGTTTAGGGACGGTGCGAGAGAGTGAGAGATAGAGAAAAAGCGAGAAAGAAAGTGAGACGCGAAGTGGGGAATAAATGATAAATGATTTATTTTCTGTAAGTAGGTTTGTACAAACACTTTTACATGTCAATCATATTTTTTTACTAGATGAGGTCGGCGTTTCCTATCTGACTACTCTGAGAAGAAAGGCCGAAACAAACTCAGAGGTCACAGTCTCTTTTAAAGTCTAGACATAATCTTGGTCAGATAATGTGAAGACCATGTAGATTGGTGTCTGAAATGGTCTTTTGAGTAACGAACCACACAGATTGAGCGGACCTGTCCAGTCAGTGCACGCATTTGTCAAAAATCGTGCAGCTCAACTCAGAACTTCAGGAGCCTTACGATTCGACGAACAATGCCAATGAAAGGACATTTGGGTAGGCCGCATAAATGACTCAAACTGCCAGATCATGATTAAAACTAACTAAGAAGGAAAACCGAAAAAAAGAAATGACCCACATAGTCTTCACACTCACAGTAATAATAATAAAAATAAGATACTTTACAAAATAAATATCCATGTCATTGTTTATATAAAATTCATCAATGTCAATGTGAATACACAGCTCTCAGTCGCTGTACGCTTCACCTTTGCTCCACGATTCTACTAACATCGCCCCATGAAAACTGTCAGATTATTAGTTCTTTGTAATTCTAATATTGTTTCCTTCAAAATAAAAAAAAATTGAAACGCGCTCGAGTATTTCAAGGTGACGTTTTTTTTTTACAACTTCGAGACTCGCTTGTTTCTTAATGTCACGCTCAAATTGTCAGATTATTGAGATATACAATCTTCTCAATGTAATTAATCAACTTTCTCTTAATCTGACGCGCTCGAGTTTTTCTATGGATCGATTTTTTTTTACCAATCAGACGGGTTCCCCTCAACACACCCCACCATATGGAGGGTTCATACTTGGTAGAGGTACTTTAAAGGATGCAAGGATTCTCCCTATATAATATTCTGATACGCTCGAGTCACTTCAAAAATCCCTTCCTGGGCTCCCCTACTATAATGTTGCCATATGGCAACAAAGTACGTCATTACATTTTTTTAAGAATGTGATATCTGTGAGTTTCTGAACGCACGTCTTTTTGTCAAGACAATACATTTACTCTATGAATATTAATATTATTATAAAATTATAATATATTTCTTTTTCTAAACTCTATAGATAAATACCTATACAATATGCGTTTTTTGCAATACGATATAATAAATCATGCATTTAAGGGTTAATATTTCACGAATTTCTTCCTAGTAAGCTACCCATATATTACTATTCGGCTATCACACTAATTCATCGTACCTGATTAATTGAAGTTCTTTTCATCCCAGAGGAATCAAAGAGATTTATGGATAGCCGTTTTGTCTATCACAGCTAGTATATTGGTATAAGCGTGTCTGCTAACCGTTAGCTCTTGAATTTATTAACCAAAGTAACATAAATAAAATTAAAAAAACCGGCCAAGCGTGAGTCGGATTTATTTATTTAAACTTTTCGCACAAAAGGTACAAAGGCGGACTTAATGCCTTAGGCATTCTCTACCAGTCAACCAAGGGTGGTGAAGAGATTAGATGGCAGGTGCTTTGGTTGACACGACGATGATAAAAATATAAAACTAGACAAATACATAAATAGGTTATAAACATATACATACGATTTACTATAATATATCGGATTCGCGCACAAAGGGTTCCATACCATTATCTATAAAAACGGCAAAAAATCATGTCTGTTGTATGGGGCTCCCATACAATGGACATGATTTTTTTGCCCTTAAATATTTATGTTATTCTGCTTTTTATTATTTGTTGTTATAGCGGCAACAGAAATACACCATGATCTGTGAAAATTTCAACTGTCTAACTATCACGAGATACAGCCTGGTGATAAACCTTCGGACGGACGGACGGACAGCGGAGCGGGAGTAATAGAGTTCCGTTTTTCCCTTTGGGTACGGAACCCTAAAAAGTCAAAAGGGCGTAGTACTCGCAACCGGCGTGCACGCATGACCAGATGTGTGTATTTTATTATAACCCGCTGTTTAATAATGTGATATGAATTTGGAACCTCAACTAAAGTAGTACGAAGACTTAAAAAAAAAGAATATCGTATTGGTAACTTCGCAGAAAGTATGAAAAGTAGAGCATTCTCCTCGGGGATATAGGGGGTATTCGTCTTAAGCAAGCCTGATTCCAATATTTATAGCGACCGTGGCATAAGACACAGCTTTATTCCCTTGTTGAATAAACTACTATTGAAATTCGACGTAAACGGGGCAAAAACACCAAACTCAACGCGAACAAAGTTGCAAACCAAACCTAGTGTTACATGAAACTGACCCTGGTCCTGTCTATTTGTATTACGCAGAGGTGTTTGACACTACACGTGCTCACAGGCACGTGCATACAGAAATAACCGGAGCAAACCCTTCGTGACCGATAATGTACTGGACGGTTTATTATTTAGTAGTTAGCTTTTATGAACGTATTACTATAAAATAGTTTTTTGACAGGTCACTGATTATGTTCTGTTTCTGCTTCTTATACATTTTGGACCATTTGTGAATCTTCTTGGCGTGTCGATGGCAAGCTAAATGGACTCGGCCCAGAATCCGGATAGTTGTGTGGCGCCATCACCCGCGTCCATCAGTTCCTGTAACATGCAGCTGACAGGACACGATATTAAGTGTCCCTATCGTTTGTGGAGCTATATAATATTGTAGTATTCAATCGTAGTCCAAGGTACAGTCAGCGACAAAGCTCGATCAATACTTTTTTTTTATCATAATTATTGAGCTAAATATTTAGATTTAACATATCATTACGCCTGAAATTCCCGAAGTGTTAGACAGAGGTTTACCTATGGAACGGGCGAGCTGATTGCCATAAACCGGGCACACATCCAGGCTCCGGGAATAAAATGAAAAAACTAAATATAATACTACCTGGCCCGGGAATCAAACAAAGGACCTCATACTCGGTAGTAGCGCTTGCGATCACTAGACCAAAGAGGCAGTATATTTATATAAATTTATTTATAGTAAAATTGTGACAGAAATGTGTGGAAAAGAGAGAACCATGCCCTGCAGTGGGACAAAACAAACTAGTTGGATTAGATAATAAAATGACAAAACACATTGATTACGCGTTAAAGTAGGAGTATTATGACGATTTTTGTACTGCTGATCGTATCTACTCGTCATAGAAACCAAACAAGAACTGTCAAGAAGTCTCTGTTCAAAAAGAATGACACCAAATTGACACTTCAGTGGGAGTTTTACATAGAAATGCTTCTGCATATAAGGAAGCTATTAAATGAGAAATATTTATTCATCGGTAATAGAAATATCTTTTCCTAGAATGTGCCTAGTCTTTTTATTTGTAATATATTAGTCATCTTACAGGAACTGAGCGATAAATATGTATTGTGACAGATGAGCAACAAGTGCTTCGGAGAATTGTCGAAATAAATTCGCACTTATAGGCTTTGTATGTATAGGTAGGTGACGCCTTTATGAAGGATTGGTCCAAATTGGCTCAGGATCGAGTTGAGTGGAAAAAGGGAAAAATATAAATTATTATATTATTATTTTCGTTTATTTCATTTAAACACAATATATTATGTATTATTTATTATTATTATTTATTTATTTTCAAGATGTCTATGACATACCTCGGGACCCTCGGGCCCCGGACCTTTCGAAAGCGTACGAGGGGCCGAAGTCAACTCGCAGAGGCCCCTTAGACAATTTTAAATGATGAGGAGGCACCAACCGGCGTTTATCCCTGTATGCACTATGTAAGTGCACCCAAAGACAACCCCTGGTTGGTGCAGGACTATTTCAGAACATGGAAACAAAACATATTGGCTATGGGTTTGGGTGGCTATAGTGGATTGGTTACCTTGAACTATGGAAGAAATATCCCCTGTCTGATCAATGTTTTATATAAATATA
Source organism: Eremobia ochroleuca (assembly GCA_949629135.1). Lineage (NCBI taxonomy): Eukaryota > Metazoa > Arthropoda > Insecta > Lepidoptera > Noctuidae > Eremobia > Eremobia ochroleuca. The sequence continues at coordinate 4,085,966 of OX451385.1, read as the reverse complement.
ACACAGATAAAATGGCAGGGGGTGACTTGCACACTTAATAATGGGCCCCTGAAAACGGTCGCTAGCACACAGTGTCGTAGCGGCAAGGGGGCAACATGTCCTGAGGTGCTTATGAGGAGTGGAGAGGTATTCCACAGATATCAGGACAATCCCGGAAGTACGGTCAAGATCTCTACCAGCATCTTACTGGAATACTTCCCTCCTCCGAGCAGGTTTGCTCTTGCGAATCTCCACTCAAGCAGGCCAACGAAGGCAAGAAAGAGATGGGAGCTCTGTTTCTCGTCATTGTTTACTCCAGCCGGCCAATAAAGGCAAGCCACCCCCCTCCCTAGACCTGTTCCGGCAAGGTTACCTACCGAAATAGGCCCAGAGTTCGGAGCGCGCAACCCCACCTACGACGTCAACGTAGAGATATATTATAATAATAATAATAATAAATCATTTTATTTCAGGCATTGTACATACATAAATTTCACCCATAGTGACTACATTTGTCATAAATAAATAAATAGATAAGTATTGCAAATTGATTAAATTAAATTAAATCAAATTAAATTAAATTGAATTAAATGAAATTATGAAATTAAATGAAATTAAATTAAATTGATAAGGTCACAGTTTTACGGATAATTAATACATAAATGTTACAAAATTATTATTAATTATATTAGTTCGTCATTATAGGTCCTATCTATACATATTATATTATGTAGTTTTTCGAGATATCGTTAAGTGGTTGGTCGACTCTTCACGTGACCAGAGGGCTGGCCTATTTATTGGCCAAAGAATCAGCATCGCAATACAACGTGGCAATGCTGCCAGCCTTTTGGGCACTATTCCTGTTGACAGCGATGCGGACGAAATTTTTAATATCCTATGATTATTTTTCATATACATGTGCTTATAATTTTTTTAAGTGTTGATTAATATGATTATAAATTAATGTAGCTTTTTGTGTCTGTCTGTGTGACCGCGATGTTCTTCTAAATTACGCAATGGATTTTCATGTGGTTTTCACCATCATTTAGAGAATTTATTCCTGATGTTTTATGTGTCTAACTTACATGTATAAATGAATAGTTTGCTTGTTTATTTGAACGCGCTAATCTCTGGAACTACAATACTAAACTATCTCGGAATTGAAAAAATATTTTTTCATTTGATATAGCCCAATTCTTGGGGTACGCTACTTAACATCACGCTACGACTCTTAGGATCCCAACAAAATAAAAAATAGTCATAAAGAACGCTATATGAAAGCGAAGTAACAGCGCGGGCGGAAGAAGCGAGGCGACGCGATGAGTCACGGGAAAAACCAATTTCAGAAACTAGTTTTAATTAATAATAAAACAATCAACACAATAATAACGGCCTCGTGTTATAACCGAGGCTCTATTTTCCTCTCTATTCTTTCAAAACAACAAAGAAAAAGCAGAAAAACAATTTAGGCACCATTAATACATTTTTATTCCTCAACTCGAGTTATAAGCACTTGTTTACAAAATACATTTTTAACCCTAGAAAGATAACCTACGTCCGCAAGACGTATCGTGAAATTAAATTTCGTTGTAGTTTTTTTATTATTTTTTTATTATTAGTTTTTTTATTATTATTTTTATTTAAACAATTATTTCAACCTATAATGCATGATAATACTTCCTTAGGGTTACTAAGAAATCTTAATTAACTAAGGTACATCTGACAGACGTATGATTATCTTTTACGCTAGTTGCTATATGATTATCTTTCTAGGGTTAACACGAGTTCCGAAACTCGTAAAGTTCAGTATTGTAGAGTGGACTTATAGTTTTGTAAGTAAACATTAAAGCTGTGTTTCCACCTCCTTGAGAGCGAAGAACTTTCTCACTCAAGAAAGGTACGTAACGCTGACTATTATAAAGAACACGTGAATCAGGTGTCTTCCCCTTAATATAGTGAACTAGCGACCCGCCCCGGCTTCGCACGGGTGCAATGCTGATCACTACATAGTATAAAACAAAGTCGCTTCCCGCTGTCTGTCTGTCTCTATGTATGCTTAGATCTTGAAAACTACGCTACGGATTTTGATGCGGTTTTTTTTATAGATAAGTGTGATTCAAGAGGAAGGTTTATATGTATAATACATGCATAATATAGTAGAGAAACACTGATAATTTTAGAGCCATTATTTCTCGTAAAAAGTATAGGATAAAAAATCGTTATTGTGGGTTATCCCTAAGAGATAGACATATACCATTGTGGATTTTTGTAGACCTTTTTAAGGTGTACAATACTGTAGTACATTATTTTGATATATCTCGTAGGATTCAGCCGGCTTTTGCAATGTAAACGCAAAAAATGTGTTTTATTACGACATCACATTAGAAACCTCTAAAATTCTCTAAGCTCTACTAGTTTCTCTCTAATCGTCGGCGGTTGGGCGGGTGCCATAGGATGGCATGCCCAAACCAATCACAGGGCAGCAGTGGCGGAAGACGTTGAATGATTAATTTTGAGACGTTCTTAAGTATTTCTGACGCTACAAGACACCATTAAAGTGGCAGTAACAGGTTGACACTGACCTTAAATTGAGTGGCGTTCACAGAGCTCGGAGACACTTCTGGAGGCGGCAAAAGTAAACTGTGACCTCTGAGTTTGTTTCGGCCTTTCTTCTCAGAGTAGTCAGATAGGAAACGCCGACCTCATCTAGTTTAAAAAAATATGATTGACATGTAAAAGTGTTTGTACAAACCTACTTACAGAAAATAAATCATTTATCATTTATCATTTAAACACTTCCTTATAAACCAAACATGTCACCGTTTACTTGCACTACGACACAAATGACGTATAGAAACTGACGGCATTGAAGGTTGCCAGTGGCAGAGGTAGACCCTTTAGATTTTTGCCGCCACTAACTTTATTAGTTACTTATTAGTACTGCTGTTATTGCAGTCCGGCCGACGAGAGAATTCGTTCTTGACACTCGTCAATTTCATACAAGCGAATATGTGCCCAAAAGGCTGGCAGCATTGCCACGTTGTATGGCAATGCTGCCAGCCTTTTGGGCACGTTTTCTATTGACAGCGATATAAGCGAATTTTTTGTTGCCCTTTGATTATTTGCCCTCTTTTTTATACATATTATTATTATTTTAGGACTGTTAGCTTTTTAAACTATGTAAATACTTAATAAAAATCCGGATTAAAAAAAAAACAGAAACAAATAAAAGAATGACAGTGATAATAATATCACATAATTTACATTCCATCGCCTCTTAATCAGTTATCTACTTTAGTACAATGCGTTCTAAGTTGATTTTTGAGTGACCATTTTTAACCAATAAGTTTTTGGTTGCAATGGAATTTGTACTTTATCAAGTATGACATTCAGTTTGTTATTCTTCAGTTTGTTATACTATCAAGCTTATAGAGCTTGAAAGTATCTCAAATTCTTAATTCAAATATAGTCAACTTGATTGTAAGTTGAGAATAGTGTTTCGATTATTCTGATCACCTTTGAACGAAAACCTTTTTTTAAACCAACATAAAATTAAATGATTAATTACCTCATAAAATGCACTGAATCTATAAAGTATAAAGCTACATACAATTAAAAGTGATTTATCACCTGAACTGGCAAACCAAACAATTGTAATTGCATGCAGTACATTCAATACAATCACTGATTTATGTATATGCCCTGAGTATACAAACGAAATTACTATAATAACACATTGTGATAAAACTTTCATAAAGCATTATCATTAAGTATTGGTCTCGGTCGTCATTTGTAGATCTTTGACAGTCGTTATGGGTAGACAGAAGCCCAAAAGTCTGACAACCACTCTTACCAAAGGGAAACGTCAGTCCAAGAGTTACCCAGTAACTTGGTTGTCAAGGTTATATAGGCAGTCACTTCATGTAAAACACTGGTATTCAGCTGCATCTGGTTAGACTGGAAGGCGACTCCAACATAGTTGTGAAAAGGTTAGGCAGATTGAATAACTCTGACTCTGTGTGGTAATGGCCCCGATTTACGAGTTTTAGGATGTGGGTTCGAACCCAAGCAGGCACTTTGTGTAAATTATTCCATCACCGCTGCTCCCAAAACGGTGAAGAAAAACATTGTGAGGACCTGTAACGACTGTCAAAGATCCAATAATGACTGCCGGGACAACGGCTTAACGTGCTTTCCGAGGCACGGAGGGGTCTCGGTATGTAAAGATGGTCACCCATCCACAGACCAAGCGCGGCAAGCGTAGCTTAACCTGATCGATCGACCTGTGCGGCTGTTATATTTAGCCACGGGTCCCTCACTAAAAGTCTGAAATCGCCAACCCATCTTGAACAAGCGTGGTGATCACTGCTCGTCCCATCTCAGTATGCAGCAGCAGTGGGACAGTGTTATGCTCGTATATGACGTACGATGAAGACGACAGCTGTTCCATTCCCAAGCTCCACAGAGTAATAATACCGAAATATCAAATCTATATTACGATCACGCTAAACTGCATTTTGTTGGGGGTATAAAATGCACTGCAGTGTAACATGGGGTGCTTTTGACGAAAATGTGAGGGGCATTTCAATAGACAAATTCTTGGGTTGGACTTACGGATGTGGCTGCGTTTACACCGTTGTGATTTTATTGACATTATCCTACAAAAAATTCGAGCGCAATACAAATGCTCTTCCTCCCTCCTACACGGAGAGAAGATTATTAGAAAAGTTACTGTGCTCGTCACTGTAAAGTGAGTGCAAGTGACATCTACAGAAAATTTTCTGAGTGAGATTGGGAAAAAATCACTATTTGTCCAATAAGTTTTACTGTACAGCATAAGAATTTTTACTGTGCTAGCATGGTAATTTTTCCATTACCACTCAAATGCACTCAGATTATGAGACAGCACAGTCATTTTTCTAAGTTTTCTCTCCGTGTACATAACAAAAATTTTCCTGTGCCCGACAGGGTAGATAAATTGATTCCATTGATTTATACTTACCACCTGTATGTGTACATTATGGATGCAATAAAGATGATTTGAATTTGAATTATTGCTAAAATTTGTGAGAAATATTTGAGAAATATTTGCAAGAAATACAATGGTATTTCCATAATGTCTATCAATAATATAACAATTAAAGTCCCCCTTTTTATTAGTTACGAAATATTAGTTTTAAAACAATAAATTGTCGAAAACACAAAAACAGTTTAAACGCAAACCAAACCAAATACAGGAGGGAGTCATTGTATTACCATTTTTGCTTAAAACTCGCTCGTAATTTACTACATGTGCTTGGCAAATTAATGATTATATTATTCCGCATTCATTTGGTTGTTTTAAAAAAAACCGTGGCAGTCTGTGAAAACAGGCGTGTTTTGCGACCCCCGGAGATGCGATCCAGCTGGTATTATATGAATACAAAAGAATCTGAATGAAATTTTCTGTAAGATATGTTAACCAGCACTCTTATTGCTTAACACACTTTCACTCTCAATCTGAAACATTTTAAAGGATATTGTTTATCCATTGCTTCGTATGTCCGAAAAAATTGTCTGCTCAACAACGTAAATAACGCAATGAATGTTGTTGAACTGTCAAAATGAAAGCCATTGGTACTGTTAGTGCGTTACGCGATTCCCCCGCTGACATAGCTTGCAGAGTAAGGAAACTGAAGTGATAGGAGGCCGGTCATGATTGTTGAAGGACCGATGGACGGTGGAGGAGACAGATCTTGGGAGTGGAAACCGCGTATCAAAAAGGGTTATTTTGGATGTCCCCTAGCCAGGTGGACCGACGGCCTAGACGAAGGAGTTTGGGACAGACTGCGGAAGGCGGGCACAGGGTGTTGTGGCGCATCTTGGGACTATCCAGCAGTGGACTGCGATAGGCTGAGTTGAAGTAAACCAGAACCTTTTGGGTAGTTAAAGATGCTATTATTATAAAATAGTATAAAAAAAGATTTCTTACCGATTCTCCTCCATAGGAATGGCCTTTCACACTATTGTGGAATCTGAAAATAAACAAAAAACACTGTTAATGAAAGTGTTGCAGTTTTCTTTGATAGAAGCCGTCGCTGCAGACCCTGTAGAAGATGGTGGGATGAGCTGGAAACAAACGACCAGTGGCACACTTTAGACCTGCATCCTAATTGCGTAAAAATATTGCTAATCTATTGCTGCCTTTGTTCGAAAAGTGTGTCTGCTCAACAACGTAAATAACGCAATGAATGTTGTTGAACTGTCAAAATGAAACCCATTGCTACTGATAGTGTGTTACGCAATTAGTCGGAAGGATCGAAAGAGCTGGAAGTCATGGGCCTTTGCCCAGAAGTGGGGTGATGCAGACTAACAATTATTTATTTTAGGTTTTCATTAATCACAGTACAACACACACACATGTGTGTGACAATATTTTATTTGATTTTGTATGTGCGTTTCTATATTATCGCATTTAATTAATTTTCTTACTGTATTATAACTGACAAACACTTCCCTATGTGTTTGTTATTCCAGCGTACGGCACTCGTGGGTTGCAGCTGAAAATCAGCGTTAGGTTATCACCTTGTGTTGTCATCTGACATTACGCTGAGCTGAGGCCCTTTTGGCATTATAATCTTTGTTTTCTGTTTTAAAAGTTTTATTGTGTATTTATTTTGCTGTAATGCCAATAAACGCATTTTTCTTTCTTTCTAACAATAACACTGTTACTGTTGTAAACTGTTGCTCATAAAATCATGGACTAGAAAAGTAAATTAGCTGTCAAAGGTTATCATTCCTCTAATAAAATGTGGTAACAGTAATTCATTTTTACATCCGTTATCATTTAAATTGGTTGGTAATTAATTGACAAACGGCACTATCTAGTGTCATTATGACACTTTTAATAGCTACTTATCGGTGCACTGGGTCTAAAATGTGTCACACTAATATTAATTTAACAAATACTTTTGTACTTAAGTAACTAAAGTTAATTGTTTCCGTGTTAATGTCCTCTGTGTCTTTAACATAGTTTTTTGTTTATTTTAAGGTAACGATTGTTATTGGTTTTGTATGCTTATGTTGTAAAAACCCGTCTAATGTTGAGTACAAATCGTTAAAAAAAATCTAAATAGTGGTAATACGTTGTGAACGTTTTAGAGAGATAGGTATTCTTCTATTTGCGAAATGATTAATATTTGAAAAAATGATTTGATGATAATTTGTTTTGGGGTCACCACTAGTGAATACAATCCCGGAATCCTAATCTCGGGATTAGGATCCCGGGATTGTATTCTCTAGTCACGACCGATGTTAATGTTCTTACATGAAATTTAGTTGAGAAAGTCAGTTTTTTTTTTTTTTGTTTAGATATCGATACCCATCAGACGTGATGGATATAATATACTGTGAATTGTAGATACCTACAGAAACAAAAAATGATTTTTGAACTGATGTTTCAAGCAAATATTATACATACGGAAGAAAAAAAATATATAATTTTTTTTTTAATTATCAATTTTTTTTAATCATGTTTAGATATTGATTCTCATCACGTTTGCGGAGTCTTACTAACTAATTTAACTTGACCCTGTATATATTTTTGCCGATTGCAACAACAAATCTGATATTTTAAGCTGTTGTGATTGGTTATAGTAGACATCCAACAGTTTCAACATTCACCTTAAGTGCCGTCATGGACAAAGTCCCTTAAATCCCTAAACAATTAACAACTCCCAACTCAGAAATATTTTAATAATAAAATTTTCTGGTCGATTTCTCGCTACGGTGTGACAGGCACCCTCTGACAAGGGCTGACGGATAATGTGCGTAGGGGTAAGAAGGTAAGGCGAGGGGATGAAGCTAAAATGAAGGGGATTATACGGGAATTACGTTGCCATAGCAACGGCGTGCCCTCGAAGAATAGCGCCACTGTTCTTGGATAAAAATAATACTTTGAAAATTTTGAAAGAAACTGGGCAGATTATCTGATAAGTGGAACGGTGAAGTGATTTGAAAAGATTTTGAAAATTCCTGTTTTGTTATAAAGGTAAGCTTTTCATAATAACTACGAGTACCACTCGCAACAATGCGTAAGAGGTGCGCTTCCCTGGTGCGCATGGTGTGGGGCGGCTCCAACAGTGTCTTAACGACATTTTTTAAGTACAAAATAAATATAGATTTATTTTGTACTTAAAAAATGTCGTTTTCTTGACGGCTGTAGACGTCGGTGGCGTGTTTGGCACGTTTTCGTTTGTCGGCTATAGCCGTCCGTGGCGGTCAAAAGGTTAATCATGGTCGCTTGTCACCTGGACTGTGTATACGTGGGTGACTGTGGTGCCGTCTTTCACGCGATGCCGCAACGGTGACCAACCGTTATTTCTTGTGTTTTTGTTTAGTCTCTGTGCTTACTAACATAGTCGTAAGTTCTACTTACAATCTTGTTCGAGTCTTGCTTACTCCAATAAAGAAAAATTCTATTGTATTCTATAATAATATGTGAATATGGGAAGATTAAGCTTTCTTTTTCTTTTTTTTTTTGGAGTTTAGGAGCCCATTGTGTAGCACCCCTTGTAAAATTTCTACATTTATGTATACAACGTGTAACGTTAAATGCGCAAAACCTGAAAATAGTTTGATCAGAATAACGAGCAGAATTAATTGAACCACTTTTTAATATAGGTCACATTTTTTTTTAAATCTTCATTAAAAACTTTGCCGTGTCTATTTATTAATAAGTCAAGCAAGCCAATGTCTACGCGGCGCAGCGGCCCGGTGACGACTCCTCCCTCGACAAAGCGTCGTCGCAGACGCAAGAAACGATCAGAATGGCCAGTAAAGCTAAAACAGCGCATAAAACCTTTACAATTTTTTTAATGACTTATTTTCTCTCTGAAATATGTCAATTGAATTAAAAATCAGTTGGGGTGTGTGAGGTTTTGCGCATTTAACGTTACACGTTGTATACGTAATATTTATGGTGTACGTAATAAAGAGTATTCTTTTCTATTAATTTGACTTTTGTCGTAACAATCATCATCTGCCCTGACTTTTTCCAACTATTTTGGGGTCAACTTCCAGTCTAAATTATTTCATCATCACTGTTCTCAAAACGGTGAAGGAAAACATTTTCGAGGAAACCGAAATATCCTATGAGAAAACATCATGAGGAAACCAGAATGTCCTAGAACCAAAAATTAAAAGACGTGTCATCTACCAACCCGCACTGGGCTCGCGTGGTGGATTACGGCCCACTACCTCTCACAAAGAACAGGCCTGTGACCCAGCAGTGGGAAAATGTTAAGCTAAAATCGCCAACCCGTCTCGAGCAAGCGTGGTGATCAATGCTCGTGTCTTCTCTTTATGAGAAGAGGTCTTTGCCCTGCAGTGGGATTATAATAGACTGCTATTATAAGTCTTACTTTCTCTTTTTGCGATAAAAAAGAGGGTAGCCCGAATTCAGTAGGTAGCCGTTAAATAAAACAATATTTTTCAAGGTATATAATAAAAAAGCTAGCTCATTAATCTGGAGTGATGTCAATTAATTTGAACACAACGGCGAAGAGAAAGTAATTTATTCGACTACCCTCAAATGAAATTAATTTGCTAAAATAATAGGAAGTGGCAACGAGGATAAACGTTTTTTTTTTTATTAAATGCAAGTAGATGGGTATCGTTTTCAATAAAAGGCATGAATAAGTTTAAATTGTTGAATTGGGGAGAACTGTATGTGACTATGTGCTTCTGTTTCTTTTGAACATTGCATATTTTATACAACGTGTAACGTTAAATGCGCAAAACCTCTTAAGGGGTCATTGTACTCATCATTATGAACAACTTTTACTATGGGACCAAACCGGAAATCGCGAAAAAAAAATCAGCTGTTCCCTACATTTTGACGAGTTATGCGAACATAAATGTAGGGAACAGCTGATTTTTTTTTCGCGATTTCAGGTTTGGTCCCATAGTAAAAGTTGTTCATAATGATGAGTACAATGACCCCTTAAGAGGTTTTGCGCATTTAACGTTACACGTTGTATATCTATACTAATAATAATGCTGAAGGTTTGAACGCGCTAAACTCTGGAACTACCCGTCGGATTTTAACAATGCATTTGATAGCCCAATACTTGAGGAAGCTTATAGACGGAAGCTAGTTAATTTAATAAAATTAAAGCAAATAGTATTCAATTTGCTTTAGTTTGTAAAGCAATTACGAAGTTAGTATTCGAGGCCATAAACCATATTAGGACGTGATCGATGTGACCACAGAATGTGTTAAATACATAGCCTATCTCTGTTGGATGATACGTTGTAAAATCTAACATTCGGGAATTTGGCTGCGGTCCGCGTGATCGAATCAGACGATTTTAGTGTTACAAATTGCTCTGTAGTTGCGTTGTGATTTCGCTCATATTTTAGTGGAAAAATCGTAACCATAACTACATTTATACAAGGTGTAATAATTGTACTCATCATTATGAACAGTTTTATTATGGGACCAAACCTGAAATCGCGAAAAAAAAATCAGCTGTTTCCTACCTTTATGTTTGCATAACTCGTCAAAATGTAAGGAACAGCTGATTTTTTTCTTTCTTTTGATGAGTACAATGAAGTCTCATGAGATTTTGCGTTATTTAAAATACACCTTGTATATGCTTTGTTTTTTTTTTATTTATGCTTTGTAGGTTGAAAAGTTCTTGCTGTAATCTGATAGCAGCCTAAGGGTATGCGCGCACTACGGAAATAAATCGTTGCGACTTTTAAAGTGCGAAATAAAATCGCAAACGACAATGATTCTGCGAAATAGCAGAGCCAAAAATAGCGCTTCCGATTTTTTCCGCAATGCGCGACGCCAGTACCGCTTCATAGGGTACAAAATATACGTACGATTTCGCATCTGCGAAAATAAATCGCGCGGATTGTAGTACATTCCTGTTGTTCACAGACTGACGAATTTTCTTCGCAACGATTCATTTTCGTAGTGCGCGGATACCCTAAGTCTCCAAGACGCGAGTAAACAGGTAACTTCTAGGTAGCATAATCACCCTTTACTGTTCCCACTGCTAGGACAAAGGCCTCGCCTCGGTGAGAGGGAATGTGCCGTAATCGACCACGCGGGCCCATTGTGAGATGGTAAATGTCACACGTCTTCGAATTTTTGGTTCTAGCCGCCATGCCGATTTCCTTACGATGTTTTCTTTTACCGTTTTTGGGAGCAGAGGCGATGAAATAATTTACGAAAAGTGCAGCCGTCTGTCTGGGTTCGGACATACGACCTGCAAATCGTAAATCGCTGCCGTTACCACTGGGCCACCACTGCTCCTTCCTTCACTTCTAGGTAGGCGAGCACAATACTCGACCAAAACACTGTTAAAAAAAAAACCCAATAACACTTTGACCAACCTAGAAATCGAACCCAGGACCATGACATATTCAGCAGAAGTGCTAGCGACCACTGGACACCCGAAGCTATCTGCTGAACATTGATCGAAATATGTACGCGAGCATTTCAGTATATGTGGGTACTCGTATAAGAAAAACAAAAGATCCTTTACTTTCAACATTCATGAATTTCTTTTATCCGCTTCTTATTCTGCCGAAACCTAATAACAGCTAACCCGTTTTTTACGAGTTCTCGTAAAGCGAACCATAATTAAGTTTCCCAATTTCGGCCGTCAATCAGGATAGCCTCATTGTCCGGCAGGAGAGAGCTATGAATATTTAATATGTGTGGAGATTAACATAGGAATACATCGTGTAATTGTGGTACCTCATTTCGGCAACAGGTGGTTTCACAATTTAGTGGAACATAATGTTGTTAACCCTTACCTGCATCGTGATGGAAATTTCCATCAACCAATCCAATGCCATATTTTCGTTTCCACAGAGCACGGGGATTCCCCAATTGTTAGAGATATTCAATTCATTTTGTTCCCAGTAGATTCGTTCTGATTACATAAAGACGTAAATTTCCACCAGGCAATTCAGAAAAAAAAAAGTGTTTTTATGAATATACAGGGTGAAATTGAAAACATGCGACAAATCGAAATGGGAGATTGTACTCATCATTATGAACAACTTTTACCATGGAACCAAACCTGAAGTTGCGAAAAAAAATCAGCTGTTCCCTACATTTTGACGAGTTATGCGAACATAAATGTAGGGAACAGCTGATTTTTTTTTTTCGCGATTTCAGGTTTTATCTCATAGTAAAAGTTGTTCACAATGATGAGTACAATCTCTCATTTCGATTTGTCGCATGTTTTCAATTTCAACCTGTATTTTTTTAAAACATTTTTTCCTTACTATAGAGCTAATGTTATGTCCGAAGAAATTTCATTTGCTTAAAATCATGCAATTAAGGGTTGATTACTATAATAATGTCGCAAGAATAGTGTTACACAAAGCAATTAAAATTGCGTCGGTGTCAGAACCTCTTATTAAATATCGGTTAAAAAGTTCTATGTTGTTTTCAGAAGCAACCGCAACTGTCGACAACCGTCGACGCGTCCGCGGGTGCCGTCAACAAAGTGCGGCTTATGTATTTGAGTACGGGGCTCAAATACACGAGCTGCATGTTGTCGGCGGCGGTTGCAACTGCCGTTGAATCGTGTCGCACGTGTCGTGTGTATGAGCACTAAGGTAGGAAGGAATACTCTTGATTTTTCTCCTGTAGCATGGGTGTCATAAAAAGTAGCTAAAATTCACGCCAGCTACGATAATTACCTAATTTATAGAACAGCCGGTCGATTCTGTAAAAATCTCACCGTGAAATCATAAGTGAAGTGAGCACTTAATAGTGTTAATCCCTAGCGAATGACAGCTCACTCCACGCTCACTTCACCCAAGCTTTCACGGTGAGATGGTTACAGAATCGCACGGCAGTTAGATGATATGGAACTAACTATTTCGAAACTACATTTAAAAAATAATCTAATATTTTTACATTGTAAAATGGGCCTGCTAATTCAATTAAATTGGTTATTCTGTAAATAGGTTATTGGAATCACTTTAACACACCATATTAAAAGAATAAAAAACAAGCTAGATGAAGTCGACATTTCATTTCTGACTACCCCTGGGAAGAAATGGCGAAACAAACCCAGCGGGGTAATTGCGTAACACACTATCAGTAGCAATGTCTTTCATTTTGACAGCTCACCAATATTCATTGCGTTATTTACGTTGAGTAAGACACATTTTTCGAACATATGAAGCAATGGATTAACAACATCCTTCAAAATTATTCATATTGAGATTAATAGTTTGTTACGCAATTAGGGTGCCGAGAATCTTGACCTCGATCTTGTTTGGTAGAAAGCGAAATAAAAGCACATGTTCTAGGATACATTTATTATACCGAAAACCCTTCTCAATTGCTAGCTAGAAGAGACCAATTTCCATCGTAAAACCAGCTCTCAGATTGCGTGACACACTATTACTCTCCATTTGATGCATATTGCTAATCCATTGCTCCATATGTTCGACAAAAGTCTCTGCTCAACAACCTTAATAACGCAATGAATGTTGTTGAACTGTCAAAATGAAACCCATTGCTACTTATGGTGTGTTACGCAATTACCCTGCTGAGCACAGTCATGAATCAGCGAACACAACCGGCTTCCAGCTTCGATCACATGTACAGAAACCAGTCACAATCCATGCATGTTCTAGATACAGCACGTTCGAAACTACAGCACAGGTAAGTTAGTTCAAGATGTTGCTAATCGGATTAGTCTTTGTCTGTGTGTCAGACTGATTGATACTCGTATTCGGTACAAGCCTTTGAGGAGCTCCTGTGTTTTTTGTGTGGTACAGATGTGATTTTTGTTAAGTATTGCGTTTAGGCTTTAGAAGCAACAGAAAGTTGTAGATTTAATTTTGCTTGTTAAGTTTAAATGAGTTGGAAAAATATGGTCAATGACCGCAAGTTCGTAAACAATTTTAAATTAAACATCGATTTTGGCCTATTTTTAGTGTTCCGTACCCAAAGGGTGCCAACGGAACCGTATTACTAAGCGTCCACCGTCCTATCGTCTGTCGTCAGCGGGCTGTATCTCATGAACCGTAAGGCTACGGGCACGAAGTCAGCGGGCGCGGAGCGGCAGCGGCGGCGGCGGCGGCGCAGGAAGCGGCGCGTTTCAATGCATAGATTTATATGGAACTGGCCTCGAAGGTAGCGGCGCGGGGAGCGGCGTACGAGCGATGTGCACCAGTCTAGCGGTGCCCGCGCGTCTGCATTGGCGTAGTGTTGGGCATTTTATATTTTGCTTTAAATGTAACGTTACGAAGAAATTTGTATCAAAAATATGTTGTCGTCGCTATTTAGACATTTTTTTGGCAAACAAAGACTAATTTCTCGTAACACAACACTACGCCGCTCCCGCCCCGCAATCGCTGACTTCGAGACAGAGGCCTAATAAGTAGACAGTTGACATTTTCAATGTGTATTTTTATTGCCGCTCTAACAGAAAATAATAATAATAAAATTAATTTAATATAAATTAAAGAGGTTCTCCATAAAAGAAATGTGTTTTTTTCCGGCGTTTTTTTTTGCCTTGTCGTACAGAAACCTCGGTGTGGGAGTGCGACTCGCACTTGGCCGATTTTTTTGTACACGCAGCTCTAGTCATACATATCGTGTCGCCGATTCGTTGTCGCTGATACCAGTCTAAGCCCTAGGAATCAGTGAATGTGTGTTCCGTATCTGTGATTACGAAGTATTGAAGTATAAAAAGCATTGTTGAATGACGATAAAAGATTTGAGTGAAAACGCCCTTTGAAGGACATAAATAGTGACCTTATTGGTGATGTTCTTCAGAAAGATAAGGTGCGTAGCACTCGCAACCGGCGTTCGTGTATGACCTGAGGGGCAATTCTCGTAATTTTAAGAACGTTCATAGATAGCCGGTCGATTCTGTCAGAATCTCACCGTGAGAAGTTAGGTGAAGTCAGCTGTTATTCCACCTGAAGCTAGAGATTGAGACTAATGACGGCTCACTTTAAGCTCACTTCACCCGAGTTATCACGGTGAGATTTTCACTACACTACAGCACTGCAGTAGTGCTATTCTGTAAAAATCTCAACGTGATAACTTGGGTGAAGTGAGCCTCGAGTGAGCTGTCACTAGTGTTAATCCCTAGCATCAGATGGAATGACAGCGCACTTCACTTAGCTTCTCACCGTGAGATTCTAACAGAATCGACCGGCTGAACTTATTCTTAGTTTCGATCTGTCAAAAATACCTCTAATTTCCTTACATTTTCGACATTTGCTTGTCGCCGAGATGAGACTGCGACTAGATTTTTAACGTTCAATTTACGGGAATTAGCCTTCAGATGTATACATGTAAACAAAGCAAATAGTATGTAAGAATCGTAGCGGGTGGCGTTCTGTACTTTCTGCCTACACACACGTGCCTATACAAGAGACGTGAATTTATGTACTTATATAAAAGATACGATCTTTGCAACAACAATCATTTTCCTAATGAACATGAAAGCATGTCATCTCACAAAAGGCGTAGGTTTCTCTTTAAACGTGAGTGACGGTGAACGTCAACGTCAAAGTTTACGTTTACGTCAAGGAAGGAACGTAACCTTTATGTAATTGGGGCTGCTACACATGTTCTAGTAATGTGAGATCGTTTTATATCATCACGCCTATTATTCTCCGATGTGCTAGGCTGAACTGTAAGTGTAAATTAAACACACATTTTGTCCCTCTATGGGAACATTATAGGCGTATTTATGCTATGTCATGTGATTATGTGAAGTTGTGAGAAGTTTTGTCTAAAGAAGGAAACCTGTATCCTTTTCAAAGTACTTATCTACTGACTGATGATGTGACTGCTATCAAATTCGATGCCAACAAATAATCTGTTTTATAAAACATTTCCAACGAAGTCGGACATTCGTATATATGTTGTGACGAATGAAATATATTTCTGAGTGAGTAGCCTTGTTTTAGAAAAGAATTAGATTTAAAAAGATTTTAACCCTTAGTAGGTAGGTATCGTGGGTCAAATTTGACCCAGAAGCGAACATAGCGTTTTTCTTACATTTCAATTTTTTTTTTATGTTTTATGTTCACACTAACCAAAAAGTGCCAAAAAATTAGGTTAGTTACAAATGCGTGTAAAACATGATATTTTTTTATATTCTAAAATTAAATCAAGATGATTTGGTAAAAAAATGTTTTTTTATTTCATAACTAACCATATTTTATACAAATAATAAAAAAAATCTACGTTCTACAACAGATTTTTTGGTATGGGTAAAATATGACCCACGATACCGGTAGTGTTGCCAAAAAAGGCGATATCAGCTAAGGGTTAAAACTAAATTCATTCGGACGCACTAAGGAACAGTGCAGTGTTGGCCCAGTGGTAAAGCAACGTACAAAGACTTGTGGTCGTTAGGTTCGAACCCAGGCGCTTTACTTTGTGTAACTCATTCCATCAAACTCAAACTCAAAGCATTTATTTCATGTAAACCAATTACAGGCACTTTTGAATTGTCAAGGGGTCGGTCAGTCAGAAAGATGAAGCTAGTTAGCATTACCATACTGCTCTCGAAACGGTGAAGAAAAACACAATGAGGACATCCTAGAACCAAATTCGAAGACATGTGACATCTACCAACCCGCACTTGGCCCGCGTGGTGGATTACGGCCCACTCCCTCTCACCGAGGGGAGGCCTGTGTCCCAACAGTGGGAACATTGTAGCACATGCACTAAGCAATATAATATGGAGATGGAAATGTCATGCCTTTGCTTATACGTTTAGACAAAACATTATTCTCCGCTTTGTCAAATTAATACCATTTCGTTTCGTTTCATTTTATATATCTGTACGTAGTTGTTCCCCAGAGGGGCCCATGGCTAAATAATAACAGCCGCACAGGTCGATCGATCAGGTTAAGCTACGCTTGCCGCGGTTGGTGTGTGGATGGGGGACCATCTTTACATACCGAGACCCCTCCGTGCCTCGGAAAGCACGTTAAGCCGTTGGTCCCGGCTGTCATTCGTGGATCTTTGACATTCGTTACGGGTAGTCAGAAGTCCGAAAGTCTGACAACCAGTCTTAGGGTATGGTATTACCCAGTAACTGGGTTGTGGAGGTCAGATAGGCAGTCGCTCGCTCCATGTAAAATACTGGTATTCAGCTGCATCCGGTTAGACTGGAAGCCGACCCCAACATAGTTGGGAAAAGGCTAGGCAGATGATGACGTGGTTGTTCCCCACAGTTTCTCTTGCATTCGAAACAAACCACTTTTTTTAGCTGGTGAAAATGATTTTATGTGTTCATTGAAGACATTGTTATGCCGTTCATTCGTTATTGAATAACAAACATCTTGACAAACATTTATAGTTTAAAGGCATTATTTTGATTATTAAAGACTATCCATGGAGGTTCTTGCCCGTTCTTCTCCAAAAACTCCTAGTACACTTTGGAATGGGCTTCGGCACTCTGAATGACTGACTCTTTAACAGTCCAAAAGGAAAATGGTGAGTGGTTTATTTATCATTTGACGAATTGTGGTCTTCATTGTTGTAGCTAATCGATTATATTTTAATAATGTTATTGAAATAAATGCGTTGAGTTTAGTAATCTTGGTCTCTGTAAAATAAACTTAGGGTAGATAATCTTGGGAATAATCGTAGCTTTAAACCCGCCTAGTGCGGGCTACCTAAGAGATTCGGAGGACAATGAACTTTAAAATGGATTTAAGTTGTCTGAAGCAGATGCACTCTAATTTCAAGAGGCGGCATTTTACTATGAACTTCATGACGCTATTTCTCTTTGAGAGTTAGTAGAACGCCAGGTTTAAAACAAAAGCTTGCTTGTTTGCTGTTTTTGTCATTTTTGGAACAAACTATTATGTACGTATGTAAACCATCCCGTGAGATTATTTTCATCCGATTGCGTGACAGGAAAGACGGGATTATATCTTTTTACAAGCCTTTTTTTACTTTTCGAGCGTACAAGAAGTTCAATGAACTCTTTATAGAAAAAGGTCGGCCCTGTCAAGGGCCATCATGTGTGTAATCAAAATGTATTTACGGCAAAACTGCCAAAACATTTTATGTGGCAAATTAGCTTGTAACCAACGGCTTGACAATTTATTGCAGGCTCACGAAGATAGATAGAAATACTCTTTATTATACGAGTATACACCATAAAAATTTCGGATTTAAATGTAGGAATTTTACAAGGAGTGAAACTATGGGCGGTCTTATCGCCTAAAAGCGATCTTTTAAAGACAACCTTTGTTAAAGCATATTATACTTATCTACTTATATAAATAAAAAACAAAAGGATATCAGGCGTCGAAGTACTCGTCCGCATCGCTGTCCTCCGGAAAAGTGTCCAGAAGACTTGCAGCATTACCACGCTGAATGGCAATGCTAATTATTTGGCCAAAGAACGACCCAGCCCTTTGGTCCCGTGAAGTGTCGATCAGCCGGCGAGAAATTTCTTTAAAAAGGAGGCGCGCACTCGGGCCCCATGACCCGAGCGTTTCGACCCCAAACGGCTCAAAGCTGTAGTAAGGTTACAGTATTCGCGCCGCTTGAGGGTCTCAGCAGCCGCAGCAGCGGCGCGGCACAGCCCGCCGTGCTAAGAACATGAGATGGCGCAAGGGTATCGACGCAGGTTGAGTCCCACACCAGAGGCCTACCCACTTTCCAAGGCCATAACGCCATGCCGTCTAGTAATATATACAATAATAATCATCGGCCCAGAAAGAGGTGGAGACACGATCTAAATGCGTACCGCAAGGGTTGGATCGAAGTGGCGCTAGAAAAGGATGCATGGAAATATTTGGGGGAGACCTTTGCTCATCAGTGGGACAGAGTAGGCTAAATAAAAAATAAAAAAATAATCATGAAACAAGTGCTAAGAACAAAAATGGTGTTTAAGGAGAGAGGTGGTGTTTCTTTTTTTATCATCATTTTAAAAATGGAGTATGACTGAGCAATTATTATTGACATGAGTAAGGCATTCCATAACTATTGCGTAGCCGCAAGTAATTAAAAATGATAAAGAATAGTAGACTAAAAAAACTTTTTAGAAAAAAAGCTAAGGCACACCTTAACTTAATCAATCCAGTGAATCAAGCTGTTCCAAGGAGGACTAGTCAGCCTCTAATAAAACTAACGCTTACTGCAAGATAAATGCGAGTTCCTCACATGAACTTCCCCCAATTACTTTCATTTGAAACTTCAGTCGTTACCCTCATTTTTGGGGTGCATCCTTAATACTACTTAACTTACTCCATTATAGACCTTATACTGAACACGTAGGGGTTAATTTGGCATGGTGAGAACCATCTGCCACCTTATTAGATTCTCAAGGAAGTTAATTTCTTACATACTAAATAGATCTTGGACTTTTCGTGGTCTAACTCTTAAAAGTAGGTTTGAATTAAGAGAGGCAGTAATTATAAGAAATTGAGGGTAGAAACACTAAAGTACTGAATACTCGAAAAAAAAAAATGAAGAGTTTAATCACAGAAATACATTTTTACAAGATATATTTGTACCCTTGCAAAACTGCAAAGCAGTTATTTGGAAGACTTAGCTCCATTTTTAGTACAAGTAAACAAAATTATAGCACTTTTTCACCTTTAAGCTTCAATTAAATATTCAACAGACAAGATTTAAAATATTCTCTGCAATGAGGCTTTGACAAAACACATCCGAAGTATTTATGTATGTTATTTTCAAAATAAGTTTTTGTGATAAAACTGTTTACATCGACTGGAAGGTTATTAAAAATACTTGGAACTAAAAAAAAAATACTCCGTCGACCATAATATTTATTACAAGTGGGCACTACAAATCTTCTCATATTAGTGTGAGCTAATCGGACCATTATACTCTTCGGACTAAGTCACCGCAATGCTATTGACTTAAAATTTACTAGCATCGTGTAAACAGCTCCAGCATGCGCCAAGCCAGGAAATTAAGCCAGAATATTGCCTGCTTGCTATCCTAGCTTAAAAACTAGCCTCGTGTAACCCGGGCATAAGGTTTCTAGTCAACATACATAAGATAACCTGGTTTTAAAGACACACTGACATAAATAAAGATGGCCCCTTGATGAGCCTTCAGCAGCGCAGGAAATTACATTTGAATTTAAGTAAGACGGTCAACACTGAGAAGGTTTTGCTGTGCAATACGCAGCTCAATGAAAGTGCAGCTGCATTCATTAGCGAGGGGAAAGGGCCCTGTATTAATAAAGTATGTTTAGAGCAGCGAATAATCTCAACTGGACTAGTGCAAGTTCTTGAGTTTTAAATAATCTTAAGCATATTTGTTGGCTGTTATTAATATTTACGTCCCACGATGGGGTCGAGGGGCTCGTAGCTAAGTCATAACAGCCGCACGGTTCCATCGATCAGGTTAAGCTAAGCTTGCCGCGGTCGGGCCGTCGTCGTCGTATTCATCCTTTATATACCAAGAACTCTCCGTGCCTCGAAAAGCACGTTAAGCCGTTGGGTCCCAGCTATCATTCTTGGATCTTTGACAGACGCTACGGAGCGTCAGAAGCCCGAAAGTCTGAAAACCAGTCTTAAAAAGGGGTATCGTATTACCCAGTAACTGGGTTGTGGAGGTCAGATAGGCAGTTGCTTCATGTAAAATACTGGTATTCAGCTGCATCCGGTTAGACTGGAAGCCGACCCCAAGATGGATGGGAAAAGGCTTGGCAGAATGAATGCACGTTGCACGATGAGTTAAGACTAAGGGCTATTTTCAAGTTCGGACTTGGTCGGGTAAACCGGATGTAAGTACGTGAGTACATAAATATGTGCATAAACTCACGATGTCTTCCCATAGGGGTAGGCAGAAACTACAGAACGCCCTGCTACGATCCCTACATACTCCTTTATCCAGGTCATACACGCACGACGGTTGCGAGTTTACCTGACCTGAAGAACTACGTGAGTAAAACCGCAAATTTTAATAAAAATTAAAGGCCTTACGTTAGTAATATTATTTTTTTTTTACTATTTATGAAGTTGATCACAAAAACAGTCAAAGTATAATTGTAATAGGTATCAATATTTTTCAACACATTTTTTTTGAGTTTTCACTTACTCTAAAAGCTTTTAGAAAAATAGGGATGAAAAGCTAGATATGAAAACCTTTGGATTCGCTAAGATAGCCCACGAAATTCAATTTTTCTTTAAGTTTTTTGCAATTTGCTGGTCAGTGTTAGGTTGTATGTTGATTACAATATGATTCGAGACCGTATAAATATGGCTTTATAGAATCACTAGCTGCGCCCCGCGGTTTCACCCGCATAAGTCTTGATCCCGTAGGAATATCGGGATAAAAAGTATTCTATGTGTTAATCCTAGTTATAAACTATCTGTGTGCTAAATTTCATCGACATTGGTCCCGCCGTTTGAGCGTGAAGAAGTGACAAACATACGAACACACACACACTCACGAACTTTCGCCTTTATAATATTAGTGAGATGAATAATTATTAGAATCAGCAATACAACTCTTTGAGTAAGTTGGCCTCAAATATCATGATTTCATGAAATAGTCACTCAATAGGGTAATATGAACTTAGAGAGTTGTATTGATGATTTTTATGATTATAATTCTATAAATAAATATTTGTTACGGCCGCGAATCGTTTTTAGATCAACATACAAAAATGACCTTGCAATGATTGCAAAAAATGTAACAAAATTTAATTTTGGTGCCCTGACGCTTTCGCCTTTTACTATAAAATTACCACAACTTTACTGTGGATTACACAATTTTCTTAAAATATACTAAATAATCAAAAAATTTAGATTCACCTAGTCAAGAACTACACAACTGTTGTATAGACAAGTCTCTTTGTCATGAAAATAAACTAGTGATAACTTTGTACTAAGTTGGAAGTGTCTCGGGCGTGTGATTACGTCGTCTGAATTCTGACTGCAAAGTAGTCTTTGTCGTGCCAAGTCTTTTATGACAATACAGGCTTTTTGCTTCTCAATTGCCTCTGACAATAGTTTCTTTGTGTAAAAGGAGTGCGGAACCTTTGTTTTGATTTACCAGCTTTATTTATTTATTTATTTTATTTAATTATTCATGGACACAGCAAAATGGATACAGACACGATTAGTATTGAGTACAAAGGTACTGCTTATTTCTTATGAAATTTCTTCCAGCAGACCTGCAAAAGGAGAAATAAAAAAGAAATGTAGACAATAGTGTGTGAGAACAAGAAGAAAAGTATTTGATTTGTGACGTCTTAAACTAAAATATTAAATATACATATACGATTATAGCAAAAAAAAAAAAACAATTTTCAACTTTAAACATTTTTTTCTTCATACTGAATGGGGTTGTGCATGCCAGATGGGCAGTCACTTCATGTAAAATACGGTGCTACTTTAGGAAAAAAATAAATAAAATATGTAGCTACGTTTATTTGCGGTAATCATGACGCAGAGAAAGAACACAATAATTATTAGAGGTTTTCTAAACACTCCTTCAATCGTCTGAGCATGTTCTTCAAATAAATCGTTTGACTATAAAGGCTCAAAAAGTATTACATGTCTAAAATAACTTCAAAACTTTTCCATTTTAACCCGTGAGAAGGCGCGCCTAATTTTCTTACACGAGTAGGCGCGTGCGAGCAAATTGCTCACACTATCATAAATGTTTATATTTTTAGTGTTTCTATATTTATTGGCTTATAATGTATTTAAATAAATAACACAAGGTTTAGTAAGTAAGAAAACAAGTATTTTAATCAAAACTATTAAACATAATAGCAACTTCTAACGCAAATAACAAAACAACCTAGTATTAATTAATTTTTTGGCACGTTTCATAAAAATCACAATAAAAACTGTTCCATAACAAAAACTAAAAAGTGTTATTCATCCATTAAATCTACACTAATGTGCCTCTCGAAACACACTGAACACATGTATTTTACATGTTCGGTGCAAAGTAATTGCTGGGCGCGTGATGAGCAAATTGCCGCACGTTGGTACACGGCCTCCACAAACGCCTTGCTGCGCGGTCGCAACGCCACTGAGCGGATCGAGAATTGCGTCAGGGGAGAGGGAGTGAATATTTAGGAAGGTATTTAAGTGCTTGAATTGGTGTGGCACGGGAAAGACAAAAAATTTTTGAATTATATTTTTGTGTGAGCAAATTGCTCATAGCGCGCCTTCTCACGGGTTAAACTTAGGCCAGGTCTGCCCATTGACCTCTGCTCTCCTTCACCTCAACAAAGTTTAATGGAGGCTCTGGAAGGTTCTCGAAACAATTTGTTCATTTATTGGGTCTTAGTCAAGAATCTTTAAGATCTATTGCTTTGGTTTGATTCGCATACTTGTTGAGTAGGGGTGGCCCAGTGACAACGGCCGGGACATGCCAGCCGGTCGATTCTGTAAGACTCTCACCGTGAAATCATAAGTGAAGTGAGCACTTAATAGTGTTAATCCCTAGCGAATGACAGCTGACTCCACGCTCACCTCACCCAAGCTTTCACGGTGAGATGTTTACAGAATCGCACGGCAGTTGTACTTTTAGAACCAAAACAGGTACTTTCATTATCTTCATCATCATCATCATCCACAGCCCGACTTCACCCACTGCTAAGTGCTATACCTCCCTTGTCTTGTACCAACCCCACGCTCCTATACCAGCCTCATCCAGGTTTTGCCCGCGATGGCAACAACGTCGTCTGCCCATCTCGCAGCCGGACGGCCGACATATCGTCTTCCAGTCCTTGGACGCCACTCTGTGACAGCCTTACTCCACAGGCAACAGGCACTTTACTTTGGGTAAATTATTTCATCACTACTGCTCTCAAATCGGTGAAGGAAAACATCTCCCAACGTGCTTTTGCCGGTCCGAATAATTGAGTTTGACACTTGTTTTGAGGGATTAACTACTTGTTTCTTCGTTAACGGCCTAAGAGAGAAAACCCTCAAGGATCTTACAACATCTGTCTGGCCTTTTCCCAAATATGTTGGGGTCGGCTTCCAGACTAACAGGATGCAGCTGAATACCAGTGTTTTACATAGAGCGACTGCCTATCTGACCCCCACAACCCAGTTACTGGGTAATAGGATACGCCTTGGAAATACTGACTTTTTCAGACATTCGGTCTTCTGACTACCCGTAACGACTGTCAAAGATCCACGAATGACAGCCGGGACCAACCGCTTAACGTGCTTTCCGAGGCACGGAGGGATCTCGGTACGTAAAGACATTCACCCATCCACAGACCAACCGCGGCAAACGTAGCTTAACCTAATCGATGGACCTGTGTGGCTGTTATTATTTAGCGGTGGGCCCCTCCAACCGTGATCATAATATAGACAGCAATCCAAGAAAAATACCACTTATTATTCCCCACAAGTCTCATAAGTTAACTGTTGGAAAACGGGTTACTGTACTAAACTAAGCGAACTTGCAGCTGATCCGAACACAAACTTGTATGATATCGTCGACCGTAGGTTCAATTGATGTAAGGGACAAAATACCCAAAATGAGTTGAGTATACAGTTTTGTTCAGAATTTTTCGCTCTATCGAATGGTGAAAATAAAAAAAATCTAGCTTAAAAAAAATGTCCCTTACACTAATGATTTTTGGATCCAAATTTCGAATCAGCCCCACAATAACAATGTATCTGAAAAATTATGCAATATAGGAACTTGAAATGGTGTAATTATCGCCGCCAATCCACTTCAAATGAGGCAAGGGTCTTCCCAATCAACGAATTACCATTACATGGTTTATTTTTTAAGAAACAAGAATAAAACTGGCCTTACACTAATGTCTTTGTTGTCTCAAAAAACAAATATCATCCATACTTTAAATGGATTGCACGAGTTTTGACATAGTTGTCCCTTACCCCAATTTGCATTGTCATACTTTAAGCAGTGTCAACGTTACACCTATTTGAATCGAATTATTGCACTATTACCATCCCTTTCTATCTCACAACGTCTTTCTGTGTGCAAAAGAGAGGATAGTACCAATGCGAAAGCAGCGCGCGGGCATAAAAAAGTGGTATCAGTGCGAGTTCATCTGTCGTTAAAAACAACAAAAATAAGGGCTTTTTGGGAAAGTGCTCTGGCCCCTTGAAACTTTGTAGTAGGGTAGTAGGTTTCAAGGAGCCAGTGTACTTAATTTAGCTAAAAAACCATTATTTTTATAAATAAATGATAGAAGGGTTAATTTCCGGACGATAAATATTTTCGAAATTCATTCGGCACTTTTTAGTTGATTTATCAGAAATTTTTTACAAAGTTTCAAGGGGCCAGAGCACCAAAAAGCCATTACTTTTGTTATATTTTATAAATAAACAATAGAAGGGGTAGTTTCCGGATGATAAATGTTTTCGAAAATTATATGGCACTCTGTAGTTGATTTTCCAGAAATTTTTTACAAAGTTTCAAGGGGCCAGAGAACTTAATTTTGCCAAAAAGCCATTATTTTTGTTGTTTTTTTTATAAATAAGCAATAGAAGGGGTAGTTTCCGGATGATAAATGTTTTCGAAAATCATTCGACACTCTTTAGTTGATTTATCAGATTTTTTTTACAAAGTTTCAAGGGACCAGAGCACTTAGTTTTGCCAAAAAGCCGTTATGTTTTATAAATAAACAATAGAAGGGGTGGTTTCCGCATGAAACATTTTTTCGAAAATTGTTCGGCTCTATGTAGTTGATTTTCCAGAATTTTTTCACATGGTTTCAAGGGGCCAGAGCACTTAATTTAGCTAAAAACCATTATTTTTGTTGTTTTTTTTATAAAATAAGCAATAGAAGTGGTAGTTTCCGGATGATAAATGTTTTCGAAAATCATTCGGCACTCTTTAGTTGATTTATCAGAAATTTTTTACAAAGTTTCAAGGGGCCAGAGAACTTAATTTTGCTAAAAAAACCATTATTTTTGTTGTTTTTTATAAATAAACAATAGAAGGGGTAGTTGCCGGATGATAAATATTTTCGAAAATCATTCGGCACTCTTTAGTTGATTTTCCAGAAATTTTTCAAAAAGTTTCAAGGGGCCAGACAACTTAAATTTGCCAAAAAGCCATTATTTTTGTTGTTTTTTATTAATGCAATCTGATTAAATTGTTCCCTTTTTATTATTTAGATAATCATCTATATTTTTTTTTCTAATGCATTAACAACAATATGTTACAATGATATGTCTTATTAATCGTAATTAAGGTTTATTATTCAATATATCTTTCATTATTTCGATTTTTTGCATATAAGAAAGTAGTAGAGCAGCCTTTTCTACTTTTGGAATTCAAACGTTTGGAACTTCAGCTACATGTTTGGTCGGGAATGTGCGCGGTTTTTGCAGCTACTCTTTTATTTGAATAAGAATTCAAAGTAAGTATAGGTAAAATTGTTACCATTTTTTTAATAATTTGATTTTAATAAGATGTTTATTAAAATCAAATTATTAAAAAAATGGTAACATAAATAAAACAATTATTAATAAAACAATTTTTATACAATAAAATAAAAATTGTTTTATTCAAACAAATACAAATTTGCTATTACAATGTACAAACATTGCATGTAAGCGACATACAAAAAAGCA
This sequence comes from Eremobia ochroleuca, assembly GCA_949629135.1. Taxonomy (NCBI): domain Eukaryota; kingdom Metazoa; phylum Arthropoda; class Insecta; order Lepidoptera; family Noctuidae; genus Eremobia; species Eremobia ochroleuca. The sequence continues at coordinate 4,059,410 of OX451385.1, read as the reverse complement.
CACACACGGTTCTAATACATTTTCATGTCTTTTAAATGATTTCTTATAACGATTTCCAAATTTAAGATATCCGTACGTCAAAAGTGTGTACTTCATTTTCTGTCAAAAATCTCTTTACATTGTATTTTTTTCATAAATTTGTTCAACATGTCTTTTACACTATTTTTTCATTAATAGATTGGATCCAACGTAGAGGTCAATTTGATGTAAGGGACGGGACTACAAGAAACTTGGTCAGTAAGCGTTGTTGTAAGGGACATCTATTTTCTTAAATAGCTAACTTATTTAAATAAATGTTACACATGTAGATAGAGCACTAAAATACAAGTTTATGTGTGAAATCAGACCCGAAAAAGGTTAATAACAAAAAAAGTTATGGGCGATTTAGTCCGAAAAAAAACTTTGTCGGCCTCTCCTGAAAAATCGTATTTTGTCCCTTACTGCAATTGAACCTACGGTCGACGATATTGTGATTCTTAAAACTTGCACGTCTTGCTTGCATAGCTGAGCTGTATAATATACGAGTATTACAAGCAGTTCGTGCAATAGTTTCAATGTGAATAATATGTCTGTTCAGCTTGTTGTATTAATGATCATTGACGATGTTGGTGTGAAGACAATGCAATGCAAATGAATACCTCAGAAAGCACTTTAAGCCGTTGGTCCCATTTGTGGATGACAGCCTCATTCGTGGATCTTTGACAGTCGTTACGGGTCATCTAAAGCCCGAAAGTCCGACAAGTCTTACCAAGGGGTATCGCATTATCCAGTAATGTGTTGTGGAGGTCAGACAGGCAGTCGCTTCATGTAAGATTCTGGTATTCAGCTGTATCCGGTTAGACTGGAATACGACCCAACATAACTGAGAAAAGGCTCGGCAGATGATAATGATGATGTTGGTGTGAACGTTAAATGAACTATAAGAGTTCAAGAAGCACATAGTAGTCCGTTTTCTATTTTGTTAAGTACTTGTTGACAGGCCTTTTTTTTTTTTTTGTTTACGGGGGGAAACCTTCAAAAGGCACCTGGACTTTGGGGAAAAAGACCAGGTAGTGTGGGACTCTTACCTCACTAAAACCACCCCGGTGATCACCATCAGCACATGGAGGGGGTCCCGGTACCTCTTAGGCCAGGCCTACACTGTCCTCCCATACTTGTTAACACTGTATGTCATGTTCGTGAACGGGGGCCGCCAGTAGGGACTGGTCATCTCTTAGCCGCCACGGCTTATTTTTATTTGAATCTAAGTATTTTAATTTCTGAATAGTTTTTTTTTTTTTTAAATCTTTTTTTAGTATGGACGCTTTTAACGTGCACGTCTTTCTACATCGTTCTCACATGTATAATTTCAACTTCAATGAAATAACCAAAATTTTCTAAGAATTTTTATGATTTAAAAGAGTGTCCGTGGAGTTTCTTGCCCGTTCTTCTCCACAGGTAGGTACCTACTACGCTTGGGATGGGCAGCTAGCGTCATCTTTAACAATAACAATTAACAATTCAAAAGTGCCTGTAATTGGTTTACTTGAAATAAATGCTTTGAGTTTGAGTTTGTAATTAGAAAACCTTGTAAAAACCAAACCATTTTTATAAGAGTAACCATGGAGTTTTTTGCCGACTCTTCTCCATAAGAAACGACCAATTGGACCGTGCACCTAGCTTCTGACGTTTCATAAGTTCCCATGTAGGTTTATGTGAAATAATATTTTGATCTTGATTTTTATAGCCCACCAAAATGCTACCATTTTCGTTAATTTTGTATGCATGCAGTGGACGGCTACAAGTCTATGGTCTCCCCCCTCCCAGTTAGCACGAACGTCTAGCAAAATTACAACTCCTACACATAATTAGAGATGGCGACACGATAGCCGCGATTATACTGCGCTGTTATCGCGTCGCCATCGATTTATTTTGTACAGACGCCAGCATATCAAGCTACTACAATCTGTCAAATCTATTTAATAGATTTTCAAGTTTATCGCTATTAGCATTAGGTTCAAGGTTGATTGGGAAAATTTGACAGTTTCAGGTACCTTGATGTGCTGGCGTCTGTACTAGCTTCTGCCCGCGGCTTCATCCGCATGAATGTCGGAAAGGAACGTGCTACCAGGTAGCCTATGTCCTTATAAAATCAGCTACCTACCTTTGAAAATACCATCAAAATCGTTCCAGCCGTTTCGGATATTAGCAGACAGACGACAGATCGAGAAACATTTTTTTGAATTAGTTTTTTTGTTACAAGTACCATACTTTCATATGCATTTATTAAAAAGCTGATATTTTGACATTACAAACAATCACTTCAATTTTATTTATGTGTATATAAATCTGAAGGCCTTCATTTATTGAGGCACCCACAGGCAAGACTGGTTAAACCGCCGACAATTTCCTTGGTGGACCTGCGAGATACTATTTATAAAATAAATTAAAAAAATAAAGAAAAACTCAAACTCAAAGCATGTACTGTATACTGTCGTCATACTGACTTTTCGTCCCTTGTCCCATAAATACTAAAATCTTCGTACCGTAACTTCTAAAGTTGGTCTCAAATAGGGTTATCAGATGGAAAATTGGAAAGTCCTGACAAAAAGCCATAGAAAATTCCCGAGATTTTGTCGCATAAGTAGGTAATTCACAACTTTGGGGAAAAATTAGTTATGTATGTTTTTAAATGTGTTGATGTTAATTATGTTGATTTGTAAATATATCCAAAAAAGACACAATTATGTTTTTCTGTAAGTTGATTGTAACTTAATAATTAAAAATTAAAAAAAAATCTGGTGTATTTTATTGAAAATCGAAAAATCCGCCCCCAAATCCTGGTAGGAGCCTAAAAATCCTGAAATCTCAGGACAAATCCTGAGATAGAAAAGAAAAGAAAGAAAATATATTTATTTGGCTGTGGTAAACCTAGTCTCAAATCATGTTGACATATTCTGGCAACACGACTTCGCAGTTCCACGAAATACAGATCTAAAAAGCTTACCATTCGACGAACTGTTTAGTGTGTAGCCAGTATCAGTCATCATAAAATTGACATATATCACATATATTTACATCACCATTGGCATACCTCCTATTCATCGAATTAACAACAGCACTAGACATGAACTTTCTACCAGCAATTATCGACCAGTACACAGAATTCAAAAAACCCAGCGTGTTAATAGCATTGTTGATTCGAGCCGTCACGCAAACAACTCTGCCCATCAAGTGATTCGTCCTTGCTATTGATTGCTTGTTAAAAGGCAATTTGTTATTGTTATTCTTTCCAACTAAGGCTTTCGTACGATGACAATATGATTTACTGACAAATGCTTGCACTGACTGAATAGCACCCTAATTGCGTAACACTGCATCGGGCACTATCTGATTACTTTTGAAGAATATTGCTAATCCATTACTTCATATGTTCGAAAAATGTGTCTGCTCAACAATGTAAATAACGCAATCAATGTTGTTGAACTTTCAAAACGAAAGCCATTGCTACTCTGCCGTCAGTAGCATAGTTGCAGTAAGTACGCTCTAGACGGTTTCGAGAATGCTTTGTAATGTAAAAAAAAATGCTCGACTTACTGCAATTTTTTAATTGTTAAATTTGGTTTAAAAAGCGATTCAAACGAATGGGTAAGACAAAAATGTATATCTCGTTATCGTGATCACGGCTGTATATACTCCCCCCCCCCCCTCAAAACTGTGTGGTTCATTCCTCAACTGCTTCAGATACTAATCTACATGGTCCTGCCATGATCTGATCAAGATTAAGTCTGGACTTTGTAAGACACAATTTGAGCCACCCGTGTTCCTTTTGGCACAAGCAACTGAAGGAACACGGGCGGGTTTTAGTCAGTAAAAGTCTGACACGCCCTCCCGCTCCGCACAGAGCGGGAGAAGTTATTTGATAATTTCCCAGCCAAAAAAAAAAGCCCTGATTTTGTTTCGCCATTTCTTCTCAGGGGTGTTTGATAGGAAATATCGACTCTATCTAGCTTATTTTTACTTTTTATACAACGTGCCGCTACATTAGCTACCTTAATTTAACACGCAGGGCGGCGACCTTCATTTAACACACGGTTGTTCTAATGGCCAGTAATCATAAAAATTATAACAACATATTATAAAACAATTCCCACCTAGGACAAATGTTTGTGTGATGAGCATGATCATTTGTTCTTTGTCTGGGTGTAATTTATCTATAATATGTATGTATTTAGAAATATATATGTATGTTTATCAGTTGTCTAGTACTCATAGCACAAGCTCTGCTTAGTTTGGGACTAGATGGCGTTGTGTGAAAGTTGTGGAATATTATTATTATTATTATTATTAATTTGAAAACTACCGCCTGTGCCGCTCGCCGACAAAGACTCTCTCTTTCCTTCAATTCGCCTACTATTTGCACGTTATTAGTTTAAATTTCATTGATGCGATGTTATGATCCGTGACCCCGGCAAATGACCCCTGCGCTACAGTCCTTTAATTACAGGTTGTTCCACAATGCTATTTTAGAAAATCGTAAATAAATAAATAACAAAGTTTAATTAAATTAAAATATGTTCATAAAACGAAAACTGTATACGTGTGTTAAATTAATGTCACCATTAAGAGCTCCCGCAGATAAGCGCGACGCGACGGTGCGACACGATTCTGGTAGAACAAAATCCACGAAGTTTTCATAGAAATTGTTCTACTAGAGTCGCGTCGCGCTGTCGCGTCGCGCTTGTCTGCGGGAGCCTTAAAGCGACACGCTGTATCAGATGTAAAAGTGATTCCGATATCCAATTTGCAGAACAAACAATTTTATTTCATTACAGAAACATGATGATGAGAGAAATGACGGAGAATATTTAAGAAAAAGAACGAGGATAATAATATTCCCAGAATTAATACTTTGGGTCTCTAGGGACAAGGGATGTCAGGGTTAATTTTATTAATTCCTTCTAATTTTAACATTTGGAATTTACATGAAGGAATTTAGTAATAAATAAAAAATCGAGCACCTGGGACATTCTCTCTCTCTCTCTCTCTCTCTCTCTCATTCTCTCACACACACTGGACAGACACCAACTCGCAATGGGCCCGCGTGGTAGATTATGACAAAAGCTTTTATTTAGTCATGCCTTGTTAAAAGTCCTAAAAGTTAAGTCAGCACCAGAGAAGCAGCACCCTAATTGCGTAACACACAACCACAATCTGAATAATTTTGAAGCATGTTGCTATTCCATTGCTTCAATTGTTCGAAAAATTGTCTCTTCAGCAACGTAAATAACGCAATGAATGTTGTTGAACTGTCAAAATGAAAGCCATTGCTACTGTTAGCGTGTTACGCAATTGGCCCCGCAGGGCTGACCGAAATCACAATTTAAACATCGCCAGTGGTGAGTGAATACACACCATTTTTTTTTACTCTCGCAGAAAAAGTTTAAAATAGCCTCTCATAATTCCATCCATACGATTGTGTCCATTCGTTCTAGGAATAAAAGCGTAGCTGTGTCGTCTGCTGAATATAAAATAAAAGACCAGACAGAACGGAATGAATTGTTTTGTTCAGTTTTGTTACTCGTATCCGATTCGGTAGCAGGCTGTCACCTAAAGCCCAGTGTTATGTTTCGTGAAAAAACCTGTGTAGGCGAGGTCTACTGAACTTTAGGGATTTCAGGGTAAATTGAGTTATATTTTTTTTATTTTGTAAGAGAAAACTAATAGAAATATAAATCCTTACATAGTAGGTATAGCAAATTCGCCGAAATGTCTGTACGCGCATAACTTCCGAATGACTCATAAGTGTCGATCCCGTGAAAATATCGGGATAAAAGGTATCCTATGTATTATTCTAATGTATAAGCTATATTACTGTAAAGTTTCATCAAAATCCGTCCAGTAGTTTTTTCGTGAAAGAGTAACAAACATCCATTCATCCATCCTCACAAACTTTCGCGTTTATAATGTTACAAGCAGCGCCCCGCGGTTTCACCCGTATAAGTTTAGATCCCGTGGGAATATTGGGATTAAAAGTATCATGAGTTAATTTTGGTTATAAACTATCTGCGTGCCATATTTCGTCAAAATTCGTTTAATAGTTTTTGGATGAAAGACTAACAAACATTCAGAAAATCCATCCTCACTAAATTTCGCGTTTATAATATTATAATAGGATTAAGTAGGAAGTACGATAAACAAAAGTAACCTAACAATGCTTCATTTAATTAAAAACTTCTAACGGGTTTCTGCGAGTTGGCTTCGGCTCCTCGTACGCCTTCCAAAGGTACGGGACCCCAGAGTCCCGTGAAATGCTAAGAGACGTAAAAAAATGTACTTAATAAATATACAGTGCAACCTCGATATAACGAAACTCAAGGGAATTAAAAAATATTCGTTATACCGCGTAATTTGTTACAATGAGGTTTGTTGTATAGAGGTTAGATTGGACTACGATTCGTTTTAACAAGGTAAAAAGTTGATAAGATACGTTATGTAAAGGTTATCGGTTGAATAAATCCTTAAATAGAGGTCAATACATTTTTATCTATATTCTGCAATGATTAAAAATTCGTTATGAAAAGGTTTTTGTTAAATATATCTTCGTAATGTAGAGGTATTTTGCATTAGCTCTTATGGACGTTTCTAGGGGATTTTAAAATAAATAAATAAATTAATTATATTGAGGTTCGTTATATTAAGGTTACACTGTACTACCCACTATAGTTTCCACCAGATAACTTTGATATTTACAAACTGATTGCAAACGTAAATATCAATTCCCGTAATTAAAAACGTTCAAAATTTAGTCGTAATCTCATTTCAGAGACAATCAATGTCAAAAACTTGCCATAAACTTAGGGAAATTAGAGGTATTTTTGACAGATTGAGACTGATATCACACTGTGAACGTTCTTTAAATTACGAGAATTTCCCCTCAGGTCATTCATACAGATTCACCTTTCTTGTTCTTCTCTAAAGGCCTTTGAAAACCTCAAAAGTCAAATTAAGCCTATACCAAAAGAAAAGCAATACTACACACTTTCATGTCGGGCCCTATCTGAATGCCAGCGCTGCGGTATTTATTTTTCAAATATCACAGCATTATGCTGAGACTGGAGAAGACTGGCCTCGCACAGATATTTTTTTTGGTTTATTTTTTTTTTGGTTGTTTTTAATGTAGTTTTAAATGCTCCTTTTTACTATTTGTATTTCCTGTGTGTGTCCCAAATAAAATATTTTTTTTTTAATTACAAAATACTAATATAAAACTAAATAAACTAATTAACTAACTAACTATATAATACTTAATTTATTTTATTTCATTTAAAAATACTAGCATTCAGCTGCATCCAGTTAGACTGGAAGCCGACCCCAACAGTTGGGAGAAGGCTAGGCAGATGATGATGTCCCAAATAAAATATTTTTCTTTCTTTCTTTCTTTCTTCATGTCCTCGACGACTCCCATTCAAGTCCCATACAACAAATGGACGCATTAATACAAAACACAAATAACGCTTCTTGGAGGCCGTAATGGACGCCTGTCCTTGACGAATGAAGGCTAGACTGGCTAACAGTAGACAGTCCGACGGAGACTCCTCCGATTTATGGCTAGACTGAACGCGAACTAACGAAATTAGGACATTACGTAGTGAGTGGTTTAATTCTGAAGAATGATGACTTTAGTTCTGTCTTATACGGGCGGGTTTTGTCTAGCAAGATATTGAAAGATGTTCGTATCTATAGAACATCTTTCAATATCTTGCCAGACAATACCGCCAGTATGCCCGAAAGCAGTAGTGTGCCTATAGTACACCAACATTTGGCCAGTTATGTTTAAGTCCCATACCCATATAACAGTAGGCAAGTGTATTGCCATCAACCGGGCACAAATTCAGGCTCCTGACTATTATCAGATGGAAAAACCGAAACACTTTTCTTATTTATTCCTCTATCTACAATCGTTACACTGTTCAACAAATTAACACAAGCCGACATACAAGCCGAGCGCACAATACTAAGCAATAGACACGGCGTGCTAAAACAATAATATATTTAAATAAAAAAACACAAAATTAAAGTAGGTATAAGTACAGAAATGACGCATAATTTTTACACAATTATTTCACGAATAGTTGACAACAGTTGGGGAAATCAAGCGTTACGTATAATGGTTATCTATTTTGGTGGACTTGGCTTGCTTGACTTTACAAAGTAATACAACTAATAAGTACTTTTCGGGACATTGTTTTGAGATATTGGAGGTCGAACATAGTAGGTAAGGCGAAACACACCTTTTATTTGTACTTGGTAGTACTAAAATATTGTATTTACCTATGTGTTTCCGCCTGGAGTATTTAATCCATTTGCATGTGTACTTCCTGTACACATGAAAATGTATTCCTCGCATCCGATTAAGCTGAAATTTGGCACAGGTATGTAACCTGTCAAGAGAAATCCAACAAGACCTCTTGCTTAGTTGAGAAGTTCCTATGGCCACCTTCCGGCTGCATCATCAGACCAAATCCATGGTACCATATTTTTACATTGTTACCAAAGTTAAATCCGTATGCCAAAGGGGATTGAAGATTTTTATATGGAGCCTGGCATGCCTAAACCTATATAAATCGATAACTGACATTAATGCAAATGAAAACACCATTATAGGACCAAACCCCGAGATATTAACGTTCAAAGTTGATTCGTGACATCCATATTTTTTTAACTTTCGTACATCTTGTTACATGAGGTTATATTTTATGGCATATATACATATATATGCCATAAAAAAAAAAATACTGACAGTTATGCTACGGATCTTCAAATCCAAGCGTGATTGGATGCTAGAAAGAGCATAAAAAAAAAACAACCGACTTCCAAAAAAACACTACAAAGTGAAAAATAATTTTAATTTTGGAAGTCGGTGTCGTTGGTTCCGCATTTTGGTTTTTTGACACCGACTTCCGAAATTAAAATTATTTTTCACTTTGTAGTGTTTTTTTGGAAGTCGGTTGTTTTTTTTTATATAAAATTTTTTATTTTTCACTTTTTAGTTATATCTACCCCAATCAAATTCATATAAACACTACTTGCTATGTAAATATCAGTGACAGGAAGCTGCATCTGCGTTTATAGGGCACAGACGTGATGTTATGTTGTGCGATTGCGTAAACAATGCATACATATGCGATAGCAGCAATCGCGGTTGTTTTACTGGTATTAATTATTATTATAATTAAAAAAAATTATAACCTTTGTAGTGAGTACAGGCGTGATATTATGTTGTGTGATGGTGTAAACAATGCTTAGATATGATATAGCAACAATCGCGGTTAATCTGCTGTTATTTATTGAAGAGTTCCCCCGATTTCTACAAGATCCCATCATCAGATATTGAAATGGTGGCAATGGGACCACACGGGAAGCACCAGCTTTCAAATAAAAAAAGAATCATGAAAATCGGTTCACCCAGTCGGTTCTTATGAGGTAACAAACATAAAAAAAAAAAAAAAAAAAAAAAAAAAAAAATACAGTCGAATTGATAACCTCCTCCTTTTTTTGAAGTCGGTTAAAAATGGATTACTCCACGTAAACGACTGCTGATTAGTTCTCTTGTAACAATAAACTACAGCTAACACTAATTGCGGTCATAAATACTAACCAAACTTGTTTAGGCACGTCCACACGACTGAGGTAGATGTTCCAGATTTGTTTGAGCCTCCCCGAACTTTGGGTTGAGCCAAAAGATTAATAAATCAAATAACTCGGCCTGAATGTTGACAACCGAATTCGAAGTCTTGTTAGGCATCGGTTGGTATGTAAATTTTGGAAAAACAGCCTTCTGTGTTTATCTTTGTAAAAGGCGAAAGAAAAGTTGCGTTGCTCGTTGCTACAACATTTTGCTTCCATACTTGAGTGAAAGAAAAACATCGAGTGTATTTGAATGATAAGCTCATTCAAATACACTCGAAGATCCTCCTCGATTATCCAAAGACAAGGAACGAGCGACACATTTTTACGGAATGGTTACCCAGCTTTAAGAGAATTTGCGGAATAGGAACATGCATGGTCAATGACCATTCTTTTTACTACTCCCTTAGTTGCGAATATATGCTAGGATAACGTCCCCGTTAAACTCGTGGTCACAAGTGCGACTGCTGAGCGTAGGGCCCTGGGTCCGATTCCCAGGTCGGGAAAAGTGTTATTGGGTTTTCCATTAAGAATTTAGTAACTACCTGGAGTCTGGAAGTCGGCAGTGTGTTACCCTAGCAACCCTAAGTAGCCGTTGGTACTGGTCCTGATCTCTCTCCGGTCGTTTCGGATTGACGTCCCGTCGGACTATTAGAGTGAGGGAAGGGAGAGTGCACCTGTCTGTGCACACAATCCTGTACTATAATATCTTCCGCGCCGGAGGCTAGTCTCCGTTGAGATCAGCCGCCATGGTCGAAATACGATCTGGAGGACTATTATACTAACTTATGCTATAATTATACACACCGCGCCACATGAATAAGACCAGAATATTTATTTTTTTTGCTATTTAGGATATGAGACAAAATAAATATATAAGAATGATAAGTATAAACGTCTTTAGTCACAAAAAGTTTAACTATAAACAATCGAACTTCTTAAATACTCAGCGATCACTGTTGACAATGTTGGTGGCAATTATGATGCGTCACTTGAATAAGACCATTAAATAAAAAACCAAAAACTTCAGTTATGCGTAATATTATTAAAAAAAAAAATGATTAGTAATTAAGGATTTTCCCATTCTGTTGAATTAAATTAAAAATCCGAGATGGCATTGAATCATAAAGACTTTTAATGTATTTAATCGGCAGTTTGCTCCAACACTTTTTTATACCCATCTCGAGATCTTGCTTGTTGTTATATTGTTTGCCATTCTTATAAAGTTCACGTGACAGCCATCCCCACACATTTTCTATGATGTTTAAGTCAGGGGAAAGCGATGGCCAGTCAAGAACATCAACATGGTCTTATTCATGTGACACGGTGTGTATGTTAATTCTTCTCTGTGATCAAGTTTAAAACTTCAAGACAAGCCAAAAATCCTTCGAAGGATTTCTAGCGACAGATTTTCGCGATGTGCTTGACTAAATATAGGACCTTGACAATCGCATTTAATTTTGTCCGTGACTGAATTGTTCAAGACCTGAACCTTTTGCTTCTTCGAGCGTGAAAACCACGTTACGGAACTTACCCTACGTTTCCTCATGCTCAGCCATTTGTCTTTTGCAGTTTAAAACAATCTCGTGTTAGCCATGCGGTTGAATGAGCTGTTCAAAACAAAGGCGGCGCACACAATGGTGAGTTTGTAAAATATTATGTGCTGAATTATATTAGGTGTATGATCCTAGGGTTGACGAACGGTCACACAGTCAGCTCAGTTTAACACATTAACAGTATAGCAATAGCTTTCATTTTGACCGTTCAACAATATTCATTGCGTTATTTACGTTCTTAAGCAGACAAATTTTTCGAACATATGAAGCAATGGATTAGCAATATCCTTCAACATCTTCGTCAAAATGCGATTAGTAGTGTTACGTAATTAGGGTGCTGCCACTTATTCGTGGACGTGGACGAACGGTCGACTGTGTCAGCAAAGCATAGGATTCATTGCGAGTCGAGTGATCGACTTGTTTGCTCGAATTTCTGGCGTTAGTTCCGGAGATACCGTTAGGATCAAATATTTGCAGGATGAATACGGCTACAAATAGTCCCCGGATATGTGTGATTTCACGGTCTCTGCATGTGAACACAGGACAAATCGTACGTGAAATAGGTACACATCCTATGAAGAAACAACTTTCCATTACATGATAAAATCGCACTTCGAAATTATAATTCACAAGCCGTGTGCCCGATGGGATTTCCTCAACGACAAAAATCACGAACTTTTCATCTTTGATCCCTTTTAGGGAATGAATTTTCAAAAAATCGTCCTTGGTACCTACCTAAAATTTCAAACTGCTGGACCCAGCGCTTTAGACTGTTCCTTGTCTGTCAGTGAACGAATTTAAGATTTTTATTTAGACATACCGGAACTGGAAACTACCAGTCGGATTTGTAAAATTATTTTTGCATTTGATAGCCCAATTCTCGAAGAAGGAAATACTAGCATCCCTGGTAAAAAATACGGGCCGAAAATACGCCGAAAACAGGCCGAGGTAGTGAACAAAACGCCGAAAACACGCCGACAAGCCGAAAACACGCCGACACAAGCCGAAATAGTCCATAAATACGCACACACTCCAAAAACACGCCGAAATGAGGCCGAAATCACACCGTAAATCATTTTTACCCGGGTTGAGACAGTAGAAGATTTGCAGGATTTGATTTGCCGGTCAAGCCATAATGTGACGTCATGTTTTCTCTATTTGTGACCAGTTTACGGCCTCTTCCACATTTGTCCACGTGGTTCTAGCCAGCGCTAATAAGTCACTCTAACAGAAGCTGTGTAACATGAATAATGTGGTTGACAATGGTAATAGTGTGAGTCAACTAACGGTCGTTATTATGGCATTTATAAGTGATATGCTAAATAGACTGTTAGTTGCACGCTGTTGGCATGTGCGTAGAGTAGGTTGCCAACAGAGACCAAGGGTCATACAATTTTTTTTATTGCTGAATGGGCCTCACTTTACCTCGATCACGCCTGATGGAAAGCAATGAATGCGTGCACTGACTGCACAGGTCCACTCAATCTGTGTGGTTCTTCCCTCAAAATACCACTTCAGACACCAATCTACATGGTCCTCAAAGATCAAAGATGATGTCCGGATTTTTATATACACATTGACATTGATGAATTTTATATAAACAATGACATGGATATTTACTTTGTATAGTATCTTATTTTTATTATTATTATTGTGAGTGTGAAGACTATGTGGGTCATTTCTTTTTTCTTTTTTCCTTCTTAGTTAGTTTTAATCATGGTCTGGCAGTTTGAGTAATTTATGCGGCCTACCCAAATGTCCTTTCATTGGTATTGTTCGTCGAATCGTAAGGCTCCTCAAGTTCTGAGTTGAGCTACACAATTTTTGACAAATGCGTGCACTGACTGGACAGGTCCGCTCAATCTGTGTGGTTCTTTACTCAAAAGACCATTTCAGACACCAATCTGCATGGTCTTCACATGATCTGACCAAGATTATGTCTGGACTTTAAAAGAGACTGTGACCTCTGAGTTTGTTTCGGCCTTTCTTCTCAGAGTAGTCAGATAGGAAACGCCGACCTCATCTAGTTTAAAAAATATGATTGACATGTAAAAGTGTTTGTACAAACCTACTTACAGAAAATAAATCATTTATCATTTATCATTTATCATTTATCATTTATAATGGAACGAGCGTGCCCAGAAGATCACTCTTGCATTGAAGACAGACGGGTTAAATGTGGAAGGGAACACAGACGCTGGCAGAGAGTTCCACACTGGCTGTGCGCATAATGATTAATTGCGCTGTGATTGAACACGTTCATGTTAGTCATGTGCCCGGTTTAGTGTATGATATGGATAATTTATCAACGCCTAAAGTCGACTAGAACATTTACTATGCGGATTGCTTCGACTATTAACCAAATATCTTCAATAAATGCCTATCTAAGTAATGCTAGTGTCAGGGGCCCTACTTCTAAGTCCGTCAACGAAGATACGGCCCCGTCCTAAAATAGTAGATCAGAATGAACCCTACTCCTGATTAATTAACTTTTTCCGATAGGCAAAAGCACATCAAGATCTGGGACAACTGTCAAATCTTGTTATCATTCTATTTAGATTGGGCCCCAAAGTAATCTTTGTGTGCGTAGGTGATAACGGATAGGAAACATCCGTAACTTCGGCCGTAACTACTGAATTCGTAATTAGAGAGTAGACTGATTCTGGTGGAGCCGGTATGATATTTTGTTGGTAGAAAATCGGGTAGGAATTTCTATATTTATGTCTGTAATCTATATGGTGTACATAATAAAGAGTATTCTATTCTATTCTATTCTAGACTTTACAGTACCTACTAGGTATGTATGACTTTCGGCCTCTGATGAATATTTACTCCTGGATGTGTACTTTTGTCATGTTCAAGGTGCCAGAGGCGTATTTTTTTTATATGAAATGTTAAAATAAATTGTTAAATATAAATGGGACACAGATTCGTTTCACTTTTGAGCCGTAGGCTTTTCTCCGGCAGACTGATTTATATACTATATTTTTCCTGCTCATACATTTTAGACATATTAGATATTTTTATAAATATATAAATTTACATAGCATTTCTGTATTTCCGGAAGGGTTACAGGCAGATGTGTATTATAGTACGCACATATTTCGATCAATTCCTCGTATTGCGTAGTCAGACTGATATTTTAATACTCACTCAAATGTTTTTTTTTTTTTTGGAAAATAATATTATGATGTTTCACAGTTCCCGTGGTTGTTGATACTCATAAGTACTTTCACCCCCTGGAATCTAAATGCAAATGAATTCAGTCTGTTCAAGAAATGCAATTTTACCAATTATATGGCCTAACTTCGACTAGCATAATATCCCTATGTTCCTGCTAGGACACAGTCCTCCTCTCTCCGAGAGGGAGTGGGCTGTAATCCACCACGCGGGCCCAGTACCGGTTGGTAGATGTCACACGTCTTCGAATTTTTGGCTCTAGGACTTGCTGGTTTCCTCACGATGTTTTCCTTCACCGTCTTGAGAGAAGTGGTGATAAGATTATTTACTTAAAGTAAAACGCCTTTCTGGGTTCGAACCTACGACCTACAACTCGTAAGTCGCGGCCGTTACCACTAGGCCACTACTGCGCCTGCTGCATTATCTAGATCTATCTACTTCGACTAAGTTAACCTAATTATTCAGCCGCCTAGTGCAAATGCAAGACTATAATTTGACACAATTAGGCCACAATTTACTGATGCATGTACAGCAAATAACTAAGCCGAGGTTCAATGCCTCCTGCCTCGATGTCGTAATGTAGGATTAGTGTCGGGTTACCTACCCCTCCTCTCACCCGCCATATCGTGGCTTGTCGTCGATATGTTTATCGGAGTATGTATTTATATTTTCTTGTATTGCTAGCTTTCCTTTGTTCCCGGGATTTTTCTTTTGGAAAACTTTACCTGTATACTTATGTCATGTATTTTATTTGCATAAGCATTTAGGTTTTTAAGACAAAACAAGCAAAGGGAGTAAGTAAGGATCATAGTACGTGGTATTCTGTAGGTTCTGCCTATCTGCTTGAGCAATAATAACGCACAACCTCATAAGGGGTCATTGTATTCATCATTATGAACAACTTTTACTATGGGACCGTACCTGAAATCGCGAAAAAAAATCAGTGGTTCCCTACATTTTGACGAGTTATGCGAACATAAATATATGGAACAAATGATTTTATTGGCGATTTCGGGTTTGGTCCCATAGTAAAAGTTGTTCATAACGATGAGTACAATGACCCCTTATGAGGTTAAGCGTTATTTAAGTTACACATTGTATAGGTACTAGCTCCTGTCCCGTGTCCATGACTTCGTCCGCGTGAGATTTGGGCAACCGACATATCGCGACGCCGCGCATCGCTCACCCGTCACTTCATTTTCGCTTAGATTTCTCTAACTTTATTTTTATTTTTGCGCGGCGGCTCCAAAGACTCGTTGGTTTTTGTTCGATGTTTAATAGCCTATAATCTTCCAAAAGAATTGGGCTATCAAATGCAAAAAGATTTCGTCTGTCTGTCTGTCTGAACGAGCTAATCTCTGGAGATTAAGCTCGTTCAGCCCGACAGACAGATACCGTAGGCATAGAACCGCGAATGACTTTGTTTTATAGTATGTAGTGATATGTAACAGGAAATAGCTTTGACACAAATTAAGACTAAAGGCTAACAAAAGAAAACCTTTTTTAAATAAAAATGTGGATATCGTTTTACGTACAGACGCCAGCACATCAAGCTACTACAATCTGTCAAATTTCTTTAATAGATTTTCAACATTATCGCCAGAGTATAAGGTTCAAAGTTGATGGGGAAAATTTGACAGTTTCGGGTAGCTTGATGTGCTGGCGTACCTAACCCTTTGTGAAATACCTTCAATGGATATACAAAAATATTTGTCATTTTCATTTTATTCTTTGAAATTTGAATTCTGTGCGTTGATTACGCGTTAGTACATTCACGAAATATTTATAGAATTTACCAAATGAAAAATAATTTTTCAATTGAAAAAGGATCATTGGGCAAAATGGATCATATCACTAGCACCGAGCTAACTATCTCACTCTTGCTTAAATTCAATCACCATCTGCGTAGCCTTTTGCGAACTATTATCTGGGTCGGCTTCCAATCTAACTAGATGCAGCTGAGTACCAGTATTTTACATGGAGCGACTCCGCAACCCATTACTGGGTAACACGATACCCCTTGGTAAGACTAGACTTTCGTTCTTCTGACAACCCGTAACGACCGTCAAAGATCCACGAATGATAGCCGAGACCAACAGTTCAACGCGTTTTCCGAGGCACAGAGGGGTCTCGGTATGTAAACTATTTATTTACTTAATAGCTGAAGCTGTGCAAACATCAACAAGAAACAGATTTCCTGAAATCTACAGTACTTAAGCATATGGCTATCAATCAAGCAAGACGCTTGACAAGAGACTTCTGACCTCGAGAGTGGCAATACTGTTTGATACTTGATTTATTACACCTGCCGTGCGATTCTGTAACCATCTCGCCGTGAAAGCTTGGGTGAAGTGAGCGTGGAGTGAGCTGTTAAGTGCTCACTTCACTTATGATTTCACGGTGAGATTTTTACAGAATCGACCGGCTGTTATTGATAATCCAGGCGCAAATTCTCCCCATACAATGTTCCTTACACCGTAGGTACAGAAGCGCGAACTAACAAATCATAAAATCACACCTGTAATCTCAGAAGGATTAGGCAGAGAGGTACACCAATAGTACACGGAGAGAAAATTTTTAGAAAAATTACTGTGCTTGTCACTGTAAAGTGAGTGCAAGTGACATCTACAGAAAATTTTCTGAGTGAGATTGGGAAAAATTCACTATTTGTCCAATAGATTTTACTGTACAGCATAAGAATTTTTGCTGTGCTAGCATGGTAATTTTTCCATTACCACTCAAATGCACTCAGATTATGAGACAGCGCAGTAATTTTTCTAAGATTTTTCTCTCCGTGTACTTAATTAAAATTTTCCTGTGCCCGACAGGGTAGATAATTGATTCCATTGATTTATACTTACCACCTGTATGTGTACATTATGGATGCAATAAAGATGATTTGAATTTGAATTATTGCTATTTGTGAGAATAATTTGATGCAAGAAATACAATGGTGTTTCCATAATGTCTGTCAATCAATAACATAACAATTAAAGTCCCCCTTTTTAATAGCTAAGAAATATTACAGTTTTATATATTTTGTATAAATTCCACATGGAAAAACCCAATAAACGCAAACTAACCTACAACAAAACACCGATTCAGAGCCGTGTCAAAAACGCCACCTACATCCTATTCATTGACTTACAAGCACCAAACGCCACACGCTGACAATAAACATGAAAGCAACAAAAATAAGCAATGGAAGCAAGAGGAACAGCAATAAGTTTATTTATACAGCAGACGGGTATCGTCGCGTCGGTAATTTGCATTCACCCCCAGTCTGCGCGGGGTGAAGATAAATCGGGACAACGCACGAACGGTACGTGTATTTAGTAGTAAAGTGAATATTTTGTGTTTTTATTTTTGGTATCATATTTTGGAACCGACTGCTTTTTTCTAGGTTTATAGTGGCACTTAAATTACTTTATTTCTGTAAGTAGATTTGTACAAACACTTACACGTCAACTATATTTTTATAACTAGATGAGGGCGAGGGGACGAAAAAAATTTCCACGCTAGAATATTAATTATTTCATTTGTGTTTGTTTAAAATACGTAATGCCATCTAATCTCTTCACCACCCTTGGTTGACTGGTAGAGAATGCCTAAGGCATTAAGTCCGCCTTTGTACCTTTCTGTGTGCGAAAAGTTTAAATAAATAAATAAATGTAGAAAATGTGGTTTCAATTAATGTGACAACTTAATCGCCACAATGTATATTCTAGAAATAAAAAACATAAGCTGCGCCCCTCGGTTCCACCCGCATAAGTCTCGATCCCCTGGGAATATCGGGATAAAAATAATCTCATCCAAATCCGTTCAGTCTTTTTTGCGTGAAAGAGTACCAAACATCCATCCATCCAAAAATCCTCACAAACTTTCGCGCTTAGAATATTAGTACAGGAATTGTAGTCAACTAAAAATGTCTGTAGTTTGGCTTAAGCCAACAACTACCATAGATACAATTCAATCTAATGAAAACATATCGTTTGGCACTACAAAGAGTCTAGCGATGATACTACAAGTATTTACTCTCCAACTGTGCTACTTGAAATGTCAACGACATTTACAGCTATTGAATAGTTTCTTCAATACAATACAAATGTGTTTGTAATGACAAACTGGCTAGAGGTAGGCCAGTAACTTGTGTGAATTCTACCTGTATACCATTGAAATTGTATTCATGAAAACTTGTCATTTTACCCGACTGCGCGATAGTAAAGACAAGGTTGTTTTCTACGAAGTGTTTTCATGTTGCCATATTCATGTAAATGAAATGTGAGGGCAATATATTAACATTAACAGAAGGTATAAATTATAAATACAGAGGTTAACTATTTGTTCAACTTAGGACTGATTTTTCAATCGACAGATAATTTTTATTGGTGGAATAAAATTGACGTTTGACAGTTTTTGTACGGAAGAACTGTCAAGAATTCAAAATTATTCCTAAGCAAAATTAGCCCTTAGTAAGCTTGATTGAAAGCTACTTACTCAAAGACTATTATAACCACTTGACTGCGTATACAGTGCCCCGACGCACGAAAACTATTAGTATTTTGTCGCCTATGTATAGGCTACGGTACTAGTAGCAATTTTAGTTGTGTCCAAGTGTTAGACCTGCGTGCACGCTAAATTAATATAATTTTTTTTTACGTTTATGCAATTATAACGCATCAAAATGCCTTCATGCGCGGTGAAGTGGTGTGGGAAACATTCTTAGACATCTAGTTACAAAAAGGATGACATAAATTTTCATCGGTACATAAACATTACGAAAAAATATTTTTGATTTAATCAGATTATAAGCCACTGCAGGGGTCTATTTAAAATGGTGGCTGGGTAAACGAGCACACTTTTTGAGTCGCGCGTTGATGTCTTTTGGAAAAGTCTCGTTCTTGTATTAGACAATTCTAATGCTTCTATCCCTTTCTTTCCTTTTGTATGTTTATCGTAAAAAATAGTGCTGTTATCTTTAATAGCTGAAAGTTGATATCGAGAAAAATAAAATGAATACATTTTTTATTCAATTCACATACTTTAATAAAATAACTATCTACTATTAACCGACTTCAAAAAAGAAATACCGACGAACTGAGAACCTCCTCGGTTGTCAGTTCGTCGGTTTTTTTTTTTTTTTGTATAATCGGGGATTTTTTAGTTCTTTCTGTCCCCGACCGGGGCCGATCAGTCCATTTCCGGGATTTTTTTTTTGTAATTGATTGATTTTGATTAAATATTATTTCTATGATTTTGATTTAGTATTTATTATAATGTTAAAATCCATTTTATCGATATCGACTATTTTCTCTTAATGAAGTAAAGCAGCCCTAACGATGCAACTTGACCTTGAACTGACCAATTGCAGCCGCGCGTTCTTCCTCATCCCCCGGCCCGCAGTAGTGAGTCGTGTGCTTCGAAGAAATCGGCCCATACGCTCTCTAGTGGTTATATTCTCTATGTACTTACTACTATACTATATCGTAACGAGGTATTTGTGAGGTTGTATGTAGAGGGTAATCTTCCGAACTCCTGATCTAATTACGAACATTCTTTCACTCATAGAAAGCTAGACTATTACTGAGCGATATGGAATACTTTTTATGCCAAAATGCAAGGTTCTCATCACTTCCCGTAGTAATATAACTCGTAGCTCATACATTTTTAAACACTAAAATGCTGATATCAATCAAATCAGGCTATCGCTTTCCATTGCTGGACTCAGGCGTCTCTCAGACTGCGCCACAACACTGTCCTCCGGACTTCTCCGCCTTCCACACCCAGTCTGTCCCAGCCATCGTTTTAACACTCCTGTAGGCGTGCGTTCTAACATTGTAGAACGCACTCCTAGAATTTGAGCGCGAATTGAAGGTCACTGACAGTACTCACACGGACAGTACTCCTCTACATTACATTACATATTCCTTGTGCCTCATTTAGTTTCATAATAAAGCCTTCTTGAACATGAAAGCATATTTTTAACTATTCATGAAACTTTCCTTCAAAAATCTTTAAATTAAAAGTGCTCTACATAAGTGGTAAGTAACGTCCCAAGTTGAGGCGCGCCTACTGGAGTGTTAATGTCTTCGGTTCATCTAGCTGGGCGGCGTCCCACAGCAGACGACAGTGGAAACCTCGTATGGGGAAGTGTAATGTGGGAATACCGCTTTAATATAATAATAACACTGTTAATAATAAGTCTATTATTGTCCTACTGCAGGGCAAAGGAATCTCATACTGAGAAGGCACAAGCGTTGAAATCCATGCTTGCTCAAGACGGGTTGGTTTCCTCACGATGTTTTCCTTCACCGATGTCAGTAATGTCTAAGATAAACTCAGAAATTACATTATGAATACTGCTTTAAGTAATATACATACAATGTGTAACGATAAATGCGCAAAACGTCAGACACCCCAACTGATTTTTAATTCAATTGACCTATTTCAGAGAGAAAATAAGTCATAAAATAAATTGAAAAGGTTTTATGTGCTGTTTTACTTTTACTGGCCATTCTGATCGTTTCTTGCGTCTGCAACGACGCTTTACCGAGGGAGGAGTCGTCACCGGGCCGCTGCGCCGCGCTGACATTGGCTTGCTTGACCTATTAATAAATAGACACGGCAAGGTTATGAAAAATGTGACCTATATTAAAAAGTGGTTCAATTAGTCTGCTCGTTATCCTGATCAAACTATTTTCAGGTTTTGCGCATTTAACGTGACACGTTGTATTTATATTCTATTTTACAATTAGATAGTTCAAATAACTAAGACAATTTCTTAATACTTAACTTACTTTACACAGGCAAGCGGTCGCCATGTTTGTATTCTCAGTCCCAATTGATCCTTTACTCAATAATTGTTAAACTTTAAAAGCAATTATAAGTCTTCGTCGACCGTCTTTCATGGACTTCCCAAAGGCCACCCTCTCTTTGAAAATAAACTTTATTCTCTTTGTAATATAGTTGGTTTTATAGTGAAACAGGTTTTTTACACCTCGCCAAATGTTCCTTGCCTCAATCGAGTGTATTCGACGTGGTTCTTGGAAAATTTAATTTCGAGTTTGTAAGGATTCTTATTTAATATAGTGTTTCTTATTGGATCGGGGAAATAATTGGCTCGTGTTCTAATGCGGGAATTATAAAATTCACAGCTGGCACCTAACTTTTCGACAGTGGTTGGTAATCAAATTTGGGGACTCGTGGCTGAATAACAATAGCTGCACGGTACGAACTTTAGAGTTAAGCAACACTTTCCGAGGCCGGTCCGTGGATGGGTGACCCCCTCCGTGCCTCCGAAAGCACGTTAAGCAGTTAGTCCCGGTTGTCAGTCGTGGATCTTTGACAGTCGTTACGGGTCGTCAGAAGCCCGAAAGTTCGACCACATCTTGCCCTTGGGGTTATCGTGTTATCTAGTAACTGGATTGTGGAGGTAAGATGAACAGTCGCTCCATGTAAAATACTGCTATGCAGCTGCATCCGATTAGACTGGAGCCTATCATAGTTGGGAAAAGGGTAGGCAGATATAAAGGAGCTCGATCGGGGCAACGCTTCATGCTACTTCAAGGTTTTAAACCACTTTAGTACTCGTAACACAATATAACAAACTCAAACTCAAAACATTTATTTCAATCAAACCATTTACAGGCACTTTTGAATTGTCAAACTTAAATATTCGGTCAGTTAGTCGAAAATTTGAGGCTAGTTGCCCATTCCAAAATCTAGATCTCTATGAAGAAGAACAGACAAGAA
Source organism: Eremobia ochroleuca (assembly GCA_949629135.1). Lineage (NCBI taxonomy): Eukaryota > Metazoa > Arthropoda > Insecta > Lepidoptera > Noctuidae > Eremobia > Eremobia ochroleuca. Next base: position 4,037,253 of record OX451385.1, on the reverse strand, counting down.
ATTTCAAGGACACTTATAAATCAAGATACTTATTACGAAATCCTGGGTACATTATACTTATTGGTTCTATTATGTAAGAATAATGTAAAAACAAATGAAGAAACAATTCAAAATATAAGATTAAAAATAAACCCTGCCAGTTAAGATATGACCAGTCTCAACCGACGGCGCCCGTTCGAGAGCATGACGCGTGGATCAGCACCGTCCAGCTCAACCAAATGTAGGGAACCGAATGATCCAACACAAGGGCAACCGTTAGTGAGACATTTAATAATAATAATAATAATATAATAATATTCCACAACTGTCACACAACGCCATCTAGTCCCAAACTAAGCAGAGCTTGTGCTATGGGTACTAGACAACTGATAAACATACATATATATTTCTAAATACATAGATATTATAGATAAATTACACCCAGACAAAGAACAAATGATCGTGCTCATCACACAAACATTTGTCCTAGGTGGGAATCGAACCCACGACCTTGAGCATAGCAGTCAGGGCCACTGACCACTAGACCAACAGGCCTGTCATTTAAGTGAGCATGACATGTCATATTCTCAACTGCCATGCTCTTTCAAGTCAACATCAAAATATAATAATAATAATATTCCACAACTTTCACACAACGCCATCTAGTCCCAAACTAAGCAGAGCTTGTGCTATGAGTACTAAACAACTGATAAACATACATATTTATTTCTAAATACATACATATTATAGATAAATTACACGCAGACAAAGAACAAATGATCGTGCTCATCACACAAACATTTGTCCTGGGTGGGAATTTAACCCACGACCTTGCGTATAGTAGTCAGGGCCACTGACCACTAGACCAACAGGCCTGCCATATCATATTAAACGGATCCATCCAACATCACACCTAATCTGAAAAGGTTGTCTTTAAAAGATCGCTCTTAGCGGTAAGACCGCCCATTGTGTCACCCTCTGTAAAATTTCTATATTTATGTCTGTAATCTATATGGTGTACATAATAAAGAGTATTCTATTCTATTCTATTCTATTCTGAAAAGTTAGGCAGAGGACCTACTTAGCCAGGAGGCGTACCAGTTTTAATATGGGACGGAATATTGGTATTGTAAAGTAGTTTTTATCTTTCAAAGTCTTCAGAAATCACAATAAGAAGAATTTTGATCTCTAACGACCGATTTCTATAATTCACGGACCGTTATTGGTTAAAATTAAGATTTCTATCTTTACCAATAATGAAGCAAAGACCTCATAGCTTTGCTTAGTAGACTCTCCCATATTGAAGAAGCTATCACAGGGAAAATTAGCTTACGAATCTATTTGTATGCCCGATTTGGCAATAAAAATGCTACCATTGGTAATCCAAACGATTCGTTTTTGTTTGTAGGAACCGAGCGTTACAGACAATTCTCGCAAATCTACTTTAAAAACAACTTAATTTTTATTAAGTTCATGAGTAATTTTGTACACATTTTGTCGTTTTAATCACGAATTTTATGAGTAAGACAAATCTCAGCCGCTCAATTACACTCGTTATCATTCCAAAGACATTTTTTATCCCCTAATCTGACTCGATGCTTAGTCATCGCATCCTGTCTTCACAGTAGGTAGCGCATATCGACACAAATATACGGGATAGTAGCCTTTATAACAGCGCCAGTAAATCTTATAATTCAAGAGCAAGAATAGTTCAAAAATCACTAAAGAAATAGTTGTTATTATAACATCAAAATCGATTACAAATTACATTCGCGTGTGAAAATCAACTTTACGTCTAGGTCATAAAGTTTAGAATCGCGTGATTGGGTGATGTTCGGGGGGTTTTTTATGAATACTAGAAAGAATATTAACTAAGGCTACGCAAACAATGGTTTGTGTTCGGAGTGACCCCGTTATGCCTTAGACAGGATTGTTTGGGTATAGTTGAAGACAGAAGTTTATCATCACAAATATTTTGCTCATTGTGGGCACTAATTCGTAGTCTTACCAATTAGTGTCGACGGACCGTGGATGCAAATATCAACATGATAAACATAACATAACATTACGCCTTTTCCCGAAGAGTTAGGCAGAGGTGTACCTAATAGCAGTACACACAAATTTAGGTAGAAATAACTATCTACTTATCATATTTTTAATATTTAAAAAAATGGACTCTAAACTCTCTAAAAAATGCATAACACACTTTCAATTACAATCCGAAGTATTTTGAAGGAAATTGCTAATCCATTGCTTCATACAAGATACAGGCAAATGTCTAGTTTGGTGGTCGCCGTCCAATCTGTTCTTGTACCATACCAAGTATATTATTTTTTTTTTATTTATATGGTTAGAAAATTCATCTGTTCCAGAAGGCAAATAACGCAATTAATGTTGTTGAATCGTCAAAATGACAGAAATTGCAGTGTAAAATATTACACGCTGCGCAATACCAGTTTTCGGAAACGATGATAGGGCTCGTGGTAAACTGATAACAGTCGCACGGGACGATGGAAGGTTAAGCTACGCTTGATGCGGTCGGTTCATGGATGCGTGACCATCCATTACACCGAGACCCCTCCGTGCCTTTGAAAATCACGTTAAGCCATTGGTCCCGGCTGTCATTCGTGGATCTTTGACAATCGTTACGGGAATATAGATGCCCAAAAGTCTGACAACCAGTCTTACCAAGGGGTATCGTGTTGCCCAGCAACTGGGTTGTGGAGGTCAGATAGGGAGTCGCTCCATGTAAAATACTGGTATTCAGCTTCACCCGGTTAGATTGGAAGCTGACCTCAACATATCTGGGAAAAGGCTAGGCAGATGATGATGAGGTTTATGTGATATGAAATATTTTAAAACAAATTTTCTAAAACGACCTGCGCCCTGATTGCGTAACACGGTATCAATCACAATCTGAATAATTAGAAGGATATTGCTAATCCATTGCTTCGTATGTTTGAAATATTTGTCTGCTCAACAACGTCAATAATGCAATGAATGTTGTTGAACTGTCAAAATGAAACCCATTGCTGCTGTTAGTTTGTTACGCAATTAACCCGTAACCTGGTAACTAAAATAAATATTTCGTAAACTTACCGAGAAATGCTTGGCAAGGATTACATTCAAGATATTTTCATTATTTACCTGAAACAAAAGTAAAGTTTTAGTTAATTTTAAAAGGAATTAGAAGTATTCCTGGAAGCTTCTTAAAATTTTCTTGTCGTTTCTGTGACGATTTAACACTACAGTCGAAAAACAAATGATTAAGCCCAGGTGCGCATCGACGCGTTTTTCCCGCGGTGATTTTTTCACGCACTGATTTTTTATCTCATTGCTTAGCCCGAGAGTAGAAAATCCGACAGTGTATTTTTTGACGCACTGAGATGCACTCTGTTGGATTCTCAAAGTTCGGCTCAACATCGAAAGTTAAAAATCCAGTGCGATAATATCCCGCCGCGATATTTTTACGTCCGTGCGAACGTGAGCTTAGAGAGAAGTACAGACGCCAGCACATCAAGCTACCCGAAACTGTCAAATTTTCACAATCAACGTGGAACCGTATGCTTTAGCAATAAAGTTAGAAATCTATTAAAGAAATTTGACAGATTGTAGTAGCTTGATGTGCTGGCGTCTGTACCTACCAAAATATTTAGATCAAGTATGAAATTAACATAGCTAAGGCTTATTGACCTTGTTAGTAATAACGAAAACAAGGTTTGTGGCAAAACTGCCTGACATGGGCACCGATTCTCTTGTTGACAAACTAAACTAAATTTAAGTACAGTGCATCTTTTTCTTTCTATTTCATTAAGAAAAGGACAGAAGATAAATATTAATTTAGTCCTGTCAAATTAGTCAGCGCCTAGCGTAAATTGACGTACTTTAGTAGCGAATTTTTAATCACGTCTAAACTTGTCTATGGATGGAGTGCCTATCTTATTTCCTCCGTGTTATTTTTAATATTCGTACTTTGTGCCCTGTATTGTCAATGACTATTTTTTGTAATGTTTGAACTCAACATTAAATGTTTTTGGTATCACAGTGACAGCAGAATACTGACTCTTTAGTCACAGGATCACCAAGTTTATGAGTCAGGGTTTACCTTATCTGTAAGATTTTTTTTCCTAACCAAACTGTATCGTAGTCTTAAGCTATGTCATGTTTTGTACAGATTTTTATTATTATTATAAAGGGAATCCCTTTTTTGAATTACATACAGGGTTGCCCTAACACATAAATAAACAAACTGTAGAAAACTGACAGTGCTGTGGCAAATAATCGATAATTTTCGATTATAAAATCATAATCGATAGCAACCGATTATTAGAAAACTCGATGAATCGATGATTGATAATCGATTCGGCACATCATTACTGAGAAGTTTCATTTGACCCTGTATACTGTATACACCTCTGCCTACTCCTTCTTTGCCGTTAGCATATTATCGATGATCATTCCACAAGTAGCTACCAAATAGCTCAATGATAGCAATGCGTGCCCATCGCGTCCGCATTGGCTGAATATTACTACAGTATCAAGTATGCTGCATTCATATGCTGCATTCTTGCCTGGTTTGTCCTCGTGTATGTGTGTTTGTAATGCATGCAAATGTCGGGAACGTCTCTGGCTAAATCTGTAGCGATTTTAGTTATTAGTACGGTATGCGCCTGGCCAATTACCTACACTATTAAAGAAAGAAAGAAAGGTTAAAGTTTGTTTGGACACAGTTCGTTAAAAAAAAATGCTGTACTATACATTTTTACCCCGTAGCTATTGTACTTTTCTATGAAACAGCAGATTTTTTTTAATAACCGACGTTAAAGATTTACGCGGGGGGGGGGGGGGGGGGGTCAGAATCATGTGCTGAATTCATGGTTACAGTTTATGAGTCCATGTTCCCGCAAACCTGTATAATATGGAAAAAGTTACAGTAATATACCTACAAGTCACCATGACATTAATTTTATTTTGCTCAACCATCATACTATAGCACCTTCTGATACAGTATTTTTATCTCGCGAAGCTTCGCGAGCTTTACTCGTGGTAACCAAGTGTAAAAACACGCTGTTAATGTGTGCGTAAAGACGAGTAGCGTCAGCACGTAATACTTACGCACACGAGCACATACACTCCCGACTCTGCCCGTGCCTGTTCTTGGACGGTGCCGAGACCTCCTGCGCCAACACACACATTCACAGCGTATTTATACACTTGGTAACCACAAGTAAAGCACGCGACGCTTCGTGAGAAAAAAATACTTTACTAACTTGCACGAATGTACTTACATCTGTCTTCCCCATCTGGCAATAAGCGTGATGTTTTTATGACTAGTTAGTTTCCAGTCCGTAAGCGTCACGCTGACCCAGTTCCCAAATTGACCACAAATTGCGCGCAATGACCGGCATCCGAGTATCCGACACAATTATCTGTTGTTTTTATTTACGCATCAACAATGTGGGTACTCATTCATTACACTAGAAGTTATTTTTGCACTATCACGATATTTAACATAAGTGTTACATCCCACACACATGATACAAAACGTAACCCGCACTCTAATTGCGTAACACACTATCAGCCTCTACCTGAACAATTTTGAAGGATCTTGCTAATCCATTGCTTCATAAGTTCGAATAATTTGTCTGCTCAACAACGTAAATAACGCAATGAATGTTGTTGAACTGTCAAAACGAAAGTCATTGCTACTGATAGTGTGTTATGCCAGTACCCCGTTGGTAATTGTATCATTGTCACAAGTGGCAATCGCTTTCAAAGCATTTCTATTTTCACAACGACTTTTAACAAGATTGACATAAGAGTTCGGTAGCTTATGTCAAAATAATACATTTTTGACTTTTTTAACGACGGGCGAAACCGCAGGCGGAAGCTAGTTATAAAGAAAAATCTTAATAAAATCGCCTTGAAACAAAACTGCATCAACAATTCTCTCCTTACATGTACTAAGCATCTGGCCTTACCCCGACCGTGTCCGACATCTATTTGCGATCATGAATCACTGACTCCAAACCTCAGAGGATGTTCTCATTAACATATGTGCTATAAGTATCTACACATTACTGGACGCATTACAGTAAGCTGGGATTAAGGTGAATCAGCTTTCTTCTGTTTATTTTAGCCCTGAAGTGTAATAGCGTCACCGTTTAGATTGGATTTGCGGTCGTCAACCCGTGGATAGAGACTTTTTATATTAACTTCAAAAACCAGACTCTTTAGGTAGTAAAGTAATAAAGTACTTACGTACGTAAGTTTTATTGAAATTAAGATAAGTGTTTCTAACTAACGGCCCGGACAGACTAATAGAGATTGCATTTTATTTTGTACTATAAGCCTGTGTTGTCCCACTGCGGGGTAAGTGCCTCCCTTCCCTCTTTCCACTTTTCCCGGTCTACTGCGATTGTGGGCCAATCTTTTAAGAAACACTCCAGCTCATCCCGCCATAATTTCTGGGCCTGCCACGCAGTCGTTTGCACCACTTTTGCGTCATAAGTAAATATTATAATGTGTCGGATGATAGGTGACTTGCTCCTTGAAGATAACCTTCAAAAGTCACTGCAATGCATCCGTTACCATGACAATGAACACAGTGATGTAAAAACGCCAGTTAAGTCTCACGTAATAGGGCCTATTGCCACCAACCGGACACGAATCCTGACCCTGGGCGATTACGAGAAATTCCAGAAGGAATAACCCAACAACACTGCCTTACCCGGGAATCGAACTCAGGACTTCATGCTCAGCGACCAAGTCTAGAAAAACGATGCAGTACATTTCTAAATGCAGAATAGAGGCGTTCAGTAAAAATAGGTCACAATAGGTAAATATACAATGATAACAGCACGCTGCTCAGATCGTAAATGTCCTCTACCTTAATATGGATGGTCTCCACAGACTGTTGCAATAGGTCCTCAGAGGATACGAGTAGGACTACACAATGCGCAAACAGCCTTCATCTAGAATAATATTGTTGCAATGTCATAGTAAGACAAATAGATAAACAAACTAAGATGATATTCAGACTCTAAACTAATGGAGGAGGTAAGTGATTTTTTATCTATATGATCATGGAAAATGATGACATTCTCCAGTAACGCAAGTCGATGCGTAGCACTGTATGCCCGTAACAAAGGCCCGTTTTTGCTCACACTAGGCGACACCTGACGAGAAAGCACGCTCTTTGAGTTTCACTGCTAGTCCGTAACTTGAAAATCCAGCAGCGCGATTCATTTAGGCATTTATTTATGTTTCGCCTTGTGTTAATGAAAACAGGCAAAATACATGCCCAAGCATCTGGGTAGATACACATCTGGCTACACTGATCTGCTAGTAGTCAATAATAATAATAATCATATTCTTTATTTTTGTCTCATAATCACAATCGCAGTACAAAGTCAAGGTAACACGCTGTAAGTAAAACCTGTATTACAGATCACGAAGCTTACTCTCCATCGGACAACTCACTTATGACATATTACTGTTTTGAATAGACATACGTCACACAATCTACACTAATATTATAAAGAGGAAAGATTTGATTGTTTGTTTGTATTGAATAGGCTCCGAAACTGCTGGACCGATTTGAAAAATTGTTTTACCATTAGAAGCCGACATTATCCCTGATGAACATAGGCTACTTTTTACCGCGGGAAAATGCTTCAATCCTACGGGAAAACGAGTAATAGGACAGGACAACGGGTAGTATGAATAATCCTTCCGTACTTATCTTTTTCACATAACTTCTAAACGGCGGAACCGATTGGGTTGAAAGATATGGGTATTTCGATGGTTTAATGGATTATTTAAAAAATACAATTGGACCCGGTAGATGGCGCTGCTGTCGGTATGTCAACTACTAAACGGCTTGACCGATTGTGTTGAAATTTTGTTTGTGTATTTCCATGGTTTCACAGACACGAATGTATTAAGCCTGTATATACCTAATCTATCTTTCTATACATATATAAATAAACCAATTACACTAACCACATTATTTAAGCAACCTATTTAGTTAATAACCAGGATTAACACATATTACACATAGGATACTTTTTATCCCGATATTCTCACGGGATCGACACTTATGCGGGTGGAATCGCGGGGCGCTGCGAGTTATTTAATAAACAAAATGATAGTGATGGCAACACTAAACACGAATTGAAAGACTAGAAACTCGCTCCATTTACGTTTAGAGCCTCGTGCTCCCATACAAATTACCATGACATAACCATAAAACAGACATCACACCCTCACACCGTCGCGCCGTCACACCCCATAACTCAGACCTCCAAATTGAGCCACACCATCTCCATTCAATGAACAGAGCTTTCCCCATCACATTCACAGTACCCGGCCGTTAATATATCACATCTAGTTTAAAGTACAGCCATTTCTCGTGAAATAGCAATTGCAACTCAGAGCCAGCGAACTTCAAATTTTCTTACATTTTTTTGCAATTTGCAGGTCGGTGTCAGGGTGTATGTTGAACAAATTATGATACGCGAGCGACACAAGTATGTATTTACAGAATTATAACCATTAAAATAATCAATACAACCCTCTAAGTTCATAAAATCCTGTTGATTCATATTTCAATGGTCAGTCAATAGGATTATATGAACTACTAGCCGTACCCGCCCGCTTCGCTGGGCGTTCCGCAAAATGGTATGATTATTTTATAAAAAAACGACGGGTTGCACTCCGGGAGTGCCGGCAGAAGTGAAAACTTAAATATTAACGTTGTGCATTTTTTATATTTTGGAATGGTTAGGGAATCATTTTGCACGAATTGCTTTAATTATCAGTATAAAAGTACTATCATTTATGTCGTAGAATACAATATTTATTTATTGCGCTATCTTGCACAAACATGACAATTTATATTACATTAAAAAGTTTATCTCTCAGAAAAATAAACTTCCATCCATAATTTCGACGACTTTTTCACCATCATTATTACCAGAACCGTTATTTTATTATTTTTTTAATTTTTTCACGTCCACCGGAGGTGTGCCATATGTTCCACCAGTTATCTGTAGTTCCCAAATTGCAGATTTATTGTCGAGAGATGTACCTTCAAGTCTATCAATACATTCTAACTACAATTCTAATTAATTAATTCATTTAAGTCAAGTTTGTTTCTGTAACATAAACACACACGAACATTCCCGCAAGCACCCTGCCCCACCTAAACTAAACAACAGGCGCAGGCATACATTTTCGCCGCGCCGTAGAAAGAGAGGGGGATACTTCCTCGCCTACGCCGCGCCGCCGGCTGTGTACTCACCATCAGTCTTACGAATTTTCGATCAGGGTCACGTGTCCTGACGCGAGTTTTACATTTTTTACCCGTTACAAAAAAAGTGTACAACGCCGCTAAAGAAGTTTTCACTTCAAAAGTTTTCACTTCAATAAAAGATTTTTTCTAAAATAAGCCTGAGTTACTCCTTATTACATCAGCTACCTGCTAATAACAGTCCCGTCAAAATCGGTCCAGCCATTTCAGAGATTAGCCGGAACAAACAGACAGACAGACAAAAATTGTAAAAAAATGTTATTTTGGTGTATGTACCGTATATATATATATATCTATATATTCATATGCATGTAGTAAAAGACGGTTATTTCAATATTACAAACAGACATTCCAATTTTAAATACCACCATTAATTATCTATCAATATTTTTAGGAATCGGTGCCATTGGCCTTGGTGTGATACCGGTACAAGAGTCGGTAGTACTATTGGTATTTCGAGTTAGTATCGGTACTGCACCGGCGCCAAACAAATATTTCCGTATAATAGAGTGAGAAAACAGATATCGTAAGTAAAAAGGACAGTAAATAGGCATTACAAAAATAACTTCAAGGTTGCCAACAGTACGAGGTTCCTCGTACGAATATGAGATTTGTGGTACGCGCCGGGTACCTGAATTTGGCACCGGTACTTGTTAGTTGAAGTACCGGTACCCAGCAATCGGATCCGATACTTAATAACCGGGTTTGGTAACCAGGAACCAGGTCCGGTTCGCAGGACCCATTCCTGGTACCCAGGAACCGGGTCCGGTAATTTTTTGAAAATAGAAAAACCGGTTTTGGTACCGGTTCCAAGCCTAATGACGGTTACAAGCCTAAAGTATTAATGACCTCGTCTACGGTTTACAGTTACATCTTCTTCACTGAAAGCGACAAATTCCTGAACAAATTGACTTGGAAATGTAACACATTCTCCTGAAGATTTGTTTGGATGATCCTTTTACATTATGAAGTAGGCAGATATATTTTTGTGAGGAGATTTGAATGTAATGGCTATAATTTGTAGACAGATTCGAGTTTTCAGAATTTGTTTGATTTATTTTGAAATGTACTGATGGGGCTCGTCAAATGAATAGCATTAGAATGGCCTAAGGGCCTAAGTATTTTTTTTATTATCTCTTGAATCTGGTTTTTGTTGGTGTAATGAAATTCAGCTGATGACGTTCAATCAACTCAGCCTATCGCAGTCCACTGCAGGACATAGGCCTCTCCCAGACTGCGCCACAACACCCTGTCCTCCACCTTCCGCATCCAGTCTACCCCAGCCACCTTCTTTAGGTCGTTCGTCCATCTAGCTGGGGGGCGTCCCACACTACGCTTGCCGATACGCGGTCTCCACTCCAGGACTCGTCTGCTCCACCGGTCATCGGCCCTCGACATCGGCATCGGCATCGGGCATCGGCTGATGGCGTTATTTACGCCAAAATTGAACTCAGCCGGAATATTCTGTAAAAATCTCACCGTGAAAACTTAGGAGAAGTGAGCTTGAAGTGAGCTACGAGTATCAATAGTATCAATCCCTAACAACGGTTTTGATCACAGATTACTTGTATTTTGTAACTGAACAGACAGCTGTGCTGCTGGGGAGTTTGTTACGCCACTTTTTCTCCCCAGCGAAAGCACTAGGAAGTGGTAAAGGGTGGGCGTTTTGGAGGACTGTCTTTCGTAATTTTGACGTTCGAAAAGTGTTGATTCTCAGCCTAGTTTGAATAAATGACTTTTGATTTGATTTGACTTCTAACTAACTTCGCCTAAGTTTTCACAGTGAGATATGTAAAGAATAACATCGGCAGGTTTAGTAATATGACTAGCGGAGTAAGTAATTGCGTAACAAACATACAACGGCAATAAATCACAATGCCTTTCAATTTGACAGTTCAGCCACGTTCATTGCGTTATTTACGTTGTTGAGCAGACGAATTTTTTCAAACCTACGAAGCAATGGATTAGGCATTTCCTTCGAAACCCTCGGATTGTTAATGAAAGTGTGTTACGCAATGTGGGTGCAGTTTGAACACGATACTTACTTGAAAACGACGATTCGTTTTCTTAGAACCTCGGGGTGCTTACGTAATACACTAACAGTAGCAATTGCTTTCATTATGACAGTTCAACCACATTCATTACGTTATTAGTTGAGCACATAAATTTTCGAACATATGAAGCAATTAATTAGCAATATCCTTCAAAGTGATTTAGATTGTAACTGTAAGTGCGTTACACAATGAGGGGGCTGGATAAAGTCTCAAAAATAAGAATCCTTGTAACACCACTCGTAGTGTTGCTAACTTAAAATTAAGGTGTAGTTAGGTAAATTAAAAGGAGACGCAACGGTAACAGTAAATTATAGGCGTTACGTCCCATCTTTTGGGTAAATTATTAAGTAAAAGTGTAAAATTTAGTCGGAATAAGATTTAGAAACTTCTAGAACATAATAATGCCTTTGTATTTTCAGGACGACCGAGATTAGTAACTCGTCGAGATGGTAATTTTACTTTAAAGATTAGCACTACTTGGCTTAATTTTAAGCTTTCGAAGTAAGTTAGGAAGTTATGAATAATTTATAGAAGAATGTTCTATTTTCATACTAAATATTTATGAGTCAACGGAATCTTTAGGCATTTTCATGGAAATTTTTAGAAAAAATCACCTTTGAAATAAATAATTAAAGCTTTTGGGCCCTTTTCCTGTTGACAGCGATGCGGACGAATATTTTATTGCCCTATGATTATTTGCCCTCTTTTTTATATACATGTACTTTGTAGAATGTTAATTTAGAACGCATCGATGAGTGAATGAGAGAGTATGAGTGGGAAGGAGAAAGGGAAGCAAGGAAGATGGCCAGCGAGCTATTAAGATGTTGACGTTTGCTTATTGTACAAAGTTTTAAAAAAATAATTAAAGAAGTTTGTTTCCAAGAAGTGAAGTTTATTTCGGTCATCCACACACACCCCCTACATACATTTTATTATTATTTTAAGTCTGTTAGCTTATTTATTATGTAAATATTATAGTCTAGTCGACTTCTATAATAGGACCAAGATTATATTGTATTTATAGGAAATGTCGACTACATCTAGCTTTATATTATTATCTGAACTAATATTATAAAGACAAACCATTTCATTTTTTGTATGTTTGTTTGTTACGCTTTCACGCCAAAACGGCTGAACGAATTGAGATGAAATTTGGCAAATGGTTACCTAGTCCTAGTTCTGGATGACAGATGGAAGGACATATGACACTTTTTATCCCGATATTCCTACGGGATCGACACTTATGCAGGTGACACCGCGGGGCGCAGCTAGTAAGAAAATAAATAAAAATAATATTCTAACATTGATAGGATAAACAGAAAACCTAACTATGAACAAGATTCATATTCTAAATTATTTACGTTTATTCTAATTCAAGTTTTTTTTACCTTACATCTCAAACGGAGGATCTCGCTTCTCGTACCTAATCATGAATTCGTTTAGTTAACTTGATCTTAGCTCATAGTAAAACACAATAAAAATCAATATTAATTGAGTCAGTGTCTAGACTTCATCCGTAACGCCACATCTCTGTAACTAAGCTAAATATATCGAGTGGATACGTCTGAACAAGAACGCAGGAGTAGAGATAGAATGGAGTGTTTAATAGGGATGCTGACTAATATGAGAAATGTTCATACAAATAATGTAATTCCAAGCAGCCTCATGGTAAAGTGATATACTCGAAAAAACTGTAAAATCTATGGAAATACCGCTTTAAAAGATTTTGGGATTATTCCCGTCCTTGTCGAGCTGCACGGACAATGTATGGCGCTAAAATGAAATTACCTACATAGGTTAAAATGCTCTAAGTCTACCTAGTCGTGAAGTCACTCCTATGATAGCGCCGTCTTTGTCTAGCAGTTATTTTAAAACGTTTGTAACTTGTTTTTTAAATCATATTTTTTGCACTATTTTCAAATAAATATAATTATTGAGTTAAAATATTTTTTTTTATCATCCCTATTACAAATTCAACGACGAAAACATTTGTAAAGTTTTAATTAAAGAAATCGCCAGGAATACACTGCATGCATAGTGCTACAAAATAATTCAAACTCAAATTTTGTTGGCCCAAAACTTCGCCCCTTCCACGGCGTTATCTTTGGCTGCATGTTTTGGGGCACAGAGGGCAGTGACTTGGAGCATAGTTTGTGAAACAGCTCAACTAAATTTGAATAACTGCAGTGCTATTCTGTAAGTCTCACCGTGAGAAGTTAGGTGAAGTGAGCTCTGTCATTCCGTAATGGTAGGGATTGACACTATTAAGTGCTCACTTCGCTTATGATTTCACGGTGATATTTTTACAGAATCGACCGGCTGTCGTGCCAGCGACACGTAGAAGAAGAAGAACAAAACTGTTGGCAGTAGTAGACATATAATGAGATAAGGGTTTGAGCATTCCATTTTCTTTCTACTCTATGTCTTAGCCATAACACGAGCACTAGAGTGGTAACACAAAGGAGAATATAACAGTAACTCAAGTCGGATATGTTCTTGGAATTAATCGCCCTACTGCGTCGTTTGTCAACTGTGGCCTACAGGCTAAACTATGGACGAAGCGTATTGTATGTTAAGTGTGTCTATCGTCAGAACGTTGAATTGAAATCGGGAATAAATATGGAGTACGGCCTCAGTAATGGCGGATTGGCACTGGAATGAAACGTTTATCATTCTTTTGGAAAATAAAGACGCTAAGATGCATAACTTTTTAAATAAGAGGAGTTCCATTGTATCGGTGTCGGTAAAGATAAAAGAAACCAGCAGTAATTGTTTACAAAGCATTTTACTTGCCCCACAATATTCTACATTTTGGTAGTAAACTTGTAGGAATAGCAGTGATATTCAGATTTTATGTGAACCATGAAAAATACCCCCTCACAGAGAGGAGGCCTGTGTCCCAGCAGTGGGAAAATTATAGGCTGATTAGGCTATTATGCTTGGAGAAGACCAGTTCTGGAGTGGATACCGCGTATCGGCCAGCGTAGTGTGGGACGCCTCCCAGCTAGATGGACCGACGTCCTTAAGATGGTGGCTGGGACAGACTGGATGCAGAAGGAGGAGGACAGGGTGTTGTGGCGCAGCCTGGGAGAGGCCTATGTCCAGCAGTGGACTGCGATATTGCAAATCTGTTAACCTTTTATTGCGTGAGTACAAGGCTTTTGGCTACTTTGTATGTATTTTTTTTTTGTAATGTGCGTTTTGTTTGTGTAGAATAAACTATTTTTCTTTCTTTTTCTTTCGATAAGCTGAACTCATTGATGTGAACCTTGAACTCGCACTAACAGAGACAGTGGCTGACGAGGAGGTGCACAATATCCTTGGCCAGCCAGTCGATTATGGAAAAATCTCACCGTTATAACTAAGGTGAAGTGAGCTTATAGTGAGCTGTGAGTCATTCTAATGCTAGGGATTGACACTATTGACGACTCACTCCACGCTCTCATCACACAAGTTTTCACGGTGAGATGGTTAAAGAATCACACGGCAGTTATAAAACTAGGTACTTATACTATGCCAAAAACAGTATCCCAGTTTGTAATTCAGCCGCGAGCAAGCGTATTGGATTCTGTCAAGTTCAAAGTTGATTGGAAAAATTTGACATTTTCGGGTAGCTTGATGTGCTGGCGTCTGTACATAGGTAGCACGAAGGTTGTGTAGGTACCTCGACTTGTTTATAGTGCTCTAGTAACAAGTAGTACTTATTAAGTTATAAAACAAGATATTTATTTATTTACATAATTCACTAGCTTTTTCTCGCGGCTTCGCTCGCGTGGAAGTCGGAAATTATCCCACGGAAACGTATTACCAGGATAAAAACTATCCTATATGTTAATCCAGGTTATAATAAAGTATCTGTGTGCCAAATTTCATCCAAACCCTTTTAAAAGCATTATACTAATGATTGAAATACTATCGTGAATTCATGCAGTAGAATCATGATTCGAAAGACACGGCGCCATCTAACGTCCTAAAGCAATTGTGATCGTCGGAAGTTATTGTTCTTTTCCTCGGGAACAGTATTTTTTTCTGGATGAAACGTATGTTTGTTATGTCCTTTTCTATACCCCTGACAACTTATATGCAAAATTTCATGATGATCGGTTCAGTGGATTATGCGTGAAATGGTAACAAACTAACAACCAAGCTTACTTTCGCATTTATAATATTAGTTAGGATAAGCTAACAATGTATAAAAAAAAATATACATATTCAAGGTGTCAGGGGACACCGGCGCGGTAACCGTAACCATAAATTTCAGCACATGACTTAGCGAAGACATTTATCGTTGGTTACGAAAAATGATACGATGAAAAATTACAAGGCGGTAGGGGGGGAGGGGGGTTCAGTACTGAATCCATGGTTGCACGTTGGTGTCCCTGCCACACTGTATATTTAGGTACGTGTATAAAACCGGCCAAGTGCGAGTCGGACCACGCACAATGAAGGCTTCCGTAGCTGGAATGAATTTATCCCCAGAACAAACTTAACGTTACAGTTGAAAATCATGTTCTCCCATACATTGCAACTGCAAATGTAAGTTGGTCGACTATTACTCGTAAACTTGTAAAGGAAAACTATCATATAGTATTCTTTTTAACTTCGTTATATGTATATACTAGTACCGTGATTTTTTTCACATATTCAAAAACAATCATTTAGCATGGGGAGACAAAAATTAGCATTTTAAAAGCTTAATATTTCACAAAAAGATTCCTGAATCGAGAAAATTGTTTTCACAAATACGCAACATTTTTGAAAGATCTATCCCCACACCATGGGGTAGACGAGAAAAAAGGTAGGGGAGGTACCCTAAAAACAATTTTTTTTTTTCATGATTTTATTTTACCAGTTTGTCGGCGTGCTTAATATGTACACATGCCAAATTATAGCTTTCTAGTACTAAGTCTCTGAGCTAAGCTGCGTGCGGACGGATGGACAGACGGACATGTCCAACTACATTTGAGGGTTCCTTGTTGACTACGAAACTTTAAAAAGGGGGGAAGTAATCATAGAGCAGCATTGCCACGTTAAAACACAATGCTGATTCTTTGGCCAAAAAATAGGCCAGCCCCCCATGGCCCTAGTGTAGATAAAACTGAAAGTGCCATCAGCATGTGATTAGGAATGTATTGCTGTTAAAGGCTCCACAATGATATCGAACCGTAAAGTAGAGATATTGACTGATTGTATCAGTTTGTCATGATAATTGCCATAAGGTCACCGGACCATAATACAATTAAACACGACGTTTGCCGCATGTCGAACGACTCATTGGCTAATCTACCACCGTGTGGGTCCCAGAAAACGTCCGGCGACAGCGACAGACCCAGAAGATGGTGGGACGAACTTGATGCCTACAGATAGGATTGGTCCGCACTAGCTCAAGATAGAGGAGTGGATAGGAGATAGGGAGATTTTGCCCTTCAGTGGGACAACATAGAATAAAAAAAATACAATAATAACCCTTCCTTGGCAGTCGGGTAAAAGGCTGAAAATCAGTGCTTTTTGAACAAAAACTCCCAGAACCCAAAAACTCCCAGAACTCGCCCACCCAGCCTAAACCACTTCCCAGTCAAAAGGTGCCGTTTCCAAAGAAGAACGCCTGCCTATCTAAACATAACCTTAAGTCGTTTCGCTAAAACCATGAGCAAAAACAGTAACCTATTTCTGACAAGCCTCTTAAACAACCTATTTATATCAACAATTTTTCTCCAAAAATATTCATCGGCTTAGCTGACACCGACCCAAAACTGAACGACTTTTGACACGAAACTGATACGCTAAAACGCGCCGAGGCTATAGTATTTTTACTAGAATTTATGGCAGGTTCTGATATAGTTTATACCAGAGGACGGTGCGTAGTTCGCAGGAGGATGATAAGTGGTTTCCGTAACCCATAGGCGGTTACGGAGTCAAGCTTGAAAGGACGAATACCTGAATATGAGGTTTTCTGTGATAAATGTGGCGGAAGATGACCGAATGGCTCGTTCGTAGAATGTTATGAATGCTGATATGAAAACCAACCTTTTGACCGATGAGGTTGCATGTGAATTGGGAGCTTTATTTCTGTGATGAATATTGCAGTTAAAGGGATATTGAGATCGAAACTATTGATTTCACCGATGGAAAAAAAACGATGGTTAATTTTGTTTCCTAGCTTCTGCCCATCGTTGACTTCGACCGCGTGATGTTTCTTATTCCTACGACGCGGGGCCCCGGGCAGGCGATGCGTTGCGACGGGGTCCTCGCATCGCATCGTCTGCCCGCGCTATTATGTACTTCGTTTTCACTTAGCGTTCTTTCTGACTTTCTTTTATATTTTTTCTCGGCTCCTGAGAATCCTAGCGTAATGTTAAATAGCCTGCCTTCCTCAAGAATTGGACTATCAAATGAAAATATATTTTTTCAAATCCGACCGGTAGTTCAAGAGATTAGCGCGTTCAAACAAACAGTCTTCAGCTTTATTATTAGTATAAGTAGTATAGACATAATTATAATATTATTTCGGTATATTTTGTTCCGATTGGGATGTGTTCGTTTAGAAGTAGGTACCGATGTGAACGACCGACGCTGTTTAATAATGTTACTTAAGTCTACGCCTCTAGGCCTATTAGGATTTTGAACGAATTGTCAAGTGCAAAGAGAACAATGATAAATGATTTATTTTTTCCCCCATTGTGTCACCCTTTGTAAAATTTCTATATTTATGTCTGTAATCTATATGGTG
This sequence comes from Eremobia ochroleuca, assembly GCA_949629135.1. Taxonomy (NCBI): domain Eukaryota; kingdom Metazoa; phylum Arthropoda; class Insecta; order Lepidoptera; family Noctuidae; genus Eremobia; species Eremobia ochroleuca. The sequence goes on along the minus strand of OX451385.1, from coordinate 4,019,177 downwards.
TACATAATAAAGAGTATTCTATTCTATTCTATTCTATTCTTATTTTCTGTGAGTAGTTTTGTACAAAGACTTCATATGTCACTCATATTTTTATTAAACTAGATGAGGTCGGCGTTTCCTATCTGACTACTCTGAGAAGAGAAACACACACTAGGTGTTGTATTATAAACTCAGAGGTCACAGGCTCTTTTAAGGTCCAAACATAATCTTGGTCAGATCATGTGGTGTCTGAAATGGTTTTTTGAGGAAAGAACCACACAGATTGAGCGGACCTGTCCAGTCAGTACACGCATTTGTCAAAAATCGTGCAGCTGAACTCAGAACTTTAGGAGCCTCACGATTCGACGAACAATAAAAGACAGATCATAAAAGGTAAATTTCACTTTAGTGAACAAATAATACCTGCTTCCCCGGCGAAACGAGGAGGGCTTTCTGATTCTCATGCAAATAGTCTCTAAACAAACCATACATTTCAATTTCATAAACATCCCCCAAAACAAAACATACCTATACTTTCGTATCATATTTTATTTCACTTTTCTTGTGATACGACGTAGAATCCTTAACATGTTCCCTTTTGAATTAACTCGCTGTCCATCAGTTTTATACAGCTGTTCTCCTAAAATTACCTTGTACAATACTGTCATTACCTTTGATATTATAATAAATATTAATCAAATTTACGAGGCGGGGCTGTTAGCGAGCATTTGAGGGTTGAAACTGGGTAGAATTGGAATTCCTGAGGGTGTGACTTGCATGTTGCAGCTGGGAACAGAGGCTGATGAGTTCATTGTGCGTGTAAGCGAGCGATTTTTATGTCGCATGATTTGTGTTGCGTCTTTTTTTGTTTTTGTTAGGTTTTTCAATGCGCAAGGCAGGACATTCACGATCGATGTATTATAGAAGAAGTTATTCATTGCAATGTAACTCTTATCTCATTAAGGTAAGGTAACCTATACATGGAAATGATTCGCAAGATTCTTATTAAACTCACGGCAGTCATTCTAATTTATACTTTATCACAATATGTTAAGAGTTATATTGCAATGAAGTAATTAAAGGTTTGATGTCGTTCAAAGACCGTGAATGGGTAGCTTAATAGAAGAAAGTTTTTTCAAGTCGTTTCGATTTATTAAACTAGGTGTTGTGTTATAAACTTTTCGGTTTGGATGGGAATATCAAAAAGGCCAAAATGGAGGCACAATTTGAAGTTATTCTCATTTCGTTCGTTTTCCCTTTGCTTATTATAGTCACGATATTTAACAGATTTAGGTATTTAATTGATATTGGTGTCGATTCTCTTGTTCATAAACTAAACTAACTTTGAGTTCAGTGCATCTTTTTCTTTTTCTTTCAGTAAGAAAAAGACAGAAGATCTTTTTTTCTTTCCTTTCTTTCGAAACGGTGAAAGACCTGTGAGGACATCATGTGACATCTACCAACCTGCACTCACGCGTGGTAGATTATATTATAGCCCACTCCCTGTATCCCAGCAGTGGGATTATTAAACTATTTATGCCAAATTAGCAGGGAATTTGGCCTTATCCCAGTGCCGAACTTACCCCAACATAATATATTCTACTAGTATTTCCATAACTTTCTTTTAGGTAAACTTTAGTGACTACTCTGGCTAGCCACAATAATTCTACATGTTACATCAAGGTCCATAATAATTTATAATCGCAATTTCATAACGTGAAATGCGGTCAAGATGTTTATAACCACAATAGCATTAATAATTGTGGTTTCACACATTACGACATTATTATGAGTAACATGAGAATTGCTAGGTAACAAATAATGACAAAACAATATACAGGGTGACATCGATATCGACGCGCAAACTGTAACCATGATTCTAGACCCACTAGCGTAGAAATTTCTAATTCGTATTCATATATTTATTTGCACTCCATAATGTTGTAGAGGTGTTACAATGGCTTAAAGCTAAGGTACAATTATGGACCCTGTCAGCAAAATGTGTAAAATTAATTCTTGAAATAAAAATAAATTTAGAATACAAATTAACAATAAGCAATTTTTTAAATATGTTATTAACATTAAATAAGTAATTATACATTTTATTTTATTGAGATCGGTTTGTTATAGGTTGTGGTAAATAATCATTTTTTGGTAATGTCAATTAATCACAATATATCTAAGTATCATATTATAATAATTATTAAATTGGAGAAAAAAATTGACACAAGGTGCGATTGACACAATCGCGAAAAAAAAATCAGCTGTTCCTTACGTTTTCACGAGTTATGCGAACAGCGATTTCTGTTTTGGTCCCATAGTAAAAGATGGTCATAATGATGAGTACTATGTCCCCTTATGAAGTTGTGTGTTATTTATGTTACAATTTGTACAGCTATCGAAAAATAGTTAGTTTAACTTAAGTACCAACGTTTCGCGTTCAGTATTGAAATACAATGAATCAAGAAATGTCAGCTTGTTTGTCGTAAATGACAAATAAATAATATACAAAAATGGAATGGTTGAAAAACTATTGCTATGAAAAATAGAGCTATCAGCTAACGTTAGGTTAGGAATGTAGGTTAGTTTATCGAATGACTGTGTAAATAAACAGTGAACACAATAACTACGGTCGTTGACCACACAAAAAAACCTCAACTCTTTTTATTTTTATTTTATTGCGTTAGATTTACCCATCGCCTCTGCGGAATTTAGCTAGCCAATTTAAAATAACCCTGTATTAGGTACCGTATGAATATCAATGAAATATGTATGTTAAGCAACAATCTCACAGTTAACTAATAATCACGCTAATCGGTCCGGTAATAACGGAGAAATCGGTTTAAATCTATATTATTATAATAATAAATCTGAAAATTTTGTTTGAAAAATCTTTAGAAGCTATAGACTATTTAACATCGCGCTTGGACTCTAAAGAGCCGCGCAAAAAGAAAAAAAATCAGAAAGAACGCTACGCGAAAACGAAGTAATAGCACGGGCAGGCGATGCGATGTGCCGGGGTGGGAGGGGGAACAAGAAACTTGACGCGAACGCAGTCGCAGCCAGAAGCTAGTATATTAAAAAAAAAACTCGCGACATATATAACTTCCTCCTTCTACGAGTATTCAAGTCGATTAAAAAAGGAACAAATACGACATGACAGAAACTCACTTAGTACCAAATTTCGGAAAAAAAAAAAAAACTTTAAACGGAATTTATCAAGACTTTCGAAGCAATCGCAAACGAGGAATCTTTTGGCCGCAAAGTCGCAAGTCAACACGTCCTCAAGCATATCTTAGCAAGTTAAATAATGCAAAGCCGGGATGCGAATAAGTGCCGCTACGGGGTGACAACTTAGGGTTGAAGCGGCTATGCATCCCTTGATGGCATAATCTTTTTGAATTACCTTTCTTTTTTTTTTTGGAGAGGAATATACATAATAAGTTCCGGGGATTTTGTTATTTAAAAGGTTTACCGTTTGTTTTTTTTTTTTTAATCTAAAATCATTATCCGTTGTAAGTCTTGGTTGTACATAAAAGATTATTGGTATACGGGAAGTATCAAAAGTATTATTCTGGGTTGTATTTGCCCGTGAGCTACTTGCTCCTTCCAGCTTTACAATAAATGTGAATCAGAGAATATGAGGGTACATTGGACCAATTATTTTTACTAGAAAAAAAATACAACATACCAAAACTACAGTAATTTCTAAAATCTCATTTTTAGAGTCCGACTGAAGGTTCGGTTTCGGCAAAAAACTAAAAGAGGTGCCGAAGGTTCGGTTACGGTTTCAGTTTCGGCTAAAAATCGTATTTCGATCAGATACTACCTATCTTACTAGCATAAAGCTCAAAGTCTAAATTTACTTAGTTCAAAAACATTCAAAACTAAATTTAAACTGCAGCAGGGAAGAATCACTAAAAAGCACTCGAACTAAACTCATATTGTTAGACTAACTTCTAAAACCAGACCACTAAGTCCGATCACGTTAGTCAGTTAAGTAGGTTAGCTCAGAACTTGGTACAAACAGCTGTATATGGTCAGTTAGTCACGAATAGTCACGATATTGAAGGTATCTATACCACCATTATAAAGAGGTTAATTTTAAATTTATTTGTGTGTATGTAGGGGATAATCTTCGGAACGAATGATCTAATTCTAAATAACATTTCACTGGTAGAAAGTTACATTATTTCAGTGTATAAAATTATATTTTTAACACATTGAACCGTGGTGGGCACCAGTGAGCAACAGCTCATCATCTGCCTGCCTTTTCCGGTTGCCTTTTACAGTCAGCAACAGCTATTATTTTCTTAATTCTTTGGATAGTAATAATAAATAATTATTTAGACTATTTTGAACCGTATGAGCCAGTGAAATATAATGTGTAAAATTTGTCGGAATCGCGAATCGGCGTCAGCTCAGATGGAAAGTATAGTGTGGTCACCGGTGACCACCACGGCGTTCAATGTCTTAAGATGCGAATTAGCCGAGCTATTTTTCATGTAGCAAGTCGAAAAAACACGCTAGTCAGGAACGAAGTAATAGCGCGGGCAGACGATGCGATACGGTGGATCGAGACCAGAAATTTCACGCGGAAGAAATCATGGGCAGAAGCTAGTCTCTACTAATATATTAAGCTAAAGAGTTCGTTTGTTTTTTGTTTGAACGCGCTAATCTCTAAATAGCCCAATTCTTGAGGAAGGTTATAAGTTATGTATGTTACATCACGCTACGACCGACTTGAGTTGAGCAAAACGTGTATCACACCCATGGCGGCAAGGGTCGGCCATGCCTTCCCTGGACTTCTTTGCCGAACCTTGAAAAATCAACAGTATTGAATAAATACTTATTGTTTAATCGCTTTTTATAAGGGGTTTTATTAGACCCGTACATTTTGACCAAGATCTAGGGTTTGTAGAGTTATGCTTTGCAGATTTATGGGCTTGACTCTACATTAGATCTGATAACTTTTTAACAGTGTTATATCATGGCGGCCTACTTTATATGATTTTTTTTTTTTGTAAGATTATATATTAGGAGGCGTCATGATCTCTCATTAAGTTCAGCTGGACGGCTGCCCCCCTTAGACCAAATCCCTAGGTACGCCAATGATCACACCTTATAATAATGAACTTCAGAAATAAGCAGTACCTTTCTACTTAAATTATAATTATATCATATACATATGTGTTTTACTGCTTGTACATAAATAATGAAATAAATGATTATTGTGAAAGTAAGTAATTCTGCACGTCTGTATGTTATCTCATCACGACTAAACCACAGAACCTATCGTAATGAAATATGCAATTTGACAAAGAGGTAACCTGGGACATACGGAGAGACATAGGCCACTTTTCATCCTGAATATTTATGCCTACTTTTTGCCTATGGCTTCGCTCTCGTGGATGTTGAAATACATCCCATGGGGACGTACTACCGGGATTAAAGTACCCTATATTTAAAGTAACCTATACAGTGTGAGTCTTCATAAAGTGCACATATTAAAAAGGGTGAAAATATAAACAGTTTTATCGACGGAAAAAATGTCAAAAAAAATCTAAAAAAAAATTTAATTTTTAATTTTTTTTACTCTCGTCTGGGTACCCCATGCAAACAAACTGTTACTACTTTTAAACTAAATGTCATATTATAACAAAACAAAATTAATAATGATCTCTAATAATAGGCCAAGCTAATAAAGCCATATTTTTTTGAAAAAGAAACCTCATAAATTAATTATTCATGATTTTTAAAGAAAATTTACCGTTTTTACCATTTTTTACCATTTAAAAAAAAAAAAAATTGACATTTTTTCCGTCGATAAAATTGTTTATATTTTCACCCTTTTTAATATGTGCACTTTATAAAGACTCACACTGTATTCAGCATCTGGGGGCCTACTCTCTAGTCTGTCAACGAAAATACGAGCCCGACCGTGAGTAGTTCGATTCTTTAAAATGAACCCTAGTCCGTATTAGTGAATTTTTCAAAAGGGTTATAACACATCGGGAGTAAGCAATACAAATCGTGTTGTCATTCGTTCTTAGTTTGAGCCCCGAACTAATCTTATGTCCGTGGGTGATACAGAGTAGGAAACGACCGTAACTTCGACCAAAGGATAAACGCCAGACTCGTTCCCACACATCGTAGCAATTACTTTTTTTTTTAATATTTCTACTGTTTTTTCTTTATTACTATTTCATTAAAAAGATGAAAAACAAATAAGGAAACGAGAAGTTTCAAGACTTGTACACTCTAGGAACACGGTCTCGGCACCGAATTCAGATGTGCTGACCAGTTTCAGTACCTACTGGAACCAACATACATACACCCGCCAGTGCAGTTTAAAAAAACTGATTACTAAGCCTAGTACTTATTAAGATAAGGACTGTGCTTAACACTAGATTGCCCAAGGAAGTCATTTTGACTGCATTTTAATTTCAATTAAAAAACAATTAGGTACGTATATAATGACACAATTTCTTAGAATTTTGTGACTTTTTGTACAACATATAAATGCGTTTATTAATCATTGTAGTTACCTCCCCCTCATTCATTTCCTTTAGATATTATGTGTTTTATCTATATTGCCCAAAATTAGTCACTTTGACTGCATTTGGGCAATATAGGTATATATATACTAAGTTTCAGTCTTTCTAGTGTTAATAATCGGTTTTTTTAAACTATCTATCTATATCTTTATATACAGGGTTATTTTTAATTGGCTAGCTAAACTCCGCAGACGCGTTCAGTATCAATATCTAAAAACAATAAAATAAAAGATTTCATTCTTTGTTTGAGGTCCACGACCGCTGTTGTTACTTGAAGTATGAGTCGAGAAAAATGGTTTTCATATGAGATGAGATATCGATAAACCCATCACGTTTGCGAAGTTTACAAAAAAAAAAATCTGTTAGTTAGTCAGTTTAAATAACTGCGGTCGAGGGCCCAGAAAAAAAAAAAAACATAATCAATTTATTTTATTTTATTCATGATTTTTAAAGAAAATTTACCATTTTTACCATTTTTTACCATTTAAAAAAAAATTGACATTTTTTCCGTCGATAAAATTGTTTATACTTTCACCCTTTTTAATATGTGAAAGTTGTGGAATATTATTATTATTATTTTTTTTTTTTTTGTTTCAACATAAACCCATCGCGTGTGCGGAGTTAAGCTAGCCAACTGAAAATAACCTAAATTGGAGAAGGACCTCCTACTCAGCAGTACGCTCGCGACCATTAGAACAACGCAACGAAGCAGTCGGACAATATACTCTTCTTTTAAAAGCGAGCTACTAAAGACAGAAATAAAAAGAAAATTGTATTTTAACGACGGGACATTTGAATGACGAGGGAGGAAGGATATAAACTTTCAATTTGTGTCGCAAGTATTATGATGCGATGCCATTCAGATAAAGTACTGGGAATTTGAGGGCACGACGAGATGGTGTGACATAATCAGTCTACATTGTTCCCACTGCTAGGACACAGGCCTCCTCTGTTCGAGAGGAAGTGGAATAATCCAACACGCGAGCCCAGTGCGGGTTGGTAGATGTCAAATGTCTTTGAATTTTTAGTTTTAGAACATGCCGGTTTCCTCAAGATGTTTTCGTTCACCGTATTGAGAGAGGTTGTGAGGATATTGTTAACACAAAGTAACGGTTCGAACCTACGACCTACAACTCATAAGTCGGGGCCGTTACCTCTGGGCTACAACTGCTCCAGATAATGTTGGGTAAGCAGGTATGGTGCTCAACTCACGCCTTCTTCCCGTGCAGAAGTCTTCTTCTTCCATGGGGGTAGCCAGAAAATAGAGAACGCCACCTAACCTACTATTTTTTAACACACTTTTTTATAGTTATCATTATTTGTAGAAGTAGCTAATAATTTCGAGTTTTTTTGGCGTAGGAATTAATTTTGGGACTTACGACAGAAGCCGTTTTTTTAGGTCCGACGCCTCAATAAGACTATTATCAGAAATGTTCGCCTAGCAAACTGATCTCGTTTAGGAATAGTAACAATGTTAATAGCTTTGATTTTCTCTGCAATATTGAACCGAATGATGGAAATAAAATCACACTTATTCTTGTCCTGCCAAAACATGTACCCAATCTATCAGAAAACACTATTAATTACGTAAATTTCACAGTTCTTTTTACTAACATACAACTCTCCTAATCTGCCTAACCATTTCCCAACTACATATCTTAGGGTCGGCTTCCAGTCTAACCGGATGCAGCTGAATACCAGTATTTTACATGGAACGACTGCCTCATGTATCTCAACCCAGCTTCTGGGTGACATGATACCCCTTGGCAGGACTGGTTGTCAGACTTCCAGGCTTCTGGCTACGCGTAACGACGGTCAAAGATCTACAAATGACAGCCGCGACCAACGGCAAATATCAATCCTACGAGTATTACCCATTAATGAGGAGCTCATTCTTCTTTGACCATTGTACCAGACGCCAGCACATCAAGATACTACAATCTGTCAAATTTCTTGAATGGATTTTCAACTTTATCGCTAAAGCATAAGGTTCAAGATTGATCGTGAAAATTTGACAGTTTCGTGTAGCTTGATGTGCTGGCGTCTGTACGACACTTGAAAAATTTACCTGAAAAAAGGTGAAGCTAAAAATTGCTATTGACCTTTAATACTCCAACTCTTTTGTAACGCGGGACGTGGGTGTAAGGATTACCCTTCAATCCGCACTGAGCACATTAGATATTAAGTTTATGTTTACATTTTTAATTTTGATTTATTATTTTTATGAGGGGCCCGTGGCTAAATAATAACAGCCGCACAGGTCGATCGATCAGGTTAAGCTAAGCTTACCGCGATTGGTCTGTGGATGTGTGACCATCTTACATACCGAGACCGCTTCGTGCCTCGGAAAGCACGTTAAGCCGTTGGTCCCGGCTGTCATTCGTAGATCTTTGACAGTCGTTACGGGTAGTCAGAAGCCCGAAAGTCTGACAACCAGTCTTACCTAGGGGTATCATATTACCCAGTAACTGGATTGTGGACGTCAGATAGGCAGTCGCTCCATGTAAAATGCTGGTATTCAGCTGCATCCGGTTAGACTGGAAGCCGACCCCAACATAGTTGGGAAAAGGCTATGGTTTTTATTGTATTTGTTGGTATATTGGCGTGGCTAGCTGACAATATAGCAAATAATTTAATTTAGCGTTCTGTGTCTTGTAATGTTAATTACTTTGCATACGTTGTATTGTATTCATTCAAGTATTTTCTAACTGAACAGACAGCTGTGTCGCTGGGGAGTTTGTTGCGCCACTTCTTCTCCCCAGCGAAAGCACTACGAAGTGGTTAATCCACCACCAACTTTTGTTGGAGATCTAGATAAAACTTGACTGGTCTTTTTCAAAAGCTCGCTTTCTTTTCTTTTTTTCACGTCAGAAGGGCTTTACACAGGTGGTTAATTGAGAATTTCTTCTATACTATAAAAGAATTCCTTCAATTTAAATCTAAATGACCTAATTTTTGTACCTAGACCAACAATTTGCATGTCGTTATGTTATGATTGATTATGTTAAGCTACTATTATACTACCATTGTAAGAACTTTTGTAACCATATTTATCTGCAAATAAATCTTTGACTTTGAAAGCAAAAGAAAATGAACACCGTAGGTTATGATTGGCGTGTTTTTTTTAAATCTCAGTATTGCGTAGTGTCATAATCCAAAAAACCGGCCAAATGATAAAAGGTTTCGTAGTTGGAATGAATTTATCTCAAGAACAAACTTAAGATTGTAGTTGAAAATCATGTTCTCCCATACATTGCAACTGCAAACGTAAGTTGGTCGACATACAATTGCCAGTCCCAAACAGTTGCTAGGTCAAGCTACTTGCTACCCAAGCTTGTAATAGCAACAAATAATTTAGTACTCATGACTAAGTACTGCGTAAGTTGTAGACCATATTGTGAATTTATAAACAAGGAGTGCCGTGTTTATAAATTATGATAGACCTAATAGATAGCGGAGTATCGTTTGATTCAGTACGTAAGTGGGTCAACCTTGTTGAATAGCTAAAAGGATTTTAGATAACCTAAATTGTTTCTTGGTTCTATTAATCACAGGAATCTGTTGGGAGTGGAATAATTATGCTGAAAAGGGGATAATCCTTATTTCTTCAAACTCGTAAAAGGTAAAGCGGTACTCTTTCTTTTTTTTATGCCAAAATACCAATTTCCAAATACTCATTTTTGTAAATTTAATGTTCAGAAGGGGCATAATTCTTATTCGATGACTAAATGTTCATACACGTGCGGCACGCGTCAACGGCGGAAGCAACTGCAGTCGTCAACTCATTTCGACAGCTGCAGTTGACACCCACTCGTCTGAATGCACACTAACAGTAATTATCTAGAGTAGATTAGCTAGATATTTACTCTATTACCTATGTGTTAGAACATGTTTTTCGCAAAAAAATTCTTTGTGTGCTAAAACGGACATCAACTGGAAAGGCGTAGTGATGATAGGTGGAGTAAGGCTGTGACAGAGTGGCGTCCAAGGTCTGAGAGAGGAGGTGTCGGTCGTCTGGCGGCGAGATGTCTAGACGACATTGCGCGCAAATGACATTGTGCCATCGCGGGCAAAACCTGGACGAGGCTGGCGGGAATTGGCAAAGGAAAAGTGAGGTCTATGCCCAACGGCCCACAGTGGGTGAAGTCGAGCTGTGGATGATGATGAAGTGCTAACAGCATTGTGAATTTTAAACATCTTAACGACAAAACATCGACAGCACCATTAACTCGGCACATCACTACGCAGAAGTCAATTACACAAAAAGCCCATCTAACAGACTATTAATTTCACACCACGGATCAATGCGGCCCTGTTTACTTAATTACTTTTTAATTATCCGTCTAAAAACGGTCTGTTTCTTAATCGCACAAGTGGGGGATAATCGTCACAGCTCCGGGCAGTGTGGCCCTAAAAAGAGGTAACGGTGGTTTTGTTCGTTTAAGGATCACTGCATGTTTTGGGCTTGCCCATCTAGAAATGTACTTAAAGGAAGCCTTTTTTTCAGGAGTGGAACAGACGGTGGAGGACAAACACAACCCGCAAATGCAATGTCACCCGGAGAGCCTGGGTTTGTACTCGGTTGATAGCAATATACTGCATGATTTTTTTTACCGTCTCCTAATTTTTACAGGGTGTTCTACCCATGAATATGAATAACTTTCACTATGGGACCAACTCTGAGATCACGAAAAAAAATATCAGCTCTTTCATACATTTTAGTCAATTAGGTAATGAACTTGTGTATTAAACAGCAAATATTTTTTTCGTGATTTCAGAGTTCGTCCCATAGTGAAAGTTGTTCATATTCATGGGGACTGTTAAAAAATCATGCAGTATGATTGAACTTAGCTGGCAAGATGTACCGAGGTGTGCTTGATGTCACGTTATGTTGTGTGTTAGCAAAAACGTTCGCGATCTGTTTCTTTTTGGATTATTCTGATAATTTCTTTTTTGAATCCCTTTATGCGATGCGCGCTTTATTTGTGGTTATCAAATGTACAAACACGCTGAAAATATGTGTGTAAGCGCAGGAGCTCTCGGTACTCATCTGCCTAATCCTTCGGAGGAAACCAAACCAATTTTAGTGTTAAACTGCATTCAGAAAACAGTGAGATATTAACGAGACGAAATTAAGTCATTTTATATTTAGTCCCAATTTCTGAGGTTGAACACTCGTTACATAAAAACAAAACCGCTCAAAACTACGTGCGAATACAAGTACCTATCTACCGACGCACAAAAATTTATCGTAGGAAGAAAAACAACAGTCAGACACACTGCTACTAATTTGATAACTTTCCTATTAACCTAACAGCTTTTTAATTAACCAGTAAAAACAAACCGTTCTTCTCTTAATGGCACGTATGGGAAAGAACTTGGGAGATATATGGAGCGCTTGAGTTTGAAGTAACAAGTTCGCATAATGCAGTGAGTTAAAGTGGGGTTGAAGTAAGCTATGTGTGTTGTGTTATGTAAGTTACGCTGTTATGCGGAAATAGAGAAGGTCTTTTTGGGGTGAATATGGGATTACATTGTGTTAGACTACCATTATTAAGGAAGTAGGTAAACGACATATGTTACGGGCGTGGGAGTTTTTGAGGACACTAGATTTAGATTCATACATAATAGGTTCCTTAAAAATACTTAATGAAATCGTAATCAGCGGGGTACTTGCGCAACACACTATCAGTAGCAATGGGTTTCATTTTGACAGTTCAACAAAAGTCATTGCGTTATTTACGTAGCTAAGCAGACAAATAAATTGGAACATATGAAGCAATGGATCAGCAATATCCTTTAAAATATAAATTAAAAAAAAGTGCAGCCATTATTGTGCAGCTCTAGCATATAATATGTGAAACCAGGATAGTACTAGCTCACTATCCTAGCTTCAAACACTTGCCTCGTGTAAGCCGGGCATAATAGCGAATAATGGTGGATACGGAAAACTCGCAACTGCGGAGGTGGCAATTTATGTTCTTACCAAGTATCGGGAGAAAGTGTGTAACGCAATTACGATGTGGACTTAAAACTGTCATGTCCTGCCATATCATGTAAATCCCAAACCCTAAAAAGGGCAATGATACTTGGTCGCAGAAAAGGGTAAGGTAATAGGATCCTTGGACCGATTTAAAATAAAATCAAAGGGGAGACCAAAGGAAAGGCCGTTCTAAGAATTTCAATAATAAGTTTACTGTCGTTCATATATTGGAACGTGTGTTTTACTAATAATACCAGACACAAGTAATCACAAACAACGCTAAAACAGTAGTACCGTTACTAGGAGATAACAAGTATTTAAGTCTTAGTTTTTAAGTGGTAAGGGTGGGGTCGTATAGTAAAAAATAATATTTATGAGTCTGAATAAGAAAGACTTAGTGTTCAAATAGTATCGATTTGTTTTTGCTTTACTCCAACCATTATAACACTCTATATTAAGTTTCTCGAGGATTCATCAATAGGGAAATTGGCTTCATTTTGAGGTCCGCCATTACACGTTTTTTCTCACAACCTTCCTAAAGGTGCAGGTTATTTACATGCCTCACCAGGTACAGAATACCACTAATTCAGCTTTTATGACATTAATTCTGGCCCATAAGCGCTTATTTCACAATTTTGTGTTGAAATGAAAATATTGTAGTTTCACCAATTTTTTTTTTTACTTTAATATTAAGGACTATATTATTGGGTGTGTGTATATACCTAAGCATGGTACTATATTATATTTATAGTAGGATTAGCAACCCTAATCACAGCAATGTTACTTGGCCGCAAAAAAGATAAGATTTACCTCCCTGGACAAACTCTGGAGTACCTCTACGGATATTGACTGCAACTATGCAGACAGTTGTTTTAAATGAAATTTTCACGATAACAGAGTTGATCCCTCATTAAAAGTAACACAAAAATCTCAGTTTTGCAGAACTCCCATCTGCATTTTCGATCCACATAAACGTTTTTCTCTAATTACAAGACTTCCATACGTTACCATGCAGTAAAAGCGCATATATATACTAAGCATTAGTCCTACCCAGTTAAGCCGTGTTCTCTTACAGGAAAACTACAGGCGTTATTAATGAGGTGAGGTGCCTTGCATTGCGAGGCGCCTATTTCTTAGTTGGGACCAACTTAGGACTTTATCCTGACGTCGTCGGCGGCATATTGCCAGAGTGTTATCTGCTGGTTTTCTCAAGATAACGTCAATGACTACTGCGGTTGGTCTTCATTTGTTTATTTCTTTGTTTTTTTTTGGTGACTTTTATAAGTGGTTTGTGTATTTCAAATGTTGATCCTTATTCTATTCTGCCTGCGGGTTCGCTCGGTCGGAAATTATCCCACAGGAACGTACTAACGGGAAAAAAGTGTCATATGTTACTCCAGGTTATAAACTGTTTCAAATTTCATCCAAATCCGTTCAGCCGTTTTTGCGTGATTGAGTAACAAACATCCAAACATACAAAATTTCACATTTATAATAATTATATTATAGTAGGATAGTAGGACAAACGATACAATATGTATCACTATCAAGGTAGCGTGATGTAGCATAGATTTTTAGGAATTCCTTGGCTAAACTATAAAGAATGTCTCGATGCTTGGAAGACATACGTGGGCGAACCGAAGGACTCAGCTTGTGATATCAATAAAAGTTAAACAGGTTACATGTTTACGAAGCTCTACAAGTTTTCTGTTGTATTTACTATTTCTTTATCCTTTAAATATTTCTTACATTATTTATACTACGAGTAGTATGATATATTTTTTTGCAATATTTGCGTCTTCTGAGATTAAGAATTGAATTTATAGCCTACTAATACGGGGTGTCCGAAAAGTCATGAATTACCTCTTACCTGCTGATGGGCCATATTGAGATCCACCAATAAAAAAAATGACCTACCAATAATTTTTTTTTTTCTCCAGGGCCGATCAAAAATAAGGTAAAATTTTTTTTGGTGAAAATTTTAAGTTTGAACCTAAATTTTAGGTATTTAAAAGATGATATCTGTAACTTTCTTGTATTCAATCGATAGTAGGATGATTCAAGATGAAAATAAAAAAAAAACCTGTACTCGAAAAAGTTTTCATTCGTAGAAATGGCATGGAAAAAACTGACCAAAGGTAGAGATTTTCCAAAATTTCATTAATCAGCAGGTAAAAGGTAATCCATGACTTTCCGGACACCCAGTATTTAGCACCAAACACATGTTCTTACAACAATAAAGTATAGTTTTACCTCCAAATGAAACTTACAAACAACAAAACATCAACATAAGGCTACTAACATAAGGCTACCTTTTTATGAGGCGTCAAGCCAACCCTTGTGATACTCAAAGAAACATAGGTTCGCCACCTTTGTCAAATCACTCGCCATAAACTTTTTTATTATAAAAGGTACCCAAAACACATTAGTTAGCCTGAAGGGTTGTTGTGCGAAATAAAATGATACATCGTACCGCCGATTCTAAAAATAGAATCTCTGAAAAGCCAACGTGAAACCGCGCCAGTATTCCACGAAGGGTAGGCAGAGATGTAGTGGTGGCCCGGTGATAACGGCCCCGACTTACGAGTTGTACATTTACAGGCAGGCATTTTACTTTGTATAAATAATAATAATATCACCACTGCATGTCCTAGAACCCAAAATTCGAAGACATTTACCAACACACACTAGGCCAGCGTGGTGGATGACTGCTCACTCGCTCTCACAGAGAGGAGGCCTGTGTCCCAGCAGTGGGAATATTATAGGCAGATTACGCTAGGCAGTGATGTGTAGTACACCCACATTTCGCAGTAATGTTTAAGTCCTCAGTAAAGACCCTTATGCCTTAACTCAGGCATAAATCCAAACCTCGGGCTACTAGGCTGTCTTTTAACCCCTTTTTTTTTGGGTGGGAAATTATCAAATAACTTCTCCCGCTCTGGGCGGAGCGGGAGGATGTGTCAGACTTTTGCTGACTAAAACCCACCCGTGTTCCTTCAGTTGCCTGTGACACGGTAACTCTTTCGAACAATCCGCGACCCTAGCAGGTCTTTTAACCCCTTGGGTACATTTGACGTCTGAGACACGCCATTCACTTTTTCCGCTAGGATATTTTCTTAAATAAATCCGTAACCAAGGGGTTAAAAGATCGATAAGACCGCCCATCGTGTCGCCCTTTACATACTAAAATTTCTACATTGATATCTGTAACTAACTTGCCCGCAACAAATCCGCGTGAAATTTCTTGTTCCCCCGACTCATCTCGTTGCATCGGATCGCCTGCCCGCGCGTTTTTTTCTTTATTTTTGCTTGACTCCTAAGAGTCCTAGCGTGACGTTATTGGGCTATCAATAGCAAAACGAGTTTTTCAAATCTCACTGGTAGTTCCAGAGATTAGCACGTTCAAACAAACAAACTCTTCAGCTTTATTACTTGTATAGATTTATATGGTGCACATAATAGTATATTCTATTCTACTGAGAAATTCTCATTAACTCTTTGTTCAACCTAGTAATTGAACCCGGCGTGACCTCTGAACGTGCGGACGTTCAGAAGTCACGCCTGCGACATTTGAATGTGATCGCCCACAGTATTTGTACACTAAAAATTTAATATATAAAAAATAAATGAAATTTATTGTTTTTTTTTTGTGTCAAAGAATGATAATTTTTATTATTTGAAGGATAAGTTGAGAAAAACCGTTTTATTTTATTTTATCGTGTTTAGATATCACGTCTGTGAAGTATACACAAAAAAAAACAGATTTTATAAACTGATATATCAAGCGACAAGTGTTACCTGCGGTAGATGAAACAAAAAAAAATCAAATTAATTTCTTATAGGTTTTATAATGTTTAGATAATATATACCAACATACGCATCACGTCTGAAAAGTTTCGCTGGCTAATTTAATTTGACCTTGTATAAGTGATTTTACAACAATGTAGTAACCGATAGAGCATATTTTATTCAAATATTTACGAGGCGTTTAAACCTAACAAAAACCGCTGCAAAACATTTTTATAAAGGAACAAATTTTACAAACTCTTCAATCTGAATAGATCAAAGAGGGTAGGAATCTATTGGTATTGAAATCCTTCTATCAATAAAATACACATAATAACGTACCGTAGACCCCTCGTAGAATTTCCATCGCACAAAAGAACTATAAAGACCCTTCGATATGTATCTGTAGGGACTAGATTGAGCGGTACATGTTGATAAGCAGTAGCGATAGAACACTAGCGTTTTTGCCACAAAGTTTGAAGCTGTAATTCTAACCAAAGATTTCGTTTTCCATAAAGGACTCATAGAGGGTTTTCTTCTTCTCCGTGTCGCTGCCATGACTATTTCAGATCTTGTTGGATCAAAACTGCGCCACTTCAACGGTGTCGTCGTTGGTGGCAGCGCAGAGGTCATTTTGATTGCATGTTTTGGGACACAGATGGCAGGATAGGAGGGGGAGCATAGTCCTCAGCCTCTGCCTCATGTTCCGAGCCGCCATAAAGGTTGAATCTTGCTGAACATAATGTTTACTCCGCGAGTTCGTGCTAGGCCTGCAGTTTGTACGGTCGTGTCTGCGGAGCTGTGCCAGACAAAACAAGAAAGAGACGGAAGAAAAGGTTTATTTTAGTGCGTGGGATTCATTAGCCGGTTTTATATGTTATCTAGTTTTATACGTAAAACAATTATGTCCTTAATCCTAGTTTGGATACGGCAACAACTCAATTATTCATCGTTTGCTTTTACTCCGTAACGTTTAATTTAATCTAGGTGGGTTGAATAAAACCAAGTTTTCCTAGCACTAAGTAACTGGTTGTTAGTAGTAAATAAATTAGTAGAAATAGCTTTTTAGTACTAAGCTAATAAAGAAGCTCGCTTAGCTAAATAGCCATTGCTAATGCCTTATTTTTTTTACTGGCTCTAGATGCAAACACCCCTATTTTGTTGGCTTATGGTGGGTCCACACGATACAGACTTTCATACAGACTACAGACTTTCATACAGACTTCTATAGAATTTTGTCTGTGCAACTAAGCAATACAGACAAACGTCGGTGTGATAAAAAGTCGCACAGACAAAATTCTATAGAAGTCTGTATCGTGTGGACCCACTATTATTCAATTCGCACGAATTTACTCGCACGAAAAGTGCAAATCGTAAATTAACTTCGTGCGAGTCGCTTAAGGAAAAAAAAATTTAAAGTGATTATTCGCACTTTTCGGGCGAGTAAATTCGTGCGAATCGACTAATAAGTCGTAATACGTTTTTTTTTTTTCAACCAGTATCTTGCCACCGGTGGTACGCGCCGGCGTGATCGTGTTAAAGACTTTATTTTTCCTGGATTACTTCGCAGCACTTCGAGTAGCTCGTTATCCTAATTTGGTCAACCCAACGCTTAGCTACAAGCAACACCAGCACGTTAATGGAGTTTCAATATCTAATTTAATTTAACCCTGTATAAAAGAATACAAGCAAAAAGGACAAAAACAAAAACACCGATAACCCGCTTCCGCTCCCCGCTCCTCTACCCCAACTAAGTCCCAACCCGACATCCGAACCATTTACTAGGCACCGAGCGAATGCAATGATTATTACGTGCGATGGGACTGATGAAAGAGTTCCTTCTCCATAAGAATGCTAATGTTTTCAAAAAGTTCGGGTAGTCTCGAGATTGCCGGCTAATATTTTGATGGCATCGGAATCTTCCTATTTTTCGGGGCAGTGGAGAAGGTGGGTAAACGTTTTATGGTTTCCGTAATATCTTGGGAGATGAGCGATGTAAGGGGGAATTTGTTCCGCTAGCTTTAGCTGTGTTGGCGCTGCCTATTATGATTGTAGTACAAAATGCCGGGAATAGGGAATTTTTCTCCCAGAATTTTTCTCTGTTCATAAACTTTGTCTTTTCCCAAGGTACACGCCTGTAGCAATTGATATCTGATTAAGCCTATAGATTGACCTTTATTACATTTTTTTTAAGGAAATGGAGCAATAACCGATGCGGCGACGTTGATATCATAAGGCCACGTTCGCACGGACGTAAAAATATCGCGGCGGGATTTTATCACGCACTGGATTTTCAACTCTGTGTTGAGTCGAGCATTGAGAATCTAACAGAGCGCATCCCAGCGCAACAAAAAACACTATTGGATTTTCAGCTCTCTCTCTTACCAGTGCGTAAAAAATCTAGTGCGCGAAAAAAAATTGCTTCGAGATAAACACATATGTCCCTGGGCTTACATAGGTACTAGACCCATTTTAAGTATTGTCCAGCCCATTTTCACCCACCTCTGGATTAAAATGGCCGCCTGAGGGATTTTCTTTCGTGCCCCTATTCGAGACACCGGATATTTTAACGGTATGGCAATCAGTACAGAAACTTTATTTCCGCTTACCCCAGGGAAATTCATGACATAAAGAAGCAATATCAAACGGATTAACTAAAAGCAAGCGATATTAAAAAGGGGCTGAAATTCCTATTGGGGTTGAAATAACCTTGTATTGTACTTTAAATTGCGTATTCAATGCACTATTATGCAGAACAGGCTTCCTCACTTAGCGCGCAGTAAAAGAAAGCAGTTTTATGTTGTGTTTATGCTATGCAAGTTGGAGAAAAATAAATAATATGATAACGAAAGAAAAGTTACTAGGACTAGTTTATCTATACCAATAATAAAGCTGAAGAGTATGTTTGTTTGTTTGAACACGCTAATCTCTGGAACTGCCAGTTGGATTAGAAAAATTATTGTTGCATTTGACAGCCGAATTCTTGAGGAAGGCTATTTAACAATTTTTAGGAGCCGAGCGAAAAGAAAAAGTCAGAAATAACACTAAGCAAGCAAAGCAGCAGCTGAGCAAAATCGAACGCTAAGCAAAAACGATGTAATAGCGCGCGCGGGCGATGCGATGCGACGGGGTGGGAGGGGGAACAAGTAATTTCACGCGGACGAAGTCACGGGCAGAAGCTAGTATTGAAATAAAGGCAAGAGATTGACGATTACCTTACGATGCAGATTCAACTATGTGTTTATTCTTGTGACAGGAAATTAAATAATGTCAAACGGCTTGGCGCTGGCAAAGTATTTCCTGTTGTTAACATATTAATTAAAAGTCATACTTTCTAATCAAATGCAGTATAGCGTTGGTTGTGTTGGCAATTCTGAAATAGTATGTTTGAACTAATTTAACTTTAAATAAGCCGAGAATTCGTGTTTCGTTCCACACTAATAGCCTGGCCACGACTTTTGGCTTAGCGGGAAGCGGCACGGCAAGCGGCGCGGTGTCGGCAGGCGGGGCGTTGTCCATGCCACGTACTGCTCAGTAGAGTTAGCGGCAGCAACCGAGGTGGACGTATTTAGACATATTTTTTATTGACATGACGTTATCCAAAGTAGCTCTTCTTTGCCTCGAAAGCAGTTCATATTTTAAGCAGGATATTTTAAATATGAGGGAAGGAGTGCACGAAGTAAATAAAAAATAATCGACAAAAAATCGCGCAACAATCGCCCCGCGCTAAGCTAACGCTGATAGCGGCAAGGTCGTGGCCAGGCCGTGAAGGTGCTTTTTAGCACAAGTTTGAAGAGTTTTATATGTTGTACTAGCTTATGTACGCGACTTCATATGTAATGCTTCATCTGCCTAGCCTATTTCCAACCCAACTATGTTGGAGTCGGCTTCCAGTCTAACCGGATGCAGCTGATTACTACTGTTATTCAGCTGCATCCGGTTAGACTGGAAGTCGACTTTTTACATGAAGAAAACAACACATTTTCAGTTTATTTAGCTAAACTCAACAACTTATTTTTTTAGATTACTTGTGCGTATAATTTCTAGCTCAAATAAGAATTTTTTAATTGATTTAAGCCCCTTTGGCGTCAAGATACAACCCCTAATTACTGTCCCATGGATATCTGGATGATTAAAAATGAAAAACAAAAACGGTCCACGATTCCGCTTTAATTAGAAAAGTTGTACGAAGGGATATTTTGGTGTGGCGTTTAAAAAAGTGCTCTTTTTTTAGAGACCACAACAACGGAATGAACTGTCAACCTGTTTTCCTAAAGACGGTTGGATGGACTTTGCTGTCATACTGAACAGGCAACGGACTAACAAAAACGTCAATCACGATAAGCGGATTCGTCTGCTGTACTTAAGACTTTAGCTAAATGGAAATTGAGTCTATCTAGCTTTAGATGTATGAGTAGCCGTGCCCGCGACTTCGTGCGCGTGCATGTCAGAAAATAAATTGGATTTCGTTTTTTGCTCAGAACCGTGATTCTGTTTCCACAATAAAAGTAGTAAGTTACTTCTTATAACATCCGCTATCTGCCAGTGAAAGTTCCGTCAAAATCGGTTCAGCCACTTCGGAGACTAACCGGAACAAACAGACAGACAAAATTAAAAAAAAAAAATGTTATACGTACTGTACATACTTTCATGTGCAGTTAGTAAAAAGCTGGTATTTTGACAATACAAAGGGACACTTCAATTTTTGTATAGATGTGTATAACATTCGTCGGCAATAAACCTCACACCGTCCAATCATCCTAACTCGGTGGCTTATGTTGACTATGCTCTGCTACAGTGAGATACTGAAGATCATCGAGCGAATATCTTATGGATTGGGTAGAATCTCGAAATTTTACTCTGGGTGACGGCTGAGATATGTATGGAAGATAAAAAACGCGCCACACGCGTAACCTCCGTTTTTTTTTTTATAGTCAGTTAAGACATGCTGCGTCAGAACCAAACAAATTGAGATAAGGGCGGTAGGAATTCTTCTTCAGTATATCATCATCATTCAATTCACTTATGATAAGTAAAATACACACACTAACAATTCCTCAAACCTGAATCTGCATAAAAATGGATCGTTTTCAAATAAATAAAAATACTTCGCGTCTCATAACTCTATTTCATCCCCTCAGCGTCATTTTATCGATGTGCAGGCATATCTTGCGGGGGAGCACCCCAACTTTGCTTAGGACTTGACTTATTGTGCGGGGTCCTAAGTGGGGGTACAAAACGTAGGGTAGATTCAAATTTATCGCCGATACGCGTGTATTTATGTGGCACTTAAGTCGGTTTTGTGGGAGGAAAAAGTTGTAACGATGACGGGGTAATGACGAATGTTGTTGAGTTGTTGAAGACGGACTTTTGGGACAAAACATTGTAGTTACATAAACAACTAATGGGTCCGAAATGAACCTATTGACATCAACAACATTTTTATGTGTCATCATCATCAGATGATGATACGACCCAATATAGTGGCTTCCAGTCTAACCGGATGCAGCTGAATACCAGTATATTACATACATGAAGCTACTGCATATCTGACCTCCACAACCCAGTTAATGGATAATACAATACCCTTTGGTAAGACATGTGACATGCATACAAAATTATTACGTGTAAGGTATAAAAATCTGTGAAAGTGTGCCCAACCGTGGTGCATGGCATTGAAATGAAATGTTTATTTCTGTAGTTAGATCTTTTAAGAAACTTTTACACGTCAATATTTTAAAACTAGAGGGCGCCGGCATTTCCTATCAAACTGATCCCTGAAAAGAAATGCCGGAAAAAAATCAGAGGTCTCTTTTAAAGTCCAAACATTTTTATGCCAGTCTGACAATGCGGGGCCATTTCTGGAAGGGCCTTTTGAAGAAAGAGCCATTACAGTTTTGAGTTGACCTGTCCCAACAGACGGCATTATCAAATAGAGGACTATAACCAACAGTGGGACATTGGGGGGGGCTTTGAATTATGGTGATGGTATACACAGTAGGATAAAAGAAACATTCATTCGTTCTCGGAACGTAAAAAATCACTATAAATATTTCGTCACATAAAAGTAAACGAACTGAAATAAAAAGACTTATGTCAGCTTACAATAAGCTTCTTTCATAACACGCATGAAGTACTTTTTGTTAGTTTTAATTATTTTGAGACAAGGGTAAAAGGCAACAAAAAATTGGTTTGCTTTCAGTAAATGAATAAGCTATTCAAGGCTTTACGTCTAACTGAAATTAACTTTACTTTTTGGCCTTAACAACTCTCATTTATTTTCGTTGCTTTATATTTAGTATGTATGTATAATTTATGTATAATACAGGGTAACTTGTAATGAAGGCTACTCAATTGGAGTGTTTAAAGAAAAGTGAATATTTAGTAGCGACTTCTGGGGAATTCTCAAAAATACATAAAAATCGGGTTTTCTCGAATTCCATGAATTTTCGCCTAGGTTTTATGGGGTGCTTACTTGTTGCAAATTGGTCTATCACGTCCTGGAAGGAATACGTCAAATTACAAGTCAACTTTTATATTATTTTGGATGTTTATATTAGTGTATCTACTTTTTGTATATTTTCACAAACGACAGCCCCGTTTTATGTCCAGGAAAATCTAACAAATTCTTCATATCAATATTTTGAAATCCGACGGATAGTTGCAGAGATTAGCGCGTTCAAACAAACAAACAATTTCTTCAGCTTTATTATTAGAATATCTAGATAGTACAAATGTTGAAGCCACACTACGGAGTTTTTGCAAGTACATGTTTTTACCGCGAACCCTAATACAAGAAAATGAATGATGTTATGTATGCAATTTGTGATGAATGTGTGTAGTAACGCTTATCGCGAATGTAGGAATGTTCAGTGAAGTTCCGTTGTAGACTAGGGGGGAAAAAGGGTGATTTTGTACCTACCAGGGGTACCTACACACAGTCTGCTAGCTATATAAGCAGGTATACGACGTTGGACAATTTTGTGAACTTGGAAGTCATCATAGGCTGTTATTTTTTTGATGGAAGCTACGCTTGCGGCGGTCGGTCCGTGAATGGGTTACCATCTTTATATACCGAGACCCATAAGAATTCATTTTATATTAGACCTTTTTTTTCGATTATTATTTTACTCCGAATATAACTAAGCTTTTAACCCGACGCGGATTATTAACGGAGATTACGCTCCAATCCCACATAATCTCTTACACAAGCAACTTTGCCAACAACCTTACTCTCGAAAGTTCAACAAAATAGGTGTCTTAGCTGAAAACGCCTGTTCATCAAAATATATTTTCTCTGACGCGTCTAACCAAAAGTAATTTTGCAAGATGACTTTTGTTCAGTAGAATAAGCCTAGGATGAACAAATGAATTGTGAGCCTGGTTAATCTTAGGATGGCTCTTATGCCATGGTTTGTTGATGGGACGATGATGAAGCCAGAAATTAATCCTGAGTTAAGGGAGAAGCGCCAGGTTAGTCCGCGAAACTCAAATTTTCTTACGTTTTTTGCAATTTGCATGCCAGTGTCACGTTAAATGTTTATTAAAATAAAATTCGCGACCGTAACAAATATGACTTTATATAGGTAATAATAATCATTAAAATCATAAATACAACTCTTTAAGTATGAACTTAAAAAAAAATAAAATAGAAATAGTAATTCAAAAGAATAATATGAATTATTCTTTTGAATTACTATTTCATGGAATATGAATAAATAGGATTATATGAACTTAGAAGATTGTACTGATGATTTTAGTGACAATAATAATTCTAATTAATATGAATAATGATTTTAATGATAATAATAAAACGAGGGGCCCGTGGCTAAATAATAACAGCCGCACAGGTCGATCGATCAGGTTAAGCTATGCTTGCCGCGGTTGGTCTGAGGATGGGTGATCATCTTTACATACCGAGACCCCTCCGTGCCTCGGAAAGCACATTAAGCCGTTGGTCCCGGCTGTCATTCGTGGATCTTTGACATTCGTTACGGGTAGTCAGAAGTCCGAAAGTCTGACAACCAGTCTTAGGGTATGGTATTACCCAGTAACTGCGTTGTGGAGGTCATATAGGCAGTCGCTCCATGTAAAATACTGGTATTCACCTGCATCCGGTTAGACTGTAAGCCGACTCCAACGTAGTTGGCGAAAGCCTAGGCAGATGATGAATGACAATAATTCTGTAAATACATACTTGAATAAAATTTTGTTCAAGATACAATATGACACACACACACATCATCATCATTTCAACCCGGAATCACCCACTGCTGGGTACAGGCCTCCCCTTTCTTCTGCCATACTTCCCGTTTCTGTGCGTCTCTCATCCAGTCCAGGTGTTTCCCGCGACTTTGACGATATTGTCAACCTAGCGCGCTTTTGGACAATCTGACATTGACCTGCAAATTGCAAAAAACGTAAGAAAATTTTAATGACGCGAGCTACCTACCGCACCCCCCTTAATATGGAAAGACCGAAATGTATTAAAAGTGTAGCTAAGAAATCTTTATAAAATGTTGTTACTTTGAAAGCGAAATTGCTATTTAGCAGTCAAGTCTTGGCAGTATTTGGCAAAGTTCTCTTCGGGGTTTTGATGGTAATCTGTTTTATAGCAATTATGTTATTCTTAAGATTATTTGAAGGTTGCTCGGTTGGAGATAATCTTTGGAAGTTTTGGAGATCTTAAACGGTAGGATTATTTGCGAAATCATTATTGGGATATAAATCAAATGAGTTGTTGAGTTTTAAAAGTGAAAAATATACATATATTTAAAGCTTGTCAATAAGAAATGATTTTCAGTGAGAGATTATCCTATTTAAAGTTTTAAAAATGTCTTGTTTTTGGATGATATTTTTCTTTCTTGAAACATCTATACTAATACTAATAATAAAGATGAAGAGTTTGTTTGTTTTAACGCGCTAATCTCTAGAACTACTAGTTAGATTTGAATAATTATTTTTGCATTAGATAGTCCAAGTCTTGAAGAAGGCTATTTAACATCACTCTAGAACTCTTAGAAGTCGAGCAAAAAGATAAAAACTATGAAGAACGCTAAGTGAAAACGAAGTAATAGGCAGGCGATGCTATTCGACGGGGTGAATCGGGAGAGCAAGAAATTCCATACGGACGAATATATTAATATTATAAGTATCGACTCAAATATCATCAACCCTACAGTGCATAGTGTCCCTCCCACATATGGGACATACCGAAAAATGTCTTATATTTTAAAAATCGATGCAAGTAGCGTGATCTAGTGTTGACAAGATTAACTATTATGTATTTGAGTTTCGAATTTAGTACAATATTTTTGGATAGATCTGTAGATAAACATTTATTTATGTTTTCTTCAAATCGGTAGGTACTTTGAATACGATTAACGAGCGGCGTATAATAATCGCAAAAAAATGATAAAATTAAAATGATAGAATTTTCAGGGTCGAAATAATTAGTAGAGGTATGTTCATGTTCATATTTGTCATTTTACGTGTAATCTTGTATATTGTAAATTTTTTTAGAGAAATGGCATCATATTTGCAGGCTAATGTATTTTTTAAACAGATAAGAAAAATCATGCGCTGTAGGGTTAAGTTATTATAATCATGAAAAAGTTGGACCAAAAAACGCTGCCAAATATCAAAACTACCAAAGCTTATAATAAAAACTCATAGCACGACATTTTTAATAACAATTACACACGAACATCATTGTTATGACACGAATAGAAACAGTTGGTGAATATGAAAAACATATTTATAGATACTGGACACGTTCATCTACCGTTCACCTGTCGACCAGTGCAAGAGACCCGCCATTTCTTTCAACAACCCTAAATTGCGACGAATAAAGTTGTAACTTCACTTACTGAGCTCATATTTCACTGGTCGTGTTAGTGTAGTCACGAAGTATACGAACACGGTAACTTAGATCATATCTGAGTGGATTTATTTAAGTGAAGTACCGTTTTGCCGTTAAGATGGCGAAGGTATGCCCTGCCCGTTGCCAAAGTCGTGCTTTGAACTTTGATGCTGTACATTTTGGCTGCATGGAGTATTTCGTAGTTTCTTGTGTATAATTTTGAGGTAATATTTTGTCATGTTTTGTGGAGCGAAACGACGGCTTTTGGGGTTGAGATTTTGTGTACAAAATTTCATCCTGCGACTGCCTTAAACATAAATTGTACGCCTAAATGAAAAAAATGTTTGAGGAATAAAATATAAAAGCACAATTGGGGCTCATAATAATATTGTATAAAATATATTGTAAAAAATACACGTAAAAAAGCGTACAACGATGAGTGATTTCAATAACAAATTGACGTTGTATCACGCGTGACATTTCATATATTACGTCCGACATTCATACATGACGGTGGCGGTGAAAATGTTAAGCCCCTGCTAATTAATTTCAACGTAGGTCGGTTATAATGGCTTCCACCATAAGTTTGAATGGTCGCCAAGGACATATTAAGCGTGTTAATGGTTTATTTCCGCAGTTATCGTCATATTTGCGTCGTGGAACTCATGGTATGAATTTGTAGGCTTAAAGTTTATGGATGAAACAGATTTGTTTTATATTCGGAAAAATTGTAAACTTGAAATGGAAACTGATTTAACTTGGAAATTGAGTGCAAATATAATTTTATTCTCGGCCCAAAGTAATTTTTCGACGGAAATAACATGTTTGTAACAGTTATGTGGCTCACATTCACATATTATGTATAATTAACAGGATCCTATTCCCGGGTCGAGTCAAAATGTTAGTGGGGGTTTTCCATTTAGAATTTCTCAGTAGCAGCCCGGTTGACGGCAGTGGATGGCGGTCTCGATTTGGTGCCCAGTAGACGGGAATAGGCTCGCCCCCTGTGACATGGGACTTAAACGTAATGTGCGAAATGTGGGTGTACTATGGGTACATTTCTGCCTAACTTTTCGGGGATTAGAGGCGTGATGGTTATATTGTTATATCACATTCAATGGGACTAAAACCTCTGCCAAAAATGGGATAACGGCACCGATTGCCTTGTTCACAAACTAAACTAAATTTAAGTTCCGTGAATTTTTTCTTCGATTTCATTAAAAGGACAGAAGATAAATATTAGTTTAGTCTTGTCTTATTGAATTATGGCCATGCTGTAGAAAGATTTTTTGTAGGAAATTACCTACTTTCGGCTTTTTGGCCACCATGTATATGCTAGTTACACGGTAAACTCTGCTTACGAGATGCAGGATTTTGCGTGACGTCAGTATGACGCGTCGTTCGCATGTGGCGTTGTAGATACCACTACAGAACTTAAACTGAATTACAGGTGTGATGTTTTAATCTAAGATGGGAGATCGCATACGCACTACGCTTAGTTTTAAAACGCAAAATAATATTTTTTTATTTTTTTTTTTACTTTTTTTCTAAGCTTTTTTTTTAACTATTCAAAGTAACAACTTCCATTGCCTTAGGCATCTTCTGGGCACGCTCGTTTCATCATAGACCTCATCCATCGCTTTCCATCAGGCGTGATCGAAGTCAAGAGCGAGCCCATTCAGCGATAAAAAAAATATTTAAGAAAAAAAACTACGATCGTAAAATAATTCAAGAGAAACAGAATCTCATTTTTAATGATAAGGTAAATTAAAAAATCTGAAAAGTAGGACCTATAATGGAAATGGAACGTTTTTCGCCTCCCATTTCGCAGCTGTAACCATATTTTCCTGCGGTTTAATAAAATTGTGGGTCTCCCCGATAATTGGTAAGAACATAAATTGCCACCTCCGCAGTTGCGGGTTTTCCGTATCCACCATTATCCGCTATTATGCTCGGGTTACACGAGGCAAGTGTTTGAAGCTAGTAGTAGTAATATCCGGCTTACTATCCTGGCTTGGCATATGCTAGAGATGCACCCTAACTGCGTAACACACTTTCAATCTCAAACTGAATAATTTTAGAAAATATTTCTAATCCGTTGATTTATATGTTCGAAAAATTTGTCTGCTCAATAAAGTAAATAACGCAATGAGTGTTGATGAACTCTCAAAATTATATTACGTTAATTTTAAGCTAGTATGTATTATCGTTAGTAGTCCGTATAGTAAAATCATTCAATTGGATACTAGCTTCACTGGTCAGAGGGCTAGTACAAAAGCCAAGATAGTAAAATCGGTGGTGGGGGGCGCTACTAGTTTAAAGAACCCTATCCTATTAAACTATAATTCTAGCTTACTATTTTTCTTACTAGCTTACTAGCCCAAAAATGAGGACAGTTCTGTATACATGAGGCCAGAGTGAGTAGCTTGCTAGCACAATATGGCTGTCCTAGCTTCAAGAACTAGCCTTGTGTAACTCGGGCATTATTAAAGAAAAAATAATAACCCCGTGCCAGTGTGTCGATAATGAGAGCTTTGTGGACAAAAAAGCGAGGGTAGTACTTTATAAGAAATCTAATTTTGTACGTTAATAGTCCCTTCTTTTGTTGAATAAAATAAAATGATTTAAATTGTACCAACGAATGTTCCCTGATAACGCCAACGCCTACCGTTTGGGGTTGTTTTCTTAAGGTTTTCTTTTTAAGTATCTTTGAATTAATTAGAAGACTCTTTACTTTTTTTAAGTCTGAGTTTATGATTAAGTTATTGTTGTGTGTGACTGTTTTTATTCAGTGTTTTAAATGAATCTAGAAACAATTTAATGTTTATTTATTTGTTTTATTATTTATGTACACACAATAAAAGACAGGGATACGACATAATTATAATTTGAGTACAAAGTTACTGCTTATTTCTTAAGATTTTCTTTCCAACTGACTTGCGAAAGGAGAAGTGAAAAAGAAATGTAGACACTAGTGTGTTCGAACAAGAAGAGAAAAATATGAATATGTGAAGACTTCATGTTTGTCATATTAGTAAAAAGAAAGAAAAATAGTTTCATTTGTCA
The DNA here is from genome assembly GCA_949629135.1 of Eremobia ochroleuca. Taxonomy (NCBI): domain Eukaryota; kingdom Metazoa; phylum Arthropoda; class Insecta; order Lepidoptera; family Noctuidae; genus Eremobia; species Eremobia ochroleuca. The sequence goes on along the minus strand of OX451385.1, from coordinate 3,989,944 downwards.
CAGATACACGTGCATACAAAAAGATAATTATTTCTAGTTAATATTTTTCCAAAAGACCAAATGGATATTGATATATTCATTTGGTCTTTTGGAAAAATATTAACTAGAAGTATGCAAAACCCTCAAACTGCCCCGAAAGGTGGTAATGTTTAGGGTGCTATTTCACCCACAAAAAAGGCGCGTTGGCAAAAAAAAAATACGTGTCTCCTAAAATTTGATGGAGAGTAACATATATCAGCCACAAAAAAATCGGAGGTGACACGTCGGGATACCTTCCTTGTAAGTATAGGTACGAAATTAAATTTAAAAAAAAACAGTACAGCGTACAGTAGTACCTAATAATAATTCCATTTATTAAGACACAATTGAGTTTGCTAAAATTGAATTAATATTTTAGCTTTAACAAAATGCTGAAGCTAAAATTAAATTAGTGACTAATTACGTCCAACGATACAAACAAATGACGTCAGAAGTACCTAACTGGCAGAAAATAAATGGCATTGTGAGAAATAATTAATATTATTTTGAAATAATCATTCAAACTGAAGTAAGGCTTTTAGGCAGCGCTCACACCAAACGTATGAGACCACCGACTGTGAGAATGGGTGAAAAACAACGGACAGTTCAAGGCTCCCGCAGACAGGCGCGACGGGACTGTGCGACGCGATTCTGGTTGAAACATTTCCACGAAGTTTTCGTAGATTTTTTTTTTTACTAGAGTCGCGTCGCGCCTGTCTGCGGGGAGCCTTGAACTATCCATTGTTTTTCAGTGAGTCGACTCATGTCAGCTGCTAACGCTGTTTTTCATACATTATGAACTTAAGACCTTGGTCTAACCAAAGCGACCGGTCGCGCGAATACTCAGTCGTTGCGTTCATTATGTCACAATTTTTTTCGGAAAATCGGAAGGCGCCCTCTGCAGGCGCGACGACGCGAGGTTTCCCCGAAGCTTGTGGTCGCGTGTTCGCGCGACAATCGCTTTGGTTAGGGCACAGCCCGGAGCTCATTGGGCGGACTATACTATACGTACCAAACGTATGTGAACGTGACTTTAGACCTACAATTTGAGGTTTCTATTTACTTAAACAGCAGATGTAAAAGGTTCCGAGACTGGCTTTCGCAAATAATTATTTCAAGTCTGGTGAATTTTGAGTATTCATTTAATCTCTGTTATCGTTCCCACGAGAACTATCCCTAAACCATTTACAATTAATTTAAAATGAAATGTAAGTCAGTGTCTAGATTTTTATTATAGAGGTAGTTCAAAGAAGGCCTTCTAAGCCTTAAGTGGACTATTTATAAATTAGTACTTCGAAAATCAATTCTGGACATTATGTACTTACTGCTTACCGTCACGTCTTGGAATTTTTGCCAGGACATGCCGGTTTCTTCACAATATTTTCCTTCACCGTTTTAACAGCAGTGGTGATGAAATTTTTTACATAAACTAAACTATCTGGGTTCAAACCCACGACCTACAACTCGTAAGTCGAGGCTGTTACCACTGGGCCACCACCGCTCGACTACAAAGTAGAGTACAAAATCTGCAATTCAAAACCCTAAATCTCCCTACTTTGTCGTCCAAAAAAGCCTTAACAAAAGAGCAAAAGAGGGTTGTCTGTCTGGTTTATCCTGCGAACCGTGTAAAGGACTATTTGTTGAGCCGGCAGTCGGTAGTTCCCAGCGATTACGACACTGCCGACAAATTAAGTTCAATTAGGACCATCTGCTCTAGATACACTTGTTAGCATAGGACTCTGGCCTTTGCAAATGGTACTAATAAACCTATCTTTTTTTTTCTTTGAAGATGAATGAGGGATCTGTGGAGTAGTAGACTGTACGATTTTGTACTGATTTTTTTAATAAACATAGTTATCCAAATGTGGGTCGACTCCTTCGGGAAATTATTATGTTCATTTTCAACATAAATGATGTAAACACGACCAATATTTTGATTTAAAGAGTGCCCATGAAGTTTCTTGCCCGTTCTTCTCCATAGGACTACATTTTGGAATAGGTAACTAACTAGCTTCATCTGTCTGACTGACCGACTCCTTGATAATTCAAAGTTCAAAGGTGGGCGTTTTAGGGGACTGTCTATGTATATGCCTGAAGGCTTTTATTTAGGTATTAAATTTTGTTTACATTTTTTTTGGCCTTATTGTAGTCTCATTGTATTTATTGGTATATCGGCGTGGCTAGCTGAGACATGGCAAATAATTTAATGTAATGTTCTGTGTCCCGTAATGTCAATTATTTTGCTTAACTACTATTGCATAGAAGCAAGTTTTTTTTTTTTACCGAACAGATTATGTGCTACTGTTGAGTTTGTTGCGCCACTTCTTCCCGGTGAAAGCACTAGGAAGTGGTGAAGGGCGGGCGTTTTGGGGGAGTCTTATGTAATTTTGACGTTCGGATAGTGCTGATTCTCAGCCTAGTTAAATCATCAATCAATAATGACTTTATTTTACTGAATAATTTGTGACTTTATTTGGATTTTTTTTTAGTTTAATTGAAATAAATGTTTGAGTTCTAATTTTAGTTTAAAATAAAGACTGTTGTTGAATGTTTTTCAATAAATGTCATACTCGTAGCTGTAGTTAAGTTAAAATTGCACTAATATGTAATGTTTGTTCAATAGGAGAAAAGAGGACCCACCGAGATGGATATTTTTTGTTACTCTCATGTGTAAACACAAGACATGTGACATCTACAAATCCGCACTGGGCCCGTGTGGTAGTTTACAGCCCACTCCCTCTGGAATAGAGGTGGCCTGTGTCCCAGCAGTGGGAACATTATAGGTTGATTATACTATGTCTATGTGTAAAGTTATACAACGTGTAACATTAAATGCGCAAAACCTGAAAATAGTTTGATCAGAATAAAGAGCAGAATTAATTGAACCACTTTTTAATATAGGTCACATTTTTCAAAAAATCTTCACTAAAAACGTTGCCGTGTCTATTTATTAATAGGTCAAGCAAGCCAATGTCAGCGCGGCGCAGCGGCCCGGTGACGACTCCTCCCTCGATAAAGCGTCGTCACAGACGCAAAAAAAGACCAGAATGGCCAGTAAAACTAAAACAGCACATAGAACCTTTACAATTTTTATAATGACTTATTTTCTCTCTGAAATAGATCAATTGAATTAAAAATCAGTTGGGGTGTCTGAGGTTTTGCGCATTTAACGTTACACGTTGTATATGATGTACTGTTTAGGTAATAAATCACATAGTCCAAGGATTTTTTTGTACTTTACAATCGCTTAGTTGCTCACTAGAACACTCAATGAAAATAGGTGGCCTACATAATTATAACCTTAGAAAAACACAGAATTAAAATAAGCGGGACAAAAACAAACAGTTTGCCGCAGTACCACCCAAAAAGAGATTGCGCTTACTTAAGCTGGAAAGTAGTTGGCAGCTTAGAGCCAGGAGCATTTGGAGCGCTGCAGCGCTGAATTTCAGCACAACTTTCGTGTTAACTTACTAGTGACGTAATCTTGTTAGTGCATGACTGTGTAAGTACCTGCAACAAATATTATTTACATTAGTATCAAGTTTTAAGTAACAAGTTAGTGCTAAAGTTAGTAATTTTAGGGCTTCGTACCCAAAGGGTGCCAGCGGGACCCTTTTGATTACTTAGGCTCCGCTGTCAGTCCGTCTGTCACAGGGCTGTATCTTTTGAACCGTAAAGACGTAGGTAGACACTTGAAATTTTTATTAAGTGTAAGTGTGGCCACTTTAACAACAAATAATAACAATAAAATAAAGTTGAAAAAATAAAGAAGTCCTACAAATCAGATCAAATCGAATCAAATAGAAATAAAATCGAATTCAGGCATGATATAGTTATATTTTCCAAGCTGTTACACAAAAATTTGACCTATATTCAGCTACAGTTTACCGAAAACTTTTCTGAAAAATAAGGTGAGTTTTACCTCCTACGATTTCACAAACAATTTATAAAACCATCTCGCTATGCATCGTTTAGACATGAAACATAAATCATGTCTTTGAACAAAGGAAGCTTAAGATTTTGGTAAATCAGATCCGTAGACGGGAACGGAGTAATAATCGCGTTGTATCCGGTTCCGGAATCCGGGGTGTAAAGGATTTGTATAATTATAATACAAGGAATATTGTCAGTGTTGATTTTCAAATGGTTGGTGATGATAACGAGAAATTTTGGTAAGATAAGATAATTATTGGTATAGCTTTGTACATAAGACACGTAGAGAATGATATTGAGAACTGTGTGGTAATTGCGTCCCACCCATGCAATGACTATTGATCGCAGTGTCTTTCATTTTGACAGTTCAGTCACGTTCATTGCGTTATGTACGTTGTTGAGCAGACGAATTTTTAAAGTAAAAAAGTAATGGATTATGAACCTTCAAAACCCTTGGATTGGGAATGAAAGTGTGTACACAATAAGCCGGCCCGTATCGCAATTTGTTTGGGGTGGGCGCAACAAGTCTTTTTCTTCCATACTTCTCTATCAGTCGTCATCTCGGTAGTCACCCCCTTTTGTAACCATATCATCATTCACACAGTCAATCCATCGTTTCTTTGGTCTCCCCGACTCTTACAAGAAATTTTCTTCATTCTTCAGTATCACATGCCCATACCATGATAAACAATTAGGGTGCTGGTTATACAGGTTGAAATTGAAAACATGCGACAAATCGAAATGAGAGATTGTACTCATCATTGTGAACAACTTTTACTATGAGATAAAACCTGAAATCGCGAAAAAAACGACGACGATTCACGAGGAAGGTTTAAGTACATAATTCATTTAAGAGTTTGTGTAAATTGGCTGAAATATGACAATGATTGTTGAAAATGTCGGAAAAAATATGCCGACTGGGAGCTTTGCTGGAGTATGCCGCGTAAACCAATAGTGTTATATCAAAACAATTTAATAAATTGCGAAATTTAAAGTTACTCGTAATATATTAATGATATTTCATAAAAATATCAGTGTCAATTCTAGGAAGATAAAACGACTTAACCAAAACACATAACAGCATTCCTGCTCCATTCACGAACAATTTCGTGCCCTCAAAGACTTTGTGTCGGTCACAGCCACAGTACTTCAGTGTCAGACTGTTAGCAGTTCTAACGTGGCAATGTTTGACAAGCTCTTGTATGGCTGCGCCGAATACTGGAATACCCGAATACTGGCCGGACTATCGCTTTCACGACAGATGGGCGATGCACCTGGTGCGGGGTTGTATGTGTAGTCGGTTGGATAAGCGTCAGAAAGGGTGAGTTATTATAATTAGTGACTAAGCGAGTTAGTGTTTTGAAAGGATTACCATTTTTGGGTTAAGTTTTAAGAATTTTGCAAGTAGTTTTTTTTTTATGAAGTTGCCTACTAATGATATCTGTTGATCATGTAGTGGGTGAGTTTGCAAACATATACAGGATGGCACGGATGACGCGGATACGTTCCTTAACAAAAATATTTTTTAAGGTATTATGTTTTTGTATGGTAAAATATGGCTGCTCCTGTAATCATTTTGTAAACTTTTATAACGATATTTGCAAAATAAAATTATCTTTATCTTTATATTGTAGACAACCACAATAAATCTATACTACTTAATACTAATAATAAAGCTGAAGATTTTGTTTGAATGCGTCTCTAGAACTACCAGTCGGAATTGAAAAAATCTTTTTACATTTGATAGCCCGATTCTTGAAGATCACCCTAAAATCCTTAGCAGAAAGTAAAAAAGTGCGACAAGCGAAAACTAAGTAAAATGGGCAAGCTTTCCGATGCGACGGGGTGGGTTAGGGAAACAAGAAATTTCAAGCGAAAGAGTCGCGGACAGAAGCTAGTTATTTATAAATAAAATTCATAACAATATAATTTCACAACAAAAAGATACACACATTCATAAAACTAACTTTAAAAGCTTAATTTAATAACAATAAATTATTTAACCGCACTCAAGTTTTTATCCACATTAAAATCCAAACAAAAATATCTTGTTACAAACCTCTAACTACAAAAAATTTGAAGCAAGTCTGTCAACATTTCAACAATAGTTCGACTTTTTTCGCAAACTCTTTTTTAAACCGGCGAGTAAGTGAACAATGTGCTTTGGAAGGAGCAAAGTAATAATATCAGGGAACTTGTTTGTATGTGTGGTCACGTTCCTTACAGGGTAACTGAATTGTAAGCGGTTTTTGTTAAAATATCATGTAACATAAACATAACCGTCACACAATTAGCATTTGTATTATCAGCATTATAATTTTCCCACCGCTGGGAAACGGCCCTCCTCTCTTCGAGATGTAGTGGACTGTATTCTGCCACGCGGGTCCAGTGCGGGTTGGTAGATGTCACATGTCTTCGAATGCTTGGTTCCAGGGGCCAAAATCGACGGCATTTTTTTTTTTTTTGATAACCGACGATAACTTCAACGCAGGGGCGTTCAGAACCATGTACTGAAATCATGTTAGCAAGTTGCGCATTGGGGTTATTCCCTAAGTACCCCGATCCCAGAGCCCTCCATCCCGAAGGACCCCGATTTGTTTTTATCTTGATAAACTCAATTAAAAGTCAGCTTAGCTTAAAAGTACCGTCAGCAGATGATATGTTAAATACATTTTTATGACTTACTTTTAGACATATGTATTGTCCAGCCGGCCGTACTAGCTCTATTGTCTATTATAACTGGTTGGTGCCCGCTCATTATAATTTTAGCAACCCTTCTCGCCCGGCTGTGCTTCGAATTTGAAATAATTATTGTTGTCATACATTGTTAAATATAAGGTCCCATTAAAATAGGTGGACAAACTTTTACAAATCATTCAGACCACCAAAATAAGGACAATGGTAAAAAAAAAAAATAAGAAAAATGCATTAGATACTTTAAAAAAAAAAAAAATCAGTTAGCGAAAATGCACTAAACATTTTGGTTACCCAATGCATGAACACATCCATGTCTGCTATCTCATAAATTCTGATTCTACGAAATAATGGTCCAGGCGCACGTGGCCATGTCACCACCCGCCGGTTTCATTGTTCAACTCATGCCATCTCACTCTAACATAGCCCTTCACCGCGGGGATGCCCGGGGCGAAGGGCCGCTGACGTAAAATATGACAAATTGACAATGAAGCCATTTCAGTTTTCGTCGCGCAACCGAGCCAACAGAACATGTTACATGAAAGTCTGCGTGTGTGTTGTTACGTAGTTATCACAATCGACAACAATGCCTTATTACGCGTACAGCAACCAAGAATACTTGGAAATGGTCCTGTGTTATCGTGAGTGCAACGAAAGCTTACGACAAGCCCAAATCCTTTATCAAGAAAGATTTGGAAGGCGGCCGAGCCTCACCATAATCCTGAGAGCAGTACAGCGCCATCGTGAATGTGGCACCTTCATGCCACCAGCGGTTGACGCAGGAAGACCGCGCTATCCGGTGCGCCTTGAAGAAGACGTTTTAGATTTCTTTAGAATACACCCCACGGCGAGCACTGCCGATGCCGGTCGTGTATTCAACGTCAGCGATTTTTACGTGTGGAAGAAGCTCCTTCGTGATAAAGGCCACCACCCATATCATTGCACTCGTGTGCAAGAACTGAACAAAGTAACATTTTGTAGGTGGCTACTGCAACAACCCCAACGTCACATTCTCTGGACTGATGAATGTACTTTTACACGTGTTGGGTTATTTAACATACATAATTCCCATTACTGGACAACTATTAACCCAAATAAAGTGAGACCGGACTATTACCAAACACGGTTTAGTGTAAATGTGTGGGTAGGAGTGCTAGACAATAAAGTTTTAGGGCCTGTTTCTTAACCGTTTAAACAATAATACGTACATAGACTTGTTACGTAACGATGTTGAAACAATGTTAGAAGATGTACCCCTGGTAGTCTGGCGTGACCTCTACTTCCAGCATGATGGCGCGCCAGCACACTTCGCTAGAAACGTAAGAGACTATCTCAATTCTCGGTTCGGAGACCGGTGGATTGGTCGGGGTGGTCCTGTCCCGTGGCCTGCTAGGAGCCTGGACTTGACTCCGCTTGATTTTTATTTCTGGGGTCGTGCTAAAGATTTATTGTACGGTGAAAATGGACACTTAATAGCCAGCGTGAATGAGCTATGTACGCGAATCACCCTCGCATTTGAAACAATAAAAAGTGAAAGTGACACTCTTTTAATAGTGCAAAGAAATTAAACGCGCTCGCAAGTGCATCGCTCAAAACGGTAGGCACGTTCAACAATGAATGTAATTACGTACCTATCCACCTATCGTCGTAGAGTAAGTAGTATTTATATTAATTATTGTAAATAGGGCTGATTCTAATTTTTAACCATGACTGATTCAGTGTTTTACTGTTATCGAACTTTAAATAAATAAAAAAGATTCATAACACTACATTGTATCCACTGCGCGCTTGTTTGTTTACAACTTTCTGCATTTGCTTTAATACTTTGATAACAGTTCAGCACGCAATTAGACAGTCCAAAGCCTGGTAAAGTGTGATGGGAAATTAGAATCTTTTCTTTTCGTACCTAGACGGTTCATAATCATGTGTTCAAGGAAAGTTTATTCACCCCCAATATTAGCCTGTTTTCAAATTGCGCGTCTTAGGTTATTTATTTTCGACTTTATTTTAAGGCTCACAATGTTGATTTTTGTTTGACACTGACAACCGCGCTGCCCAGCACCTCGCCATATGTGTCGGCCCCAACAGTACTGGCCGCCCGAGTGCAAGTACCTACCCATAAGGATGGGTTTATTCTAGAGTGCCGGCTGTGGTGCCGAACAATTTATTATTTTCGATCAAAATAAAATCACTTAAATCATTGTTTTTTTTGCTTGGATATCTTTGGTTAGACGTACTGAACGCTGTATTAAAATTTGTCCAACTATTTTAATGGGACCTTATATATCTACATATTGTAACATTTATTTTATATTTTTGGATAAATTTTATTCAAACCGTAATTACGTCTATTAAAACCATGGTTCGACATTGTATGTACAAAATTTCAAATAAACTACTTTCGTCTGATGTATTTCAAACACCTACATTAAAACGCTTTTTATGTCGGCCGTACTGGTTGAAAACAATAGAAAAAAAAAATGTAATCATATCTATCGTATTCGGGGTTCTCCGGGACTGGTGCCTCGGAGATCAAGGTACTCAAGGAATACGAAAGCCCGCGCGTTGACGTCCCTGCCACCCTCACAAGAGTGTGACTTTCCCAAATACTCGCAACCGGCGTGTGTATATGAATGACCAGATATGATACGAACGTATACGAAGCAAAAGTATAGAGTATGCAAGGGTCGTAGCAGGTAACATTTCTGGCTACTCTTATGGAAGGAAGGCGTGAGTTTAAGAAGTGTAAGTATGTTACGTACGAGTATGTTACACAGATACTGACTTTTTCAATTTGAACATATTTAGGGTGCGTTTCCACAGAAGCGGAGCTGGGCGAAGCGGAGCAGAGACGTGCAGGTATCGACTAATCACAATGGTTGAAATCCTCATCGCGTCACTCGTCTCGTCTGTGATTGGACGATTCCTACACGTCTCCGCTCCGCTCCGCCCAGCTCCGCTTCTGTGGAAACGCACCCTTACACAGATCACCAACCCGCACCGGGGGCGCGTGGTGGATTTCGGCCCACTCCATGTCGAAGAGAGGAGGCCTGTGTCTCAGCATTAATCAGTCTATAATGTTCCCACTGAACATTATAGACTGATTAATGCTTATGCTACACAGATCACGAACCGACAAACACTAAAACAATGTTTCTCTACCACGTGATGATTGATTCACAATAATTCAGAAACATATTCAGAATGCATACATCATATTTCACCCCTGTCGCAAACATTCTAGCTGAAGTATGTCGGCACTTAAAATAGCTATGTTTAAATGAAGTCCGGGAACAAATCTTTACGTCTTTTTTTTTCTGCCTGTTAAGTAATTGGCAAACAAAAGAGGGGAGGAAACCGTTCAAAAGAAGACTTTTTGAACGTTTTATCGCTTTTGGAGATTATTTTCTTTCCAGTAGTATCTAGTTTGTTTTTTTTTTTAAGCGATTCTCACGAATTTACACGAGAAGAGTAAAATTTTTATTAAACGTGTATTTTTTCTTAAATTCATTCAATAAAATTCATAATATGCCAATTCGTTCAAGTCGCCTATAGAAAAAAATGATATTATTTAAAAGTTCATTCAACCCGTTTCGGGCGAGTAAATTCGCGCAAATCGACTAATAAGCATTTTTTTGTTTGTTTGAACACGCTAATCTTTGGAACCACCAGTTGAATTTAAAATACATTTTTTGCATTACACTGTTCAATTCTTGAGGAAGGATATGGCTATATACGTTCCAGTATAAAACTGATATACATCCGTTACCTCACAAATCTGGTCCAGTTGAAAACCAGCGTCAGGCAGCAGTTGTCTGGCATTTTTGCTGAACTGGGCCTTTTTGGCGCAGCCGTGAGGCACACCTTCCAGTTTAATCTCTAACATCGGACTTTACACTTTGTTATTTGATTTTTATTTGTTTTTATCTGATGTATGTCTCAGGTGTACTGTGTGTCTTACGTCTGTGCTAAATAAATGTATTTTCTTTCTTCTTTCTTTTCTTTCAATATAATATCACGCTATGACTAGCGCAAAATTAAAAAGTAAAAGCGCGGGCGAGCTTTGCGATGCGACGGGGTACATGTATCATGAAAGATGACACATCTTCATGACAAAAAGCTCAAAAACATTAAATTGTTTAACCGCACCTCAGTTTTTATCCACATTAAAACCCATACAAGATATCTTGTTCCAAGCTTCTGCAAAAAGTTTTGAACAAATATTTCAACACCTTTATAAATTGCTTGCATTGCTTACTCAAAATTAGGAACCTTCTAAACTCTTCTCGCAGAAGTCTTGTTCAAGATATTCCTCTAGAAATATTATTAGTAGTCAATTATTACTCATGTACAGACGCCAGCACATCAAGCTACTACAATCTGTCAGATTTCTTTAATAGATTTTCAACTTTATCGCTAAATCATAAGGTTCAAAGTTGATTGGGAAAATCTAACAGTTTCGGGTAGCTTGATGTGCTGGCGTCTGTACTATAGCATCCTTATATTCTATGTAAATACAAAGTAATTTAGACAAAAAAAAAATACCAAGGAAAACGAAAGTTCCAGCAAAACACTTTTTAAAAGCCAACTCAAAACTTCGCCAGCAACAATTTATTTTACGAACAACAACCGGAAACTTTTTCTACACTTTGTTTACATGATGTGCAAAATTATTTAGCGGCGGGTAGTGGAAAAAGTGGAGCATCATCGTTAGAGGGTAGTCAGAGATACTTGATCATTTGTCAGTCATCGTGAATAATTGACCCGATGCGTCCTCAATGGTACTTGTAAGAGGTAGGTACTTGTTGAGGGTCTTTAAGGAGGAATGGTTTACTAATTACTATGGAGCTGTCGGGGATCAAGAAGGCCCTTAAGGGTATTGTACGATATCAAGTTTGATAAAGGGGTCGAAAGGGCATGTGAAATGGGCGTTGATTCAGCCTATTTATAAAAAAAAAAAAAACGTGTGCGGTCAGGCGACGGAGCCTCGTCAGGGACGAAGTCCATTACGCGATACTCGCAAGCGCTAACTCTTATTTGAAAGTTTTCCAATCTTTCAAATAAGGTAAAAAGGAAAATCCAAGATGGCGGTTGCGAAAACATTAAAATTTGCAGCACCTTCGAAAACCGTGAAAACTATGTCTCGCTCTCTCGCATCACCTAACATAGCATAGTCCCATGGAGGGGCATAACGCTTTTTCGTTACGTGACGATTTCTACCAGTTTACTCCTACAGCAAGCCGCGTTAAAGAACTTCGTTCCAAAAAAACATTAAAATGATTTTTAACCACACAAAAACAGGCTAGCAAAGGTACTAGGTACCTTAAAGTTATTCTTGCAGATGTATAAATGTTTTTATTTATTATATTTATATTATAAATGTTATATATAAATGTTTTTTATTAATTTGCATAAAAGGTCTTTTGAAGTAAGGACCGCGACATGGCTTACGAATAATGGAACGCCTCTTGACAGCCCAGATGAAACCAACCTGAGGTTGACAGGATGCGGAACGCGGACCACCGTACATCGTATCGCAATTTGGCGGAGTGCCAGCAGATGATTGCAATTGGCTGATTTAAAGTTAGAACATGACTTTGAATAATCGTATGATGTGACAGTTACACACAAATATTTGATGCGCGATAAGGGATAATTTATATTCTCTAGTCTAAATCATGTAGTATACAGGGTTCCATTAAAATAGATGGACAAATTTTAACACAGCGCTCTGTACGTCTAACCAAAGATATCCAAGCAAAAAAAAACACTGGTTAAAGTGATTTTATTTTGACCTAAGATGAAGAAATTGCCGGCACATTGGTGTATTTTCGTTAGCTGATTATTTTTCTTGTAAGTATCTAATGCATTTTTTTTAATATGTTTTTTACCGTTGTCCTTATTTTGGTGGTCTGAATGTTTTCTAAAAGTTTGTCCATCTATTTTAATGGGACCTTATATATTCCATTGATTATTATAGCATTAGAAAAAGAAGGGCTAAATAATGATAGTTATTGTGACATAATCAGCCTATAATATTCCTACTGCTGGGACACAGGCCTCCTCTCGGTGAGAGGGAGTGAGCCGTAATCCGCCACGTGGTAACGGCCGCAACGTTCGACTTACGTCGTAGGTTCGAATCCAGACAGGCGCTTTACTTTGTGTCAATTATTTCATCACTACGCCTCTCAAAACGGTGAAGGAAAACATCGTGAAGAAACCGGTATATTGTAGAACCAAAAAAAAATCGAAGACACGTGACATCTATCAACCCACACTGGGCCCGTTTGGTGGAATATGGCCCACTCCCTCTCACCGATAGGTGGCCTTGTGTCTCAGCAGTGGGCACATCACAGACAGAATTTGCTATGATTAGGATAATGCCTTTCTTTAAAAGAGTTTATAGCAATCGTTCTAAAGCCCAATTACTGCATTAGAAAAACCATAATCTCCTATAAACCCTTATATAAATTAAGTTAAGAAATTGGCTAACTATAAATTTTCTATCTAAAAGCTTCAATTATACCTTTTTAGAAGCTTCGGACCGAAGGACCAAGTCTTTATTTCTACCTACGTTATCTTAGAAGTTTTATTGATAGGTACTTGTGCTGATAATGAGCGTTAGTTTTATTTCTTGCAACGTGAGGGGTGTTGTTATTACAAATTATATGGCTCCAACACCTGCTCGTACAACGTGTTAAATTAATATATAAAAATGGTGATAGAAAAACAGTGTGGATTTTTGATCTTTTGGTCCAGGGACTCTTGAGGTAAGTGCCTGCCGACGTCTGCAGTTCCCTCTGCCGTTGACGCATGAACACTAAGACGACCGAACATCCTTTCCCAAACGGGTTTCAACTCTAGATGATTTTAAAATGGCGGCCACGCATAAGACCTATATAAAGCGATAGCTAACATCAATGCAAGGTAATACGGGTAATACGGGCTGGTATCCGCAACTCCACGTCAATGCGCGTATTTTGCGAAACATCAATGCAAACAGAAAACATAATAAGACCAAACCCTGTAGTGTCACGTTTCCGAGATATTAACGTTCAATGTTGATCACGTGACTCAATCATCAAATTTGAACGTTAATAACTCGGAAACGTGACACTACGGATTTTGGTCTTATTATACACGAAATCAAAATCAGCTGTTTAATACAGAAGTTCAATAACTATCTGACCAAAATGTATGAACCAGCAGATTTTTGTTTTCGTGATCTCAGAGTTGGTTCCATAGTGAAAGTTGTTCATATTCATGGGTAGAACATCCTGTAAAAATTTGGAGACGGTAAAAAAAACATGCTGTATTATGCGTGGCCGCCATTTTGAAAATAGCCCAACAGCAAGAATGCCAGGCTCCATATAAAAATCCTCAAACCCTAATAAAATCAATTATTTACACTAAGGTGTAAATAATTGATTTTATTAACTTGACGTTACTCTTTTTTAACTCAGTATAGTTGCGAGTTATAAGGAGAAATATGTTTTTAACACAGACATATTCTTCCTTTTACCGTCATATTTTTTGTAAGTACCACAATACGGGTTGTCCCGCTAAACCGCAGAAAGTGTACCTTTCTATATTACTTCTCCTTTCAACCAAACGCACTTTACAACCTCGGTAGTTCCTACCGTCACCTCAGGTCTACCGCAGGAAATTATTCTAAAAGGCTCTTTTTATATTTTAATGGTTTTACAAAAGATGTTACAGAATGGAACATAATCCACTGATGTAACTTGGCTCTGGATACAAAAGGAATAAATTTGGATAACGTTTCCCAACAAAGGCGCTTACAATGTAAGAAGATTGATTAAAGTACGAGTATGTACATTATATTTTTGGATTCTGATTTAGATATGATCTTTCTTTCGAATTTGTTTGGTAATAATTACACGTTTGGTCGTCATCATTTCATTAGCCTACAGCAGTCCACTTCTAGATATCTAGAAGTGGACTGCTGTATGTATGCAATGCTGAGTGTAGGCATCCTGCAATGCACGCCACTCTTCTCTGTCTCTAGCCTACCAAAGCCAGAGTCATCCAGCAATCTTGACCAGGTCATCGATTCACCTCATCGGCTGTCTACCCACTTCTACTACCAGGTCCCGGTCTCAAATCCAGCACTTTCTACCCCATCTGCCATCTGTTCTACGCCCTATGTGGCCCGCCCATTTCCACTTTGTTCGCACAATCACCGTGGGTATGTCGGGAGTTTCTTCTAGACATAGGCCTCACCAACTTCGCCGGTTCGCCGCAGCTGTTACCTGCGAAGATCGTTACTCAACGTAGCCTGAGGGCGTGCTACCTTACATTTGCCGCTTTGCGGTCTCCACTCAAGAACACGTCTACCCCAATGGTCATCGGCCCATTGTCACTTCAGCTTGCTTATTCTGTGAGCTATGTCAAAAACTTTGGATCCGAATCCGGATCACCTCGTTTCGAATGCGATCCCTCAGACAGACTCCAACATAGCCCGCTCCGTAGCACGCTGAGCGAACTTGAATTTACACATTTGGTATTTATTTATTTAATACTTCAAGCACACAAATGTACAGCGGCGGACTTAATGCCATAGGAATTAATTGGACCTTCTGTTAAAAAAAAAAAAAATGTAGAAGCAGGCTGCATTTTTGCAAGCAGCCATAATAGCTGCTTCAAGCAGCTATTATGGCTGCTTGCAAAAATTATAACCTTATAAGAAATGTTTTTCCAACAGCCAAAAGTAATGAGTTTTTAACCAATATGATTATAATGCACATAAAATAAATAGTTGTTCGAAACACAAATCATAATAAAGCAACATTACATATAGCAACATAAAATCTTAATATTCCACTCATAAAATATTTTATTGCCAAACACACGATCAATAAAACGGGAGAACTATTAGAAACCGATTCTGAGAAACCTTATAGACGCCTCATTGAAAAAAAAAAAAAAACATAATATTATTTATATCAAACACAACTTCGCTTGTTAGAGATAATGATAAATTCGTTGACAAATGTTCAGTCATGAAGAATTGTTTCTTTCGGAGAGTTAGGCAAAAACGAGATTCTTTTCTACCTAAAAAATCTTTTAAGTGTGTAATTTATTATTATATTATGTTCAAGTATTTTAGTAACTTAGCACGTTTTATTCTACCCTCAAGTGGACAAAATGACAGTAATGCGACACTTAGGTACCTACTGCAGAAGCTGCTTCAGCTCACGTACTCCATGCATACGTTATTATGTAAAATTCCTGAAAGTGGAAACATATTCCTGATCCAGGACTAACACTTGTGTCCTCAATTTCAAAGCTAAACCACAAACATTTTGGCGACCGTTTGAATATCAAGCATCCAATTTATATCTCGCTCATTTCAGATAAAAAAAAAAAAAAACAAAGGACAGCTAAGCCTTTTCCTTAAACAAAAACAAAAGACGCGATCCTTAAACAAACAAGAATCGCAGGCAGATTGGAAACAATTTAACAGGGAACAATCACAGGATAAAAATATACAGAAGGTCCATACAACGAGCGTAAACGCACCCAGTCATAGACACGCTTCACATACTCGACAACTGACAACAACTGACTGATATTCGGTAGAGATCTCCGTATGTATAGTCTATTCTAAAAGCATCTGATGGACGTGTAAACAAACCCTGTTCAAGTTAAAATCTTACGCAATCACTCACTAAAGGGAATTAGTAACACATTCGTCTGTATTAGAAGGTTGCAACTTTATTTCTCACCACTTTTTCTAACATTTATTATTGTTTGAATAACATTACTAAATTTTAATTGGAAAATCATGGTAGAAAATTGAGGTTCTAAAATTAACCTCAATAGCCAAGTGAAAAACATATTTAAAGTGATTTAAAATGAGATTTTCACTCCCTCTCACAGAGAGGAGGCCTGTGTCCCAGTAGTGGGAACGTTGTAGGCTGATTATGCTATACTTATGCTAAAATGAAATTTTCTTTTTATGTATTCAAACAATTAAATCAAAGCACTAAATTTCGACAATACAAATTCGTATCCACAGGTACGTTTTCTGATCCATTTCTTTACATTTTCAACATATTATTTTAGAGCAGACCATACGCGTCATCTGTTTTCGCTCGCCGCTGTATGAAACCGACCTTCTGTCTGTGACTATGTGGAACCATCCCAATCGGGATCGTGAAGCACGAATTGCTCCGGTCTTTTATCATAAGCCTGTTGCTCAAAGCGAATAATAAGGCGCTCAATTCCGCAGCAAAGCTGACGATATTCAGGAAAAAAAAAAATAATCGGCTTCGCTTTTAAGAGGTTGAATGTTTACTGAAAGTTCAATGTGTTTCAAATTATACTATTCCGCAAGCTGCGTGGCAGTCTCAACAGTGTCCTGCAATCGATAGCCGCTCGGGGAGTCAGTCCGCTAGTGTGGGCGCTTGTAAATCGCACCCGATCCGTTTTAGTTATTAAGTACTATCATAGGCTAAGCTATTTTGTTACTAACACTGTAGACCGCATTGTGACCGAACCGTGGACCTCATGGTCAGCAGCTTGCGGACAACAGACCAAATATCATTGATCATCATCTGCCTAGCCTTTTCCCAACTCAACCCAGCAGTGGGTGATTCCGGGTTGAAATGATGATGATGTGTGTCATATTGTATCTAGAACAAAATTTTATTCAAGTATGTATTTACAGAATTATTGTCATTCATCATCTGCCTAGGCTTTCGCCAACTACGTTGGGGTCGGCTTAGAGTCTAACCGTATGCAGCTGAATACCAGTATTTTACATGGAGCGACTGCCTATCTGACCTCCACAACCCAGTTACTGGGTAATACGATACCCCTAAGTAAGATTGGTTGTCAGATTTTCGGGCTTCTGACTACCCGTAACGACTGTCAAAGATCTACGAATGACAGCCGGGACCAACGGCTTAACGTGCTTTCCGAGGCACGGAGGGGTCTCGGTATGTAAAGTTGGTCTCCCATCCACAGATCAACCGCGGCAAACGTAGCTTAACCTGATCGATCGACCTGTGCGGCTGTTATTAATTAGTCACAGACCC
Source organism: Eremobia ochroleuca (assembly GCA_949629135.1). Lineage (NCBI taxonomy): Eukaryota > Metazoa > Arthropoda > Insecta > Lepidoptera > Noctuidae > Eremobia > Eremobia ochroleuca. The sequence goes on along the minus strand of OX451385.1, from coordinate 3,972,236 downwards.
CTCCGTGAAGAATATTGATCTGACGCAAATGTTGATCCACCCTCTGGCGTTGTTAAACTGTATATTTACAACCTAATTTCGGGATCTTTGACAGTAGACTTCCACAAATATATTCCAAAGCATGGCACTGGCAGCTATAATCAGTAAAAAATTTAATAGGAGCTTTCAGGAATTTCCAGCAGAATAAAGGAAAAAAACTAAGCTTCATAATTTTGCCTTAGCATCGCGGAATTTTTTTTTTTTTACAATTTGCGCCAGATGCAGCTTAATAAGGAAAAGTTTATTGCAGTAAGCAATCATTGAAATTTAACAGTTTTTGAGTGGGACTTGAAGGTCTTGTGATGTTACTTGGTTTAATAACATTTACTCCAAGACTTTGAAATTAGATTTTTAAGAGAAACTGTTTCATTTTCTGTTCGGTTTGTTCTATGATAATTGAACCACTTTTTAATATAGGTCACATTTTTCAAAAAATCTTCATTAAAAACGTTGCCGTGTCTATTTATTAATAGGTCAAGCAACCCAATGTCAGCGCGGCGCAGCGGCCCGGTGACGACTCCTCCCTCGATAAAGCGTCGTCGCAGAGGCAAGAAACGATCAGAATGGCCAGTAAAACTAAAACAGCACATAAAACCATTACAATTTTTTAATGACTTATTTTCTCTCTGAAATAGGTCAATTGAATTAAAAATCAGTTGGGGTGTCTGAGGTTTTGCGCATTTAACGTTACACGTTGTATATTTCAACACGATACAACAAGTAGCAAAACAAGCAGCAGTGGTTGACCCAAAAAAAAACATTGAATGTTTTATATTTCAAAGTGTTCAGATATCGATACCCAAAACGTCTGCAGTTTCTCTAGCTAATTTAATTTGACCTTGTATAAAAACAAATTACCATCGACAAGAAAATAAAAAGAATACTAAACATCTAGCACAAGCTTATTTCGACTTAGCATCTTCGTAAGGGATTACTGTCTATGACTTAAACAAACACATATATTACCAAGTCTAGCTCTCGTGTATATTCTGTATCATATGCAACCTCTCGGGTGTAAATACCCACAATTATATTCAAATATGCGCATAGAAATTAGTGGCTATTAATGTTGGTCGGGTAAATAGGAACGTTTCGGAGGAAATATTGCAAGTGTGGTTTAGATGTGGTGTTTCCGGAAGGTTCCGAATTAACTTTGCTATGCGTAACAATAGTAAAACAGTAGTAGTTCGTCTACTTGACAACGTAAATGCTGTTATTAATATTTTGAAGTTATTAAAATAAATGATTTATTTTCTGTAAGTAGGTTTGTACAATCACTTTTACACGTCTATCATTTTTTTTTAAACTAGATGAGGTCGGCGTTTCCTATCTGACTACTCTGAGAAGAAAGGCTGAAACAAACTCAGAGGTCACACAGGACCATGTAGATTGGTGTCTGAAGTGGTCTTTTGAGGAAAAAAAAAGACATTGCAAGAGATTCTTAAGCAAAAATGTAAAGCTCACCACTTTCGTTATCCGACATTTGTATATTTGTGATTATTTAAGTTTGTCTAAAGGTAGGTCGAATAGTTTCAGACTTCTAGAGGAACTTTACCACAACCAAAGGTCCAAAACCGCAAAAATAAGTTTAATTGAAATAGAGCTTTTAGCTTTGACACCGTCAGCTGCAGTCGACGTCTTATCGAAGGCAGCTGATATCGCGTTGACGGCTGACGCTAAATTCGTTCGAAAAACCGCTTGTAAGTGTTGGTTGACGACCAAAAAGTGTGAGAGTTCAATTCTTTTATTAAACCCTTTTTATTGAAACTATTTTCTCTTTGGAAGCAAGCAAGCAAGGCTATTGATGTAGCAACTCTAAGGTGGTGTGCTAAATGAGAGGAAAGAACACGATATCACTATCTACATTCCCATAAAAGGAAAAAGGCGTGAAACCAATCATGTTTTCGAAACATGCACAAAATAAACGCCATGAAATAGATGTGTAGAGGAACTGGAGTGATCATAAAACGCGACATTGGAAACTCGGCCAAGTCGATGTCGATATCGCAAAGGTGGCACCAAATGGGATTGGACAGGAACCCAGATGGAAAAGTTACATGATATTATATGAAAAGTGCTCTTGTCTGTTGACCTATACTGTCGAAGTGGGTTTGGATCGGTTTTCGATACGAAATGGAGCCATATGTTTCTGCTACAACAGCGGAATATCTATTATGTGATTCATAATAGATATGCTATTCCGCATTCAATAGTAGACCCTTTTGTCAGGCTAGGTAAGCTAAGCATAAAATAAAATAAATAAATGAGCGTATTTTTTTATTGTTTCTAAGATACAATATAGATTTAAAAAATATACAACGTGTAATGTTAAATGCGCAAAACCTCAGACACCCCAACTGATTTTTAATTCAATTGACCTATTTCAGAGAGAAAATAAGTCATTAAAAAAATTGTAAAGGTTTTATATGCTGTTTTAGTTTTACTGGCCATTCTGATCGTTTCTTGCGTCTGCGACGACGCTTTACTGAGGGAGGAGTCGTCACAGCGCGGCTGCGCCGCACTGACATTGGCTTGCTTGACCTATCAATAAATAGACACGGCAACGTTTTTAATGAAGATTTTTTGAAAAATGTGACCTATATTAAAAAGTGGTTCAATTAATTCTGCTCGTTATTCTGATCAAACTATTTTCAGGTTTTGCGCATTTAACGTTACACGTTGTATATATTACTAGTTTCTGTCCGTGACTTCATCTGCGTGAAATTTCTTGCTCCCCCGACCCACCCCGTTGCATCGCATAGCCTGAGCGCGCTATTACTTCGATTTCACTTAGCGTTCGTTCTGGCTTTTTTTTTTTCTTTTTGCACAGATTCTATGGGTCCTAGGGTGATATTAAATAACCTTCCGCAAAAATTGGGCTATCAAATACGACACTATTTTTTTCTGATGCGACTGGTAATTACAGGGATTAACGCGTTCAAATAAAGAATTTTTTCAGCTTTATTATTAGAATATACAGGGTCCCATTAAAATAGATGGACAAATTTCAACACAGCGCTCAGTACGTCTCACCAAAGATATCCAAGCAAAAAACAAAGCACTGAAAGTGATGTTATTTTGACCTAAAATAATAAATTGCATTAGTGTATTTTCGTCAGCTGATTATTTTTCTTGTAAGTTTCTAATGCGTTTTTCTTTATTTATTTTTTTTAACTTTGTCCTTATTTTGATAGTCTGAACGATTTCTTAAAGTTTGTCCATCTATTTTAAAACCTTATATAGATATCATCATCCTCACTCGAAGTCCACTCCAATCCGGCGCAAAAACAAACGTATTGGTATAATATTTCTATAAAAATATTTCATTTCACTCACGGACCACTCGGTATTGACCCAAATATCAAGAATTCAAGATTGACACAGAACATATCCAAAGAGTACACGATGATAATACAAATTACTCCGCAACCCTAGTTGCTGAAGCTGCGGACGTATCGTCCTATGAAAATGGTTCTTTCATATTTATGAGACATGGACTATTTGTCATGGTAACTGTTGCCAAAAAACTGGATTAAATAAACGTATTGAAGTAACTGATGGCTTGGTAATAAGATTGGAAAAAATCTAGTCGTTAGCACGAAAGACTTAAAAGTATTGATATCGGTGTGCCAAGATCTTACATTGTTTTCGAAACCTTACTTACGAAGAGCGACTTCGTCCGCGTGAATTTTCTTGTTCCCATCGCATCGCATCGCCTGCAAGCGCCAACACTTCGATTTCGCATAGCGTTCTTTCTGACTGTTTTCCTATAGCCTGTAGCGCGATCAGCTTTATTATAAGTGTAGATTAAGCGCTATGGAGACATCGACAAGCGCTCAATAGACCCAGATCTTGTCTATATTGAAATTATTATTAAATAATCTTAACGCTAAACTGTACACCACGCCCTGTCCTGCCAATATTTCCTAAAAAATAATTCAAGGAATAAGAAGCCTCCAAACACAAAATACACTGTCGAAAGCGAATCTTAGCAAGAGCCTAGACAAAGAAATTCACATACATAAATCAGCTTCACATCACAGGACATATAAAATACACCCTCCAAGGAAAATGGTAGGAAATCATATAAAAGGTTCCAGAGGTTTCATTGTGATACTAGGTACGAATTCTCGGGTTACACGGGGGACTGGGATATAGTTTAGGTCAGGTCATATCCGCCAAATAGAATGGATGGAAATAACTAGATGATGGATGACAAAGTTGTGGCTAAGAAAGTGACTGAAATAGATTGAGGGTAAATCGGTTACTCTTTCGATAAGACTTAAAAAGGCATGTCCTATTAGTCACATGGGTCTTGAACGGATAACTTGTTTTGTTTGTTTGAAGTTTGAAGTAAAAGAAAATTGATGTTTTTGGGGTTAGCTGGATAATTTATTTTATCATTTATGTACACACAGTAAAATACACAGCGAACGACATAAGTATAATTTGAGTACAAAGGTACTGCTTATTTCTTAAGAAATTAAATATAAATGAGATAATGTTGATACAGGAGAGTAAACTGTTTGAAGGATAGTTAAAAATTTACAAGATCTTGTTCAAAATGGACTTGAGTAAAGTAGGTACAAAGAGTCTGTTCACGACAATGTTTCCAGTATAGACACCACTATCCATCTACTGATTGCAAACTTCTATGAGCACAGAGCATATTTTTCTTAGTGATTTATAACAGAGGCACACAGCTTTAAACTAGAACGAAATTTAGTATATAAGCCAGGGGAGTACATCGTGCAGGCTCTAAAAGTAGGGCATACACGAAATACAGCCCGGAAGTTGGCAAGACAGCAAGTTGTAAACATCTTAACATCGCGAAATTCACGAACATTTTTCTTAAACCCAGGACGTAAAAGAATTGCCGTGAAAAAAGGCTCAATCGAGAAATAAGTAGAACACCTCAGTCTGAAGGCGATTGCTATTCAAAGCAGCTCAATAAACATCTCCAGGAATATTTTCAGGTAGTACACTTTTTATTCACGCGGTTGATGCATGAGTAAAGTGTTAAAAACTTGAACTAGAACCATTTATATGCAGTTCGCTTATTAAAAACTTTTAAAGCTCCCATTAGAGCGCTGAATAAGGGAGGAAAATGAAATATGAGAAAATTTTCACATGTAATTCGCCCGTAGATGTACAACTTTTTATTTCCGAGCAATTTTCCGTGTGCACAATGAAATTCCTTAAATATTTGTTTCATGAGAAGAAAATGCTTCATTTTAGACTCTGTTTCAACTTGCGAGCGAGCAGTTTTATTTGACGGAGCGAGGGGCATGAAAAATTCTCGGCCATTTAGTCAATTTGTGAACATATTGAGGCTCTGTATGTTTCATACCGGACAATTATCTCTAGTGTCTTTTGGGTAATACAAATGCTCCGTCCTTTTTGTAAAATGTAAGCCTGGACCTCGTGTAAGTGTGACACGAGGTCCAGGCTTACATTTTATGTCAGGCTGACCGTAATTTGGGATGTCTAGATTAATTCAGTGATATCTCAAATATTCTGGTCTGGATTTACGAGGTGGCAACTCGGGCAGCTCTTGCAGTATTCAGTTTTTCCCTATTAATCCGTCCAAAGGCTACAAAGTTTTTAAAGCTTGGTAGAAAATGTCTGCAGTTATTACTTGGAAATTGTGGCTGCGTCCTAGATATGCAAAGAATAAAATGCTGCTTTAATTAAAGCGATCTCAGCTTTTATAGTGCGAATAAAGAGAAATAATGTTGTAACAGCGTTTTTAATATCATTGAGTTGCATTTCTTTGTTCAGAAAAAGTTTCTGTTTACATCTTGACCGAAGAGAACTAAAAAAATTTCCAAGATGTCACAAAAGTATAAATTATTCTCATCATCTCCTAGCCTTTTCTCAACCAATGTTGGGGACGGCTTCTAGTCTTACCGGATGTAACTGAATACCAGTATTTTAATTAAAGTATTAATTATAATTCTACTTTAAGGATAACCGTCACCATAATCTACGCAAATTACACCAAATTCCTAGATCTCCAAAGGATTAGATTATCTTAGAGACCGTCTCCAAACTAGTCCACTAATTTATTAAAGGCTAGTTCAACATGACAAATGCATTGCTCGACCAATCTTGAGAGACTAATTATGCTCGGATAAGCATACCGGACGCAGTGAAGTGCCAAGATGAAGAAAACAAACCAAATGCACAATTTTACACTACCATCAAGTATTAACAAAAAAGTATCTCATTAAAAAAATAACCAAAAACATTGAGGAAATCATAATATCCTAGGGCCAAAAAATCGAAGATATTTAAGAATGTGCGTAATATGAAGGAGTGATGGGGCTATGGAGAAATTTCGCGCGTGATTCCTCGCCGCCCGTTTGATGTCCACCGCGCACAGTATGGATGGAAACCAGCACATGAAGTGATTTTTTTGCTCCGTTGGTGTAATTGCTGAATGGTGTTCCAGTGTGAGGATAAATAAATAAATAAAATTTAAGAAGAGACGAGACAAGTGGAGGCCCAGAGGTAACTAGATCGTAGGTTCGAACCCTGACAGACTTTACTTTGTGTAAAATATTACATCACCACTGCTCTCAAAACGGTGAAGGAAAACATCCCGAGCAAAAAGGCATGACCTAGAACCAAAAAAAATTCAAAGACATGTGACAACTCACACGTCTTCGAATTTTTTGCGGGCCCGCGTGGTAGATTACGGCCCATGTCCTCTCACAGAGAGGAGGCCTGTGTCCCAGCAGAGGAAACATTATATAGGTTTATTATGTGTGCAAATGTTTATTTATAAGAAACAGGAATATTTACTCTGATTACTTGTACGTGTAAGTAACGAAGGAATATTATTCTTGGTATGTTTATTAAAATAAACTGGAGCGTACAAGTCGCTTATCGCATTCCACAACGCGCAGTCAAGTTGAGGACATAGGTCACTTAGATTAGTGTACAAACGCAAACCGACAAGTTATCAGTAATTATAACTAACTTTCATGACGTCTTGAAGAGATGTGCGTTGTTTGAAGCCATTTTTTTCTTCTGATTTTTTTGCGTTTCTTTACTAGGGCCGTATATTCTCCCCAGGGAAGACGGTAGCACAGTGGTCAAGTGCTGCCGTGCATAGCGAGGCTCGGGGGAGGCCCCTTTACAGTCTCCCCAGTGATGTGCCTTACAGGCGTTGCACAGGCGGTGTTCCAAAATTGGTCTTTTAAGAGGAACCGGGACCACCCCTATGTGCTGATGGTGATCACCGGGGTGTTTTTAGTGAGGTAAAAATCCCACACTCCCCGACCTCCCTCCCCAGAGGTCGGATGACTTTTGAAGGATTTCCCCGAAAACAAAAAAAAAAAAAAAAGGACCGTATACTCAATGACAAAACGAACGGAATCGCGCGAAATGAACGCGGAATTGGCGTGATTAACTAAGGAACTGATGGGGTTTCGAAGTAAGGAATCTTTAAGTGGTTATAGTGAATTAGGGCCCTGTTAAGGGTTAAACTTGCTTGAATAACCATGCAAGATGGATGGCCCAAGTTTTCGTACAAGCGAGCAGTGGTGGCCCAGTGGTAACAGCCGCGACTTGCGGGTTGTAGGTCGTAGGTTCGAACCCAGACAGACTCTTTACTTTGTGTAAATGATTACATCGCCACGGCTCTTAAATCGGAGAAGAAAAACATCGTGAGGAATCTGGCATGTCTTAGAACCAAGCATTCGAAGACATGTGACATCTACCAACTCGCACTGGGCCCGCGTGGTGGATTACGGCCCACTCCCTCTCACCGAGAGGAGGCCTGTGTCCCAGCAGTGGGAACATTATAGGCTGATTATGCATTGTTCACCACGATGACGTTTGCATACTGTGTTTTGGCGATTTCAGAACTGCACGCGTTGCATGAACACCATAGAAACGAGCCTTGTCGACGGAAGAATAGTCTAGATTTTATCAAGATCTTTCAGTGTCAAAAGAATATTTACTAACATACAAAATACTTCCAAACATAAAATTGAAACATCTGTACGTTCAAACTTATACTCAAAGGTTTTCTTTCAATTAACCACACTAAAAGGCACTTTTGAATTGTCAAAGGAGTCAGATATTTAGAAAGATGAAGCTAGTCGCGAATTCCAGAGCGTTAGGTTCCTATGGAGAAGAACGGAGAAGAAACTCGATTCCAGGATTTGAAAATATGTCATGCCTTGTAAGATATGACATGGTTTCACACACTTAATAGGATTGAACTTACACTAACAAAGAAACAACTTCTAAAGACCTCAAAAACTGTTTAAGTTTGGAAGGGTTTTACAGAAGTGTATTTATAGTACAGACGCCAGCACATCAAGCTACTACAATATGTCAAATTTCTTTAATAGATTTTCAATTTTATCACTAAAGCATAAGGTTCAAAGTTGATTGGGAAAATTTGAAAGTTGCGGGTAGCAATATGTGCTGGCGGCTGCTACTAAAAAATCCCAGATGGAAAAACATAATAACACTTTGCCGCCACGGGAATCGAACCCAGGACCTCGTTTTCAGCAGTGGCACGAGGCAGATATCCACCACACACTACTCAGACTTCCTCCATTATTTCCAAACTTCGCAATTTTGCTACTGTTTGCCGATCCGATCATTTCATAAACAACTGGAAGGCGTCAAGAAAGGATACAATGGTTTCTATTTATACAACGTGTAACGTTCAATGCGCAAAACCAGAAAATAGATTGATCAGAATAACGAGCAGAATTAATTGAACCACTTTTTAATATAGGTCACATTTTTCAAAAAATCTTCATTAAAAACGCTGCCATGTCTATTTATTAGTAGGTCAAGCAAGCCAATGACAGCGCGGCGCAGCGGCCCGGTGACGACTCCTCCCTCGATAAAGTGTCGTCGCAGACGCAAGAAACGAACAGAATGGCCAGTAAAACTAAAACAGCACATAAAACCTTTACAATTATTTTAATGACTTATTTTGTCTCTGAAATAGGTCTATTGAATTAAAAATCAGTTGGGGTGTCTGAGGTTTTGCGCATTTAACGTTACACGTTGTATATCCTGTTATCAATGGTCCAAGAGCACCTCTGTATCGGATGTACGTCATAAGATCATTAGCCTACATTGGTTTAAAGGAAAGTAATGATGTAAACTAAATATGCAAAGGTGATTACGTTGTTTTGGAATGCACGAGTGACGAATTTTAGGTTGGATATCGAGAAATTGAATTTTAATAATAAATTCTTTGTCAGTTTTAAGGAATTGTGGTACAGTCCGTTCACAATTATTTTACCCCTGTCAGCAACAACCTAACAGCAACTTTATTATAATGACAATAAAGTTCACAGTCATTTTGTCAGTCTGTCCGTAGGTACTTACTATTCTCTCATTCTTAGGTCGAGATCTACGTACGTTACTAAGTCCTTGATTTGTCTTAGTGTTCCCGTCTCTATCTTACTTTATGGTTTGACAGTTGTGCGACAGTGACAGGAGTAACGCTTAGCCAGAGTACGCGCTAAATAACGTATATAGATCTCGGCCGTAGATTCTTGAAGCTTTTTACCCAAAGGGTAAAAAGGAACCCTATTACTCCCGCTTCGCTGTCCGTCCGTCCGTCATCAGGCTGTATCTCATGAACCGTTATAGTTAGACAGTTGAAATTTTCACAGTAAATGTATTTCTGTTGCCGCTATAACAATAAATACTAAAAACAGAATAAAATAAATATTTAAGGGGGGCTCCCATACAACAGACATGATTTTTTTGCCGTTTTTATAGATAATGGCACGGAAACCTTCGTGCGCGAATCTGATTCGCGCTTGTTCGGTTTTTTGTAAAAGTTGACGACGCGCGTTTAGTATAATCAACCTTTAATGTCCCACTGCTGGGACACAGACCTCCTCTTTGTAAGGGGCCGTAATCCGCCACGCGGGCCCAGTGTGGGTTGATGTGATGTTCAATTTTTTTGGGTCTAGGAAATGCCGGTTTCTTCAAGATGTTTTCATTCACCGTTTTAAGAGCAGTGGTGCTGAAATTAAATAGGTACACAAAATAAATTGCCTGCTTGGTACAGAAGTTTCGTACCCACGATCTACAACTCGTAAGTCGGGACTGATACTACTGCTCTCAATTAACTAGGTTAATTGGTTTCTTTTATAGTGAGAATTAGTACAAAGGAAGATTTTGAAAATTCACCCCCTAAAGGGTTTAAATGAAAGTTTGTATGAAAGTTCGTCATTTTTGCCATTTTTTTACGTTTGCAATGGAACTCATCAGTGCTGTCAGTGCTTTGTTAGCCTGTTATCTGTTTGTTTACACTTAGTGCAACCATATTAATATTAAAAATTCAAAAGTAAGTCTGCCTGTATGTTACCTTTTCACGCCTAAACCACTAAACGGATTTCGATAAAATTTGGCACGGATATAGATGGCATCCTGGGGAAGGACATGGGCTACTTTTTGTCCCAGTAGCACGTTCCCGCGGGATAATTTTCAACATCCACGTGGACGAAGCCGCGGACTGATGCTAAGTAGTACATACGCCAGCACATCAAGCTACTCAATCTGTCAAACTTTAATAGATTTTCAACTTTATCGCTAAAGCATAAGCTTCAAGGTTGATTGGGAAAATTTGACAGTTTCGGGTACCTTGACGTACTGGCGTCTGTACATAATTCCGTTACTTACTTGCAAAATGTTGTCGTACGACCTACTACAGTCGTTGTGGAGCGTCTGGCACAAAGACCTATAGTCCTTGTGCCCTAAGATAATGGACAGACGGCTATACTGACGTCATCCAATCATTAGCCCACTTTGATCAATAAGGTATCTACAGTAATGAGATCAAAAGTGGGTTACATAGTTGCCATAGCAGGTACCACACTAATATGTAGCAGCTGATTGAACTCACGTAGGTATGTAACGATAATTATAGTAAAAACTAGCTTCTGCTCGTGGCTTTGTGGTGATGTCGGAAATTTCATGGGTTTAATTTTTTTTATGCGGAACTCTAATTCTTTTTCTAAAATAAAAGTAGCCCAAGTTAATTCTTATAGCATTAGCTACCTGCCAGTGAAGGTCCTGTCCCAAAACCGGTCCAGCCGTTTTGGAGATTAGTAGGAACAGGCAGACAGATAAACACAAAACTTTTATAAATATTTTTTTTTTTATATAAGTACCGTAGGTATATCGTTTCATATGCATTAAGTAATAAGCTGTGATTTTGACATTGTCAACGGACACACATGTATAAATAGATAATACCGGCTGGTGTCCGCAACTCCACGTCAATGCGCGTATTTTGTGTATTTTTCGCGTATTTTGTATATATGTATATGTTTAGATTAGTTTGTTTGACGAAGTCGAGTGGTTATTAAAACACTTATAAGAGAATAATTATACTGATTAAATTTTTTTAATTAAAATAAGTATGCGAAGGCCCGACTTAGTATGTAAATAAATCAACCAAATAAGATTCTGAACAGAAATCCTAATGAGTACACCTGCATGAAAAAGCGTGGAAATAACAGAAACACCCAAAAAAAAATGCATATGTATACACCTTAAATACTGATGGCGGCCCGCGCCAGTAAATACTGGTATTCAGCTGCATCCAGTTAGACTGGAAGCCGACCCCAACATAGTTGGGAAAAGACAGGCAGATGATGATGAGATACCTACTTCTAAATATTCTGTTTTCCTTTTATCGATTCACGGAGTCTATTAATAGGAAGCCATTCTGAAATCAACACAATTTACTTTGTTAACTAATTAACTATACTATGTATACTAATAATAAAGCTGAAGAGTTTGTTTGTTTGAACGCGCTGATCTCTGGAACTACCCGTCGGGTTTGAAAAATTCTTTTGCAATTGATAGCCAGCACCCTAATTGCGTAACACACAATCAATCATATGTGAATCATTTTGAAGGATATTGCTAATCCATTGCTTCATATGTTCGAAAAATTTGTCTGCTCAACAACGTAAACAACGCAATGAATGTTGTTGATCTGTCAAAATGAAAGCCATTGCTACTGATAGTGTGTTACGCAATTACCCCGCTGATTCTTGAAGGCTATAGGCTAGGTCCACGTTTAATTTGGCGGGTCAATTGAAGGATACCTATTTCAGAGCTTCTAGTCATTAATTTGGATGGGTTGCTAGATGTCACATGTCTAAAGAATTTTTGGTTCTAGGACATGCCGGGTTTCCTCACGATGTTTTCCTTCACCGTTTTCAGAGCATTGGTGATGAAATAAATTACACTAAGTAAAACGCATGTCTGGGTTCCACTGGGCCACCAACTATGTCATATTACACTAGAATTCATTAACCTACTCAATATCATAGATAACGTGTATACAAGATTGTAATTAACACATAATTCAGGTCAATTGTTTACTATTTGGGTTGAAATAATCTAGATTAATAGGATTGTGTTACAGATGCATTCAATTTAGGTACAGACGCCAGCACATTAAGTTACAACAATCTGTCAGATTTCTTTAATAGATTTTCAACTTTATCGCTAAATCATAAGGTTCAAAGTTGATTGGGAAAATCGGACAGTTTCGGGTAGCTTGATGTGCTGGCGTCTGTACATATTTTGAATATTTTAATGCCTATTAGGCTGCCTGTCCATCCAAATAAAACATATAATACACTTCTCTTGGGGGTATTCAGAAACTACAGAACGCCACTTCCATAGCATCCACAACCATCCGAACGGCTATCGTGTCGAAAATGACACATTTCTACAACCTGCCGGTCGATTCTGGAAAAATCTCGCCGTGATAACTAAGGTGAAGTGAGCTTAGAGTGAGCAGTGACTCATGCTGATGCTAGGGATTGACACTATTGACGACTCACTCCACGCTCACTTCACCCAAGTTTTCATCGTGAGATGATTACAGAATCGCACGGCTGGTTTGCCTTGCCCCCGACAGCTAACAGCTGTCTGAAAGATAACGGTCGTCTATTTGATTTTTTTTTTTTTGGGTGGGAAATTATCAAATAACTTCTCCCGCTCTGGGCGGAGCGGGAGGGTGTGTCAGACTTTTACTGACTAAAACCCACCCGTGTTCCTTCAGTTGCCTGTGCCAAGAGCCACGGTAACTCTTTCGAACAATCCGCGACCCTGGCAGGCATCCACCCTAGCGGACCCCGTCAGTTACTGCTGACATCTCTTTGAGGCGCGCGTGGAACACAAATGCTGTTACGATCCTTACTATATATAGGTACTTGCTTTTGCTTCGTTTAGAGAATAAGGAATATCTGGTAAATATAGCATAGCACTTCCAAAACAACATGACATGCAAATAACATATGTAACTAGTACGTAAAGTATATTTCCAACCATACATTGCCTCCTCAAGCCATATCACCAACAAATTGAGTTGTCACATCTCATATCCTATCAAAGAAGCAATCTTGCACCGCCAGTAGATATTAGACTAGCCTCTGCCCGTGATTTCGTCCGGGTGTAATTTCTTGTTCCCCGACCCACCCCGTTTTCACTTAGCGTTGTTTCTGACTTTTTTCTTTTTGTTCGGCTCCTTAGGATTGAAGCGTAATGATATAGCATAGCCTATGACCTTCCTCGAGAAATGGGCTATCAACTGCAAAAAGATTTTTTCAAATCCGACTGTTAGTTCCGTACATAGAGAATATATAATAGTCTTTGGTTCCGTAGATTACCCCCTACATACAAACAAAACAAATATTACCTCTTTATAATATTAGTATTAGTCTATACAAATTGAGTTGTCACATCACATATAGTATTAAAGAAGCGATGTTGCACTGCCGATAGATATACAAGGTGTAACTTAAATAACGCACAACCTCTTAAGGGGTCATTGTACTCATCATTATGAACAACTTTTACTATGGGACCAAACCGAAAATCGCGAAAAAAAATCAGCTGTTCCCTACATTTTGACGAGTTATGCAAACATAAATGTAGGGAACAGCTGATTTTTTTTTCGCGATTTCTGGTTTGGTCCCATAGTAAAAGTTGTTCATAATGATAAGTACAATGACCCCTTAAGAGGTTGTGCGTTATTTAAGCTACACCTTGTATAAGATAACACGCTGGTACATTAAGAGAAACAAAAGCTCAATTTGCAAACGGTTTTATCTATATTATGCAGTTTTTGCCTCGACTCGAAATAGGTGGTGTACCAGAGAACTGCCTACGGGCTACAATCAGCATCTCACAATAAACAACTACAGTTCACACGAAAATTAATCTTCCTACTTTGATCTTAGAACTGGAAATCCCTTGCATGTACGTCGATCTTAACTATCAAGAACAATACTGGCGATTCAATATTAATTAAAACTTTATGCGGCACTATTAAGGTTGAGTTTTCATTGGAGGTGATCGAGTTACGGCCTTTTAGATAGGTTGTTAGGAAACCGGTGAGACCAGTGTATGTCTGTTCGTTGAAGCGGTTGCTCTGCATAGCGAAAAATAACCACAGAATGATTTGAACTTAGCTGTTTATGTTTCACGTTTGGATTCATAAAGTAACTCAATTACAAAGAAACTTGTTGTTTTCTTTGGAAATAATATTGGAATCTACAATCTATGAACGGATTTGGGTAAACCTACCAAAACCATTTGGTTAAAAAAGAAAAAGTAAAGTAATGTAGGTGTCAAGTTAGTTATTTGTTTTCGTAAATCATTCGAATCACTCGAATGATTCTAATGAAATCCTTAAAGAAGAGAAAAAAAGAAAGAAAAATTGTTTATTGTGCACAAACAAAACACACATTCATAATTTCATAGCCGTTGTTTGTTCCGAGAACCAATAACGGTTAAAAAGACAATGATTATAAATCTGCGGGGTAATTGCGTAACAGACTACCAATGACAATGCCTTTCATTTTGATGATTCAGAAACATACATTGCGTGATTTACATTGCCCAGCAGACGTATTTTGAAGCATATGAAGCAATGTATTAGCAATATCCTTCAAAATCGTTCAGATTATGATTGAAGAAGTTGATATCAAAGGATTAATAAAGCCCTTTTTACTTGTCAGTGTAATCTCGATGAAACCACCTCTGCGAAGAATTCTTAAACAAACTTCTAAAGTTCAAGTCCAGACATTTCTTGTGGTAGAAAATTATTTAGAAACAATGTAAGGTCACAAGCCTGGGCGGGTCTTTTGATGTAGAAGCCTTGAAAAATGTTGTATTTATCAAAATAACATACCAAACATCACACCTGGGCCGTAATTCCCTTTGATACAATGAACGGAACCGCGCGAAATCAGCTAAGGAATTGACGTGGTTTCGGTAAGGAATCGTTAAGTGGTCACAGTGAACCAGGGCCCTGTATTCCTCAAAAGGATTGGCAAAGGTATAGGCTATCACATTTAGGGACATGTCAAAATCAAAACTGTTAACCGGCTAAAACCACTCAAACACGGCAGAAACATATTAGTTTGGTAGGTTTTTGAGACCCTTTTAAGTTTATTTTCTGGTGTCGCGATTCTAGATTTTACTTAAAAATTTCGCACTAACTAGATTGTGGAGGTCAGACAGGCAGTCGCTCCATGTAAAATACTGGAGTTCAGCTGCATCCGGTTAGACTGGAAGCCAGCCCCAATGTAGTTGGGAGAAGGCTAGGCAAATTATGATTTCGTAATAACAGATTTTTAACAAGTAAAACGCGTTTTGACTTCAATAACCGTTTAGACTAAAACCAGTCAAAATTGGTTTTGTTATTGTTCGTTTTGACTGCCTCGTTGGTATAGTGGTAACAAGCGATACACCCGAGTATGCTATGAGTCCCTGGGTTTTTATATCTGGAATGTCTCAGCAGTAGCCCGGAAGTCTGGAATTATACTTACATCCGGCTATAATATTCCCAAGTGATTCATCTTTTTACACGCAACTTTACAAATATATGAATGTGAAATTGGCATCCTCCCTATGGGAGGACGTCGAGATTTGTATCCATATTTATGACAGGATCTATTTTATTTGAAATCTTCGTTTTAGTCGTGGGCATATTTTCTTTTGTAGTTGGAATATTATTGTATTTCTTTCAGATCCCATTAGTACAAGTGATATTTGCAATTCTGCTTCTTGCTCAGGCTTTATATTTTCTTACTGCAATAGACACATAAAAATCAGGTTGTATATTTTTTTATCATATTGGGAAAATCTCATACAAAAAATATGATCATCATGAATAGGCTAGAATAGAATAGTTCTTTATTTGCACAGAAAGTAGGTACAAGTTACAGATGTTATGTTTAAAATTATCCTATATTATAATGTACCATGTTAAGATGCAATCCAGTACATAGTTTGAAATAGGCAATTCAATACAAAATGTCATGTTTAATAAAATGGGATTATAAATTCATCAAGTCTGAGGTCAATACAGTTAAATAAAAATATAAATGAGTTATTACAAGTCAGGAATACAAGTCAGGTTAATACAAGTCTGTCAATCATTCATGAATATGTTACGAAGTTACTGGAATCACCGGAGAAGTCAGATAAGAGTGACACTGGGTGGTGGCAGGGCTTCGCATCGATGGTTGCGTGACGGTACTTCTGATGACAGAGATGTGAGGGGAGCTGCTTTCGTACCACGTATACGACGAACTGCTATATTCAGGTACAGTGCTGATGATATTGAAGCTGCTGAATCGCTAATATGATGTTTACTTGTTAAATACATTTACCAACTCTAAGGATGGTTTAGTAGTTGTGGGTCAAGTGTGCCGAAAGTTGTACTGCGATATAGAAAGAAAGTTTATTATATTAAAAAAGTGATAATAATATAACTTTTAATAAGTGTCATCGTGTGTAGGTTACTGCAGTAATAAACTAGCCAAAACACAAATGACGGTATTGCAGTAATCAACATACATAATTGTACACGTGCATGTCAACAACCTAGTATTTGCTGACCACAACCCTCATAAGCCAGAATTATCTCGCTAGCTGATTATGTTACACCAAGATGGGTACTAATCCAACATCTGCTTCTTGCTTTGTCTGCTGTCTAACCGGATGCAGCCGAATACCAGAATTTTAATTAGAACGACTGCCTATTTGACCTCTACAACCCAGCTAATGGGTACCACGATGCCCCTCGGTAAGACTGGTTGGCGGACTGTCGGCTTCTGACTACCCGTGACGACTGTCAAATTCTAATGAGATGTATGTTTTAGAATGGGCAACTAGATTTAACTTTCTGACTGACTGACCGACTTTTTGACAATTCAAAAGTGCCTATAAATAGTTTAATTGAAATAAATGCTTTGTTTGAGTTTGAATAACTCTGCCGGGAATGGCAAACGGGATCAAACCTCTGATTAACCACGGAATAATACTAGTCTAATTTGAGACACACTTAAAAGTAACATAATGAACCAACTAACATTGTATAAAAATATGGTTATAAACCATTTTTTTTTTGTTTTTCAAACAATATAGTTAAAATCCTATACTTAAGGTGGAACTAGTCGCGAGCTCCAACTCACTGGTGGGCATGGCCAAAAAGTACGCTCTCTCACCTGGCATCGCGTCCGACAGAGATAGTATCAGTAATAAGCAGTTAGACGCTAGCCTACACGCACAACGTCGAATTCTCACACACACAAACACCGTTATAAACTGACACGCGCGTAAAAAAAATTCGAGGAGTCCTTTGGAAAATCAAGTTATTTGAAAAACCCACTACATAAATTCATTACAAATAAAGTTTATTGAACTCTTCGATAACTGAGCTTTATCGGTGCCGACTTTATTTTGAAGATTTTACAGTTCTTTTATTGCCTTTTTACACCCAAACTTACGTTAAAAATAGCAAGAAAAACGAATCTTTGTTGACTCATAACTTTTAAATGGCTTTTTATTTTACCATTTTGTTTCCGTACAGACAAAATAAATAATAAGACAAAACGACATCATGTTTAACTTTGGATGCACAATGTCAAACAGTGGAACCCGCAAGAAATTTTTATGGTAAAAATATCGACTAGTGCCACCTTAAGGCAAAAGCGCCAAGCCCGCGTAATTGAAATTTTCCTACGTTTTTTGCAATTTGCTGGTCGGTATCAGGTTGTATGTTGATCTAAATATGATTCGGGTCCGTAACAAATCTTTATTTATAGTCTTTAAAATCATCGATACATCGTTTTATAATCATAAAAATCATCAATACATCTATCTAAGTTCATATTACCCTATAAAGACTACTTCATGAAAACATGATATTTGAGGCCAACTTTTTTTATCTAGAGGAGGAGTTGTATTGCCGATTCTAAGGATTATAATTCTGTAAAGTCCTATTTGTAATTTGCAAATTGCAAAACAGTAACAAAATTTTAATTTCATTGGTTATCTTAGCTCATCCCCGTTAATAACTAATACTATAATGTGAAAGTTTGTATGTATGTATGTATGTATGTATGTATGTATGTATGTATGTATGTATGTATGTATGTATGTTACTCAACAATGTTTCAGTGGATGTAGAAATGAAATCTGGCACACCGGCAGACTACGACCTAGATTAAGATATAGGATACTTTGTATAGGCATAAATGTAGCAGTTTCCATGGAATACGCGATTGAAGTAGCAGAAGAACAGTGGTGGCCCAGTGGTACTCGTATCGGCCTCAACTTACGAGTCGGTCGTAAGTTCGAACCCAGGCAGGCACTTTGTGTATTTAATTTCATCACCACTGCTCTCAAAACGGTGAAACTGAAACGGACTGAACGGAACTAGAAACAAAAAAATTGAAGAATGTGATATCAACTAACCCGCACTGTGCCCGCGTGGTGGATTATGGCCCACTTTCTCATAGAGAGGAAGCCTGTGTCCCAGCAATGGAAACATTATAGGCTAATTATTATGCTATGACAGAAAATTAGCTTCACACTCTCCCATAGCGAAGATACCAATTTCACACCAATTATTTCTAAGAAACACGGATCTCCTTCTACCGCACTTAAGACACAACCTGTAAGTAGTGATTCAATCAGGTTGGGTATTGGGTAAGCAAAATTAAGTTACCCATTTAATGGGAAACTTGTAGACAAGGGCCATTCATTTCACCGGCTTCCTTTAATTGATCCTTTAGTTGCGTAATTCAATATGAATGTTGATGACCGGCATTACGTTTTTTCTTCCGCATCGTTTCGTTTGAGATGATCTAGATGCTGTACTGGCTCTAATCCCTGCTGTAAATAATATCATCTTTTCGAGTTCTCGACCTTCTTTATTGTTCATTCTTAGTACTTTTTGGCTTAGCAGAGGGTCCCGTGGCTAAATAATAACGGCCGCACAGGTCGATCGATCAGGTTAAGCTACGCTTGCCGCGGTTGGCCTGTAGATGGGTGACCATCTTTACATACCGTGCCTCGGAAAGCACGTTAAGCCGTTGGTCCTGGCTGTCGAACTTTGACAGTCGTTACGGGTAGTCAGAAGCCCGAAAGTCTGACAACTGTATTACCCAGTAACTGGGTTGTGGAGGTCAGATAGGCAGTCGCTCCATGTAAAATACTGGTATTCAGCTGCATCCGGTTAGACTGGAAGCCGACCCCAACATGGTTGGGAAAAGGCTAGGCAGATGATGAGTACGGTTTGGCTTAGTTTATTAGAAAATTAGACTCTGCCCCTGTTAGCTAGTTAGAGTGTGAAGAGTTATGTTCTTATTGATTTTTTTACTGTAACTAATGCTACAAAACGCGACCAAGTGCGAGTCGAATAGTGCACAAGACAAAAACGTTGAAAAAAACACGTTTCTCGTACGGAGACCCCGTTTAATTTTTAACTTTATTTTATTATTTGTTTTAATAGCGGCAATAGCAATACACAGTACAAGTTTCAACTGTCTACCTATTACGGTTCATGAGATACAGCCCGTTGACAGACGGACGGCAGGCGAACGGATAACGGAGGCTTAGTACTAGGGTTCCGGTGGCATCCTTTGAGTACGGAACCCTAAAATGGAACAAAATGGTATTAGGATTAAAGTTACTAGTATCAAATCCCATTACTAATGCAGTCTTAATTTCCCAAACATCCCAAAAGCAATCACTACAAAACTCATTCCTAAAAGTAATCTATAAACAGCAAAATAACATTCTTGTTAGAAATAACGACCAAAAGTACTAGAAGGCTTTAAAATTGTAAAAGAGCTATAATCCAGATTACTTTTAAAGCACTTTCGGGAATACCAAGCTGAATTTTAGGAGCGTTTCCGTAAATGCCAAGAAAACGACCGCATTTCTGAAGATCACTCGAAACTGGAGAAGTCAGTAAAAATAAATCCTTTTCTTATAATGAGAAGCCCGCGTTCGCACAAAGAGTTTTTGTTCAATTTTGTGTAAATAATATAATTGTCGGACAACTTTGACTTAGAGGAGTCTTTTAAGTAGATTAGAGTTAATCACTCAAGTGTACGTGAGTCACAGATCTGTTTGTTTGTTGTCTTGTAGAAGAAGATTAACACATTTAATTTCTTAATTACACTTATTTTTTACATTTTGGTGGGGCTTGTGGCTAAGTAGTAACAGTCGCACTGGTCGATCGATCAGGTTAAGCTACGCTTGCCGCGGTTTTTCCGTGGATGGGTGACCATGTTTACATACCGCCCCCTAGCTCGAAAAGCGCGTGAAGCCGGTGGTCCCAGCTGTCATTCATCGATCTTTGACAGTTGTTACGGGTCATCAGAAGCCCGAAAGTCTGACAAATAGTCTTACCGAGGGGTATCCTATTACCCAGTAGCTGGGTTGTGGAGGTCAGACAGGCAGATGATTACGATTTCACGTATTTTTTTAGTTTTTTTAGAAGTTCTTATACAGCGTGTAACGGAAGGGGGGTATCAACCCTGAAGGAGGTGAATGTGCTCATGAAACTCAACAACTTTCCCCAAAGAACATAGGTCGAAATATGAAAAAAAAATTTGGCCCTCCCATAGTAAATCAATCAGCTGGTAGTCAGTTTTGTAAGGGAGGGCCAAATTTTTTTTTCATATTTCGACCTATGTTCTTTGGGGAAAGTTGTAGAGTTTCATGAGCACATTCACCTCCTTCAGGGTTGATACCCCCCTTCCGTTACACGCTGTATACTTCACTTAGTTGTCTTCTTCATAAATGTTGATGTATAAGTTATCGCTAATCTGTAGCATTCATGAATTGGTAACGTAAGGAATGTAGCAGTGCACAACAATACTTTGTAGAAGTTAGAGACAAATTCTAAATTCAGAGGAAGTATTGCAGCTGACATTATGACGCATAAAGAGTAAACATTTCCGAGCATTCCGACGCTCCGCCATTTTGGGCGACCGTTTTCATTTATTCATTCAAAATTCGCAATTTTAGCTAACTGTTAGTGTCCGTCCAGGTGGTGCAGAACTTGCTCCACAAATAACCGAACTTTCATCATTACAATCCTTGGATTTAAGTTATAATGTATATTTCATCACGTTGGTAGTGAAAGACCCGTCAGACGCATTTGGAACACCTAATTTATAAGAAGATAGACTTATTGACCCTTTAAAAGAGTGTGATTATTGCTCGCTAGGGACTCGTGGCTAAGTAATGACAGTCACGCTGGTCGATCGATCAGGTTAAGCTACGCTTGCCGCTGTTGGTCCGTAGATGTGACCATTTTTACATACCGAGACGGTGCCTCGGAAAGCACGTTAAAGGCTCGTGCAGACTGGCGCGACTTGTCGCGCGACGTGGCGTGGGGCGATTCTGCGATATTATCGCGCCGCAACACCTTTCACACGCGAATCGCGCCCGCTACCGCGATATCGCTGCGTCGCCATACAAAATGTTCCTATCCGTTCGGACAGATCGCCCCTGTGTGAATTGTCGCGCGCGTTTCCATAGAAATCGTTCTACCGATATATATCGCAGAATCGCAGATCGTTGCGCAGGTAGTCACTCCATGTAAAATATTGGTATGTTATAAGGTTAAACTGGAAGCCGATCCCATCAAAATTGGAAAATGGCTAGGCAGATGATATTGCTCGCAATTGAAAATTGAAATGATATGCGTTGGAAGAAATGTATAGATTGATAATGCGTTTGGAAATATACAGAAATCAAAAAAGTCTAAGCGACACGCATCATTTACAGAAACTGCATGTTTCATTAATTGATGCTTTAATTTTTTTTTTTCTTAACAAGTAGATTGGTATAATTATACTTAGTCCTTTTGTTCTCGGAAACATAGGTACTGGCTGATTTTAAAAATATAAAGTTTGCGATTGTGTTTTGTTTTCATTAAAATAAATCATTAAAATAAGCTAATTATTCTTTCCCGATTTTGATGTGTTTTCGTTGCTTGATTAATTTCACAGTTTTGGAAAAAAAATGGTGAGTAATTTTTTTATGTCATGGAGCAACGCCATTTGACTGCTGATGAAATGAGAGAACTGTAGGAATGTTACAAGCGGGAAGAAATCAGCCCCAGGTATCTCAGTATTTTGGTGTCAATAGGAGCGTGATTTGTGATGTCCGATGATGATGTCAGATGTTCTCGCGCCTTATGTTCACCCATTTGCACAGTCTTGGCTCAGATTTCACGCTGATGCATGACAATGCGCGTTCGCACACAGCTCGGAAAACCAGAGAGTACTTGGCAATGGGAAACATCCGGGTATTGCCGTGGCCTGCACAATTGCCAGACCTCAATCCCATCGAGCACGCATGAGACATGATTCAGAGACGTGTTCTAGAGAATATGGACGGAGTGTCGACAACCCAACAACTGAAAGACTTGTTAAAATTCCATTGAGAGCAATTGTTGCAGGATCAGATAAACAATCTTATAAATTAAATGAAAAATCGTTGCCGACAAGTTTTAAACGACAGAGGCGGTCACACTTTGTACTGAATTACCAAATAATAATAAAAAAAAATTAAATAACGCAATTTAATTTAGTTAAATATGAAAAGTTTAATTTCGTGTTAACTTTATTTCATACTACGTACCTATGTTTACGGTACACATACTATTTATTATTGTGATTAAGTGAAAAATGGAATGAAGTATTTTGTTGCTTTAGTAGTGACTAAGGCAACAAAATCCTTCATTCAATTATAAAAGAAATATAAATATATTATAACAGTAAAAATCGATAAAAAGTTCAAAACCGTACATGTTGCTAAGACTTTTTTGATGTGTGTATTTTCTCGAAGAAAATACATGATACTCCTACTCACCATAATAACCCTCCGTCGTTCGTAATTGAAGGAAAACTTGGCCCAACTCAAACAAAAGAAAATTACATAAGGCTGGCATCACAAATTTATCGGAAATTAATTTATAGCTCATACTTAATTACTCGTTCTTACAGACAAAACTTTGGCCGCCGAAAATATTAGACACCATATTTTAAGGGTCTTTGTATTAAGAACAATGGTGTTCCAAGAGAGAATCTTTCGGGAAAATTGGGTGATACGTGTGGAATTGACGAAGTTAGAGAAGGACTTGGCTTTGAAGCAAGGCCAAGAAAGTTGGTCGTGTGAAGCAATTAA
The DNA here is from genome assembly GCA_949629135.1 of Eremobia ochroleuca. Lineage (NCBI taxonomy): Eukaryota > Metazoa > Arthropoda > Insecta > Lepidoptera > Noctuidae > Eremobia > Eremobia ochroleuca. The sequence continues at coordinate 3,948,677 of OX451385.1, read as the reverse complement.
GTTCTTCGCTGTGAAGATAAAATATTATAGAGGGGATGAAATACGATCTTTTATACGAAACAATAAATAAGAGGAGATAAAAAGGAATGGGCCATTTTACTCTCAATAAAACAAGTAAGAAATATTAATAGTTATATATTTACTGGTGTTGCTAAGTTTTTTCTTGATGGCCGGTTCTGTGTCTATAAATGATTTTTATATGAATCTTAAATTAGTTCTTTGTTTAGCTTAATTTCATGGTTATTTGTTTTGTCAGAATCGTCATTCGATCTTTAGACTGGTAAATATATTTTGACCATATAATTCTTATACCATACAGATTCAGAGTTCATATAAGCTTCGACCAAAATTCAGCCACACCGACAGCGTCAGCGTTGGTTAATTCAGAAAAAAAAATCATAATACGAAAACTATGAAGAATCGCGGAACATACATTAGGGTGATTCGGGTAACCCAAGGGATGCTCTATCTCTGGACTTCCGCTTGACACTGTTTTTTGGGACACCCTGTATAGTTCATAGGTCTATAATAACTTTCCCAACTCGCTTTACATAATACATTTATTTACCATCGATTCGAAAAACAAGAAGAATAACTTCATCACCATTCTCCTGCCCTTATACAAACTTATCCACACTTCGTCTTCGTCGTCTTTCAGACTGAAAAATAACTTCAAAATCAAAAGTCATTTATTCAAACTAGGCTGAGAATCAGCACTTTTCGAACGTCAAAATTACAAAAGACAGTCCCCCAAAACGCCCGCCCTTCACCACTTCCTAGTGCTTTCGCTGGGAAGAAGAAGTGGCGCAACAAACTCCCCAGCAGCACAGCTGTCTGTTCAGTTAGAAAATACTTGACTGAATACAATACAAGGTATGCAAAGCAATTAACATTACAAGACACAGGACACTAAATCTGCCATATGTCAGCTAGCAACGCCAATATACCAAGAAATACAATAAAAAACTATACGTAGGTACTCAAGCAAAAATTAATAAATGAAAATTAAATAAAAGCCTCCAGGTATGAAGGGCGTGACCGCTAACATATTTATGCAATGCTGGGTTCTGTTTACATAGCTGTCGCTTGAAGTCACAAATGATAAACTAGGACCATCGAAGGAAACTAAATAAACAAGTTATTACTAATTATAACAATAATAAAACCATGGTCAGCAAGACGACCAGTCACCACAAGCAGCACCCGTTCACGAGCATAACGCAAAGATCAGCCATTACCCCCCTCGCCATATTTGAGGGAAGGAGGCAACCCGACCCCCGACGCTACCGCAAGCAGTGACATCTGAGGGAGCATGACGAACTTGCTGCCGGTTGCTCAGGTAAGAATAATATGATCAATCGTCGAGGTCACTAGCTAACCACATATTGCAATCAACTCATTAGAAAACATTTAAATAGGTTGATTATGTCAATAATATAATAAAAATAAAACTAAACTGATTTGACTTATACAGCCCAATAAAAACAATTGTATAATGAGCTCATAGTATAATAACCTATCAGTAATCTAATTCTGGAGAAAGAACATAAACATTGTCTTGAGTTAATCAGGGCGACCAACTATTCTTATCGTTTAAGTAGTCGTTGATGGAGTAGTATGCCTTTGAACAAAGGTTGGATTTTACTTGAGCTTTAAATGCATTAAAAGGCAAATCTAGCAAAGAAGAGGGTAGCTTGTTATAAAAGGCTATACCAAGCCCAACAAATGAGTTATGAACCTTATGAAGCCGGTGAAAGGGAGCACGTAGTTTGTCCTTATTTCTGGTGTTAACATTGTGAACATCACTGTTTTTAGTATACAAGTGTATATTTTGCCTAATATATATGATGTTGGCAAATATGAATTGTGATGCAACCGTGAGAATACCAATATCTTTAAATAAATCTCTTAGAGAAACTCTAGCACCTAGCTGGTAAATAGCTCGAACAGCTCGTTTTTGAAGGACGAATATATTTTGTATATCAGCTGCTTTGCCCCACAGCAGAATACCGTAGGACATAACGCTATGAAAATAACTAAAATATACTAAACGAGCTGTATCAACGTCAGTGTATTGTCTTACTTTCCTGACGGCGTAGGCAGCCGAACTGAGCCTTCCTGCTAGGCTCGATATATGTGGTCCCCACTGAAGTTTGGCATCTACTGTTATTCCCAGAAAAACTGCTGAGCTCACAGTCTCAAGCGCCTCTTTATCTAAGACGATGTTGGGTCCTAGATTTCTAACATTGGGTAAGGCGAACTTTACACATTTCGTTTTCTTGGCATTGAGAACTAGGTTATTTGACGTAAACCAATCCGTAACTATTGAGAGTGCACTGTTTACCTCGTCAAAATCTAGTCTATTCCTGTCTACTTTAAAAATAAGAGATGTATCATCAGCAAACAGTACAACGTCACAGATTCCCTTTAAATGGAATGGTAAATCATTGATATAAACTAAGAACAAGAATGGGCCCAGTATTGAGCCTTGCGGCACACCTAACTGAACTGGCAGCGCGGAAGATTTCACACCATTAACATCTACACATTGGAACCTATTATGTAAATAAGAATTTATTACGTTGAGAGCTTCGTTTTGGACACCGTAATGACGTAGTTTACGCAAAAGCGTGTCATGGTGCACGCAATCAAAGGCTTTGGAAAGATCACAGAAAACTCCGATAGCATTTTGCGAGCTCTCCCATGCGTTGAATATGTGTTTCAGCAAAGCAACACCCGCATCTGTAGTCGAACGACCTTTTGTAAAGCCATACTGTTCATTATGAAGGAGGCTATTTAAATTAAAATGTCTTAGCAACTGCTTGAGTATTAATTTTTCAAATATTTTGCTAAATGCAGGTAAGATGGAAATAGGCCTAAAATTGCCAACGTCGTTTTTATTACCTGATTTAAATAAAGGTATGACTTTACTATTCTTCATGAGGTCAGGAAAAATTCCTAAATCAACACATTTATTAAAAGTAACAGCTAGATAGGGGGCTACGATGTCTATTATATTACTTAAAAGTTTAATGGAGATGCCCCAGTAGTCACCGGTGTTTTTAGACTTAAGTAGGTTAAAAACAGTAACTACATCATGTGGGGTTACATGTTCGAAACTAAATAAACGACTACATTGAGGTACACTACTATGCAAAAGGTTTTCAGCTTTAGACGGGGACGAATTTAAGGAGCGAGTCGTAGTTATGGGTATGTTGGCAAAAAACTCATTAAAAGCTTCAGCTACGTCAGCGGCTTTATTAACTAATTTATTATCGACCATAATCTCAAGTAATTTTTCTTGTTTAACCGATTTACCCGTTTCATTGTTAATAATTTTCCAAGTTGTTTTTACTTTATTATTAGAATTTTTAATAGCATCGCTTAAAAATTTTGATTTAGCAAAAGCACTAATCTTTTTAAATAATTTTGAATAATTTTTGACATACTCTAGGAAAGGAGTGTCAAACCTGTATTTTTTCAAACCATATAACTCGTATAGTCTCGCTCTACTTTTATAAATACCCGGAGTAGCCCATTGGTTAAAGCCAACGGAGGATCCATTAATATTAACAGTTTTGGTCTTGAAAGTAGATTGGTACTCTTTTTGCACAACATCAAAAAGGGCACCATAAATTTCATTAGGATTCTCGTGTTCTACTATAGATGGTGTAATTCTATGAACTATATTATTTTTAAACATTTTGCAACGGGTAGCTGTATAAGGCCTGCATTCAATTTTACACGGCTGTTTATGTAATGGCATGGGGAAGCTAGCTAATAAACCACAGTGGTCGGACGTTAAGTCAGTTAAGACTAATTTGTTTTTGGCATCAAAAACACTAAATATATTATCAAGACAGGTTGACGAAGATGCCGTGATCCTAGTAGGTTCAAAAAACAAGTTAATTAAATTATAAGACCTAAACAAATTGAGAAGTCTAATACTTAATGGAGTAACATCTAAAATATTAATATTGAAATCTCCGCATAAAATAATTCGCAAAACAAAATATCAACAACACTCATTGTACCTTCATTATCTCACAAGCTAATTAGCAGAAATCATGATAATTGACCGAAAAACACCGATGCTTAATACTTTAAACAGTGAAGACTATTCAGGGAGCTATTTATTATAAACATCTCTGTTATGATGAAATTGAAGAGCTCCTGAAAACGGCTGTGTAATGAGCACACTAATATTTAAGATGTTGGCAGCACTTTAATATTTATCTCACAATATGTAAACGTGTTAGAAGGACCACTTGATATCACATCGTAAAGAACGACGATACTTTTAGCATAGTCTGCAATTTCTTCTTTTAAACGTGCTGTAAACGTTCAGAGTAGTAGCCCAGTAATAGCTGCCCCGACTTCGAGTTGTAGATCGTGGGTTCGACCCCAGCCAGGCGTTTTACTTTGTAAAATTTATTTCATCACCACTGTTCTCAAAACGGTGAAGGAAGACATCGCGAGGTAACCGGCAGGTCCTAGAACCTAAAATTCGAAGACATGTGACATCTACCAAACCGTACTGGGCCCGCGTGGAGGATTATGGTCCACTCCCTCTCACAGAGAAGAGGCTTCTATCCCAGCAGTAGGAATATTACTAGCTGATTGTGCTTAAAGTTCAGCTTGTGTTGTCTTGTCGTAAAAATAGGCAAGAATATCTGAGGTTGGTACAAGTCAATATACCTCAGTGCCTTTTGTTTTTCTTTCAATAATAAATGTGTTTACCTTTTGCTTCCTCATTTTTAGAATTGACACTTCTTTTTATTACAAGGCAAATGCAAATATATTGTCCTATATTCCACAATACACAAAACATGAACGGTAACAATAGCTAGTCAGCTTGGTGCTCAGATCTCCCTCCATCCCCTTTCTCTAGATTAAGTCTAGATTCTGGCCTTTCTCTCTATCTTAGTCCGAGTGAACCTTCTGTACAAATCTATTCTAAAATACTTTATGCATAAACTTCGCTGTTAATGGTATTATTTGTTAACTGTGCGCTCTTTTTGGCGAGTCCCAGGAATGAAACAAGGAAAATAACTGTTAATTTCAACTACATTTTGTGTTATATTTTTTTTTATTCTCTCTGAACTTGGGCTTTCAGTCTATTTGTCTAGAGTGCCTTGTAATCCAACTTGTACTTTCAAGTCATACCTTGCTATAATAGATTTCTTTCTTCCTTATATAAGACTTACACTTATGTTAAGTTTAATTATCTGCATTTTTAAAATCAACTAAACTAAAACACTTCGATAATTAAGAACGATTATTTATATGGCAACACCAAGCGGTGACAGTGGTCAAGGAAGACACGATCTGGCAATCCATTCATTCACTTGGTGTCGGAGCGAGCTACGGGTCGGACCAACTAAAGTAATAGTTACTTTAGTTGGTCCGACCCGTAGCTCGTCGAGAATTCTATATAATTATCGTAGCTGGTTGAAAAACTTGTAAAGATTGTTGGATTGGAGTAATTTGATAATATTATCATCTCCCTCTGGAGTTTTATTTCACTTGAGACTAATTTTACAAGCACCCCTAAAAACAATAATCAAACGACGATGGTTGGCGAGAAAGGAACACCTTTCTCACTGTACGAACAACCTTTACAATGCGAGGTCAGCCAAAACTGGAAACGTATAGCTTGATGTGTCGTCGTGTGCACATCCCGTAGGAAATCTATAATCAAATGCTGGATTATTACAAAAATTGCAGCAAGGTAAAAACAAGAAGCCAGTAAACCACATACTCAACAGTTAGGACACTAACAATCCCAATACACAACCGCATGAAGACAGTCCGAAGCAAGAAACTACACCAGTAGCTGAACTCAACAACGTCAACAAAACGCACACACTGAGCACAGATGTAGACAGTAGCCTAGGTCTTGTAACAAAGCGCCTCCCATGAAGCGACTGTGAGTGATCAAACTTTCCTTGATACTTGCCAAAGTAACTTTAGCCACACAATCGCCACCGTATAGACTATACTTGTAGAACATAGTTGTACATACAGCTGCCACAGACTCGATAGTAATGCAGTTGACCAACTTGGATAGGGCGGTGGAGTTGCCCTCTAAAACTTTCTCGAAACTGTATTGATGTACAGTATTTTTAACTCACAAAGCAACCCGCTCTTTACTTATGGTAACCAAATGTACTAACACGCTGTGAATGTGCGTGAAGACGAGTAGCGTCAGCACATATAAGACACAAACACTTCCGACTTCGCCCATTGTCTCGGACGGTACCGAGAGCTCCTGCGCTTACACACACATTCACAGCGTGTTTCATCTGCCCAGCCTTTTGCATGTTGGGGTCGGCTTCCAGTCGTACCGGATGCAGCTGAACACCAGTATTTTTTTTATTCACAGCGTGTTTGTGAGATAAAAATACTATAACATAGAACAAAGTCAGTAACAGACGTTCATTACGCGTTCCTAAACAGCCTCAGCAAAACCTCCCATATCCATATCTCTCTTTCAAAAACTCCGTACCTCACAATAAAGAAAGCACCTTTCTACCTCCTCCGCTCAACCGAAACCCCCACGATACAGCAGACAGAACCCAATCAATAGCAACTCGTATGTGAAATTCCATCCATTCAGTGATGTGAGGGTATGCCTCCATTTCGCATTATCCGCACCGCTGCGCTTGCATTCAAGGCCAGTGGTACATGCATTGGGTGACGTCATGCGTTGTACGAGTAATTGAGATAGTGTAACTGATTGATGGGTGTTTTGAGTTAACGTGACTATACGAGTATGTCTGTGTTCCGCGAAGGAAGCAGTGGTGTGTAGTGCATTCACCTTTCGGCAGTTAAAGTTCCATGTAAGTCAGCCTATTAACATTAACTAGGCATACGTGTAGACTCCAAGCTGCTTCTGAGAATTTCTAGACGGAAAAACCCAATAACACTTTGCCCGACCCGAGAATCGAACCCAAGACCTCGTATTCAGCAGCAGTGCTTGTGACCGCTTGACCAACGAGGCAGCTAAAAACTATTCTAGCGTTTAACCACGCACTATTCAGACTTCCTCCGTTATTTCCAAACATCGCAATTTTGCTCTTGTTTGCCGATCCGCTCATCCCATAAATAATGACCGGAAGGCGTCAGGAAAGGAAACAATGGTTTCTATTTATAAATCCTGTTATCTGATCAGCCATAAGTGTAACTTACAAAACGCACCAATTAGCACAAAAACCCTTCCCAAAACATGTACTAACTAACAGCAGTCTTAAAACAAACAAGCTGCCCAAAAAACGGCTTTTACAAAAACATTTCGGTACAACTTCGACACTATTCAGAGTAAGCACGAAAGTAACACAAAAACCAAATCAGGGTGAACCGGCTTTCTTCATAAGTAAATATTTGGAGAAGTCTAGCCATAATAAATATGGGGAAACAGGTGGCGATGACGGATTTTTACGCCAAGAACTTTTACTACTAATACGAGCATGTATACGAGTACCTGCTCTGTTTACATGACATCGTGCTAAAGTCGAAAGTCGTAAGTTTCGAAGGTAATCTGTCCAGAAAACGTTTTATAAACGACAGATTATGGCAGCTCTGTTAAGACATGGCGCACACTATGAGACACGCGACATAAAATACGACAGGCTTAGGCCGATAATTTTCATTTGTTCAAAGCTCCGCACACTCGGCGGCGAGTTGTTGATTAGCCACCACAGGCTAGTCGCACGCTCTCGCTAGATGTCGCAAGTCGCAAAGCGTCTAGCTAGACGCACGGTGCACGTGCACACCCGATGAGAATCGCATGCGACAAGAAAAGAAAGAAAATCAATTTATTTGACACAGGTTAAGGCACACAATATTCACACAAAATCAAAAATAGTATTGTATGTCTCACGGCTGCGCCGAATAGGCCCAGTTCAGCATAAATGCAAGAAAACTAGTGCCTGACGCTGGTTTTCAACTTGACCCTATGATTCGAGAGTGCTATGTTGGTCAGCGTCTTTTCGTCGAGCTTTCGCACTCGTATGTCGCATATTGTGCAAGTTAAGTAAGATTGAAGGAATCCTTATAAAAGCGAAACTCGCGATCAAATTCGATAATAGCTGTTGATAGGTGTTTTAGGTCTTCCTCACACTCACTTGTGTATCGTGTTCATCCGTTTCATTTTACTTCTGATTCACACTACAGCACGATTCTTTTAACTACAAGGTGCATAAACAAGGTCTAAAAGAGTAGTCATTTTTGCATTCGCACAGGAAGTAAGAGTCCTATGCAAAGAGGACGTAGTGTGGAAGTATGTGTTGAGTATCAGCCTTCTAAGCAAACAAAGAAGATTCGCTTCTACACGAAGATTGCATTCCACCTAGGTCACCTTATATCTTGTCCCTAGACCTGCGTGACTTAACACCTTAACGCGAATATGCGCTGAAGAAATGTTATTTCGTTAATGCTAGACTGACTAAAATTAAAACGTGTCGAATATATACGTGGTATAAAACAAAGTCGCCTTTCGTGTCTGTGGTACCGCTTTGTTAATCTAAATTACACAGAGGATTTTGATGCAGTTTTCACAATCATTTAGAGAATTTATTGCAGTATAATATTTTTTTTTTTGTGTTATTGGGTTTTTCAATTGCAAATTTCTTAGTAACAGCCCGGAGGTTGGAAATTGGCGGTGTGATACCCCGTGCTTCATTCTCTCCGGTCATGTCGGATTGCCGTCCCATCGGACAATGAGAGTGAGTAAACAGAGTGCACCTGTGTCCGCGCACACACTTGTGCACTATAATAATATCTCCCGCGCCGCTGGTGTCCGCTGAGATTGATCGCCATGGACGAAATCGGTCTGGAGGACTTTTTATATTTCATAAAGAAATCTCGATGTATTGTCAAGTCTTAAAAACCGTGCGAAGCAGAGGCGAGTCGCTAGTTTGAGATTTAATAACGCAAGCATCTCCAAAGGTTAAGTGAGAAATATGGACCGTTGGATCAGGTTTAGTCCCAATTCGCTACCCGACAAAGCTTGGATGGGTATTTTACACGCTGTGTTTATAGGTCACAATAATTCCAAACCTTCACCTTTCATATTATATTATTATGAAGTATTCCCTACAGGTTGAACCCATATCGCCGAAGACGTATTAAGTCCAGTTAAATAGAAGGCCAGCTTATTTCCCGGACATATTTCTAAGCCCCGGGCTTCTAGTACGGATTTTGGTGTTGAAAAATCAAAACTTATTCTGTCTCAGCTAAGAATTGGAGCAAGAGAAATAACTGGTCTAAGCCTTACAATACATAATATGTATAGGTCTTCAACAACATTGATCTGGAGTTCTAGACTAGAGACATGGCTATAATATAATCGAAAATGTGTTAAGAATATGAAATAAGACAGAATGAAAGTATTCTAGCACTGAGTCTCAATTATAAGATAAACAAATTCAGGACACGCAGCATAATCAGCCTACAATGTTCCCACTGCTAGGACACAGGCCTCATCACTTCCAGAGGGAGTGGGCTGTAATCTACCACGCGTGCCCAGCGGGTTGGTGGATGTCACACGTCTTCGAATTTTTGGTTTTAGGACACGCCGGTTTCCTCACGATGTTTTTCTTTACCGTTTTGAGTGCAGTGGTGATGAAAGTATTTACACACAATGTAAAGCGCCTCGTAACTCGTAAGTCGGGGCCGTTACCACGTGTCCACCACTTTTGTTAAGGTGGAACTAGCGCGCTCGAACTCACTGGTGGGCATGGCCAAAAAGCACGCTCTCTCACCTGGCATCGTGTCCGACAGAGGTAACATCAGTGATGAGCAGCTAAGCGCTAGTTTACACGTACAACGTCTAGTTTGCACGTACACAAACACAGTTCTGAACCGAAACTCGCGTAAAAAAAATACGAAAAGTCCTTTGGAAAATAGAGTTTTATGAAAAAGCCACTGCATAAATCAATTACAAATAAAGTTTATTGAAAACTTCGATAATTGAGCTTTGTCGGTACTGACTTTGTTTTTAAGATTTTACACGTCTTTTATTACTTATTTACACCCAAATGTAGGTTCAAATTAGCAAGCAAAACGAATCTTTGTGGGCTCATAACTTTTTAATGGCTTTTTATTTTAATATTCTGTTTTCGTACAGACACAATTAATAATAAGAAAAAAAAAACGACATCATGATTAACTTTGGATGCACAATGTCAAACAGTGGAGTAATACCCTCCCGGTATGGAAATAATATCAACTAGCGCCACCTTAACGACAAAATCTCCAGCAGTTCCTAAGTCGAAACTCAATTACACTACCAAAACGTAACCATTCAAAACAGCATCTACTGACAACAAGAAGACAGGAACAATTTCGCACCTGTTTTTAGTACATTGTCGAATAAAATAAACATGGAAGCGATTCCAATGATCTGGACCGTAGGCCGTAAAGTTTCGGTAACATTTGATGGCCAAACTAGGAGGTTTCAGGATCCCCAATTTAGCGGAGAAACTTCAGAAGATGTGTTTGGGTACAGGTTTATATTCCGTACGTGTAAATTGTGAATGATCTGAACGATTTATGGGCAAAAGGGCTGCAGATTTTGTGGAGTTGGCAAAGCTAAAGGCTTGCATATTGTAATTATCATCGGTTAATATTTGACGGCGTTTGATAAGGACTATTGCCCTCGCATTTATGTTTGGATTATGGGCGTCCAGAAGGTACCCAGGAAGTAACCCAAAGAAATAATACAATGACGGGAATAACAAGCGACTTTTGTTCGTTGATTTCGCGTCTTGTTACACCCGTTAAGTGCTCAGGGAAGGAGACAGAAGACCAAGTTTACAAGCGCACGCTTTTGCCCGCCGGCATCGCCTGCGTGGTGGTCGGAAATTATTCCACGGGAACGTACTAACGGGTTAAAACGTATCCTATGTGTTAATTCAGGTTATAAACTATCAGTGTGTCAAATTTCGTCCAAATCCGTGGAGCCATTTTTACGAGATTAGAGTAACAAACATCCAAACACCTAAACATCCATACAAAGTTTCACATTTATAATATTACTAGCAGCGTCCCGTGGTTTCACCCGCATGAGTTTCGATCCCGTGGAAATATCGGAATAAACAGTATCCTATGTGTTAATCCTGGTTATAAACTATCTTGTGTGCCAAATTTCATCTTAATCCGTGCCGTTTTTGCGCCAATTCGGAACATACACCCAGTCAGACTGACGAAATTTTCTAATAACCACATTCCCATACCTCGTAGCAATGATTTTTTGCGTGAAGGAGTAACAAACATCCATCCATCCATCCATCCTCACATACTTTCGCATTTATAATATGTATTAGTAGGTTATAGTATAGGAAAGGAGAAAGAAGAATTTCTACTAGTCATTTCAAATAACTCGTTTGTCTAAGGCTAAAGACATTAATGCCAGGAGACAATGCCGAAATAAATGGAAGAAGGCATTACATGCCAGACACGACCTAAAGTAAATAAAGACGACGCGAGAAAAGAATCCGCTCGCAAAATAAAATTATTGAATGGTGTCGAAGATTGCAGACAGACGCATTTTGCCAACGAAGACATTTCCACTTCATATTTATGTATTTTCAGCGGTCAAATACTTGTCTGGAGTGTCGCCTTTTCATTCAGTGTTGCTTGCTAAATAGAAGGATTGGCAGATTTGAGCATTTAGTTTTAGCAATTAAAAAACAGTAGAATAAACGTTGGTAGGCCAATAGCCAGGTGGGTAGCCGACCTACAGAAGATAGCGGGGAAGACCTGCAGGGTAATTGCGTAACACACTATCAGTAGCAATGGGTTTCATTTTGACAGTTCAACAACATTCATTGCGTTATTTACGTTGTTGAGCAGAACATTTTTCGAACATATGGAGCACTGGATTAGATTAGACAAAATGATTCAAATTGAGAGGAATAGTATGTTACGCAATTAGGGTGCTAGATGAGACTTGGACAGACTAAGGAAGCATGGAACAAAAAGAAGACCTGTACGCAGCAACGGGTGAAACATGGCTGCCAATGATGATGAATGATGAATTGATATAATCACCGCAATCGATAAATTCATAGTATTGCCAACAGCGGAAAAGTTAATTAAAATTTTAACAAGCACACTCGGTAATCTATATGTAAACTTGGTAAACTCACCATCATCTGCCGAGCCTTTTCTCAACTATTTTGGGGTCGACTTTCAGATTAACCAGATGCAGCTGAATTTTAAATGGAGCGAATGCCACCCTGACCTCCACAACCCAGTTACTCGGTAGTAAAATACCCTTTGGTGACTGGTTGTCAGACATACGGGCTTCTGACGTCCCGTAACAACGAATGTCAGTCGGGAACAACGGCTTAATTTGCTTTCCGACACGGAGAGGGTAAGATGATCACCCATATATACGGACAACCGCGGCAAGCGTGGTTTAACCTGATTAATTGTCTCGTACGGTTGTTATAACTTAGCCACGAGCGCTTCTGTAAACTATGAGTGGAAATTGGTAGCAGTCAAATTGTATTCGATAGCATCGAATTTTACGACAGCTCTAGCCAGTCAAACACGTTACGACAACTATCTAGATCCAAAAGCCCATTCTAACGCCACAAACTACAAATAGCCAGCTTTCCCAAACAAATAACAACCAAATCCAACTTACAAAGACTTTACGGCTTCGAGAACTCTATATATCACCTTTTACAGCCGTACCGAAATCTTTGTGAAGTTCAAGGAACCAAGTAAGTGCCTAAACTGGATACGGAAAGCTATTGGCCTTGACCCCAGTTTACGTGCGTTCCTTGGAAACATAAAATTAGGTTCATAAATACCAATTTGGCAACCTTCTAAGAACTTAGTTCCGAGTGACCTATAAAGATCATGACGTGTGTGACGACACGTGAGAAAACATTACCCTCCTTTTGGGGTCTGACGCAGTCAGGTAAAAACACGTGAGTATCTTAGAACTTATTTATAGTTTTTTCTTTCGTGTCGGTCTGGAGGACTACGGACCTGCGGGGTAATCACGTAACACACTAACAGCAGCAATGGGTTTCATTTTGACAGTTCAACAACATTAATTGCGTTATTTACGTTGGTCGCAATGGATTAGCAATAAGTATCCTTGAAAATTATGCAGATTGTGATTGAGTGTTGTTCAATTAGGGGTCTGTTTTTCTTAACATCAGTTTACAGACACATCTGAAATATGTTCAACACCTTAAGGGCTAATTTTATCTGGTCATTCTGTCTTACCCACTCAGCAATAAATAATGTGTAGTCATTTTAATGCCTCAGAATGATATTCAGCCGTCTTTTTTAAATAAAAACGTGACACTGACAGACAATTACATTTATTAAAAAAAAAAAAAAAAATTGGCCAGGACAGTAAGAAGTTTGAGATTGATATCAACGCGATACTAGTCAAAGGTATATGCTATTTTTATCTTATTATCAGGTCATTAATTAGATTACATTGGCTTCAGAAGGTATTAAGTATGTCTCCTGACTTGATTAAAGTAATAATTTGAAAGCTGACGAAGATATAAAAGACTAGTCCGTACTTCAGCACTTATTCCAATTTCTTTGAGGTCGGCGCAACATGTCATCTCTCGTACATCTGTATCAGCCGTTATTATTCACACTATTCGCCCTTTATAGCCAAATCACCTTTCACATAATCCATCTTTCTTGACCCTCTTTTTGAGATATAAAAAACAGCTTTTCCCGGGGCTTCAGCCGTGTAGATGTCGGAAAGTATCCCACGGCTACATACTACCGGGATAAGTATCCTTATATGTTAATCAAGGTATAAACTATCTGTGTGCCAAACTTCATCCAAATCCGTGCCGTTTTTGCGCCAATTCGGAACATACATCTAGTCAGACTGACAAAATTTTCTAATAACTACAGCCTTGGCCAAAAGTATTAGGCACCCTACAAATGATTGCATTACACACATTTGGTATGAAAAATAAAACGAATTTTGCTGTCTATGTTTATATATTTATTAAAGCAATAAAACATATTAATATTTAGTGGATCCACCCTTCGCTTTTATCACCGCAGCAATCCTTTGGGGCATACTGCGTACGAGCTTTGTGCACTCATCAGGACTTATGGCATCCCACTCACTTGTTAAGGCATTTTTTAACGCTGCCTTTGATGTAATGCTATGCTCCTGTATCTTGCGCTTCAGTATACCCCAAAGATGCTCGATGGGGTTCAGATCTGGAGACTGCGCCGGCCAGTCCAGCAAGACAATGCTCTTATTTCTAAACCAAGCCATCGTGGTCGCCGATTTATGACATGGAGCATTATCTTGCTGGAATTTGACGCCGTCTAAGTTGGTGCCACCGAAAATACGCACCAACGAAGGCATCAACACAGTTTCTAGCACATTGATATACTTTTCACTGTTCATGCGGCCTTCGCAAACAAACATTTCGCCAACCCCATCGGCAGCCATGCAGCCCCAGATCATAATGCTGCCGCCTCCGTGTTTGACGGTAGGTACCACACAATATGGATGGTATTCCTCGCCGACACGCCGCCTCACAAACGTCACACCCGGCGTTCCGAATACCTAAAAACATTTAAAAAAAAACACCCATGTAGATTGGTTGTAATTCTTACAAAAGTTAATGAACTAATTAGTAAATGTTGTTGTTGTTTTATACCGATGATATAAAAACTTACCTCAAAGTTCGATTCGTCGGACCATACAACATTGGACCAATCTTCTTCGGTATAATGTTGGTGTCGTAGAGCCCATTCTAAGCGGATCTTTTTGTTATTCTCGGATAACAGAGGCTTCTTCCTGGCTTTACAGCCTCTTAAGCCCGCTTCTGTGAGTCTTCTTCTTGCCGTTCGAGAACTAATCGGCTTTCCAATGTTCTCCGATAGAGCCGCAGCGAGTTCAGAAGAAGTTTTTTTGCGGTCCTTGCGAGAGTCACGAATCAGTTTTCTGTCCTGACGCTCAGTAGTGACACGTTTTCTGCCCGTTTTCACTCTGTTTGTGTGAGAACCAGTCTCCGCGAACCTTTTAAGAGCAGATTGCACCGCACATCGAGAACATTTTACCAACTTGGCGATCTCTACCTGGGATTTGCCCTCTTCGTGTAGAATCTGGATTTTTATCCGTTTTTCTATACAAAGTTCACTTTATTTAGGCATTTCGTAAAATAGACAGCCTCTACTTGACAAATAAATAACACACACTAGCTTCTTGACACCATGAACAGCGAAAGAAGACTGAGAAAAAAAAAGAAATATTTGTCATTAAATGCCATTTCCCACTAATTGCGGACCAGGTGTTTTATGGCACGTCAAAATTCCTTATTTATGGTTTTAAATAACATTTGTATTCACCTCATGGGCTATTGTTTAACAGATAGCTTTGTTTTTGCTATACTTTATTAGTAGCACGTGTTTTATGGGGGTGCCTAATACTTTTGGCCAAGGCTGTATGTTTTCGGCATCAGACTCGTTCCTATACCTCGTAGCAATTATTTTTTTTTTTTTTAATATTTAAGGTACAGTTTTAACTTTAATTTTAATAAATGTATAGTTGACATACATGTTTTCTATTATGTACTCTACCGAGTTGCTCCAAGAACGTATCGTTTCGATATTTGTAATATTAAAAATACAAAAATTAGATAGAATACAGTATATTTCAATTTCTGGAGACTTCAACCCAAAAACTCTTTTGTTTAAAAAAATATTCCCCTCGTCACACAATTTCAGAAGGTTGTTGTTCTCTTTGTTCTGGAATTAGAAACGTCGTCCCAAATAACAGTAAATCACAATTACGATTTTCCGTATTTTCAATTTTACCTTTTTAGAAAGTTCTTCAGACAAATCTTAATTAGTTTTCCCTCCTTCCGAGGCTATATTTTCTTGGATACTTTCAAGGTATACCACATTAAGATGATAGGGTTTTTCCTAAGGATCCTTAAGGCGAAAACGTCAAGGTAGCTCGCAAAATTAAAATTGACGTACGTTTTTTTACAATTTCCATTGCAGTGCCAGGTTGTATGTTGATTAAAATACGATTCGCGACCGTCCCAAATATGACTTTACAGAATTATAATATTAAAATCATCAATACAACTCTCTTAAGTTCATATAATCCTATTGAATGATATCTAATGAAATAGTCATTTCAGAATTATAATCATTAAAACCATCAATACAACGAATTAATTTCATGAAAATCAATCAATAGGATTATATGAACTTAGAGGGTTGTATAATTGTGATTTTAATATTATAATTCTGTAAATAGATACCTGTTGCATACATACATACCTGCAAATTGCAACAAATGTAAGGAAATTTGAATAATTTTTCGGGCTACCTAGCACATACCCCTTAATTAGTTTTCCGAGGCTATATTTTTCTTGGATACTTTCAGGGTATACCATTCGGTTAGTCCCGCTATGGTATGGTCCCGGTATGGCACCCTCTTATAATACCTATCAAAAAGTCCCGCTATGGTACCCTTCAGTTTTTGGTACTGTTGTAAATAAAAGTTATACAATGCGTTAAGAAAAAAATAGTATTAATAAAAAATATCTTTTCTTAACTATTATAGTTAAGCAAGATAATATTTATTAATACTATTTTTTAAACAAATCACGCTCGGTAATTGTCGTTTCACTTCAGGTAGTTACCTGACCAACCGGTTTTTTCGTAAAACAATAGAGACGAGCCCTTCCTCGAATTCGTATCTAGCTCTTCCCTTTTGTTTTTATGAAAATAGAGAGAGACAGTATTATTCCGGGTTTAGTTTGCTATTTGCAGCTGTACTTTTGCGATATGAGTAATTAGGATAGCTTGTTAGTTTATCTATTGCAATGTCTGGGTCAAGTAGTTCACGTGGTGTAAATTTAATAATTATTGACAGTCGACGCGGTGGAAAAACTTTATTACGTGCCGGACATAAATATATTAAACGCAGAGAAAATAAAAATTCAAGTACTTGGCATTGTGTAAATAGGAGAAATAGTATTAAATGTAGTGGATATATAACTATTGAGAATACCAATAATACAATAATTAAAGATTATAAACACAGTGATCAGTGCGTGCCACATTTTGAAGACAATGAAGTTCAAATGGCTATAAGTGAGTGCAAAAAAGAAGTAAATTCAAATTACGGATCAGTACAGAAAATTTTCGAAAAACACATGGGTAACTTAAAAGACAAAGGGTTACACCTTACAGGAAATGTTCCTGACTATAAAAAATTAAAAACAGTATTATACAGACACCGAAATAAGTCGTTGAACGTACCAAAAACACAATTTAAGAATGTGGAAGAAATTATAATACCAGAAGAATTTAATAAGTATGTATTGGCTGATTATTGTAATGAAGACTGTAATCGAATAATTATATTTTCCTCGACAGAAGTAAAGGAATATATAAAATGTGTAACGCATTACTTTGGTGATGGCACTTTCGACGGCTGCCCAAACCCATTCGAACAAGTTTATGTCATTCATGGAGACATGGGAAGCACTGAGTTATCCACGAATGTAGCACCATTATTTTATATTCTGTTAAAAAACAAAGAAGGGAAAACTTATGAAAAAGTTTTCGAATTGATTAAACAAACTTTGCCTGAATGGCGTCCATCGAAATTTACCTTCGATTATGAAATAGGAGTAATAAATGCAGCAGCGAAGATTTTTCCTGATATCAAAATAAATGGATGTAACGTACATTTTCAAAAGAACGTTATCAAAAAAGCGAAATCTTTAAATCTCATGGAACACGAAGAGTCCTCGAACCATGTTAAGCAATGCATAGGCTTGGCGTTTTTGCCAAAACAAGATATTAAGACGGCTGGCTGCATATAATGGAAAATAGGTATAATATCTTGGTTACTTTCCAAAATGATGTTTGAGTACTTAACTCTAATTATATGGCAAAAAAGTAAAGAACAACAATATCAGTAAGGACCTGTTAATTTCATTGCTTTACAAGTACGAACGTTTAATAAGTATTTTTTTCAGTTTCGACGATGAAGCTATGACCAAATTCAATGACTATTTTGTCACTCAGTGGCTTGAATATCCAGACCTCATTTGGTGTTGCCATAATGAACGCCATAGAACAACTAACTTGGCGGAATCATGGAATGGCAGATTCAACAAAATTATTGGAAAAAATCCCAGTTTATTATTGTTTCTGCAAACAATTGGCAACGACACATGTCACTTTGATATAAAACAAGCCAAGTAAGTTGTATTTTTTAGACAATATTTTTAAGCAGATATAATATTTTTAAAAGCAGATATATATTTTTTTACATAATACGAGTACATAGAAGAATTTGAAAATGGATTTGATTTTATTTATTTTGGTAGATATTATTGGTTGTCGCCTTCTATTACAGACGGTTACTGAAAAAAATATAGCTTAACTTAAATAACTGATGATTTTGTTATAGCTTTCGACTAAAAAGATCACCTATAAATTCAAGAAAAAGAACAAGTATAGAAATCGACCGCCAGATTCAAAAGCTAACAAAAAGTTACGAAAATAAAGCTATCTCCATTGGTGATTTTCTGATTAACATATCAAAGTCAATATTTCGATCAGAACATTTAAAAAAATAGTTTATTTTAATTTTGTTTTTAGCCTATTAAAATGTTTAATACTTTTTCTCGATGTTGATTATTTTTTGTAGTTTATGTTTACAATTTGCGCCTTTTTCTCCATGTTGATTATTTGTAATTAATATATTTGTCTAGTTGGTTGTTGATTATTTTTGTAGTTTATATAAATTTACAATTACTGCCTTTTCTCAATGTTGATTATTTGTAACTAATATTTATGTCTGGATGTTGTTTTTATTTGTAGTTTATAATATTTACAGTAATACTTTTCTGAGATGTGGATTTTTTATATTTTTTTTATTGTTGATTATTGGTAATTAATATTGTTGATTATTTTAAAAATTACATTGCAATTAATATTTCGTTTTACTGTTTGATATTTTTTTATAAATATTTTGAATTAATAAAAGACTGATTTAATATCGCAAACAGACGTTTTATTGATACACTCCTAAAAGTATTTATTTATAGATACACTTTTCTTTTCAGTTGTACCTTCTATTGTCTAACGTAGATCTAAAAGATGGGTACCATAGCGGGACTTTTTGATAGGTATTTTAAGAGGGTGCCATACCGGGACCATACCATAGCGGGACTAACCCATACCATTAAGGTGACAGGGTTTTTCCTAAGGATCCTTTACAGTATCTTCCCAAATCACGGAGAAAAGAAACGTGCTTTATCGCAGTTTAAGGTTAGTTGGGAAGAAAACTGTCTGGTGGCGCTTTATAGATCGCTTTGTCAGTTGTTTTAAGTTTCATACTTTATTATTTATCGGGTTTAAATTGTTGATGATTATTTTATTTCTTTTCCAGAATCCACAGCCTCGTTGGTGTAGTGGTCGCAAGTGCTACCGCTGAGCATGAGGACCTGGTTCGATTCCCAGGTCGCGCAGTATTATTGAGTTTTTCCATTAGGAATTTGTCAGAAGTAGCCTGGAGTCTGGATTTGTGCCCAGTTGATGGCAATATGCTCGCCCCCTATTACATGGTACTTAAACATAACTGGCGCAATGTGTTTGGACTATAGGTGTACCTCTGCCTGCTATGCTGACAGATACAGAGGAATGGACGGAAGTAGCCTCCTTCTGTGAGACTGTGATGGTCAAGAAGGAGGCCGCTGAGCGGGATCGGGAGAGGGCTGATCCTGCTCGGAGAAGGAGGCGTCGGGGAGGCAACCGCCTTGGCGCCTAATACGCCACAACCCGCTTCCTAGGTGGACCTTTGCCTTTTTCCTAGGTGCCCACCAAGTGACCCCACGGAAGACGATGGCACAGTGGTCACTTGCTGCAGTGCATAGCGAGGCTCGGGGGAGGCCCCTTTACTGTCTCCCAAGGGATGTGCCTTACAGGCGTTGCACAGGGGGGTAAATTCCATAGAAATGTTCCCTAATTTTCTTACGTACGGTAAATAAGTTCATGTGCGAGGCGGACCACGCACAATGAAGGGTTCCATGGTTGGAATAAATTTATCCTAAGAACAAACTTAACATTGTAGGTGCAAATCACGTTCTGCCATACATTGCAACTGCAAATGTAAGTTTGTCGACTATTACTTGTAAACTTGTAAAGCCTAATTAATTTTACTTTTAACTTCATTCTTCGAGTATATACTACTACCATGAATTTTTCCACATAGCCAAAACAACAGTTTAGCTGTGGGGGACTTGACTCTTAACAAAAATTAGCACTTTAAAGCTTAATATTTCACCAACAGATCTCTGAATCCAAAATTTGTTTCCTCAAACCCGCAATATTTTTGAAAGACCTATGCAACGATACCCCACACCATGGGGTAGGCGAGAAAAAAAAAACATCCCCTCTTGTACCCTAATTTTCTATTTTTTGATGATTTTATTTTACCACTTTCTCGGCGTGATTAATATGTATATCCATTAGTATCCATGACAAATTATAGCTTTCTAGTACTAAGAATCTCTGAGCTAAGCTGCGGACGGACGGACAGACGGACATGGCGAAACTATAAGGGTTCCTTGTTGCCAACAGATCCCTAAAAAACAAAACAAAACGAAAGTAAATACAAATAGCTCTTTAATTTCATAGAAATGTTTCTCTAATTTTCTTACGTACGGTAAAAAAGGTCAAGTGCGAGTTGGACTAAACACGAAGGGTTTAGTACCACCGTGCCATATTTAACACTACATAATTTTTAAACACGTTTCTTGTATGGGGAATCCCTTAAATTTTTAACTTTATTTTATTTCTTGTTATAACGGTGTTGCGCACTGCTGGAATACAGGCGTCCCTCTCAATAAGAGACGGCTGGTGGAGTGGGTGGTGGTGAGTGGTCTTCGCCATACGAAACCACCTTTTGGATTCATAAAAATATAGGATTGATTCTAGTCGCGGCGACTAGTGACTTTAGTAGTACACAATATGTAAAAATTTTAAGTATCTGCCTATTACGGTTTAAAAGATACAGCCCTGTGACAGACGGACGGACGGACAGCGGAGCCTTTTAGTGAAAGGATTCCGTGGGTACCCTTTAGGTACAGAACCCTGAAAAGCAAAAAGGACATCGCAAGAACACGTTTTTCCAGATTACATCAGCCGCAAGTTGAGCTTATAAGCTATTTTATATTTTTGCCCAAGGTTTTCTTACGAGATTATTTCTGGTACTCTTAAAGGTGGTTTGACGCCTAAGTAATCTTTTTATGATGTTTTTGAATTTAATAAACAGGCTTTTTGAATATTTTGTGGTTGCTAACGTTCTACTGTCTGTTCCAACAAAAATGAAACTTGGATTTTTTCATAGAATAAATTCCAGGAAAGTCAAATACCCAGTTAAGAATAACAGAATACTGGGTTAGGTGTTACGCATTTTTTGTTAATAGACCAGACGGTTTTTCGGTGGTGGCAGAACGTTATTATAAGTAACTAGCTTCTGCTCGCGACTTCGTTCGCGTGAAACTTTTTGTTCCCCAGATCCACCCCGTCACATCATCATCATCACCGAAAAGGACGTACGCAAACCTGACAGTTCAACAACATTCATTGCGTTATTTACATTGTCGAGCAGACAATTTTTACAACATATGGAGCAATGGATTAGCAATATGCTTCAGAATTATTCAAATTGAGAGTTGAGAGATAGTGTGTTACGCAATTAGGGTGCTGACTTTGTTTATGTACGTCCTTTTCAGGAGACCGACGAAAATCAGCGTAGTGCTGTGGGTCCCCATAGCACAGCATCACGCTGAGTGGAAGCCTTCTTGTCACAGTCATGACGTGCAGCTGTCGACTATTTCTGTTTTTCGCTCCTGCTTATTCAGCGTGTAACGGAAGGGGGGTATCAACCCTGAAGGAGGTGAATGTGCTCATGAAACTCAACAACTCTCCCCAAAGAACATAGGTCGAAATATGAAAAAAAAATTTAGCCCTCCCTTACAAAACTGACTACCAGCTGATTGATTTACTATGGGAGGGCTAAATTTTTTTTTCATATTTCGTCCTAGGTTCTTTGGGGAAAGTTGTTGAGTTTCATGAGCACATTCACCTCCTTCAGGGTTGATACCCCCCTTCTGTTACACGCTGTAGATCTATTTTGTTTTTATTACTACACGAGTTCGTTATCTTTTTTTATGCACAAGTTTATGTGCCAAAAAAGTTTTTTTTTTTCGTCTATACTTAATTAAAATCAATTGAAATTTATTTATTAGAAGTTTTATTTATTTTTTAATGCACCATAAAACATCAAAAATAAAACAGTATACTTCCAATCGTGGCAGTATAGCTCTGTATAGTTTGTTCGCGTGCCCGTCAGTCTAATTAACATTTCTGAAACAGTAGTTCCGTGATAATGCGATACCAGGAAATATTTTTGCTGCAAAGCTTTTGTTAACCGCTGTAGTTTGTTTTAGTTGTTTCTTGGTAATTTGGAAATTGAAATATAAGTTTCTTGCACGTATTTTCAGTAAATGACAGTTTTAAAAGCCAGGTTTTATTTTGATTTGTGGCTTAACAGGAAATACTGCAAGTTTTCTTAATCCACTTTTAACTTACGTATGAGGGTCAAAATTTTAGTGACTTTAGTCCCTCCCTTCGGGGATTACATGCTAACTGACTAAAGACTGATTTTTCAATAGTAATATATGTATATACAACATGTAACGTTAAATGCGCGAAACCTGAAAATAGTTTGATCTGAATAACGAGCAGAATTAATTGAACCACTTTTTAATATATGTAGGTCACAATTTTTAAAAAATCTTCATTAAAAACGTTGCCGTGTCTATTTATTAATAGGTGAAGCAAGCCAATGCCAGCGCGGCGCAGCGGCCCAGTGACGACTCCTCCCTCGATAAAGCGTCGTCGCAGACGCAAGAAACGATCAGAATGGCCAGTAAAACTAAAACAGCACATAAAACCTTTACATTTTTTTAAATGACTTATTTTCTCTCTGAAATAGGTCAATTGAATTAAAAATCAGTTGGGGCGTCTGAGGTTTTGCGCATTTAACGTTACACGTTGTATATAACTTTTATCCGTGGAATTAATATGGCGGTTCGACAGTTTTGTATAGATAATTTGCCAAATGTCATATTTATTATTCACTCAATAGTTACCTGACTATAGAAATGAAGCCATAAAATTAACATCTTAAAGACATTTATAGACAGACGAATAGTACGAATGCAGTGGTGGCCCAGTGGTAACGACCGCGACTTACTAGTTGTAGGTTAGGTAGTGGTAGGTGGGTTTGAACCCTGACAGGCGCATTAGTTTATGTAAATTATTACATCACCACTGCTCTCAAAACGGTGAAGGAAAACATCGTGAGGAAACCGGCAGGTCCTAGAACCAAAACGTGTGACGTGGATCCTCTACTCCTCTCACCGAAAGGAGGCCTGTGTGCCAGCAGTGGAAACATGGTGGGCTGATTGATGATGAAGAACAACGCAATAATCTTTTAAGGTGGTTTCTAATACTTCGAGGTACACTACGGAACATTAAAAATAACCAAATTGGAAAATCCTCAACCTAATATTTGTGTAGCCAAATCCTTCGTGAGATAAAATCTAATATTTAAAACAAGATTATGAAAGTCTAATACACGCGTAACTTTCACAAACTTTAAGATTATCATATTCCGCCCGAAAATTAAGAAGATAAATGTTACCTTACCTTGCCAAAATAGTCTTACTAAGCTTTTGTACAGACGCCAGCACATCAAGCTACTAAAATCTGTCAGATTTCTTTAATAGATTTTCAACTTTATCGCTACAGCATAAGGTTCAAAGTTGATTGGAAAAATCTGACAGTTTAGGGTAGCTTGATGTGCTGGCGTCTGTACAATATTAACGTTACTGGCCCCTCCCCTCTCCGTACCTCGGAAAGTAAGTTAAGCCGTTGGTCCTGGCTGTCATTCGTAGCTCTTCCGACAGTCGTTACTGGTAGTCAGAAGCCCAAAAGTCTGAAAACCAATTTAAGCAAGGCGTTCTGTGTTACCCAATAACTGGGTTGTGTAGGTCAGATATGCAGTCGCTCCATGTAAAAAAAAAAATATTGGTATTAGGCTGCATTCGGTTAAACTGGAAGCCAACCCTAATCAAGTTGGGAAAAGACTGGGCAGATTGATTTACTTTACTAACACCAATTTTCGTAAACGTTTTCTTTTTATGAATGAAACTGTTTTACTTGTAATACAGTCACCTGGAAAGTTTTCCGAGGGTTTTGAAAATTGGTGATTTATTAATTTCGATGCGACGTGCTCTTTTTTAACTTTTGAAGCTTTCCTATAATGTATGCAATAACCTTTTTATTGTTAAATTCAATAGTTTCAGCGTACGAGTCTTGTATTATTACATACCTTGTGTTATTGTTTGTAGTTGAGTAAAAGATGGCCGGAATCAAATTAAAGTTCAGTACCTGAAAATGAAAAATGAATAATTATTGATCACATAAAGATTGAAAACTAGAAGCTGTATAGGTATTTTCTAAAAACGTAACTCAGGTTTAGCAAGTCATTCATAATTCAGGCGACAAAACTATGTTCCCAAAATATTACAATGTTACAACGGCAAAGATTATGGAAAAGGCAAAAATGTATGAAACTGATATTAGCCACCAAAGGTTTATGTAAATCCTGTAGAAAATCGTTGTAGAAATACGAAACACTTTGATAGCAATACGTACTTGTCTAAGCCCTCTACGGGGTGATTGCGTAACACACTATAATAGGGATGGCTTTCATTTTGACAGTTCCACAAAATTGCGTTATTTATGTTGCTGAGCAGACAAATTTTTCAAGCACATGAAGCAACGGATTAGCAATATTCGTCAGATTCTGATAGATAGCGTGTTACGCTACCTGGTTTTAAAAATACCCGGAGAAGCAGAGAACTGACCGAGTACAGAGGAAAACCACATGATTTCTACCATGTCAAGACTTCAAAATCAACAGTCATTTGCGGCAGTTTGCCTCTGCATCAATAGCGCATTCATGATTGCACAGGAGTATATAAACAGAGCGAATGGTTAGCTCATACATGCATAATTTTAGTGAAACGTACTATGAGCGATTGTGTGAAGGTTGGTCTTTGTTGGGTGGTACTCCTTTTGTGTTTGGAACAAACGTTTGGTACAGACATGAAATAAGGAAGATCTTGTTATCACTAAGCTATATTTTATCACTAGCGACAACCCATATGGGAGGTGTAATGCCCGTAGTCGCCACGCTGGGCATGCCAGTTGGTGACCACAGAGCTAGATAGAAATTCTTCAGAGCGATGACAGGCGCCCCGTCATTACTCTGGATAATTTCTGTCTAGCTCTTGAATTTATGTCTGTCTGGTGGCTAGAAAAGACTGGATGCGAAAGGCGGAGGACAGAGTATTGTGGCGTAGCCTGGGAGAGGCCTATATCCTACAGTGGACTACGATAGGCTGAGTTGATTGATTGTTTCACCTACTCCTGCTTCGCACGGTTTTTAAGACTTTAGAAAACGTCGTGATTCCTCTATAATATGTTTAGTTTAATTTTATTTTCGCAAAATACGCGCATTGACGTGGAGTTGCGGACACCAGCCCGCATTAACTACCTATTAATTGTATTTTACACATTAAACCTTCTGGAATTAATTCTCTAAATGTTGGTGGAAACCGCATCAAAATCCGTTGCGCATTTTAGAAGAACGATGTGGTCACAAGTACATACACAAATAGCAACTTTAATTAATAAAATGTAGAGATAATAGATCTAGCTACAACTAAACATGGGTCTCTTAATGAATTAAAGAAGGAGGAAATTGTCAGAATGGCCACTCTTGGCAAACAATAAAATTATTCATCGCAGTTTAATATTATGAGTCTATATTCCGAAGATACAACAGTTACAACTACATCGTTTTTGTAAATGACTGGGAAAATACTAGAGGGTAATTCGCACAAAATAAGACACTGTATCAACAAAATAACCGTTACAAATATTATCTGCCTAGCCTTTTCCCAACTAGGTTGAGGCCGGCTTCCAGTCTAACCAGGTGCAGCTGAATACTAGACATGGAGCGACTGCCTGTCGTACCTCCACGAACCAGTTACTGGGTAACACGATACCCCTTGGTAAGACTGGTTTTCAGACTTTTGGGCTTCTGACTACCCGTAACGATTGTCAAAGATCTCCGAATAACTGCCGGGGCTTAGCGTGCTTTCCGAGGCACGGAAAGCTTCCCAGCATTCCGGATGCTTCCGTGTCTCGGATACTAAGCGGGTAGTTTCCACAAAGCAAGAACTGCCTCAAGACACTGTGTCAACACTATTACTAATACAAATACTCCCCAAAAATTGGACCAGGCTGCATCTACGAACATAATTGCCGCGAACCACAATAAAAGGATACAAACGGAACAATTTCGGGACTCAGCATTTTTCTGGCCCATCTATTTATTATCCATTGTGACCATGGGTCATTGTTGGCGGCCATTGTTGTACAGATATTGGACCAATAACTCAGTTGGGCGGTTTAATATCTTTTGTCTGTGGTACGATCATAAAAATATGCGACACTACACTTGTATGCGGCTGTTTGGGGTTTTATTTGTGAGATTTGAGGTGAAAACAATGTAGTGTACTGGTTTATGAGGAACTATGAGTATGAGTAGGGTTGCGAACTTCTGAATTATGTTATTATTCGAATCGTTATTTGTTTGTGTTTGCATTTTGTGTTATAATTCAGACTATAATGTCTCCACTATATGACAAAATCTCTTCTTAAACTAATCCGATGTTTCATATGTTCAAAATAATTGTCTGCTCAACAACGTAAATATCGCAATGACTGTTGTTGAACTCAAAATCAAAGCCATTGGTACTGATACGCAACTAACCCGCAGATCTCAAGGCACAAATCAATAGCTTTGCCACACATATTGTATAATTTAATGCACCATTAAATAGAACCACTTACCGGTCATGAAGCAATTATGTTTACATAAATATTATCATTGTTGCTTCAATTTGGAGTGGACCTTTAAGTGGTGTACCGGAAGACAGATGTTATCAGAAGATCCGCTTGGAATACAATGGACGGTTGAGGCAGGCCTGGCATATGCTTGAGGAATAATCTAAGGATGGTAAAACTATTATCTAGTTATCTTTTAAATAGATCACACTAATATTATAAAGGCGAAAGTTTGTGAGTGTGTGTGTTTGTATGTTTTTTACTTCTTCACGCTCAAACGGCTGAACGGATTTGGATGAAATTTGGTACACAGATAGTTTATAACCGGGATTAACACATAGGATACTTTTTATCCCGATATTTCCAAGGGATCGACAATTATGCGGGTGTGGTTTTTTTATATTTATGAATGTGAGAACGTTGTAGGCCTTGTAGACTGTAGATTAACACTTGGCATGCGGGCATTCTTAGCCGCCGAATTACGCGTGCAGCGGGCCACAAATCTACTAAATACGTATTTTGACGTGACCCGCGCTCTAGTGACAGACTGCAAAAACGTAAAAATACGTTGCCTGCATGCCAAGTGTTAATTTTAGACAGTTTTCTATTTTGTTAAGTACATGGTACTCGTTGACAAGGCTACACTGCCCCCCCCCCCCCATACCTGTTAACACTAATTTCAAAACATTGTAAACGCTGGACCCGCTGGACTGGAGACGGCATAACGGCAAGCTTAGTGTGGAACGCCCCACAATTAGACAGACCGACGACTTTAAGAAGGCTAGGAAGGAGCCTTCCCAGCCACCTTCTATGCGGTGGGAATTACCCTCTTATACGTAATTAGTACCTCCCATATTTGGGGAAAGGCTAGGCAGATTGATATATGTACAGTGACCATGCAGCTGTCAATATGGCATATCAACTTTTAGAAACAGTTCGGCATTCCCTAAAGCTTGATAAAAGAGGAAAGAAAGAAATAAAAAACGTTTATTCTGCACAAACAAAACGCAGGCTACAAATAAAAAAACAAAATAATAATAAAAAATAAAAAAGACATAAAATATACAATGTAGCCAAAAGCCTCGTACTCAAGCGCTTGATGTCAGGGCCAGGGACCAAAGACAACACATACATTAATCAAGATGCGCCCGATGATGTGTTATATTAACGCCCCGGTTCTGTATGACTTCAACCACTTCAATAAAGCCAAGGTATTGACGTGAACTACGCGGGTTCTCGTCACTAGACGGCAATAGCGTCTCGTTTATCTTAAAGGTTTTTCTTAAAAAAGGTTCGTGACGTTTCCAACGATTGATGTCTACAATTCTGCTCTCATTGTGACTCACATTTATGCGAATTTTATAGAGAGCAAGTCACGTCATCATGTAACTGGTTACTTTATATCTTTACAGTCAGTAGCCACATTTTTGTCACAATTGACTTGAAAGTCATTGTGGGTAAAGTATATTTCAACCCAAGACGTTTGGGGTTGAAATACTAGAGCAATGGGGTCTGAGTGCCAACTTAGTGTTTCGAGACATCGCCAAGCGATTGGTCGACTCTTCACGTGACCAGAGAGGTGGCCTATTTTTTGGCTAAAGAAACAGCATTGCCATACAAAGTGGCAATGGTATCATCCTTTTGGGCACTTTTCCTGTTGACAGCAATGCGGACGAATTTTTTTATGCCCTTTGATTATTTGCGCTCCTTTATTATATACATATTATTATTATTTATGCTCTAATTGAAATAAACAATTTGAATTTGTCTAGGACTAAACGTAACAAAGAATGGCCTTTCTATACTTTGCTACGTTTTGTATCAACTGATCCTTTTCAATGGCTGCCAATATAAACGACACATCATTTGGTCACGGTTGGTTCCTCTGACAATCACGCGCATTGTTACATAAAGTACTTCCAACTAGGGTTACTGACCTATCTCTATAAGATTCAATTGAGACATGCTTTTTGCTTTTTTAACTGTCATCCGTCAGTCAGGATGACACCTAAAAATTCTCCGTTTTTTTCAATTTTAATGTATTTATTTTGGAAAATTCGTTGTGTTTCAAAAATTCGTTAAGAATGTGCGTAATATGGAAGGAGTGATGGGGCTATGGAGAAATTTCTTGAGGATGCGTAAGCGTGCGTGATCCATCGCCGCCCGTTCGATGTCCACCGCGCACAGGATGGATGGAAACCAGCACATGAAGTTTTTTTTTTGCTCCGCTGGTGTAATTGCTGAATGGCGTTCTAGTGTGAGGATAAATAAATAAATAAATAAATGCCTAGAGAAAAAGACTTCAATTCTACTATCTATATTAATCAGGTTTTATAGTATAGGCATTCGTCTTTGCTTGCAAAATTTAGCAGGGCGTTGAACTGCGCCTTGAAGCCAAAATTACATTAAAATAGAATATAATAATTTATTTACATTACGAAATTAGTGACATAAAATTATAATACATTATTATATTTATTTATAAAAATTACTTATGTATTTTAAAATTATTATGATAATACAGACAGGATCGGTCCACACTAGCTCAATACAGTGAGGAGTGGAAAGAAGAAAGGGATGTCCTACAGTGGTACAACATAGGCTAAAAATAATAATATTATAATAATCATCCACGGGACATAGCTCGCTAAACAAACACTTTCACACAATAGGCACATTTGTTGTTGTTGTTCACGTGCTCTTCGCATGCACAGACGTCACGGAAATTAGGACAGAAAGAAACCCTCGGTTCTTAACAGACCAGTAGATGTAACATCATGTGTGTCAACTTCTGGGGGGAGATGGGCTGGTTGGAATAACCACCGACAGCCACCAGGGCCCACGTACAATGATCCACCTGAAGAACTAAGTGCGGAAACCAAACCTTCTAACGTAGAATATAATAATTAATTACTCAATCGATTGCACCCTTTAACGATTTATTTACAAAATTAATTATATAAATAATATTCGTTTTTTTTATTTTTTTTATTACATTTTCAAGGTAACCGATCCACTATAACCACCAAAAGCCATAGCCCAATATATTTTGTTTCAATCTTTTTGCAATGGTCCTGCACCAACCGGGGTTTGTCCTTAGGTATACTTGCATTACGTGCAGCACGCCTTCCAAAGGTTCGGGACGCCAGGGTTCCGAGAAATGTCAAAAGACGCAAAAATCTTTGTAAAAAATTTGAAATAAATGAAATTATTCAAACAAGGTGTGCAGACTGAGGGTCCGTCATGCTCCCGGGAGCGCTAGTCGTTCGCCCGCGTGTACCATGGGACTGTCACCAACGAAAAAGTCGTCCTATAATTTTATGTCATTTCATGTTACTCACTTCGTAATGTAATTTTGGCTTAGGGGGGATGCGATAAAGTATACCACAAAATTCGATTTTTCTCACGGTTCTTGAAATTTGCAGTTCGGGGTCAGGTTGAACAAAATAGGATTCGAGACCGTAACAAATACTGGATGTTTTTTTTACCGGCTCCAAATTTTTACAGGATATTCTACTCATGAATATGAACAACTTTCACTATGGGACTAAGTCTGAAATTACGAAAACAAAATTAGCTGTTTACTACAAACGTTCAATACCTTGACCAAAATGTATGAAACAGCTGATTTTTTTTTCGTGATCTCAGAGTTGGTCCCATAGTGAATATTGTTCATATTCAGTGCATCTGAGAACACCCTGTAAAAGATTGGAGCCTGTAAAAAAAGCATCCAGTATGTATTTACAAAATTAGAATCGATGATTCACGATATTTCTTTATTAAATCAAAGTTTAATCAGAGTGAAATTTTGATCAATTTACTTTGGATTTTCTCACTGTAAGCGTGAGACTTCCCTTTTCATTTTTTTATTCCTTATTGGATTCGTTCAGACGATTAATATGATTACGTACGTTATTCACGGTAATGGGAAATCGGAAATAAAATAACCATATTATTGAAACTGAGAAGAAAATGGAACGAGAGAAATGTATTTTACAAATTTCTTTGATTTAATTATTTTGTGATATGTAAAAAAATGTTTCCTTAGCACGTGTATGAAATTAAAAAGGTGTATTTCTGAATATCATCTAAATTTCCTGAAAATCAGGATTGAGAAATTATTTTACGGTAATGAAGCTTAATGACATCTTAAAGAGATTTCCATCTACCTATTAGCTCTTTTTTATTAATTGGGTAAAGCACAAAACATATAAGGCAGGTAAGTGGATATTTTTGTATATAATATTTTCCGGTGATTCACACTCTGTACAAAATTTAAGGACTAATTATATAGAAGAACGAACATAGTTTAACATTAGCCCTTCAAATAATAAAAACTATTTAAGGTAACGGCCATAAAATACATATGCCCATAGAAACAACATGAAAATACAATTATTAAAGAGGTTGGAACCTTTGAAGTCACTATTCGCTTTCCAGCCTTTTTCATACCTGCTTGTCTAAGCTAGGAAGACATAGCATAGGATTTATCACACAGGGTAATGGAAGAACGTTGAATGAATTTAAACTATATCAATTGTCTTCACCAGACGATACAAAAAAGGCGTTCAACAAAATACTGTTCAAAATCAACGACCTGTATTAGCTATTAACCTGTAACATATTGAATACGCAAGTTTAAAACGTAAACAACGTACAACCGGGGATTAGAGTCCCCTGATGCTCGTCACACGTCACGAATAAATTGCTACGGACACAGAACAAAAACCTTCAATGTTACGCCACTGTACAGAAATGGGGACAGAAGGACCGATTGTACAAAAAGCTCACACTGCCACGAAATCACAATCAGCATATATTGTTCCCACTGCTGAGACACAGGCTTTCCAGAAATGGCTATAATCTACCACGGCTCAGTGCTGGTTGGCAGATGTCACATGTCTTCGAATTTTTGATTCTAGGACATGCCTATGGACATGTTTCCTCATGCTGTTTTCCCTCACCGTTTTGAGGGCAGTGGTGATGAAATTATTTACACCTAGTAAAGCGCCTGCCTGGGTTCGAACCCACGACGTACAATTTTAGGAAGACGGGGTATTTACCACTGGACCACCACTGCTCTCACGCACGAACTAAGACGGAAATATTGCAAAGAAAGCAGCGGAAGGAATTACTTTTCCCCATGGTCTCGATTTTAACTACAAAAGGGGCTGTCGTGTTACCCAATACCTGGCTTGTGGGTGTTATATGACACCCACAAGCCAGGCAATCACTCCATGTAAAATACTGGTAATCAGCTGCATTTGCTTAGACTGGAAGCCGACCCCAACATGTTGTGGAAAGGCTAGGCTTATATTGATGGAACTAAATTGACATGTAAAAGTGTTTGTACAAACCTACTTACAGAAAATAAATCATTTATCATTTATCAAATCTAAGAATTGGTGAGTTGGAACAACAGTTCGAACTCACCAATTATACTACTTATACTTGACCTTTGCTGAAGCACTGATCTACACCAGTAAATCAGTGCTTCAGATAAAGTACCTAAGAATATGGAACACATAGAGACTTACTACAACTAGGGTGAAACAAGGGAGCTTACCATACACTCTAATCATCATCTCAGCCGACAAACGTCCACTACTGGACATAGGCCTCGTCCTGCCCTGCAAATGGTTAATAGACCCTCAGACCGTACTTCGGCCATGGCAGCCAATCTCAACAGACTAGCCTTCGGCGCGGGGGGATATTATAATGCACGAGTGTGTGCGCAAAAACAGATGCACTCTCTCTCTTCCCTCACCCTCCCGGCACGGCCGCAGTGTTTGGGCGCAGGACCAACGGCTTAAAGTCCATTCCAAGGCACGGGGATATCACATCGCCAACTTCCAAACTCCGGGCTCGGGGCAAATGGTAATAGTAGTACAAGAAAGTAACATTAAAAAAGTTCTGTAAACGGCAAAGTTCCTAGAGAATTGTGCCTTCTATAAACTGAATTTCCACCGCCACTCTCAAGAGCGCTGTACTAATAAGATTACATATTACAACGACCCCGTACGCAAAATACGCGCATTGACGTGGAGTTGCGGACAACAGCCCTTATTACCTATTACCTACACAACCCCCGCTGAGAATCGAATCTGTGGCGTCGCTACTACACACCTGAGCTTATTTAAGTTTACCGCAGTTAAGGGAACGACAATTTGTGTACTTATATTTTTTATCCGGATCTGTTTTTGAGCCTAACGCGGCAAAAGGTTTTGTCATGGATGCCTAATTACGAAAGACTTTGGGCTTAGCGGACTGAACGCGGTTAAGCGCAATGCGAAAGTCTTAAATCATATCTGTTTTTACCATTTAGGGAGAAACAAAGCGAGATGGCTATAGTTTTGTGCGTTTTGGCCTTTAATCTAGGATCGGCAGTATTAATGCTCGGTTTTCTTATAAAGTCTCTTTGCCTATTGATTCATCATAAGTGTTTTAAAACGTATAGTAGATATAAAACCAATTACAATATTAAAAAGAAAAACTCCGTTTAAGAATGCCACAGAATCAGCCTAGCCCGGTTCCAACTATGTTGGGGTAGGCTTCCAGTCTGACCAAATGTAGCTGAATACCAGTATTTTACATGGACCGGCTGCCTATCTGACCTGCACAACCCAGTTACAGGGTAACACGATACTCCTTTGTAAGACTGGTTGTCAGACTTTTGGGCTTCTGACTACCCGTAACGACTGTCCAAGATCTAAGAATGACAGCCGGAACCAACGGCTTAACGTGCTTTCCGAGACACGGAGGAGCGGTCCCGATATGTAATGGATGGTCATCCATCCATGAACCGACCGCGGCAAGCGCAGCTTAGCTTAGCCCTTTGATCGACCCGTGCGGCTGTTATTATTTTGCCACTTCTGTAAAACAAACTGATAAAATTACTAAAATTGCTAAATTAACCCCAAGGAACTGTTTCTTGCAAATTGGTTCTAAACCAACGAAGCGGGAACTGGCAAGCAAATTAGACCAACTTTACTTAATCTAATACCGTTATCACTTAGATCCGGAACATAAAGAGTAAACTCCCCAAAGATAAGCAAACTAACCTTTTAACTTCAAACGCCAAGTAATTAGCTTCCAAAGAAATAGGAGCTGTTTAATTTCGGAAGCTGATCAGGGAATTAAACAAAAACATGGAATTTATTCTAATTGCGTCTCAAGTCGAGCAAATTAAAGAAAATGGCAGCTGTGCAAGCTTTTTTGAAACGTTTGCATGGACTATTGTAGCGTTTGAGAGTCGGTATCATTGGCTGTGTGTGCTTTGATGTGAATATTATATTGGTATTTGCATATAAACCTGCACTTTTGATCCCTGAAGTATCAAGGAAGTTGGAGTTTGCCATTAGTGCTGCAGAATCCTTTAGACCAACTTTGCCTCGAATGTTGTCGACGAAAGTGAGCCCAGAGCACCCATATGTGCTTTTCATCTTTGTTATATTATGTGGGTTATATTTTTATTTCCTGCGAAGAATATGCTACCTCCAGTGATAGTAGAAAATGTTGATTTTGTTCTTTAAATTCCAGACGGTTATTGTTTTTCTTTAGGGGAAATGCTCTCTGCATACAAAGATCCCAGGCATTCCCGGGTTTATGAACTAATATTTTTCTTCTTTTCATTATTGTCTAAGATTAACTCATGTATTATTTATTATTAGAAAATAACAATCCGTTGCATTACTAGAATAATTACTGATGTCACTCGGAAAGTTGCATCGCTTAAATGAACTTTGGCTGGACATTTTATTTTATTACTTAAGAAAACTTACAGCTAGGATACAGATAGTTGACGGTTAGTGAAAGAAGGCCAATTAAAAGTTTTCACAGACAATATTAGGGTAGCACAAGAAACAGTAGACAGGCAAGAGAAAGTAACACGTAGAGAGTTAAGACAACACTAAACAAGTCTAACTAAGACTAAGAAGTTTTTGCATAACGTTTTTTTTTTAGTTTCGGAACACTGGTCGAAAATAAATCGAGATCATCGACACTCTGGCACATCGAATTGTATGCTCTGCTAGCTCTTATCATATAAGAGTTTAGTCGATAAATGCACCGCACAGAGGGAACATACAGAGGTTGATGGTTCCTTAAGGTGAAGGATGGAACACGCAACCCAATTTTGCTCATCAGTTCAGTACAGTCCGTTGAACCATTAGCCAAATTGAACAGGAATGCCATATCGGCAATTTTTCTCCGCTCAATTAGTGGAAGAATGTGAAACTTCCGCATATGCCGCATGTCAAACGACCAATGGAGCAAACTTACGACCTAGTGGGTCCCGCTTAGTGGCAAACGACATCGCAGCAGATCCAGACGGATATGGCGGGATGAGGTGGACTCCTTTAATAAAGTCCGCTCCTTAGCAGCTCTGGACAGAGATAGGTGGAAGGAGACTACAGAGAGAACATCTCTGCCTAACACGTCAGGAAATACGGGCGTGAGGTTTTTTATCAATTTAAATGAATACTGTTTTTATTTCGTAGAAAGGTTCTAAATGTGCTTTTTAATAATAGTTCCAGTATAAAGCCACGTGATATTAACATACTCATCGACACACTGATCCATTTAACCGAGGCAATTAGGGCATGAACTTTTTGAAAGTGCATTAGCATTCAATTTTTGTGCCAAATGCGAGTTTTTAGTAGATGATTATTGCAGTTTTTGTTATTATATACATAAATAATAAATCAACTCTTTGTTTTCACATGATCCATAAAAGACCCAATTAAAAAAATACAGTAGTTAATACAAAAAAGAAATATAATCGAAAATGGCATACATATGTTATATACACACAAACATAAACTCACTACTTTCTTCTCTTGCACATTAAACACACCATATACATATACACCCTATCACCAAAATCTTCAATTATGACTGCAGTCAACCTTCAGTGTAGATTATAATTATTAATATACAACGTGTAACGTTAAATGCGCAAAACCTCAGACACCCCAACTGATTTTTAATTCAATTAACCTATTTCAGAGAGAAAATAAGTCATTAAAAAAAATTGTAAAGGTTTTATGTGCTGTTTTAGTTTTACTGGCCATTCTGATCGTTTCTTGCGTCTGCGACGACGCTTTACCGAGGGAGGAGTCGTCACCGGGCCGCTGCGTCGCACTGACATTGGGTTGCTTGACCTATAAATAAATAGACACGGCAACGTTTTTAATGAAGATTTTTGAAAAATGTGACCTATATTAAAAAGTGGTTCAATTAATTCTGCTCGTTATACTGATCAAACTATTTTCAGGTTTTGCGCATTTAACGTTACACGTTGTATAATAATTAAGTATAGTATTTTAATGAAGGCACCGGAATTTCCCAATGTATTGAACTTTCGGTGACTTATCTCGCTCTAGGAACGAGATAACATAGGTTTATGATGAATTTTCATAAGGCCGATTTTACAAATGATGTCTGCATAAAAATATAGCTATGATAGACTAGAAGCATGAGACAGTAGACCAACAACCAAATTGTGTAAAACTTTCCAATACCAATTCAAAACCCGAGTGTTTTGAAGGAAATTCCTAATTCATTGCTCCTTAGGTTTAAACAATTTGTCTACTCAACAGCGTAAATAAAGCAATTAACGTGGTTGATGTGTCAAAATGAAAGGAAATGCGATCAATTGTCAATCTAGGTTTCTTACGCAATCACCCCGCAGTATTATGTATGCTGCAATTTTAGGTCTATCAAACAAACGACTGGAAATTACCAAAAGAGACTTAAAATGAAGTTTAGGAAGCGATTTCTTGTAACAACATTCCCAACATGAAGAACAAAATATCATTTACGAAAGTAGGTTGACTCCTTGACGGTAATTAGTACTTTCCGCTTCAGCAGTCGAATAATGAAAGCAAGACCCCGAAAACTTCCACACTTCCTAGTATTAGGTTGTCTCATAAGTTCTTGTCATATTTTATTTTTCTCGAAATTTCTCATATTTAAACTAAAGCGAATTCAAGAAAGTCTAGAACTTCCTAATAAGGATGAGTATCTTTTATGGTGAGCACGGTCGTAAGATTATGCTGTCTGTTTTCTGGGATTGGCAAGGAATGATTTTCTGGGAACTCCTCGAATCTCATCAGACTATTAACGCCAATCTGTATACGCAGCAGCTTCGCAAACTAGCAGATATGTTAAAAATTAAGCGGCCAAAACGACTTGATAAACAGCTGGAGGAGCTAGGATGGCTGACTGTTCCACGTCCACCGTATAGCCCGGATCTTGCGCCTTCAGACTTTCATTTATTTCGAGCTCTTAAATTTCATTTATTGAGTATTAAAATTGAACTTGAAAATTTTTTCGACTCCCAGCCTGCCTCCTTTTGGGAGAAGGGTATTCAAATTTTGCCCAGTAGATGGCTGACTGTTGTTGATAACGAGGGAGACTATATAATTGATTAAATGTATTTTTTATTAATAAAAAAATATTAATAATAATCTGATTTTTAACTGGCAATAATTTATGAGACAACCTAATATTTTAACTGGTATCTCCAAATTATTTTATTTTCTTGGAATGCCTATCGTAAGCTATATTCTGTACTTTCATTTAGACGTCTTCTGTTAAGAGCGTTAACGCCAAATCCGCGGCACCAAGTTTAGGTAATTGCAGTGCTCTTTGCACTCACACAGATGCGCGCGTGTCTGTGTGCGTAGAGTTGGTGTGCTCTCTGTCATTATAGTCAAACTAACCCATGTTGATCCGTTGAGTTATGTATAATGATACTTATTTAACCGTTAGTTGATTTTTATTTACTATTCTTATTTTTATTACAACCTTGTGAAATAAATAGGCAGTTTTGGATACTTTATAAAGTATATATATACTAATCAGTGGTGAAAAGTTAGAAATGTAGTACAAATGTAAAGTCCTACAACGATTAATATTATATTAGGTCATCCCACTTCCAGTGTCATATTTTTTTATTATTATCATTTTACAAAAACTGACTACTATACTATATAACCTTGTGACACTAATTAATAATCTCCACCACTATTAATCACTCGCTCCCAGACTGCTGGCAAATCTTGAACACCATTTAAAGTACCACTTTCATTTAATTCATCAATAACGCTCTTTAGTTTAATATCTAACTCCTTTTTGCTATTGTATCGAATACCCGACAATTTCCTCTTCACATGGCCAAAACAATTGAAATCACAAGGATTCATATCCGGGGAATATGGCGGCTGAATAATTTCAATCCATCCTTTTCTTCAATTAAATTCTGAACTATTTTTGATTTGTGCGGTCTGGCGTTATCATGTAAAATTATAGGACTCGTTGTATGATGTTCGTCTGCCCAAATAGGAATATTTTCTTCTAAAAA
This sequence comes from Eremobia ochroleuca, assembly GCA_949629135.1. Lineage (NCBI taxonomy): Eukaryota > Metazoa > Arthropoda > Insecta > Lepidoptera > Noctuidae > Eremobia > Eremobia ochroleuca. Next base: position 3,910,273 of record OX451385.1, on the reverse strand, counting down.
TGACTGATATCGCTCTCCAGTCATAGTCGTATTTTCATCACAAGTTCTCCAAAAAGCAATGCCTCTGACATCCATAGGTACTATTAGTAGTATTTTTCGTTCATGTAGCTCTGCACGTGGTAAATGTTCAGCTGAAGTGCCCGGTTCCACCCAACATCGTGACTGATGTCTTTGACGAGGAGTATAAAATTCGACCCAAGTTTCATCAAGGCATATGAATCTATTAAGTATATTTTTCTTACGGCGATACCACGATAAATGGCTACGCGCAGTTTCATAACGAAACTCCTTCTGATCCGTGTTCAGAGTGTGGGGCACCCACACTGCACTTTTATTGACCAGACATAAATCCTCCGTGAGTACTCTATATATAGTGGAATGAAGCCGTTTCTAATGCTTGCGAGTTTTCTTGAATTTTCAGTGTTATTTCACTGAGTTTTTCTTTTTGTTGAGTTTGAAAATAACATGTAGGTATAACATAGTGACACAAACCGTAAGCATCGTGTCCGGCGGTCGATTGTCGGCTTGAGACACAACAATGTTTTATTTGTGCTAAAATATGTATATAAGGACCAAGTAATTCTTACAAGATTCCCTGCGTCAGGATCTTGAGATGAAGCCGTTTCTAATGCTTGCGAGTTTTCCTGAATTTTCAGCGTTATTTCACCGAGTTTTTCTTTTTGTTGAGTCTGAAAATAACATGTTGGTCGGTTTGTGTCGGTTAGTGACACAAACCGTAAGCATCGTGTCCGGCGGCCGATTGTCGGCTTGAGACACAACAATGTTTTATTTGTGCTAAAATATGTTTACAAATGTCCAAGTCATTCTTACAAGATTTCCTGCGTCAGGATCTTGAGTTGGAACCGTTTCTAACGCCTGCAAGTTTTCCTGAATTTCCAATGTTTTTTCAGTGACTTTTTCTTTTTGTTGAGTCTGAAAATAATATGCAGAGTATAATATGAAGTGACACAAACCATAAGAAGCACCACGACAGGCGATCGATTGTCGGCTTGAGATAAATAAATAACGAAGAAATGTCTTATTTAGTTTTGGTTTAATAGGTGCTAATTCAAAATAAAGGAAACACGTGTCTGTTTAGATATAAAATCTCAAAAATTCCCATAAATATAAAGAAGTAAAAAAAAAATAAAACTTACAACAGCATTTTGAAATATTTGAACTTCTCTTTTCTGCCTATAACAACGAATCGGATATTAATTTTATCTTATTACTACTGTGTTTCATAAAAATACCTAGACAAAAAGTAATTTAAAAAAATTATATTGACTTCAGAAAGTAGTAAGTACTTATAACATTGTTTCTTATGGTTTACTAATTACACCTAATATAGATATTTTTTTTTATAAGTAGAGAACCCACCTCGTTTCAGTGATATATTCTCAACAATCCAAAACTGATAACCCCAGAATGGTCAATTCAGTTTATGAGATTATAAGACAGTATAAACGCAAATTATTACGAATTCTATCCCCGTGTAAGAAAAATATGAATTGGCTACAACCTGTTACATAGTTAAAAAGTGGCTCCTCGGTAACTTACCTTTTAGCTTCATTAGCCTCGGCTAAATTTTCATATTTTTTTCTTTTTATTCCCGTATAGCGCCTTTTGTTAGCCATATCTAAAAAAAAGTAAAATCGAAACATACATAAAGAAGTCTAATTTAATCTTCTTAAGTTAATTGAATACCATTACATTAAAATATGTACTCACCAAAGTTCTGTAATATATGTAATAAAAATATATTATAATAAAAAGTATCAATATGTCCCAGTCGCGCTACAAACTCGCGAAAGTACGATAATATTTTACGCGACACGCAGCGATGGGAGCGACACACGTCCTGTCTCTGAAAGGCCTCAGCCGGCAATGAGCGGTGGCGTGAATCCGCGCCGATTATATAGCAATACTAAATAATTCATAGTAAAATAAACATATAAGTTATTAAAAAAATATTTGAACCATGTTTTATAACATAAATGTCTTAATTTACTAGGTCTAAAAGAAAATATAAATATTTCAGATTTCATCCTAAACTAACACGTTTAATATCTCGAAAAGTGGCTACAATTGACACTTTTGAATATACTTTTCTTGAATGAAAACTTACAGTAATCGTGTTTTTTTTTCAGCCATGCACTAAAAAATGTTCTTATTTTTTATAAAGTAATGTTGTAATAAGTTTGTCATATATGGTTTTACTAATATCTAGCATCTGCTTAGACCGTCGATCGCTAGTTTTAAAAAAGGCTTGCATAAAAACGGTTCTGATGAGAAAACTAAACAAAAAATTGAAAATGTTTTTCAGCCATGCACTAGATTATAAAATTCCCAATAATATGACGTCAATATCTCATCTATAAATTAAACACATTATGGTTTTATTGTCCGTCGGAAATCATCAATTTTGACTCCAGCATGGCTCTAACGCATGAACCCTCTTAAGCGTTCCTATGACCTCGGGGGTTCTTTTTATGCCATTAAATCGTGTTTGAAAAATGAATTTAAATATCGTTGTTACGGTACGCAAATTGCTATACAACTCTGACAGGAACATCGACGCACAAACTGTCACCATGAATTCAGCACATGATTCTAAACCCTCTAGTGTAGTCATTTCTCGTGGGTTATTAAAAAAAAACCGGTGAAGTGCGAGTCAGACTTGCGTACCGAGGGTTCCGTACAAATTTATAGGTATGTTTCGGATTTTTTCCTTTACTTTTGCTACATGGCATTGCTTCTTGCCAAATCAACGGTAAACGGACGGGTTCTAGGTCAACGGGAAGTACCCTACAGGTTTTGATTCCCTTGCGAGTGTCAAAATATGCGGCATAAACGGTACATAAACGTCCGTATCTTTTGATTGCGTTTACTTAGAAGTTTGATTTTTTCACTGCTACAAGGGATTGCAGTCCTAACTATTTGATGTTAACTTCAACTTGATAACTCCACGCGTTCCTGGGAAAAACGGTCTTGACAGACAGACAACGAAGTGATCTTTGAGGAAAGGAACCCTAAAAATCAGCTGATTCTTAGAAAAGTGCAATACCTACGCGGTCAAAATGAATGGAACAACATTTTTTTTAAATCACCGTCTAACAATTTCAACTCTGAAGGGTTCAGAATCGTGTACTGAATCCATGCTCCTGTATTTACGAGAGTATTTTTTCACGAGCATTTTCTGAATTGGTTACCGGCTATGATAATAGAAAATTCAAGGAAGAAACGTTTTCGCAAGGGACTTTATAACTATGATGAAAAATTCTTTACAATATTACAATTAATTTCTAGGAGTAAATTAATTGTAATATTCTAAAGAATTTTTCGTCAAATTCTTCACAATATTTCACTTAAGCTACGGGAGTAATTTATGTGCATTTTTCTGAAGAATTTTGTGTTTATCAACTTAAGTATTCTCTTAAAACGCTATATTTTTTTATATACGAGGTGTATCTTAAATAACGCACAACCTCTTAAGGGGTCATTGTACTCATCATTATGAACAACTTTTACTATGGGACCAAACCGGAAATCGCGAAAAAAAATCAGCTGTTCCCTACATTTTGACGAGTTATGCGAACATAAATGTAGGGAACAGCTGATTTTTTTTTCGCGATTTCAGGTTTGGTCCCATAGTAAAAGTTGTTCATAATGATGAATACAATGACCCCTTAAGAGGTTGTGCGTTATTTAAGTTACACCTTGTATGCTCTATTTTCTTGTGTTCACATTTTATAATGTTCCATTTTATTTAAATTTAATGAAAGCCCTCTTCCTCTCAACTACTTTGCTTTGCCCGACAGGGACCATGATGATCAATGTCTCTACACACCTAAGTTCACATTGATCATCATCTGCCTTGCCTTGAATACCAGTTTTACGTGGAGCGACTGCCTATCTGACCTCCACAACCCAGTTACTGGATAGTACGATACCCCTTGGTGAGACTGGTTGTCAGACTTTCGGGTCTCTGACGGCCCGTAACGACTGTCAAAGATCCACGAATGATAGCCGGTACCAACTGCTTAACAAGCTTTCCGAGGCAAACAGGTCTTGGTATATGAAGATGGTCACCCATCCATGGACCAACCGCGGCAAGCGTAGCTTTCGATCGACCCGTGCGGCTGCCATTACTTAGCCACAACCCCTCCCTAAGTTCATTATTAAGAGCGTTAAATACAACGTGTAACGTTAAATGCGCAAAACCTCAGACACCCCAACTGAAGAATTTTAATTCAATTGAAGAAAATAAGTCATTAAAAAAATGTAAAGGTTTTATGTGCTGTTTTAGTTTTACTGGCCATTCTGATCGTTTCTTGCGTCCGCGACGACGCTTTACCGAGGGAGGAGTCGTCACCGGGCCGCTGCGCCGCGCTGACATTGGCTTGCTTGACGTATTAATAAATAGACACGGCAACGTTTTCAATGAAGATTTTTTGAAAACTGTGACCTATATTAAAAAGTGGTTCAATTAGTTCTGCTCGTTATTCTGATCAAACTATTTTCAGGTTTTGCGCATTTAACGTTACACCTTGTATATTGAGTACAGAGTATATACTTGGACCTGCACACTAATTGCGTAGCACACTTTCAATCATAATCGGAATCATTTTGACGATATTGCTAATCAATTGCGTCATATGGTTGAAATTATTCTCCGCTCAACAAAGTAAATAACGCAATGAATGTTGTTAAACTGTCAAAATCTGTTGGAGCGGTTTCGCACTACGTCCGATCCGAATCCGATCAGAATCCGTGAAAATACGGTCCGGAGTAGTCGTAGAACTATTTAGTAGTATGTAGTTTACGCACTAGATCCGGTTTCCGTCATCCGTGAAACTCCATTTCGGAGATCACTGACGGACCGAAGCAGCCATAGTATTATTTGTAAGAACAGTTGCGCACTGCGTCCGAACCGAATGGGAGCTGCATTCCCCCAAATTGAAAGGACTCATGATCAACGACGTGAACGCTCTGTTGTGGTTTTGCATAAAATTACGTCTGAATCACGGATTTGGATCGGAGGTAGTGCGAAAAGCAATATCCGAATTCGGTCCGAGTTTTCTAGATCTGTATCTTCACGGATTCGGATCGGACGTAGTGCGAAACCGCTCTTAGTGTGTGAAGTAACCCCGCTGTGGTTAACTTGGCCACTCTGATTTTACAATTACATATTTACAGTAGGTAAGTAAAATTCATAATTATAGAAGCGGTAACTTAATTAATGAAACGTAACTAACCTGAGTTATTATGACTATGTGAAAACCCAGTTAAAGGCAAGTTGTGAAGCATCGCAGAATATTGTAAAATTTAACATATTAAGAAACCGACTACTAAGCTTTACCTTAGTTCATTTAAAAGTTTCGTAAGGAGTGTATGTTGTATTAGTAGTAACGTTAAACTTTGTAACTGCAAAAGTTTAACATGCGAGACGAGATTTTGCGAGCGCTAGCAAGATTTTGTGTAGGAAAACCTTCAATTTGTTTGTATGGATGTCGTTGGAAGGTGAAGAAAACGCTTGTTGTGTTAATACAAAACATGATCTTTTAAGGAGAAAGCGTACATATAGCTGGCCATGGGGAAAACATGGCTTTTCTAAATGCACCCCTGCTACCTGCAGTGTTTGCCCTTGTATATAATGTTATAGTTAGGAGGATGAAAAACCGGTCTATCGACACTCTAGACTCAAAAAATGTATTAGGCTTAAATAAAAAATAAAAAACTAAGCTTTCTAATATAAGTAATTAAATCATGAATAATCATGATTCGAAAGACACGTGGATCTATTATCATCTATTATCATAATAATGTTATTGTTGTTTTCCTCGGGAACAGCACTTTTTTTCGGGATCCCCTATGTCCCCTATGTCCCTATGTCCGTTTCTGTAAACCTGACAACGTACGAGTATATGCAAAATTTCAGGATGATTGGTTTAGTGGTTTAGGCGTGAAAAGGTAAGAAATAAACAAACTTACTTTCGCATTTATAATATTAGTTAGCATGATCATAAAAATCATCAATACATATCTCCAAGTTCATAAATTACCCTACATAAGTTCTTTGAATAAAAGATTAAAAAAAAAGAAAAGAAAAGAAACAAAGGATTAAAAAAAAAATATTACCCTATTGAATGATTATTTTCTAACTTAAGGAGTGTTGATTCTAATAATTATAATTTTGTGAAATCATATTTGTAACGCTCGCGAATCATATTTTAATCAACATTCAACCGGACACTTACTTGTAAAAAATTAAGTAAATTTGAATTTTGCGGGCTACCTTATAGAATCCCCCTTAAAGCCAGGCTATGTACGACTAGAAGTGTTATGATAAAATGTAGCAAAGAAATTGAGCTGTAAACTAGAGACGAAAAAGCGCTGCAGCGCTGATATGATTCTATAGTAGGGTAAATGTCGAAGCAATGAAATCACTTGTGGGTCTTAGGACACCACTCTTGATGTAGGAATCCTAATTAGAACCCTGATTAGTCACCCAAGATAGTATTTTCTTTCCTTTCGTTCACCTTGCAGATGAAGAAATTAATAACTCATCCGGCAGTATCCATTCACCATTTCAATTCCGAATTTTCAATTTCACTGTCCAAGTTAGTGAAACGTTGCTCGGTATACTAGTTACGCTGAAGTCTAAACTTCGAGCCACCGAGGAATACTATCATAAAGACGAAACTAATATCAATTAATACCAAATTAATATCGATGACGATGAGTTTGCGACGAGAGGGTCCTCCGGTATTTGTTAATTTAGTATTTTGTCGTCAGATAAATTATTTGTTGATTAATTTTCGCTAGATAGAGGGGGTTCGTGGCTAAATGATCACAGCCGCACAGGTCAATCGGAGGTTAAGCTAAGCATGCTGCAGCCGGTTTGCGGATGGGTGATCCATTACGTGTCGAGACTCCTCCGTGCCTCGGAAAGTACGTTGAGCCGTTGGTCCAGATTGCTATTCGTAGATCTTTGACAGTCGTTACGGGTAGTCAGAAGCCCAAATGTCTGTCAACCAGTCTTACCAAGGGATATTGTGTTGTCTAGTAACTGGGTTGCAGAGGGCAGATAAGCAGTCGCTTCATGTAACACGCTTGTATTCAGCTGCATTTGGTTAGACTCGAAGCTGACCCCAACGTGGTTGGGAAAAGGGAGGCAGACTGATTAGATTGATATAAAAGAAGTCGATAGCTACTACAGACTTGATGATGAAGATCCGTTTCTTCTCCAGTGGGGACTTATGTACAGCCTGCATCCTAATTGCGTAACGCACTATTCATGACCATCTGAATAATTTTGAAGGATATTGCTAATCCATCGCTTCATATGTTCAGCAAAAATGTGTCTGCTCGACAACGTAAATAACGCAATGAATGTTGTTCAACTGTCAACACGAAATCCATTGCTACTGTTTGTGTGTTACGCATTTACCCCGTTGTTTTAATAATTACATAATATATCCAGATGGTTAAAATAATAATAAAATAAAACAAGCGGAGTGCTAGAGATAAAATCCTGATATATTGCCTGGGCAATTTTCATGGTTTACTTTAGATTAGGGTGAAGCGTGAACGGTTACTTATTACCTTTTTATCCTTCCAGAAAAATATCGCAAGAGTTCCGATACTACTTTTAAGGACGAGACTACAGCGGAAATTGAGTGCATGATGTTGTCTCCTATAATTGAGGGAGAACATGGATTTTTGTTCTTGTCTTGTATAATATAGCATGTAAGGTGTATTCTTTGTTGGAGATCCTAATAAACTAAAATAAATAAAATTCAGTCAAATACAAGTCCAATAGTTGATTTTAAACAGGCATCTTTATAAAAAGCATCTTTAACGTCAAAAGTTACAAAAAAAAAAAAAAAAAAATAGAACTGATCCTAGTTGCCCCTTTGAAAACGTAGTTTTGTAGAAGTACTTATGGGCAAGAAATTATACCGTCACGCTCTTAAAATGTTAATGAGTTCAGAAGAGACGAGTCTTGTCTGACAACCAGTCGTGCAGTCAACATAGTTGGGAAAATGCTAAACAGATGATGTCGTTTATTGTTAATTTGCCTAACAACTAGTTTCCCTGACTGTATTTCAATTTACTTCCTTATCCACCTGCCAAATTATACCCCACCCCACACAGATGCTGTAACTATAGTGGGGGGCGAAATAAGGAGATTTCATTGAGGGTGTAATTTTCCAAAGAGGCTTAAGTACTTATTTCCACGATCAGTCAATGTTCCATAATTAACTATTCACTTTATAAAGTAAGGGGAATTACTTCATTTACATATCCATTCATAGCCACAAATTCTGACTAAGATTTATTTTACATTCTATATTTAGATGTATTTGAGTATGAGTATTGATAGCTATAAGAGTAGGGGAATACCAAAGTAACGATGGATGGACTGTGTGAATGATGATGTGATTAGAAAAAGGGGTGACAACGAGATGAAGACTTAGACAGAAGTATGGAAGGACAAGATATGTTGAGCTGATCCCAAATAAATTGGGAAAACGGCAGAAGAATGATGATGATTTAGAATTATTTTTTCTACTTCTTTTCATTTCGTCGGTAAATCTAAGTTTCTTATACAAGGTGTAACTTAAATAACGCACAACCTCTTAAGGGGTCATTGTACTCATCATTATGAACAACTTTTACTATGGGACCAAACCTGAAATCGCGAAAAAAAAATCAGCTGTTCCCTACATTTATGTTCGCATAACTCGTCAAAATGTAGGGAACAGCTGATTTTTTTTTCGCGATTTCAGGTTTGGTCTCATAGTAAAAGTTGTTCATAATGATGAGTACAGTGACCCCTTAAGAGGTTGTGCGTTATTTAAGTTACACCTTGTATAATGTTTGGGCCCAGTAGGTAGCTTCATTTACTGCGGCGTCAGAGGCGTTGTTCAGGTCGTTAAGGGTGCAGGTGAACGGACATTTGGAAGTACTGCGGCATAGTAATTATATTATTTATTAACGACGCCATTCATGGTTTTATACATTTACAAAAATGTATGACACCCTCGGGCCGTGTGGTCAGAGACCTCATGGCTTGTTCAATGAAATCTCCAAACGGCTGGTTGACACTGCAGCGGTATATACAACGCTGCATGCGAACTACGTTTCATACTGACGTCACGCAAAATCCTGCATCTCGCAAGCAGAGTTTACCGCGCGACTAGCATATACAACGGCCCGACATGAATCATGGGGAGTTGCTCGCCAGACACGACACCCGTCTGGTCGGAAGATCCTCTCTTTTCTATGGAGGTTGATTGAACTATACACAGTGTTCCTTCATACCTCTATAACACTTCTTGTGACCCAAGGCCTGACTTTTACTTTTGCCAGAGGCTAAGTATTGCCATACAATGCCAGTCTCTTGGGTACATTACCAGTCGACAGCGATGCAGAAGAATATTTCGACGCCATATTTTAGTTTTTTAACAGCTTTAGTTAGGTTAGAATATTATGTTTCATTTTAATTAAAAAAATAGCCCATTTGAAACATCACCTTTTGGTCCGTTTGCATTTGTCTTCATAAACAGACGCGAACAGTAAAAATCGTAATGTCAGGCTACACCAAATCTTAATTAAAGTTAATTTTCACCTTTGTGAGTATAAGCCCGCGCATTAGTCGCTTTTCTACGGCTAAATAGGCCAGTCAACACCGCTAAACCACACGGTAATAGCACATAACATATAGCACATAATTGAGCCCGTTTGGGATCCCACACGTACAGGAAAATTGTTCTAATGGGTCTTTTACCTTTTCCTCGAGCTCCTTAATCTGATAAGGGCCAGCTAAGGGTCTGTAACGGTCCATCGATTGCCAGAAATGGCGATTGTAGTAAACGTTATCACCAATAAACAGTTATGGTGTTTTTGGACTGTGTCTAGGCTGAATATATGAAAGGAATGTCTAAAAATTTTGTTAGACTTCTAGATTGTGCGTGGGCCATGGCGGCTGTCGGTGGTTATTCCAACCAGTTCACCTCCCTCCAGAAATTGATTACATCCTGGTCTGTTGATAACATCTGTGTAAGATCTGGGTGTCCCGAGGATTTCTGACCTAATCTGGGTGAAGCCTGTGCACTCAAAGAGCACATGCGCAACGGTTTTCTCATCCTCAGATGTGGTGTGGTCGTGGTACGTGTTATGGGGCCCTCACGTGAAAATCTTACATCCTTTCTTTAAAAGCAAGTTAAGACAAAGACGGTCAAGAACTCAAGACATGCGTAACAGATTCAATAAAGATTTGTGTTAAGGAGGGTTTCACTATCGACATCTTTTCACTTTGACGTAAGTTACTTCGATAAGATATTTAACCCTGATCTGTGTAGGTGCGAGCAGGAAATGATATTATGAATAGCAACATTTTTAGTCTAACACACAACACACAATTTTTATTCTACATATACGTATACGTATATGTCACTGTTGAGTCATCGAGTGTCGTTTTTAATTTGTAATTTTGCTGACGTTGTGTGGTTTCCGGCATTTTTTAATTAAATTCAGGGCTGATTTTTCTAACGCCAGATATTTTTATCCGAGGAATAATTTTGTATTTCTGACAGTTCTTCCATACAAAATCTGTTAGACGTCAATTTTATTCCACGAATAAAAATTATCTATCTATTGAAAAATCAGCCCTCAGTGAAATAATTTTACGAAAAGACAATAATACAATGAGGACCAGTGTGGTACAATTGCCAGAAACTGCACCAATCCTGTCACTTTTGCGCCAAGAATCGCCGCCGGTTCGTCTCGCACGGAACTAAAATTTGTGTGATCCACTCTTCCAAAGATACCTACTTGTTCCGGGTCTGGGTGTTTGTGCATGTGAGATTTGTGTTTGTAAATGCACCCAAGATACATGGGTAATCCTAATGTGGGGCAATGTTTACAAAAAAAAATGTTTAGTTAGTAGCTACTAAGTATGTGTCTTTATGTCAATGTTTCTGTTCCTTATTTTGTTATTGCTGTATGTTTTCCATATAATAATAAAACAAATAAGAACTTTGTTCAAGTAAAATGTCTTTTATTGAAATTTATGTTAATATTCATCACAGAAAGCCTCCTAGCTAGCTGCGTAATGCCCTGTCGATTATTAAACTAGAAGTTTAATTTTCCTGTAATTTTGAGTTGAAATTCAGGTTGTTGATGTCGTTGGTCTTCAAATTCAGCGGCCGCTAACATATCCCATGTTAAATAAGCTCTTCCAGACATTATTTTGACTCAAAACCGTTTATAATTTGAATGTAAACATATGTTTCACACGTCAAAATGCTAGTCAGGTACTTAACTACTATCGTAAGCGTATTTTTCTATAGCTTCTGTCAAATTATTATTATTATTACTGACTCATGGTGCCGTTTTGTATGGCGACAGCTGAAAAAACGTTAGTGACTATCGAATAGATTACGTTAGGTTTCTTACCTATAGAATTTTATAAAAATTAAATAGTATCATAATCTTAAAACAGAGCTCAAAACAATATTTTTCGTCGCATAATTCTCAAAATTTTGAGCGTTAACTATCATATTTTATGTAATGATAATAAAGAGAATTCAATCATCATCATCTGCCTAGCCTTTTCCCAACTATGTTGGGGTCGGCTTCCAGTCTAACCGGATGCAGCTGAATACCAGTATTTTACGTGGAGCGACTGCCTATCTGACCTCCACAACCCAGTTACTGGTTAATACGATACCCCTTGGTAAGACTGGTTGTCAGACTTTCGGGCTACTGACGACCCGTAACGGCTGTCAAAGATCCACGAATGACAGCCGGGACCAACGGCTTAACGTGCTTTCCGAGGCACGGAGGGGTCTTTGTATGTGAGGACGGTCACCCATCCAGGGACCAACCGCAGCAAGCGTAGCTTAACCTGATCGATCGACCCGTGCGGCTGTTATTACTTAGCCACAAGCCCCTCCATAAAGAGAATTCAATCAACTAAAGAAATAACAAAGAAGCAGCACCCTAATTGCGTAACACACTAGCAATTTCAGATCATTTTGAAGGATGTTGCTTGAAAAATATGTCGTCTGTTTATTATAAAATGTTTAAAGAATAATGTTCAATCATTGCTGATCAAATGATTGATATGTTCGAAAAATATGTCTATTCAACAACGTAAATAATGCAATGCATGTTGTTGAACGGTCAAAATTAAACCCATTGCTACTGAGTGTGTTACGCAATTACCCCGCAGTGTTCCCTATAGCACGGTAATTATAATATTACCGTGCCTATAGGTTCTGTGATTCAGAGTAATAATATTGCCTTTGAAAACCATCCCTATACACTATAAATACTGCTACTTAACTGAAGTCAACGACCCCGCAATCCTGCCATACCTCATAAAGGTAAGGTCGGCAACAAAAGTAGTAAACGTTATATTTTATTACACCACTCTGGAACGGAAATAAAGTTCACACGCAAAACCTGGAGTACCTAAATTATTATATCTGGTGAAGTGTGGCTGTACTAAACATATCTGCCTAACTCCTCGGTAAATACATGCGTGATTTTATGTCCTTACTTATGGTATTTTATGGACTTGTATTGTCGTTGATTGATGGTATTTTGTCCTAACTTTGCTGACCATTTTCAATTTTGTTAAGCACCAGCCAGTCGATTCCATAAAAATCTCACCGTGATAACTTGCGTGGAGTGAGCTGTCAGTGTAATCCCACTGATGCTAGGGATTGAACTGTCCTCCCATACGTGGGAACACTGGTTAATTTGAAAACATAGTAATAGCCGATTATTTTTAAAAGAGTTACCGTGGAGTTTCTTGCCGACTCTTCTCCATAGGAAACGACCAATTGGAACCGTGTATATTCTGACGTTTCATAAGTGCCCATGTAGGTAATTTCTATATTTATGTCTGTAATCTATATGGTGTACATAATAAATAGTATTCTATTCTATTCTATTGTAGGTTTATGTGAAATACAATATTTTTATTTTGAATTTAAGACTGAAGTTAGTGGGACGGCTTTGGACAGTCACTGGTCACACTGGACAATCACTGGTCTTCAAAAAGGTCAGGCGCGTAATACAAAACACACTTTCAATCACAATATGAATCATTTTGAAGGATTTTACTTATCCATTGCTATATATGTTCGAAAAATGTGTATGCTCAACAACGTAAATAACGCATTGGACGTTGATTAACTGTCAAAATGAAAGCCATTGCTATTGTTAGTGTGTTAACACTAACAGTACAGGTACACAGGTACGGGTACAGGTTACAGGGTTTATATTTTGATTGACTGAATTGCTCATTCGTTGTATTACATGGGACTCAAAAATAACTGAAGTAATTTGCGTGTACTATAGGTACACCTCAGCCTAACTATTCGGAGAATTCATGCGTGATGTTAATGGAAACAACATAAAATGGAATCCGGATGTACTTCTTACATCGTAATAGGAACGTCATATGAGTAAGCTCTTTCGAAGCATTCAGGAGAAATACAAATACATCCTCAGCGGTCATAAAAGAAAATTATCTACTACAAAAAAAATATACCACGTTAATGTAATACAATATGTAACATCATTAACGCAAGACCTCATACATCCCAATTAGAGTATTGAGATGCATTTAAAATTGAGTCTTATTACCTTGAAATAAGATTTAATTTTCTTTGCCTCAATCGGCGGTTAGTACGGCTAAACACATAATTTTTGAAAAAAAAAATATCCTATTCGTATTAAAAATTACAGAAATCGATTCAGTACTACTCCATTTCAAGAAAACAACTTTCAGGATTTGCGTTTCTTCTGTTACACCTTTTATAAAAGATCATTTATTATTACCATTTTTTTGCCGACCATACGCAGTCGTGAGTCAGCACTGCCAACGTTGCGGCACAGTCCAGTCCGTTTTGCAAGCGATAAGGCCGCTCCCCTCAAAGCACATACTGTTATCACGTTATCTCTTATCAGGACGATACCTATGCACGTCGTCAAGAATAAATCGATACTGAGTACGATTTTATGTCGTTTTGAAAACTCTGTCCTTTCAACAACAGTTATTTTTCGTAACTTGTATCATTTTGGCAGTGGAACTGCTGGGACACAGGCGTCCTCTTGGTGTGAAGGAGTGGGCCGTAATCCACCACGCGGGCCCAGTGTGGATTGGTAATGTCAGATGTCTTCGAATTTTTGGTTCTAGGACATGTCGGTTTCCTCACGATGTTTTCATTCATCTTTATGAGAGGATCTCAAGCTCAGCAATTACGCTTGCGACCAGAACAGCTATACTGTGCTGCTGGGGAGTTTGTTGCGCCACTTCTTCTTCCCAGCGAAAGCACTAGGAAGTGGTGAAGGGCGGGCGTTTTGGGGGACTGTCTTTTGTAATTTTGACGTTCGAAAAGTGCTGATTCTCAGCCTAGTTTGAATAAATGACTTTTGATTTTGATTTTGATACCAACAAGCCAGTGTCAGCAAATTTTTAACCGACGAGAATAACGAGGCGGTTCTAGACGTAAAGTTTATTATTTCTTTCATAAGAAAGAAGCGCGGATGCGGAAGGCGGAGGACAGGGTGTTGAGGCGCAGTCTGGGAGAGGCCTATGTCCAGCAATGGACTGCGATAGGCTGAGTTGATTGGTTGATGAAGTACCTACCTGATGTTGGCACTTAATATGTTATGCGCAACTTATACATAAGTATTGCTATGGGCTTAAGTTGAGATTTTAACCTTTAAATGCATAGAGTTTCCAAAACGATACAACGCGTTCTCAACCGCTTCCTGCTTTTATATTTTTTCTTTTTTAATTGTAAAGCCCGGTGAATGAACATTCATATCGTTACTTATTTATGTACCGAAAAAGTGAGGTTTGCCACATGGCAGTTCTGACATGGAATTTTGTCAATTTCATTGTCTATTGTCGCAAGAGAGTCCAAAGACTGCTTCACAGTCAATATTTAGTAAGAAATTAGACGTATAATTTGTATCACTAATGCATATTGCATCGAAAACGATACATGTAGTTTTTGTTCCTAGCACATATACTATTTTTCCCGAGAGAAACAAATTCTTCATGCATTTAAGGGTTAACAGGCCCTTAGGCTACGGACACGAAGTCAGCGGACGCAGCGGCGGCGGCGGCAGCGCGGGGAGCGGCGCGTTTCAATGCATAGATTTATATGGAACTGGCCTCGAAGGTAGCGGCGCGGGGAGCGGCGCACAAGCGATGCGCACCAGTCTAGCGGTGCCCGCGCGTCTGCATTGATGTAGTGTTGTGCATTTTATTTTTTTGCTTTAAATGTAACGTTACGAAAAAATATTGTATCAAAAAGATATTGTTGCTATTTAGACATTTCGTTCGCGAACAAAGACACTAATTTCTCTTATCACAACACTACGCCGCTCTAGCGCCGCGCGATCTGCCCGCTGGCTTCAAGACCGGCAGGATAATTGCGTAACACACTGTCAGTAGCAATGGTAGCATTTTGACTGTTCAACAACATTCATTGCGTTATTTACGTTGCTGAGCGGACACACTTTTCGGACATATGGAGCAATGGATTAGCAATATGCTTCAAAATGATTCAAATTGAGAGTAATAGTGTGTTACGCAATTAGGGTGCTGGTGCTGTATTATGGCGACTTAATGCCATCATGATTCCAGTGTAAGAGAGAGACGGAGCTATACATAACCGATAGCACCATCCCTTTTTCGCAGTGGAATCATGATGGCACTAATACTTCGTAATACGGCCCCTGGTCTGCGTTGCCGCGCCGCTCTCCGCGCCGCCGCCGCTCCCGCCCTGCAATCGCTGACTTCGGGACCGAGGCCTTGGGGCTGCGAATGATGTACCTACCTAATAGATAAATAAGGAATTTAGACTTACCGTTAATTCAAGTAATGTCTGTGGCCTCGTCCACGTTTAATTTTCCGGGTCAGTTGGAGTGTCCCTATTCATTAATTTTCTTTTCGATGGTTAATTCTTACCTGGAACAAAAGTAAAAATAAATTAGTAAATGAAGAGTTTGTTTCGCTAATCTCTGAAACTACCAGTTGGATATTTTTTTTGATGGCCCAATTTTTAAGGAAGGCTAAAGGCTATTAACATCACGCTAGGGCCTTTAGGAGCCGACCAAAAAGGACGAAAGTGAGAAAGAACGCTGAGCGATAACGAGGTAATGGCGCGGGCAAGTACAGACGCCAGCACATCAAGTTACTACAATCTGTCAAATTTCTTTAATAGATATTCAACTTTATTGCTAAAGCATAAGGTATAAAGTTGATTGGGAAAATTTGACAGTTTCGGGTAGCTTGATGTGCTGGCGTCTGTACAATGCGACTGGGTAGGTCGGCGGAAGAATAAAAAGTCACGGGGAGAAGCTAGTATTATTATAAATTAAAGTCGTTTTTGTGTCTGCCTGTGTGACCGCGATGTTCTTCTCAATTACGCAACATTGTTATGCGGATACCTATCATATATTATTTTTGTAACATACCAATAGATAGATATAGATAACAAACACAATAACATCACTCAACTACCTTCTTGTGAGAAAATATAAAAGGTCATATAAAAAAGGACCAGATCGAGTCTAATTGAATAATCTCATACAAAGTGGCACACGGACATCGACGCGCAAACTGTAACTTGTGCAAGCTCGAGACATAAAATCAACATTTTAGAAATGGACAGTATGTATACTGGAACGTCGTTCAGTTATGAACAAAAAAAAAAAAACACCCAAACGGAGGGGTATCGATAAGGTCTTATTTTCGTCCCAAAATGACGGCAAAATAAATGTGTACGATTTGATGTTTTCTTTATATATCCTGAAAGTAGACTGTATGCCTGATAAGAAAATATGTATATTAAAGAAAAAAAACTACAATTGTTATTACCTATTATTACCATTTCATTATTATTTATAATGAAATGGTGGAAACCCGAAAGATCTTCAAGACTAAATTAAAGTGGTGTCAGGATAGGCAAGACCAGATAAGAATGGATATTCTTGCCTCAAATCATTCAAAAAAGGACTTCAGTAATTTTTGGAAAAATACTAACAAATTTAATAGTAAAACTGGTTTCCCCGTGATCGTCGACGGTGTAACTGATCACAAAATGATTGCTAATTTATTTAGGCGACAATTTACTGTGCAGTCGTCCTTGAATACTCCGCTTAGTACTGATAGCGATCCCGGGACCATCGTGACTAGAAAACAAAACATCACTTTATTCTCCGTGAAAAATGTATCAAGAGCTATTACAAATATGCAAAGGGGAAAATCACCTGGTCACGATGGTCTCAGCATCGAACATTTTAAATATGCTGGTGTGCATCTGCCAAGAGTATTGAAGATGTTTTTCAATCTCTGCTTAAGTCACTCATACTTACCTGAGTCGATCATGCGTACAATAGTGGTACCTATAGTTAAAAATAAGACAGGTGACTCGTCTGACAAAACTAACTATCGGCCCATCTCGCTTGCGACTGTAACTGCCAAAGTACTTGACAGTGTGCTAAATGGCATTCTCGAACAACATGTGGACTTACATGATGCTCAGTTTGGTTTTAGGGCAGGATTGTCCACTGAAAGTGCCATTCTAAGCTTAAAGCATACTGTCAGGTACTATACTGAGAGGAAGACGCCGGTATACGCGTGCTTCCTTGACTTATCGAAAGCTTTTGACCTTGTTGTATATGACCTTCTGTGGGATAAGCTAGGAAGTGCGGGTGTGCCGGCGGATACCATCTCCCTACTCCGATACTGGTACTCAAATCAGAAAAACCAGGTGAGATGGGCCGGTACGTTGTCGGACGAATACAGGTCGGAATGTGGCGTCAGACAGGGTGGGTTGAGTTCACCTCTCCTGTTTAATTTGTACGTCAACCAGCTACTTGAGAGACTCAGTAGCACTCATGTCGGATGCTATATCGACGGTACCTGTGTCAACAATATTAGTTATGCAGATGACATGGTGCTGCTGGGTCCTTCGATAAACGCATTGAGGAAACTACTTCATATCTGTGAGCAATATGCAGAAGCACATGGACTAAAATACAATACCAAAAAGAGCGAGCTGCTGATTTTCAAAGTAGGCAAACACCGACCTGCCCATGTGCCTGCAGTATACCTCAATGGCGTTGCATTAAAGCTGGTTGACAAATTTAAATATTTGGGGCATATTGTGACGGATGACCTCAAGGATAACGAGGATATAGAGCGAGAACGCAGGGCGTTGGCGGTGAGAAGTAATATGCTTGCTCGCAGGTTCGCTCGATGTACAACTCAAGTAAAGATAACGCTCTTTAAAGCTTATTGTCAATCTTTTTACTCGAGTGGCCTGTGGGTGAGCTATACGCGACGATCTTACGACACCCTGCGGGTTCAATATAACAATGCTTTCAGAATGTTGTTACGGCTACCGTGGCGCTGCAGTGCCTCCGGTATGTTTGCGCGATGCCCACACAGACGGCTTCAAGGCTATAATTCGCAAAAAATCGGCTTCTTTGCTGCAGCGTCTGCGGGATGCTAAGAATGGCATTCTGAAAGTCATTGCTGCTAGATTTGACTGCCCTATCCAAAAACACTGGGTAAGGGTAGTGAATGGTTGTATATAGTAGTCTAAGTACTAACAATACTAACATAATTGTAAGCTAATATTGTTGCTAATATATACTAACAAGATATGGATTTTAATTATCTGAAATAAATTATTATTATTATTATTATTATTATTACCTGTGGGACGCCAAACTTCGGTCTAACTGTGATTTTCGTTTAATATATTTTCAACATCATTTAATTTTTTTTTTACATAGAGCGCACATAAGAAGCACTTTCTTTTTTGTTATTTTAATGTTCTCATGTTGTTGTACAATTTATTCAAAAATTACATTGCTCCTATCCCGCGCTTATAGATAAATACAAATGAAATGATTTTATATTAAAATCATAGTACCCGAAAAGCCTCGTATGACTTTGGAGTGACGAGAATGAAGACTAGATAAGCAGTGTAAAAGTTTAAAATGTTGTAACTTGCGAAAGTTGATTAATTTCATAACTCTGCCTTTCCGTAAAACCTTCCTATAATAACAAGATTAATTGCAAAATAAATATTAAATGAGTGTATTCAAACACAATATTCATTCTATTTTACTATTTACTTTCATGTAAACGTAACACACGTATATGAATTCATGTAAGGGATGGGGCCAAAATGAGGCCTTATCGATAACCTTTGCAAAGCCACTTATATAAAAAAAAGCTCCTGGAATAAGACACATTAAACAACTTGAATTCTACCTGCGCAAGCTATAGAAGTGAACAACAAATAACAACAAATGAACAACGGCCTAATAACCTCGTGGTCTTAATAACTTTCTCTATTGAGCGCAGGCGCAGGTAAAAATGAAAGGTACACGCATATCACAATGCAATTTGTACGCCCCGAAGTCAAAAGTTATTTGTTATTACTTCGGTGAAGATAGTAAATTCTTTATTAATGAGAAACCACTGAGATATATCAAGGTGGCAGTAGCATGGACGCACAACAGGACACCATGGATTCAGTACATGCTTCTAAGCCTCGCGTTAAAATTTTTCGTCGGGTATTAAAAAAGAAATGCTGCTCCATACATTTTGACCGCTAGAAAAGTCTACGCTACAATCATGTGCTGAATTCATGGTTACAGTTTGACATATAAGAAATGATATACAGACGTGATAAGAAAGAAAGAAAAGAAGAAAGAAAAAATTTGGTCATGACGAATTATCAACAACTTTTTCGAACTCACTACCTGGGCATAAACCTACTCATTTTTATTTTACGCCATTCTTTCTTGCCTTGTGTCAAGCTTATCCAAGTTCTATAACGGATTCCCCGCTTTGTATCTCTACTCAAAGCCACCATTCAATCAGTGATCTGACCAAGATCAAAAATGTCCATGAAATGTTTTTCAGTCTGCCTTGCCTTTTTCCAACTATGTTAGCTTCGGCATCCAGTCTATGCGAATGCGGCTGAATACCAGTATTTTACATGGAGCAACTGTTTATCTGAACACCACAACCCAGTTACTGGGTATTACGATACCCTTTGGTAAGACAGTTTGTGTGTTAAATTACTGAGTCTAAACGTTTCTGAAGGTCGTTTGAATCCTCTACTCGTGCCAGCTTGTTATTTTAGGTTGATATTATTCTTCATCGTTTATTTTCGTCCGTTATTTATGGCATGTTGGTTTGTTATTATGGACTTATTTGAAACTGAGGGCCTTGTTTTACGAAAACCTTGCTTTGGCATCGAGATAATCATCCCTTATACGAAGCCTTCCAAGACCATAGCGGCCTTATTACAAAACAAGGTTTATCTTTAGACCAAGGTTTAAACCATCGAGTCATTTTAAAATTTCAAACTATAATCCGATGAAGCTTATGTTCTAATTACAAAAACTGACGTTAGACCCGAGTCTAAGTTGTATATGACTATTTTGCTTTAAGAACTTTAAGTGTGTCGGAATAAAGTTCAAAATATAATAGGTCTTTACCTATGAAATTGCCGTTTTGCATGAAAAAATTTAAACGAACGCACAGTTGGACACCATGGATTCAGTACATGCTTCTTAAGCCTCGCGTTAAAATTTTTCGTCGGGTATTAAAAAAGAAATGCTGCTCCATACATTTTGACCGCTAGAAAAGTCTACGCTACAATTATGTGAGCGGCTTGAGTGCGTTGGTTTGTAGTGTTAGCTCCGTAAACGTCGTTGATGTTGCGTGCCGCTTGTGCCGCGTTGCTGCCACGACGGTACTCATATTCCATAATTACTCGAATTTTTAACGTATCCATGATGACGAAAAAGATTGAAATGCGATAAAATGTAACACTAATCAATAAACAAATGACTACTTTTGGAAACAAAATTCCTTGTTTTTAAAATAAAATTAATTTGAAATTAGCCAAACAAAAATTATTTTGATTTGAAATGGCCAGCACTGCAGAACGGCAATTTCATAGGTAAAGACCTAACAGTAACTGGTTTGAAGGGCTTAGGCTAGGTCCAAAATTAGAACTTGTTGTATAATAAGACGGTAGATGTTCCAGAATTTAAAAACACAGCTTAAGTTGGAACATAAACTAGAATGTACTAAGTCTGTAATCCTACATTTCTGTCTAATCATGACCTTTTAAACAATGAAGCTTAAATTATGCGCCGCGGCTTTCGTCGCCTAAGACAAATTGATCACAGTCTTACATACCATCCAAATTTTCTCCGTTATTATCGGGAATGTACCCTGATATAGCTTAAAATTTATTACCACCTCTAAAACCGAAGACTTAAGATAATCAAAACATACTTTACGTAATCTCTTTAAAGATTAATGAGGTGTTTCAGAAAGACCTTTCACGCCAATATCACGGCTTATTAGCCGATTCGCTCGAATTTACTCACCCGAAATGGGCGAATAAATATATTACATAAAATTTAAAATGTGCCAATTGCCTAGTACTGTATATTTCTGGAGGATCATCATCATCATCATTTCAGCCCGGAATCACCCACGGCGTATAGGCGTGCCCTTTCTTCTGCTCGACTCGCCCACAAATAAACTTACTTACTTCGTGCGAATCGCCAATAGAAAATGTTTTATTATTTCAAAGTGAAGATTCACCCGATTCGGGCGAGTAAATTCCTGCGAATTGACTAATAAGGCAAAGGTTCTGTTTTTCACAAACTAAAGTAAATTTAAGTTCAATGCAACTTTTTCTTTCTATTTCGCTAAGAAAAGGACAGAAGATAAATATTAGTTTAGTTCTGTCAAATTAATAAACTCCATAGACAAGTTTAGACGTCATTAAAAAAATGTCTACTAAAATTACGCCAACTTATGTCAGGCGCCGACTAATTTGACAGGACTAAACTAATATTTATTTTCTGTCCTTTTCTTAATGAAATAGAAAGAAAAAGATGCACTGACCTTAAATTTAGTTTAGTTTTTGAACAAGGGAATCGGGGCGCCAGTATTACATTTCGTTGGGAACTTGGAAATTAAATGCTTATTGCAAAACACGTGTTTCGGTGGTTACTGGTTTTTTCTTTAAAAGTTCATGAGATAAAAAAGCTCAGAACTGGTTTGGGAAATAAATTGGGTGTGTATGTCAATGGACTCGGGTCTGAGGCTAGATGGAGCAATGATCTTCGCAAGGTTGTAATATTGTATCGGATGGATGAGACTGGTAGATAATCGTCCTTTGTTGTGTGCAGTTGACGGCTAATTTCCCAAGGCTTTCAATAATGACAATCTTTGAATAAACAATTTAATGACAATCTTTGAATAATCAATTTAATGACAATCTTGAAGCTATGAAGCGGGTTGTTCGTCCTTTGTCGTTTGTGATGATATCTATTTCTTACATTTTCCTTTAATCAAGTGCTCATTCAGATTCTTTCGTTGATGGTATAATTACTACGAAAGTAATATTGGGATGGTAGTATATAGGGAAGTAAACTCAAATGGAATTGGGTGAGTCACATCAGCCACATGCACGATGACCGCTGGGCAAGTCTCCACACATTGAGTGGTGCCTGAAGACGGACGGCTCCCCCGGGGTCGGCCCAGAAACTGGTGGCGAGATGACATGGACGCGTACCGCGAGGGCTGATTCGAGGTGGATTCGAGGCGCGGGAAAAAAGTTACCGGAAGGACTTAGCCTTTGCCCAGCAATGGAACAGAAAAGGTAAAAAAAAAGTAACATTACTTATATAATAATTGAAGTAATATTATTTACAACAATTGTTTTATATTAACACATGATTTCTGTTTATTTCATTGCTATTATTGCATTGACAAAACAAACTTGCAGAATTTTTATCTCTTCCGCTATATTTTCGATTTCGTGAGTCGGCTTCTTTACCGAACGAGATCCATTTGCCCCGTAGGGCACCGTATGCGAATTGTCGTTTCGCTAATTATCATAGGTAGTTGTTCGACGAAGATAACGACACGATATTTTCTTTTAGTGACTTGTTATATAAATTATCAGTAACGATAGTTAGCTTAACTTTTACATTGAAGGATTCCGAGGAGAAAAAAGGGAATCTATGTGCTTATGACTACACGATAGAAGTGAAAACTAATATGAGCCGAATATACGTAATTCAGCGTCACCGACCGATTAGAGCCGAGTATACCCGATTCAGCGCCAGAGCGCAAAGTGCGCCTAAAGAAGTTTTCACTCTTCAATACTCAAAGCATTTATTTTAATTCAACTATTTACAGGCACTTTTGAATTGTCAAGAATACGAAGCTAGTTGCCCATTCCAAAGCGTAGTAGTTACCTATGGAGAAGAACGAGCAAGAAACTCCATGGACACTCTTTTAAATTATTTTATTACAAAAATTTTACTCACTATACCCGTAAATCAAACAAGAAATGCAAGTAAATTGGAAAGAAATTGAAGTGACAATAGTCGAGTTTGTAAGGCGTTGACTAGCAATTGAGTTTAGAGAGTTCAAAATGAACTATTGTGTACTACTCTTCTAATGCAAGCGTGTGTGACTTCGTTGCATAGATATGTGAATGAATGCTGTGGGTTATTATAGACGAGATGGGAAGCAGTGATGTCTTACTTTTCGTCTCGATTTTGACTGTCTATTACATATTCTGATCCGTCTAAATCTATTTAGAGTTTTACACAATTTATTATTATTTTTATTAGACTAACAATAAGCATCGTTGGTCTAGTGTTCGCAAGGGTTATTGCTGAGCATGAGGTCCTGAGTTAGATTCCCGGGACGGGCAGCGTTATCGGGTTTTTTTCCATCTAGAATTTCTGAGCCCGGTGTCTAGATTTGTGCTTACTTGATGGCAATAGGCTCCTCCACTGTTACATAGGACTTAAACATAAATGACGAAATTGTATGGAGGTAAGTACACCTCTGCCTGACCCTTCGGGCAGTACCGGTGTATTATAATTATGATTTACTTTTCCGAACAAACACTGTTACTGAAATCTCTTCTATGACTTGGAGAATCATTGACGAGATTTTCTTTCTTAGGCTAGGAACAAAACCGTTAGGGAAACGCGGCAAACACGTGTGTCATTCCGTTGATCATGGCAACGTCTTGGCGTTTCTTTTTTCCCAGATACAGAATCCTGATTTTTTTTTAACTTCCTGCGTTTTTGCAAAGCGCGTTTAAAATTCTGACACGTTTTTCCGCTTAGATTTGTCCCTAGCGTATAATTCATTCGCACATCGATCAATACAACGGCACACTGAAGTCAACGCTTTGTCGCCAATGTGCTTAACATAGTCGGATCCCCAAACTGTTTGACTCACAAATCGAGTACCGTTGGTAACTTTAAAATGTAATTAGTTCATGCGCTCAGACAGCGAAAGTTAGTGGCAGACTGACGCCGGATTAACTGAACACCTTGTTTGTCTTCACGGCTTGTCTCCCTTTACAGGATGAGCAGAAAGGCAAGCAGTATCAACACTAAGTAAGGTATTATAATTCTGTTAATTCAGATAAATTTTGTGTTCGCCTATCCTTAATTAATCCTTTAGGGATTATGTTAGTCATTCTGTCAGTTTCGCAAATTCCTAAGGATTAACTATCGAACAGGTTTTAAGAGGCAGGGATGATGTTTTCGTATCTGAATAAACATGGCTACTTGCATTTTATCTTTAAACACGGGTTTTATCGGGGCCACGGCTAGTTGGCTAGTTTAAGATACGTTCAACTTGTCGAAGCCCTTACTTGAGCCCAAAATTACTGTGCTCGTCACTGTAAAGTGAGTGCAAGTGACATCTACAGAAAATTTTCTGACTGAGATTGGGAAAAATTCACTATTCGTCCAAAAAAATTTCCTTTATTCTATTAAATTATAATCAAGAACAATATTCGGCATTAGGTACTTAATAAAAGCTTTATATAAAGGTACTGGTGACAATGATCCCTAGCAGTTTCAAGGGACAGAATTGCCAATTAAACCAGTAAAAGTCACCCTAACGGACTAATAATATAGAAAGTAATGCGTTTAATAATGAGTATTATTTTATGGAGATCAAGGACTGAAATGGAATGAAAATGTTGAGACTGAAAAGTAGGTAATATACAGTGTCAAATTAAATTATCTAGCGAAACTCCGCAGGTATCGTTACTTATCTAAACACGATAAAATTTATATAATAAATGATTTGATTGTTTTTTTGGGGTCAACGAGAGTTCTTACTTTAGTAGAGTGTTGTTACTTGAAGTATGAGCTGAAAAAATCTGTTGTTTTTTGTTTTACCGTGTTCAGATATCGAGGTATCGGTATCTACATCATCACCAACAAACATCACGTCTGTGAAAATTACACAAAAAAAAAATGATATAAGTGACTAAGCTACTTGTAGCCTTGAATATTTTGAGTTTTATCATCTTTAGATATCGATACTCATCCCATCGCGTTTGAAGGGTTTCGCTAGCTAATTTAATTTAACCTTGTAGAGCAGTTTATCTTGTAAAACATTGACGAAATTGTGCCACTATGTTGGGTATGGGCTTGTCATTATTATCGCACTGAAAATGGTGTGGGTTTTGTTACCGTGTATCAAAGAAAATATGGAGTAGGTACTGTAAGATATTATGTCGTAAATTGCAATTTGTGATAGCCAATTCGATGGAAATAAAATGTATGAGAAGTATTTGAATAACAGTCGAGTTTTGTTACAGGAAAATGCTTTGAGATATACAGGGTGAAATTTAAAACATGCGACAAATCGAAATGGGAGATTATACCTACTCATCATTATGAACAACTTTTACCTTGGGACCATACATGAAATTGCGAAAAAAAAAATCAGCTGTTCCCTACATTTTTACGAGTTATGCGAACATAAATGTAGGGAACAGCTGATTTTTTTTTCGTGATTTCAGGTTTTATCTCATAGTAAAAGTTGTTCACAATGATGAGTACAATCTCTCATTTCGATTTGTCGCATGTTTTCAATTTCAACCTGTAGATAGTAGGCACTCTTATATGGGGGACACGAAATCTTTTTGTTTAATTCTTTTGCATTTGTTTTCATTTGACTTAGGCCCGGTTTCTTTACGGTACGGCGTATAAACCGCGCTGTATAAAAAAGTGTAGATCTGTCACAAGCTTCCATAGTGATCACACACACACAACCACCACACACCAACCACCAACCAACACTGAGGACCGTGCCTGTACAGCATAAGCCGCGCCGTAGAAAAAAGCATGTCTGTCAACAAGCTCTCATAGTGATCCAAACGCCTACCTCATCTAGTTTTAAACAAAGGTAAAAAACTTTTTTTTAAAACAAGCTTTTATTTATAGCGCTAAAAAGAATAAAAATAAACTTTTCACATTATATAGCTTTTATATCATATAAATTGGGTAATGACGTTATAAGTTGATATTAAAAAGTTTAAAGAAAAAGTTTATTTTATTCTTTTTAGCGCATTTAAATAAAAGAATGTTTAAAAAAAAAATTAGAGTTATTCTCAGCAAGCCCTTTCATTTGATACCCATATTGTTGGTGTGCATTAAAACATAATAGTCCGCTATCTGAGGTGTTCCGCCATGTCGGATTTAGAATGACGTCACACAGCTAACCAAGCATTGTCATCCGAACTAAACGTGTATACAAAATTTCAGCTCAATCGGTTAAAGATATCTGCTTCAAAATTGAGTAGCTAGATTCAACCCGTACAATAAACAAAAAATAAACAATAAATATGATTGACGTGTAAAATTGTTTGTACAGACGCCAGCACATGAAGCAACTACAATATGTCAGATTTCTTTAATAGATTTTCAACTTTATCGCTAAAGCATAAGGGTCAAAGTTGATTGGGAAAATCGTACAGTTTCGGGTAGCTTGATGTGCTGGCGTCTGTACAAACACCCACTTACAGAAATAAAATTATTTATCAACACTACACACGGGGAATAAACCGTCGTTTTTTCACGGCAAGAAAAACGTGTGTGTACAAAGGGTGCGAAGGAAAACATCTTGAGAAAACCTGGCCTAAAATTGTGATCACGTTTGGAGCATGTTTTCAGTGTTTCTTTAGGATTCCGCAGCCACGTAGCCAAATGGCAAAAGTGGAACCCTTATACAAGTAATTTCGTCATGTCCGTCTGTTCGGATGTTGCACAGCCATTTTAACTCAGAGACTATTTGCACTACTTAATATCGATGAAAATTGGAAAGGTTATTATGTGTACTGAAAGTACGGAAAAATAATATACATAATATGGCAGAGTGATACTACACTGTTTTTTTATTTATTGGAATGTTTTTGTGTATCACTTATAATAAGGAACTTATCATTTTTAGACATGACCAAATATCACTAGATTGATAAGATTACATATCGCGTTTATTTTACGTTATTGTTTATGATATTATTTAACCGTACCATTATCTATAAAAACGGCAAAAAAATCATATCTGTTGTAGGTATGGGGCTCCCATACAACAGACATGATTTTTTGCCCTTAAATATTTATTTTATTGTTTTTTTTTGTAGTAAGTATTTGTTGTTACAGCGGCAACAGAAATACATCATCTGTGAAAATTTCAACTGTCTAACTATCACGGTTCGTGAGATACAGCCTGGTGAGAGACGGACGGACAGCAGAGCGGGAGTAATAGGGTTCCTTTTTACCCAAAGACTATTATAACCACTTGACTGCGTATACAGTGCCCCGACGCACGAAAACTATTAGTATTTTGTCGCCTATGTATAGGCTACGGTACTAGTAGCAATTTTAGTTATGTCCAAGTGTTAGACCTGCGTGCACGCTAAATTAATATAATTTTTTTATAACGTTTATGCAATTATAACGCATCAAAATGCCTTCATGCGCGGTGAAGTGGTGTGGGAAACATTCTTAGACATCTAGTTACAAAAAGGATGACATAACTTTTCATCGGTACATAAACATTACGAAAAATTATTTTTGATTTAATCAGATTATAAGCCACTGCAGGGGTCTATTTAAAATGGTGGCTGGGTAAACGAGCACACTTTTTGAGTCGCGCGTTGATGTCTTTTGGAAAAGTCTCGTTCTTGTATTAGACAATTCTAATGCTTCTATCCCTTTCTTTCCTTTTGTATGTTTATCGTAAAAAATAGTGCTGTTATCTTTAATAGCTGAAAGTTGATATCGAGAAAAATAAAATGAATACATTTTTTATTCAATTCACATACTTTAATAAAATAACTATCTACTATTAACCGACTTCAAAAAAGTAAATACCGACGAACTGAGAACCTCCTCGGTTTTCAGTTCGTCGGTTTTTTTTTTTTTTGTATTTTCCGGGATTTTTTAGTTCTTTCTGTCCCCGACCGGGGCCGATCAGTCCATTTCCGGGATTTTTTTTTTGTAATTGATTGATTTTGATTAAATATTATTTCTATGATTTTGATTTAGTATTTATTATAATGTTAAAATCCATTTTATCGATATCGACTATTTTCTATTAATGAAGTAAAGCAGCCCTAACGATGCAACTTGACCTTGAACTGACCAATTGCAGCCGCGCGTTCTTCCTCATCCCCCGGCCCGCAGTAGTGAGTCGTGTGCTTCGAAGAAATCGGCCCATACGCTCTCTAGTGGTTATATTCTCTATGTTTTTACCCTTTGGGTACGGAACCCTAAAAATGAGTAGGTACTGTGTCTAAAAACACATTTAGCTATCTATGTTCATGTAATAGGAGGCGAGCCTATTGCCATGGACCGGGCTCAAGTCCAGTCTCTGGGCTGCTACTGAGAAATTTCAGATGTAAAAATCCAATAACACGGAAATCGAACCCAGAACCACATGCTCAGCAGTCGCGCTTGCGACCACTACACCAACGATACTTAGTCTAATCTATATGTCGTAGCCAACTAGCTTAATCAGCCTTTTAGTCAACTGCCTAGCCTTTTAACTAAACGGCGCCGGCGCCTTTTAACTAAACGGCGCCGTTTAACTAGCGAGCTGATTAACCTCCCTAATAATAAAATAACTGTTGTTGAAATGATTATTCACCCTATTACATACATGGTCTAAGCATCAGCCAGCCAGTCCATGAAATGTTGTATTAGACGCATTGGCTGGTTAAACGGCGCCGTTTAGTTAAAAGGCTAGGCAGTTAAATAAAATGCTGATTAAGCTAGTTGGCGGCGACGTAATTATAATTATACTAATAAAAAAGCTGGAGTTTGTTGGTTTGTTTGAACGCGCTAATCACTAGAACTACCAATAGATTTGAAAAAATAAAATTGCATCACGCTAGGACTCTTAGGAGCCGAGCAAAAAGAAAAAAAGTCAGAAAGAACGCTAAGCGAACATGAAGTAATAGCGCGGGCAGACGATGCGACGCGACAGGGTGGACAAGAAATTTTCCGCGGACGTAGATTTTTATTCATAAATTAAAACTATTTCTATCAAACAAAAACTATTATAATATAAACGAATACTTAAGTGGAAGACTATCATTGCAATAAATACATTCTTAAATATAAATACATCTGTATATTTATCAAGAAGGTTATTTCATTAAACATCCCTGGTAAAAAATACGGGCCGAAAATACGCCGAAAACAGACCGAGGTAGTGAACAAAACACCGAAAACACGCCGAAAACAGGCCGAAAACACGCCGACACACGCCGAAAATAGACCGAAAATACGACGACACACTCCAAAAACACGCCGAAATGAGGCCGAAATCACACCGAAAATCATTTTTACCCGGGATATCACGAACACTAAATACACAATAAGTAAATTATAAAATGTTACCTACTGAATCTATAAATTGTCTCTAATTGTGATACACGTGAAACTGATCTCTTTATTAAGAATTTGTAATCATAAAATATGATCTTATAATAAATAAGTGTTTGTAATAATATTACGTAAGTAAAGATAACTTTATCTAAATGTAATATTAGTATTTTAAGAAACTAGCTACCTACTTACCAATAACAGAATTATCTATGTTATTGTTATTAACTTTTTATGTGAATGTAATCATTCAGTTTTCATGTAGAGGGTGATGAGAACGTAACGTGACCAGAGGGCTGGCCTATTTTTGGGCCAAAGAATCAGCATCGCCATACAACGTGGTAATGCTGCCAGCCTTTTGGGCACGTTTCCTATTGACAGCGATACGGACGATTTTTTTGATGCCCTTTGATTATTTGCCCTCCTTTTTATATACTTGTACATATTATTATTATTTAGGACTGTTAGCTTTTTAGACTATGTAAATACTTAATAAATAATAATTATTATTTCATGTATAATTTTATTTTATTTTTTTGTTTCTACGATTTACATTTTTTTTGAGTAACATCTATGTATCAAACAATAATGTTTGCTGTGCCCTGACGGAGTCTACAACGGCTCTTAGCTCTAAGCATCTTGTTAACATCTTGTTTTACCTTGCGGAACGCAAATAAATGAATATGAATAGTCGCAGAAGCTAGTAAAAAATAATATAACTAATAGTCAGACTGAATTGGGATAAAATAATACTCTAAATAGGTTTAGACGACACTCTCAGAATATGTACTCGTAATAGTCTATCATTTCAACATGCTGACTTTAATATGAAAACTTGTTAGACAGTCTGTTGACAACCTTCATTTCCTTTCTTGTTTTGTCTGGTTCAATCAATCTGCCTTTTCTCAACATGTTGGGGTCGGTTTCCAGTCTAACCGGACGCGGTTAAATACCAATGTTTTACATGGAGCGTCAGCCTATTGGACCTCCACAACTCAGTTACTTGCTAACATAATACCCCTGGGTAAGACTGATTGTCGTTGATTTTGTTGATTGTTGTAGATTTATGTTGATTATATTATAAATTATAAGTAAGTATATTTAAACAACAACAACTAATATACTAGCGTCGAAATTAGGTATATAAAATGATCAATAGAATTAGCATAAAAAATATTATTAAAATCTCGATTATGATTATAAATGTGTGCTTGGTCAATCCCTAGTATCAGGTGGGATGACACTGACAGTAATCAAGCTACTACAATCTGTCAAATTTCTTTAATAGATTTTCAAATTCATCGCTGAAGTATAAGGTTCAAAGATGATTAGAAAAAATTGACGGTTTCGGGTAGCTTGATGTGCTGGCGTCTGTACAACATTTCAAAACTGTATCATGAAAAATCACGAAGTTATAAGCTTGTTATGTTACCTAATTGTCCGTAAAAAACTTTGATTACCACTTAAGAGCGCGTATAAAGCAAAATTACCGATCTTATATTTGATTTTACATGAAAAATTCCGGACAAAATCTTAAAATAAAAATGTATGAATAACTACATGATATTTCCAAGGGTTCACTTTGATAAAAAACATGAAATAATAACATTTCCTCGATACAAAAAAATCACGAAGTAACCTCTAATTCTCATATTTTTCCGTTTTGTACTCAATACGGTAATGCCTATTGCGACAAAAATTTGATAATTAATTATATTTATACAAGAGTAAAGGCTGTGCTTAGACATTTTATGTAATTCCTTTTAGTTTTGGATTTATTACGATACAAATGTTTTGGCGCATACTACGTTTTTATTCCGCGCAAGAAATCATCGTCGGTCGCACGTTGCGAGAGCTTCAAACATATTTCTATTTCAGACATCAGTCGCTACCGCTCCGTTGAGACGAGAGGACTACGCTCAAGTGTTTAGTTGCGCCGAGTTATTATCAATTCAATCGAAATTGTTGTTGTTGTTCGAAATAAATAGTGAAATGGGTAACAAGAAACATACATTTAAAAGACTTCCGAAACGAGAACTAAAAAAGTTACAAATGGACAGGATGGCTAATTGTCGAAGGTAAGTTTGTAAGTTACCTGTTTGTTTTATATGAAAAATTAAACATTTTATACGTACGAGAAAGTTTGTGCGGGCGATTTTAGATTTTATTTTGAAAGAAACCGGATCTAAATTCGTTTACCTACTCCCACTTTCGCGGGCCGAGTAAGTAACTACCTAGATATGACGCGACGATATCAAAAAATTCATAGTAGTTACTTTATGAGATTATTAGGATAGAAGGTAATAAATTAGATTCATAATAGGTAGCTATTTACTTTGCTATTTTGTTATATTTTTATTCTTCACAATAAAATTTTCTGATTATTTTCCTTTAGTGTAGTTATGAGATCTTCCAAAAGTCTAGATAGACGTATCGACAACAATAATGATCTTGCGAGTATTCTATAAAAATATCTACCTTTACCATTTCTCCTTATTTAATATTTCTATTATCATTCGTAGGTAACGCGGGCAGTATAGTATATGCAAAATAAACACAAGTTTTTAGTTGGTATCTGTGTTTGTTCGATGAAATATACGAGTATTTATGTCGATTTCGAAGCTATGTATATATGTATGTCCATTAGGTATTTAAAACCTAGTTTTGTCTTTTTTTGTTTGTTTTGACCAATTTATTGTGGACATGATTGTATAACAAGGAATTTGTTTTGAAATAATATTTTATTTTCAGAATTGCTGCGTCTCAAAATATTGTACAACCTGGAGAATGTGATCGAAACGAAGTTATAGCCGATTGTCACCCTGTGTATGTTTATTTATATAGTATCCGCACTCGCACTTCGATCTTGAAATACAGTTCGTTTAGACAGATGAATAAAGGTGATGATGTCTGAAATATTAACTAATTTTACAGAACAACATCGAATTTGGAAAATGTGGACCCTAATGGACAAAGTATACGTACGGACTATTCTCAGGCAGAACAAAATACTCACCATAATTATTATGCCTGGAATGAAGAGAATGCTCAAGAAAGGTACCTGATCCAGTTCGTAAAGTACAATCAAAATAACAAAACCCGAGTTTTATCGAAGCCGATTTTGTGGCACCGCTGGTTGTTTACTCGTTCGGCTTGTACGTTGTGTAGTCACAGCTTTGACCTACTAATACTTGGTAATTATAACTAAGTTTATTTTTTTCATTACAGTTCATTGAAGCCACAAGCCATTCAAAAGAGCCGACCACAAACACAGAGTACAATTCAAGATGAAAATTTGTATGATGCAGCAGAGAGAGTGATAATAGATAAGGTGTACTTTTTTGAAAAATTAAAAATTATATCGAATCATGCTCCGCAATTTGGCTGCACACTATCTAACTTAAACATTATAGGGGAAACTAAATTAGGTTTACGTTCTAAATTAAAACTGTCCTGTAATATGTGCAGAGGAGAATTTATAATCAATACGTCAGATCCACAGCCAACCCAGAACCTAGACATTAATACAGCAGCAGTTTCTGGTATTACTAGTGCAGGTATTGGCTTGGAGCAATTCCAAGGCTTGTGTATAGCCATGAATCTTACCACATTGACACAACAAATGTACCGGAAAAAACACACAGAAATTTGTGATCAATGGGAAAAAACAGCACATAAAGTTATGGAGGCTGCAGCAGAACGTGAAAGACTAGCTGCAATAGAAGAAGGAAAGGTGAAAAACGGAGTAGCAGTCATTGATGTCATTGCTGATGGCTGCTGGTCTAAGCGCTCGTACAAGAGCAACTATGCTGCGCTTTCTGGAGCAGCAGCCATAGTCGGTAGAAAGTTTGGAGAAGTTCTTTTCTTAGGAGTTAGGAACAAGTACTGTTGTATCTGTGCCCGTGCTCAGAATAAAGGCATAGCTCCAAGCAAACATAAATGTTTCAAAAATTATACTGGTAGCTCATCTGGCATGGAGGCCGAAATAATAGCAGAGGGTTTCAGAAAATCAGTAGAGATGTACAACATTATCTACGGAAGACTGATCGCAGATGGCGATTCAAGCACCTACTCGAAGATTCTCGAAGAAAGGCCATACAAAGATGTTACAGTGGAAAAAATCGAATGCAGGAATCATATTTTACGGAATCTGTGCAACAAATTAGTTTCTGTCAGCAAAGACACAAAATACCCACTGCCTATGAGAAAAATGCTAACTACGCAGAGAATTCTCGCTATTAGAAAAGTCATTTGTTGTGCTATAAAAAAACATAAAGCAGAAACTTTGGAATTGGGAGAAAGAATAAATAAACTCTATACTGATATTTCTAATTCGTGCAATCATGCATTTGGACATCACATCGAATGTCTTGATCACTACTGTAGCAGTGAAAAGAAAAATGAAGATCTCGTTCTAAGAGTTAAAAACTCTGCATTTTGGGCCAAAATCCAATACATTGTAGGCATAGTTGCCGCACATTCTCGAAGCCTAATTAATGATTGTGATAGCAATGCCGTCGAACAATTTAATAGCATAATTGCTAAATTCGTAGGCGGCAAAAGAACAAATTTAGTACAACGGCAAACATATCAATCTAGATGTGCAGCTACAGTGGTGGCATTCAATACCAAAAGGCCATTGTATAATATACAAAAATCTTTGCTGGGCAAAAGCCCCAAATCAAAAAGTAAAACGTTTGAAGAGAAAAAAATACAAAAGAACAAGCTAAGAAGAAAGTTGACCCGAGTCAGAAGGATTAATTATAATGAAAAATTGACAACCACAGACAAACATTATGGAACAGACAGCTGCCATAAACCCGACATGGAAGAAGATATTTATAGGATAGCAAAAGAAAGTTTCTTGAAAAGTTTAGAAAAGTCGAACCAGGAAAGGTTGCTTATCGAACGTGCAACTATTTTGCAAAGAGATAGTAGTGAGTGGTTGGAACTTCGTAGGAATTTACTTACAGCGTCCAACTTTGGAAAAATAATAAAACGCCGTCCAACCACCAGCGCAAGTATCATAAAAGCTATGCTGTATAAAAGCGATATCTCGAACGTAGCTTCAATAAAACACGGTGTGGACAATGAGACTATTGCACTCAACCAGCTAGCGGCACAGGAAGGAGTGGAAATAAGACCTTGTGGCCTATTCATAGATAGTGGAATACCTTTTTTAGCTGCTACTCCAGATGGTCTCGTGGGAAATGATACAATCGTAGAGATCAAATGCCCAATGTCAGCTTTTAATATGCCTATTAAAGAAGCTGTTGAAAAAAGAAAAATTAAGTTTTGGAACATCAAAGACGAGACTATGGTTGTCAACACCAACGATACTTGGTATTACCAAATACAGGGCCAGCTTCATATTACCAAAAGAAATGTTTGTCTCTTTGCTGTATGGCTCGGTGAAAGACAAGCGATGGCCGTCGAAAAAATACAACGTGACGAAGACTTTTGGGAAAAAAAAATGATTTCTAAGCTCACTGACTTTTATATGGATCATATATTACCAGAATTGATAGATCCACGTCATACAAGGAACATGCCACTGAGACATGTTCCTTGTATGACGCGGAAAAGCTCTAAAAAACGGTTAACTGACGAGAAGATATGTAGTGGGCCCTTAAAAATATCACGTGACCAACCCGGTCCGAGCAGTACTGCTTCTGAAAGATTTATAATTGAAGGAGACCGAGATCTCGTTAATTCAAATAGTTTTGCAGCTGGACCCTGTAGCCCTTTATTACAAGAAAATATTGTATCATTTACGGAATATTGATAAGAAAGACGCGATGGTTTAAAAATAATTATTTGAAATAAATATTATATTATTTTTTGGTATTGATTTTTATTGATTCGTGTTCAGTATCAGTGGTATAGTCACCTCCTACTAACTTACTATTTACGTATTATTCGTGTACACATAACATTTCGTAATATTCTATAACGCAGTCATACTTTGAATACAGTTGTTTCATCTGATTATTATACGTATACTACAGAAGATACGCGTCGAGCGAGCGCGTAGGTACCTACACGCGCGATCGTGTTCGATGCGAGGAGCGGGCAGGAGAGCGCGGGTGAATTCTAAAATTTTACTGGCTTTAGGCGCGCTCTTAATACGCGCCGCCGCGCCACCGGTTGTGACCTGTGTTGTGCGCATATGATTGCGGATATGTATGTACTTAGTGTCGCTCGGAGTCCAGCTTGTTACCTTTTTAAAATGTTTTTGGGACAAAATATAACATTGTGTAAAAATTATTGGAATCGATTCAGTTACTTATTCTGAACTAACTATATTCAGGTTTGCAATATACTAAAAAATAATGTCAATCAATAATGTAATATCATATTATGCAAAATATTGAAATAAACTAAAGCATAACTACTTAATAATTAACTTCCTACATAAAATTATTACTTAGAAGTTCAGAATACTCATTAAAACGAAGTTGAATAACATCAAAATATTAATATAAAATTCTCATTCTTTGTCTGACTTTGATGCAGGGAAATGTATTTCCTTTTTATGTGTATCTGAGGGTTTTTACTTCCACATGTGCTCGTAAAATTCTTGACAGAGGTGATTTATTGTCACTTTCCAGTTCTTATGTCCTGGTAGGTAATTTTATATTTCGTTGAAAGAAAAACAAAAGTAAGTTCGTCCGATTGGATGTCGGAAAACATCTCAAGGGAACGTACTACCTGCATTAAAAGTTCCCTATACATCCAGCACTCCAATTGCGCCACAAACTATCAATCTTAATGAGAATCATTTTGAAGGATATTGTTAATCCATTGCTCCATATGTTCGAAAAATGTGTCCGCTCAACTACGTAAATAACGCAATGAATGTTGTTGAACTGTCAAAATGAAAACCATTGCTACTGATAATGTGTTACGCAGTTACCCTGCAGGTTCCTGACGAGTTATGCGAACATAAATGTATGGAACATTTTTTTTTTTGCGTGAAAGAGCAACAACACACAAACACAACATCCATCCATCCATCCTCACAAACATTCACGTTTATAATAATTATTATCAGTAGAACTAGCTCATTTATTATGTTCAAGGTTCCATAAATACTATGGTATTACATAGCCTTGACGGACATAAATGTTGCCGTTAATTATAGGTTTGTAGGTAATGTAATAAACTATCAGGTTATTTACGGCCTAAATGATCACCTCAAATGATTCCTATATTTTCGAATAGAATTCATTTGATTTTTTACAATTTGTTATAGTACTAACAGCGTCCCGCGGTTTCAACTGCACCAGTGTCGATCCCGTGGGAATATCGGGATAAAATGTATCATATGTGTTATTCTAATGTACGCTATATTACTGTAAAGTTTCATCAAAATCCATTCAGTAACTTTTCCCTGAAAGAGTAAAAACTAGCATCCATTCATCCATCCTCACAAACATTCACGTTTATAATATTATATTATAGTAGAAAGTAGGATTAAGTAGGATGTATTATGTGTGGTTACAATTAAGCACTTGATTCAGTTTGAGTAAACTATTTCAATTAAACTATTTATTGTGAAATGGCAGTGGTAAAGGCACTTTTGAATTGTCAATGGAGTCAATCATTTAGAAAGATGAAGCTAGTTGCCCTTGTTAAACCGTAGTCAGCACCCTACTTGCGTAATAAACTATTACTCTCAATTTGAATCATTTTGAAGCATATTTCTAATCCATTGCTCCATATGTCCGAAAAACGTGTTTGCTCAACAACGTAAATAACGCAATGAATGTTGTTGAACTGGCAAAATGAAACCCATTGCTACTGATAGTGTGTTATGTAATTACCCTGCAGGTTCCTGTTCCTATAGGTAGAGAAGAACGAACAAGAAACTGCATAGACACTTTTAAATTATATTGTTACGAAAAATTTGTGGCTACACATTGATACAATATTATAGAACAGATTGTAGACAATGAAATTAATTCTTGTCGCAACACTTCCACATCTTTTTGAGGCGGACTGTACTTGTACTGGCCTTAAAATAGCTAACTGATAGCATAATGTTCCCCGGGACACAGGTCTCCTCTCGGTGAGAGGGAGTCGGTTAGTCCCGCTATGGTATGGTCCCGGTATGGCACCCTCTTAAAATACCTATCAAAAAGTCCCGCTATGGTACCCTTCAGTTTTTGGTACTGTTGTAAAGAAAAGTTATACAATGCGTTAAGAAAAAAATAGTATTAATAAAAAATATCTTTTCTTAACTATTATAGTTAAGCAAGATAATATTTATTAATACTATTTTTTAAACAAATCACGCTCGGTAATTGTCGTTTCACTTCAGGTAGTTACCTGACCAACCGGTTTTTTCGTAAAACAATAGAGACGAGCCCTTCCTCGAATTCGTATCTGGCTCTTCCCTTTTGTTTTTATGAAAATAGAGAGAGACAGTATTATTCCGGGTTTAGTTTGCTATTTGCAGCTGTACTTTTGCGATATGAGTAATTAGGATAGCTTGTTAGTTTATCTATTGCAATGTCTGGGTCAAGTAGTTCACGTGGTGTAAATTTAATAATTATTGACAGTCGACGCGGTGGAAAAACTTTATTACGTGCCGGACATAAATATATTAAACGCAGAGAAAACAAAAATTCAAGTACTTGGCATTGTGTAAATAGGAGAAATAGTATTAAATGTAGTGGATATATAACTATTGAGAATACCAATAATACAATAATTAAAGATTATAAACACAGTGATCAGTGCGTGCCACATTTTGAAGACAATGAAGTTCAAATGGCTATAAGTGAGTGCAAAAAAGAAGTAAATTCAAATTACGGATCAGTACAGAAAATTTTCGAAAAACACATGGGTAACTTAAAAGACAAAGGGTTACACCTTACAGGAAATGTTCCTGACTATAAAAAATTAAAAACAGTATTATACAGACACCGAAATAAGTCGTTGAACGTACCAAAAACACAATTTAAGAATGTGGAGGAAATTATAATACCAGAAGAATTTAATAAGTATGTATTGGCTGATTATTGTAATGAAGACTGTAATCGAATAATTATATTTTCCTCGACAGAAGTAAAGGAATATATAAAATGTGTAACGCATTACTTTGGTGATGGCACTTTCGACGGCTGCCCAAACCCATTCGAACAAGTTTATGTCATTCATGGAGACATGGGAAGCACTGAGTTATCCACGAATGTAGCACCATTATTTTATATTCTGTTAAAAAACAAAGAAGGGAAAACTTATGAAAAAGTTTTCGAATTGATTAAACAAACTTTGCCTGAATGGCGTCCATCGAAATTTACCTTCGATTATGAAATAGGAGTAATAAATGCAGCAGCGAAGATTTTTCCTGATATCAAAATAAATGGATGTAACGTACATTTTCAAAAGAACGTTATCAAAAAAGCGAAATCTTTAAATCTCATGGAACACGAAGAGTCCTCGAACCATGTTAAGCAATGCATAGGCTTGGCGTTTTTGCCAAAACAAGATATTGAAGACGGCTGGCTGCATATAATGGAAAATAGGTATAATATCTTGGTTACTTTCCAAAATGATGTTTGAGTACTTAACTCTAATTATATGGCAAAAAAGTAAAGAACAACAATATCAGTAAGGACCTGTTAATTTCATTGCTTTACAAGTACGAACGTTTAATAAGTATTTTTTTCAGTTTCGACGATGAAGCTATGACCAAATTCAATGACTATTTTGTCACTCAGTGGCTTGAATATCCAGACCTCATTTGGTGTTGCCATAATGAACGCCATAGAACAACTAACTTGGCGGAATCATGGAATGGCAGATTCAACAAAATTATTGGAAAAAATCCCAGTTTATTATTGTTTCTGCAAACAATTGGCAACGACACATGTCACTTTGATATAAAACAAGCCAAGTAAGTTGTATTTTTTAGACAATATTTTTAAGCAGATATAATATTTTTAAAAGCAGATATATATTTTTTTACATAATACGAGTACATAGAAGAATTTGAAAATGGATTTGATTTTATTTATTTTGGTAGATATTATTGGTTGTCGCCTTCTATTACAGACGGTTACTGAAAAAAATATAGCTTAACTTAAATAACTGATGATTTTTGTTATAGCTTTCGACTAAAAAGATCACCTATAAATTCAAGAAAAAGAACAAGTATAGAAATCGACCGCCAGATTCAAAAGCTAACAAAAAGTTACGAAAATAAAGCTATCTCCATTGGTGATTTTCTGATTAACATATCAAAGTCAATATTTCGATCAGAACATTTAAAAAAATAGTTTATTTTAATTTTGTTTTTAGCCTATTAAAATGTTTAATACTTTTTCTCGATGTTGATTATTTTTTGTAGTTTATGTTTACAATTTGCGCCTTTTTATCCATGTTGATTATTTGTAATTAATATATTTGTCTAGTTGGTTGTTGATTATTTTTGTAGTTTATATAAATTTACAATTACTGCCTTTTCTCAATGTTGATTATTTGTAACTAATATTTATGTCTGGATGTTGTTTTTATTTGTAGTTTATAATATTTACAGTAATACTTTTCTGAGATGTGGATTTTTTATATTTTTTTTATTGTTGATTATTGGTAATTAATATTGTTGATTATTTTAAAAATTACATTGCAATTAATATTTCGTTTTACTGTTTGATATTTTTTTATAAATATTTTGAATTAATAAAAGACTGATTTAATATCGCAAACAGACGTTTTATTGATACACTTTTCTTTTCAGTTGTACCTTCTATTGTCTAACGTAGATCTAAAAGATGGGTACCATAGCGGGACTTTTTGATAGGTATTTTAAGAGGGTGCCATACCGGGACCATACCATAGCGGGACTAACCCGAGGGAGTGGGCCGTAATCACATGTATAATTTCAACATGAATGATGTAACCAATATTTTGTAACAATTTTATGATTTAAAAGAGTGTCCGTGGAGTTTCTTGTCCGTTCTTCTCCATAGGTACGCTTTACGCTTTGGAATGGGCAACTAGCTTCATCTTTCTGACTGACCGACCCGTTGATAATTCAAAAGTGCCTGTAATCAGTTAATTTGAAAGAAATGCTTTAAGTCTGAGTTTGAATACTAGTGAAGCCCAGTGTGGGTTAGTGGATGTCACATGTCTTTGAATTTTAGTTCCTAGGACATGCCGGTTTTTTCACGATGTTTTTCTTCAAGATTTTGCACTAAGTAAAGAACCCAGACGTTCGAACCTAAGACCTACAAAGTCGCGACCGTTAGTCAACTGATAATTACTGATATTACTAAGGTTTTATGGTAGAATGTAAAGTAATAGTTTTGTTGGTATTGAACCATTACGGCGAAGTGTTATTCTAGCTGGACTCGTACAGTCCAGCTAGAATAACACTTCGCCGATTTTGAAAAGTCTGCCTTTAATAAACTGATAGAGACCATGAAAGAAATATTGTGTAATTACATTAACACCTGTAATCTAAACCCAATTAAATTCGACCATATTTTTAAGCTTTTTAGCTCAGGTACAAAATAAATATTCCTTTGGGAGAGCAATTTTTGTTTTAAGGTCCTTTGCCCTTGTTGTCCGGTCCTTTGTTTAATGTAACCTTTCTAATTACTATATGCCCGGGAATATTTGAGCGTTAATTAGACCCGTTGTACACACACGTTTTTTTAAGAAAGAAAAATAGTTTTATGTGTCACAGAAACACGTGCATACAAACAGATAATTAACTCGAATAATAAAGAAAAATAAAAACAAAATAGATGTAAAATCACAAAACAGAAATAGTCGATAGCTGCATGTCACTGCTGTGACAAGAAAGCTTCCACTCAGGATGATGCTGTGCTAGACACACAGCACGGCGCTGATTTCCAGTGGTTACCCGAAAAAGACGTACGAAAACCAAGTTAGGTTAAATGATTGGTTGTTTGTTTTTTGTTTTTTACACTGTGAAAACACGGCACATCAAGCACGGTAGTCAGTGTTTTATGGATCTATGGAAGTTGTTTGAGAAGTGGTTTACTCTTTACAACAAACATACGGGCTCGTCTGAAAGTAGATGATCTGTCAAAATAAGTGTCAAATTCAATATTTCGAACGGGCAAATACACAAAGGGAGTACGGGACAGCTGTCAAATCGTATTGTGGTTCTTTCTTAGTTCGGGCCACGAGCTAATCTTTTGACCGGGAGTGCTACAGAAGAATTGGCCATAATTTCGGCCGAAACTACGGATTTTGTGCTTATAGAGCGTCGTCGGTTATGTCGTGTCATATTATATCCAGTAACTTACACGATTATTCTACCGTTAAGAAACCGTGCTGTGTACAACGGGCCTTATATTTTAAACTTCTTATTTACTTTCAGATTTCTATGTGTTTTGGATTTTAACTTGTGGGGTGGATGGGTGGAACGGTTGTTTTTGGTTTAATTTAGTTGGTAATATTAGAAGTTGGTGTGATGATTTTATAAATAAAAAATGATTTAATTGGTCGATTCGTGTCATCCTTGATTTTGTAATTTAGTGGAAACTCATTTTTTTTTGTTTCTTATTGCCTCTTGACATCCTGCTCTTGACCCCGATCACGCCTGATGGAAAGCGATGGATGAGTTCTATGATGCAACGAGCATGCTCAGAAGGTGCCTGTTCACTTTTGCTATAACTTTTCAATGATAATGATAATAATTATTACTTGTTTTTATTAATTACTAGCTGACCCGACAGACGGGGTCCTGTACAAAATTCCGTAGAAATAAGGGCGATCAGTATTCCCTAATTTGAAAATTTTCCTTTAATTAATTTAATTTAATTTAATTTATTTTCAAATAATCGGATAACAGGGATCCGTAGTGTTAGTAAAGTACCTTATACCTAGTGTTAGTATATACATAGATTAAGCTAACAATTTGGGTATGAGTCGCTTTGTAAAGAAGACGAAACCAGTTTCTCAACCGGTCATCTTCTCCACAAAATGCCTCATAAAAGGGGAAAACAAATTCTCAGTCACTGTTTTTAGAATGCTGTTGGCACTGGCCCGGGATCTAGCTGCCACAGATACTATTTTAAGTAAACCTTTTAAAATTTTCTTTCCCTTAAAACCTAATTCGGACTATTACGAACATTTTAAAACATAACATAGACAATTCGTTTAAAAGCACTTTATTTTTATTTATATCATAGATTCGCCCACAAAATACCGTTTTCATGGAACAGCGCAATAATGAGGCAGT
The DNA here is from genome assembly GCA_949629135.1 of Eremobia ochroleuca. Classification (NCBI taxonomy): domain Eukaryota; kingdom Metazoa; phylum Arthropoda; class Insecta; order Lepidoptera; family Noctuidae; genus Eremobia; species Eremobia ochroleuca. The sequence goes on along the minus strand of OX451385.1, from coordinate 3,867,234 downwards.
ACTAAAGTGTTATTTATTACATGTTCATTCAAAGTATTATTTCGCAATTCCACGTAAAAACATTGGCGATAATTCGGCTAATTCCAATTCCCAGAAGCTGACCTTACTATTAATCAAAATGTGTTTGAAGTTGACCTTACTTATTCCTTACTGCCGACGAGTTCTTGAAAATGATACCATTTTAGGAATTGACACCACATTATCTAGGTTGGGCTACGTGTAATCTGGCGATAAAAGGCTAAAACCCTTTCCAAAAAATGGGAGATATTTTAATTAAAATGCGACTAGGGAGTGACATCACGGATTGCCATCGGTTTAGTGAAGTTAATAATTTATTTACACATCGCCGCGCCGCGCGCCGGTCGAGAATCACATTTTAATCAACATTCAACCTGCCACTGACTTGCAAATAGCAAAAAACGTAAGAACATTAAAATTTCGGGGGCGACCTTAGCGCATCCCTCTTAACACATTGAACGCCATGGTGGTCACCGGTGAGCGACAGCAATTATTTTAGTTAATTCTTTGAATAGTGATAAGAAATAGTTATTTAGAGTGGGGTTTTTGACTATTTTGAACCGTATGAGCCAATAAAATATAACGTGTAAAATTTGCCGAAATCGCGAATCAGCGTCAGCCCATATGGAAAGTTCAGTGGTGGTCAGTGGTGGTCACCGGTGACCACCACGGCGTTCAATGTGTTAAGGAAACCCTTATATTCAGGAGTAGCCCGTAAGGTCGAAAGCATATATTGAAACTGAAAAAAAAAAATCAGTTAGGCCCAGGAGGTCACAATCAGTAAAAATATGAATTCACAGTCCCTTCACGACACTACATAATTTACCAAAAACTTTGGTTCCATTCCAACATAAATGATATATTCGCGTTTTCAGCACCCTGTCCTATATTAGCCTTCCAGCCTAACATTAAACTGTTTGTTCACAAAACTACTGAAACTTTGTCTTGAATTTATTCAGTCGGGTGCTGTAATAATTTAATGCTATTCATATTAATTTGCACTTAGTTGTTGGATGATAATTAATTATGAGTCTATTTGGAAATTTACAGTGAAATTAGCGAGTGTTTACGAGGTAGGCTTTGCGTTTATTATTCTCAATTGATTTTAACTGGTAGATCAACAGACGGTTTCAATTATTAACAAGATTTTTGACCAAACTTAGTTCTGTTACCAGTACCTACCCTAATCCGCGAGTTGACTAATTTTTTTTTATTATTTAAATTGAAGCTTTTTTACCTCACTAATAGCTTGGTATAAACAGTTTTTTAATATTTTAAAAAATTGAAAAGATATGAGCGTTCAAAACTCTCAATTAGACAGAGAGGGAAATACTGAATTGTGACGTCATAGTTCAGTATCGCCATATAAATTACATGCAAAACTTCGTTTTGCGAGAAAGAGATAGACAAAAAGTTTCTATAAGTTATAAGTTTTTTATTTTTCGACCGATTTCAAATTTGATTTCGAATTCTATTATTGTATTACATGTGTGGATATATTATCTACTAGAATATATAGTATTCAATATCATGCAACTACCCAATTGCGTAACACAATATCAATCACAATCTGAACCATTTTGAAGGATATTGCTAATCCATTGCTTCATATGTTCGAAAAAGTTGTCTGCTCACAATGTAAATAACGCAATGAATGTTGTTGAACTTTCAAAATGAAAGCCATTGCTATCGTCAGTGTGTTACGCAATTACCCTTCCGATAGTGGCTAACACATTTTGAATTTAACTAGAAGACCTGTATCCTTCTTGAAATAGAGTTGCTCGAACCGAGGCACGACTTTAAGAGACGGATTTTCTAATGTTAGTGGCTACTGCATGCAAAACCAACTGAAGGAACATGGGTGGGTTTTAGTCAGTAAAAGTCTGACACGCCCTCCCGCTCCGCCCAAAGCGGGAGAAGTTATACAAAAAAGGAGTAGTGGCTTCGGCTTGTCACCCTGGCACTTGGGTGAAAGGTGAAAAAAAACATCGCATGTGTCGCTGTAGATGCTACATACAACTGTGAACACTTAGATGAAGTGAGCTTGAAGTGAATTGTCATTTCCTGATGTCAGGAATTGACACTATTAAAAAAAAAGTTAATTAAAGTATGTATTCTGGTTGCATACTCCACATAACATTTCTCAGTGAGATTATTACAGAATATATCGGCTATACTTTCACTAGAATGTCAATGAAGTGTGGTAACAAAAAATGGTAAGGGAATAGTTGAAAACAAGGAGAATCATCTACTATTACTCGATAATAATACTACACATTATAATTTATTTATTTATAATAATGCATACGAATAATAAATAAATTAATTAACACGAAATGTCGTGTGTCCGGGTCGTGAGTTCCTTCAAACAAGACAATGGGTAAACAATACTCATGACGACAAACGGTCTTCCTTTGAATGAGCTCCTCAACACAAATACAAGTGAGTGCTTATGTAATGGCCATTTTACCCATTCAATTGTCTCCACGGCAGGCGCCGTGTAGAGGTGTGTTATGAAAGCACAAGAATAATAATGTTGACTAGTTATTTTATCGTGAGGAAACCGGCAAGTCTTACAACCAAAAATTCGAAGATATTTGACATCTACCATCCTGCACTGGGCCTGCGTAGTGGATTACGGCCCACTCCCTCTCACAGAGGGGAGGCCTGTGGCCCACTGCTGGGACGCAGGCCAAGACATTATAGACTGATTATCAGTGATTTTATAAGCCTTGAGAATTAAATTGTTATATCATATCCATCAATCCAGTCATATCTTTATCCTCAAACCTTTATCTCCATACCCAAGACGCTATCCTGATGAACTTCAGCCTGAATCAGTCTATCATCTGTTATGACTTTATGAGTTTCGAACTTCATCATCGTTATTAGCCCACCCTTTTCCCAACTGTAGCTCACTTCACCTAAGTTTTCACGGTGAGATTTTTACAGAATAGCACTGCAGTACTTTACATGAAGCGACTGCATATCTGACAGGCACAAATCAGTTACTGGAGTGTTAGCCCGCAATCGTCTAGCCCGAAAAAATGCTAGTGTGAATCACTTCAGACTAGTCAACAGATGATATTCGAATCTGACAGGTAGCTGAAGGAACATCTTCATCATCGTCATCCTCAGCCTGACTTCATCCACTGCTGGGGGGCAAAGGTTTCTTTGTCTTGTGCCAGCCTCATCCAGGTTTTGCCCGTAATGGCAACAATGTCGCCCGGCCATCTCACCGCCGGAAGACCGACAACTCGTCTTCCAGTTCTTGGAACCGCTGACTCCTATTCCATAATTCGTGGTCCACCAACTCTTTACAATTGAAATCACTTAATACAATACAAACGTTAACGTATTCAATTAAATATATAAGACAGTAAATTCAAACTAGAGCACTAACGATTTCTGCCAAGCTAAGCGAGTTACCAAGATTTACGCGTGACTTCGAAACTCTTGACTTTGATATCCGGTGTAGGTATATAAATCAAATTTGTCTAGTTATAGGAGTTATATCATTAGAAGCTGTGTCCCACTGCAGTGTAGAGTCATTACTACCTTAGAGATGGTTCCTTTTCTTTGTCATCATAGATCTAAGTGTTTCTTATTTCTTTTGTAGGAGCTGCGGGGTAATTGCGTAAATCGTTTGGCATTTTATTTTACCACATCAACAACATTCATTGCTTTATTTACGTTGTTGAGCAGACTTATTTTTGAAAGATATGAAGCAATGGATTAGGATGTGTGAATGATGGTATGGGTAGAAAGGGGTGACTACCGAGATGACGAGTAATAGAGAAGTATGGAAGAAAATGACTAAAGATTATTTAAACTAGACTAAATTGGCATAAGGGCAGCAGAATGATGAATGATGATGAAGCAATGTATTAGGAATCTCCTTAAATCCTTCGGATTGTGATTGAAAGTGTGTTATCTAATTAGGATGTAAAATTCAACGCGTTTTCATGAGTCCATCAAGGATTCTGCCGAAAACTGCCCCTCAACATGAACACAGAGGTTGTGTGTTCGAGCCTTCCCAGTTATCAGTGGAAATTATTTCCTCGTTCCCCTCTGAACTCTGTAAGGGAGGAAGAGGGTAACAACGAGTGCGATAGGGAACGCTGAGAAATGTATGAATGATATCAACAAAAAAAGTAGTCCACACGGGCCGAGCCCAGCTTTGCTCAGTCTGAATGTGACAAGTGAAGTGAAATTTCCCCAAAGATTGCAATACACCATTCGATAGGGCTTATTTAGATCTACTTTCTCACGTTATCGAATGTCAGATTGTTAGGTGTATAAATGGCCGACGGCCGAGAAACTGTTTTTCCCATAGACTTCAATTTAACTTTGGAGGCTAGTTTTACAATGTTCCCATCTACTTAGAACAATGGTTATTTTTGCATTCGAATCAGTATACCCGCTAGTTTACTTCACCGCGAGGTGGCGCTTGTGGGGTAAGGGGCATTTTCCTACGCAAACTCGGCAGACTCCTTTCAAAAGTTCCTATGAACAAATCAATTTCCCTGCCTGTTTTCGTCGATCAAATCTTTAATAGACACGGTCTATAACATACCAAACCATAAATCTATTTCCTTCCTATCAGTCGGAACACAGCACAAGACCTCCATATCAAATGTAAGCCTCTTCCCGGCTCAACAGATATTGAGCCACTTCAGAACGTAAGTCTACTACACCACTATTGTGAGAGCCTTTCACAAGTTTCACAGTATGATGTGTTCTTTGAAAATTGGTTCAGAAGTAACAAGGACCTACTTTCCTTTAGTAATTCAGATCAAATCCTTCTTGTAGCGGCAATAAGGATTCAATATAAACTGCAGGGTAATTGCGTAACACACTAACGGTAGCAATGACTTTCAGTTTGACAGTTCGACAACATTTATTGCTTTGTTTACATTGTTGAGCAGGCATATACTTCAAAATGATTAAGGTTAAATAAATAAATGTTTTATTCAGTATTAAAATTGGTAAAATTATTACATAAAGTCTTAGAAATTATTTACAAAGGTATAATAATGTTAGATGGCTGTACTAGGATAAACCTGTATCACAGGCGGCGTGAGCATACTTTATGGTAATTGTAGGACAGTAAAATTCTTAACAATATTTAACATTAGAAGTCTTGAAATAATGACAAAATTTTATTAATTCATTATGTTATACCTAGTTTACTTCAATACTTTTTACCTTAAAGATCAAAATAACAAAAAGTCTTATATACGTAATTATTTAGTCAGTGTAAAATAGTTTCTTGCACTGTAAAACTTAGCTAAACACATGATTTTGCGTCAGCTGAAATTGGCAAGTGAGTTAAAGTCAATGTTGCACAAAATTAATTCACGTTCGTGGGAGTATTTTTTATTCGATTTTTTCTTCGTTTGGTAGTGTGTTATGCATTTAGGGTGCTGACATTTCTTAATTTTTTCATAATTTTCACTGACGTATTCATCATCCCAATACTTAAAAAGCATCTAAGCAAAACCTATCTAAATCAATCCATCATCTACCTAGCTTCAAAATACATCTCGACACGTTCAGAAAATCACAACTGGCCTAAGCAAAACCTATCTAAATCAATGCATCATCAACCTAGCTTCAAAATACATCTCGACACGTTCAGAAAATCACAACTGGTCACAGCTATGACCACTATTGGACCCTGACTATGCAATACTAATATGTCTACGGTGCCCGTGTGCTTTGATGCAAGACCACTTGAGGATATTGATACAGAAAATGGACTCTCTCAAGTACTCGTGGCTAGTGATGTTTGTTTTTATTTACTTCTGTTGTAAGTACCGGTTTCAAGTTCGATAAATCAAATAAGTAGTGTCGTTGCTTATTTTTCTGTTGACTTTTCTGGGTAGGGTTGATGTGAGTACTTACTTAAAAACAGGTTTTCATTTTCGCGAAAGTGATGTTTGTCATTATACGTTTTGTAGATCTCGTGTCTCGATTTTATTCAATAACATTAAGTTGTTACTTCATTTAGTTATACATGCTTCTTCATTGATTTCCGAACTCTCAAATGATGTGTTGTACTTAATTTTTTTTTTTTTTACTCACGCAGATGACTATAGCCTGCACGATTTTCGCAAATGCCCTTCCCGCTCACAGAAGGAATGAGCTTGATTACGCTTGCTTAGTACGGGTTGGTGATTACAAATATCTAGGGTTTCGCACATAACTTCGTGGCGGTTAAATATTTCTGTCTCTACGTGCCTAAAACAGTATGATACTGAAAGTTACTTAAAATTGAGTTTAGTTTCAGACTTCAGCCGTTATACTCTAAAAATTCATCACCAATGCTTTCAAAACGTTGAAGGAAATCATCGTGAGGAAACCGGCATGTAATAAGGCAATGCTTGGAACCAACAAATCGAAGACGATGTGACATCTACCAACCCGCGCTGGAACCTCGTGTTTGATTATTGCCCACTCACTCTGGAAGAGAGGAGGCCTCTGTCCTAGAACATTACAGGCCGATTTTGCAATGTACTCTTAAAATAGCTAGACCATTTTTCTAACCGTAGGGCTATCGTGGCCCCTTACTCGATCACGTGCAAACTTTCTGAACCTGTTGCTCTATTTGGCTCCTCCAGTGATATAAATTACACTTTATAGCCCTAAATAACAATGTAAACGATGATGTATTAGACCCGCTACGTACTAGACAACTTTATAAATAGCCTGAAAGTCACGCAATGTCGCGTAATATTTCAGTCCTGATTCGAATAAATAATGCCTGCTGAAATGTTTTTTTATTCTTAAATTGTACCTAATATATTATATTACTCGATAGCTCTTGTTAAAAAGAAAAACATATAAATCGAAAAAAATATTTCATAAGCTAAAAATGAAATCCCAAAAAGAAGAAATTTATCATATTAGTCAAGTCTCGTTCAAATAAAAAAGCTAAAATATTTCAAAGGTTGAAAATTAAATCCCAAAAAGCATTACCATACAAATTATATTTCGGTCTGATTAAAATTTTAGTTAAAAAATATACATGGAAAAATAACACTATCGCAAATAAAATGCTCGTTTGCTTAAAAAATAATTTCGTTTCAAATTACTTACAGTTCATTTAATTTAATTCCAATCTTCTTCAACGCCCCCAAATAAAAGAAAGTTAGAATCCAAGATTCGTGATTCGTAACGCCATATTTCAAGCCTATTTTAGCGAGAAGTCAATTCAAAAGTTTGTTCCTTAAGAGTGCTACAGACTAGTCCGAGTTCGACATAAGATTCGGGTCATGCCCATCGACAAACTCCGTTTGGTATCTACCCTCGCTGAATCGTGTTCAGGTCGGGTCGGCATAATTCCCCGTACTGCACACTGCTTAGCGCCGATAGTTGCGAATCAAACATGTGTTTATTTGACAAGCTGGGATGCACTCTATTGGATTCTTAATGCTCGACTCATCGCCGCGAGTTGAAAATCCAGTTCACCATAAGAAATCGTCGCGTTGAAAAATCGTCCGAGCGAATGGGTACTAATTCGAGCTAAACCGAGAACCTTTCTGGAACATTTATCTCATATTCGATTTTGACGCCCGACTGTGTCAAATCATGCCGAGCCGAACAAGTGTGTAGCACCCCTAACATGTAAATTTCGCTCCCAGAATTCTAAATTAAGTCAAGTTTTTTGGACAAGAAAGAAAGGGGTACCTGAGAACATTTGAGAGGGCGGTGACATCAGTATCGGTACTACTTAAGCACGTCGTGCCAAGGACCCTTGAGGCTTTCTGAGTGGAGGAGTACGATAGACTAGCTGGCGCCATGTTTGCAAGCCAGAAAATTTGAAGCCACTTGATATTTATTAACACACTTTTTCTGCAAGTTAAGCTGTTTTTCTACGTTTTTTTAGCTGTTTTTTATCCCTACGTCACAACGTACGGGAGTGGACGCCCAAGGAGGATATAACTTATTGGTGATGTTGTTTAGAAAGGTCAGGTGCGCAGTACTCGCAACCGGCGTTCGCGTACGACCAGATGTATGAAAGTAAACAAAGCAAATGGAGTGTGGAAGGATCGAAGCAGGTGCCGTTCTGTAGTTTCTGCCTACCCCCATGAGAAGGCATCAGTTTATGTGTTTCACAAGTTACTGATACATTCCATAATAGAAAAGTAGTCGCAGCAAAACAAGTGCCTGGTCGCTACAATTTGTCTTTAATAAATTAATACTATGCTAATCAACTTTCCACCATCTACTGGTGAAAAAAGAAAAAAAGGTTACAAAACCAGCGTGACGAAGCAGAATTAATGTAAACGATGGCGTTTCGCGTGGGCACAGTTTCGCAATATCTTTTCTTAGTTTACAATAATGAGGTACAAAAGTATCGAGTTTCTTGTTATGCACCGTAGTCGATTATTTCAAATCGTTCTCGTGTTACAATATGTTATTTCAACATACCTCTCCGTTTCCACAATGTTTCATTTAGCAGGATTTGTTACTGTAGTTGTAACTCCAAATTGGAGCTTTGCCCAATTAAAATTGACGGGTCTTCCTTTTCTGTGTTCCTAAATCCAGCGATCCAAAGGTCAGCTTTAGTCACATTTAACCTAGTATTACACAGGATTTGTTTTTGGAGTTTCAACTCGGAACTGCCAAGGTGACATTGCAATTTAATCTCTACGAGTATGAAACGACGAATCAAGTTCTACAAAGAAAATATTACAGTTTGTCAGTATTTACGTGAGTACATTGATGACCTCATACTTTATGGATGAATTCGCAATGTTTCATACATGACTTGGAGCGATAGCGATAAAAAATGCAACTGTCGCAACTTCGCAACAAAGGAGACGAAGAAAAATACGATTCTTTTTCCACTTCTTATCAATACAAGATTTCTATTCTAGATAAACCGATAGTGTCCTTGATCTAAAAACCTTGAAAACAGTAAACAAGCAGGACTGTGGTCCGATTTTGTACTGGGAAAAGAAAAACATGAAGGAGATAAGGCGTAATATATCGTAGTTTTATACTCTACACGTTCAGAAAGACAACATTTATTAAGACATATACTTGGTTAGTGCTGACAAGGGAATAAGTTATGGACGAAATGTTGGACTAGATATTCTTTTGTTATAGTTATATATGAGAGAATAATTCAGAAAGATGAGGCATTATAGGTACACTCAGCGGCACGGAATGTGGCCCAAACTTAAACAAACCGATAACAGGCGATTTTTATATGCCGTATGAGAATTTCGAGTGGCAGTTTGTCAGGACTTTCGTTTTTGTTAATTTAAGAGGATTAGCACAAAAAAAAATTAATTTGTTTCATTTCTGTGACACTTAACGTTAGTTCGTTACTGGAACGCACAAGACACGGGTGAGTTAAAACTCGATATTCAAAATGATCGTGCATTTAATGTTTGTTGTTTTATTTTTTAATTAATCTGTACTCATTTATGCTTCCAAAATTCAAACACAATGCCTCTAACTTCAGCTCAAGTTGCTCAAGCTGTGTTGCTTCGGAGTCAGGGGCGAACGCAGCGAGAGATTGCTGAAACTTTAAATGTACCGCGTACAACTCTCAGGTACGCCTTAACAAGGTACGACCAGACCGGCCTTTACACGAGGAGACCAGGAAGTGGCGGTATTAGGTGTACATCAGCGCGAGATGACCGATTTATCGCTCTCGCAATTTTGAGAAATCGGTTCCTTACTGCGGTCGAAATACGGCAGCGGCTACAAACGGCAAGAGGGGTCAACGTAAGTGAGCGAACAATAAGAAGGAGAATGCAGGAACGGGATCTGCGTGCTCGAAGACCAGCGCGAGGTCCAGAACTGCTCCGGAACCATCGTGTAGCTCGACTTCGGTTCGCTCGCGAACACGCCAATTGGACTCACGAGCAGTGGAGTAAAGTTCTGTAGACTGCCGAATGCAGAGTGGCCTTAAGAGCTCCAGATGGCCGCGAACGTGTGTGGAGAAGGCATGGGGAGAGGTTTCTGCCAATAACTACCAGGCAAACTGTCAGTTTCCATGGTGGATCAGTTACGGTTTGGGGAGGGATCTGTTCAGACGCACGCACAGAGTTGGCAGTAGTTGCAGGTCGTCTAACGGCAGTGCGCTACATTGAAGAGATCCTTCAAGAACACGTTTTACCATTCGTAGGATTAATCGGTAGCGAAGATTTCATCTTAATGCAAGATAATGCCCGACCTCACACTGCACGTTGCGTGGATGATTACCTGTCGGAGGTAAGAATCACCAAATTGGAGTGGCCGGCACGAAGCCCAGACATGAATCCCATAGAGCATGTCTGGGATATGCTTAAAAGACGCATCCGATCCAGTCCTAACCCTCCAGAGACTATCAGTCAATTGAAAACCGCTTTGGTGGCCGCCTGGGAAGAAATACCCCATGTGGACATTAAAAACATCATCCACAGCATGCCTGATCGCATGCAGGCGGTCATCAGGGCCAGAGGTGGAAATACCCGCTATTAATTTTAAGTACCACAGCTTTATTTTGTAAATTTAATTGTAAAACATTTTTTTTAAACTTAGAGCTTAATGTCTTCTTTTGTAATTTTGTAAATTGTTAATAAAGTTAACTTACTTTTTGTTAATTAATCATTAACAAAAAGTAAGTTAACTTTATTAACAATTTACAAAATTAAATTTACAATTAAATTTACAAAATTAAGCAATTCGCATTTATGATTTGAATAAACATTTAAGTTTTACAAAAAAAAAAGTCCTGTTTTGCGTTTCATTTTTGGTAATAAACCATATAGCGCGCTTGGGCCACATTCCGTGCCGCTGAGTGTATATTAACCGCACTTGGACGAACTGCACCTGAGCATTTCCACTAACCGCACAGAAACAAAATTTTGTAACGTGCGGTTCGGTGAAACAATTTATCGTTATTGCTAAGTAATAACAGCCACACGGGTCGTGGTTAGGCTATGCTTGCCGCGGTTTGTCCGTGTATGTGTGACCATCTTTACATACCAAGAGCCCTCCGTGCTTCGGAAAGCACTTTAAACCATTGGTCCCGGCTGTCATTCGTGGATCTTTGACAGTCGTTACGTGTCATCAGAAGAAAACCTGACTACCATTTTTTTACCAATAACTGGGTTGTGATATTCAGATAGGCAGTCGCTCCATGTAAAGTACTGGTACTCAGCTGCATCCGGTTAGACTGGAAGCCGACCCTAACATATTTGGGAAAAGACTAGGCGGATGATGACATTTTATATGGCTTATTACTTTGATATTAATTATATGGAAAGCTACTGGAATGAAGGGTTCATATCAGGATGCTAAGAACCCTTCATTCCAGTAACATAGATCCAATTAACAAAACAAAACATAACTGAACAACGTTATTAAGTAGTATGAATCTCACGCTGATCAAGTTCAATTTATTTATTGATTACTGAATGAAGCTCATGAGATGAGCTTGTTAACCCATTAATCATCGTGACTGCGCCATCGACAGCCGATCTATGAGAATATACCGGTATTCCGACTCCAATGAGAGCTAAATTAAAGCTAACTGCTGATTAAAGACTTCTTTACTAAACCTTTGTGATTTTCCGATGATACGATTCGAAGTAGTTTCTAATTGATATTTCACTGTATAATTTTATGAGAGTAGTGGTGGCCCACTGGTATCGGTCCAGAGTAGGGAATGCAATCTCGTTCTCGCGAGATCTCGGTCTTTCTTAGCGAGATTGATCTCGGACGAAATATCTGGAGTTTAACTCAATGAATGCCAATCTCGCGAGATTGGGGCTCAAGCGAGATCCCGCGAGTTTATGAATAACAACACTGCGAGATCTCGCCAATTTCTAGATCTCGCGAGATTGGCAGTTTTTTTTTTTTTTTGCAAATAATCACAGTATTTGAATACCTATATTAGAAAAACAAATAATAAAATTAGTTAGCTAGCAACAACTATTAGTAAACAAAACAAATGCACGCTGATGACGCGAGATCTCGCCCTTTTTTCGTCCGAGATCAATCTCGATAAAAAAGGCCGAGATCTCGCGAGAACGAGATTGCATTCCCTAGTCCAGAGTACGAGTTGTAGTCATGCAGGACTTTACTGTGTGTATTTAATTTCATCACCACTGTTCTCAAAACGGTGAAGGAAAAGATTATGAGGAAACCCGCATGTCCTAGAACTAAAATTCTGAGACATGTGACATACGGCAACCCGTACTGGGCTCGCGTGGTGGATTATAGCCAACTCCCCCTAAATTAACGTCATGCTCCCTGGCGGAACCATCTTTGCTGTAACAAGTATAACTTACATGAACAATTCTATGAAATGTCTATAAAATTCTAGTCCTATTAAAAAAAAGTCTATATCCCTAGTTTCGACGTAAACTTTTATTTAAAGTGGTTGCGCTGCGGAGTATCCTCCCCAGCGAAACCACCATGATATTTCTATTAGTATACATAGTATAAGCAAATATGTAGTATCAAATAATTCTATAACAATTCTATATTGAACTAACACCCCTAAATCCTCGAACAAACAAACAAGAAAATAATTATCTGTATGCTTATAAACTAAACGTCTAGAGGACATTGTATGATATTTGACGTAAACGTTATTTGCTAAGAACTTTAATCTAGGCACTACTACTACTACTACTATTTCGAAATCAAAGTTTGAGGCACCGTTTTGTTCGTATATTTAAATTAGACTGAGGATTTAGGGGTGCTAGTTCAATATAGAATTGTTATAGAATTATTTGATACTACATATTTGCTTATACTATGTATACTAATAGAAAAATCATGGTGGTTTCGCCGGGGAGGATACTCCGCAGCGCAACCACTTTAAATAAAAGTTTACGTCGAAACTAGGGATATAGACTTGTTTTTAATAGGACTAGAATTTTATAGACATTTCATAGAATTGTTCATGTAAGTTATACTTGTTACAGCAAAGATGGTTCCGCCAGGGAGCATGACGTCTAAATTACCTACGTTCAAATTATGAGACATTATTTCTCTATTATGATTAGGGAAATAATTATACCTATGGGAGATTGTTTGTATTAAACCTAAAAATCGCCCAAACAATTAAGTTCTAATCCCTGTTACACCAACTATGGAGGAAACCTAAAGTGTTTCCGTTATAATGCCGTTGATGGTTATGTTATGACGTAGAAACAAAATCGCAAATATACACAGAGATTTATAGACATTTCCAACCTGAAGTGCAAATGTGTTATGTGGTGCGATTCCACAAACGATTAGGGGACGACACTATGTCCTGCAGTTCCTAAAAGTATTAGGTCAGGTGCGATTCCACAAACGATAGTGCACAACAACATGTCCTGCAGTACAGGGCACCCTAGTACCTTTAAGTTGCAGGAACTGATGGATACTACGCGGGGTAATTGCGTAACACACTATCAGTAGTAATGGCTTTCATTTTGAAAGTTCAAAAACATTCATTGCGATATTTTTGTAGTTGAGCAGACAATTTTTTCGAACATATGAAGCAATGGATTAGCAATATCCTTCAAAATAAGTCAGATTCTGATTGATAGAGTAACGCAATTAGGGTGCTGATCCACACAAGTCTGTGTGATTTTTCCTCAAAAGAACATTTGAGGCACTAATCTACATTGTCTTCATCTGATCTCACCAAGATTATTTTTTAGATAATGTCTGGACTTTACGCTTGAATTTGTTTCGCCATTTCTTCTCAGGGGTAGTCAGATAGGAAACGTCGACTCCATCCAGCTTACTTTTGTATAATATGACATGTAAAAATGATTCCGTTATCCTATATACAGACTTAACAATTTCATTTCATTTTATTTAGTTCAGAGCTGACACAGTTTAGAGACGGTAAGAAGAACAGGGTGGTTATCCGCAAAGGGGAATAAATCAGGTAGCAATCGTTTTCAAAGCGTTTCGTGTTTCTACGAGTTTCAACTAAATTGACATTTAAGCTTTTCGGTAGCTTTTGTTAATCCAATGCATTATTTTGAGGTTTCCATCGTTATCGCTGATAGAATGAAATTTTGTCTAGAGTTTCTGGCCACTCTTACGTGACTAACAAGATTGGGACGGAGTCTTCTTTAACGCTGCTTGCGGTAGGAGTTAACTGGAAGAAGAAGAGTCATGCTATTTTCATGACAGAACGAGAGAGAGAGAGAGAGAGATATATTTGTCATGGTTTTCGAGATGTTGTCATCTTCGATTCTAAAATGAGAATCCTAGATGGCGGAAACTTCCTGAGAGCTTCTTATAAACTTATACTAGGGCTCTGTATAAAAAACGCGTTTTAAATTCACACTTTATCTCCCTCTCTGTCTCTTTCTATTAGCAGTTCTGTTTTCATGCTATGGAAGTTTGGTATGCCAATGTTCTGCATAGTTGCTACGTGCCTTACAAGGTTCCAGCAATAAAACATTTTACTGCGTTGCTAGCCTGCCCCAATATCCTCGCAGTATGTCGCATGTGGTTTCAAGCGGCATCCTTTATTGCTGTATGCAGGTAAAGCGCCAGTTCCACAAGCTTGCACCTTTAATTTAATGTGAGTATTTCTAGCTTAAAATACTACGTGCTCTGGAGTTTCATGGTAGAGAGAAGTGAGAGGATTTACCGGGGTTTCAACTGGGAATGAATTCCAGGAGTTGATGTGGCTGCCTCTTCTCATACAGTTAAGGACTTTTTTAACGTATATTCAAAGAGTGGTTTTGTTAAAGACTGCTTTGTTTCTTGTTGTCAATCGTGAATTATTACTTATTTATTTTACCATTTAAGTACACACATAGACACGATACCCATCACGTCTGCGGAGTTTCGTTACCTAACTTATTTTGACCCTGTATAAGCAGACAAGAAGAAAAGAACAGAAAATTTGGTACAAAATTTGGTACGAGGCTTATACAGGCTGTTTGGCAGAACGTTGAACATATGAAAATGGTGGATAGGTGGAATCATCTGCTACTTACTCAGCCCTAATTTATTTGGCCCTGGCCCCCTGGATATTTAAAAAATATTTTTTTGCTTTCTTCTAGTTTCACCACTTTTTTTTAACTTTAAAGTGTTAAGATGTAAAGATTAAAAAAAAAACAATATAATGCCTGTTTTACCCATTTTTAATGAAATTACACTTTAAAGTTAAGAAAGTGATGAAACTAGAAGAAAGAAAAAATATGTTTTTTTGAATATTCAGGTGGCCAGGGCCAAATAAATTTGGTCTAAGTAAGTAGCAGATGATCCCACCTATCCACCATTTTCATATGTTCAACGTTCTGCCATACACCCTGTATATTACTATTATTTCTAGTCATTCTGATTTAATTAAGTTTAGATGGTCAGATAATTAGACTTTGCCGCTGTCTAGCCAGTTACCAGTGTGAAGAACCATGTTGTTTTCAAATTTTTTAAGCTTTTTTTTTAGATCAACGTACAACTTTATACTGAGCTGCAAATTGCAAAAAAAAAACGTAAGTAATTTTTAATCACGCGCGCTACCTGACGCTTTCGAGTTAACGTCACAAAAACTTCCAGTATATAATCCAGTGACCAACTCCGACAGCCAGCTAACAACAAGGGAGAAACTATTATCAGATAACCTAGTTCCTTGATTAATTTATCTTCAAATTCCACAGAGAACAAACGACTAAGTACTTAATTAGTTAAGATGCAATTTGAAATTGAAATGTTTGCCCCGATGTACAGCTGAATAGGGTAGTTAAAATAGTGAAGGATATATTGCAAGTGCATGCAAAGCAGGATAAGCAAAACATCACGCTTTACTTGCATAGAAGATTGATTTTCTTGGTTTATTGCTTTGTATTCGGCAAGACAACTCAGACAACTAGTCTTACCAAGGGGTATCGTATTACCCAGTAACTGGATTGTAGAGGTCAGATAAGTAGTCGCTCCGTGTAAAAATACTAGTATGCAGCTGCATCCGGTTAGTCTGAGGTTGAAATCAGCGGTGGTCCAGTGGTAACGGCTCCGACTTACGAGTTTTTAGGTCGTGAGTTCGAACCCGGAAAGGCGCTTTACTTTGTGTAAATAATTTCATCACCACTTCTCTCAAAACGGTGAAGGAAAACATCGTGAAGAATCTTCAGAAATCTTTACACTGATATCAATAATGAACTATGTAGCATTGTCTATCAATACTCGGGCTTATAAAGAGTCTACTGCGTACATATTTAGTAACAGATAATGGTAGACTTTCATAGCATTAGTTTGCTAAGTAAACACCGTGTAGTAAGGACAATTACTTTGGTGTAAATATAGGATTTGACGGTAAAGGAAACCGGCATGTCCTAGAACCAAAAAATCTAAGACATGTAACATCTACCAATCCGCACTGGGCCCACGTGGTGGGTTACAGCCCACTCCCTCTCGAAGAGAGGAGGCCTGTGTTCTAGCAGTGAGAACATTATAGGCTGATTATGCTATTAAATATCCAATGGGACTTACTGGTACGAAGAAGATCGTGTAAGCAGTATGGTCATCATCATCGTATCAGCTCGTATTTTCAAGTAACCATGGGCCACCAAATGACCACCACAGTTAATGAGTCAATGATAATTGCCATAATCACTAGAGACGGGTGGACAAACTACCGCGTCAAAAGATGGTCGCGTTTCTGTTTCGTTTTGACGCCTCTGACATGACGCAGTGACTTGACTTCCCGGGTAAAAATTATTTTCGGTGTGATTTCAGCCTCATTTCGGCGTGTTTTTGGAGTGTGACGGCGTATTTTCGGCGTGTTGGCAGGTTTTCGGCGTTCTGTTCACTACCTCGGCCTGTTTTCGGCGTATTTTCGACCCGTATTTTTACCAGTGTTGAAATGATTGTCATGGAAACGCCATTATCGTTGCGTGAGCTCACTCTTCTCAGTATTAACACTTTTCGCGTTATGAAGGCAAATCTAACGATTAAAATCTTTGGTTCTAATTTGCAGACAAAAGAAAATCGCTGCCCTTAAATATAAATTCTTGTTATTTTTGGTCACATGAAATTAGTACTTAACAGGTTCACTGACCACAAAGTAGACACAATACATGAATCGTATGTGATTCAATATTAATACTTTAAGTACTAATTTCATATGCCACCCACAAATGGGGAGTATAACCTTTTTGCGAGACCACCCGGTACTATCGTAGGACTGACCTTTAACAAAGAGCCTTTTTTATCGTTAAACCGTTTGACCCCAACGGTTATGTATTGGACGGTTATGTTTTGTATCGGATCGCATTGGTGAGTATTCGGGGAATAACGTTGAAATAACTTCTCTTTGCAAGCAATTTTTGTCTAAAACCAGGAGGGGCAATTCTTGTAATTATAAGAACGTTCAGTCTTATTTCAGTCACAATCTGTCAATTTCGACAAGTTTTTGACATTGATTTCTTTATTTTATTTATTTATTAAAACTTCATGCACAAGTAAAACAAGTACTGTACAAAGGCGGATTTAATGCCTGAGGCATTTTCTACCAGTCAACCTTAGATTTAGAATACCTATGTTTTATTACGGGAATTGACCTTCTGTTAATAATTTCATTTCTGTTGGATGCAGTACATCCTACATTTAATTGGCCAATAACTTGGTAGTACATTACATTTCTACTTAGTTGAGAATATTCATCACATCTCTCAAGAAGTAAACATATGGTTTAAGTCTTTTACTAAAGTAGTAAGTAACTTGCTCCTGAGTCTTTATACTCAGTTTCCTTCCATTTTCCCGGTTTTCCGCAGCCGGATTAGCAAGGAAATAAATAACAATTTAACCGAAATTTTCGACTGGAACTAAGAGCTATTCCATGCTTTAAAATTCTTAGAATAGAAATACTTAGTTGAATGTATAGCCCCTCTGCACCGTGGACCGCATTTTGCTGGAATTTTGCTGAAATAACATAATGCAGCAGTAGGTACCTGCTTATTAAAAACCTACTGATTTTTACCGTATTACGGTACCTCAAGTACAGACATCTGGCTAAATAGAAAAATCACCGTTATCATCATGCCACCGATTTTTTTTTATAACAAATCGTAATAGCTTGTTGTGAGCGATTTTGGAGCTAAATAAATAGAATCAATAAACTCTATCGCAGTCCACTGCTGGAAGTAAGCCTCTCCCAGGCTGAACCACAACACTGTCTTCCGCTTTCCGCGTCCAGTCTGCCATGCCCCATCCATCTTCTTTAGATCGTCGGTCCATCTAGCCCTCGCTAGCTGGAGGGCGTCCCATACTACGCTTGCCGATACACGGTCTCCACTCCAAAAGTCTGCTCCACGGGTCATCGGTCCTTCGATAAACATGTCCAGCCCACTACTACTTCAGCTTTCTTACTCTGCAAACAATGTCCGTAACTCCGGTTGTTTTGCGTATAATCATGGACCGTAGTCGCCTAAATCGTGATGCTCTTTAGAAAGGTCAGGTACTTAGTACTCGCCAGCAAATAGCATGTAAGAAATAATCTTAGCAGGACGTTCTGTAGTTTCTGCCTACCCACATGGGCAAAAGGCGTAAGTTTCATGATCAACCATGATCGTTAATATTCCAGCTTATTGTGTGGAAAACCCATCAAAACGCTCCCTAACGTATATTAATTATGTTTCAAACCAAAGACGAGTTCGGAATTTCGGATGTTGATTTTACATTACATGTGAATTTATTATATCTGTTATTAAGGGAACCCCATCGCTTCTTATTGGGTGCCGTAAGGGATATACGTGTTTATTTATGTTACAATAACTTTCTTGCTTGGCTTGTTATTAAGGCTATATTCGAGTTAACGGTTTGTGTTGTTGTAGATGATACTACCTGATGTGCAGTGTAGGTTGGCAACAAGAAGGTATTATAATGTTTGCTTATGTAACTTAGTAATATTGTTACTGAACTACGGGGTAAAAACAACATTCATTGTGTTATTTATGTCGTTGAGGAAACAAGTTTTAGAACTTATGAAGCAATGGATTAGCAATATCGTTCAAAATCATTCACACTAAGATTTATAGTGTGTTACGCACTTAGAGTGCTGGCCATGTTTAGATTCTGGATGGGAACTGTCTGCCCGATTTCCTGAGGTGGTAAAACTTGACTATAGGTGGTGCGCTACTAGGTTAAGCTCCTGAAGTTCTATGTTGAGCTACACGATTACTGACAAAGGCGTGCACTGACTGGACAGGTCCACTCAAATCTGTTTGCTTCTTTCACTACTCTGCATGACCGTCATATAGCCTGACCAAGATTATGTCTAGACTTAAAAACAGACTGTGACCTCTGAGTTTGTTTCGGTCTTTCTTATCAGATTAGTCGTAGAACTCTAGTTACGTCTACGTCTAGTTTTAAAACATTATTTATTTTTGACTAGTAAAAGCGTTTTTATCATTTACTAGAAAGTTATTTTAACCCGGCGGCACTCGCTACTGGGTAAAAAATACCACAGAGTACAACTACACTAGCACTGTCGATTTATAATTTTTGATCTCAATTTTACGTGATACCTAAGAAAAAAATTTTTTTGTTGATTTTTCTAAGACTATGAAGAATTTTTGTTTTTAATTTTGCGTTCTTTTTTAAGATAAGCTATAATTTGAAATAAATAATAATTCAAACTTTCAATTTTCTTTTATTTATTAGACATTAGTATTGATAAACTAAATACGCCATTAAAGTCTGTAAAGCTAACTTATTTTCCAAGATAATGTCATTTAAATCATGTGGTATTTTTTACCCGGTAGCGAGTATTCGTGCATGTAAACACCTAGCGAGTACCGCCGGGTTAATAAAGAAGCACGATTTCCAAGCTAGCATACTTTTTTGTTTTGGTACTTTTGGCAATTTGGTCGAATTTTCGCATTTTGGGCCATATCAATTCCCGAAATGTGTCTTAAAGTTTTATCTGGGTATCGATGAATGGTTAGCAGGCTTTATCAAGTAGCAAAACCCAACCATGTGCATAATTTGGTTTTAAAATTTCAAAGATTCAACAACCGATCGAAGCGATGTTAAATATAGAGTACTAAGGAATGTTGGAACAACCCCATATCCACATTTTCAAAGCTAACCAAAAGCTCTTTGTATTCTACAACTAAGAATGCAATATATTATTAAGTCTATTGAGTCGTATGACATCCGTTTCGGATGCAAGTACAGCAGAATTAGCTTGAGTGCCAATTTGGCACTACAATGACACTCGCGTCACTAAGGAGGGAGGTTATCTTAGGATCTGGGACGTAAGCTGACTATATACATTAATTTGTTCTTGGATTGCCAACTGGCAGACTGTCATTTGTTTTATTATAAGGACTGTTTATGTATGGATAAGGTTGGGTAGCAACGTTCTCCTTACTGAAAATAACAAGTACCGAACACCAATCAGTTTACTAGAAAGCTATCAGCTGGGACGTACTTATAGTAAGCGTATACACGAATTTGTTCGGAGATTGCTAAATGGACTGTCTGAGACTGTCTGAGACTGTCTGTGACTGTAAAAAGACTGTCATTTATTTTATTATGAGGACTGTTAACTCATCGAATGCCGTAATTAGAGAAATAATAGAAAGACAATTGCTTATGTCGAACTGTGTAACTTAAGACATTCAAAAGGTTAATGAATGGACAAGAAGGGCTAGTAGCGTACTCCTGACTGAAAATAAGAAGTGCCGATCACCAATCAGTTTACAAGGAAGCTCTCATAATATCAGGGACGTTGAATAATTTGGTTATACAGTAATTTGTTTTTGGATTGCCAACTGGCAGACTGTCATTTGTTTATTAAGAGAACTGTTAGTTAATGCACAAGGATGGGTAGAAGCATCCTTCTGTCTGATAAAATATGCCGATCACCTATTTCTTTCTGTTTACAAGTGAGATGGTGATGACAATATATAAAACCACAAAGATAGACCATTTCGAGTAAAAACTACAGAAACACTTAAGACTTTTTTAAGAAAGAGAAATATGCTATCTGTGTGTGTATGAACAAATGCCATTTGTCGCAGCCGTGGCGCACCAATACTATTCGTTTTGTTTTCTGTTTTTTGTATTTGTGTGAATATTCATAATCGGCCTATAGGTAATGTTCCCAGTGCTGGGACACAGGCCTCCTCTCTGTGAGAGGAAGTGGGCCGTAATCCACCACGCGGGCCCAATGCGGGTTGGTAGATGTCACATGTCGTCAAATTTGGTTATAAGAAATGTCGGTTGCCTCATGAAGTTTTCCTTCGTCGTTTCTGAAGCAGTGGTGATAAAATAATTTACACAAAGTAAAGTGACCGTCGGGGTTCGAACCTGCGGCCTACAACTCTTAAGTCACAGCCACTACCACTGCTCATGTAAAGCACACATTGCTCATGTGAACAATGTGTGCCTTAAACCTGCGTCAAATAAATTTATTTTCTTTCTTTAGTATGGGTAACAGTCAAACAGGGTTCTGCTTCGCTCCTAGTCTGCTTAAACCCTGTATTTTAATAACTGAACCAGTTAAGTATGAGGAAGCATTCAAAACACGTTGTTTGGCTTTTCGGTGCTTTAGTAGATACGATCAGGCCATCATAGACGTGATGGTCTGGTTACCATTAAAGGAAAACCATCGTGAATATTCATTATTCATAGCTAGTTGTTCAGGTTCAAGATAAGAATCTCTGACGTTTATAGGTGCGTGAATTCATTAAATAAATAATGTGAAACTAAGTAGGTTCGGCGAATGAGGCTGCGGATCAATTTTAAGGCTACATGCATGTGTAAACAGCTCGTGAAGACCACAGCTGTCTTATAAGAGTCCAAGATAATCTTTTATGATTTAAATAGCTGTTGACCAAGACTTTAAGTATAAAAAGTAGCACTATGCCCTTCTCCCGGTCATGGTGTAAGGGCCTGGATACATCACCACGGTCAACAAGGTCAAGGTCAATGTGCAAAATTTTATCCAAATCCGTTCAGACATTTTAGCGTGACAGCGTAACAAAGAAAACAAAAAAAAAAACAAATATGTTCTCTTTATAATATTATTGTAGTTTAGTTACTTAATGAAGATTTCGCTAAATGAAAAAGGCCTTAGATTAGTTTTGCAAGCGTTCATTTAACTAACCACAATCTGCTTATCCATGCTCTTTTCCGACATTTCTCATTCTAGCGTTGTGAAGCAGCATAAGAACTTAAAAGTGAACTGTTGAATTAGCAAAAGACTAGGGAACTTCTCAATGCGCCGTAGTACTTATGCCAACACCAAACTTGGAGACATGCCGTTTTGAACTCTAAGTATTCAATCTATTCGTAACTTGGGACTATGATTCTCCCTATTAACTTATTATTAACTCCGACTGACTTTCTAACTGAATGGTCAAGGGAGGCATTGGGATAATAATTTCTTCCTATCCCCAAGGGAAGAAAGTGTGGGTTTATGTATGTATGTAATATTAATTAACATGTTGCAATCAAGTGTTTAACATAACAAAGGCGCCAGTCATCTGCACATGTGGCACTGAGTCTACCTAGTTACATTATTTACTAGTTAGTAGCCTGAATGTTTGATGCAATCTTGTAGTAGAGTTGCATACCTACCCCCTTACTAATAAACGTTGTGTAGCATCAGTATAGTTACACAACGGTTTGTCTTCTTTCGAAAGTCAAATTACTGACGACTGAAAGAGAGAAATCGCTGTGTAACTATTCATCTGATATGATACGTTTATTAGTAAGGGGGTAGCTGTATAAATATAGGTATTGTATGTGTAATACCGGCTCCCGCAGACAGGCGCAACGCGACTCTAGTGGAACAATTAATTTCTATGACAACCTTATGGAAATTGTTCTACCAGAGTCGTGTCGCGCCTGTCTGCGGGAGCTTTAAAATTGTTGAATGTGTAGGCAAGTTATCACAATCGAGGTGCTCTACTCAAGAAACAAATGAACGCTAAAAATCTCTAGTCAGTGGGGTAATTGCGTAACACACTAATCAGTAGAAGTCTTCAATTTTGACAGTTAAATAACATTCATGGCGTTATTTACGTTGTTGAGCACTCATTTTCCGAATATATGCAGCAATGGATTCAAAATGATACAGATTGATCTTCATTGCGTTATTTACGTTGTTGAGCAGACTCATTTTTCGAACATAGGAAAAAAAAATACAAAAATAAAAATAAAATAAAATTATACAAATTGAGATTTAGATAGTGTTACGAAATTAGGCTGTCGGGACTTTCAGAGGACGGAAGGTATCTTTTTACCGACATAAAAACTCACTTACACCAAAACATAAGAGACAAGACCTGCCCTGCGATTCTGTAACCATCTCACCGTGAAAACTTGGGTGAAGTGAGCGTGGAGTGAGTCGTCAATAGTGTCAATCCCTAGCATCAGTGTGACTCACAGCTCACTCTTCACCTTAGTTATCACGGTGAGATTTTTACAGAATCTACCGGCTGTAGTTTGTTTGGTGCAACAATTGAAGTCGCGACCCACATCTCAAAAACCAAGTGCTCGGCAACAGGGGCAACCATGCCATTTTAGATTTTTTAAAAAGATGTCATCGGAGTTTCCTGTCTTACGTATACTCTATCAAAGACGCCGAAACAAAGGCAGAGGTCAAGGTCACTTAATCGCAGTTCAGAATGTTCACAACGCTACAAGAATCATTCGGCGTGTGGCCAAAATCGGAACTAACGCCGCCATCTTGATTTATCAATTAAATCAAACTAGTTTCTGCCCGCGATCTCGTCCGCGTGAAATTTCTTGTCCCTCCGACCCACCCCGTCGCATCGCATCGCCTGCCCGCGCTATTACTTCATTTTCGCTTAGTGTTCTTTCTATTTTTTTTTATTTATGTTTTTCGGCTACTAAGGGTCCTAGTGTTAAATAGCCTCCTCAAGAATTGGGGTATCAAAAGCAAAAATATTTTTTTTCAAATCCGCCTGGTGGTTTCAGAGATTAGCGCGTTCAAACAAACTCTTTAGCTTAATTATTAATACAGATCATAGATCCTCTTTTGAGGGGCCCGTGGCTAAATAATAACAGCCGCACAGGTCGATCGATCAGGTTAAGCTACGCTTGCCGCGGTTGGTCTGTGGATGGGTGACCATCTTTACATACCGACACCCCTCCGTGCCTCGGAAAGCACGTTAAGCCGTTGGTCCCGGCTGTCATTCGTAGATCTTTGACAGTCGTTACGGGTAGTCAGAAGCCCGAAAGTCTGACAACCAGTCTTACCAAGGGGTGTCGTATTACCCAATAACTGGGTTGTGGAGGTCAGATAGGCAGTCGCTCCATGTAAAATACTGGTATTCAGCTGCATCCGGTTAGACTGGAAGCCGACCCCAACATTGCTGGGGAAAGGCTAGGCAGGTGATGATGAATTATTGTCGTTCTGACAGGTGTCAGGATTGCGTTCCCTTGACGGCCGGATGATAGTGTCTGGAATGGTCTTTTGAGTAAAGAACCACACAGAACTGCACCCTAACACACTAACAATCTCAATCTGAATATTGCTAATCCATTGTTTCATATGTTCGAAAAATTTGCCTGCTCAACAACCGACGTAAATAATGCAATGAATGTTGTTGAACTGTCGAAATGAATGATAGTGTGTTACGAAATTACCCCTCTGGTTTGTAAAAGCATCCCTACGCTCACAGTAGCATATAATACCTGCTACTTATAATCTATACTAGGGCTGTTCCATAAATAGTCACGTTGATGAATGCCGAGATAAATAGTCAGTCTGACACAGTACACGCTTTATTTAGCCAGTGTCTAGTTAGGGCGTTTATTTTAGGAAAACCAAGTAGTGTAGTCGTTGAACTAAACAGGACTAAACTCGACTAACTAGTTTGTAATGATGTTGAGAAAGAACAGCATGGCTGTGATGAGAATTGATTTACATACAAGTAAGTAAGTACAAGTAAGTTTTGACAGGCCTGATGGTCTAGTGGTCAGTGGCCCTGACTACTATGCCCAGGGTCGTGGGTTCGATTCCCACCTAGGACAAATGTTTGTGTGATGAGCACGATCATTTGTTCTGTGTCTGGGTGTAATTTATCTATAATATGTATGTATTTAGAAGTATATATGTATGTTTATCAGTTGTCTAGTACTCATAGCACAAGCTCTGCCTAGTTTGGGACTAGATGGCGTTGTGTGAAAGTTGTGGATTATTATTATTATTATTATACAAGTATGGGCTCTTCATGTGGTATATGATCGGTGACATTGTTGGTGTGGTTTCCATAATAAGGCAATCATATTGTTTCTAACTAATCTTCTGCCTAGCCTTTTCCCAACTATTTTGGGGTCGGCTTCGAATCTAACCGGACACAGCTGAATACCAGTATTTTACACGGGAGCGTTTGCCTATCTGACCTCCACAGTCCAGTTACTGGGTAATACGATACCCCTTTGTAAGACTGGTTGTCAGAATTTCGGACTTCTGACTACCCGTAACGACTGTCAAAGATTTACAAATGACAGCCGGGATCAACGGTAACTTAAAGTGCTTTCCCAAGCATGGAGTGGTCTCGATATGTAATGACATAATATGATTACCTAAAATAAGTATTTGACCTAAAATATTTTGAAAGGTTTTTCGAATCCTAATACAATATAATAGGATAGAAGTGACGCGCGAAATCCAATCTTTCTTGATTCATGCGATAAGTAATCGATTTCATTCAGTGATTCGGTGAGGCAATCTCCTCAAGTTTTAGGTCTAACTTAGACTTGCAAATAGCTGTGGGCGCCTTTTGAACTGGTATCTATTTTCTTTTATCGACGCACTTTGAAAGAAGAATAACATATTTAATTTTAATAATATTGGGTGTTGAAAGGACGCAAATATTATCTACTTAATCTGCATTCCCGATTTATTTGCCAAAAATGTAAACAAATATGAGTTTATAGAAAAATAACTTTAATTACTACATATTAAAGTTCAGTTTACGCTACAACTTCAAAGATTTTTATACATTTTTCAATAGTGCTAGTCACGAAAATCAATTTAATGTCCATTAAAATTAAGTTGATATTTGTTTAACTTGCAATAACATTAATTTGAATGGACTTTAAATGTTAACATAACATCACGCCTGAAAGGCAGAGGTGTACCTATAGTCCTAATAATAAAGCTGAAGAGTTTGTTTGAACGCGCTAATCTCTGGAACTACCAGACGGATTTATAAAAATATTTTGCAATTGATAGTCCAATGCTTGAGGAAGGCTATGGGCTATTTAAAATCACGCTACGAACCTTAGGAGATGAGCAAAAAAAAAAAAGTCAGAAAAAAGAACGCTAACTGAAAACGAAGTAATAGCGCCGGCAGGCTTTGCTCTGCGACGGGGTGAGTTGGGACTTGTGGGAGAACAAGAAATTTTACGCGGATGAAGTCGTGAGCAGAACTTAGTCTACAAGCTGTAACTTTAATAACGCACAACCTCATAAGAGGACACTATACTCATCATTATGAACAACTTTTGCCTACTACGGCGCAAAGCCCAAAATCGCGAAAAAAAAATCTGCTGTTGCCTACATTTATGTTCACCCAACTCGTCAAAATGTAGGGAACAGCTGATTTTTTTTTACGCGGTTTTAGGTTTGGTCCCATAGTAAAAGTTGTTCATAATGATGAGTACAATGACCCCTTAAGAGGTTGTGCGTTAATTCTGGGACACGTTGTATAAATAAAATATCAAGAATTTAATTATGACACATAAAACTCTATTGGTCGTTGATAACAAGGGCCGTGGCTAAATAATAACAGCCGCACACCGAGACCCCTCCGTGCCTCGGAAAGCACGTTAAGCCGTTGGTCCCGGCTGTCATTCGTAGATCTTTGACAGTCATTACGGGTAGTCAGAAACCCGAAAGTCTGACAACCAGTCTTACCTAGGGGTATCGTATTACCAAGTAACTGGGTTGTGGAGGTCAGATAGGCAGTCGTTTCATGTAAAATACTGGTATTCAGCTGCATCCGGTGAGACTGGAAGCCAACCCCAACATAGTAAGGCTAGGCAGATGATGATGATGGTCGTTGATAACAAATTGCAATTACACACACCACAGCGGCTAGTTAAGATTTATTTACTAAGTGTTAATTTTAGATGTAGAATGATAATGACAAACCTAATTAACACACTGCGTGAGACCAATGAACTGATATGAAGTTTTAATTTACTTTTAATTTGTTGATAAGACACCTATTCCTGGTACAGCCAATGACAAAAGTGAGAACGAAAATTAAAAACACCACGTGCGGAATTAGTATGCTAAATATACATATACAACGTGTAACGTTAAATGCGCAAAACCTTAGACACCCCCACTGATTTTTAATTCAATTGACCTATTTCAGAGAGAAAATAAGTCATTAAAAAATTGTAAAGGTTTTATGTGCTGTTTTAGTGTTACTGGCCATTCTGATCGTTTCATGCGTCTGCGACGACGCTTTATCGAGGGAGGAGTCGTCACCGGGCCGCTGCGCCGCGCTGACATTGGCTTGCTTGACCTATTAATAAATAGACACGGCAACGTTTTTAATGAAGATATTTTGAAAAATGTGACCTGTATTAACAAGTGGTTCAATTAATTCTGCTCGTTATTCTGATCAAACTATTTTCATGTTTTGCGCATTCAACGTTACACGTTGTATATACTATCCTATTTTTGTTCAACAAAGCCGCTCAAAACCTTTTTTTTAACAAAGCCGGTCTGGTTTTTTGTGAGTCAACAGTAAAATTCCGCGAAATTTCATATTAAGTACTAGCTACCGCCCACGGATTCACCCGCGTGGTTTATCGATAAAAAGTAAGCCTTTGTCCTTTCCCAGGGTTCAAAGTGTCCCCATACAAAATTCTATCAAAGTCACTCCAGCTGCTTCGGAGATTAGCCGTAACAAACAAAAAAAAAATATTATTTTTATATTATAAGTACCATTTACATAAGTATATGTGTATATACTTTTACGTGCATTTAGTAAAAAAAAAAAGAATAGTGTGACATTACAAATAGACACTTCATTTTTATTTGTACTAGATGTATTTCAAACGAATAATTTATACGAGTATAACCTTATGGTTATTTAATTATAATTTTTATTTTTTTTTATAATTTAATAGCCATAAGGTTATACTCGTATAAATTATTCGTTTGAAATACATCTAGTACAAATAAAAATGAAGTGTCTATTTGTAATGTCACACTATTCTTGCTTATATAAAAAAAAACTTGCTAATGCAGTAGTAACACCTCTGCCGAACCCTTTAGGGATTATATAGGCGTGATGTTATGTCATTAAGTAGTATTCATTTAATGAATTAGTAAGCAAGTTTGTACATTTCTACGAAACTGCAATTTTTTTTTTAACCGACGAAACATTTTTACGTTGTGGAGTCTAATCATCTGCTGAATTCTTGGTTACAGTTTGCCAGCGATAGCCCTGTCACCCTGTTTATTTTATACTTATCAATAAGAGAATAGGTGTGATTTGAGCTATGTAGAGTATATTCAGTACCCTTGAATAACTTAAATACCAGAAGAAACACACCAGGAGAAGCCTCATCGTGTAAGGGATGCATGAAGAATCCTCGTGTAGCGCAGTTTGTTCCGCCAGTTCAACTGAACAGAGCGCTCGGCGCATCCTGGACAGTCACACCCAACAGCTTATTTGACTGGCCACTTCTTCCCTTGCGGTGGTAGGACTAATGCCTACCTGGTTTCTTACCGGAGTCCGGCGTCAAGCTGCCTGCTGTTTCGTCGATGCGTGGGAGTTCCAGTGCCTTAGGCATCTTCTGGTCACGCTCGTTCCGTCATAGATCTCATCTATCAGCGGTCTAGAATTCGGAACGCCTCTCTGGATCTTCTTACTTCTTACTTGAGTGATAGGATTCAGAGAGTTGATGTTAACGGAAAAAGGTCACCCGGATCTGTAGTAAAAATGGGGGTCCCCCAGGGCTCAATTCTTGGCCCATTTTTATTTCTTATTTATATAAATGACTTGCCTTACCTCATAAGGGACGAACATGATATAGTGTTGTTTGCAGATGACACTTCACTTTTATTTAAACTCAAACGTCAGCAGCTGGTTACTGACAATATAAATAGTGCCCTCGCAAAAGTAGTTAACTGGTTTAATGTTAATAACCTACTTCTTAACGAAAAAAAAACGAAATGTATTAAGTTTACGATACCAAATGTTAGACAAGTAGAAACTAGTGTTCTTATAAAGGGTGATGAGTTAAAACCCGAAAATACCACAGTATTCTTAGGCATAACTTTGGATGCCAAGCTTCAATGGGGCCCCCATATAGATAAATTGACAAAAAAGCTTAGCTCTGCAGCATACGCCGTTAGGAAAATTCGTGACTTAACTGATTTAGAGACAGCCCGTTTAGTTTACTTTAGTTATTTTCATAGTGTGATGTCATACGGTATTCTGTTGTGGGGAAATGCCGCCGATATTCAGACAATTTTTATTTTACAAAAAAGGGCAATTCGTTCGATTTATAAATTAAGTCCCAGACACTCCCTCAGAGACAAATTTAAAGGGATTAATATAATGACTGTGCCTTCTCAGTACATTTATGATAATCTTTTGTATGCACATAAAAATATTAATCTGTTTAAAAAATACAGTGATATCCATAATATTAATACTAGGAACAAACACAAATATGTTGTTCCTACAACAAGGCTTAAGAAAATAGGTGGCTCGTTTAGATGCCAATGTATACATTTTTATAATAATCTTCCTAGCCACATTCAAGAACTAAGCATTAATAAATTCAAATCTTTTATAAAGCTAAAACTATGCCAGAAAGCCTATTATACTGTAAAAGACTATATTGAGGACAAAAAAGCTTGGGATTGAGCTGCTCCAATAGGTCTAGACAGTGAATGTTGTTTATTTTTTATTTTGCTGATTTACACTTTGTTTTTTTTTTTTTTTCTTTCTTTCTAAATATCTATTTATATACAGAATGACATGAACATTTACTGTTTAAAGTCTTATATTATTTTAATTATTGTGAATGTGAGGACTATGTGGGTCATTGTTTCCGTTTTAATCATGGTCTGGCAGTTTGAGTGGTGTATGCGGTCTACACAAATGTCCTGTCCCTGGTATTGCTCGTCGAATCGTTGAGCTCCTTAAGTTCTGAGTTGAGCTGCACGGTTACTGACGAATGCGTGCACTGACTGCACAGGTCCACTCAGTGTGGTTCTTTCCTCAAAAGACCACTTCAGACACCAATCTACATGGTCCTCAAAGATTATATCCGGATTTTTATATACACATTGACATTGATGAATCATTACATAGTATAAAACAAAGTCGCTTCCCTCTGTCTGTCCCTATATATGCTTAGATCTTTAAAACTCCGCAACGGATTTTGATGCGGTTTTTTTTAATAGATAGAGTGATTCAAGAGGAAGGTTTATATGTATAATACATGCATAATATAATAGAGAAACACTGATAATTTTAGAGGTTTCTAATGTGATGTCGTAAATAAACACATTTTTTGCGTTTACATTGCAAACGCTGGCTGAACCATACGAGATAGATCAAAATAATGTACTACAGTATTGTACACCTTAAAAAGTTCTACAAAAAAGTCCGCGATGGTATATGTCTATCTCTTAGGGATAACCCACAATAACGATTTTTTATCCTATACTTTTTTAATGGCTCTAAAATTATCAGTGTTTCTCTACTATACACATAAACCTTCCTCTTGAATCACTCTTATCTATAAAAAAAAACCCCATCAAAATCCGTAGCGTATTTATCAAGATCTAAGCATACATAAAGACAGACAGACAGCGGGAAGCGACTTTGTTTTATACTATGTAGTGATCAGCATTGCACCCGTGCGAAGCCGGGGCGGGTCGCTAGTTTTATATAAACAATGACATGGATATTTACTTTGTAAAGTATCTTATTTTTATTATTATTACTGTGAGTGTGAAGACTATGTGGGTCATTTCTTTTTTTCGGTTTTCCTTCTTAGTTAGTTTTAATCATGATCTGGCAGTTTGAGTCATTTATGCGGCCTACCCAAATGTCCTTTCATTGGTATTGTTCGTCGAATCGTAAGGCTCCT
Organism: Eremobia ochroleuca; assembly: GCA_949629135.1. Classification (NCBI taxonomy): domain Eukaryota; kingdom Metazoa; phylum Arthropoda; class Insecta; order Lepidoptera; family Noctuidae; genus Eremobia; species Eremobia ochroleuca. Next base: position 3,836,133 of record OX451385.1, on the reverse strand, counting down.
CAAGTTCTGAGTTGAGCTGCACGATTTTTGACAAATGCGTGCACTGACTGGAAAGGTCCGCTCAATCTGTGTGGTTCTTTACTCAAAAGACCATTTCAGACACTAATCTACATGGTCTTCACATTATCTGACCAAGATTATGTCTGGACTTTAAAAGAGACTGTGACCTCTGAGTTTGTTTCGGCCTTTCTTCTCAGAGTAGTCAGATAGGAAACGCCGACCTCATCTAGTTTAAAAAAATATGATTGACATGTAAAAGTGTTTGTACAAACCTACTTACAGAAAATAAATCATTTATCATTTATCATCCACCGCTTTCCATCAGGCGTGATCGAAGTCAAGAGCCCATTCAGCAATAGTAAAAAAAAATAGACCTTGTTTAAAAGAGACAGACATCTAAGTTTGTTTCGGACTTTCTTCTCAGAGTAGTCAGAAGAGGAAAACGCCGACCTCATGTAGTTTTTAAAATATGATTGACGTGTAAAAGTGTTTGTAGAAACCTACTTACAGAAATAAAATCATTTATCAACCTTATCCTAAGCCCAGTACCTACATTGAGCTTCTAGTTTCACACACCCAGTAGATCTCGTTCTCGTGTAATCAGGTGTAGAGTAACTAAGTGGAGCATGAAGGAAGGCCTCCCATTTCCTTAAGTATCAGTCTTGCGTTTTTCCTTCCGTATTTTCACGCCCTTTTGCGGTTACGTGATCGGCAGAAAGTGTGATAAGTCACTTTGAGGAGCAGACGTTATTTTTGTTACGAGGACATTCAATGTGGCTTTGTTTGTTAGAATAATATAGTTATATACTTAATGGATTATAACTTAGTATTTTTACAAGCAATGCTCTATTGGATTTTAAAAGAAAAAATATGAAATCTATATTCTATCATCATTTGACAGGCCTGTTGGTCTAGTGGTCAGTGGCTCTGACTGCTATGCGCCAGGTCGTGGGTTCGATTCCCACCTAGGACAAATGTTTGTGATGAGCACGATCATTTGTTCTTTGTCTGGGTGTAATTTATCTATAATATGTATGTGTGTATTTAGAAATATACATGTATGTTTATCAGTTGTCTAGTACTCATAGCACAAGCTCTGCTTAGTTTGGAACTAGATGGCGTTGTGTAAAAGTTGTGGAATATTATTATTATTATCCACAGGAATCTCTTTGCAAGAGCAATATTTGTCGCGCCCCTGTGCCAGTCTCATCCCGCGGGTTAGTTTCGTAATACACTATCAGTAGCAATGGATTTCATTTTGACAGTTCAACAACATTCATTGCGTTATTTAGGTACGTTGTTGAGCAGACGCTTTTTTTGAAGAAATAGTCATCTAATTGGTGATGTTCTTCAGAAAGATGAGACCGTGCGTAGTACCCGCAACCGGCGTGGGTGTGTGACCGAGTAGATGTATGCACGTGAACGAAGCAAAAGAAATATGTAAAGATCGTACCATATGGCGTTCTGTGATTCCTGCCTACCTACCATGGGAAGAAAGCGTGAGTTTATGTATGCACGCATTAAATCAATTTCAACCTTCAAGCCCTAGGGCAGACAGAGAACACGTAAGCCTAAAAACTTTTAAGGCTGATCTCACCCCAGCCTTTAATTATCCAGATTCCTTATTCTATGAAATATGCTCGGTTCAGCCTTCCAGAAATTTCCAAAAAAAAAAAAACCTTTAAGTAAAATGAAAAGTCATACCTCCATCTTAGAAAATGTTTACTAGATTAGATGCAGGTTTCTTCCAGGAGTCTGCGCCGTAGCTTGTATGTTTATTCTCTAATACAACTATAAGTATACTATATGCTATCCAACTAGTGGATGTAAGATAGCGAGGGCGGCGTCCTTAGGAGGATGCAATGAATGTAGAAACAGAAAGTTTACATAGCAATCATCATAGATTTTTTTTTTTTTTTGTGGCTTTCAGACATTTTCGGAACGTCATGTCATGTTGTAAATAAGAAAGAAATAAAAATATATTAATATTTTTTGCAAAAGGGACTGAAAGGGGGGTTCTTAAAAATTAGAAGTGGAGCAACTAGGGCATGTGGGGTATCATATGAAAGAGTGGTGTGTGCACATTCTCAAACATTTTTTCTTTTTTATTAGGCCGCATAGTTTCCGACTTTTTATACAATGGTACGGAACCCTCGGTGCGTGAGTCCGACACGCTCTTGACCGGTTTTTTTTTCTATACTAATATTATACAGGTAAATTTGTTTTTTTATATGTAGGGGTAATCTCCAAAACTACCAGTCGGATTTGATAAATTCTTTTTGAATTTGATAGCCCTATACGATCACTTTGTTGTCCGCCTGTCTGTCTATCTGTCAAGACCCACTATCTCGGGAACGAGTGGAGGTATCGAGTTGAAATTAAAACCATATACAGTCTACAGTCCCTTGAAGCTGTTAAAAAAATTAAACTTCTAAGTTAACGTAAAAAAAAGATACGGCAGTTTATGCCGCAAAAAAATTATATTTGAGAAAAAGAGCAAGATAATAAAAACCTATAGGGTACTTCCCGTTGACCTAGAATCATGGAATTTGGCAAGAAGCAATGTCATGTAGCACAAGTAAAAGGAAAAAAACCGAAAACCGTATATTTATAGTTACATACCTACAATTTTTTACGGAACTGTCGGTGCGGGAGTCCAACTCGCACTTGACCGTTATTTTTTGGTAAAATATTAAAACTAGCCCCGTATGGCTACTTTAGGTAACTTGTTTTACTTTAGTAGACTTCTGATCGTTTCTTTTGCTGTGTCCTTCACATCTGGATCGTATTGTGTGGAAAAAATCTAATTTTCTGTAAGATAGGTGGCTTAATCGACGGTTCAAGAGCACTCCGACTAGATTGTGTAGTCGGAAAGTGTGTATTATTAACCGTTGAGTGGTTTTGTGTAGTTCTTCAACCAATAATGTAATAGCAGGCAGTTACTGTTCAAGTGCAGGGCAAAGACCTGCTCTCATACAGAGAAGGAGTGAGCATTCTTAGCTTGTAATGTTCCCACTGTTGGGACACGAGGCCTGTGTCCTCTCTACGAGAGGGAGTGAGTCGTAGTCCACGCGGCCCAGTGCAGGTTGGTAGATGTCACATGTCTTTGGATTTTCGGTTCTAGGACATGGCGGTTTCCTCACGTTGTTTTCTTTAGAGCCAGCGCAGACGACGGACATTTGTCCGCGGACTTTTTCGTCCGCCAAAATATAGTGCTTACAACTGCATCAAGTAACGCACACGAGGGACTAAAAATACCACGCACAAAAAGTCCGCCTCGTGTGCGTTACTTGATGCAGTTGTAAGCGCTCTATTTTGGCGGACGAAAAAGTCCGCGTACAAATGTCCGTCGTCTGCGCTGGCCCTTAACCGTTTTGTAGTTACCTATTACCTGGAAACCCAGGTAGGTATCACAGAAAGTATTAGGCCGGTTTTAGTGCTTGACCGACCGTCGGTGCGTACCATCGTTCCTGACGATACACATAACCGATCGTCAGTTTGTAACGTTCAGTGCTCTCCTGACCAACCAAACAGGCCGAACTGGTACAGTCACAAACACGTACACGAAATGGACGCGTTTACAAATTGTTTCATTGCTGCTTACTATGTTCTCCGGGCCTTTAACTTGGCATCACAGTCTTTGTATAACACGTGGCCTTTGTGCCACAGAAATTCACGAAGTCGAACTTCGGTAATTAGGCGTTCGGTGTCAATATATGCCATGTTCGATCAAAATTAGGTAATTAAATCACTAAAAGGTACCTATAAAATCAAAAAATATTATTCAAGTTTTGAACCAGTAGGTTAGATTATTTTAACGATGACACGCGCATCCGTACGGTCGGTCCACCGATCGGTGTAGCACTGAACGCGTGAATATGTTTCCATAGCGCGTCGGTCGACGGCACGCATGCGGACGCGCTTGACCGACGGTCCTCGTACGCAGTGCGTAGCAATATACGCGTGCGTACCGTCGGTCGAGCACTGTCAGACTTGTGAATTTTCATACAAATGACAAGCGCGACCGACGTACGCACCGACGGCCGGTCAAGCACTAAAACTGGCCTTAATGTTTCAGTAAGATAAAGGTAACAGGCGCTGTTGGGTCAGGCTTAAAGCTACGCGTTTTCTCTAGATCTGTGAGAGGAGTACTTAGACCGTAAACCACAACGCGGGCTCAGTCCAGGTTGCCTTGGTGGATGTCACATGTCTTCGGATTTTCGGTTCGTTTTGCGAAGAGCATTGATCATCAGTCATGTGTTTGCTCTCTATGGGTGAGCGGTTGGCGATTTCAAATCAACTGAACTCCTAGGATTCTTCATGAAGTTATATTCAAATTAAATCCGTGGTCTGGTGAGTAAATCATGACTTTCAAAAACATTACCCTCTTCCTCGGACAGTCGGGTAAAAACACATGTTGATGGTTGAATAAATAATATTCAGCGCAAAATTAGATAGACCGATTAATTAGCATCAGCATTAATTTAGCTGCCTAATATATGTAGTAGTGCTATGTATAATGGCTAGTGTAACTTGTCAAGCTAATGGTAACGTTTTTACACTATACTTCAACTGAATGAAAGGCGTTGAACTAACGACTGTTTCGAGCAAAAATAAAGCATCAAATGAACTAAAATGATAACGACTAAAACCTCTTAGTTTTTTTTTTTTTAACTTGCCATGTGCGTGTATATGAAATATGGTAAAAAGCCATATTTTATCGAAATCGATAGATGGCATCCTGGGGAAGGACATGTCTGTTCTAAAAATCAAAATGAAGAATTTATTCACGTCATTCCACAAATTCTCACTATAATAACCACCCCTATAATAATCTAATACCTTAACTAAAGTAAACCTGTAAACGTACACCCCGGAACAACACAAAACATCCAGTGTTCATACCAGTGAAGTGAATAGTTCATAAAGTCTAGGCTAAGCTGAGATCTAGCCTAGATATGCAATACCGTCGACTGCCGAGCAACTATTCCATACCTAGGTAGTCTAGGTAAAGTCTAACTAGGTAGGGTTACCACCACAGTATATCTCAGGAATTGCCCTGAGCATAGGATAGCATAATCAGCCTATGATATTCCCACTGCTGGGACACAGGCCTCCTCTCTGTGAGAATGAGTGGGCCGTAATCCACCACGCGGGCCCAGTGCGGGTTGGTTGATGTCATATGTCTTCAAATTTTTGGTTCTAGGACATGCCGGTTTCCTCTTGGAGTTTTCCTTCACCGTTATGAGAGCGTTTCGATTTTGGAATCACAAAGTATTTCGGTTTCTTTTTTTTAAATACGGTATATTTTATAAGATTTTTTATTAGAAAATTACTTACAATCAATACAAACAAAACCGTAGTCTTCTTTGGATTAAATCACACATCAACAACCAACGTAATTAACATCAATCAACGTAATTAACATCGACATATTTAATGAAAACATTATCTGATTTTTATTTGGTTTTTAAATTCAATTTTTTTTCCACAATGTTGTGAACTTCGTTTAGAACCTTCCTGAAGTTCTTTTCTGTGGAAATTTTCTATCAGTGGGTGACCATCTTCACATACCAAGACCCTCCTTGCCTCGGAAAGCACCTTAAGCCGTTGGTCCCGGCAGTTATTCGTGGATCTTTGAGTCGTTACGGGTCGTCAGTAGCCCGAAAGTCTGACCACCAATCTTACCAAGGGGATCGTATTACCCAGTATCTGGGTTGTGTAGATCCGATAAGCAGTCGCTCCATGTAAAATACTGGTATTCAGCTGCAGCCGGTTAGACTGTAAGCCGAACCCAACAAAGTTGGGAAAAGGCTAGGCAGATGATGATCTGGTTACCCTATAACATGATGTACTGTGTGACAGAAGAATGGCTAACAATGCAGAGTGTTTTGAATAAAGGCTTAAAAAGACGAGGCTATATTTTGAAGTAAGGTAAGTGTTACAGTTGATATCCCTGAGGGAAAGATTGTATGTTGTGAAGTTCAGATGATGTTTATAGTTTAGGGCTCTACGGTAGGTACATTATTGCCCGCGTGTGAGCTACAATTTGGTTTTTGCGTATAGATTTCTGCATGTGGTAGGCTTTTGCAAATGCCCAGCTTTCGAAAAATATAATCCTATAGTTTAAGAAAAAAAAAAGGTATGTATGTACTTAATAAAATTAAATTGATATTCAAAAAAATAAATAGCTACTACACGGAGAGAAAAATCTTAGAAAAATTACTGTGCTGTTTCATAATCTGAGTGCATTTGAGTGGTAATGGAAAAGTTACCATGTACCAGTAAAAATTCTTATGCTGTACAGAAAAATGTATTGGAAAAATAGTGAATTTTTCCAAATCTCACTCAGAAAATTTTCTGTAGATGTCACTTGCACTCACTTTACAGTGACGAGCACAGTAATTTTTATAAGAATTTTCTCTCCGTGTATAAAAATATCGGCCATAAAGTAAGTCCTACCTAGCTTAGACATTTTGAAAGATGTTTTTTTATTTCTTAGGCCTGTAAGTGGTTCAATAATCAACGAAATTATTGTTTTTAAAGTGACTAAAATCAAGAGAATGCGACTAACCTACAAAAACAAATCTGTTGGACAAACGAGGAGGTCAACCATTTTTAGGGTTCCGTACCCAAAGGGTAAAACTGGAACCCTATTGTATGTTATTCCCGCTCCGCTGTCCGTCCGTCCGTCCGTCTGTCACCAGGCTGTATCTCATGAACCGTGACAGTTAGACAGTTGAAATTTTCACAGATGATGTATTTCTCTTGCCGCTATAACAACAAATACTAAAAAACAGAATAAAATCAACATTTAAGGGGCCTTCCATACAACAGACATGATTTTTTTGCCGTTTTTATAGATAATGGTACGGAACCCTTTGTGCGCGAATCTGACTCGCGCTTGGCCGGTTTTTTCTTTCCTTCAACGCAAACTAAAATGGTTATTATTATTTAGCATTGGACCTTGAAATATAATGTTACTGATAATAAGTTAGCCAAGGCCATTGGTTTCACACAGTAGGCAGGTAAGCGTAAGATCATTACGACCGGAGCGAAAATTGGCATTCGGGTCTTTAACCTTTATATCTAGAAATGTACCTGACTACGATATAATATCCTAGTCAGGTACTTCTTTTGAGACACTGGACTCTGCTGATCCGGGAAACACAGGAGTAATCGCCTGTATATGGTGGTAGGACCTGCACACCCATATTTTGCCAGTTCAAACTTCCTAGCCTTTTTCCCAACTATGTTGAATTTCAGTATTTACATTGACCGACTGCATATCTGACCTTCACAACCCAGTTACTGGGTAACACGATACCCCTTGGTAAGACGGAAGTGGGCTATATCCTACCATGCGGGCCCCGTGCAGGTTGGTAGACGTCACGTCTTCGAATTTCTGAAGGATTACTATTTTAGTAAGATAAAGGTCCTCTTGAGTGATAGGCGCTGTTAGCTCAGGATTAAACATACGCGTTTGCTCTAAATCCTTCTGAATTTATTCTAACACTAGCGACCCGCCCCGGCTTCGCACGGGTGCAATGGAGAAACACTGATAATTTTAGAGCCATTATTTCTCGTAAAAAGTATGGGATAAAAAATGGTTATTGTGGGTTATCCCTAAGAGATAGACATATAGCTACCATCGCGGACTTTTTTGTAGACCTTTTTAAGGTGTACAATACTGTAGTACATTATTTTGATCTATCTCGACGGGTACAGCCAGCGTTTACAATGTAAGCGCAAAAAAATGTGTTTATTTACGACATTACATTAGAAACCTCTAAAATTATCAGTGTTTCTCTACTATATTATGCATGTATTATACATATAAACCTTTCTCTTGAATCACTCTATCTATTAAAAAAAACCGCATTAAAATCCGTTGCGTAGTTTTAAAGATCTAAGCATATATAGGGACAGACAGCGGGAAGCGACTTTGTTTTATAGGTACTATGTAGTGATTATTAAGGTACATTATTATTGAGTAGGTCTTTGTCAGAATGAGTCGCGTTGCGTCATTTACATGACATTATTTTCGCACAGACGACGTAATTAACGCGATAAATTAAGATCGTACGAGCCTGTTTCAGTGTACTGTGGATAAATACTAACTAGGTATCTTCCTACCTGGTTATGTACCTATCTAGGTTACAAGCCGTACAAGTTAGGTTGACCAATGGGACAGTCCTTTTATCGTACAGTGGCGCCGATTCTCTTGCTTGTTCACAAACTAAATTATTAAATTTAAGTTCAGTGCATCTTTTTCTTTCTATTTCTTTAAGAAAAGGACAGAAGATAAATATTAGTTTAATCCTGTCAAATTAGTCGGCGCCTGACATAAGTTCACGTATTTTTAGTAGCCAATTTTTTTATCATGTCTATACTTGTCTATGGATTATCTTAATTTGACAGGACTAAACTAATATTTATACTCTGTCATTTTCTTAATGAAATAGAAAGAAAAAGATGCACTGAACTTGAATTTAAGTAGTTTAGTTTGTGAAGATGGGAATCGGCTTTGGTTTGCTAAACCTTAGGTATTTCAAATTGCCGATTAGTTTACATAATACATACACGGATTTAATTTAGTATTTGCATAATCGAATCCCTATAACAAAAAAAAAAAACAAGTGTTTTTCCTGTTTTATTGCAAATTCGCATTTTAATTTTGTTTGCACTAGTGTCGTAAAATACTGTTTTATTGTCTATTTCATTCTGATTCATTCATACCTATTCGTAATAATAATAATAATAATAGGTGCTACAGTCATCAGCTGCCGGCCATCCGGCGCCATGTCAGTATGAATCAAGCAAAGGAAACAAGTTATTTTGCCTCTATAGATTGTTTTAAACCTGTTTTTAAAGAAGTCAGTATTGTATATTTTTTAATACAAACCGTCACGTTACTTAAAGTAATACCTACGGTACTTTATTAATTGTTAAATGCATGATGAACTTAATTAAAATGTATAAAGGCAAGTTTCCGTAATTTTTAAGTGCCTTGTTTACACTTTCGTCTAAATCTCTGAACGTAGTCAGATTCACATTTTTAATTAAAAGTTTTATAGACCAATTACAGCCGGCTCCTGGTGATTTCACCCTAATTTACTTTTTTGTTAGTCTGTGGTACACTTACTGAAGCCTGTTGCCATTCTTAGAAATTTGAATCATTATCTACCAACAGATGTTATATTAAAACAAAGGCGTCTTATCTCTTTCATCTTAAAGAAACGTAATTTCTAAATGGCCAAACATTCTGTACACATTTGTGACGACAAACAATAAAATAACTATAGAACAAAAGATTACTTATTCAGCTTAGATATTCATAACAGCGGTCCAATTACAAAAGAGACTTACCTTTTTTATCGCCCTCAAGTGAAATTCCTCTGCATATCTTTTCGAAGAAAAAAAAACTAAGTTCACTCGTACTCGCCACACATAATTTTACCAATACATCCACAATGCGACACTGTAGGTACACAATTTCTTGTCACGAGATGAATCACCAAAGAATGCACTCGTTTTTACACAAAAACTACCACCATAAATCACTCAAACACTTAAAACATCACTTTTTCGATTAAAATTCGTTATTCGGATCGATTTTGCGCTATTTACCGACGATATTTGACACAAGATAAAAAGTTTTCGACGATAACAGCGCGCGAGGCAACGACGCGACGTAACACGCTGTCTTTAACTGCACGACTGACATAGAAGTATAACCTAACAAAATCGAAGGAGGCGACGCGCGTGTATACGACTAACAAACTGTTGCTCTCCGTAACTCGGCCAGGTTGCCGCGGTGATTACTATAAACAAAACTCGAAAAACTTTACTTGCCGAGTTGTTGTAACGTTACAATTCACTGTTAGTACGTTTGTTTTGAGTTTTGTTGTTAGATTACGGAGTGAGTGCGTGTTAAAACTCGGTTTTGTGCGTCAATAAATCGTTTGTTTTTGTTTAAGTCACGAACCGCGAGCGCATAGGCCGCTGCGCTCTACGTTTGCCTTGAAGTTCGCGTAATTCGCCTTGCACAGGGCGCACAGAAAGTGTTATCAACTTCACTTCGTGCGCTAGGGAGGGGACACTACTTACCTGCGTAACCGGTTTTTTGCCGAAGTTTTTTTTTCAATAAAAAATCAACAGCCATCTTTTGTACAATAATAAAGTCGAACGGCAGCTGATACACTTATCTAATGCACGTTATGTTAAGATACTTCTAGGAATAATAAGTATTTGAGCATTTAAGCAGATTATACCGCGAAGTTAGTATGACTGATACGATATGAGTTTTAAAGAAAAAAGATTAGCTTTGTTGTTTTAATGTCTTTTAATATGAATCTAGGAGGGTCAGACTTCTTCATTAATTCATAATAGTTACTTTAGGGACTGTTCATTTATTACGTAAGACGATTTGAGGTGGGAGGGGGTCCAAACAAGTCTTATTTTTTCTTACATGGGGGTGGGAGGGGTCGAGATTATTCTTAGGTAAGATCACAAAAAGTAAGCAAAAATTAAAAGTAAAAAAAAAAATTGCTACTTTTTCTTTGCAATTCTGGTAGATAGGTACTGATCTTACGTAAGATGCAAAGGGAGGAGGAGGAAGGGGTTCATTCAAGTCTTATTTTTTCTTACGGAGGGGGAGGGGTTTCAGAAATTGGTTAAAATTGTCTTACGTAATAAATGAACAACCCTCGACTGGCGGATATACCAGCAGGCCGAGAATTTTGGAGACTGATTATTTTTTCGCCGATAAAAGAGATCAAAAACATTGAATACTGTTTTCTGATGTCTTGCAAAAAGAAGTCTACAAGAAAAAAAAAGTCTATACTTGCTTCGTACGTATATATATACTATAGAACTGCCTAGAACATGACCAGACTTAAAATTGAGTTGTATCAAATTATGTTCGTTGTTCATTTTTCAATAATTTTTTTTATTCATATACTTTTACAAAAAAGGTGTGTTTAAATAGCTAAAGAAAGTTAATATACAGGGTTATTTGTAAAACACCAAAAACCTCTTAAGAGGTCATTGTACTCATCATTATGAACAACTTTTACTATGGGACCAAACCTGAAATCGCGAAAAAAAAATCAGCTGTTCCCTACATTTACGTTCGTACGAGTCGTCAAAATGTAGGGAACAGCTGATTTTTTTTTCGCGATTTCAGATTTGGTCCCATAGTAAAAGTTGTTCATAATGATGAGTACAATGACCTCTTAAGAGGTTTTTGGTGTTTTACAAATTACCCTGTATAGTATAGTCTTATACAATGATTTACTTAGTGTCTAGTAAAACGGATGTACAACTAGAGTATATTAATTAGAGGTACTTACAGTATATTTAACTAACTATAAATTTAAATTATATGTTGCGACCTGCCTGATCTAGGTTTATTCAAACCTGTGTTTCAGGCCATCACTTCATCGTAAATTAAATGGCATGGCATTAATGGCATTATAAAGCTTATTCCAATACATGAACGTTAATATTTGAGTACTTATAAATGACTTCTACTGTAAGTAAATACCTACTTCATTACATTTTAATAGGTTTTTTTTATCTACATTTATTTTTTTACCTTTTCTACAGAAATCTGCTCAAAATCCAAGTGATTTATTCAATTATAAATTCATTAGATAGGTACATCAGACAAAAGTACTTACTTCGCTGTCTAAAAAGTCAGCTTATTACAGTCCACTGCTGGACATAGGCCTCTCCCAGACTGTGCCACAACACCGTGCTCTCCGCCTTCCGCATACAGTCTGTCGCCAGTGTAGAAAATTTATAAATACCTACATAATTATGGTGAGAATGTCCCTCGTTATGTGATTTTTGCTGGTGATTGTTATTTGTTTAAGAATCTCCACTACTTTGAGGCCCAGAAGTACAATCGAAAAAGCTGTTAAATGGGACATCAAAACGACTCGACATCAAACGTCTGTACGTAAATTGCACGTGTATATATTCAACACAATGTAAATTGTTTTATGAATAAATAAATCAATCAATCAAACAAATGTCTGAAACCATCATCTGCTTGACACCGTTAAAAGAGACCTAAAAAAAGGTGTCAGTCCATTGACCGAGTCATTGATTGAGCAAGAGTCCTGTGACCGGCTAAGACGGCACAACATTAAAATAAGAAAAAATACGAATCAAATTTACGTATTGCTACTTTTTTTCTGAACTGAAACCGTCATTCTATAAAACCACGAAGAATGACCCAGAATATGACGACACAGTCCATGACTAAATGGCTTCATTTGGCATAGAGGCGAATAAGTTTGAGTTCGTCTAAAGAGAATATTACCACCTCTTAAAACTTTGTTACCATCCCAAATCATTCACAAATCGATTGAATTTTATCGCACCAAATAATAAAGACTGGCTGGAATTCTGCCTGTGACTTTGTTCACATGGAATTTCTTGATTTAATATAAAATAGAACCCAAAAAACGGCAATAATTCATCTTCCCATTGGTGAAACAATTTTCGGAACAGCATCACAAACTCACAAATGTTAAGTCTTTATAATTTTTCTATAAAAAAAAAAAAACAACCGACTCCCAAGAAAACACTACAAAGTGAAAAATAATTTTAATTTTGGAAGTCGGTTGGTTCCGAATTTTCGTTTTTTGACACCGATTACTTCCTTGTTTAAGAATTGATTTAATCAAATCAATTCTTAAACAAGAAAGTTATGCCAGAATTTACTTGCAAGATTAGAGGTACCCCAATAACAAGTAACAACTTTGAAAGAAATGAGGATGTACGGTGGTATACTGAACACATCTGTGTGACGTGATGTTATGTTGTGCGATTGCGTAAACAATGCATACATATGCGACAGCAGCAATCGCGGTTGTTTTACTAGTATTTATTGAAGAGTTCCGTTGTCTGTCTCCGAAACTCATCACTAGATCTTTACGAATTCTTTTATTAAATGGGACTATTTCAGAATAAACCTCTATCGAACAAAAAATCATTTTGCAAATCCGTCCATATATGACAGAGTTACGCCCGAACATACATAAATATATATATATACACATACGAATTGATAACCTCCTTCTTTTTGAAGTCGGTTAAAAATAGCTTCTGCCCGTGCGTGACTTGGTCTGCGTGAAATTTATTGTTCCCTCCGTCGCATCGCATCGCCAGCCCGCGCTTTTACTTCGTTTTCGTTTAGCGTTCTTTCTGACTTTTTTGGGTTTGTTCGACTCTTGACGATGCCAGCATAATATTAAATAACCTACACCTTTCCACAAGAATTGGGCTATCAAATACATAATGTTTTTTTGTTTTAATCCGTCTGGTAGTTCCAGAGATTCGCGCGCTCAAACAAACTCTTCAGTTTTATTTTATTAGTAGGTATAGATAAACAGGAAAACGTGAACTTTGTCATATTCCTTATTGAGATAAGCAAAAAACTAAATATAAACCAACAAAAGTATCCTAATTTTCAAATAACTCCTTTGTAAAGAGTAGACCAGGTAAGTAATAGTATACCTATTCTCTCAATTACACGAAACACATTGAAAAGTGGGTTTTATTGGTGGGGGATTTTATTTTCTTTCTGTACTATTATTTTGATTAGGAAAAGGTTGCTAAGGGAATTTGGCTTAATATAGTCATTACATCAAGTAAGTAGTGATTCGTATGATTAAACACAAATTAGCTGTGTTCATCAAGATGTTAATTAGTAGGTAAACGATTGACTTAAACTAGACTTGTAGAATACTCAGCCCATTTCTTGTCTACGGTTTAATATGCTGCCTTGTTGGACTAGTCGTTGTAAAGGCTACTGCTGAGCATGAGGTCCTGGGTTCAATTCCTGAGTCGCGCAGTGTTGTTGGATGATTCCATTAGGAATTTCTCAGTAGAAGCCCCGGTTAATGGCAACGGGCTCCCCTATTGCATGAGAATAAAATATAACTGGTGAAATGTGGGTGTACCTCTACCTTACCCTTCAGGGATTACAGGCGTTGTGTTGTAGAACATACGTCCCGTCGACTTTCATTCTAAGTTAATATGAATACCGATGACGCCCAGAAAGGCAAGAGGTAACCTTAGGACCACTTAAAGTTGACCTTAAGGATCGCCCGTCTTCTGCCTGGAGACAGGGCTACAACCCATCTCCAATTAGCATAATTTAGACTGACAACTTGATATTGATTTCAACGTTAGTTACTCGCAACAGCACTCTAATTGCGTAATACCCCATCAATCGTAATCTGAATTATTATGAAGGATATTGCTGATCCATTGCTTTAAATGTTCGAAAATATTGTTTGCTCAATAACGTAAATAACGCAATGAATGTTTTTGAACTGTCAATTGAAAGCCATTGCTACTGTTAGTCTGATACATACTATCACTTTTATCAAAGAACGAATTGCTGTACATTGGAACATACGAAATGGAATATGTAAAGGCCACTAATTATATTATCTCACTGTGTGTAATGAAAGCGATTAGGGTTCTAAATATAACTTTTTATTCAAAACTGGAAAGGAAAGAAGAAACAATTAAACAATGTATTGACAAACAAACAATTTGTTAATATACTAGATGTAAATATACTAGACTATACTAGATACTAGACAATAATTCGAGAGGGGCCTATGACTAAATAATAACAGCCGCACTGGTCGCGCTTGGGTGACCATCTTTACATACTGAGACCCCTCCGTGCCTCGGAAAGCAAGTTAAGCCATAGGTCCCGGCTGTCATTCGTTGACAGTCATCACGCGTAGTCAGAAGCCCGAAAGTCTGACAACCTGTCTAACTAAAGTATGGTGTTACCCAGTAACTGGGTTGTGGAGGTTAAATAAGTAGACAGTTGCTCCATATAAAATACTGGTATTCAGCTGCATCCGGTTAGACTGGAAGCCGACCCCTACATATTTGTGAAAAGACGAGACAGATGATGATGATAATAATAATTCTTTCGTCCGCGTGAAATTTCGATCCCGGTTCTCCACGTCTCCTTCATATCCTATCGCCTGTCAGTTTGTTTTCTGACTTGTTTTATTTTGCTCGTCTCCTAAGAGTCGTAGCATGATGTTAAATAACCTTTCTCAAGAATTGGGCTATCAAATACAAAAATATTTTTTCAAATCCGACCGATGCGCGATGGTAGTTCCAGAACTTCCAGAGATTAGCGTCATCAAACATACAAAACAGAAAACCAACTCTACACTACAGATTTATTATTAGCATAGAAAACAGTTTAGATAATAAATCTTTTTTAATAAAGATTTTTTTTTGTTTATTTGAACGCGCCCACGACTTTTAGGAGCTGACCAAAAAAAGTAAGAAACAACGCTTAGTGAAAATGAAGAAATAACGCGGGCGGGTGATGCGATGCAACGCGGTGGGTCAGGAGTCGAGGAAGTTTATAAAATTTTAGAGTATTATGTATCTTACGACTTTCACGCGAATCATGTCGTGGGTAGAATAAAATCAAACAAAACAGCTCATCAGATGTCGCTTGATTGGACTGGGCAAACGACAAACGAAGCTATATCTACCCCAGCACATTCTGCATCAGATCACTAATTTATTAGTGAACCCATTAAATTAAGTAAGTTCATTTGAAAGTACCTATAGAGATAGGTATCACCGTCAACCTAGATTATGCTGAGCAGTCGAAGCGGCGACCTGGTAGAGTGGTAGTGGGCCGTGGATACTGTAATTAATTTGTACTATTAATGTTATGTGTTACTTGAGGAATGAGCAATTGATGTTCACTACCTGATATATTAGGCAAATACAATACGTATTTGCCTAATAATAGTACCTAGGTGTATAAATATAATATAATATACAGGTAAATTGTACATGTTTTAAATTGTATACGTTTACTGTAACTGCGGTTTCCAGATTTCTCCATCTTAATTCCTCATTATTATTTTTATATTCCAAAAATTACATTGAAACTAGAGTAGGTTAGGTAGTATTAATCTGTGTCTGATTAAATTATTACCACCGTTGAGAAAATCTTGCTAGGTATGACTAACTGACATACTCTCAAGAGTTCATGTAGTACGTATCACAGTTTGAAAAACCTTCGCCTAATGGAACACCAAAATACACTCACAAAAGTTTAGATTTTTTGGTTTATGATTACGCAAAACTATATTTGGAATTTTGAAATTTCTAAACTCTTCATGCACTATTCAAATATGAGTTGACTCATCTTTGGTGCCTGCTGCCTGGCAGAAAATACTTATACATCACAAAAGCATAATTTAGTGACTACATTACACCTAATTTTTATTTAGTTTGTCTGACTTCAGCCGTTTTTCTGGCTCGTAAATTTCGGTTTTTAAGCCTACAAACACCATGCCGTTAGTTGCTCAGGAAGACAGATTCTAAGATCAAACTATCAACTCAACCTATCGCAGTCCACTGTTCAACATAGGCCTCTCCCAGACTGCGTCACAACACCCTGTCCTCCGCCTTCCGCATCCAGTCTACCCCAGCCACCTTCTTTAGGTCGTCTGTCCATCCAGCTGGGGGGCGTCTCCACTCCAGGACTCGGCTGCTCCACCGGCCATCGGTCCTTCAACAGACATAGCCAGCCTACTGCCACTTCAGTTTGTTCACTCTGCAAGCTATGTTGCTAACTCCGGTTCTTTTCCGGATACGATACTTGTATTATTACGAAAGATGCCTTGCTACCGTATGGCAACTGCCATAACATATGTCACAACGTCACAGACCCCGATTAGTCAGGCATGTTTGATTTTGAGCTTACGTACCCAAATACATAGAAAGGGTGAAGGAATAATTGTTCCGGGTCTTGTTGTTTATATGCTTATAAGCATGTGCCCACCACTTCGTCCACATGGCTTCTTTAGGGTCACGTAGCGTGATGTTACATGGCATATAACCTTCCTTAAGAATTGTGCTATCACATGCAAAAATATTTTTTTTATTCCGACCGGTATTTCCAGAGATTAGCTCAAACAAAGAAACTCTTCAGGTTTATTATTAGTATAGATATAGATTAGTAAAAATTGTTATTTGTGAACCCACGATGTAGAAATAAATGCGAGTGCTAAAACCTATTAATATTAAAAAAGATGCGTCACGGACAATTTTCAAAGATAAGGGTCCAACACAACAACACACACAAGCACAACACACACACACAACAACACAAGCACACAAGCACAAGCACAAACACAAGCACAAGTAGAAGCATCCTGTTTGCAGTATCCGGAAAACAGGATGCCTGTGTGAATATATATATTTAAACACGTACACTACTAAACGGGATCCTGCAAAAAACCGTACCTGCAAAAAACGGGAACTTGCTGTGGGAAAGGGCCCTTAGGTCAAGTGAGCGTGAAGTTAGCTCTGTCATTCCCTAACGCTAGGGATTAACACAATGAAGTGCTCACTTCACTTATGATTTCACGGTGAGATTTTTACAGAATCGACCGGCAGATTCGATTTCAATTATTTTCAACAGAAGATAATATTATGTCAAAATAAATTAAAAACTTTGAAATTATTTCAAAACATTATACCTATTACACTACTCTCGTGACAGAATGTTCATGATTGTTTCCGGTTTTTGTTGGTACTTGCACATCACTAGTTTTTTTTTATAAACCGTACAGAATCACTGTACTTGTTGATATAAGTAGGTATAATAATTGCTGTTCGGGGATAAATTCTACTCTTAATTCTCTCCTTCTCTTTTTATTTGTTTTCTTTTTTTACTTGTAGTATAATAATGTTGTGTTGTGTGCCTTTTAGTCTGAGCTTAATAAATGTTTTTCTTTTATTGTATGCAAGTCGGTATAAATGAAAATTGTCCTCACAATTCAAAAGAAATCGGTCAGTCCTCAAAACTTAGCGTAATGTACTCCTTCTCATGCCTTGTAACTTACGCGCTATAAAACTGATTTATTTGATATTTCCCTTACAAGTTACATTCCTATGTCACCAAAGAAATTGATGAGATTGCCATCGCTAAAAATATGTGGTAAGTTCCTGTCGTAAGTAGAGTTCCGTATAAGCCACAGACAGAATTCAATAAAATATGATTCCTTGCTGATTATGCATATTTACTCGCTCGAAACGAGTGAATCGACACTTTTAAATAATATTTTTTTTTTTCTGTAGGCGATTTGCACGAAGTTAATTTATTTGCGTGCAAATCGACAATTCCAGAAATACGTATTCGGCAACTGGCACATTTTGAATTTTATGCGATAAAGTATAGACTATAATAGGTATTTCTTTTAATTTATTTTTAAAAATCATACCTCCAGACTAGTCACAGGTATGAGAGAATATTGCTGCTAGCCATGTTGCTGTTCGATATCGATCAACTCTAGACATGGTCACCGATGCTTTACCAAAAGGGCTCCGTCGTCCGAATCATGAAGGTCACCACAGCATTGGGCTTGACTTAGAAGCGTTTTCATCTGCAGGTTATATCTATCGAAATGCAGAGGTCAGAAGGGGCGGCAAAATTTGAATATCCTACTGGCGGCAAATGTGTTAATCCGCCACTGGTTTTCGTCCAGGAGAGCATGATGAAAGTATGGACGCCTGCACCAATTATTAAAGCAATCTGACACCTTTGTGTCACAAATAAGCCCTCTTGACAAGTGATACGAATATTCGTGTCACTTGTCAAGAGGGCTTATTAGTCGATTCGCGCGAATTTACTCGTCCTTCATTTTTCTTTATGCGACTAAAAACAGGATACAGATGACAGAAACATGAAAAAACCAAAGCTACAAGGGGACAGCTAAGGGCTGTCAACCACGGAACCCTAAAGCCGGCGACGAAATGTAAAACAAGACTTTAAATTCGCGTCTCGTACGGGGTAGCCCGTTTCCGCCATTTTGAGAATGAGAAAAAGTGATTTATGTACCGTGAGAAGGTTTAAAATTGAATTCACAAAAGTATTGAATGGTTTTTTGTTTTTGGCACTGATATTTCCGTTTTGGGAACGGCGGGAAATCTGATTTCGAGAACTAATTTCTTTATGTACGAAGAAGGTGGCTGGGGCAGACTGAATTTACAC
Source organism: Eremobia ochroleuca (assembly GCA_949629135.1). NCBI lineage: Eukaryota > Metazoa > Arthropoda > Insecta > Lepidoptera > Noctuidae > Eremobia > Eremobia ochroleuca. Next base: position 3,817,058 of record OX451385.1, on the reverse strand, counting down.
AAATTAAAGCGCCTGATTGGATTCGAATTTTTATGGCATTATAATAAAATCTCTAAGGTTGCATGGAAACATTAAACTGGCCATAATCTTTACGGTACTTACATGTTGACGGATTCGTGTCTTGTTGCTCGTACCTACAGGTACCTTAGGTCAAGTTGAACTGAGGATCTAGAAGTAATGCGTCTGCAAACTGCTTAATTTGTTCAATGTAACTAATTACATACCTAATCAGAGACATATGAAGCAGTCTTCTTTATTTCTTGTCTAGAAAACCTTGTATTCTCAACTCCTAACACAAAGTTAAACTCGTAATTGTGAAACCGGTGTCTGCTTGTGCTTCACCCGCATGCATGTCGGATGGTATCTCACGAGTACGTACTACCGGGATTAAAAGAACCCTATGAGTCAATCTAGGTTATACTAAACATTTTCGGCATTAGAATCGTTCCTTCACCTAGTAGCAATTACTTATTTTTAAATATTCTATGTATATTTTCGACATCATTACTATTTTATTATGTAGGTTAATTGGTGGTACCTGTAGATAAATTGGCTTAAACTACGCTGCTTATTTAAGGAAAACAAATGAATCAACATCTTAAGTACTGTTCCAGAAATAAGAATATCGGTTCTGATTTAAATTCAACTCACAGTATAATAAAAGTGATCGCCTGACTGAATCGGTATAGCAATATTTCGGTCATCAACATAACGTTGAGTGGTTTATTATATTTGGCGCTCCGGCAAGTGATACTTTCGTATGTGTTCGTTTGTTTTCGATTATTTTAAGGGCTGCATGTCGATTCTGTCAAAATCTCACCGTGATAACTAGCGTGGAGTGAGCTGTCAGTGTCATACTACTGATGTTAGGGATTGACTAAGCAGACATAAACGATCATAATCGAGATTTTAACAATATTTTTTATGCTAATTCTATTGATTATTTTATATACTTAATTTCAAAACTAGTATTTTAGTTTTCAAAACATTACAATTTTGTGGGTTTTTAAAATAAAATAGCAAAACAGAAACTTAATCACAATAACATTTTTTCTGTAGTTCCTAGACTAGTCCTTAAAGACTCTTTTATTTTTCCTAGATTAAAAACCTACAAAATGCGATGTTTGACAATTAAAATACTTGCTTTGAAATTATTTAAAAAATCAGTAGAATTAGCATGCAATTTTTATTAAAATCTCGATTATGATCTTAAATGTATTCTTGGTCAATTCCTAGTATCAGGTGGGATTACACTGACAGCTCACTCCACGCTCACTTCACCTAAGTTTAAACGGTGAGATGGTTACAGATTCGCACTGCTGTGTTATAGAAATCAGTGCTCTTCCGTGGTAAGTGTAGAAAGTTACAGAAACACAAATAGGTAAGTAAGTCATCATCTGCCTAGCCTTTTCCCAACTATGTAGAGGTCGGCTTCCTGTATATCAGGATGCAGCTGAGTACCAGTATGTTCAAAAATTATTTTTTTCAAGAATGCACTCGCCATGAGATCGCCCAATGTTCTTTTCAAATATAAAAATACAAATAATATTTTCAAATACTTATCTCTAATATGTAATTTTATTTAGGTATCTACTGTACAGTATGAGACATCATTAAATCAAGGATTTATAAATTATCAACATTTGCCTAGCCTTTTCGCAACTATGCTGAGGTCGGCTTCCAGTCTAACCATATGTATCTAAATACCAGTATTTTGCATGGAAAGAAAGAAAGAAAGAAAAAAAAATGCGTTTACTGGCATTACATGAAAATAAATACACATTGAAACTATAAAACAGAAAACAAAGACTATAATGCCAAAAGGGCCTCAGCTCAGCATAATGTCAGATGACAACACTGTGTATCACCTGACGCCGACTACGTAATATTACGTAGATGGTGTTAATAGAAGAGGCCAACTACGTGTTAGTACGTAGATGTTATCTGTTGATTATAAGGCGATCTATGCTATCTGGCCTCCCGGGACGGTCATTTTTATACTCTTTGGCATCTCACGTAGTTGACCATATGTAGGGTGGCCACCGATTATGATTTGATATTTTACCTCGGCATTAAATGGGTTAACCCTTTTTAAGGTAGAGGCAGTATACATGCCACCAACTAATTTTTTTTTTTTTTTTAATTTAAACTTATCCGGGCTTGTATTTTTTGTTGATGGTTGTTTCCGCGAATTTCCCATTGCTTTCCCATTTGAAAAAATACTTAAAAATCTTAAAAAAATATATCATTATTAACATACTAAATATTTATTACTGTACCATGTCTAGTTTTCTCGGCCTTATAAAGGGTTAAAGTGCTTTCCGAGTCACGGAGGGGTCTTGTAATGTTAAGATCCACGGACCATGTTATTACTTACCCATAAGCACAATCAGCATATAATGTTCCCACTTCAGAGACGCAGGCCTCCTCTCGCCCAGTGCGGATTGGTAGATGTCACATGTCTTTGATTTTTTGGTTCTAGGATATGCCGGTTTCCTCATGATGTTTTCCTTCACGGTTTTGAGAACAGTGGTGATGAAATAATTTACACAAAGTAAAGCGTCTGTCAGCGTTCGAACCTACGTACGACGTACAACTCGTAAGTCAGGGCTGTTCACGGGGCCACCACTGCTCGTCTTCGCCGCAAACCCAACACAAATAAGTAAGTATATATAGGTACTTAAAGTGTTGGTAGGAATTTATTTTCATCAGCTAATAAGATATTCCATACAGAACCGTAGAGAAAGCTTAGTTTAGTTAAGAACAACGTAGTCAGTTCTTAGTGGCAAACGGCTTTTCATTAGATATTGAGAATATTTAATTAAAATAATTATATCGAGATCTGAGAAAAGTCTACTTGGATGTTATTGTTCATTTATTACTGTTTTCTACATTGTAAACTCAATTACTAGATTTTAATTACGTACATATCGGTATTCGCTAAATTAATCTAAATTAGACTTATCACGAACGGTGAAGGAAAATCATGTAAGACTTTCTTCAGTTATGTATTTTCTTCATACCTGTAGTATAATCGGACGTTCCCACTGCTGGGATTTGTCCTATGAAGAAGAACCGACAAGAAACTCCACGGTTACTATTTTAAAAATAAATGACTTTTACAATGTTTTCAAATTACTGTAGGTATGGGAGGACAGCGTAGGCCTGTCCACAAGTACCAGGTTCTTGATAAAATAAAAAATGGGAAAACACACCAACTTACTTTCATTAATAACGTTTCAGGGAAGTTATTCGCCGATAAATTGCAGACGCTACGTGGCGTCCACCGTTCTTCTAGGAAACCGTAGCGTTACTGGATAATTCATCCTGTTCATGATAAGTTAAACCATTGGAACGCAAAGCAGAATACTTTATTCCAGATGCATAATAAAATAAAATAACTTATCCAAACATATTCAAGCCTTTTCAGCACAGAATACACAAAAATAAAAAGAAAAATATAAATACCACTATACCGAAAGTAGTTATGGGAGAGAAAAGCCCGTAATAATTCCTGAAAGTGCCATTTCAGCGTCAACGGTTCCAAGACGGTACTATTGGCACTGTTGCGTACTTGCATAGTGGCACTACATTTGCAGTTTCGTAAGTCTTGGCACTATTAGTGAACAGTATGGAGTTTGTGAATTTTACTAGCCTTAATTATTTCAGTAGGTAAGTACTGCATTTGCAATATTTTCTCATTTTGATGACGGGATCACCACATTACAGTGACAAATTGGGCAAGCTGCGGTTACGTGTGGATAGTGTCGCTGCAGTTACTTGCAATTGCGTTGCGTTAACCGCAACATTTTTTGATGTGGTCGCGTTGTCGCTAGAAGTTGCGATGTGGTTACGTTGTGGCTAGTGTTTGCAGACAGTTTCATTGCGTCGGCGCAACGTTGTGGCTGCCACATGGCCTTGATGTGGACGGTATCTCCCACACGGTTGATTTTGCCATTCAAATGAGGTGCGTGTGAATTAAGTACTTATTTTCATACAAATTAGCGCCCGTCCACGTGTTGTCGTTGTGGTAATATTCTTCCGACCGTTTACGGTCACAGCGGCCAATCTCAACGAAGATGAGCCAGGTACGCAGGAGATATTATAGTGCACAAGTTTGTGTACAAACGTGCACTCTCTGTTCCTTTACTCTCATAGTCCGATGGGACGGCAATCCGACACGACCGGGGAGAGATCAGGCGCAGGACCAACGGCTTTACGTGCTTTTTGAGGCACGGGGGTATCACACCGCCGACTTCCAAACTCCGGACTGTTACTAAGAAATTCCTAACGGAAAACTTTGTCCGACCCGGGAATCGAACCCAGGACCCCATGCTCAGCAGTCGTGTTTGCAACCACGAGACACAGTTACAATGGTTGTGGTACCTACGTGTTTTCGGAACCTTAGAGATAAAATGACTGGATAATTCAAATGTGCATAAAACAAACTCAGAACACTCAGGTAAATAAATTTTGGAATAAGTAGTAATAACGAATAAAATAATGTAGGTTTCTATCTCTGGAGCCCAATAAATATTTATTCAGAATTAAAATTTGTAAAATAAACAGCAAAATCTAAAAAATTATTTCTCAGATTTTGCTGTTTATTTTACAAATTTACTGGTCCTGTAAGTGTAAGTATACACTTACAGGTGGATACTCGTAAGTATGGAATTGACGGTTTCGTGGAAAAGGATGAAACGGAGCCTTTTTCTAAGAAAATAAAAGCGCTCGTTCAAAATTTCTCCACAGCAGTTAATAGTGTACAATTTTAATAATCTCCCTATATTTTGGTTGAAAAGTGAGTCGTGGTTGATGCTGTCGAAGCCCTTTGCATAATCGACGGATGCCGGAATTGGTTTTTAAGAGGAACCGGGACCACCTCTATGTGCTGATGGTGATCACCGGGGAGGTTTTAGTGAGGTGAAAATCCCATACTCCCCAAACTCCCTCCCCGGAGGTCGGGTGCCTTTTAAAGGTTTCCCCCCGATCACCAAAAAAAAAATGTATACAACGTGTAACGTTAAATGCGCAAAATCTCAGACACCCCAACTGATTTTTAATTCAATTAACCTATTTCAGAGAGAAAATAAGTCATTAAAAAAATTGTATAGGTTTTATGTGCTGTTTTTGTTTTACTGGCCATTCTGATCGTTTCTTGCGTCTGCGACGACGCTTTATCGAGGGAGGAGTCGTCACCGGGCCGCTGCGCCGCGCTGACATTGGCTTGCTTGACCTATTAATAAATAGACACGGCAACGTTTTTAAAGAAGATTTTTTGAAAAATGTGACCTATATTAAAAAGTGGTTCAATTAATTCTGCTCGTTATTCTGATCAAACTATTTTCAGGTTTTGCGCATTTAACGTTACACGTTGTATATGTATACATAATTATATGCCATGCCTGTGATGATGATAACCTACGTACTTACCTACCTACTTAGGTACTAATCGCTTTTATTATGCATGGGTTCAAACATCAAAGGAATAGAACAAAAATTCACAAAGGCTAAAAGATAATTAGATTACTGATATTCCATTATTTTTTGCAAACATTAGCTAAGACAAAAGCATAAATTATGCGTAAAATTTACATTTCCCGTGACGTTACGTAAATTACGGTCCAATTCGACCCTCGGGACGTGGTAAGGGAAAGCTCTTATTAGCTTAAGCGGAACGACTAGCGATTTTTAGCAGGTACAGACCAGTAAGTACATCAAGCAACGCGAAAATGTAAAATTTTTCCCAATCAACTTTGAACTTTAGCAATAAAGTTGAAAATCTATTAAAGAAATTTGACAGATTATAGTAGCTTGATGTGCTAGCGTCTGTACAATCATAATAAGAAAAAACCTCCTTTTATCAGGAGGACCCCTAGTACCTACACTACCTACCTGCTCGAGACGCAATTAGGGTGCAGATGGTAGCCCAATGGTATCGGCTCCGATTTATGAACGTGTTTTAGGTTTGAACCCAGGAATGCGTTTTACTTTGTGTAAATAATTACATCACCTCTACTCACAAAACGATGAAGAAAAACGGGGTGGGGAATGTCCTAAAACCCAAAATTCGAAGACATTACCAACCTGCACTGGGCCTCCGTGGTGGATTACAGCCCACTCCCTCTAAAAGAGAGGAGGCCTGTGTCCCAGCAGTGGGAACATTATAGGGTGATTATCCTATCTCTATGTTGTTGCAGAGAGGGGCTTGTGGCTAAGTAATAACAGCCGCACGGGTCGATCGATCAGGCTAAGCTACGCTTGCCGCGGTTGGTCCGTGGATGGGTGACCATCTTCACATACCAAGACGCCTCCGTGCCTCGGAAAGCACGTTAAGCCGTTGGTCCCGGCAGCCATTCGTGGATCTTTGACAGTCGTTACGGGTAGTCAGAAGCCCGAAAGTCTGACCACCAGTCTTACCAAGAGGTATCGTATTACCCAGTGACTGGGTTGTGTAGGTCAGATAGGCAGTCGCTCCATGTAAAATACTGGTATTCAGCTGCATCCGGTTAGACTGGAAGCTGACCCATACATAGTTGGGAAAAGGCTAGGCAGATGATTATATCCTATTTCTATGTTACCATATACATGTCCTAATAGATTTTAATATAACCTCTCCCTTAAACCCAAAGGATCAATCACGAGATTCTTTGAGCTCCACTCGCGCATTTGTCACGAGAGGAAAGCAAACGTGTATACTTACTGTGTATGTGTGCCTGTGTATCATGTAGCGTAATGTATCTCTACTCATTATGTAGATGTTTAACAATGTACCTTTGCTTTCTGAAGGTTTTTGTTACAAATTGTAAATACTCAAGTCCAAAGGCGAGGTTCCACCAACATGAGGCACTAAGCGGCACTGTGTCTCTTTCTATGTTCCGTGGTCTGCACAGGACACAATTAAATAATGCCACTGATGCCGCCATCAAAGTGACCAGCTTTTTTTTTCGTGTGGAAATCCTCATGGATATCCACCACCCTGGGAGGGGGAGGGGTCTGTCAGAAACAACGAGTAAGAGTACTATTGATACGAAAAGAAGAAGAGTCACTTTACTGTAAAGTAGCATTATCGTCCTATGATATTCCCACTGCTGGGACACAGACAGGCCTCCTCTCTGTAAGGGAGTGCGGGTTGGTAGATGTCACATGTCTTCGAATTTTGGGTCCAGGAGACCGCAGAGATTAAAAAAAAAATCTAGTTACTAGTTTCTGCCAGCGACTTCCTGCGCGCGAAATTTCGGCCCCCAACCTACCGCGTCGTGGGGCTTGGCATGAAGATGATAATAAAAGTAAAAAAAAGTTAAAGCTTCACTTTTTCACACTTAACATGAGATTTAACAGCGAATTTATTGACCAGAACCTTGATCTGCCGTGCGATTCTGTAACCATCTCACCGTGTAAGCTTGGGTGAAGTGAGCGTGGAGTGAGCTGTCATTCGCTAGGGATTAACACTATTAAGTGCTCACTTCACTTATGATTTCACGGTGAGATTGTTACAGAATCGACGGGCTGGTGAATAATAATTTAAATGTTTTGTTGTTGGGAAAGAAAGACGAAAAATGTAACGTAGGCGTTTTGTAATGTTTTAATTTCATGGTGTATTAAATACCTACAGTATGATATGATTGTATTTCAATGATGAATTGACTATAGAGTGGTTGTGTTCTGAATTTTGGAAGGGAAGCCGCTGGGGATCGGCTTGTGAGAGCGCCTCGCGGCTGCTTGATCAGCACCCTCATTGCGTAACAGACTATTACTCTCAATTTGAATAATTTTGAAGCATATTGCTAATCCATTGCTACATATGTTCGAAAGATATGTCTGCGCAACAACGTAAATAACGCAATGAATGTTGTTGAACTGTCAAAATGAAACCCATTGCTACTGATGGTATGTTACGCAATTACCCTGCTGGCTATCAGAAACGGTAGCCCTTTTACGAGTCGCTTGCACATTGGCAAAGCCACCCACTGGTCCTAAACGTTCATAATTTATTATTTATTGAAATCTACTGATGAAATGTTAAAATAATTGATTAATATTTTTATTTATTTGCTTGTTTTATGATCTTTTAATGAATTTCTTGACTTCAATTATATTAATTAATTTACTTAAAGATGTTTTGCGAATTAACTTATGAATTTATTTTACAATTTGATTTTATACATAAGTTATTATATTTTATTATAATAGCAATTTTTTTTTATTTAATTAGTTTTATTGTAGCATGTATTTTATTCTTTAGTTACTAATATAAAAAAGTAAATATACTAACATAAATATGGATCACAGTGTCTGACTTAAATTAAAAAGAAAACGGAATTATTCATCACCTAGCCTTTTCCCAACTATGTTGGTGTCATCTCCCAGTCTGATTAAATATTTTTTCTTATTTTTTCACATCCATTATGCAAGTCTCTACGTAGTATTTAACCGGAGTAAAGGTTTTGCAAAATCTCTCAAGCAATTTTAAACTTAAAAAAGTGTATTTCTTTTTTCCTAATACTTAATTAGTATTAGGAAAAAAATAGGTAAAAAAACTTTTTAAGTTAAACGGTTTTATGTTAAACATACATTGCAATGTTTAAGATAAATGTACTAAAAACCAAAAAATAATAAAATAGGTAGATACAGTCGTGGGAATTATAAACATATGCATAGACTAGACTAAAATAAAACCGTGGGGCACGTCAATTGTCTACAATCGTTTATTAAAATGTTTGTTTTGTAATGTTACACTATAATTAGGCAGTTGTTCAACCGACAACGACGGACGTGTGATAAGTAGGGCTAGAATGTGGAAACAAGCTAGCAAGCTCGATTATAAGCGAGTTTTAGGGTTTCATAGTGGTGAGCGAGTAGTACTTTTATCATATGTTTTGTCTATTAAAGACAAACTACGAGCAGTGAAACGACACCTCGCCAGCCAGCAGTGTGAATGTCCAACAATAAACTAGTTGAAACATCTCTTTTATTTACATGGAGTGTATAACTATTGGAATTTCCATGAGCAAGAAAATAGTAAGTAATTTCCTCACCGTCTGCGGGCCAACTGCCTATTTTAACGACGAATTAAACGATTCTTCTATCGCACATTAAGTCGATAATTTGTAGACAATTGACGTGCCCCACGGTTTTATTTTAGTCTAGTCTATGCATATGTTTATAATTCCCACGACTGTATCTATTTTATTATTTTTTGGTTTTTAGTACATTTATCTTAAACATTGCAATGTATGTTTAACATAAAACCGTTTAACTTAAAAAGTTTTTTTACCTATTTTTATTTTCTAGTTTTTAGTTTTTATTTCTTATCCACCCTAATGCCATACAGTTCTCGGCGCGTTTTAACCTTTCACCTTAACTTGGGTGGTGTACCGCTAACGACGTATCATTTTTAGCCACCCTAACGCCACACAGTCCTCAACACGATACAAAATCTTGACTTGGGTGGTGGATTCAGGCTGGATTAATCAGATACCTAAATTACAGATTCAATTTCTAAATTTAAATCCTATTATTATACGCCATTTGGTGGCTGCGCCCATCTTAAATATTGAGGTTGTATAGTGCACTGTATTCTTCTTGACAAGCCCTTTTATTTGATACCCATATTGGTGGGATTGATAAAAAATTGTTATCAGCCATTTGGTAGCGGCGGCCATCTTAGATTTCAATTTTGCATAGTAAATTGTATTCTACTTGTTGAGACCTTTCATTTGATACCCATATTGATGGGATTGATAAAACCTACGTTATCCGCCATTTTGTAGCGGCCGCCATCTTGGATTTAAATTTTTTATAGTATATTGTATTCTGCTTGTTGAGCCCTTTCATTTGATACCCATATTGATGGGATTAATTAAAAATTGTTATCAGCCATTTGGTAGCGGCAGCCATCTTAGATTTCAATTTTGCATAGTAAATTGTATTCTACTTGTTGAGACCTTTCATTTGATACCCATATTGATGGGATTGATAAAACCTACGTTATCCGCCATTTTGTAGCGGCCGCCATCTTGGATTTCAATTTTTTATAGTATATTGTATTCTGCTTGTTGAGCCCTTTCATTTGATACCCATATTGATGGGATTAATAAAACATAAATTATCCGCCATTTTGTAGCGGCGGCCATCTTGAATTTATAATGATAATGAATAAACATAATTGTATTGTCACCAAAATCCAAAGTGTATACAAAATTTCAGATTAATCGGTTGACAGGAAGAGGGTGAAATTTGAATTACTAAATTTCACCCAAGAATAATAAATAAATAAAACAAACGGGGTGAGCTAAATAAAACCGTTTAAAAAAGAAGTACCTACACTTTTTTGTACCTATAGGTACATGTTTCTCTTACAATATTTCGTGTATGACTATAGACCTTATATGTATTAGGGTGCGTCCACATCTGGCGAATGCGCAGCTGTCGAGCCGTTCGCGAGCCACCCGGGAGCTGCGCGCGTGCATTTTACGTGAGCTGGAGCTCACGTGCTTATATTTTCGTTTGCCTAGCCTCAGTGCGGGGAGGAGCGATAGCGCACGCGCGACACTTGCGCCGCTCGCGCACGGCGCGTGAACGGCGCAAGAGCAGTGCGCGAACATAAAATGCACGCGCGCAGCTCGCGGGTGGCTCACGAACGGCTCGACGGCTGCGCATTCGCGGCGCATTTGCCAGATGTGGACGCACCCTAATGCAGTGCAGTAAACACCAGTGTACCTAACTGGTGTTTTTCCTTCAGAAGTTCTGCTGCAAAACCCAAATTGTAAATCTGTGGTTATTAGAAGGGTGAGTCCTAATTTCGGCACATTCCGTCCGTGGGTAACAAATGAGATGGTAACACCCTCGTCACAGCTCTGTTATTAAATAGAAACGAAGGTAATTCGGCCTGAAATGTGTTTTTTCCTAAACTTTTCTCATATTTGCATGAATGTGAACTTTTTTCCTGGCTGAAGATATACAGTGTGAGTCTTTATAAAGTGCACATATTAAAAAGGGTGAAAATCTAAACAATTTTATCGACGGAAAAAATGTAAAAAAAATTTTTTTTTTTTAAATGGTAAATTTTCTTTAAAAAATCATGAATAATTAATTAATGAGGTTCCTTTTTTAAAAAATTATGGCTTTACTAGCTTGGCCTATTATTAGAGATCATTATTAATTTTGTTTTGTTTTAATATGACATTTAGTTTAAAAGTAGTAACAGTTTGTTTGCATGGGGTACCCAGACGAGAGTAAAAAAAAAATAAAAATTTCATTTTTTTTTACATTTTTTTTGACATTTTTTCCGTCGATAAAACTGTTTATATTTTCACCCTTTTTAATATGTGCACTTTCTAAAGACTCACACTGTATTAAGGGTAGGTACGTAGAGGTGTGAGGAACTGGGCGTAAAGTTCACTCATCCTAACTGTAACTAATATTATAAATGCGAAAGTAAGTTTGTCTGTTTGTTACCTTTTCACGCCTAAACCACTGAACCAATTATCTTAAAATTTTGCATATACGTTGTTAGGTGTACAGAAACGGACACAGGAAAAAAGAGCCGAAAAAAGTGCTATTCCCGAGGAAAACAACAATAACTTTATTATGATAATAGATGGCGCCACGTGTCTTTCGAATCATGATTGAATTATATTAGAAATATTAGAGTTTAGTTTTTTTTTTAAATTAATTTAAGACAAATACATTTTGTGAGTCTAGAGTGTAGATTTACCGGTTTTCATCCTCCTGACTATAACATTACAGACAAGGGCAAACAATGTGGGTAGCAGGGGTGCATTTGGAAAAGCCATGTTTTCCCATGGCCATATGTGGCATGTTCGCGTGTGTCCAATGCCCAGAATTTGTACGTGTCTGCGGCAAATAGAACATTGTGTATAGGAGCGTCCTAGAAAATAATGTTCCGTTCTGAGCCCATGAGTGCAACGGCCAAACAACAAGCAGAGTACAACCCGAATTGATTGTCAAATTCTAAATTAACGCGAGCGAAGCCGCGGGCAAAAGCTAGTACTCCATAAAAAAGAGAGGGTCCTCCGACCAGACGGGTGTTGTTTCTGATGGGCAACTGCCCGACGATTGATGTCGGGACGTTATGTATAGGTTTAAGCTAGTTAGGCCACGTTCACACGCCGTCATTCTGTACAATATTTTGCTGTATAATTTTGGGATCACGTGGTAGTTTCACACTGCATTTGTTTTTGACTGTGTGAACAGTAGTATTTTGACGTGTGATCTCAACTTTTTATTGTATAATATCGTACAGGACAGCACCGTGTGAACGACCGCTTACGCGGCAAACTCTGCTTGCGCGATGCATGATTTTGCGTGACGTCAGCATGATGCGTAGTTCGCTTGTGGCGGTGTAGATGGCGCCACAGTACTAAGGGTACACATGAAGCTATTCTAAATCTGCATCCTAATTGCGTAACACACTATCAATCACAAATCATTATTAGAAACATTTTGAAGGATATTGCTCAATACTCAATACTCAATCTTTTATTGCATTCCACAATCCGCTCCGCTTTGCTAATCCGTTGTTTCACATGTTCGAAAAATGTGTCTACTCAACAACGCAAATAACGCAATGAATCTTGTGGACTGTCAAAATGAAACCCATAGCTACTGATAGTGTGTTACGGAACTACCCCGCTGTATAAGCTGACTTCTGATTGTACGAAAAACCTATACAATGCGAGGTCAGACTGGAAATATACAGCATGCTTTTTTGTAAAGGCTCCAAATTTTTACAGGCTGTTCCACCCATGAATATGAATAACTTTCACTATGGAACCAACTCTGAGATCACGAAAAAAAAATCACCTGTGTTAAACATTTTGGTCAAGTAGGTATTGAACTTTTGTATTAAACAGCTGATTTTGTTTCCGTGATTTGAGAGCTGTCCCAGTCCCAGTCCCTAGTTGTTCATATTCATGAGTAGAACACCCTGTAAAAATTTGGAGATTGAAAATAAAATCAGCCAGCCAGTATATAGCGTGATGTGTCGCCGTGTGATGCCCTCGCTAATAAACACCGTGAAGGCGATTTCCGGGGCTTCTGGCAGAGCACTGCCAAAATCAACGTCCGACCTGGACTTCCTGCGAGCGTCGGCGGGGTGAGTGAGCCTGAGGGCACTGCTGATCTTTTTAAAAAGCAATTTGCTGTTAAATCGCCGCGTAGTCCAGACAGTGAGGTGCTCAATGCTGACAGGAGTGGTCATGCTGTCGGAACGAGATTTAGTGCGAAAGAGGTAGGTGAGGTAATAAGGCACATGACTCGAGGAAAATCGCCGGGTCACGATGGCCTCAGTATTGAGCACTTTCTGCATGCTGGACCTCACATCTCGCGAGTATTAGCAATGTTTTACTCCCTGTGTGTGAGCCACAGCTATTTGCCGGATGATTTTATGAAAACCGTGGTAGTGCCGGTAGTTAAAAATAAGACGGGTGACTTAGCTGATACCAGTAACTACAGGCCTATCTCTCTCGCTACCACAGCGGCTAAAGTTTTTGATGGTCTGCTTAATGTACAGCTGAACAATTACGTAACTCTCCATGACAACCAGTTCGGGTTTCGTCCGCAGCTATCAACGGAGAGCGCGATACTGTGCCTTAAGCATACCGTCAACTATTATACGAAGAGAAACACGCCGGTATACGCATGCTTCCTGGACCTCTCCAAGGCTTTCGATTTAGTCCAATACGATGTCCTGTGGAGCAAGTTAGACCAGATTAACTTACCGAATGAATTTACCAGCCTACTTCGGTTCTGGTATGGGCATCAAAAGAATTGCGTGAGATGGAAGGGGGTGATGTCGGAGCAATATCAACTTGAATGTGGTGTCAGGCAGGGTGGGTTGACATCTCCTACGTTATTCAACGTGTACATGAATGACCTGATCGTCGCGCTCAGCAACTGCCATGTCGGCTGCCATATTGATGGAGTGTCTGTGAATAATCTCAGTTATGCGGACGACATGGTGTTGCTGAGTGCGTCGGTGTGTGGCCTGAGGAGGTTGTTAAAAATATGTGAAGACTATGCTCGTGATCATGGTTTGCGATATAACGTGGCAAAAAGCCAGTTCATGGTTTTTGGACTTGGTGCAGTAAGTCCCCAGAATGTTCCGTCTGTTAGACTGAATGGGACACCTCTAGAGATGGTGAAAAAATTTAAATACTTGGGGCATATTCTTACGCCTGACCTGAGTGATAATGAGGATATTGAGAGAGAGCGGAGGTCGCTCTAAATACGAGCCAACATGATAGCCCGCAGGTTTGCTGGGTGTTCAAGGGGCGTAAAAGTCGCGCTATTTAGAGCATATTGTACATCCCTTTACACCTGCAGCCTGTGGGCTCGTTATACAAAGAAGTGCTATAGCGACCTCCGCGTTCTCTACAATAATGCGTTTAGGATTGGGGTGGGGCTGCCTCGGTTCTGCAGCGCCTCGGGTATGTTCGCGGAGGAGCGCACCGCCTGTTTTCACGCGACTATGCGCAGGCGGAGCATCTCTCTGGTGCGCAGAGTACGGGCCAGCTCCAGCGCAGTCCTGGCGATGATTGCTGATAGGCTGGATTGCCCCTACATGCTGCATTGTTGCAGCAGGCATGTTCCGGCAAAGCCGTTTATCAGGCGTTATTAATTTTATTAATTTCAGTGTGTGTCCGTGTATGTATCTATAGTATCGCAATGTTATAATTACAATTTTAATTTTTAATTTTTATGCTAGAATTTTTGACATTTATTATGAATTTATTTTTATTTTATTTTTATTTTTATTATTATTTTTTCATTATTTTATTCTATTATATGAATGCTTTGAAAATTGTAAATTGTCTATGGGCCTTGTTAAACGAAATAAATGAATTTTATTTTTTTTATTTTATTATATCATCATCTTCCTGTCCTGGTCCCATTTTATTTTAGGTTGGCGCAACACGTTTTCTTCTTCCATTCTTCCCTGTTAGACGTCATGGCATCATGTACTCATTTGTCATTCATATCATTCCTCACACCATCCATCCATCTTTTCTTTGGCCTTCCTCTCCCTCTCCATCCATCTACATTCATCACTCTTTTCGTGACATGCATTTCATCCCTCCTCATTATGAGTACATGTCCATACCAAGACAAACGACTTCCTTTCAATTTTTCTGTAACATGCGCCACATTTAAACTTCCTCTAATATCCTCATTCCTCACTTTATCCACTCTTGTCACTCCACACATCCATCTCAACATTCTCATCTCCGCTGTATGCAATCGTTTTTCATCCATCTTTTTCACAGACCAGCTTTCTGATCCATTCATTGTGTACAAAAAGCCTTAAATAATTCTATTCAACAAACACACCTAGGTTCTGTGAGACGATTCAGCAAGAAGCAGCTCTAAAATATTTTCACACTGCAACTTAATACGTGCGCGAGTAAGAAGCTTAAAAGCAGCTTCTTAGCTCAACAGAGTGAGTTTTTAATTTTAAAGTATTAACGCTCTCCATAAAACTTGAGACGAGCTCATGTTTATTGTTTACGGAGTCTGCTTACATAGAATAGAATAGAATACTCTTTATTATATACACCATATAGATTACATATTATATAAAAATAGAAATTTTACAAAGGGTGACACAATGGGCGGTCTTATCGCTAAGAGCGATCTTTTAAAGACAACCTTTGGATGGATTGAAAAGGGAAGAAAAGACAAATATTGTAGGTAGTCTGTGGTGTACTATTTACACGATAAAATAAATACATACATAAAGTATATTATACCAATACCCATTTGGAATCTCTCAAAGCCCGTGAAGAGTCTGCGATCACCTGCAGTCTTTACGATGAGTTGGTTGGTAGCGGGTCCGGACCCACATGTGTTGAGCCAATTGTAACAATAGACTTAACTAATGATACTATCAATAAAACCGAATTGTTTACTAGTCATAATAAGATAAAAAAATATATTAAAATTAATAGATTAATTAAAAAAACTCAAAAATCATTAAAATGCCAAAAAGTTAACAAATCAAATATAAAACTGAGGCAAAAAAATTTAAATTTAATACAAGAATTAAAGAACTGTAATAGAGAATTAGAATTATGTAATACTAGGTATGACAATGACACTCAGCACCTGCAGGATGAGTTGTTTGTTAGGGAATATGCTCTGAAGGACATCTTCAGTAAATATGAGGCTTCTCAACAAGACCTGAGTAAGCGCATGGAAGAGGCTAATGAGTTGGCAGACCTGGTCAAGTACAATGCGGAGAGGTATGAGTCTCTGACTAATAACCTCTCTTTTAGCTGTACCTGCTCCCGGGAACCCCAGCCTCAAGTTATTCCACCCACACCCTCAGTAGCTCAGTCAGTAGGCAGCTGTATTAATAATGATAGCAATAGTATGAACACTACTTATGTATTTTCTGACAAATTTGGTCAAGGTTTTGGTAGTATATTTAATCAGTGTTCGCCACAATATGTAATTAATCGTTGTTTACCCGGTGCCAGTATTAGCCAATTAATTAGTAATATTAGATTGACAAAAATAAATCCCAATTCAACTGTTATATTATTATATGGGGATAGTTTAACTGTACGAAAAAAGGACATAATTGAATCTGTCCAGTTGATGTTACATCTCAATGAGTCCAATAATTGTAAATTTATTTTTTGTGCCTTGCCGTATTCTCATTATTTGTCTGATGAGCAAAATAGGCACATTTATAATTTAAATATGTTAATTTATAATAGGACATGTCATCACAGTGATGCTATTTTATATTTTGATTGTAATCAATTCATTACTGATTACAAACTGACAAATTATACTATGTATTTGCCACCTAGTTGTAGGAGACAAATTGCTAATCTTTTAGCATACAACATACACAGTGACACCGGTACCTGTAGGGTACCTTCGATTACTGTTAGTAGTGGTACTAACACTACTTTTGATACACCTTGTAGTTTAAACTATTAGGTGCGACAACGGGTCAGCCACATATGTTGAATGTTGTACATCAAAATATGCAGGGTCTGTCCGGCAAAGAGCTAGAGTTAAGTTTATTTATGGAGAACTATGATGTTCAGGTGTTATGTTTGACTGAACACTGGTTGAAAGAACATGAAGTAGTGTTTATCAATGATGATAACTTTACCGTACAGAGTGCATTTGTGAGAAAAAGTGCTATTCGCGGTGGCTCTTTAGTTCTTGTTTCAAACAAGTTGAAATGTAAGCAACGTTTAGATTTAGTTAATCTTTCAATCGAGCGCACTATAGAGTTGTCTTGTGTTGAACTTGAGCGATACATTATAATTTGCGTTTATCGACCCCCCTCTGGGGATTTTATTAGTTTTGAATCGGTAATGGAGGATTCTCTCAATAGGTTGAAATCAAGTAACAAAAGTATTATTTTATGCGGAGATTTCAATATTAATATTTTAGATGTTACTCCATTAAGTATTAGACTCCTCAATTTGTTTAAGTCTTATAATTTAATTAACTTGTTTTTTGAACCTACTAGAATCACGGCATCTTCGTCAACCTGTCTTGATAATATATTTAGTGTTTTTGATGCCAAAAACAAATTAGTCTTAACTGACTTAACGTCCGACCACTGTGGTTTATTAGCTAGCTTCCCCATGCCATTACATAAACAGTCGCGTAAAATTGAATGCAGGCCTTATACAGCTGCCCGTTGCAAAATGTTTAAAAATAATATAGCTCATAGAATTACACCATCTATAGTAGAACACGAGAATCCTAATGAAATTTATGGTGCCCTTTTTGATGTTGTGCAAAAAGAGTACCAATCTACTTTCAAGACAAAAACTATTAATATTAATGGATCCTCCGTTGGCTTTAACCAATGGGCTACTCCGGGTATTTATAAAAGTAGAGCGAGACTATACGAGTTATATGGTTTGAAAAAATACAGGTTTGACACTCCTTTCCTAGAGTATGTCAAAAATTATTCAAAATTATTTAAAAAGATTAGTGCTTTTGCTAAATCGAAATTTTTAAGCGATGCTATTAAAAATTCTAATAATAAAGTAAAAACGACTTGGAAAATTATTAACAATGAAACTGGTAAATCGGTTAAACAAGAAAAACTACTTGAGATTATGGTAGATAATAAATTAGTTAATAAAGCCGCTGACGTAGCTGAAGCTTTTAATGAGTTTTTTGCCAACATACCTATAACTACGACTCGCTCCTTAAATTCGTCCCCGTCTAAAGCTGAAACCCTTTTGCATAGTAGTGTACCTAAATGTATTCGTTTATTTAGTTTCGAACATGTAACCCCACATGATGTAGTTAATGTTTTTAACCTACTAAAGTCTAAAAACACCGGTGACTACTGGGGCATCTCCATTAAACTTTTAAGTAATATAATAGACATCGTAGCCCCCTATCTAGCTGTTACTTTTAATAAATGTGTTGATTTAGGAATTTTTCCTGACCTCATGAAGACTAGTAAAGTCATACCTTTATTTAAATCAGGTAATAAAAACGACGTTGGTAATTTTAGACCTATTTCCATTTTACCTGCATTTAGCAAAATATTTGAAAAATTAATACTCAAGCAGTTGCTAAGACATTTTAATTTAAATAGCCTCCTTCATAATGAACAGTATGGCTTTACAAAAGGTCGTTCGACTACAGATGCGGGTGTTGCTTTGCTGAAACACATATTTAACGCATGGGAGAGCTCGCAAAATGCTATCGGAGTTTTCTGTGATCTTTCCAAAGCCTTTGATTGCGTGCACCATGACACGCTTTTGCGTAAACTAAGTCATTACGGTGTCCAAAACGAAGCTCTCAACGTAATAAATTGTTATTTACATAATAGGTTCCAATGTGTAGATGTTAATGGTGTGAAATCTTCCGCGCTACCAGTTCAGTTAGGTGTACCGCAAGGCTCAATACTGGGTCCATTCTTGTTCTTAGTGTATATTAATGATTTACCATTCCATTTAAAGGGAATCTGTGACGTTGTACTGTTTGCTGATGATACATCTCTTATTTTTAAAGTAGATAGGAATAGACAAGATTTTGACGACGTAAACAGTGCACTCTCAATAGTTACGGATTGGTTTACGTCAAATAACCTAGTTCTCAATGCCAAGAAAACGAAATGTGTAAAGTTCGCCTTACCGAATGTTAGAAATCTAGGACCCAACATCGTCTTAGATAAAGACGCGCTTGAAACTGTGAGTTCGGCAGTTTTTCTGGGAATAACAGTAGATGCCAAACTTCAGTGGGGACCACATATATCGAGCCTAGCAGGAAGGCTCAGTTCGGCTGCCTACGCCGTCAGGAAAGTAAGACAGTACACTGACGTTGATACAGCTCGTTTAGTATATTTTAGTTATTTTCACAGCGTTATGTCCTACGGTATTCTGCTGTGGGGCAAAGCAGCTGATATACAAAATATATTTGTCCTTCAAAAACGAGCTGTTCGAGCAATTTACCAGCTAGGCGCTAGAGTTTCTCTAAGAGATTTTTTTAAAGATATTGGTATTCTCACGGTTGCATCACAATTCATCCTTGCCAACATCTTATATATTAGGCAAAATATACACTTGTATACTAAAAACAGTGATATTCACAATGTTAACACCAGAAATAAGGACAAACTACGTGCTCCCTTTCACCGGCTTCATAAGGTTCATAACTCATTTGTTGGTCTTGGTATAGCCTTTTATAACAAGCTACCCTCTTCTTTGCTAGATTTGCCTTTTAATGCATTTAAAGCTCAAGTAAAATCTAACCTTTGTTCAAAGGCATACTATTCTATCAACGACTACTTAAACGATAAGAATAGTTGGTCGCCCTGATTAACTCAAGACAATGTTTATGTTCTTTCTCCAGAATTAATTTACAAAGAATTACTGATAGGTTATATGAGCTCATTATACAATTGTTTTTTTATTGGGCTGTATAAGTCAAATCAGTTTAATTTAATTTTAATTTTATTATTGACATAATCAACCCATTGCAATGTTTTCTAATGAGTTGATTGCAATATGTGGTTAGCTAGTGACCTCGACAATTGATCATATTATTCTTACCTGAACAACCGGCAGCAAGTTCGTCATGCTCCCTTAGATGTCACTGCTTGCGGTAGCGTCGGGGGTCGGGTTGTCTCCTTCCCTCAAATATGGCGAGGGGGGTAATGGCTGACCTTTGCGTTATGCTCGTGAACGGGTGCTGCTTGTGGTGACTGGTCGTCTTGCTGACCATGGTTTTATCATTGTTATCATTATTAATAACTTGTTTATTTAGTTTCCTTATGGTCCTAGTTTATCATTTATGACTTCAAGCGACAGCTATGTAAACTGAATCCAGCATTGCATAAATATGTTAGCGGTCACGCCCTTTATACCTGGAGGCTTTTATTTAATTTCCATTTATTAATTTTTGCTTGAGTACGTATAGTTTTTTATTGTATTTCTTGGTATATTGGCGTTGCTAGCTGACATATGGCAAATCATTTAATTTAGCGTTCTGTGTCTTGTAATGTTAATTGCTTTGCATACCTTGTATTGTATTCAGTCAATTATATTTTCTAACTGAACAGACAGCTGTGCTGCTGGGGAGTTTGTTGCGCCACTTCTTCTTCCCAGCGAAAGCACTAGGAAGTGGTGAAGGGCGGGCGTTTTGGGGGACTGTCTTTTGTAATTTTGACGTTCGAAAAGTGCTGATTCTCAGCCTAGTTTGAATAAATGACTTTTGATTTGATTTGATTTGATTCAATCTAAGTAAATATATACTAGACATGAAACAGGAGTAAAGAAAATATAATGGTGCTGTTTAAGGAGAGAGGAAGTGATTTTTTATCATAATTTTAAAAGTGGACAAAGATTGAGCACGCCTTACCGACACTTACATTTTAGCTGTCTGGGACTGGGTTGTAAGCAGAAAGTAGGTACATAGGCTCTTCATCACCATCCTTAACCTTTTTTCCTAAGGCATCCAGCTTTTCATTGGTCTTCCCCAATTCTCGATTCTTATATATAATATACACATGAGTGCGATATTGAAAAAAAAAAAACCTTGAGAAAAAATGTTAGTAGATAGGTACGAGGAAATATTTACCTAGAGAAATATAAAACAAAACATACACTACCTACACTTAAAGGTTTTTATTTTGTACGAACATTCTGCTATTCGTTAATATCACAGACATAGTTATTTTAGCTTCACGCTACCCCTACAAGGGGGCTTACAGAAACACAGACCCGTTTCTTACAGTTGTTCTATTCTACTCTTAAGTAGTTACAATATTTTATAACAGCGCCACCTCTTGGAATCAAAAACATTTACTTGAAGCAGGCGTACTTTTATAAAAGTTTGGAGGAACGTCGCTAGAGTGCCTTCCTTTCGAGATGTCGACAATTTCTTAATGTTCGAGGCACGTTCGAGGGCTTTACTAAATTAATTAAGTGAATCATTAAGAAGACAAACATATAGATTTATTATGTTTATCTTCTCTAAATAATAATTTCTTCGTAAATAAATATTTACTTATGGTATAAAACGTTTTTTTGCTTAGTATTTTAAATAGTTTAGGGTTAAAAATAAAAGGGAAATAATTCAAATTAACAGTAAGTAGCTACGGGTAGGTATAAAAATCGTTCATGAAAGAGATACAACGGCATAAGATCATCTCATCTCCTCATCAGTTAGTGAAACCTTGATGAGTGGCTTGATATTAGTATCTTTTACACATACCTATAATTTTATTATATATTTCTTTTTTTTGTGATAATTTTATTAAGTATTTCTGTCTCTGTAATGAACGGACGATATGTAAAGGTTCTTTTACACATCTTCTCGGCTAAAAGGTAGGATACCGATATATTAAGAGAGATACTGGCGCCGATTCTCTTCTTCACAAACTAAACAAAATTTAAGTTCAGTGCATCTTTTTCTTTCTATTTCATTAAGAAAAGGACAGAAGATAAATATTAGTTTAGTCCTGTCAAATTAGTCAGCGACTGACGTAAATTGACGTATTTTTGGAAGCCAATTTTTTAATCACGTCTAAACATGTCTATGGAATATCTTAATTTGACAGGACTGAACTAATATTTACCTTCTGTCCTTTCTTTTCTGATAAAATACGATTATATTATGCACTTAAAGGGATGCTTTTAATCAACGTACAACCTGACAACTGACCGGCAAATTGCAAAAAAACGTAATCAAATTTGATTTTAGCGCATCCCCAGGGCTTTGTTTCTCGCACGAAAATTATCGCAAAATGAATGAATGATTTAAGTATCAACAGCCAATTGTAGCAGTTGCGCGCGGCTTGATAATGTCACATTAATTTTGCGATTGTATTCGTTCCAGAAACTGGACCAAAGCCATTGAATTAACATGACATGAGATTTGCAAAATAGAGCCTCGTATTCACTTGGCGACATTCTGATTCGGTAACTGTCGCCCGCAACATCACGTGATGTTGCTGGCGACTGTGGTTTTTTTGTCGCCTAGTGGGCACAAGGCTTTAATGAACTATCTCCATGGTAATTAAGTATACTCCTTAAAATAATTAATGTAAACATACACTATAGGGCCAACATTGTATCGATTTCGATACTTTTTCGCTTTTTTGTACCTACTTACTTAAATACAGTTACACGCACGTCTACGGGAACAACTTGACTTTGAGAGTGCCTTTACATCGAATCGCAGTAAGGGTTGTTTTCGTAGTTCAAGTGTTTCCACTGACGAGTGTTCAAACACTCGTCAGTGGAAACACTTGAACTACCTACCTACGATATAAATAACGGTAAAAGAAATCAAAGGGTATAAAAATGACACTCAGTTGTGAGCGTGGTTATTAACGCTTGCTCCTTTTACTGTAATAAGTCGATGTTTCGGGCTAGTTTGGGACTTTAGGACGGTAATAACCTTTTAAGTAACTATTTACGAGTACAAAATAGCAATATTTTCGTCACCGAACCAAAATCAGCACTAGTATAAATAAATTCTAATACTTCTTCGTAAATTATAACTCAGTTTTGATGCCACACAGTGGGTAGAACTCATTTTCTGGCAATAGGAAGTCCTTGGTCAACTCCTTGAACTTGTTGAAGCCACAGTAACTGGGACTGTCGCAGCCCTTGATCCTCAGGAATTTGGCGGAAGACTCGCCTGCTTTTGGGAGGTATACCGGCTGAAAAGAAAGGAAGAAATGTTATATTATATGCTAGTAAAAGACCAAAGGGCCTGTGGATCGAATTTCATTGCTAATTTCTCTGGGTATCTGCAATATAAAACGGGTTTCAGATGCGAAGCTGAATTTAGAGGAATTGTTGGAATCTTTCCCAGTAATTTTACCGTCACCTAAACTCTCATGGATCCAGAACACAGAAGATATTTGGCCGCCGAAGAACATAGACATTCTGTTCTACTGCTGATTTTATTTTTGTAAAAATAAACTTTTAGTTTTCTGACATACCAAGCCACGGTCTTTCTCTAAAACCGAAAGGCGAAACGCACCAAATGATGGACTTTTATGAGCGAAACATTGTTTTACGACGAAGAAAAAATAAACACGTTTTCTACTAGATTTAAATCGCCCAATTTTAGACGTTTCACTCTTAGTTTCGTCATTACGAGTGAGTAATCGTAGCTCCTGTTTGAAAATAGGCTTTCACCATGTCAATAGGTAACAAACTGATGTTATAGACTCACCAGCACACTGTAAGCCCCCGTACTCCTGGACCTGTACATCTCCAACGCGAACACAGACCCATACTCAGGAATAGCCCCGTCATTCTTAACGCTGGCCACGTCCATCAAGGCTCCAATGTTGAAGTCGTGGGCAGAGAACAGGCGAAGTCGCTGAGACACCGGCTTCCCGGCGATGAAGTCGTTGCCAGCTTGGATGAACTGGTTTAATAAGACACCTGGGGAAGGAAGAAAGAAATAATGTTGAGAGACAGATAATGGATGGAATGGTTATAGCTTTCAAAATGGCGCTTGAATATGAAATCTTAAGTGAAGCTATCAAAATGGAAACGGATGATCATTTTTCGAGGAGTTAGCAAAACAGGGATAACAAGAGAAAATAAAACAACTGCAGTTCTATTCTGTAAAAGTCTCACCGTGAGAACTTAGGTGAAGTGAGCGGGAAGTGAGCTTCTGTCATTCCCTAATGCTAGGGATTAACACTATTAAGTGCTCGCTTCACTTATGATTTCACGGTGAGATTTTTACAGAATTGACCAGCTGGTGATACTTAACACTTCAGGCAAAAATAGATTTTAGAAGGACTGCCTTATTTTTTTTTTGCATTTCTTAAATGGTTTTGAGAGAGAGCATAATCATAATCTGTTATAATCTACAATGTTCCCACTGCTGGGACACAGACCTCCTCTCAGTGAAAGGGAGTGGGCTGTAATCCAACACGCAGCTCCAGTGCGGATTAGTAGATGTCACATGTCTTCGAAATTTTGGTTCTAGGACATTACGGTTTCCTCCCGATGTTTTCCTTCACCGTTTTGAGAGCAGTTTGGTGATGAAATAGTTTACACAAAGTAAAGCGCCTGTCTGGGTTCGAACCTACGACCTCTCGTAAGTCGGGGCCGTTCCCACTGGGCCGCCACTGCGTATTCATTTATTACAGAGAAAATCAAGAATTATAATCATGCCGAAAAAGTATCATTTATAACTTACCACCACCAATCTTCTTCATCTCGTCATTTCTGAAGTACAGCCTGTAAGCGAGTCTACCAGCTTCATTCAGCCTAGGCAGTAACGGTGTAGCCCAGTCTGGAATACTTAGACCTAACCCGATCTGCAACGAAAAAGAGTTCTTGAATCACCATTCTCTTGTCCTTGTCCCAGTTCATTTGAGGTCGGCAAGCTCTTGAATGTTGGCCACATTGATTACTTAAATACGTATATCTATGTACTAATAATAAAGCTGAAGAGTTTGTTTGTGTGAAGGCGCTAATCTCCGACCTACCAGTCGGATTTGAAAAATGATTTATGCATTTGATAGCCCAATTGTTCAGGTTACATCACGCTACGACATTTAGGGGCCGAGCTAAAAGAAAAATAGTCAGAAAGAATGGTAAGCGAAAATGAAGTAATAGCGCAGGCGACGAAGGGATGCGACACGGTGGCTCGGGGGGCCAAAATTTTACGTAGACGAATTCGCAGGCAGAAGCAGGCACTACCATAATCATACTAGTCTGTTTATCTGTTAGTCTATGTTAAGTTTTCACGCCATAGCACTGATCTGACATAGAATGTGACAGATAGGTAGCCTGGGACCTGGAGAAGCACATAGACTTCTTTCATCCTGGATATTTGTTTAACAAAATACGCGCCGACGAACGACGGGCGTTAGTTAGTGTCTGAATATTTTTCGATAAGTTCAAGTGAGGTTGCGCATGCGCATGACTTTTCATTATTATTGACTTAGTATGGCATTCGGCTTTTGTTTGTTAATGGTGATTATTGCAGCTGTGTAAATGTCAAAATTATTTTGCGCATGTTCCGTAAGTGTAGGTACGGCAACATTGTAATTGGACATTAAATATTTGGTCGTAAACTGATGGTCAAAGTCATGTTACTCGTTATGTGGCGACCTGTCATTGCATTGTGTAAAAACTCTTGACGGACCAAACTTCATGCCAATGTTTTTACAAAGAATACAGTGCGGCCGATGAGAGAATGCGTTCTTGACACCCGTCAGTTTCATACAAACGAATAATTTATCAATTTGATTTTAGCTACAAGAATAGTCGCAGGTGTCAGGAACGCATTCTCTCGACGGTCGAACTGTAATCCAAATGTTGATAGCGACACTATTGCCGAAATACTGTTTTTAGAATTCTCTTTTGAAGGTTATGGATGCTGGTAAAATTACGTTTTCTAATTTGTTTCACCAACAACCTGACTATTGGCGAGGCAAATTTAAAAATTGCAACAATGTGTCATTACAACTGTGCAACCATTTCACCTGTTAAGATATTGAACTGGGCAAGGGGTCTACTCTCCAAGTGCGTCAATGAAGATACGGGCCGTCCAAAAGTAGTTGATCCGTCAAAACAAGTGTCAAATTCAATTTTTCTGACGGGAAAAAACACGTCATGAGTAGGGACAACTGTTCTCATTCATTCTTGTTTCGGACCCCGAGCTAATCTTATGTCCGTAAGTAATACAGAGTAGCAAACGCCCGTAACTTCGGCCGGACTTCGTGCAAAGGGAGTAGACCCTCTGACGCGGGGATCGAACCCAAGACTACGCGGTCAGTATTCGAGGCCCCTTGATTAAAGAAACAGCGAGTCAATGTTTCGTGTAACTGAATGGCAATGATTAAAAGAAAATCCACCAACCCGCACTGGTCCCGCGTGGTGGATTATGGCCCGCTCCCTTTCACAGAGAGGAGGACTGCAGTGGGATCATTATAAGCTGATAATCTATGCTATAAACTATTATGATTAAAACCATGAAACCTACCGTACTTCCGTACAAGTCGTACAGCGCTTCAAACATCAAAGGGTTCTCGGTGAAGTCCACACCAGTCTTGTTCTTCAACAGAGGAATGAGGTCCAGATATGGAGCGAACTCTTCGTTCAAAGAACACCTCTTGGCGTCAGCCATTAAGGTCATGAAGCGTCGGCAGTTGGAGTAGTAACGGAGCTGGAAAAAAAAAATAATTGTTTGAATGATAGTTTTTAAAAGATATAAACATTACATAATATTAGGCTTTGTTTCCCCAAAGGGTTTAGGCAGAGATTTACCCATATTAAACCCACATTTCACCAGTTATATTAATGTCCCATGTTATAGGGGGCGAGCCTATGACCACCATAGAGCACAAATTCCAGACTTGGGGCTGCTAGTGAGAAATTCCAGATAGAAACCTGGGAATCGAACCCAGGACCTCACGCTTAGTAGCGCTTGCGACCACTAAACCAACGAGGAAGTCAAAAATAAAAGTTATCTCTATGCTTGAGTACGAGGCTTTTGACGACGTGCGTTTTGTTTGTGCAGAATAAAAAAATGTTCTTTCTTTCTCTAGGTTAAAATAACAGGTCTTAAAGTAAAAGATTATTTATTTTATTATTTATTACACAGTAAAATACATAAGGATATGATATAATCATAATTTGAGTACAAAGGTTCATCATCAAATGCTTAGCCTTTTCCCAACTATTTTGGGGTCGGCTTCCAGTCTAACCGGATGCAGCTGAATACCAGTATTTTACATGGAGCGACTGCCTATCTGACCTCCACAACCCAGCTACTGGGTAATACGATACCCCAAGGTAAGACTGGTTGTCAGACTTTCGGGATTCTTCACCTTAACGAATGTTAAAGATCCACGAATGACAGCCGGGACCAACGTCTTAATGTGCTTTCTGAGGCAGGCGGGTCTTGGTGTGTAAAGATGGTCACCCATCAAGGGACAACCGCGGCAAGCGTAGCTTAACCTGATTGATCGAACGGGCTCTTTTATTTAATATAACCTTGTAATTGGAGTCGTGTCAATGCTCGTTACTTCTTATTTTATGAGGAGGAAAATAATCAGTAAACGTGACAAATGTTATTTTTACAGTTTAATGTTTACATATGTAGATTAATGTTTGAGTTGTAAACTTTCCATTATATTTGTATACAAGCTCTGTAAACATATGTTTTTATCAAATAAATCTATCTAATCTCTGTTCTCTACCTTCATAAACAACTTCCTTTATGAGACTGTTGTACGGTCAGGGTAACCACTTCTTTATGAAATTGACGCACTACGTCAATTTGTTGTATTATAGCCATTTCATGCAATTGTCAAAGAATGGCAGTTGTGATTTGAATATAATAATAATAATAATTTTGTCTTTGACATAACTCGGGTCCCTGGGGACGCGGACGTTTGGAAGGCGTACCAGGGGCTGAAGACAACTCGCAGAGGCCCCTTAGAAAATTTTAAATGACGAGGAGGCACCAACCGACGATTGTCCCTGTATGGACTATGCATGTGCATCCAAGGGCAAGCCCCGGTTCGTGTAGGACTATTGCAGGATCTGGAGAAATAAAAAGTTGGACTATGGGTTTGAGTGGCTATAGACCGGTTACCTAGAACTATGGAAGAACTGTGGCCCCTGTCTGATCAATGTTTTATATATACACGGATAAAATGGCAGGGGTTGACTTACACGCTCAATAATGGGCCTGCGGAAACCGTCGCTAGCACATAGTGACGTGGCGACAAGGGGGCAACATGTCCTGAGGTGCTTGAGGAATGGAGAGGTATTCTACGGCTTTCAGAACAATCCCAAAGCGGGAAGATAGTCAAGATCCCTACGAGCACTTACTGGAATTCTTCCTTCCCCCGAGCACGTTTGCTCTTGCGAATCTCCACTCAAGCCGGCCAATAAAGGCAAGAAAGAGGTGGGAGCTCTGTTCCTCGTCATTGTTGTTGAATATAATAATAATTATTATTGCTTCTGCCTGCGGTTTCACACGCGTGGATGTCAAAGATTATCCCACGGGGACAAACTGCCGGGACAAAACATAGCCTATATCCTTACCTATGATGCCATCTATCTCCGTGCCAAGTTTTATCAAAATCTTAATACAGACAAAGTTATTTTTGAATTTACAATATTAGTACGGATTAATAATGGACAAATTCATGTTGTTAGCCAATTTGATAACCTATTAATATCCCTGAAGAGTCAGTCAAAATATTAATATTTGTATTTGTTTACCAGTACTATAAACAAAGCATAAACAGCCTATAATGTTCCCACTGCGGGGACACAGGCCTCCTCTCTGTGAGAGAGTGGGCCGTAATCCACCACGCGGGCCCAGTGCGCGAACCCACAACTTACACCTCTTAAGTCAGGGCCGTTATCACTTTTTTTTTTTTTTTTTTTTTTTTTTTTTGTTTCGGGGTGGAAAATCCTCATGGATGTCCGCCGCCCTGGGGCGGGCGGCGGGGTCTGTCAGACTCTTACTGACTAAAAACCACCCCGGTGTTCCCTCTCTCACCTATGCCGGGGGTCGCGGGAACGAACGATACTTCCGCAACCCCCGGCTGGTGCTGGCCCGCTCCTGCGGGCCTCTCCTCGTGTCAGGGGGGGGAGTGAGGTGTTAGACTCCCCCCGCGACGTCTAAGAGGGGCGCGCGTGGAACACTACGCGCCGCCGCCTCGGGTCCAGATGTGTGGGGGGCGACGGACGTCCCCAAGTCCGTCGCCCCTGGACCCATTTAGGGGGGCTGGAAGAGGGCGTTATCCGCCCTCCGCCGACGCCCGGTGCGCCTGCTGCGGGCGGGGTGAGGGGACGAGATCTCCCTCTCCCTTTCCGCAGCCTCCTTCTGCGAGACGACTGTTTCGCAGAAGGAAACCACCGCGTCCCAGGACTCCTCGCTGCCGACCATAGACTCGACCACGGCCGGCAGCGATAGGTCACTGCCTACTCCTGAGATGAGGGCACGGCGTGGCTCCTCCCAAGCGGCACACTCTGCCAGCGTATGCCACGCCGTGTCCTCCCGACAGTCGACGCAGTAGGGCCGTTATCACTGGGCCAACACTGCTCCTATGTCATAATAGTTTTTGTCAAATAAATCGTAATCGTTCGTTCGTTCGTAATCGTTCGTTCGTAATCGTTCGTTCGTCGTTCGTTCGTGTTCGTTCGTTCGTTCGTTTCGTGTTCGTTCGTATCGTTCGTTCGTTCGTGTTCGTTCGTTCGTTTCGTTCGTTCGTTCGTACGTTCGTAATTGTTTTCGTAGATCTAAGAGAGTCGTTACGGGTAGTCAGAAGCCCGAAAGTCTGACAACCAGTCTTTCCTAGGGGTATCGTATTGCCCAGTAACTGGGTTGTGGAGGTCAGATAGGCAGTCGCTCCATGTAAAATACTGGTATTCAGCTGCATCCGGCTAGACAGGAAGCCGACCCCAACATAGTTGGGAAAAGGCTGGGCAGATGATGATGAAATCTGTCTAATCTCTCTACCTTCATAGATGACTTCCTACTTACAAATTGTTGTACATTTCAGGAAATACTAAAACAAATATTTGTTGTACAGAAAGAGAAGAGTACAACAAAGGTAGAATGAAACGGAATATTCCAGGAACAAACCGTTAGATTAAATTCCGAGTTAACTTTGTGAAAGTAGGCGACCTTTGTGCGGCTGCTATAAATCTGAGTTAACCTAATTGAATCTTAGAGCTACTATCGCACAAAAGGAAAGAATACTTCCATAGCTGATATGGGGTTCGAACATTTTTCTATGGAAGTTGTCATTTCCACCCACGGCCATTTTGATTTTTTTGCAAAGTTTCGGCGCACAATAAAAGTATGTAGTAGGTGCAAGGTGATACAAGGTGTAACTTAAATAACGTACAACCTCTTAAAGGGTCATTGTACTCATCATTATGAACAACTTTTACTATGGGACCAAACCTGAAATCGCGAAAAAAAATCAGCTGTTTCCTACATTTATATTCGCATAACTCGTCAAAAATGAAAAAGGAGTTGAAACTCCTTTCTTGTGATATTTTAATTGCTGTCATTTCCTTTGTAATACTCGTATATTTCGGAGTGCAGTGTAGCTCTTGGTAAAGGCCTCCTAACGATTCCATTGCTTCATATCTTTTGCAACTCTTCTCCGGTTTCGACCTGCTATGAGATTGAGGTCGTACTGCCATCTTTTACGTTATCGAACTCTATACTGATATAGAAGTCAACAACGTTAAAAAACTTAACTGAAGATAATCAAATCAGTTCCAAATTCTTATTAAAATATTATATTATTCATTCAGATGCCTACTGATTAATATCAAGACGTTCTTATCAGAGGCTAACGTTAGTTAAAGCTGTAATTATTATGTAACAGTGAACTTGAACTTTGTTTAATAACTATTGAGATACTGTAGTTATCTTTGTTTTTGATATAAATGAGACGTAACTACTTACAGATTTTGTGGTGATTCTTATAAGTAAATTATTTCTTGTCGAAAAATGGCTAATTAGTTGCGAAGTATCTACAACATGTATAAACCCATTAAATGCATAATTATTTGGGGTTACTTTCATAACATTGTGTAACAAAGGGCTCGTGGCCAAACATTAACAGCCGCACGAGTCAATCGAAGGTCTTTTAATGAAAGAGCGATTGTAGTTTTGAGTAGACCTGCCCGACCAGACGGTATGCATGCATCAGTCATCGTCTAGCTCAACTCTATTTTAGAGAGCGCATTACGCTCGCTAAAATACACCGTTGAGCCATATGGCTCAACGCCATATGGCTCAACGGTGTATATGGGGGTAATGTCTTCGGATGAAGCTATCATCATACAATTATAATCGAACTTCACGTACAGGTATGTTCGTTTCATCACAAATTCTTCTCACAGAATCGTATTTCTAAAAACAAAACAGCATCTACTATTCTTCTACACAGCCATATTTGATTTTTAAAAAACAAAGGAACATCTACTCACATAATCCTCAGACAAGGGCACAGCCTTGTAAGGAACAGGCTGCCAGACTTTGCCCAGACCTTCATCCCACTGCTGTTCCGGCTCTGGGGGGTAGACAGCAGCCATGGCCACCTGGATGGTCATCTTGGTCCGCTCCTTTTCAGTACTCCTGATGGATACCTCATTTTGAAGGTAGAGGTTGGAGATCATCTTGTGACCCTGGGAGCCGTATCGCTGGCGGTAGAACTTTCCGATCTGGTAGGCTCTCCGTTTTCCAACCTGAAATAAGGAGTATTTTTAATTTAATTAGAAGCACGATGAGTCTTAAATGATAAATGATTTTATTTCTGTAAGTAGGTTTTAACAAACACTTTTACACGTCAAGCATGTTTTTAAAAACTAGATCAGGTCGGTATTTCCTCTCTGACTACCTGAGAAGAAAGGCCGAAAAAACTCAGCTTGAAAACTATGGAGTAATCAAGAGGGTGTCCTAAATCCTGTGCCTATATTGTACATTCGAAAAGTGCTGATTAACATTTCTTTGTTTCTTGTGTCCCTTTAATTTATAACCTAATTTTATGTTTATTATTTGCTGTTATAGCAGTCATGTTATAGCAGTACACATACTCTGTGAAAATTTCAAGTGTCTGCCTATTACGGTTAAAAAACAGCTTTATGACAGACGGTCGGCAGAGCCTTAGTAATATGTGACAATCCGCGGCTAAAGGTACCTTGTGGTCGATATGGAGTTATGCATACGCTAGTAATCTGCGATTAATACGCTGTAGATATCAAAAAAGATCAACCTCCTACGATGTTTTGTTACGGAGATATAATTTTTTTAAAAATTATATTCGAAATTGTGCAATTTCGAGAAACAGACATTTTAAGTTCAGTCACCTCGAACACTATGTTGCCATTGTAAGTTAAATAAAAAATAATAACAGGGAAATAAATTTCAGATCTTATGCTTTGCGAAAAAGCAATAAAAAAAAAATCTATATTTCTTGCAAAATTTACAAAACATTCAATATCTTCGAAACTATAAACGTCCATAAGGTACCTTTAGCCGCGGATTGTCACATATAGTCCCGTTGGCATCCTTTGGGTACGAAACCCCTAATTATAACAGCAATGAAAGAGGGAAAGCACCTGTGTCCACGTATACACTTGTCAATCAATCAATCAACTCAGCCTATCGCAGTCCACTGCTGGACATAGGCCTCTCCCAGACTGCGCCACAACACCCTGTCCTCCGCCTTCCGCATCCAGTCTACCCCAGCTACCTTCTTTAGGTTTAAACTTGTGCACTATAAAACCTCCCGCGCCGAAGGCTGGTCTCCGCTGAGATTGGCCGCCATGCCCAAAATTCGGACTCGAGGATTTTTTTATAGCAGCAGAAAGGAATAAGTAAAATTTCGCTACACTCGGTTTATATAAAAGTGTCCGGATGTTTTTCTGGATCATTGATTCCCAAAGTGGTCCAGGTGGACCCCCAGGGGTCCTCCACCGCAACGCAAATTTCCATAGTTAGATCTAATCTTCACATTTTTGTCACGTTCTCAGAATATGGTAGAAATGTAGATGCAGGAGGTCCAACGGAAACAGCAAAATTTTTAAAGTGGTCTATGAGAAAAAAGTTTGGGAACCTCTGTTTTAGATTTAGGTCATAGGTAACAATGGTTTACAGATCTATACAGTGTATCCGATGTTATTTGCATATTTTTCTATTCAAAATTCATGATCCGAATGGAAATATACATGAAAAAATAAAATTCCGCTGCAGGTTTCAAATTCAATTGTAGATTTTAAAAAGAATTGGAATTGCACATATCCTCCTTCTATTTTTAAGTCGGCTAAAAATCCAAATGATAACCGATTATGTTCAGCGCTATTTTATTTTTACCCTCACAGAGAGGAGGCCTGTGTGCTTTGTCCCAGTATTGGGAACGTTATAGGCAGATTATACTGATTTCAAGTAGTCCCAGGCAAGCGCTTTACTCTCTGTAAATTATTTTATCACCACTGCTCTCAAAACGGTGAAGAAAAACATCGTGAGGAAACCGGCATGTCCTAGGACCAAACCAAACCAAACCGACCAAATTCCAAGACAAGTGACCTCCACCAACTCGCACTGGGCCCGCGTGCTGAATTAAGGTCCAGTCCCCGAGGCCTGTGCCCACCATTTGGAGCGTTATACGCTCATTATGGCTTATTGTGGTGAATCTCAAGCAGTCAGTTTCAGACAAGTCAGTTGTACATATTTTAGAAAACAAACATAAGGACAAAATATATTTTCAGGGGCACATCTGTAAAGCAATGACGTCATTGGTACCTGGCCTTCTAACAAACTGAACGTTGTATTGAATGTTAAGCCAAGGTTAAGTACATCAAGTAATGATGTATATACACAGTTTACGTGGCCATTCACTTTACTGTCTGTATTTTGTATGAACGTTTATGTAAGTACCTATACCTACTCTGGTTTTTAAATTTGCTAGACCAAAATGGCGGCTGCGCTCATATTGTTGCTGTCATGTTGACAAAAAAGTCGATCGTAGCTCTCATTTTCGTCTAGAAAATTAAATATTGGTTTGGCAAGTTGAAATTTCCACATTTATATCAAAGAAAACATTTATATTTATTATCATGATAATCTACGGTATTTATTTATATTTTACGGTAGATTTTCTACGGTAGTATGAGAACAGCCGAGTTCTGCTATTCTTCGTGTCGGTAAACGGGGATCAGTTTCGATGAGTTGTCGTAATCGTTCTATGTCAGTCTGAACTACAGGGCTGGGGTGAGGTGAACATTTGAAACAGTAGTCTCCCATGTCGCATTTATCAAACCAATTTTTAGCTATGCGATAAGTGACCGTAGAATCGATTTACATAATTATGTTTCTTGCCGCATCCTCTGCTGAATGTCCCAATCGATATTCGTGAAGAACAGTCTGATTTGTTCTCTTGAAAGATCCATTATTTCGATGTGTAAGCCTTCGATTTTGGAAGCGTTATGAAACATGGCAGGAAACGTCCCCTTTTACACTTTCGTCAAAGGCAATTTAAAGAACATTCAATGAACAAATAAAAAAAATTCTAGATAATTCTGAAAATTTCTACTTGGCAACCTAATAGAAGCGAACGGTGCCATGGCGAGCGCGGCATCCAGGTTGGTCACAGTTACTTGGCTATTTGGTATATTTAGGTCCCCAAAATAGAAATTATTTGAGATTGAAATCATTATATAGTGTTCAATCATTTTTAGGAGCGCATAATTCATACTAATATTATAAAGAGGTAGATTTTGTTTGTTTGTATGTAGAGAATTAAAAGAGGTAAAATTTGTTTGTTTAGTATCTTTGGAACTGCCAATCGGATTCGATTTTTGTTTATGTCAAAACAAATAATTTCACGCGGACGAAGTCGCAGGAAGCGGGCTAGTGGTAGATAATTATAAGACTTTCGATAAACACATGCCGTTTATTTAGATTGGTGAATAGGCCACCTTACTCTAGTTTTCAGTTACCAAACGGAAAGGCCAAACGTCAACTGTTTATCTTACATCGATAAGAAATTCTAGTTCAAGTGTAATTTCCGTACCAGATTAGCAATAAGTAAAATGTTGTTATAATTTTTTAAAATAATTATAGCCGATCTGTCGATAGCCAATATTTATTAGTTGGACATTTTGATAACGTACTATGTATTAACAAAATATTTGATATTTTTTAACGATGTTTTGTGTAAGCTTATTCTTATTATACATAATAAATAACATATTTCACTGTATGATCTGTTCTAAAAGTATCGGATGAAAGTGTAAACAAAACCTGTTCAGCCGGTCGATTCTGTGAAAATCTCACCGTGAAATCATAAGTGAAGTGAGCTTGAAGTGAGCAGTGTCAATAGTGTTAATCCCTAATGACAGCTCACTCCACGCTCACTTCGCCCAAGTTTTCACGGTGAGATGGTTACAGAATCGCACGGCATGTTAAATTCTTATCTCCTTATCTTACTGGGGTTAGTAAGTTAGTAACACATTCTTTATTAACAAGGTTTCAACGTTATTTATATCTCACCAATTTTTTTTTATCAATTATTGTTCAAATAACATTATTAAATTGTAATTGAAAAATGATCGTCCAAAATTTAGGTAAAAAAATTAACCTCAATAAGTAATTGTCAAATGAAAAACATCTTAAAGGCGGTTTCAAATTAGTTTACCGAGATTAAGAATTCACATAATCAAATCAAAGTAAAAAGTAAAGTAAGTGTAAGTGGCTCTACAAATTAGCATCTCCTGGTAAATTTTCTGATCCATTTGTTTACATTTAAATCAGATAGTTTTAGAACAGAGTACAGGCAAATTAATATCTTGCAGAAAAAAGTGATTATTATTGTGTACGAGATGTTTGGGAGTAAACTGTCTATTCTAAATATTTCTCTACTTTATTTAATAATGATTCATAATCAGGCTATAATCTTCCCACTGCTGGGACACAGGCCTCCTCTCTGTGAGAGGGAGTGGGCCGTAATCCACCACGCGGGCCCAGTGTGGGTTGGTAGATGTCACATGTCTTTTAGGACATGGTGATGTTTTACCTAGAAGTTGTAAGTCGCGGCCGTAAACACTTGGTCACCACTGCACTCCTCAATAATGATTAATAATAAATAATATCTTATCGTGCATATTATTTTTTCGTTTTGATAGGTAAACCAGCGTCACGTTTTTAATAATAGATTATTCACTAACGGAATAAATCAGTGTCTTAATGTCGCAGGCGCTATTTTGAATCCCGAACGCAACGAATGATTCTAGGTGACTAGAATCCTGAGCGCAGTGAGGGATTCAAGCTCGCCCAAGACGAAGACATATTTATCCCCGCATAGAATACTCTACTTTACGCACCTACTGCGAGGTAATAAAAACCAATTCGACTATCGAATTAGTAGTATAAGAAACTGTTAAATAACCGGAGAATAGGTAGTTATGTGCAGTGTCATACACTATATACCCGACTACGTGACAGGACAGGGTTATGTTTTTATGCGTACTCATTGTATGTGGAATTCCTTATACCCACGAAGCATCCTAACGGGCGGATGGATTTTAATACATGAGGTGTTTATCGACTCGTTTGGGTCTCGCGAAGGCAGGAAGGAAGGCTAGGTTTTGTTTTTATAAAATCAAAATGGCGTATTTTGAGACGACTACAAGTAAGGTCATGAAAAATTAAATGAGTACCTTTTACGATTAAAATGAAATCACAAAATCAAAACCCGACTACAACTGAGATTCAACACTAGGTCAGTTTTCAAGCAGTCTGATGCAATTGGTGACATCAAATCTGAGTTCAATCAACGTTTTTTTTTTTTTTTCAACTAACGTACATACTGCATGTCGGTTTTTTTTATTTTTTCAATCCAATCCCATGCAATGTCATCAAAACAATAAATAATGTGGTCAATGGAATGTCAAATCCAACATTCTAACGCGGGGGTACATGCGCCACAGCAACCGATCATTTTGTTCGTCGACGTTGACTAAAACCTATGAAGTGAGAACTCTTTGGTCGACGTATACATTAATAGATTTTTTTTTTTGTTAATATTTCTATAAGATTTTCTCAGTTGACGTTCCAAATTCAAATCAAATTAATTAACCAAATTAATCAACCAGCGGGTCATAATGAAATTCAGTACAATATTAAGGTCCGACTAGAGCGTAGGGCTTAAATGACTTGCTTTATGTTAGGTTTGTATAAATAACATAAGATTTTACTTTAGCGAGCAGGTGGCGTGAAAAGATACTTTGTCTAAACTACCTTCATTATACAAATATACATAGATACATAGTTGACATAACAATAGCGTAGTTATACCTAATGACCAGACCGTGTGAGGCCATAGGTATAACAAGCAGTTTCCCGCTGTCAGTTTTTGCAATTTTCATATGGTTATCTGTTACAATTCTTGTCGGTAATCTATGTTAGGTAATTTTAGTTTTCCGTTTTCATGCCAAGCTTGTCTGATTCGAGTTAAGTGTACAGATTTATTTTTTAAGTAGCTGCGCCCCGCGGTTTCACCTGCATAAGTCTCGATCCCGTAAGAATAACGGGATAAAAAGTATTATATGTGTTAATCCTGGTTCACGTGGAGAAGAAGCACTGAGTATCTACGACTCGTTGGGATATCAACCAAGGGCGGATGGTACCCTGCAGTGCGTCTGGTAGTGAAAGGGAGATCGTGGAAACCCTAAAAATGGTATAAATCAACAATACATGACATATGTTTTCCCTTCCCCGAAGGCTTAGGTGTGTATCGCACCCGGTTAGTTATACTTTGCCAATCCCATGTAATAGCATTTTTGGGAAATGCTGAATAGACGGCACCCGGGAGTAATAAAACCTAACTTGTTTTACGTATCTACGTCCTTTTCGGGTACAGCATAAGTATACGGAGAGAGAAATCTTAGAAAAATTGCTGTGCGGTCTCATAATCTGAGTGCATTTGAGTGGTAATGGAAAAATTACCATGCTAGCACAGTAAACATTCTTATGCTGTACAGTAAAATTTATTGGACAAATAGTGAATTTTTCCCAGTTTCACTCAGAAAATTTTCTGTAGATGTCACTTGCACTCACTTTACAGTGACGAGCACAGTAATTTTTCTAAGAATTTTCTCTCCGTGTAATTAGCGTATAATGTTTCCACTTCTGGGACACAGGCCTCCTCTCAGTGAGAAGTGGGTCGTAATCCAACACGGGGGCCCAGTGCGGGTTGGTAGATGTCACATGTTTTCGAAGTTTTCGGTTCTAGGATATGCCGGTTTCCTTACGATGTTTTCCTTCACCGTTTTGAGAGTAATGGTAGGCGTAAAGAAAGGGCCTGACTGGGTTCGAACTCGAAGCTACGACCCATGCACTTATGTAATAGAGATGACGCCTATTATAAGGGCACACATCTAAACTCCCAAGTGTGACATAGAACTCCTAATGGCGAAACCCAAATAGACTTTTTGCGACCCGGGTTTCACACAGTACCTACGCTAAGCTA
This sequence comes from Eremobia ochroleuca, assembly GCA_949629135.1. NCBI lineage: Eukaryota > Metazoa > Arthropoda > Insecta > Lepidoptera > Noctuidae > Eremobia > Eremobia ochroleuca. The sequence goes on along the minus strand of OX451385.1, from coordinate 3,778,546 downwards.
GATAAACGATGCAGTTGAGTGAGACGGTTTGTTAAAGGATGTACTTACGTTTGTCAATCCCTCTGGTCCTTCAATGTATGTTAGGTTCAAGATCAATTCCTGCTGATCCGATAGTGACAACTCATCGGTATCCGGTGATCTTTCTCCATGTCTGTTGACCTATAAAAAAAAGAAAAAAAAATTAAATTTTTGTTTTAGGTAACATTATTTTTTAACTTTTATGAAAGGCTTCCAATACAGTACCACTTAAATTAGGTATCAATCGATTTGTGGAACGTGAATTATCAGACCCGCCATAATAATAGTTGTTTAATGATTTGCATTTATTGGTGAAAAGCTTCTTTACGGAAAAGTAATTGTTGGCGTCAAAATGATACTTAGTTTGCTGTCGATCATGTACTATTTATTTCCTAATTTATGTTGTAGGTATTTTGTACCAACCGTATTTTCTACTGTTTATTAGTGGAAACTTGTAAATAACCTTCAATTTCATATTGTTTAAGAACACTGTATAAGTTAGCATTAAGTTTCCCAAATAGAATAAAATACAATAATATTGCATTGGCATCAGAACTTTAAGGATAGCAAATGACTAAGGACAAATTTTACCAATGAAACTGAACGCGGTCAGCACAGCTAAACCGCGTTCAGTTTTATTTGTGAAATTCGCCCTTAGTCATTCAAGTAGATAATTGGATTATTTAAGAGAAGGAGGAATCGACTGTTAAATGTTAAGTAAGATAAAGTGAAAATCAATGGTTTATGGTATTTTTAAGGCCTAAATAAATCACACTAATATTCCAAAGGTGAAAGTTTGTGAGTGTGTGTGTTTGTATGTTTTTTTATCTGTTCTGTGGTTTGTTACTTCTTCACGCTCAAACGGCTGAACGGATTTGGATGAAATTTGGTAAACAGATAGTTTATAACTGGGATTAACACATAGGATACTTTTAATCCCGATATTCCCACGAGATTGACACTTATGCGGGTGAAATCGCGGGACGCAGCTAGTGTTTTATAATCCGCCTGCAAGAATGACTACAAACAAACATTGCACCAACCACGTTACATTTTAATAATTATTATAGATCATTATCAATTCATCACGAAGGCACCCGATGCTTATTTGTTTTTATATACCCATCTATTGTTAACAAAACCATTTTCCTTATATTTACATAACTTATTCCTCTTCGAATGAGGACATAGTAAAATCACTGCCGCGGGTCACAAAACGTGGCAGATTAATTGCAGTTTATCTTGTTATTGCCTTGTCAAGATAATTTGCATGAATAATCTTGAGATTTGCTGACATTTTGTGGAAGAAGGTCGTAACCTCTTATTAGAACAATATAATTACTTGGATAGTGGGTGTAAGATTCCCGGCGGTGAATAACCCATCATGTCAACGCGTGGGTGTTAAAGAGGCGTGATTAGGATTTATGTCAAGGGTTATTCGTTATAGCCTGTCAGTCACTGACAGGCTCACAATGCAAAACGGCACAAGGCAGAAGCTACTGATGATTCGGTGCATTCTAATATTCGTTAGTAAGAAAAAGATGACTGCAATGAGGGGCCCGTTTCTAAATAATAACAGCCGCACAGTTCGATCGATCAGGTTAAGCTACGCCTGCCGCGGTTGGTCTGTGGATGGGTGGCCACCTTTACATACCGAGACCCCTCCGTGCCTCGGAAAGCACGTTAAGCCGTTGGTCCCGGTTGTCATTTGTAGATCTTTGACAGTCGTTACGGGTAGTCAGTAGCCCGAAAATCTGATAACCAGTCTTGCCTAGAGGTATCGTATTACCCAGTAACTGGGTTGTGGAGGTCAGATAGGCAGTCGCTCCATGTAAAATACTGGTATTCAGCTGCATCCGGTTAGACTGGAAGCCGACCCCAACATAGTTGGGAAAAGGCTAGGCAGATGAAGAAAAAGATGACCGAAAGGATCAGGAGTGGCGACCGCGTCCTGGAAGACATAGCGTTGGAAGGCTTCCACAAGGTGGACCGATGATCTCAACGCCAATCCTTCTAGTTAAAAACCAAATCTAGTCGCAAACTCATCTCAGCGACAATCATTGTCAAAAACTTATCAAAATTGTAGGGAAATCAGAAGTATTTCTGACAGATTGACACTGAGATCAGACTGTAAACGTTCTTAAAGGTACAAGAACTGGTCTTGTAAAAGCCGTAGGAATAAGCTGGATGCGAGAAGCACAGATCCGGTAGAAGTGGCGGTACTTGAGGGAGGCCTAGCAGTGGACGTCTTTCGGCAGAAATGATGATGGTGAATGATGAAGATAAAGATGGTGTACAGGTGCACTAAGGAAGGATTGAGTAAGTAGAGAAACCATGAACGGGACTGTTGGTGGTTGGGGGTTTGAATTGAATAGAAGTCGCAGAGGCGAGGCGAAGTCGGAAATATTGGGTGTACCGGAAAGTTCTGTCGGTTTTTGTAAATAAAACTCGTGGTTAGTTCTTAATGCTAAATACTTAAATCCCCTTTTCTGAATTTCTCAAACCATCTTTGACATGTACGTCGCAATATTATTCAATACTTTTAACGTATTTGTATAGAGAAAAATTCGAAAAATTTCTATGTACTACCAAAACCGACAGAACTTTCCGGTACACCCAATATTTCAATCACAAATAATTTATTCAAATTAGGCTGAGGATCTGCACCTTTCGTACGTTAAAATTACATAAGACAGTCCCCCAAAACGTCCGCCCTTCACCACTTGCTAGTGTCATATTTGGGAAGAAGAAGAGGATTTAAAGTCTAACATAAAACATCATCACGGCTGTACCTAATCCCCGAAGTCGTAGGCAGAGGTTTACCTATAGTACACACACATTTCACCAGATATGTTTAAGTCCCATATAATGGGCACAATTCCAGTCTCCGGGCTGTTACTGAGAAATTCCAGATGGAAAAACACATAACACTACCACTCTACAAGCTCATACATCGGGCAGGGAATGTAAAAACTATTCAGGTTATTATTATCTACCGCAGTCACAGGTCAAGAGACATAATCGCAATTCAGTTGGGTTTATTTTTTTAAACAATAAAAAATATTTTTGAATTTTTGTTGTTAAAAGAACTGAGTTCGATTTTCCTACAATAATCTTTGCATATGGATAATAAAGGAAGGTGATTCAGAACTTTAATGTTTTTCGAGGTGGATTGAGTTGATAGCAATTCGATGGCATTTTTAGGTCCATTATGATGACCTCCAGTTTGCTGCCTCCTGTTGGAATACGGACGTTTGTACTATACATTCAAGGTCGCTCAGCGAGCTATGGAACGCTATGCTTCGAGTTTCTCTGAGAGATCGAATCCGGAGAGAACCAGAGTTGTCAACATAGACCACAGAACAAGCAAGCTGAAATGGCATATTACCCGTAAAACAGATTACCGTTGGGCTAGACGTGTTCCTGAGTGGAGACCGCGAATCGGTAAACGTTTGGTGGGACGCCCTCAGTCTAGGTGGAGCGACGATTTTCGCAGGATGGCTAGTAGCAGCTGGAAGAGAGTTGCCGAAGGCCTATGTCCAGCAGTAGGCTGATGATGTAACACGGACGTGTAGAGTAAATAAATTAATGTTAAATATAGGGGTCACTTTTGGGAGGCAAATGACATATCGAATGAAAGGGGTTCATGGGTCCCAAATATATATTATTTTTTAGCCTCTGCCTAACACTTCCTCTACGGGTGTGATTTTATATTTTAGTACTTACAACTAACGCAAACACCATTTCCTGGTCGTCAACGACCTCGTTGCTGATCGGGTTCCCACACGATACGTTGGCCAGCACCAGCACGTACGACAGGACTAGATACCGGAACATCTTCTGAAACAAAAGCAAAATAACATTGATCACCAAGCTATTGTTGTTCCGTATTTTTAACAGACTTTCAAAAGAAAGTTCTGTATTTGACACGTATGTATATGTTTGTATGTCCGCCATTTTCACAAAAACTATTTTTTTTTATTTTTTTAACCATTTATACACACACAAATATAAACAGACAAGAAGAAAGGAACAGAAAAATACGTATAAAGGTGCTTATTTTAAATTAGTTTCTAGAATAATCATAATTATATATTTGTATAGGTTTTGGTACAGTGTTGGTCTTAAAGTCAGTAATTAAGTTTCCTAACCACCTAACCACCAATAATTATACCCATAGTTACTTTTTTTTAATTTTGACCGCGTGGATGGGTGTTGCAGTTTTATATAAAACGGCATTTTTTTTGATAACCAACGAAAAATTTCTACCCTTGGGCAGTCTAGAATCGTCGATGTCCCTGCTACTCTGTATACATACCTACCATAATTTATAGAACTGACTCATAATCTACGTGATGGGGTATCCGTCACGGTAGCAAAAGAAATTATTATTCTTTTTTTTTGCAAATGGTGGCCCTATTTTACGTTGTATGTTGATGAAATTATTCTTCGAGCCTCTATTCCTATCAAAAAAGGAAATGAATAATAGTTGAAATAAAAACACATTTTATTAGATAACAATATCAATAAGAATTGTTAACATTTTGACATTAATCGAAAGAGGTAATCATTTCGCTTATTTTGTTTGTTTTTTAAAGATAAGTTTATCGAATAAGATTTTAAAAGCAAAACGTGTCTGGATCCGGAAAGATTTTTAGTTGGTTTTTCTTCGTCACTACATTTTTATTACCACCAACATACGAGTACCTACTGACTTTTTTAAATAGAGGAACACTGACTCCCAAGTCTCAGGACAGACTAACTAATCACAATTAGCTTCACTATTAATCTTAGGATGCCCTATTGTTACCTAAGCAAAACCTCACAATAACTAATAAGACACACAATTATAAATAGCAGTACCTTATCGGGCCAGTCTGAATGTCACAAGTATCGGTATGACATTTGTAAAGAGAAATGACAAAAATATAGTTAATATTACTAACCTAATAATTATTGTTGTGATTTGTAAGTAAACAATAAGAGATAAGATTATTAAAAACATTTATAAGTTTTGTTGCCGTGTCATTGTCGGGCAATATTGTTTGTGTAGATAAAACTTTTTTGCTATCATGATTAGTTTTTAGGGCTGTGATAAATTAGCATAATCAGCCAATAATATTCCCACTGCTGGGACAAAGGCCTCCCCTCGGTGAGAGGAAGTAGGCCGTAATCTACCATGCCACAATAGTGCGGGTTGGTTTTTTTTGTCTTGGATTTTTTTTGGTTCTAGGAACCGATCACATCAATGCAAAGCAGCACGTAGCATGTGCCAAGACAGTAATTGTTTGCTATCTTAGCTTCAGAAAGTAAGTAGCCTCGTTTAACCTGAAAACGAGGGACTTGCTTTCTTGATAGGTACTTTATCTATTTCACGTATAATATTATTTTTAATAATAATTTACTTATTTATTTTCACCTCAAGACATCAGTGTAGCTCTGAAGGCAAATTACCGTAATTAAAATCGTTCAAAATGTAGTCGCAATCGCATCTCAGCGGCAGTCAATGTCAAAAACTTGTCAAAAATATAGGGAAATTAGAGTTATTTTTGACAGAGTGAGACTGAGATAAGAGTGTGGAAGTTCTTAAAATTACGAGAACTGCCCCTCTGGTCGTCGTCGACGTGAAACTAACATTTAAACTTTCAAGATCAAGTGTCTTCTCAAACGTAACGAGTCGACCGAAAATAAAAATAAAAAAGGAGGGTTTCTGTTTAGCACTTTTTTTTTTTAAACTTTCCCCCACATTAGGAATTTCTCCTGTATTGTGGGTGCGTTTACAAACATTTAAACTCACATACACAGACAGCCAGACCCGGAACAACTACTTGTAGGTCATACAATTAACCACTGCGCCAACCGTGCCGTCATTTCAGTTCAATTCAGTGCGAATTTCACCGATGCTCGATCTTGATCGATCTACATCTAAACCGCATTCCAGATATGTCAGTGTCGTCATTGTAGTAGAATATTGACACTGACAACCGGTTTTGAACGTGGTTTAGATATGCTGATTGCGATCAGTTTGGATCATTGGTGAAATTCACCCTAAGATAGTTGATTAATCGATACTGAGGAAGTAGGTAAATCATTATTTTCATAAATGTACAGACACCAGCACTTCAAGCTACTACAATCTGTCAAATTTCTTTAACAGATTTTCAACTTTATCGCTAAAGAATTAGGTTCAAAGTTGATTGGGAAAATTTGTCAGTTTCGGGTAGCTTAATGTGCTGGCGTCTGTAGGTACTACAAAATTACCTAAAAAGACGCTAGTTCGACAAAAACCACTTATTTACACAGAAATATCAACGTTTCTCGCCCAATCACGTGACGGACTCATGCGCAGACCTAGGAAGCGCCTCAATAAACTGAACTTTAGATTGTTATGAACGTGCACTTATCTGGCTTCTAAAATAATTTTAACGATAAACGGACACGTGCCGTCAAGATGGATGAACTGGAGATATTGGATGACCTCTCAGTGACGTTAGCTGAAGCAAAAACTTTTAATAATGCGCGAGATTATCTATTTTTTGTGTGCATGCAGGGTTTAAACTTATTTATTAACGAGCTATTAATTATGATATTTATATAATTTAACAGCAATCTGTGTTAAATTAATAATAATATGTACAAGTTTATAAAAAAGGAAGGGGAACGAACCAGTCCGTATCGCTGTCATCAGGAAAATTGCCCAAAAATAAGCCAGCCCTCTGGTCACATGAAGAGTCGAACAACCGCTTGGCCATGTGTCGAAAAACTAAGTGGAAATTCGGACCCCATGGCCCTAGTAGCCACCAAACGAGTCGAGCACATAAGTCCAAATAAGATGTTTTGGAAGGCAATCAAGTATTTTGTCCACCTGATGAGAAGGACACGGCCACATCTAGATATCAGATAGGTACTCGTACTCCCCAGATTTTTATTTAAGAGCATTCACGTTCTAATTTAAGTCAAAATCTGTCAAAAAAACCTCTTTTTTACATACAGTTTGAAAAGTTTTTATATATTTATTTACTAGCTTTTCCCTGTGGCTTCGCCCGTGTGGTATGTCGAATGCTCTTTTAAAGTTTAGACATAATCTTGTTCAGGCCATATGAGGACCATGCGGGTTAATGTCTGAGATAGTCTATTGAGGAAATAACAATACATATATGAGTGGGCCTATTCAGTCAGTGCACGCATTTGTCAGTAATCGTGTGGCTCAACTCAGAACTTAAAGAGCTCAAAGACTCGACGAAGAATACGAAAGAAATTACATTCGGGTTTTGGAAAGGACATATGCCTGGACATCGGCATCCATAACTTTCAATTCGGAACACAGCAACGCTATTTAGCAGTAGACATATGGTATGCTGTTAGTCCTTCCCTGGACGAGCTCCTTCACTAAGAGCTCATAATAAAGCCTTTATTTACTGATAAACGAAAACGAATTACAATATAAATAAATTAAGCAAAACATAACTAATGCATTTCAGTGTCTTCGTCAATCAGCGCGTCCTTTAACACATAGGCCTCCCCCTGGCTCCTCTATTTGTCATGATCTCGTGTGTCGCCAACCCACTGGGCGCCAGCTGTTTCAACTATATCGTCGTCCCAGCGTTTACGTTTAGTCCTCGACTTCTTTTAGATCCATCTCTAATTTGTCAATCCATTATAGCTTTACACCACTAATTGTTCCTATCGCGGAGCATATGACCAGCCAATCTCCATTTCAGTATTTTTGTATGACAGTCCCCCAAAACGCCCGCCCCACACCACTTCCTAGTGCTTTCGCTGGGGAGAAGAAGTGGCGCAACAAACTCCCCAGCAGCAAAGCTGTCTGTTCAGTTAGAAAATACTTGTATGAATACAATACAAGATATGCAAAGTAATTAACATTACAAGGCACAGAACACTAAATTAAATTATTTGCTATTATATATGTCAGCTAGCCACGCCAGTATACCAACAAATACAAGAAAAACTATACGTACCTACTCAAGCAAAAAAATAATATATCAAAATTAAAAAATGTAAACAAAAACTTACTATCTATTAGGTTGTCTCATAAGTTCTTGCCATATTTTATTTTTCTCGAATTTTCTCGTATTTAAACTAAAGTGAATTCAAGAAAGATCTAGATATTTCTAGTAAGTATGAGTATCTTTTATGGTGAGGGTATAAATAGGCGCGGACGCAACGCAATAATTAGTCTTTAGTGAAAATGGATCAGCGTCAACTGCGAGCTATTATGCTATATGAGCATCAAGTCTCTTCAACAAAAACGGCTAAAAAGATTAACACTGCATTTGGACCGGGTACTACAAGCGATCGGACTATTCGTTTCTGGTACAAGCGTTTTGACACCAGTGATATAAGCTGCGAATATCAACCTCGCCCAGGCCGACCCACCAGCTTCGATAAAGATGCTTTGTCTTTTAACTGGCAACAATTTATGAGACAACAGGTATCAAGGGCGTGACCGCTTACATATGGATGCATCCTTCTTTTTCTTCAGATCTTCAGCTCTATTTTTATTTTTTAGGTTGAACATGACTTAGGGCGTACGATCCATAATGATGTGAAACAACACTTTTTTTGGTTTGACGATAGCTAGCGACATTTTTGACGTATCGCGTGCGTCAAACGGACGTGAAACAACCCGCCCTAACAGCTCTACTACGAGTAGATGACATTTCTATCTCTTTTTGTTGACGTGTATTGATATCCGTGTTGAATTACTTATTAATTATGATAACGATTAATAACATTTATTTGCCGTTAATGAGTCTCGTTAGGCATTCTATGCCTTGATGTTATGTGGTGTCATGTATGTTATCTTTCTGTAACTTAAGCCCAGGTTGTCACGGGCGCGTTTTGCCCGCACTGGATTTTCAACGCACAACTTAGCGCCGTGAGTTGAAAATGCAACAAGTTGTTTTTATGACGCGCTGGGATGCGCTCTGTTGGATTTTCAACGCTCGGCTTAACACCGAGAGTTGAAAATCGAGTGAGTCGTTTTATTTTTACGTCCGAACGTGGGCTTAGAGTGACTAGTTCAGTTATCTGTTCAGGAAGTGGATGTAGCAAGGAAGTTACTTACCCTGTACAGAAAGATGTATCTACTATCTATGTTTAAGATAACATTATCTAAGTATATAAATAAAATAAAGTCGGGTTAGTTACGTTTATAAATCTAGAACAGCTGGACTTATTTTTATGATCTTTAATTTGTTGGATTTGTCTCCGCCCCGAATAGCAGGATAACTATAAAAACATGGGAAAAATTCACGAAGAAAAAAATGAAGATCATTTTCCTCGTTCGTCGTTTCATCAGCCTAGCCTTTTCCCAACTATGTGGGGGTCGGCTTCCAGTCTAACCGGATGCAGCTGAATACCAGTATTTTATATGGATCGACTGCCCATCTGACCTCCACAACCCAGTTACTGGGTAATACGATACCCCTTGGTGAGACTGGTTGTCAGACTTCTAACTACCCGTAACGACTGTCAGAAATCCACGAATGACAGCCGGGACCAACGGCTTAAAGTGCTTTCCGAGGCACGGAGGGGTCTCGGTATGTAAAGGTCACACATCCACAGACCAACCGCGGCAAGCGTAGCTTAACCTGATCGATCGACCTGTGCGGCTGTTATTAATTAGCCACGGGTCCCTCTAATTCATTTTCACATACATTCGTTTATTGATTCTGAGGCGGTATGAGGTTCGCGGGGTCAGCTAGATTTATTTATTTTATTTTTATTTATTTAATTATGGCACTCCAACGACTTATTCACTAATACATTTTTTGGGGTATTGTAACAATTAAACTTATAATCTAGAATGAATTTGTCACTTACAGGTGTGCACAGCTCTTACATATTTCAAGTTTTGTAATATTACATAGAGTAGGTACATATAGGCTAAAAAACAAAGTTACATAAAAATAAAAATGGAAACAAAATTGAAAATTAAATTAAATTAAATTAAAGAAAAGAAATGACTAATTCTGTTTTGTTGCTCTAAAGAATAACACAATCATGAAAAATAGTAGATATTAACTGTGGCAACTGTGGGCCAGTAACAATTGTTTGCGGAATTGCGACAGTGTGTTGGCGAAGATATCAATGCTATTGAAACGTGTATGGAGCTCATTGTACGTCCTCATCAACCTGTTCATTGGTGCCGAATGTCCGAGGTTAGTTCTTGTTGGGCTCGGAGTAAACACATCTAGAATGCGTTGAGATCTTGGTGAACTATGGCGAGGGACAGATATATTTATATCAACAAGAAGCTTTGGAACTTGTATGGATCCATTAATGATTTTGTGAAGCAAAATCAGGTCATTAGTATGCCTTCGCTGTTTTAAAGTTATCATTTTGAAGTATCTTAGCCTTTGCGAGTAATCAGCGTCCAGAGGACAGCTGTCAGATTTGTACCAAAGATAGCGTGTAAAGCTTTTTTGGACCCGTTCTATGCGATTCACATGTGTACCATAAATTGGATTCCAAACAGGTGACGCGTATTCCAAAGCAGTTCGTACAAATGAATTATAGAGTACTGTTAAGGTTTGGACAGTTCTGAAGTCATAACAGGTTCTTTTTATGAATCCCAGTGTTTTAGCAGCCCTAGAAACAATAGAGTCAATGTGGGGTATGAAGGTAAGCTTACTGTCAAGTTGAACACCTAAGTCTCGAATTTTGTCGACTTTTTGAAGTACTCTTCCGTTGAGCGAATATGAAGAAGTGAGCGTAAGGTGTTTTCTTGTGAATGTTATATGGTAACACTTATCAGCATTAAGAAACATGTGGTTTTTAGTACACCAGCTATGTACAGAGTTGAGATCTTCCTGGAGCAGGGCAATGTCTGTACTTGTGTCAATGACTCGATATAGTTTCAAGTCATCTGCGAAAATAGAACAAGTGCTGTGTTTGATACTGTTTGCTATATCGTTGACGAATATAATAAAGAGTATTGGGCCCAAATGGGAGCCTTGTGGGACTCCGGATGTTGAAGTGTAAAGTAGAGATTGATGACCCTTTACTACAACTCTCTGTTTTCTGTTGGTCAGATAAGATTTGAACCACAGCCAAAGTTGACCAAATATGCCGAGGTTTGACAGCTTCTGCAGTAATATTGTGTGGTCTACTTTGTCAAACGCACTACTAAAATCGGTGTAAATAGAGTCAACTTGCTTGCGTGAGTCTACTAATTTGCAAAGGTCATTAACGTAAAGAACTAAGTTAGTCGTGGTGGATTTTTGAGCGCAAAAACCATGTTGTTGTGGAGCTATCTCTATTTTGGAATGAGCGGTTAAAATCGGACACAAGAGAGACTCGAAAACTTTTGAAAATACAGACAAGATAGAGATAGGTCGGTAATTCTTTACATTATCAGCCTCCCCTTTTTTAAAGACGGGGACTACATGTGCTAGCTTCCACTTATCAGGAAATTGAGAGGTTTTAACAGAGTGGTTGAATATAATTTTGAGGGGACAAGATAGATTGACTGCACATTTTTTGACGAATATAGGTGGTAGACCATCTGGACCTGCACCTTTGCACACATTAAGCTTTCTTAATGCTCTGATTACGTCTTTTTCCGAGAAAGCAACGCTGCCTAACGTGTTGCAAGAATAGATCTGCGTATCATCAGAGCGATGTTCAGAGTACGAGGCGTCCGATTGAGTAAATGCCGACGAAAACTGACGCGCAAAAAAATCGCATATGCCGTCACCTGAAGTGGCCACCTCAGTGCCCAACTTTAGTTCCGACGGCATTTCACTTGAGCCTGATTTTTTTGCTTTGACGAAGGACCAGAAGAGCTTGGGATTATGGGTTATGCCCTCCTCCATCCTTCTAGAGAAGTTATTATAGCTACTTTTGATAACTTGATTGGCTCTCTGGCTCAATAATTTATATTCGTAGTCGTCACGTGGATTTTTATATTTTTTGTAACATCTTCTAAGTTTTTCCTTTTCGTTCAGAATTTTTATAAGACTTTTAGGGAACCATATGGGGTATTTGTTACATTTTATTTTGGATTTTGGCACAAATGAACTTATGATGTTGTTCAATATCTTATAGAGCTCCTCTACCATAGCGTTGGCATCCTGACATTGGGCAAAGTTTTCAATCCAATTAACCTGATTTATTCTCTCGTTAATTATTTGGTAGTTTGCTTTGCGGAAATTAAACTTTGCAGAGAGCTTGCATTTTAGAAATGTTGGTGATACACCGCTAACCTCAATACACAAGGGGGGATGGTAAGGGTCTATTGTTGACAATGGTTCAGTACATTCATGGACAAGTACGCCATGAAAGTTAGACAATATTAGGTCTAGAGATTTACATTGGTGGTTTTTTACATGATTTAGCTGTTGTAAGCTATTAAGAGATAAACTATCTACAAGGGAGTAGCCTAACGAGTTATTATAGTTACTTGCGGACATACTTGCACACTGAGGGTTAGTGTTATCCAACTCCCACTTGATGAATCCCAGATTAAAATCTCCAGCTATGAGTGTATGGCTACCCGTTAAATCAATTACCGAGGTAACCTTATCCAGGAACGTGTCCAGTGTTTGTAATTGTACAGGTGGAGGCAAGTAGACTGCACAGATGTTCAAGTATTGTGTCCTTTTACCTTCCGCAATCATTAGTCTCAGCCACAAATTTTCAGAGTCAGTTTCCCATTTTGCCATGCGAATACTATCGATTGACTTCAATACAGCGATTAGCACGCCCCCGCCCTTTTTATGTCCCAGGCGAGTTGAGGATCTATCTCTACGATATATTGTGTATCTAGAGTCCAATATTTCACCGTCATTTATTGCATCGTCGAGCCAAGTTTCTGTGGCAATAATAACGTCATATTGATGGCGTTGTATTGCAAGCATAATGTTTCTCAGTTTGGTTCTTATTTCTCTAAAATTTTGGTAGTAGATCTTGAATGGGAGTATTGAATCGAAGGTAATGTATTATTTGTTTCTTAATAAAGTCATGGTCGAGTGTTTGTTAGAGCAGTTCAACAGCTTCAAGGCTCCGCACTTGTTTGGCTTGTATCCCATCAGCTTTTCTAACAAGGATTCGGCCATCACGGACCCACACATACTTATATTCTTTGACACGGGCAGCTTTCCTAGTAGCTGCGTGAATCTGTTTATTGAGCGGCGAGAGGTGTTCGGACACAAATACTGGTTTTTTCGCACCACCATATCCTAAGAGATGGGAGTTCAGCTTGTTGTCCGAATGTTTTTTATTATAATTCATAACGGACGCTAAGATTTCATCACGAGTAGATGTACTATTCATCTTGACAATTATTGCCCGCGGCGACGTGCTTTGCGGGTCCAGTTTCCTGACACGAACGGCGGATATAATGCAATTCTCTTTTAATGTGCTTGAAACGGCCTTTCCCAGCTGCACTACAGTACTGATTAAATTCTCGGATTTGTTTTCAGGCACTCCATTGATTTCAATGTTCTGTTGACGAGTGTTTTGTTCTAGAAGGTTAACTCTAATAGACAAGTCTGACACAGTATGCTTAAGAAACTCATTTTCTTTTAGAATGCGTTGGTTGGCGTCCTTATAGTCTTGTAGTTCGTTTTTCACCTGATCGAACTCGTCACTCATGAATTGAACCGAGGCTTCAAGTTTGCGGATGAGAGACATAGCCTCCTTCAAATCCCCTAGTTCCTCCGCAATAGAAGATTTTATGGTTCTTGAAATCTCAGTTGACATTATATCTCTTATTTCTCGGCGAATGGTTTGCAGAAATTCCTCAGTCAACGGCTTAGCTGCGTGCTCGATGTCAGGGGAGGTGTGTATACGTGGACGTTTCTGACGAGTTGAAACGTTTGCGATAGCAGGCGAGTCAGACAATGCTTTTTGCATAAGTTCGGACTGTTTCTGGCTGGTTGAAACGCTGGTGATACCAGGCGAGTCGGACAGTACTTTTCGCATGTCAGGTTCGGACTGAGCATGGCTAAAATTAATACTTGTGTTTGTTTTTGGAGGGGTGACCCTGTTTTGAGACATTGGTTTCCGATAGAAATGTAACAACAAAGAGAAAGAAAAAAAAAAAATACAAAAAGTGATCTTGTTTACTTGGATTTGAACTCGAGACTTGCACCACGATAGTCTCACTGTTTCTGTAAGAGCTATTAGCACTACTAATAAACGCGCTTAAAAACGTAGCTGTATGGTGAGTATTAATCCAGTCAGATGGTTAACGAGTTGCGCTAATGGGTCCAAAGTCCAGTCTTTTGTTTGTCGTGAGTACTGCAGATAAGAAATTTGAATTTTAACAGATTTGTTAAGAAGTTTTTGTGTGGTTTTTTGCACTTATTTTCACATAACACAGTTAATATCCATATTGATCGATTGGGCGTAGAACACTGAACGTCACTATATAAGTTTTAAGTTGTATTATGCACTTTTTGTTCACTTTGTCAATTTTATTTACGGAACGTTTTGCAACACGACCGACTTGAACAAGTGTAGGTAGCTTTATCATATAGATACCTAATAAAAGTCTCTGTACAGTGTTGCATACGCATGTCTGTAAAAACAGAGCTTTCTTTAATACTAACTGACAATGTGATACATCACACTAATATTATAAAGTCGAAAGTTTGTGAGTGTGTGTGTGTTTGTATGTTTGTTACTTCTTCACGCTCAAACGGCTGAACGGATTTGGATAAAATTTGGTACACAGATAGTTTATAACCGGGATTAACACATAGGATATCTTTTTATCCCGATATTCCCACGGGATTGACACTTATGCGAGTGAAACCGCGGGGCGCAGGTAGTTTGACAGTAAAGTGTCGAAATTGTCACATTTTTTCGACAGGTGAAAGAAAGGAAAGAAAGAAAAAACGTTTATTCTGCACAAACAAAACGCACGTTACAAATAAAATACAAAAAAAAAGGACATAAAATATACAACGTAGCCAAAAGCCTCGTACTCAAGCGCTTGATGTCAGGGCCAGGGACCAAAGACAACACATACATTAATCAAGGTGCTCTTTGTTAACGTGTGAAAGAAACTTATATCAAATTGTCGCCTGTAACCTGTCGCCTGTCAGTTTCATTAAACCGCAACACACTAATTTGCGTAACACACTATGTTGTTTAAGGGCCTGTGCACACCACGTTTTTTAAACGCGCCGCTGACGCGCGTTTTAGAAACGTGCGTCGACGGCGCGCTTTTGTCCTACAGAAGGTCTACAGGCTGCGTCTGACTCGCGTGCGTATCGCGTCTGTATCGCTACAAACGCGCATCAACGGCGCGTTTAAAAAACGTGGTGTGCACAGACCCTTAGTCTCAATCAGAAATTTTTTTTTATACGACTACTGCCGCGGCAGAAAGCACAGGCTGAATTCTCAGTACCACGTACTCTGACCGCACTTTATGATCTCTTAGACTCTAATCCAACAAACGATCTGTTTGCGAATGGACGAAGATTATGTCGACATGACAGAAGTTCTGTTAGAGGGATTTATGAGTGTTGTTAACTTTTTACTTGATGATTTTATATTTTAGCTTGTATGTGTATCACTACATAGTATAAAACAAAGTCGCTTCCCTGTCTGTCTGTCC
The DNA here is from genome assembly GCA_949629135.1 of Eremobia ochroleuca. Classification (NCBI taxonomy): domain Eukaryota; kingdom Metazoa; phylum Arthropoda; class Insecta; order Lepidoptera; family Noctuidae; genus Eremobia; species Eremobia ochroleuca. The sequence continues at coordinate 3,762,936 of OX451385.1, read as the reverse complement.
CTATATATGCTTAGATCTTTAAAACTCCGCAACGGATTTTGATGCAGTTTTTTTTTTAATATATAGAGTGATTTAAAAGAAAGGATTATATGTATAATACATGCATAATATAGTAGAGAAACACTGATAATTTTAGACGATAATTAGAGACTGACTGACAGCGGGAAGCGATTTTGTTTTATACCATGTAGTGATCAGCATTGCACCCGTGCGAAGCCGGGGCGGGTGGCTAGTCTAATATGTAATTATAATAATTTATACAATAATAATAATTTCATTTATTTCAGGTCTGTGACCCATATAAAACAAAAATAGATAAAAATACAAATACAAAACACATAAATTATTGCTCGGCTAACCAAATTCAAATGGTCAGAATTACGTCATAAACATTAGGTATTTAATTAATATACTGTCTTTAATTTCAGTAATTGGTTTTAAACCGTTTTAATCAAAGAAATAACTAAATAAATTGCTTCGCGTTTGAAAAAAATGTCGGCTCAACAACGTAAAGAACGCAATTAATGTTGTCAAAATGAAAGCCTTTGCTACTGATAGTGTGTTACGCAATTACACCGCAGGAAGAAAAACTCAGACCTAGAACAAAAATATTATTTGCGTGCCAATTTTTTTTTTAAATTTTGCCTCACACTAGGAATTTCTCCTGTATTGTGGGTGCGTTAACAAACATTTAAAGTCACATACACAAACAGCCTTATTAATCAATGACCCCGCTAAAAGCAACTTTCTTCATATCATATCAACCTACCTTTTTTTGCAAAAATCTCAACGACCTCATAATAAAATATATAAATCTTGCAATAATAATTATTTATCTATGTATGGACGAATGTATCCAGTTTTAAGCGGATTTAATCAATTTTGTGCAGAATATGTAGGTCTGTTTGTTCTTGTATTTCATGATAACGCCTGCTTTAGTAGTAAATTATTAATAGCAATTGCAAGCAATGAGAATTTTGATTTTCGTGCGTAATTAGATACTTTAGGAAACAGCCGTGCGATTCTGTAACCATCTCACCGTGAAAACTTGGGTGAAGTGAGTGTGGAGTGAGTCGCCAATAGTGTCAATCCCTAGCATCAGCATGACTCACAGCTCACTCGAAGCTCACTTCAACTTAGTTATCACGGTGAGATTTTTCCAGAATCGGCCGGCTGGGCAAATGTCTCTTCTCAAATAGAGAAGGAACGTGTATTCATTTGTAATTTCAGACTATTCTAACGATGATCTCGTTACGATGATGATGAGTTATGATACTAGCTTCTGCCCGTGACTTAATCCGCGTGAATTTTCTTTTACCCCCGTTCCCTGTCGCATCGTATTGTCTGTCCGTGCTATTACTTCGTTTTCGCTCATCATTCTTTCCGACTTTTTCCTTTTTGCTCGCCTCCTAAGGGTTCAGTTTTGACATCACGGATGTTCAGAAGTTGTCAGGCATCCGAACTGCCTTTTATCCATACTTCATCAAATATAAATATAGCAACCAGCAGGGTAATTGCGTAACACACTATCAGTAGCAATGGGTTTCATTTTGACAGTTCAACAACATTCGTTGCGTTATTTACGTTGTTGAACAGATTAGCAATATGCTTCAAAATGATTCAAATAGAGAGTAGGTACTCGCAGTGTGTTACGCAATTAGGGCGCTGACCGACGACGGCTTAATGCAGTTGCAACAGATCAAGACCATTGTCTAATTTCGGATTACTTTCTGGGAAGCCCCGGCAACTGAACTGTATAGATTTAAGAGATAATAAACACATTTTTTTTTTAAATTTATTTGTTCATATCTGCGAACTGACCGCGGTAATTCAAACGCGGCAAAGTGCTATTCCCCTCAGATTTTTCTCCAGCCTAACCTTGGTCAAACGTGCCTTTTACTCAGGCAAAAGCCCTTTCAACTGTAACCTTTATTGTTATATCAAATTACGAACATTATCTCATTTGCCACCATTTTTGATTTTGACTTTTTTTGACATTTTTGACTTAAGACCCGTCGTCCACGACGCTACTCAAAAGTAACCTGTCAAAATCTATCACCAGTGTGCGCTTTTATGATTTCTAACGTAGCGATATTATCGTGGACGTCCACATCCATGCGGCATCACAATAACACAGGGATGTTAAATGTATGAAAATATATGAAGACGCTTTTAAATTTCCGTCCACGATAACGTGCGCGTATTTCTATACATTTTATGGACGTGGACGTAAACGTCCACGATAATATCTTAACGTTAGAAACGATAAGACCACACAATAAGTAGTCAGTATGAAAACGATGCAACCAGTCACAAGCAGCGCTTCGACACTTATTTTTAAATGTCGCAGCATCATGCTCAGATAGGAGCCTTTTGGCTTCGTACAGGACTTTCTGTTTTTACTTTCTTCTTATATAATTTTGTGGTTTTTTTTTATTTTTATGATAAAACTAGCTGCGCCCCGCTTTTTCACGCATAAGTCTCGATCCCGTAGGATTATCGGGATAAAAAATATTCTATGTGTTAATCCTGGTTATAAACTATCTGTGTGCCAAATTTCAAAAATAGTGTGATAATACTCGTATTATAAAGGCGAAAGTTTGTGAGTGTGAGTGTGTGTTTGTATGTTTGTTACTTCTTCACGCTCATACAGCTGGACCAATTTTGCACGCATATAATTTAATTTCGTTTTTTGTTTTATGATAAAAAGCCTTAAATACAATATACAAGCTGATACTAATATATATAATATTATGTATAAGTATATAATAAAGAATAAAAGAAAAAAGGAGGTGTTCATTAGGAGGGCATAAAAAAATGTGCTGTCAATGGGATAAGTGCCCAAAAGGCTGGCAGCATTACCACGTTGGATGACAGTGCTGATTCTTTGGGCTAAAAATAGGCCAGCCCTCTGGTCACGTGAAGAGTCAACCAACCGCTTGGCGATGTCCCGAAATATTCGATGAAAGATAAAAAAAAAAAAAAAAAAATTGAAAAAATGTTGAATAAAGATTGTATTTGTAAATTGTACTGAACAGCTATAGGTTTGCTTGAGCAAGCTTAATTTATTTCCAGTTTAGTCCAGACCGTATTTCGACCACGGCGGCCAATCTCAACAGAGACTAGCCTTCGGCGCAGGAGATATGATAGTGCAGGCGTGTGTGCGCAGACACAGGTGCACTCTCTCTTCCCTCACTCTCATAGTCCGATGGGACGGCAATCCGACACGACCGGAGGGAGATGAGGCGCGTGACTAATGGCTTAACGTGCTTTCCGAGTTCCGTGGTTCTTATCACACCGCCAACTTCCAAACTTCGGGCTGTTACTAAGAAATTCCTAATGGAAAACCCAATAACACTGCTCGACCTGGAATCGAACCCAGGAACCCCACGCTCAGCAGTCGCGCTACATGTAAAATACTGGTATTCAGCTGCAGAAGCCCTCCCTCACATAGCTGTGAAAAGGCTCGGCAGATTGAGATATTCACGTAAGCAAATATCAGCTAGACAATACCAGTGTTAATTAAGGAACAAGTAGGTATCTAACATGTAAACATACTTTTGCATGTTAATGTGTCACAGGCAGTGGTGTTGTGGTTACGGCCGCGACTTCCGAGTTGTAGGTCGTAGGTTCAAACCCCGGCAGGCGCTTTACTTTGTGTAAATTATTTCATCACCACTGCTCTCAAAATGGTGAAGCAACATCTTGAGGAACCCGGCATGTCCTAGAATCGAAAATTCGAAGACATTTGACATCTACCAAACCGTACTGGTAGTTTACAACCCACTCCCTCTCACCGACAGTCGTTACAGGTAGTCAGAAGCGTAAAAGTCTGGCAACCAGTCTAACCCAGGGATATATAAATACTAGTGTTACGTACCGTTCTCTTTAAAGCAGGTATTAACTACTGCATTCCATATTAGGGATTTTGGATAGCTTTTCATCCCACAACTAGTAATTAAGCTTTTGTGTGTAGTGGAAAAGATTTGATTTGATTAAGTTGTCAGCTTGCTCATCGCTCCATTCGCGGAGCAATCCGATTGGTCTACGGATGAGCTGCCAATTATTTTTAAAAGAGTAACTTTACTTCTCAGCTCTTCTCCATATAAAAACTACCAATTTGAACCGTGCACCTAGCTTCTGACGTTGCATAAGTGTCAATGTAGGTTTATGTGAAATATTTTGATTTTGTAAATGCTTCCTTCCCGTGAGTACTTTTGCTCTTGCGAATCTCCACTTAAGCCGGCCAATAAAGGCAAGAAAGAGGTGGGAGCTCTGTTCCTCGTCAGTTTTCATTCCAGCCGGCCAATAGCGAGGTGAGGAACAAGACTTCTCCCGGGAGACAGGGTCCGTGGGGTCGCTACTGCCCAACAGCTCGCCACATGCTGCCCTGCGTTCCGGCAATGTAAACTCTACCGGCACGGGCCTAGAGTTCGGAGCGCGCAAGCCCCACCACGACGTCTACGTAGAGATACGGCGGTGGGGTTATGTTTTATTATTATGTAATTAAATATAAGTAATTACCATTAAATACATTCGACGCAACTCTTACGCAAGAACTTCGATAGAATGTCGTGACTTCGTGAGCCTATCAATTCCGTCTGTACGTTTTTACTTCAATAAAACAGGTGTTTTGTTTCAATGAGTTCTTTACAAAACAACATAACCCATAATACCAATAACAACATAACCCATAATACCAATAACAACATAACACATAATACCAATAACAACATAACCCATAATACCTATAACAACATAACACATAATACCTATAACAACATAACACATAATCTTGGTCAGATCATGTGATGACCATGACCGTGGTCTTCACATGATCTGATGAAGATTATTTGGACTTTTAAAGACGCTGTGACCTCTGAGTTTGTTTCGGCCTTTCTTCTCAGAGTAGTTAGATAGGAAACACCGACCACATATAGTTTATTAAAAATATGAATGACGTGTAAAAGTGTTTGTACGAACCTACTTCCAGAAATAACGCCATTTATTAATGTAATGAGGCAGTATTTTTCCTCGTTATTATAGTAATTCTGCGAACCCATAAGGCCCTGATTGATTGTCCAATTTTAGGATTGATTGATTGATAAACACATAAAAACCATGTCCATTTATTTTAGTGTAGGTATAAATTAATGGAGATTTTGAGAGCTAACCCGATATTTTAAAAGATTGCTTGTTTTAATTAACAATTATTTTGTTATTCGGAAATCTCATATTATTATAATAAGGGCTATAAAACTGTAACGATAAAAACATCAAGGTTATATCTAAACGAATAATGTTGATTGTTTTTTACTTATACCTATATGAAATATGAGCATCTACAAGAAGCTAATTATTGAGTTAAGGCTCCCGCAGACAAGCGCGACGCGACAGCGCGACGCGACACTTGTAGAACAATTTCTATGAACACTTCGTGGAATTTGTTCTACCAGAATCGTGTCGCACCGTCGCGTCGCGCTTATCTGCGGGAGCCTTTACTCGTACTTGCAAAATAACACTACAGCACCTTAATTGCGTAACACACGATCAATTACAATCTCAATCATTTTGAAGGATATTGCTAATCCATTACTTCATATGTTCGACAAATTTGTCTGCTCAGCAACGTAAATAACGCAATGAATGTGGTTGAACTGTCAGAATGAAAGCCGTTTGTACTGTTAGTGTGTTACTCAATACCCCGCAGTTTACTTAGTAAAGATACTGAGAGGCTGTCATTAGTTTTGCCAATAAATGTTTGAGGAAAAATACCTGATTTACTAAACGTCTGTATAGGTCAGGTACTGGAGTGTTGGTCACGGTCAACCGAGAAGGTAACAAACCGGTGTGTTCCTTGATCTTCGCAATCATAAGGATTTACCTCTACTTACTTATTTATTCATTTCAATCAACATTGGATCATACAATTTATTTATGTAATCTTTTCGCACACAAAAAGGTACAAAGGCGGACTTAATGCCTTAGACATTCTCTACCAGTCAACCAAGGGTGGTGAAGAGATCAGATGGCAGGTACTTTGGCCGAAACTAGTCTAGGGTGAGGAGCCAGACCAAGAGAGATACAGAAATCCGCAGGGAAGCATGTGGCGAGCTGTTGGGCAGTAGCGACCCCACGGACCCTATCTCCCGGGAGTAGTCTTGTTCCTCACCTCTGGCTTGCCTTAATTGGCCGGCTGGAGTGAACGCTGACGAGGAACAGAGCTCCCAACTCTTTTTTGCCTCTATTGGCCGGTTTGAGTGGAGATTCGCAAGAGCAAACGGGCTCGGGGGAAGGAAGTATTCCAGTAAGTGCTCGTAGGGATCTTGACCATCTTCCGGGCTCTGGGATTGTTCTGAAAGCCGTGGAATACCTCTCCACTCCTCAAGCACCTCAGGACATGTTGCCCCCTTGTCGCTACGTCACTATGTGCTAGCGACAGTTTTACGGGGGCCCATTATTGAGTGTGCAAGTCACCCCCTGTAATTTTTGTCCGTGTATATATAAAACATTGATCAGGCAGGGGCCATAGTTCTTCCATAGTTCTTGGTAACCAACCCACTTTAGCCACCCAAACCCATAATTGAACTTTTTAATTTTCCATATCCTGCAATAGTTCTACACCAACCGGGGGTTGTCCTTGGGTAGACTCGCATAGTGCATACAGGGATAATTGCCGGATGGTGCCGCATTTCATTACAATCTCCTAAGGGGCCTCTGCAAGTTGGCTTCGGCCCCTCGTACGCCTTTCAAAGGACCGGGACCTCATGGTCCCGAGATATGTATAAAATATTAATTAAAATCCATATCTTGTTAGTATATATTAGCAACAATATTAGCTTACAATTATGTTAGTATTGTTAGTACTTAGTCTACTATATACAACCATTCACTACCCTTACCCAGTGTTTTTGAATAGGGCAGTCAAATGTTATGTGGTTTTTTGTAAAATTTAATCAAATTATGTTATGTGGTTACATTTACATTACTTAGATAGAAGACTTTCTTAGACAAAGTGGATAGTCCCTTCACTGAGTACGGAGGCACGTGCCAACGTGTGTTTGGCCATTTTATTTGTAGCTGTTTTAGTCTGTAAAAGTTTATAAACACAGTTTTTAATGTTCAAATCAAATCAAATTATTTATTTGTTAGAATGAATACAAAATAAGGTCGTGAAGATATGTTACTATGATGATAATTATTTTACTAATACTATATGGATTGTGAGTACTTGTAGTCCGAAATATAGAATATATAATTATACATTATTATTTATAATTTATTTGAGACTAGGTGGTCCATATATTAATGTTTCAAAATTATTGAGCGGGGTGATTGCGTAATACATTAACAATAGGAATGGCTTTCATTTTGATAGTTCAACAACATTAATTGCGTTATGTACTTTGTTGAGAAAACAAATTTTTCGAACATATGAAGCAATGGATTAGCAATAACCTTCAAAATTATTCAGATTGTTATTGATAGTGCGTTTCGCAAGTAGGGTGCAGCCGGTCGATTTTGTGAAAATCTCACCGTGAAAACTTAGGTGAAGTGAGCTTGAAGTGAGCAGTGTCAATAGTGTTAATCCCTAACGACAGCTCACTTCCCGCTCATTTCACCTAAGTTTTCACGGTGAGATTTTTACAGAATAGCACTGCTGGACTAGATATTCACAAGAAAACACGTACAAAACAACAATGATGTAAAAAGTGCAATCTACGGAGATTTGAGTCAATCTTTACATAAAAAGTTCAATGTCTTGCATTTAAAGGTTTTACAAGGTCGCACTGATAAAAACTTGTAGGTATCTATTCAGTTGGTCATTTTTTAAACTTAATTTTGTTCCTGACTGTTGATTTTCGGCTAACCGAGTTCGGGTTCATTGACTGACTTGTGTTAGTCGTATTTTTTTTTTTTTTTCAATCTTTCTGCGGTTACCAAGCCACCTAGTAGATATGTCTTGGTTTGTTTTACTTATTCGACATATGGATGAATTTAGTCGGTACAGCCTTCCGCCGAGGGTTATCATTTCGACAATTTAAAAGTCCTGACAAAAAGGCGGACATTTGCAAAAAAAATCCAGACGTTTGTCTTTATTTTTCACTGTGTAACATTTTTTGTAACATTACTTCCCTGAATTGGTACGGACCTGTTGTTCTCTGAATTAGTTCACAAAGATTGCATTGTTTGTAATAAGTTACAAAATTTAATTTAAATAGTGTGTTAGGTTAGGTTAGCAATAGGTTTCTCTATAATAAGAAAAGTAAAGAAAGAAAGAAAAAAATGTTTATTCTGCACAAACAAAACTTACGTTAGAAAATGATACATATAAGTTGGAAAATAAATAAATAAATCCTCGTGGATACGGTATCCATGAGGATTACACATACTTAAAAAAGGTAACCTATTTTTAAGACATGTCGTGAATGAAACCAATCTATCTGCCTAATCTATTTTTCCAACTATGTTGGGTTCGGCTTCCAGTCTAAACGGGTGCAGCTGGGTAACACGATAATCCTTTGGTAAGACTGGTTATCAGACTTTGGGCTTCTGGCTACCCGTAACGACTGTCAAAGATCTACGAATGACAGCCGGGACCAACGGCTTAACGTGCTTTCCGAGGCACGGAGGCACTTCGTGGATAAAACCGATAGACTCGTAATCTCTTATCAGTTACAGTTACCGCATCATCTGACATTGTTTTTAAATCAGCTACGGGACGAGTTTTATGTAGATTGTGACTTACTAACATAGCTGGCAGAGTACGCAATTTTTACTGTGTGCTAGGCATGTTTGTGTGTAGGCATGAAGTGGCTGTGGGCTAGGCATGTTTGTCGAAGGGCCGATGGCCAGTGGAGAACATGAGTCCTGGAGTGGAGACCGCGTATCAGCAAGCGTAGTGGGGGGCGCCCCCCAGCTAGATGGACCGACGCCCTTAAAAGGGTGGCTTGAACTGGATGCGGAAGACGGAGAAAAGGATGTCGTGACGCAGCCTGGGATAGGCCTATATCCAGCAGTGGACTGCGACAGGCTGAGTTGATTGATTGAACTAACTTACACTATGACAATCTGTTAGAAGGTAAAACATAGCTAAGTGAAGTAAGGAAATACGGGCCCCGTTTTTCCTCCGTTTTTACTTAGCTTAGGGAAACCCATACCACGTGTTTTCCTAGACACGATCAGGAAACTACTTTCGCCAATAAGTAGGTGGGAATGAGAAAAAAATCTATGATTATATGAAGAGAAATCGCTTTAGGATTTCCAGAGAATTTACAAGTATATGAGACATTACGATTTTGTATCTGTATTGTCAAGCTTAAGTGGCAGTAGGCAGAGCACATTGGTCACAGAAAGAAAGGCCGAAGGCGCCGAAAGGTTCTGGAGTGGCGACCGCGTATCGGAAGACCTAGCGTTGGAAAGTCTCTCACAAGGTGGACCGATGGACTGCAGGCCGCAGGAAACCGTTGGATGCGAGAAGCAAAGATCCGGTCAAAGTGGCGGTGCTTTGGGGGTCTTATGACCAGCAGTAGATGTTTTCTGCTAAAATGATGATGGATGATGATCTGTGGTTTACATTTTCCCTAATATTTGCCAGAGAAAAAATTAAATATAAAAAATATAAAATAGAATTCCGATTTGAAAAAAGTCATATTTTAAGACTGACAGTGTTTTCCTGAATAATTTTACTATCGAAGTAGAGTATTCAATTATCTACTACGTATTATGTTACACAAACAATAAATAATTCAAAGGTATTAGACCTACATATTTCTAGGTTAGGCCACGCTATTTAAAAATAGCGTGAAGATAAGTACAGTTAGTAGTTACTTTGTGGGCATAATTTATAATTGTATCAATAGAATAGAATAGAATAGAATACTCTTTATTATGTACACCATATAGAGAGAGAGACCATATATACAACGTGTAACGTTAAATGCGCAAATCCTGAAAATAGTTTGATCAGAATAACGAGCAGAATTACTTGAACCACTTTTTAATATAGGTCATATTTTTCAAAAAATCTTCATTAATAACGTTGCCGTCTCTATTTATTAATAGGTCAAGCAACCCAATGTCAGGCGCGGCACAGCGGCCCGGTGACGACTCCTCCCTCGATAAAGCATCGTCGCAGACGCAAGAAACGATCAGAATGGCCAGTAAAACTAAAACAGCACATAAAACCTATACAATTTTTTTTTGTACTTATTTTCTGTCTGAAATAGGTCAATTGAATTAAAAATCAGTTGGGGTGTCTGAGGTTTTGCGCATTTAACGTTACACGTTGTAGAGGTTAAGTCTTAATCGTTTTATTATGTATTGTCATTAACGAGCCCACTTAAACGAAACCTGTTATTTTATCTATTGAATAGTTTATATGACAGTAAAACAGCAATAGTTTGATTGCCAATAAATGAATTAACTAATTATGTCCTGTTATCTAAGAGACCGTTCCTTTCTGAGCAATAATACAATTTTGAGATAAGTAACTTAACTTACTACTTGCTTTAGTAGTTATTGAGATAAAAAACGTGTGCGGTCGGGGGACCCCCGTCGTCAGGAACGAAGTTCTTTACGCGATACTCGCATGCACACACACTCATATACAAGGCTTAACTTAAATAATGTAATGCACACCCTCATAAAGGGACACTCTACTCATCATTATGAACAAATACCAAAAAAAAATCAACTGTTCCATACATTTATGTTCGCATAACTCTTTAAAATGTAGGGAACAGCTGATTTTTTTCGCGATTTCAGTTTTGGTCCCATAGTAAAAGTTGTTCATAATGATGAGTACAATTGACCAATTATGTCAATTTACAATTGTGTCACCCTTTGTAAAATTTCTATATTTATGTCTGTAATCTATATGGTGTACATAATAAAGAGTATTCTATTCTATTCTATTCTATTGACCCCTTATGAGGTTGTGTGTTATTTAAGTTACAACTTGTATAAAAGAAAGAGGCAGAGAGAGAGAAAGTTTGAATTTAATTCGCGTTTTTAATACAGAGCCATCTAGTATAAGTTTTTAGAAGCTCTCATGAAGTTGTCGCCATATGAAATTTTCATTTTGACCTCACTATTGGCTTTAGCACCACGAAACACCATTCGGAAACCATAAAAACTATCTAAAGGTCGCATGGAGGGGGCATAACGCTATTTCCTTACGTGGCGATTTCTACCAGTCAACTCCTACGCATGCCTCGTTAAGAAACTTCGAACTTAAAAAACTTTTCACTTCAAAAACTTTACGTGTAAAAGCCTCTACAGCATTACGGGTTATCTATGTATTAAGAACTATTAAAAATAGGCACTTATCTCAGATGACACGTGTCAAACGTTTATCTCAGAACTATCAACGTAAATAATGACGAAATATTCCATTAATAATTATAATGATTTCAATTTATAATTTGTTGACTCTTTCCCAGGACTATAGATATGGATCAGCGGGTGAACTAAAAATTCCAATTCTAACTTATATTATAAAAAAGAGAAAAAAAAAAATTCTCCCCACTAACCCCTATTCTTCCTAACTGCTCAATTTCGTCATAATAAGGAACTCTTGTTCAAAATTTCATGCTGCTAGACCCAGGAGTTTGGGCGTGTTTTTCATTGAGTAGATTTTTTCTCAATTGCAACATTTATTTTTTTTGTTCACATCATATAAAAGAGTTTTTGTGTTCTGCGGTTCTTACTAATCTGATGTTAGCTTACTAATGACAGCTCACGATTCTCTGATCCTAAATTGACTTGACTGTCTGTACGTGGGTCGATGTATTAATGCTCACATTAGTATTGATACCTCGACTCACGGGTCAGGCAGGGGGCGAGTATATTAAGGTTGTTTTACTAACACTAGTTATAAGTTTTTATACTACTAACAAATTGGATCCTGGTTATCTGAAATAAAAAGCTTTGAATTTTGAATTTGAATTTAACGGTATGCAATTAATCTAGGATCAGAGTATCGTGTATTTTTTGTATATAGGGTGACTGGTAATTCGAGACCGATACTTAAACACATGATTCTACTCATGACAACAAACAAGTCTTATAATGGGACAAAAAGTGAAATCACGAGAAGTGAAAAAAAAATCAGCTGTTTCCTACATTTTGACGACTCGTAGAAATAAATGTAGGGAACAGCTGATTTTTTTTTCGCGATTTCGGATTTGGTCCGATATTAAAAGTTGTTTGTAATGATGAGTACAATCATGTGTTTAAGTATCGGTCACTAATTACCAGTCACCCTATATATCTAACTAAGAAAAGGCACAAGGATATTTCAAATATTATATGAAATGCGCTTTGTGAATTTTAAATACAAACTGGTTAAGTCAAACTGGTTCCATAATGTAGGTCAAACAACTGATGTTTTCTGCATTTATTTTTGATCACATGGGTTCATGACACATTTGATATTACTGCGCTGTCTTAAAATATTTCCAAAAAAAAAAACATCGCCCGCGTGCGTGTCGGAAAATATTCCACGGGAACGTACTACCGGAATTAAAAGTACCCTATGTGTTAATTTACATTATAAATTATCGGTGTGCCAAATTTCATCCAAATCCGTTGAGCCGTTTTTGCGCCAATCCGGAACATACATACTTACAGAGAAACGGACAAAAATTCTAAAAACAAAATTTTCGGCATCAGACTCTTTCCAATGAAAAATATTCAATGTAGGTATAGTTTTGACTTCGTTATTATTTTACATATTATAAGTATTATTATACAGTTAATTAGATAAGTAAGTAATTTTGTGTCATGATCTACATAGCCATTTTTCAACTGTTTAATGTCGGCTGCAGTATACTCGTAGCAGTATTTTACATAGAAAAATTGTGTAAGATCGTTTTTGTATTACTATAACTATGATTCCAATTAAATCATATTTTTGTATGTGCTTTGATTATTATAATATGTATTAGAATATTATATAAGTATATTGTGGCTATAATTGTGCTTTAATTATTATAATATGTATTAGAATATTATATAAGTATATTGTGGCTATGCCACAAGTTAAATCTCGAAACGGTTGGTTGAAACTTGACCCAAGGGCTGGCTTTTACCTTGGCCAAAGGCTAAGCATTGCCATACAACGTGGCAATGCCACCAGTCTCTTGAATACATTACCAGTCGACAACGATGTGGATGAATTTTATTTTTCGACGCTATATTTTAGTTTGTGGATAGTTTTAGTTACGTTACGAAATAATTTTGTTATTTTTATTAATTATTTAGCTACTTATTAGTTATTAATTTACGTACATATTATTTTAGTTCTGAAAGATTAACGAAGTTTATGCTATTCATACAAACTTAACAACGCAGAAGTAAACTCTGGCATTCAATAAAAACTCAAACAGTGTTAATGCCCTGAAGCATGGAGGCGACATTAAAAACATTTGAATTTACTGTGACGTAAACTGAGCAGAACGGTTAGGAAGTGTTTGAAAGTGAAGTTTTTTTTTTTTTTTTTGTATAATTACACGACAAAAGGCAAAAACGCATGCCATTTTTTTCCTTGGATTTTTTTCAGCCCTTAGGTACTTAGAATAAAAATCTTTAAATTCATCGTTCAATTAAAGTTCAAATCATCTTAACTAATACTTTAACCAATTTATTAGAGCAGTGCATAAACCTAATTAGGGTAAAAAAAAAAAATAGGAAAAAAAAGGAAATACAGGTAAGTATTCTATAATACTTCAAACACCTGATTTTTGTATCTACTTTCATTCAAAACAAATTATATTCTTTTATCTTAAAAACAACACCATAAAAAATACTTACGATTAATTCCGGTAAATCACTTAAAAACAAAAACTCAATGTTGTCCTATCGAGGCGCGCGCGCGGTTTGGCACTGAATGCGGCGCACGCGCACGTCCTATGTATAGCAAGCAATTCTTGAGAAAATTCAGTGATAAGATTCTTGTATGACTTAGTTCTCTTATTACGTGTATATTATGAATTTTGCGTATTGCTGGTATGATTTTCTTACTGTCATTTGATAACAATTATTGTTCATCAGTAATTGGCCGTAATCACTACATAGTATAAAACAAAGTCGCTTCCCTGTCTGTCTGTCCCTATATATGCTTAGATCTTTAAAACTCCGCAACGGATTATGATGCGGTTTTTTTTAATAGATAGAGTGATTCAAGAGGAAGGTTTATATGTATAATACATGCATAATATAGTAGAGAAACACTGATAATTTTAGAGGTTTCTAATGTGATGTCGTAAATAAACACATTTTTTTGTGCTTACATTGTAAACGCTGGCTGAACCATTCGAGATAGATCATAATAATGTACTACAGTATTGTACACCTTAAAAGTCTCTACAAAAAAGTCCACGATGGTATATGTCTATCTCTTAGGGATAACCCACAATAACCATTTTTTATCCTATACTTTTTACGAGAAATAATGGCTCTAAAATTATCAGTGTGTCTCTACTATATTATGCATGTATTATACATATAAACCTTCCTCTTGAATCACTCTTATCTATAAAAAAAAACCTCATCAAAAACCTTTTCAAGATCTAAGCATACATAGAGACAGACAGACAGCGGGAAGCGATTTTGTTTTATACTATGTAGTGATCAGCATTGCACCCGTGCGAAGCCGGGGCGGGTCGCTAGTCATAACTAATAATAAACCGATTTAATTTGAGATCTGACTTTAAATGCATATCATCATCTGCCTAGCCTTTTCCCAAATATGTTGGGGTCGGCTTCCAGTCTAACCGGATGCAGCTGAATACCAGTATTTTACATGGAGCGACTGCCTATCTGACCTCCACAACCCAGTTAACGGACGGGTTGTCAGACTTTCGGGCTTCTGACTACCCGTAACGACTGTCAAAGATCTACGAATGACAGCCGGGACCGACGGCTTACCGTGCTTTCCGAGGCACGGAGGGTCTCGGTATGTAAAGATGGTCACCCATCCATAGACCAACCGCGGCAAGCGTAGCTTAACCTGATCGATCGGCCTGTGCGGCTGTTATTACTTAGCCACGGATCCCTTCTCACCTTAAATGCATAATCAGCCGATATTGTTCCCACTACTGGGACACGGGCCTCCTCTCTGTGAGAGGGAGTGGGCTATAATCCACCACTCGGGCCCAGTGCGGGTTGATGGAAGTCACATGTGCAAGAATTTTTGGTTCTAGGACAAGCCGGTTTCCTCACAACAATGTTCGCATAACTCGTCAAAATGTAGGGAACAGATGAATTTTTTTTTTTCGAAATTTCAGATTTGGTCCCATGGTAAAAATTGTTTATAATGATGAGTACAATCTCCCATTTCGATTTGTCGCATGTTTTCAATTTCACCCAGTATATAGCGGAGGATTTTAAGACTTATCTTTACTACAAATACAGTTTTAAATCGGTCGGTGTTTACTGGCACGTTTTTGTGCCGCTGGGGCTCTAGAGGTTAACTACTAGCTTTAGCCTGCGGATTCGCCCGCGTGGATATCGCAAAATATCCCACGGGAACGTTCCCGTGGGATATTTTGTTTATTTCGTTTTTATAGATAATGGTACGGAACCCTTCGTCCGCGAATCCGACTCGCGCTTGGCCGGGTTTTAACTTTGTATTGTTATTTTTTTATTTGAAGGTCGGAAAATTAAAGCGCGAGTCGGATTCGCGCACGAAGGGTTCCGTACCATTATCTATAAAAACGGCAAAAATATCATGTATGTTGTATGGGAGCCCCCTTAAATATTGGTTTTATTCTGTTTTTTAGTATTTGTTGTTATAGCGGCAACATAAATAAAACAACAAAACATCCGCATCAATGCGTTCATCATCTGTGAAAATTTCAACTGTAGTAGTATAGTAGTATATTTTTTACTTTGTAGTGTTTTATTTAGAAGTCGGTTGTTATTCTTTGTAAAAAAGTTTTTATTATTCACTTTTATGTTGTATTTACCCCACACAAATTCGTATGTAAATATCAGTGACAGGAAGTTAATATAACATCATCAATATAAACTAAGTGGCAAAAATACGTATCATTGAAGTTAGCTCAAAAAACTACCCAAGGAAATTTAATAAAATTTGAAATTTTATTAAATTTTCTTGGGTAGTTTTTTGGCTCTGAAGCCTACGCAATCGAATAAAAAAGAATTTTTGAAATCGACTTACAATTTCCTATCCAATATACGATCAAATGAACTTAGTCGTGCACTTTTGGATTTCCATTTTTTTTTTTTATTATTTAACACCTTTCGGCGCGATAACGTCTGTAACCATATTTTAAATGTTCATGGATTTACAGTACGGCGACAGCCGTATAATTTGGTACTTTATTTATTTATTTAAACTTCTCGCACAAAAGGTACAATGGCGGACTTAATGCCTTAGGCATTCTCTACCAGTCAACCAAGGGTGGTGAAGAGATTAGATGGCAGGTGCTTTGGTAGACACGACAATGAAATGATAAAAAAATAAAACTTAGTACTTTCTTTGCGTCAAACACGGCTACTGCCGTACGATTCTGTAACCATCTCAACGTTAAAGCTTGGGTGAAGTGAGCGTGGAGTGAGCTGTCATTCGTTAGGGATTAACACTATTAAGTGCTCACTTCACTTATGATTTCACGGTGAGATTTTTACAGAATCGACCGGTAGCAGTGTGAAATTTATATGCTTGTTGTATAGAAAAAATCCTAAAGGTAAAATCCAATTACTCTTTGCCCGACTTGTGAATCGAACCCAGGAGTGGGGTCCTGGGTTCGATTCCCAAGTTGAGCAAAGACGTCAGCAGTCGCGGTTCCGACCATGACACCAACGGGCAGTTCAGAATATTATTTACCCTGGGTTTAAACCTACGTATGGAAAAACAGTTTTAATCCCTACGATGAGAAGGTATATTTGAAAAATGCTTAGCAAATTCCGTTGCTTGGTAAACTCATTCATAAGGTTTTTGACGTTTTGGGAACAGTTGCATAATGCAGGTGCTCTTATTTTATTATACAAAAAAACCGGTCAAGTGTAAGTCGGACTCGTCGTACAAAGTAGGTATGTAACTAGAAATTTACGGTTTTCGGATTTTCCCCTTTACTTGTCATCATCTGCCGAGCCTTTTCCCAACTATGTCGGGGTCGGCTTCCAGTCTAACCGGATGCAGCTGAATACCAGTATTTTACATGGAGCGACTGCCTATCTGACCGCCACAACCCAGTTACTGGGTAATACGGTACCCCTAGGTAAGACGGGTTGTCAGATTTTCGGGCTTCTGACTACCCGTAACGACTGTCAGAGATCTACGAATGACCGCCGGGACCAACGGCTTAACGTGCTTTCCGAGGCACGGAGGGGTCTCGGTATGTAAAGACGGTCACCCATCCACAGACCAACCGCAGCAAGCGTAGCTTAAAATGATCGATCGACCTGTGCGGCTGTTATTTTTAGCCACAGGCCCCTCCCCTTTACTTGTGCTACATGAAATTGCTTCTTGCCAAATTTCGTGATTCTAGGTCAACGGGAAGTACCCTATAGGTTTGATTCCCTTGCGAGTGTCAAAATAATATGCTGGGACACAGCTGGGACAACAGCTGGGACTACGGGCTTAACGTGCTTTCCGAGGCATGGAGACAATATTATACAGTGTGTCCGGACATGGACTAGCGATATTCTAAATACTTAAATATAAGCTATTTTAAAGTACTATTACACTATAGGCTTGGGTCCAATACACTTCCCCGCTATGTGGCAGCCATTTTGTTTTTTTTGTTGAAATATGCTCTATGCGAGTACAAAAAAAATCATATATCTCAAAGTTTTAGTCATACTGAGATAAAAATAGGCTTATTCGGAAGGCAATAATATTGTCTACCGTCTGCATTACAAAGCAATGTGTTCACAATTCCATAACTTTTGAAAAAAAATGTGAAAGTCGAAAAAAAAATCAAAAAATTATGCAATTCAACCAATAATGGTTAATTACTACAAAAACAACCCTGAGAACTTTTTTATTTTTTATACTAGATCGACAGTTTTTGAGCTACGCTACAATGCAACATAAAATTCACAACTGTATGTTTAATACTTTAAGAGTTATTGTTGTTTGAACATAGCGTATGCGCAAGCACAAAACGTCTTTGTTAACCGCTAGAGTGTCATTTATGGCATTCACTGTATTCCATCTGAGAGCAGGCGAGAAATACTGTTCGTTACTACCGTGAGTAAGCGAGATAGAACGTATTAGTCCACTACCTGAAACAAAATCAGTTTTAAGGACAAATTATTAGTTGGGTTAGTTTAGTTGTCCCTCGCCCTGCGTTGTGATCGCTATCGCTACTTTCACTTACCGTCCGTGCTGTTTACGTGCTTAGTTAGTGTTTTGTATTTAAAAGTGTGATAAAGTATGGCACAGCGTCAATATTCATCGCAACATATTGCTGACATACACTTTGTGTATGGCTTTTGCAATGGAAGTGCAAATTTGGCTGTACAAGAATATCGACGAAGGTACCCTAACAGGCCTACACCGAGTCGCCAAACTTTTATCGACGTGCATTCAAGATTAGCGGAAAGAGGTATTCAAAGAGCTGTTAATGAACGCAATCGCTTGGTATCGCCCGAAGATGAAGAAGAAGTGCTTAGACTAATAACCAATGATCCTAGACTAAGCGTTAGACGGATTTCAGTGCAACTTCGAATGTCTAAGTGGCATGTATGGAGAATTTTGAAAAGAGAAGGGTTACACCCTTATCATTTTCGACGGGTTCAAGACGTGATCGAACCAGATTTTGCTGCGAGATCTGTGTTTTGTTCGTGGATAAATAGAAATTTGAGACAGAACCGTAATTTTTTACAAAGAATACTGTGGACTGATGAAGCCAAATTTACAAGAGCTGGGATTACAAACCACAGAAACGACCATCTCTGGTGCTCCGCAAATCCAAGGGCGGTGCGCCCAAGCTCATTTCAACATGAATTCTCAGTAAATGTGTGGGCCGGCATAATCAACGATAGGCTGATAGGGCCATTGGAATTGCCACCTACATTAAACGGCGCTAGATTTTTAGAATTCTTACAGACACAGTTTGCGGACAGCCTCATGGACCTACCTCTATCATACCGTCGGCGTATGTGGTTCCAGCTCGATGGTGCACCCGCGCATTTTTCTCGAGCAGTGAGAGAATATTTAAATAATAATCTACAGCCGTGGATCGGTCGTGGTGGTGTATTAGCGTGGCCGCCTCGCTCACCCGATTTGACACCCTTGGATTATTTTTTGTGGGGTCATATGAAACAAAAAGTATACGCTACAGTTCCAAATACCAGGGAAGAACTCGTCGCAAAAATTATGGCAGCCGCCGAAGAAATTAGATCCGATTTGGATTTAATTAGGCGCTCATCAACCCAGGTGGCACAGAGAGCCGTAGTGTGTCTACAAGCTGGAGGTGGCCACTTTGAGCAACTGCTTTAGATATTTTAATCTTCATTTAATATTGGAAAAAACATTAAATAAAATTCAATATGAATGTTATGTTTTTTTAATGATTTCCTGTTTAGGGTTCCGACAAAGGCCTTTTGTGCTTGCGCATACGCTATGTTCATACAACAATAACTCTTAAAGTATTAGACATACAGTTGTGAATTTTATGTTGTATTGTAGCTTAGCTCAAAAACTGTCGATCTAGTATAAAAAATAAAAAAGCTCTCGGGGTTGTTTTTGTAGTAATTAACAATTATTGGTTGAATTGCATAATTTTTTGTTTTTTTTTTCGACTTTCACATTTTTTTTCAAAAGTTATGGAATTGTGAACATATTGCTTTGTAGTGCAGACGGTAGACAATATTATTGCCTTTCGAATAAGCCTATTTTTATCTCAGTATGACTAAAACTTTGAGATATATGATTTTTTTTGTACTCGCATAGAGCATACTTCAACAAAAAAAACAAAATGGCTGCCACATAGCGGGGAAGTATATTGGACCTAAGCCTATAGTGTAATTGTACTTTAAAATAGCTTATATTTAAGTATTTAGAATATCGCTAGTCCATGTCCGGACACACTGTATAGAGTTATTTGTAAAACACCAACAACTTCTTAAGAGGTCATTGTACTCATCATTATGAACAACTTTTACGACGGGACCAAACCTGATATCGCGAAAAAAAAATCAGCTGTTCCCTACATTTTGGCGACTCGTACAAAAATAAATGTAGGGAACAGCTGATTTTTTTTTCGCGATTTTAGGTATGGTCCCATAGTAAAAGTTGTTCATAATGACAAGTACCATGACCTCTTAAGAGGTTGTTGGTGTTTTACAAATAACCCTGTAGAGGTAATAGGTAATACGGGCTGGAGTCCGCAACTCCACGTCATTGCGCGTATTTTGCATACGGAGAGAGAATATGTAATGGACCTGCGAACTTACCCATATAATGGACCCATCCGCGAACTTACCGCGACACGCGTAGCTTAACCTTCAATCGACCCGTGCGGCTATGTATTTATGTGCATGTCAATTACATAATAGTTGTTATGTATCAAGACACAGCACAGATAATTATTTATGTTTGTGCCACAAGATAATTTTAATTATAGTAGTGTTTGTCATTTGTCTTAATTGCGCTAAGAATCAATTTTATAGTTAATTAGTATAAATTAATGGTTTAACCAATTTTATTGGTTCCTCGTTATGAAGGCGTATAGTGATTATTAACTAGGTGCTATCGGGGATTGGTGGTAGCGATAACATCCAATCGTAGATTAAGCAGCCCTTGCTGCGGTCGTTATGGGATGGGTGATCGTTAGAGACCACTTTGCGGCGGTTTTCTCAGTTTTTTTTTACTCCAATGTTTTCCAAGGTTTTAACCACTACTACTACTACAAAAACTGGTACACACGCTACAGTACAGGTTGCTCCAAGGTCCTATGTTAGGAAAATGTACAGACGCCAGCACATCAAGCTACCCGAATCTGTCAGATTTTCCCAATCAACTTTGAACCTTGTGCTTTAGCGATAAAGTTGAAAATCTATTAAAGAAATCTGACAGATTGTAGTAGCTTGATGTGCTGGCGTCTGTACATAAATAAATAATTCAAATTCAAATTAAAAATAATTTATTTTCTTATTCAAAAACAATGGTATCATAATAATTTTGACAGTAACGTTTAAGTAATGAAATTAAAATCACACTAATATGATAAAGGCGAAAGTTTGTGAGTGTGTGTGTGTGTATGTTTGTTACTTCTTCACGCTCAAACGGCTGGACCAATTTTGATGAAATTTTTCACACAGATGGTTTATACCCAGGATTAAAACATAGAATACTTTTTTGCCTTTCCAGGATGCCTAGCGAGGGATGTGTTTGTTGAGAACCAACAGAATCGCTTCATTGGCGCAGTTCTAGTGGAAACGGCTCGGCAGAGCGAGGTTCTTGTACGTTCAAAACAAGGGAAGGATGTGTGCTAGGGATGTGTTGCGAGGGACGTGCGCTGGGCATGGACGCGAGCGAAAAAATATCAGTCACTAGCCATGGACTGCGATAGGCTGAGTTGATTGATTGATTGATTGAATATGTGAAGAATCTATAATAAAATTACTTCACTACAAGAGGTACAAATTATTAAACACTAAGATGTTTCAACTTGACTAAAATGTAAATTAAGTAGATTTTAGACTGAGTATTACTATTGAAATAATCATGAAAATGGTTGAAGCTGTAGTGCAAACTGAACTTTACAATAACACTGAACTGAACACTTCAATATGGCCACAAACAGCGTTTTCATACTTTTTGAATATCGCTCCCGCCTTGGCACCTGCGGAAGCTCGTCACCCACGATAAAGCCTTACGTTTTTTTTTTATGTTTTAATACCTTTTAAAGTACACGAACCTAGGACATCTGTCCGTGTACCAAACATCCAAATCCAGTCACCTGTAAGGTGTGTAAAGGCAACAAATAGGATTGCTTTCGCATTTATAAGGCGTTAAGGTGAAAATCCCCATTGATGGGGATTCTCAATAGTGATTTGTGGAATGACCTAAAGCGTCAACGCAGCCCACAACGGCTGGTGGCTAAGTAATAACAGCCGCACGCGTCGATCGATCAGGTTAAGCTACGCTTGCCGCGGTTGGTCCGTGGATGGGTGACCATCTTCACATACCAAGACCCCTCCGTGGCTCGGAAAGCACGTTAAGCCGTTGGTCCCGGCTGTCATTATTAGATCTTTGACAGTCGTTACGGGTCGTCAGCAGTCCGAAACTCTGACAAGCAGTCTTACCAAGGAGTATCGTATTTCCCAGTAAATGAGATGTGGAGATCAGATAGGCAGTCGCTCCATGTAAAATACCCGACCCCAACGTGGTTGGGAAGAGGCTAGGTAGATGACGGACTACCGTAGCGTTTAAGTTTAAGGTGTGAAAAGTTATCACATGGTTCTCAACCTTATTTTGTCACCGCCCAATTTGAGAATATGTTTTTCTCTAGAGCTCCTCAATTTTATTTACCTACCATCTGTTGTGAATCTGAAACGGCTATTGCCAGGATTATATTTAAACGTTTAATATTATGTAGTTGTAAGATAGAATATACAACGTGTAACGTTAAATGCGCAAAAACTGAAAATAGTTTGATCAGAATAACGAGCAGAATTAATTGAACCGCTTTTTAGTATAGGTCACATTTTTCAAAAAATCTTCTTTAAAAACGTTGCCGTGTCTATTTATTAATAGGTCAAGCAACCCAATGTCAGCGCGGCGCAGCGACCCGGGGACGACTCCTTCCTCGATAAAGCGTCGTCGCAGACGCAAGAAACGATTAGAATGGCCAGTAAAAATAAAACAGCACATAAAACATTTACGATTTTGTTGAGAGCCTATGGGTTAGTAACAGACAAACAGAGTTACTTTCGCATTGATAGTGTTAGTATGTAACTACGTATCTTAAGTATGTATGGATTTTACAACCATAAAGACACGATAAGGACATTATCGTATGCAATGTTTCTTCAGCCGTTTTCATGTATAGACTTGAAAACGACATAACTATGTTGGTAACATTTGTATTTTTGATTTTGCTGTGCATCCAAGATCGGATTGCTGAAAAATGCTGTAACACTGTCGAGGATACTGAACTGGTGATGGCATTTCTGGTAAGATTAGCACACTCACCATATTGTTTTTACACAACATAAGACATTGTTACACCTATCATGTTACATATATCAATCAGTATGGATATTGGTTGATGTTAGGTGTCGTTGGCTGATGTCGTCCCGACATCAATATCAATAGTCGGGCATTTGCCCACCAGACACAACACCTGCCTGGTCGAGGGGCCTCCCTTTTCCATGGACGATGAGTGAAATTTAAACCCTTTTCCTCATACCAGTCTACTAGCTTTTTCACAAACGTTATAATATCTTTTGTTTTGTGTATTATAGTATCTTTTGTTTTTGTTTTGTGTTCGTTTTTTTTTGTGTTTGTGTTTTTTTATTGTGTTTTGTTTTTGTTATGTAACAATATGCTTGTTCTCATAGTTGCTACAAGATTATATTTATATCAGTTTTACTTAAAATTTAAATGTCCCAAGGTAATTGAAATGTAAAGTGATGGCCTGAAACACAAGTTTGAATAAACCTAGATCGGGCGGGTCGCTACTTAACATTCTAATTCCGATCCATCATTACTGTTGGCTATATGTACACTTTTTGTAAACGTTTTTATTCAATTAAATTTATTTATTTATTTTACCTATGAAAGTATTATGAACACTGCAGAACCTGTATGGCTTGCCAGACTTCTGCGAATTAGACACTGCAAACGCAGCTCATTAGACTGCGTTGGTTATCAAGTGCCCTTCAGTATACTCTACAGAATGATAGATGTCCTCAATGATTGTAAACAGGTCCATCGCCACGGAGACCGAGCACCAGAAAAAGCAGAGACCTTCTTGAGTGAGGATCCGGAAAAATTGGCGAACATGTCGGCAAAATATGGCTATGGAGAACTGACTGATGTAAGTTTGTTTGATTTAAATATTCAATCTGTAACTTGGCAGCCAAAAATTTTATGAATCTACTTATGACCATAACTATCATCACGCATGTATTCCATGGATGGCAGAGGATCACCTGAAGTGCACCCACATTTTTTTGACAGTTCTGTGTAATAGGGGGCAGGCCTAATGCCATCAGTCGAGTACAAATCGAGACTGGGCTGCCATTGAGAAACTCCAGATAGAAAACCCAATAACAAAAGTGTTATTGGGTTTTTCTGGCAAAGGCCCGACGTGGGGATCGAACCCAGAACCTTATGCTCAGTAGTAGCGCTTGCGACCACCGGACCAGCGAAGCAGTTTCTCCTTATAAAGTACCAGGCTATAGCATAAATGGGTTAATTTTGAAATTCAATGACTTGGCGCGCGACGGTGGGAAGAGACCGAGACTGATTGACCATAATGCCTTGGAAGGTAGGTAGGCCTTTGGTGTGGGATAAAACTTGTGTCGACACCCTTGCGCCATCCCATCTTCCAACCACGGTAGGCTGTGCTGGGGCGGCTGCTGCAGGTGCGGAAAACCTCAAACGGCGCAAATACTCCAATCTCTTTGGAACTTATATGTTCTAGCCGTTTCGAGTGGAAACACTAGGGCCATGGGGTCTGAGTGCCCACTTAGTATTTCAAGTGGTTGGTCAACTGTTCACGTGACCAAAGGGCTGGCCTATTTTTTTGCCCAAAGAATCAGCGTTTTCATACAACGGGGCAATGCTGCCAACCATTTGGGCACGTTTCCCATTGACAGCGATGTGGACGAATTTTTGATGTCCTTTGATTATTTCCACTCCTTTTTATGACATTATATTAAACACACTATGAGGTTCTGTACCCAAAGCCTACAGGAGAGTCGAACCTTATGCAAATTCTTCATGTTGTTGTCTTTTGTTTGACATTCCTCATGTTTTGTCTCGGTATTTTCTAATAAATACAAAAGTTTAATAAGGAGGGGCCCGTGGCTAAATAATAACAGCCGCACAGGTCGATCGATCAGGTTAAGCTACGCTTGCCGCGGTTGGTCTGTGGATGTGTGACCGTCTTTACATACCGAGATCCCTCCGTGCCTCGGAAAGCACGTTAAGCCATTGGTCCCGGCTGTCATTCGTGAATCTTTGACAGACGTTACGGGTCGTTAGTAGTCCGAAAGTCTGACAATCAGTCTTACCAAGGGGTATCGTATTACCCAGTAACTGGTTTGTGGATGTCAGATATGCAGTCGCTCCATGTAAAATACTGCTATTCAGCTGCATCCGGTAAGCCGACCCCGACATAGTTGGGAAAAGGCTCGGCAGATGATGATGACAAAAGTTTAATAATCGAAGAACCTTGTACGAGCACAAGTTGAGTAGATAGGGTGGGTAGTACGAAACCACCATTGCTCGTGCACATATGATGTGCTGTTATAGATGATTAACGTTTTATTTTTATTCTAAACTAAGTCATTATAGTTAATCATTATTTAAAAGTAATCTCTTTCCACAGAGTGGCAAAGCCCGAAGCTTCGTCTTAGGTCAGTTCTTCCGTCGTCGCTACAACCAGTTCCTCTCATCATGCTACAACTCTTCGGATATCTTCGTGCGATCCACCGACACGAAGCGAACTCAAATAACAGCTAAAATAGCCATCACTGCTGCCTACTCTCCAGAAGGATGGTGGTCTGAAGATATGGAGTTGGTACCGGTGGAGATGAATGTTACTTCAGCTTCTATCGATCCCGTAAGTAACCTCTAGTATTAAGATTTATGTATTGTATAATATCTGCCAATAGGGGCTTGGGGCTAAGTAATAACAGCCGCACGGGTCGATCGATCAGGTTAAGTAACACTTACCGCAGTTAGTCCGTAGATGGGTGACCATCTTTATATACCTTCCGTGCCTCGGAAATCACGTAAGTCATCATATGCCTAGCCTTTTCCCAACTACGTTGTGGTAGGCTTCCAGTCTAACCGGATACAGCTAAATACCAGTATTTTACATGTAGCGATTGCCTATCTGACCTCCACAACACAGTTGCTGGGTAATACGATACCCTTTGGTAAGACTGGTTGTCAGACTTTCGGGCTTCTGACTACCCGTAAGGACTGTCAAAGATCCACGAACGACAGCCGGGACCAACGGCTTAACGTGCTTCCCGAGGCAGGGAGGGGTCTCAGTATGTAAAGATGGTCACCCATCCACAGACCAAATGCGGCAAGCGTAGTTTAACCTGATCGATTGACCTGTGCGGCTGTTATTATTTGGCCACGGCCCCCTCAGAAAGCACGTAAGTAAGTTGTGTATTTCCCTAGAGAGCGTTTGTTTTCAAACCTCGCTGCCATTTTTGTGACAGCCGTGGAACTGCTGTCGTAGGAAACCGTAGCTGTACTGCTTCTTTCCTCACGATATTAATTACCCTTACGGTGCATGCCAAAGAAGCCTCACTGCAATACCTCACGGTCGCTGTATAGCTCGCTCCATGTAAAACAAATGCATGCTAATACTCGTCGACACGCACATGCCGAAGGACCTCACTGTTATACATTGTAGGCTGCTTGGGGACTTACCTTGATGCCTGGAATGTGCGTGCTTGTCTAATAGCATGCATTTGTTTTACATGGAGGTGACATCGAAGTATCTTGCCTCACCTAAGGTGGATAGCGGTGAATATAGAGGGAATCCGCAGGATGCGAAAGTCCTATGTCAATCAGTGGACGTCTTGCTACTGAATAATGATGATAGTGCAGACAGACAAAGAAATATAGGAACAGGCGACGATTCTTCTTTGACATTTTCGTTTTGTTTTCAGAATCTATGTGTACTAAATTGCCCAGAATTGAAGTACCATTTTGTTGAAATGATGGCCGAACAAAAAAACCCAAAAGATATGCAGATTTATGACGAGTTGATAGATGTACTATCAGAGCATCTGCGTTTTATTCTGCCTAAAAATCCGCTGATCGTCTACGGGATGTTCGATGTATTTGCTAGTCAGGTAAGACTACTCACAACATTCTCATTTAACTAGCCTGTTTTGTCCCACTGCAGGGTAAATGCCTCCCTCTCCTTTTTCCACACAACTAGGCTTTTTTCAGGTAAGTCATACAAGAATAATCATTTTCTTCTCTCATGTGAGCATTATTAAGAGGCGATACATAACATCGCGCCTGTAAAGGAAGGGTTAGACAGAGGTGTACCTTACACCCACATTTCGCCAATTATCTTTAAATCCCTTGTAATAGGAAGCAAGCCTATCGCCCTCCACTGGGCACGAATCCAGACTCTGGGCTGCTACTGAGAAGTTCCTTACAGAAAAACTCAATAACACTTTGCCCGACCTCGGAATCGAACCCAAAACCTCATGCTCAGCCTTAGCGCTCGCTAGCACTAGACCAACGAGGCGTCCGGTACAGGGCGCAATTTGATATGCGTGTCTGATTGACCCGCATACCAAATTGCTGACTGCCCAATGTTTTTACCAAGGCTTGAGATATTTATGTTAGTATTTTGTAAAAAAAGATTAAGGAATATGGTAAAAAGGTTAGTCTGCAAATCTGAATAACATGATACGCCAGACGAAATTGCATAATTAGCCTATAATATTCCCACTGCTGGGACACAGGCCTCCTCTCGGTGAGAAGAAGTGGGCCGTAATCTAACACGCGAGCCCAGTGCGGGTTCGTTGATGTCACATGTGTTCAATTTCTCCTTTCTCTTTTACTC
The DNA here is from genome assembly GCA_949629135.1 of Eremobia ochroleuca. Classification (NCBI taxonomy): domain Eukaryota; kingdom Metazoa; phylum Arthropoda; class Insecta; order Lepidoptera; family Noctuidae; genus Eremobia; species Eremobia ochroleuca. The sequence goes on along the minus strand of OX451385.1, from coordinate 3,735,178 downwards.
CTCTCAATTTTTCCTTTTTCTATATTTAATAATAATAAATAAATAATAATATTCCACAACTTTCATACAACGCCATCTAGTCCCAAACTAAGCAGAGCTTGTACTCTGAGTACTAGACAACTGATAAACATACATATATATTTCTAAATACATACATATTATAGATAAATTACACCCAGACACAGAACAAATGATCGTGCTCATCACACAAACATTTGTCCTGGGTGGGAATCGAACCCACGACCTTGCGCATAGCAGTCAGAGCCACTGACCACTAGACTAACAGGCCTGTGTCTCTGTAATCTATATGGTGTACATAATAAAGAGTATTCTATTCTATTCCTTTTTACGGACAAAATTACCGTCGCCAATGGAGGCTTTTTTGTTGTACCTTCAGAAAATAAGCACTGTAACAACAACTTACCTGATTCTGGAGGCAGGGCTCCACATTTTCCTATAACCTGTCTTCATCTGCCTAGCCTTTTGCCAACTATGTTGGGGTCGGCTTCCAGTCTAACCAGATGCAGCTGAATACCAGTGTTTTACATGGAGCGACTGCCTATCTGACCTCCACAACTCAGTTGCTGGGTAATACAATACCCGTTGGTAAGAATGGTAGTCAGACTTTCGGGCTTCTGACGACCCGTAACGACTGTCAAAGATCCACGAATGACAGCCGGGACCAACGGCTTAACGTGCTTTCCGAGGCACGGAGGGGTTTCGGTATGTAAATATGGTTACCCATCCACGTACTAACCGCGGCAAGCGATCAACCCGTGCGGCTGTTATAACTTAGCCACAAGGCAAATTAAGAAATAAGCAAAATTAATATACGTTTGCCAAACAGGTGTATTCCGTTTGGCAAACTTATATTATTTCTTCGTTTTATTATGCTTCTGATGATTTTATTTTAATTTAATTTTTCATTTAATTTAATTTTGATTTGATTTTATATATGACGTGTTTACTACACGTAATAAATAAAATCGTAAGTTTAAAATACTGTTCCTGCTAACAAACTATGACTATTGTTATTGTCCGAAATAAACGTTTTGAATTGAATCGAATGAAGTTCGGTAACAATAGAAAAGGTAATTGTGTCTCATTAGTGTCAGTTGAGCTCATAGTTATGTGTTATTTATTTTATAGGAAAGCGTAGGAATGCCGTTAAGTGATTTGAACAGAAGATTGATGCCCACCTTACGACAGGCTGCCGGATTGGCCGTTAATCACATTTACGGAAACCAAACTTATGTGCCTTTGCAAGCTGTTAAGTATAACCTTAGTCCTGATAATTCTTAGTCTTAAGTCCTGAAAATTCTTAGTCTTAAGTCCTGATAATTCTAAGTCTAAAGTACTGATAATTCTAAGCATTTTTTTTCCTAAACCGAACGGTGTTGGTTGCGGAAATTGTGGCCATGCTTGCAGTTGCAGCAAGCTTATAATAATAATACTAATAATCATTTTATTATTAGGCAACTAAGGCCCATATATAAAATACACAAAATAATCTTATACACAAATAAGCTACTATACAGCGTGTAACGGAAGGGGGGTATCAACCCTGAAGGAGGTGAATGTGCTCATGAAACTCAACAACTTTCCCCAAAGAACATAGGTCAAAATATGAAAAAAAAATTTGGCCCTCCCTTACAAAACTGACTACCAGCTGATTGATTTACTATGGGAGGGCCAAATTTTTTTTTCATATTTCGACCTATGTTCTTTGGGGAAAGTTGTTGAGTTTCATGAGCACATTCACCTCCTTCAGGGTTGATACCCCCTTTCCGTTACACGCTGTATAATAAAAACCTTAAAACTATGACTATACACGTAACGTTGTCGGCGTCGTGCTTCGCTGCGTGGTGTCGCGTAACCGTCCTCGGAAACGTCGATATACGACACCTTTCGGCCAAAAGTCCTCTTTCAGGCAGGTTTGTAGATGCTGGGTTGGAACTCACTCGCTTATGCCCGGTACTTTACGTCTTTCGGTTAAACAGTTTGTATTGGGTGAGTTGTTAACACCAAGTGACTCTAGCAACTACACCTTTGTCACTGTAGCTATAACGCACAAAATGCCCTGACTGATAAAATCTTTCTTCCCTAGGAGTGCTCCTCAAAGAATTCTTCGAAACTGCCGACCAAATAATCTCTGGGGCTAAAATCCCAAGAATTAGGGTGCTATCTGCCCATGACTTCAACGTGTACTTCTTCACGGCTGCCACCAGGGCTATTAAGAGGCAGGGGTTTCCAAGATACTGTTCTGTTTACTCCCTGGAGTTGAGGAGGTGTAAGAGTAGTGGGGAGTATGTAGTGGTGGTGAGTAAAACGTTCAACGAAATGATCAGGTGATTTAAAGTTTAGAGAATTAACTTTTTAAAGCAGTTCCCCTTTTTTGAGTGGGTGGGGTGAATCAAGCTGCATCCTTCTGTGTGTTTGAAATAAGCCCAAACACGATGTAACTGCTGTAAGCTGTTGAGGAGCTCTCTCGACTGTCTTCCGTCTCCATCATCAGATCAACAATAGATCTCTGTTTTGTTGAAGAGCCACCAGAACTAATTTCAATTACAAATGAGACCCTTTCAAATAAAAAAAGAATCGTCAAAATCAGCTTACTCTGTAAAAATATAAAAATAATATATGACGTGTAACGTTAAATGCGCAAAACCTCAGACACCCCAACTGATTTTTAATTTTTACCTATTTCAGAGAGAAAATAAGTAATTAAAAAAATTGTAAAGGTTTTATGTGCTCTTTTTTGCTTTACTGAGGACGACGCTTTACCGAGTGAGGAGTCGTCACCGGGTCGCGGCGCCGCGCTGACATTGGCTTGCTTGACGTATTAATAAATAGACACAGCAACGTTTTTAATGAAGATTTTTTGAAAAATGTGACCTATATTAAAAAGGGGTTCAATTGATTCTGCTCGTTATTCTGATCAAACTATTTTCAGGTTTTGCGCATTTAACGTTACACGTTGTATATGTACGCGTCGACGTGAGAACATCCTACTTTTTCGTCGGTAATTAACAAGCGGCCATCACCAATTCAAATGATAGTTTTTGTAATTGTTCAGAAACAACCCAAAATCGGAATTTGTCCCCACTAATAGCAATAGGTTCGCTTATTACATGGAACTTATAAAATAACTAGCAAAATGTGGGATTACTTTACACCTCTAGGTATCTACTCCGTTGGAGAAAAGCGCCATGATGTTATATTACAATTTTTTTTTTACTGTCTTTCAGCCGGTATACGTGAAAAGCCCAGAAGAAATGGAAGCCTACCTCGAGATAGAAGACTGTGGAGTTATTTGTGACTATCAGAAGTTCAGAAAACTTACTGCCAAGAATGTGATGACAGAAGAACAGTATAAAGCAAGATGCAAGTTAAATGATGCAGGGTCACAGAAAAACGAAAAATATGGCTTCTTGTAAAAAAGAGAAAGGAAGATAAACTTGTGTAAAAAAATTGTTCTAGGATTTTTCAACCTGTTTAATATAATTAGGTACCTATGTGTACTACCTTTTTATCGCGGTTTTCTTTCTTTGGATCTACACCATTTCCACTAGGTTTTTTGTTATTTATAATATGGAACTAGTGATAGCAGCAACGTAACATTTCGATTATTTACACTTTAATTTGCATGTATAGGTACACGGAGAGAAAGTTCTTATAAAAATTACTGTGCTCGACACTGTAAAGTGAGTGCAAGTGACATCTACAGAAAATTTTCTGAGTGAGATTGGGAAAATTTCACTATTTGTCCAATAAATTTTACTGTACAGCATAAGAATTTTTACTGTGCATGGTAATTTTTCCATTACCACTCAAATGCACTTAGATTATGAGACAGCACAGTAACTTTTCTAGGATTTTTCTCTTCGTGTAGTAAGGATTATTGGTTTTTTTCTGTCGAATAAAAAATTGTGCGGTTTCTATTCCTGTGCTTATTATTATTATTAAATACAATATTTATATTTTCTATGTACAGACGCCAGCACATCAAGCTACTACAATCTGTCAGATTTCTTTAATAGATTTTCAACATTATCACTAAAGCATAAGGTTCAAAGTTATTTGGAGAAAATTGACAGTTTTGGGAAGCTTGATGTGAAGGCGTCTGTACATTACCTGTAATATAAATCCATTGGAATATGGGTTTTAGGAATGTTTTATTTATAAATTTTATTGATATTTAATGTACCTATAACATAAAATGATTATTTTCGATTTATTCATTTGGAGCGAATACATTCGATCCCATCACTAAACGATAGAATATAACTTTATATACATAAAAATTGTATTTTTTTTTTAAACATTCAATAAGATAAGGCAGTTTATATATAATATGTATTAACCGACTTCAAAAAAAGGAGGAGGTTCTCAGTTCGTCGGAATCTTTTCAATCAAACTAATAACCTAGTGGACATAGTGTACGTTATCATTAAATAGCTGACCGGACCGAGAAGTTGCTGCCATAATATTACAAATGCGAAAGTAAGTTTGATTGTTTGTTACGCTTTCACGCTAAAACGGCTGAACGGATTTGGATGAAATTTTGCACATGGGTAGACTATGACCTGGAGTAGGACATAGGCTACTTTTTATCCTGAATCACAGACGAAGTCGCGGGCAACAGCTATGTCCTATAAAAAAAATCTTTGAACTGGTACACTGCAGACTACCTGCAGTATTGTATCTCCTTTTACCTTCCCAAAGGTTGTCTTTATAAGATCGATTTTTAGCGTTACGACCGCCCATTGTGTCACCCCTTGTAAAATATCTACATTTATGTCTGTAATTTATATGGTGTACATAATATTTTTTTTCGAATTGACCTAAAAAAATAGACCTCTGTGAAGCCAAAAATAGATGTTTTCTTTCCATAAAATATCAGAATTAACTTCGAAAGTAACCATACAAAATTAACACATTGAACGCCGTGGTGGTCACCTGTGACCACCACTGACCACCACTGAACTTTCCATATGGGCTGACGCTTATTCGCGATTTCGGCAAATTTTACACGTTATATTTTATTGGCTCATACGGTTCAAAATAGTCAAAAACCCCACTCTAAATAATTATTTCGTATTACTATTCAAAGAATTAACTAAAATAATTGCTGTCGCTCACCGGTGACCACCATGGCGTTCAATGTGTTAACAAAGTTAGACAATCTTTACAATCCAATCAAAAACCAGACTCCAAAAACAACAATTTCACCACAAAAACTCTCGATACAGAGTAGTCAATTAAAATCGATGTGTACATCGCGAACTAAGCATCGATTGGTTGGATATTCGATGGCGACACATCGATGCGGCTTCTATTCGGCTCACTATCGGAATATTCACAGCCGAATAATTCAGCGGTTGCACATATGAATCTGACTATGATGTGCGAATACAGGAAGAAGGTGGTATTTTACCAACTGATGTTCGGTTAACACCTGCACCATAATTGCGTAACACACTATTACTCTCAATTTGAATAATTTTGAAGCATATTGCTAATCCATTGCTCCTTAAGTTCGAAAAATGTGTCTGCCCAACAACGTAAATAACGCAATGAATGTTGTTGAACTGTCAAAATGAAACCCATTGCTGCTGATAGTGTGTTACGCAATTACCCTGCTGTTTTTAAATAGCTGATTGATTGAAATGATTTTATTTCTGTAAGTAGGTTTATACAAACACTTTTACACGTCAGTCATATTTTAAAAACTAGATGAGGTCGGCGTTTTCTGTCTGACTGCGCTGAGTTTACTATTCACATCCTATTATAATAATATTACAATTAAACGCGAAAGTTTGTGAGGATGTATGGATGGATGTTTGTTACCCTTTCACGAAAAAACTACTGAACGGATGTGTATGAAATTTGGCACACAGGTAGTTTATAACCAGAATGACGACGAAGACATGGAAATCTCACATTTTATCCCGATATTCTCACGGGATCGAAACTTATGCGGGCGAAATCGCGAGGCGCTGCTAGTTCATTATAAATCCCTAAGATTATGGTGTTATGGAAAGTGAATAGTAAACTCAGTGTTTGTAATGGTAAGTTAGTCTAAAATCTTGTTACTTATATGGTTATACAAAATTGGAATAAGATCGTGTCGTATGCACTTCGTAATATTATGGTTAGTAATAAAGACTTTTTAAATCAAAAATCACTCTGAGTTTGCCAAAGAAAATTTAATTCATTTAATAGAAAACAAACAGTTAATTTATCAAATTAAATTGCATTCGAAAACTTCCATCGGTTTCTTACTAAACTTCAACTATATCGGACGGCCCTGGTACAAAACGAAAATCAAAATCAAAAGTCATTTATAGGCAGGTTTTATAGGTAGGTTCATTTGTAGGCTGGGAATCAGCACTTTTCGAACGTCAAAATTACAAAAGACAGCCCCCCAAAACGCCCGCTCTTCACCTTTACCTTATGCGAGCTTCTATCTGGTACCCTACTTTTTAAATTGACTATAGTCTTATGTCACGCAATCGATTACCTATTCGTTCATGATGACATTCACTGTCATTCTCTATGGGAGACAACTGACAGCCGGCCTTCTTGTTCGAGACACCGAGCAGTGAACACGTCGACAGTATGAGCGAAACAAACGCTGGATTTTTAAATGAAAAAATCATAGCGAGTAAGTACAGGACTTATTATTTTTATGATATCCGAGTGTTTTATATAATATTGTGGAAGGGAAATAAACATATTTGTGTTTAAATAATGTGTTTTGTTTTCTATTGCGAATCCCCTTATTTCTCAGTTGTGGCTTACACGTATCTCTAAACACGTAGGAGAAACCGGGGTAATGGCGCTCACGGGGTAATGACGTTCATACGCCGTCAACGGGGTCAACGTGGTAATGACGCCTAGATATCTAGGCAACCAGATAGTTTAGCTATTAAAGTTAAAGTTTATTTTATTCGTTTGTTTTGCATACATAGGTTTTAGCGTCATTACCCAGTTGCTTGAGCGCCATTACCCATGGTCAGGGGTAATGGCGCTTAAAACTGTCCTTTTTTCAGTATTTTATTACTCAAAATTAATAAAAGTTTCATAAATTTTGTTCAGGAATATTGATTGTTGGATAGTTAATATATTGCTATTTTATCCTAATTTTAAAATAAAGATATTAATAACAAGAATATAAAGCCTTTTCCTTAAGTGAGCACCATTCCCCCCGCTTATCCTAATAGAGTATATTATTTGAACGCCTTCTTTAAAGATTCGTAGTTCTTGGCGGAAACTATCGACTACTAGCGAACGCGTGGCTGAGCCACTGCGGTGTTCACCGTGTCACATTCAAGAGGTTTTTCATATGCCAGGTTATATTCAATGAATTTGTGTAGCCCTGTAATGTAGTTAGTAGCTTTAGATCCTACTTCATCTTGTTGTGGACTAGTATCCTATTTCATTTATAAGCATAATCAGACTATAATGAATGTAGGACATGCCGGTTTCCTCACGATGTTTTCCTTCACCGTTTTTAAGACCATTGGTGATGAAATTATTTGCATAAGTAAAGTGCCTGCCTGGGTTCGAACTCACGACCTACAACTCGTAAGTCGGGGCCGTTACCACTGGGCCACCGGTGCTCTCGTATAGTTTCTGACAAAGCACCGTCAAGTGGGAGAATTCAGACAGAAAATTACCAATCCCATCTTATAAAAAATATAAATTTGAAAAAACTAAAAAAACACGTTTTAATAGCAAATCGAACTAAAAATCACAAAATGACTTTTAATTTAAAATTCTAAAATATTCTGAAATTAATTTTCTTTTCATAACTTTATATATTATGAAAAGAAAATTAATTTCATTGTAAAAAAGCGTGGGGTGCTTTTTATCATATTTCTATATAACACGCTTTTATTAGTTTCACCTGTATGTTTGTTTGTTTGTATGTAACTGACTCGTTTGGGCTCGATTTTGCACCACTTTAAGCGATCTGATTTACTTTAAATGTTGTAGACTTATCAACGACCGACGACAATACAATATTTTGATAAAAAATGGTTTAAAAAACAAAAAAAAAATATAGTTTAAAAAACAAAACAAAAAAAGCTTTAATAGCAAATCGTATAAGAAAAATAGCAAGTAAAGCAAATAAATTTTAATTTAAAATTCTAAAATAAAAATAACATTAAGAAAAGAAAATTAATTTCATTGTAAAAAAAGCGTGGGGTGCTCGATATTGATTGTTGTAAATATATAATTAGTAGTTATTTGTAAACGTAGAGTTAGTATAGAAATATGATAAAAAGCACCCGACGCGACACTTTTATAAATAAATTTGATTGAAAAGCAAAGGTCTGTGATGTATCTTAGCCCCTGACCCATGAGGAGGTTGAAAAAATCCTCAATGCATAGATTAGCTGCACACCCCCTTTTACCCTAACAGTACCCCGTCCGAAATATTATCAAATACACCCACTTTTCCAACACATCACAACACTACACTACTCAACACAACACATAAAACAACATTTTACAGAAGGTTTTTCACTTTTATTAGTTTATTTTTGTTTTTGTACAGACGCCAGCACATCAAGCTACTACAATCTGTCAGATTTCTTTAATAGATTTTCAACTTTAGCGCAAAAGCATAAGGTTCAAAGTTGATTGGGAAAATCTGACAGTTTCGGATAGCTTGATGTGCTGGTGTCTGTACATAAAAATATAAAATATATTTTTATTTCTCTGTCTTTGATCCTACACTACGAAAATCCGAACTTATATTTGTCTAGCAGCAGTGCGATTCTGTAACCAACTTACCGTGAAAACTTGGGTGAAGTGAGCGTGGAGTGAGCCGTCAATAGTGTCAATAGCATCAGTATGACTCACAGCTCACTCTAAGCTCACTTCACCTTAGTTATCACGTTGAGATTTTTCCAGAATCGACCGGCTGGTATTAACTTGAGAGCCCTGACACTCATAACACAAGTTCATTCTTAGCTTGGGTGTCAGAGGTTTATAGCTCTGTATTAACCTACAATTTATAAGTCTTATAAGTCAAGTGGTAAATGTAAATTGTTAAACTGTAAATAAAGATTTTATTATTATTATACAGTGTGTCCGGACATGGACTAGCGATATTCTAAATACTTAAATATAAGCTATTTTAAAGTACAATTACACTATAGGCTTAGGTCCAATATACTTCCCCGCTATGTGGCAGCCATTTTGTTTTTTTTGTTGAAGTATGCTCTATGCGACTACAAAAAAAATCATATATCTCAAAGTTTTAGTCATACTGAGATAAAAATAGGCTTATTCGAAAGGCAATAATATTGTCTACCGTCTGCACTACAAAGCAATATGTTCACAATTCCATAACTTTTGAAAACAAATGTGAAAGTCGAAAAAAAAAACAAAAAATTATGCAATTCAACCAATAATTGTTAATTACTACAAAAACAACCCCGAGAGCTTTTTTATTTTTTATACTAGATCGACAGTTTTTGAGCTAAGCTACAATACAACATAAAATTCACAACTGTATGTCTAATACTTTAAGAGTTATTGTTGTATGAACATAGCGTATGCGCAAGCACAAAAGGCCTTTGTCGGAACCCTAAACAGGAAATCATTAAAAAAACATAACATTCATATTGAATTTTATTTAATGTTTTTTCCAATATTAAATGAAGATTAAAATATCTAAAGCAGTTGCTCAAAGTGGCCACCTCCAGCTTGTAGACACACTACGGCTCTCTGTGCCACCTGGGTTGATGAGCGCCTAATTAAATCCAAATCGGATCTAATTTCTTCGGCGGCTGCCATAATTTTTGCGACGAGTTCTTCCCTGGTATTTGGAACTGTAGCGTATACTTTTTGTTTCATATGACCCCACAAAAAATAATCCAAGGGTGTCAAATCGGGTGAGCGAGGCGGCCACGCTACTACACCACCACGACCGATCCACGGCTGTAGATTATTATTTAAATATTCTCTCACTGCTCGAGAAAAATGCGCGGGTGCACCATCGAGCTGGAACCACATACGCCGACGGTATGATAGAGGTAGGTCCATGAGGCTGTCCGCAAACTGTGTCTGTAAGAATTCTAAAAATCTAGCGCCGTTTAATGTAGGTGGCAATTCCAATGGCCCTATCAGCCTATCGTTGATTATGCCGGCCCACACATTTACTGAGAATTCATGTTGAAATGAGCTTGGGCGCACCGCCCTTGGATTTGCGAAGCACCAGAGATGGTCGTTTCTGTGGTTTGTAATCCCAGCTCTTGTAAATTTGGCTTCATCAGTCCACAGTATTCTTTGTAAAAAATTACGGTTCTGTCTCAAATTTCTATTTATCCACGAACAAAACACAGATCTCGCAGCAAAATCTGGTTCGATCACGTCTTGAACCCGTCGAAAATGATAAGGGTGTAACCCTTCTCTTTTCAAAATTCTCCATACATGCCACTTAGACATTCGAAGTTGCACTGAAATCCGTCTAACGCTTAGTCTAGGATCATTGGTTATTAGTCTAAGCACTTCTTCTTCATCTTCGGGCGATACCAAGCGATTGCGTTCATTAACAGCTCTTTGAATACCTCTTTCCGCTAATCTTGAATGCACGTCGATAAAAGTTTGGCGACTCGGTGTAGGCCTGTTAGGGTACCTTCGTCGATATTCTTGTACAGCCAAATTTGCACTTCCATTGCAAAAGCCATACACAAAGTGTATGTCAGCAATATGTTGCGATGAATATTGACGCTGTGCCATACTTTATCACACTTTTAAATACAAAACACTAACGCAGCACGTAAACAGCACGGACGGTAAGTGAAAGTAGCGATAGCGATCACAACGCAGGGCGAGGGACAACTAAACTAACCCAACTAATAATTTGTCCTTAAAACTGATTTTGTTTCAGGTAGTGGACTAATACGTTCTATCTCGCTTACTCACGGTAGTAACGAACAGTATTTCTCGCCTGCTCTCAGATGGAATACAGTGAATGCCATAAATGACACTCTGGCGGTTAACAAAGACGTTTTGTGCTTGCGCATACGCTATGTTCAAACAACAATAACTCTTAAAGTATTAAACATACAGTTGTGAATTTTATGTTGCATTGTAGCGTAGCTCAAAAACTGTCGATCTAGTATAAAAAATAAAAAAGTTCTCGGGGTTGTTTTTGTAGTAATTAACCATTATTGGTTGAATTGCATAATTTTTTGATTTTTTTTTCGACTTTCACATTTTTTTTCAAAAGTTATGGAATTGTGAACACATTGCTTTGTAATGCAGACGGTAGACAATATTATTGCCTTCCGAATAAGCCTATTTTTATCTCAGTATGACTAAAACTTTGAGATATGATTTTTTTTGTACTCGCATAGAGCATATTTCAACAAAAAAAACAAAATGGCTGCCACATAGCGGGGAAGTGTATTGGACCCAAGCCTATAGTGTAATAGTACTTTAAAATAGCTTATATTTAAGTATTTAGAATATCGCTAGTCCATGTCCGGACACACTGTATATAGCCTTCCTTAAAAATTTGGTTACCAAATGCAAATAAGTTTTCATATCAGACGGGTAGTTCCAGAGATTAGCGCATTCAAACAAACAAACAAACAAACTCTTCAGCTTTATTATTAGTATATATGTATATAGATAGAAGATAGACATGATTTTTTGTGACTCTAACTCTCTGTGACTTCTTACTCTAATTCCTTCTTTTTCTAGCACAGCATTGACTTACGTCTTAGGCCCCCCAAAAAAGATTAGAACTATTTTCACTTTTTTACACAGAACCCTACAACATCTGCTATATTCTGCTCCTATGAAGATCTAGAACATTCTGCGCAGTGTAGTTAAACCTGTTCCACTAAATGTTTACTTAAAACTTTCTGTAACTCCGTTACGGTCTTTACAACAAATTGGAAAACAAAGTGGTAAGGGTCAGGACTTATTTATAAGCGGTAGCGGGCTTAGCGCAACCAGAAACAATCCTTGTATCTAGTAGACAAGGATTGTTTTTGGTTACGCTAGCTTAGTATCAGCAACAGAATCAGCCCACATGGTCCGCATGTTCCCACTGCTGGGACACAGGCCTCCTCTCGGTGAGAGGAAGTGGGCGGTCCACCACGCAGGCCCAGTGCGGGTTGGTGTTAGTACTCGTATCAGCGTTGGATCTAAATTATCATGTCTGCCTAGCCTTTTCCCATCTATGTTAGGGTCGGCTTCCAGTCTAACCAGATGCAGCTGAATACCAATACTTTACATGGAGTGACTGCCTATCTGACCTCTACAACTCAGTTACTGGGCAATACGATACCCCTTGGTAAGAATGGTTGTTAGACTTTCGGGCTACTGACTACTCGTAACGACTGTCAAAAATCCACGAATGACAGCCGGGACCAACAGCTTAATGTGCTTTCCGAGGCACGGAGGGTTGGTATGTGAAGATGGTCACTGATCTACGACCATCCACGGCAAGCGTAGCTTAACCTGATCGATCGACCCGTGCGGCTGTTCTTAGCCTCAAGCCGCTCCTAGCGATGGATCTAAATATGGTGACCAAATATTAAAACGAAGTTCTTTAAAGCGGCTTGCGGTAGGAGTAAACTGATAGAAATCCTCACGTAATGAAATAGGGTTATGCCGCCTTCGTGTGAATTTCTCTTCTTCTTTTTCGTTCTTTCTGAGTGCGAAAAATAGTTTTAAAAATAAAAATCTAAGATGGCGACAATTTTATGAGAGTATCCAAAATGTAATACTAGATGGCTCTGTCGGTATTAAAACGCGACTGAGTAAATACACTATAGGTCTACTTCGGACCTTTTAGATTAGTTTTCTAGTAAAATCAACATCCATTTTACAGAAAAAAAAAAAAAGTTTCTCTTTATAAACTTTTCCACTGCCACAGTGCAAAACAAACGTGGCACCGCAACAAAATAGCGGGCTGAGCGCGGAAGTGTAGCTAGCTTCCGAGCAGATCGGCGAAATCACGCGGGAAAGAGAATCATAATCATATTACGTTAGAACAGGCTAGTAAAGAGATTCGTCTTAGACAGAAATCCGTGTAAGTACCCTGACATCGAAAGGGTCAATTAATTTGGCTGGACCCAAGATTTTAAACCTGACTCATGATGAAGTGGTATATCTGATGTAGTTAATAAAGAAAGTAGTCCACTTACATATTCACCCGATCCGCTCATGAACGTGCCCGCTACCTAACGAAATGGAACTTCGTACAGCGGGAAACAGGTTCAGCAAATACGTGAACCAAAATATAACTTGTTTAAAGATTCCATCGGGGAAACTGAACTCCGTACCGATACTGAAAACATGAGTTTTTAACTGAAATACGAGTACGTGCAGTTTTGTGTAGGTTGAGGTACCTACAAACTATTGTTATTGGAACTAGAAAATAATGTAGTTTATAGTCCTCTAGACCGAATTTGGGCAATGGCGATTGTTTGTTTATCTTTCCATTAGGGACGCTTTTAACGTTCTCCATCGTTCTCACATGCATAATTTCAACATGAATGATGTAACTAATATTTTGAAAGTAACCATTTTATTTTGGTTTAAAAGTGTCCGTGGAGTTTCTTGCCCGTTCTTCTCCACAGGTACCTACTACGCTTTGGAATGGGCAACTAGCTTCATCTTTCTGACTGACCGACCCTTTGATAATTCAAAAGTGCCTGTAATTGGTTTATTTAAAATAAATGTTTTGAGTTTAAGCGACCAATTTCAGCGGAGACCAGCCTTAGGCGCGGAAGATATTACAAACTTGTAATAAAAACAAACAACGTGTAACGAACGTTAAATGCGCAAAACCTGAAAATAGTTTGATCAGAATAACGAGCAGAATTAATTGAACCACTTTTTAATATAGGTCACTTTTTCAAAAAAATCTTCATTAAAAACGTTGCTGTGTCTATTTATTAATAGGTCAAGCAAGCCAATGTAACGCCGCGCAGCGGCCCGGTGACCACTCGTCCCTCGATAAAGCGTCGTCGCAGACGCAAGAAAGGAATGAATGGCAGTAAAAAAAGAATGGCCAGTAAAACTAAAACAGCACATAAAACCTTTACAATTTTTTTAATGACATTTTTTCTCTGTGAAATAGGTCAATTGAATTAAAAATCAGTTGGGGTGTCTGAGGTTTTGCGCATTTAACGTTACATGTTGTATAATCACGTACACAAAACAGAAATAGTCGACAGCGTTAGTCATGACTGTGAGAAGAAGGCTTCCATTCAGCATAATGCTGTGCTATGGGTTACCCACAGCACAGCGCTGATTTTCAGTGGATACCCGAAAAAGTGAAGCAAAACATCGTAAGGAAACCGGCATGTACTAGAACCAAAAATTCATGTGACAACTACCGACCCGCACTGGCTCGCGTGGTGGATTACGGGCCACTTCCTCTCACTGAGAGGGGGCATGTGTGGGGGGCAGTGGGAACATTATAGGGTGATTATGCTGTACCCGAAAAGGACGTAGATATGGAAAACAGATTTTATTACTGCGGGCTTTTCAGCATTTCCCAAGAATATATAAGCATAGTTTTCTTTTAATTTTCAATAACAAAACAATAGCTATTGTTCAGCGTATTCTTTCATACGTAATGAGTTCCAACGAATAGCTATCTAAGAATCTTTTGTTCCACAATATTACAAGTCTTTCCTTAAAAATTCTAACTAAAATCTTGGATATTGGATGGGTAGTTTCTAGTTTGTTTTCTTTTGCGTTCATTTTTACATACTTTCTTGTTCGTTTGTTTTTTTTTCTGTGTAAGGCTTTGTTTTGTTTACAAGAATATGTAGGGCTCGTTCAGGATATTGCTACCATCTGACTTATTTTCCTTTTCTCAACTGTTTTTTTTGGTCGGCTTCCAGTCTAACCGGAAGCGTATAAATTTTACATGGCCTATCTGATTTCTACAACACAGTAACAGGGTAATGTGAGACCCCTTGGTAAGAATGCTTGTCAGAATTTCGGGTTTCTGATGATCCGTAGGCTGTAAATGATTGTCAAAGAATATTGGCAGGCCTGTTGGTGTAGTGGTCAGTGACCCTGACTACTATGTGGTCGTGGGTTCGATTCCCACTCAGGACAAATGTTTGTGTGATGAGCACGATCATTTGTTCTTTGTCTGGGTGTAATATATCTACAATATGTATGTATTTATAAATATATATAATGTATGTTTATCAGTTGTCTAGTACTCATGGCACAAGCTCTGCTTAGTTTGGGACTGCGTTAGCGCTTAGATGGCGTTGTGTGAAAGTTGTGGAATATTATTATTATAAGGTATGACCCTAATTTTAAACAAAATAATACTGCTTTACAGCTCGTGATTAAATAATTTATTTATTTATTTATTCCTTTATTTCAGGCAACTAGTGCCCATAGAAAAAACAATACATACACACAAACATAAGAATACTTATAAACTAATACATACAAAATTATCACAAATACAATACTATGATAATATAACTTAAAAATACTATAAATACATGATAGCGGCACGGGTCGAACGATCAGGTTAAACTACGCTTGCCGCGGTTGGTCGGTGGATGGCCAACCGGTGGCATAACAAGACCCCTCCGTGCCTCGGAAAGCACGTTAAGCCGTTGGTCCCGGCTGCCATTCGTGAATCTTTGACAGTCGTTACGGGTCGTCCGAAGCCCGCTAGTCTGACAACTAGTCTTGCCAAGGGGTAAAGTATTACCCAGCAACTGAGTCGTGGGGGTTAGATAGGCAGCCGCTCAATGTGAAATACTGGTATTCAGCTGTACCCCTTTAGACTGGGTGCCGACTCCAATATAGTTGGGAAAAGACTGATGCAACCAAAGAGAATCAATAATGTTGTTTGACGGCACGGTTGGCGCAGTGGTTAAGCTATTGACTGCTGCGCTGCGTGTCGCAGGTTCGATTCCCGCACGGAACAAATATTTGTATGATCTACAAGTAGTTGTTCCGGTTCTGGCTGTTTGTGTATGTAAGTTTCAATGTTTGTAAACGCACCCACAATACAGGAGAAATTACTAGTGTGGGTCAACGTTTAAAAAAAAAAAAAGAAATTGTGCATTCTATTATCACAATAATGATACGGTATTAGTACAAAGTTAAAAAACAAAGAAAATGAACTAGCCCTGGGCCCGCGCAAGCATTTCATAGCAAAACACATTTTCTTGAATACGGATATGAATACTGTCTGCTTTGTTTGTCTGGGGAATCGTTGAATAAACTAGAAATGCTAAGTAAAATGGTGGACTTCTTAGTACTTAATGATTTATTTATCTTGTTGAAATAGGAATATTAAAATGCTCGGAAATTGTCTAAGGACTAAGAGAAATATTCAAACCTAATGGCTGAACTTCATTGATTATAATAATACATAGAGGAAGTGACTGAAGTGGCAGTAGGCTATCCATGTTTGTCGAAGGTCCGGTGGACGGCTGAGCAGTCCTGGAGTGCCGACCGCGTATCGCCAAACGTAGCGTGAAACGCCCCAAGTAACTGCACCGCCGCCCTTAAAAAAGGTTGCTGGGACAAACTGGATGCGGAAGGCGGAGGACAGGTTGTTGTAGTGCAGCCTGGGAAACGCCTATGTCCATTGTGGATTGCGATAGGCAGAGTTGATTGATTAATTGACATAGAGGAAGTGCAAGAAGAAGATTTTGAAAATATGAAGCAGTTCAGTGATTATTTGAAACCTAATGTAAGCGCTATCGTTTAGATAAAGTGACAGGATCATTCTCAAACATAGTTCCATTATACTTATTGACTACGTCATCCAGCAAACAATACATTAAGTACTTTCCCACTAGATTTCCTGTAGCTGTTCCTGTAGCTGTTCCTTGGTAATTTAGACAGACATATAATAATAATAATAATGTTTATTTCCAGTAAAATGTTCACAACGGTTACAATAACAGTAATATGCTACAACATAAAGTGTATTGCGTATTATCTCCTGGCACCCAAACTAGGTTTATGGCCTGTGACTTGGGGACAATCAACGCTATAGTAGGCACACTGTGCCTATTGTAAACCTATTGTACGTCTCGTGGCCGCAAACGCGTCTGCGGAGCGTGAGGTCCTGGTTTCGATTCCCAGGTCGGGCAAAGTGTGTGTGTGTGTGTGTGCGTGTGTGCGTGTGTGTGTTTGTGTGTGTGTGTGTGTGTGTGTGTGTGCGTGTGCGTGCGCGTGTGTGTGTCATACAAATATTTTTTCCGTGCGGGAATCGAACCCGCGACACGCAGCGCAGCAGTCAATCGCTTAACTACTGCGCCAACCGTGGCGTCAATTAATGATACTACCATTTGACAGCTGTCCCTACTCCCGATGTGTTATTGCCCTTGCAAAAAAGCTGTATATTCGGGTGTAGGTTTTTACTCCGAAGTTACGAATTGCTTTCGGACGGGCCCGCATTTTTGATGATGGACTTAGAGAGTAGGGCCCCAGACCAGAGCGGCAATTCCCGTATTTTTAAGAACGTTCGCATTCTAATGTCAGTCTTAATGTGTTGAAAAGTCCTTTTTTATTTTGGGTGTAGGCTGAAAGAAACAGCTCTAACATAGAGTACAGATTTTTCTTTTTTCAATTATCTCAGGGCATTGCAAGCTACTGATAAAAGGTTGTTTCGAAAAAATTACGGGTTTATTAACAGCCCTTAGGTACAAAAAAGAAGATGTTTATGCATTTATCAAAATTGACATAAAGATAAATTTTATATAATATCTTTATTACAAAAGACCGTCTTTTAATAAACAAACTAATGGCACCTCAATCTCGATAAAGACGATAGTTTTGTGCTATAATCGATATTAATTCAGGTGACACACCGCTCTAGCGTCGATTTAATAGAGTCTGCACCGCTGCGCTGCACGCTCGTAAATAGGGAGATTGCCTTACAAAGGCGACTAGAGATGTGGCAAAAGAATCGATAGATTTTTTTTTTAAATTATAAATTTATTACTTATTTGCTACGAAAGCGGCATGAAAACATTATTTATCTGAAATAAAACACTGAAATATTATTTTTCAGTTATTTTTCCACATCTAAAAAGATAATTTTCTTTATAGTTACAAAAAAAAAAAATTAAATCGCAAAAGTTTGACGCCTCGCTCGATAGAATAGAATAGAATAGAATACTCTTTATTATGTACACCATATACAACATGTCCCAGAATTAACGCACAACCTCGTAAGGGGTCATTATACTCATCATTATGAACAAGTTTTACTATGGGATCAAACCTGAAATCGCGAAAAAAAATTCAGCTGTTCCCTACATTTATGTTCGCATAACTCGTCAAAATGTAGGGAACAGCTGAATTTTTTTTCGCGATTTCAGTTTTGGTCCCATAGTAAAAGTTGTTCATAATGATGAGTACAATGACCCCTTATGATGATGTGCGTTATTTAAGTTACAGCTTGTAGATGCCGTATAGTTGGCGTTGTATCATCCGTACCTTTTACTGAATCGCGGTATGGTTTCGTTCACATGGATAGTATAGGTCTGAACATTTTTCGAGTCTGTTCGTGCCTCAATCTATTGAGTAAGGAAATTATTGGGCTTTGGTAACTCTTGGCAATGTCCTAATAGGGCGAAATTATTTTTAGATGGTATAGTTTTCCTTTTAACTGCATTATTTAAACTGCTGCTGTGATTTTTTACACTTATCCAAAAACAACCATTTAGTTGGCAGGGAGTCCCGACACTTGACTCTCACAGTTTGTACTTTAAAGCTTAATATTTCGCAAACGGATCCTTGAATCGAAAAAAAGTTTTCACACACCTGCAATATTTTTTAAAGACCTTTCTATTGACACCCTACATGATGCGGTAAACTAGAAAAAACAACCTTGCCCACTTTACGTGTAGGGGAGATAATAAAGCAAAAATGTTTGTTCAAGATTATATTTTACCAGTTTGTCGGCCTGATTAATACATATGTATACCCATGTAAAAAAATTGCTTTATAGCACTAACTAAGAGTTTCTGTGCTAAGCCGCGAACAGACAGACGGGCTCACATGACGAAATTATTCCGGTTCTTTGTTGACAACGGAATCCTAAAACTAAAGAATTAGTACCTTAAAATTAAATTATTACCTACACTGTATTATATTTCGACGTTTCATTCTTCAGATATATAATAACAACAATGTAGTAATTTTTATCCTACTGGCAACTTCGCACTGGTAATTTAGTAACCTTTTTTTTTTTTTTTCTACCTCCGGTTAGGCGCTCTGTCGGCTCGTCATTATTTTTTCGTGCGTGGCAACAAGCACACCAATCTCGGAAAAGAAAAAAAAAAAAAATTTTATAGAAAAAATTAATTAAAAAAAAAAAATAATGCCCAAACGAAGTGCTGACGAAGGAATACAATACTATAGTGCAAAAAAAAAAAAAAAGTTGAAAAAACAAAGCAATGAAAAAAGACGTAGTCGCTTAATAGTGTACTCATCGTCATCGGATTCCGAGGAAATACAAGGTGAGTTTATTTTTTTCCATTGCAAAGTGAAGTGATGAGATTGTTGTTTAGAAAGTGGAATTCACTTCGTTCAGCGTCTATAAGCTTCCCTGGAGGATCAACTGCGGGTTATCACGATGGGTTAGCATGACGCTAGAAAATATCAGCCTGGAGGTTCAACTGCGGGTTAACACGAAGGCTTGAAAAAACAACAAAAATATGGTACCGTTGAACCCTGTGGGCAAGGACCCTATAAAAATCTACGATTAAACATATACAATCTAGGAATCCTCCTACCATTTTTTTTTTGTTAACTACGCTCAAAAAAAAAAAAAAAAATATGAAAATTTCAGATAACGGAAAGAAAAACGTAGAAGTACGCATTGATGTCGATGAAACACCACCAGATGTGCCATCAACTTCCAAGTCACCCGATCACCAGCCACCACCCTCGGAATAAGTAAACACTGAGCCTGAACTTGACCCAGAGCTACTGGAAGCTTTGGGCGATGCTGTTGTCGATATTCCAGTTTACGGCCCGGACATACACGACAAGCTGGCTCAGCGTTGGTTACCAATTCTTAAAAAAGGTGTACAAAGCGAAGCCAAAGAAACGCTTCTGAAAGGATATACTATTCCTAACAATTGCAAGCTACTCAAAGCGCCTACTTTGAACGTAGAAATATCGGCTGCTGTCACTGATTTAGTAAGAAACAGAGACAAAAAGCTTCAAGCCAAACAGGACCAACTCGGCCTGGGTATTTCGGCTATCAACAAGGCAATGACCCTGCTGCTAACCGGTGAAGACAAGGTACTAGCTGTAAAAATTTTGTCAGACAGCTGCCGCATTCTTACTGATCTCCACTTTACCGAGACACAAGTAAGAACAAAACTTATGACGCCAGGTTTGGACAAGTCGTTCTTAACCTTAATACAGGATCAAGACAGAGATGAAACCCTCTTTGGAAGTAAATTACCGGATAAAATCAAGGCCTCAAAAGCGATCGAGAAACAAGGACTGCAAATAAAAATAAAAAAAAAAAAAACACCTATTCCAAAGCCGTCAACATCAAACATTCCGACGTCGAGTGCTCGTTTTCAGAACCAGGGAAACTGGTCGGGGCCTCCTCGCTTCCCGTCATCGAGAAGGGGGGGGCGGACATCCTCGTACCGGGCACCAGCACACCAACCTTACCGCCGGGCGCCGCCAGCACCGCCGACGTCGACGTCAGCGCGAGCGAGTGCGGCCGCGAGCTCCAACAAGCGTGTCCCTACGAGGCAATAACTCAGGTACATGCTGGTAGACTACAATTTTACTATGATTGTTGGTGTGGCATTACAAAGAACACGGTTATTCTGAGTTGGATTTATCACGGTTACTACATACCTTTTTCGCGTAAAGTTGTACAGGGTACTGTTCCTCGAAATTCCTTTTCCGTCGAGGAAAAACGGGACATGAGAGTATGAGAGATTCATAACTTATTAGATTTAGGCGCGATTACGGAACGAAAACCTATATTTGATCGATTTGTATCTAACATTTTCTTGACACCAAAATCGAATGGTAACTATAGATTTATATTAAATCTTAAGCAATTAAATAAGTTCGTTTCAAATGAGCATTTTAAGATGGAAGACCATAGAACTGCATCAAAAATGATACCAAAAAATGGCTTCATGGCAACCATAGATCTTAAAGAGTCATACTTACTTGTTCCTGTAGCTAGATCTCATCGCAAGTATTTAAGATTTCAATTTGAAGACGAAACATTACGCAATTACACATGAATTTAACGCTTTGCCTTACGGACTATCCTCCGCACCGCGGACTTTCACAAAAATCATGAAAGAAGTTGTAGGTTATTTAAGGCATCGTGGATTTAAATCTGTTATATTTCTTGACGATTTATTATGTCTTGGAGATACCTACGACGAGTGTCATACAAATGTTACCGAAACTCTTAAATTACTCAATTGCTTAGGTTTTGTAGTTAACTTTGATAAAAGTAGTCTACACCCACAACAATGTTGCAAGTTTCTAGGATTTATATACGACTCTATAGACATGTCAATAACATTGCCGATAGAAAAGCGACACAAAATATTACAATTTGTGCATAAATATTTAAAGTTACCGATTTGTACTATTAGGGAATTCTCTCGCTTGCTAGGGGTTCTGACCGCAGCATGTCCTGCCGTAAGATATGGCTGGCTCTATACAAAAGAACTAGAGAGACAGAAATATTTAGCTCTTAAAAAGTATCAAACATACGAAGCTAAATTTAGACCTTCTGCTATAATATTACCTGACTTACAGTGGTGGATTAAAAATATAAATTTCACATCAAATCCCCTCGAATCAAAACATTTTGTTTTAGAAATATTTTCTGATGCTTCTAAAACAGGTTGGGGTGCATTTTGTAATAACGAACGTGTCAACGGTGGTTGGAAAGACAGCGAGCGCAACTTTCATATTAATTATCTAGAGTTGTTTGCTGTCTTTCTTGGTCTGAAATGCTTCGCCCGTGACCCAAAGTACAATGATTGTAATATTTTGCTACGCGTTGACAATACCACTGCTATTAGTTACATAAATAAAATGGGAGGGATTCAATTCCCTCATTTAACCAACTTAACAAAAACTATCTGGCAGTGGTGCGAGAAACGGAATATCTGGCTGTTTGCGTCGTATATAAATAAATACAAAAGATAACGTAGAAGCAGATCAAGAGTCGAGAAAAATCAATCCCGATATCGAATGGAACCTCTCTGACTCAGAATATCAGAAGGTATTGGCATTTTTTGGCGAACCAGTAATAGATCTCTTTGCTTCTCGCACTAA
The DNA here is from genome assembly GCA_949629135.1 of Eremobia ochroleuca. Classification (NCBI taxonomy): domain Eukaryota; kingdom Metazoa; phylum Arthropoda; class Insecta; order Lepidoptera; family Noctuidae; genus Eremobia; species Eremobia ochroleuca. The sequence continues at coordinate 3,712,852 of OX451385.1, read as the reverse complement.
TGCAAAATGCAAATCGTATGTTTCATGGAAACCAGACCCTGATGCCATGACAGTAGATGCATTTACAATAAATTGGAAACACACAGGGTACTTCTATGCATTTCCACCTTCCTCTTTGATTTTGAAATGCATACAGAAAATTATTAAAGACGAAGCAATAGGTATAATTATATTCCCTTATTGGCCGTCACAGCCTTGGTTTCCATTACTCAATAAAATACGTCAGTCTGATATTTTATACTTAACGCCCGATTCAAATATTTCCTTGTCCTCTTTCAGGACTCCCCAACTCCCTCTGAGACAGTTTACCCTGGCTGCAGCGGTGCTCTCAGGTCTGCCTTCGAGTCCAGAGGAACGCCAAGCCTTGCGCTCGACCTAATGATGGCTTCGCTATCCCAGAATACTCTGTCCCAGTACAACGGTACCTATAAACTATGGTGGCAGTTCTGTGAAGCAAACAGTCTTAACCCTTACTCTGGTTCACCATCAGATGTTATGTTATTTTTAACTAAACTATTTAACAAAAGTGCCACTTACGGATCTCTGAATTCTTATCGCTCAGCTCTTTCCTTACTGTTAGGTAGTATTGTAACTTCTAACGAGCAAGTTAAAAGGCTTCTAAAAGGCATTTATAAATTAAGACCTGCCACTCCAAAATACACTTGTACCTGGGATCCACAAGTAGTTCTAAATATTGTCGCAGAATGGATACCCAACAGAGGACTGTCACTTGAAAAAATCACCAAGAAGCTAGTGGTTCTCCTAGCGTTATGTACAGCACATAGGGTACAGACGTTCTCTCTGATAAAATTAGAAAATATTGTGGTAGGTCCATCCGGTATTCAGATAGGTATTTCTGATGTCATCAAAACATCTGCGGCTGGACGCGAACAACCTGTACTGATATTACCGTACTTTAATGAAAATAGGGCAATCTGCCCCGCCACTATAATAGAAGATTATATTTTCGCCACAAAAGATGTAAGATCTGAAGCGACGAACAGCCTTATATTAACTTATAAGCGTCCGCACAAACCAGCAACTGCTCAAACCATCAGCAGATGGATCAAGCAGGTGCTGTGTGCGAGCGGCGTGGACGTGTCTGCGTTCAGCGCGCATAGCACGCGGCACGCGGCCACGTCCGCGGCGTCCGCCTCTGGGCTCTCTTTAGATGCCATTAGAAAAGCAGCTGGCTGGACCAGTACTTCTCAAACCTTCGCAAAGTTCTACCACCGCTAAGTAGTGGACAAAGGTAACTTTGCACGGTCAGTATTACAGACAAACAACAATACTTTGTGATTCTATTGGCAAAAAATAATTAAGTAACTTAGAACAGTTGTAATTATTTACATTTAAGTTGTAATAATTAAGAATAGTTATTGATTATAAAGATAAGTACCATTAGTACCGTACTTTACATACTTGTATGAATAATATTTAATTACTTAGAGTATTCATTTCCTACAGATAATAAAAGAGGATCCTAATTTTCTTTCATAAACCAGTTTATTTTATTTCACAAAATTTTCATCTCTGAACATCTACATTGTTGTTATTATATATCTGAAGAATGAAACGTCGAAATATAATATATGATCAAACGAACTTGCAAAAGTGAAGTTCGATCGATATTATATGAGTACGTTTCATTCGAAGATATATACTCCCACCCTCCCAATACCCAAAACTGAAAATTTTGAAAAATATCTCTAAAAATAATGACGAGCCGACAGAGCGCCTAACCGGAGGTAGAAAAAAAAAAAAAAAGGTTACTAAATTACCAGTGCGAAGTTGCCAGTAGGATAAAAATTACTACATTGTTGTTATTATATATCTTCGAATGAAACGTACTCATATAATATCGATCGAACTTCACTTTTGCAAGTTCGTTTGATCATATATTATGAGCGATTAAGAAAACTTAAAAAGTGATAACCATAAATATTACAACGCCAGTATCCCAAGAGTGGTAGGCAGAGGTGTATGAAAATTAAAACAATAATTTAACGTTTTGAACATGTTGATCCTCTGTTTGGAACTTAGGTAAAAATATACATACTTAATAATACTATCATGCCTGTTTTCGTCAAAGGGTAGGTAAAGCCTATGCAAATTTGTGTTTCAAATTGATGTTATTTCAAGTTGAAACAAATATCAATTTTATTTTAATGAAAATACTAGAAGTTGTAGCGTATACTGAACTTTATTATGTAGAAATTAAAGTTATTTTTCCATAAACTCATATTTGTTTACATTTTTGGCAAATAAATCGCGAATGCAGATTAGATGTGTGTGTTATTATTATACTCGTATAGTGCCTACACTCACATTTCACTAGTAACTGTTTAAGTCTCATGAAAGAGGAAGACTCCAGACTACTACCTACTGAGAAATTCCTGCTGGAAAAACCTAACAAATACAAAATACAAATAGCAACAACTATCGATATCTGTTCATGTCCCACCACTATTTAACTTCAGGGAATCGAGCCAACGTAATGTCGGTATATTGAAGGAAAATATATCTTGTATAAGAGTCAGATGTGCATACGTACCTATTGAAATGTCTACATATTTACGGTGCGCATTATAAGGAGCTCGTCTATATCTAGTTTCGATGCTGTCGGTCGATTCTGTAAAAATCTCACCATGAAAGCTTGCGTGGAGTGAGCTGTCAGTGTCATCCCATTGATGCTAGGGATTGACCAAGCAAACATTAAGAATCATAATCGAGATTTTAAAAATATTTTTTTATGCTAATTCTATTGATCATTTTATATAATTTCAAAACTAGTATTTTAGTTGTCAAAACATTACCTACTATTTTGTGGTGTTTTAAAATAAAATAGCAAAACAGAATATCACTTTTGTTGTTTTTTCTTTGCTAGATTAAAACCCCATTAAATAGTAATTTTTTGACACTTAAAATACTAGCTTTGAAATTATATGAAACTAGCGACCCGCCCCGGCTTCGCACGGGTGCAATGCTGATCACTACATAGTATAAAACAAAATCGCTTCCCGCTGTCTGTCTGTCTCTACGTATGCTTAGATCTTGAAAACTACGCTACGGAATTTGATGCAGTTTTTTTTTTTATAGATAAGAGTGATTCAAGAGGAAGGTTTATATGTATAATACATGCATAATATTATAGTAGAGAAACACTGATAATTTTAGAGCCATTATTTCTCGTAAAAAGTATAGGATAAAAAATCGTTATTGTGGGTTATCCCTAAGAGATAGACATATACCATTGTGGATTTTTTTGTAGACTTTTTTAAGGTGTACAATACTGTAGTACATTATTTTGATCTATCTCGTAGAATTCAGCCAGCGTTTGCAATGTAAACGCAAAAAATCTGTTTATTTACGACATCACATTAGAAACCTCTAAAATTATCAGTGTTTCTCTACTATATTATGCATGTATTTATACATATATAAACCTTCCTCTTGAATCACTATAGCTATTTAAAAAAAAAACTATCAAAATCCGTTGGGTAGTTTCAAGCGCCACCGGCCGGTAACGCCCGCATTTTAAATCTGTAATATCTTCGAAAATATTCATTTAAATTACATGCTGTAAAGGGCCATAATGATCTATATGAAATGCACAATGTTTTTAAGGTACTTAATTGGATAAGGATTAATGCTGTATTGCCTAAAATGGCTTCTTAAATAAGCCATTATTTCTCGTAAAAAGTTAAAGATAAAAAATGGTTATTGTGGGTTACCCCTAAGAGATAGACATATACCATCGCGGACTTTTTTGTAGAGATTTTTAAGGTGTACAATACTGTAGTACATTATTTTGATCTATCTCGAATGGTTCAGCCAGCGTTTACAATGTAAGCGCAAAAAAATGTGTTTCTTTACGACATCACATTAGAAACCTCTAAAATTGTCAGTGTTTCTCTAATATATGATGCATGTATTATACATATAAACCTTCCTCTTGAATCACTCTATCTATTAAAAAAAACCGCATCAAAATCCGTTGCGGAGTTTTAAAGATCTAAGCATATATAGGGACAGACAGACACGGAAGCGACTTTGTTTTATACTATGTAGTGATGATGAATAGAAGTAGCATAAAAATAATATTAAAATCTCGATTATGATTGTAAATGAATTCTTGGTCCATCTCTAGAATCAGGTGGGATGACACTGACAGCTCACTCCACGCTAACTTCACCTAAGCTTTCGTCATTTTATTCAGTGATTTTATTTTTGAAAAGAGTCTAGCTTTAGGTATGTTTCTGTTCTAGTCTGACTAAGATTATAAGAGACTATGACCTGGCTGAGTTTGTTTCGGCATTTTTTCTCAGAGTAGACAGATAAGAAACGCCGACTTCATCTAGTTTAAAAAAAAAAAATGAATCACGTGTAAAAGTGCTTGTACATACAGACCTATTAAAATTTTTAAATTATATTATTTTTTTCTATAAGTAAAAGTAAATGTTGTCATGTCACCCACAAATAAATTCGTAAAAAATAATATTATTTGAAAGTGACGAGTCGCACATTTCGTGTGAGTAAATTCGTGCGAACTAATGAACCGACTTTTGACTTTACAAACGACTGTATCAAGTTGTAAATAGAAAAAAACTTTATAAGTCAGATAAAAGTTTCTTTTGCATTAACATTGTAGCGCTATAGGACATACAGGTGGCGCCATAATAAATATTCCTAAAAGTAAATATTTTATAGATGTCAGAAATAAAAGACAAATATCATTTTATTAGGATGGCAAGCAGACATGCCCATTTTTCAAAGTTCCCCAGTTGAACAAAGAAAATTATAAAACTTAATGCTTTAATGACTCTAAAAACAATTAAGGTCAATTGTACCCAAGCATCCATTTAGCAAAACGTTCTTCTTCTAACGAAATGCATGAATGGTCGCCGGTAAAGTAGCGGTCTCAGTATCTGCGACTCAAAATCAATTTATACAACAGTATTTTTAGTATATTGCTAGCGGACGGCAATCCGACATGCCCAGAACAGAGATCAGGTGCAGGACCAACGGAGAAAAATTATATAAATCGAATGTGAAAAAGTATATATCTAATTCTCATCTGTACGTACGCTGTATTCTATTTCCCGCGCCGCGTTTTTTTTTGAAGTGAAAACTTCTTTAGCGGCGTTGTACACTTTTTTTTGTAACGGGTATAAAATGTAAAACTCGCGTCAGGACACGTGACCCTGATCGAAAATTCGTAAGACGGATGGTGAGTAGACAGCCGGCGGCGCGGCGTAGGCGAGGAAGTATCCCCCTCTCTTTCTACGGCGCGGCGAAAATGTATGCCTGCGCCTGTTGTTTAGTTTAGGTGGGGCAGGGTGCTTGCGCGAATGTTCGTGTGTGTTTATGTTACAGAAACAAACTTAACTTAAATGAATGAATTAATTAGAATTGTAGTTAGAATGTATTGATAGACTTGAAGGTACATCTCTCGACAATAAATCTGCAATTTGGGAACTACAGATAACTGGTGGAACATATGGCACACCTCCGGTGGACGTGAAAAAATTAAAAAATTAATAAAATAATGGTTCTGGTAATAATGATGGTGAAAAAGTCGTCGAAATTATGGATGGAAGTTGATTTTTCTGAGAGATAAACTTTTTAATGTAATATATATTGTCATGTTTGTGCAAGATAGCGCAATAAATAAATATTGTATTCTACGACATAAATGATAGTACTTTTATACTGATAATTAAAGCAATTCGTGCAAAATGATTCCCTAACCATTCCAAAATATAAAAAATGCACAACGTTAATATTTAAGTTTTTTTGTCTCGTTAGTCGTTTAGTGGTCGGAAATGCTACTGATGAGCATGAGGTCCTGGGTTCGATTCCCCCGCCGTGCGATAAATAAACAAAAAGATAAACTAAAATTTAGAATTTTAGTTTATCTTTTTTTGTTGTTTCAACCAATTGTTTGTTGTCATTTTTTTTTTTATTTAATGTGTATTGTCTTTGATCCCGGGCCCTGACATCGAGCAATCGACAAAATTGCCAACCTTTTATTGCTTGAATAAAAGGCTTTTAGCTACTGTGTATTAGGGTGGTCCTTATTTTTCGACTTTTAAATTATCCCCGGGGCACTTTCTCATTTGATTATATACTTCTAAATATGAAATAAGTTCTTTTGTTTTTTTTTTTTTTGTTAAGATTTAGAGGTCGCTACCAGCTGTCAAAATTTTTACAAAAAGCATTGAAAAACATCTTAAATGATGGTTTCATTAATGTTTCATTTAGGTGTTTATATCATATTTTCCGTGCAAGTAAAACTCGCATAGACAATCGCTTTTTATCCCTTCCTCCTCTCGACCTCTCTTCTGTACCGACGCGTCGAGATTTAGACCGTTCACACAATCAAAAAGATAAGACGTACGCGTGCGCACTAACATCATAATACGTTAAAAATTGGTTTGTGCGCATGCGTAATTGCGTAACCCTTGTATCTTAAAAATGAATGATTCAAATATCTACATAATATCCTAATTTATAATAACAACAATAATTTTGTAATATTTTTTATGTCCTAGCTATAAAAATAAAAGAATTTAACAAATACAGATTTCGAGTTTTTATTTAAAATTCAAACCTTGGTAGCGACCTCTAAATGTCATTTAAAAAATTCAAAAAAAATACTGAAATACTTTCTCATGGTATATAATTAAATTACGTGGTGCCCCGCGAAATTAAAGAAAATAATTTTTTTTCTTCGGAATAAGGACCACCCTACAGCTGTGTATGTGTGTATTTTATGTTTTTTTTTTATATTTTTTATTTGTAATGTGTAGAATAAACAATTTTTCTTTCTTTTTTGTCTTTAGGTACACCTCTACCCAAACCTTCGCGAAATACAGGTGTAATGCCATGCCATGTTATGTCTATTTTATTTAACAGCTTGTAAACAGTGTAATCGCTTCAACTGGCAACGCACCACAAAACCCGTTGACCCCACATTAAAACTGCCGACAAATCTGTGCGATTATTTTGGGAACTTCCCCAAATCGAGTTTCGAAACTCAGAGCCATCATAAATTGTTTGAAATAGCCTTAAGTTTCAAATGTAATCGTTGGGAACGCCCTAAGAAGCTATTTGTAATTTTGAATGGAATTAAATGAAGGAGATAGACGGAGTCGGGATTATAGAGCTCGTTCAAGGACGGTGGAGCGCTGAGTGAGGACAGTATGCTTGCTGTTTCAGTTGCACACGGATTTTTTTTTTTTGTAGAGTTCCACAATCAAAATTAAATGGCAAAAATGGAATATTATAATTTTCTCTCATCCGTCCGTCCATCCGCCCGTCTGTCTCTTCGTCCGTCCGTCTGTCCATCAGACCGAAAGTCAAACAGCCATTTTATTCGGACACTTTTGGTACTGTAATCTATATGATGTAAACATAATAAAGAGTATTCTATTCTATTCTATTCTACTATATCGATGAAAATTGGAAAGGACGTGTATTCTGTGCACCGCTAAACAATGGTGTAGAGAAATTATGAAAAAAATCATTAAGGGTGGCACTCTTCTAATGTGTAAACAAGGGTTAAAAAAAAAAAAAAACAATGCACATAACAGCGTGGAGCATCGCGGGATCTCGTTAGTAAAAAGATGATGACGTTTCAAAGTGAATATTTTATAAGTCAATAGTTAGCTATCTACCATGTTTTTATCCCAAGAACAAACTTCACATTACAGTTGAAAACATGTTTTACCATAAGTACATTCCAACTGAAAATGTAAGTTTGTACACACGATATTGAGAGATTAACCATATTATTATTTTAAAACCATCTACTTTTTATAGGTTTTCCTTTAATCTACAAGAAAATAACTATTTTCAACTTAATCAGTCGGATTAGATTCGGAGAAAATAGGCTGTGACAGAAGGCCAGACAGACTCACGACTGATCCTATAAGGGTTTTTCATTCGAACGTACTCAAACTCTTCATTTTAATTATAAAAATTACAGACACTTTTGAACTGTCAAGGGTCGTTCAGTCAGAAGTGTGAAGCTAGCTGCCCATTTCAAAGCATAGTAGGTACCTATGGAGAAGAACGGGCAAGAAACTCCAAGGACATTCATTTAAATCATGAAATTGTTCCCAAATATTGGTTACTTCGTTTATGTTGAAATTATACCATGTTGGAACGATGTAGAAAAACGAACACGTTAAAAGCGTACGTCGTAAAAAGATAAAAACAACAACAAAAAAAAAAAGAATTCATAAATTAAAATAAATTAATATACCTAAGCCCCACCGTGAACAGGATCAATCATGAAATAATTCTACTGAACTATCTCTCTGACTCTCCATAGTTTATTAATGTGTTAATAGGTTTGGTGCGAAAACTGTCGAGTACCAAGTTATACTAAACGCAGCACCATGAAAATTACTGGCAAACTTTCTGTGCGTGACTGACCTGCTATTACCAACTTTATAACACCGGATAATTTTAGATTACTGTAATTCACGACTCTCACGAAGCCATATCTACCTGCTGGCAAACAATGCCAAATTACTGTACAATAATTAATAACAGCGCCATCTGCTGATAAGTTTTTGTAACTTTAGTGTGCTAGATAAGTGCTAGATGGCGGTAGTGATATCGTGATTTATATAATTTGCAAAGGACATAATTTATGAAGACGAGGATTTTAGCGCATGTCATGTTGTTATTAACAACATTAATTTTGGATTTTCGTCATAGATGGCGTTAGCGGGGTATGCGGATCTTGGTATAATATCGTTATCTTTACACAAAACATTAGGAAATACAACGTCTTCATCTATTTTCACAGTGCGTTCATTAATCTATACAAGCACTAATCGGATTTCACTTTAAACAACTAATTTTCACAAAATAACTGAAATCTTAGAGCAAAAACCATTGTAATCGTATTAAGTACGTTACTAGAACTCCTTTTACAGGTATTTTACCTAGGATTTTGCATCACTGTCAAAATCACAGTAATCTTTATACTCGTGGCAATAAGATTGCTATTGGGTTGCTACAACTTACCACACAAATCTGTCAAAATTACAATAAACATTGTTTTTGTCGCTTTATGGTTGATACTCACTTGCTGTTGTCAGAGGTAAAATAAATGTGAAAATGTCTGTACAGGGTTCTTTTGGAGCGTGGCCAGTATCGGAACTAAAGCCGCCATCTTGTTTTGCCAATACAATGTCTGTGACAATTTCTCAATTATTTACCAACAACGCCCCCTACCGCCGACCAGAATAAGCAAGCTGAGTTGGCAATGGGCTAGCCATATTAGTCGTAGAACCGATACCCGTTGGAGTAGACGGAGACCGCGAATCAGCAAACGTAAGGTAGGACGCCCTCAGGCTGGACTCCTCCTCCTCCTCAGGCTGGTGGAGCGACGATCTTCGCAGGATGGCGTAGCAGGAGAGTTGGCGAAAATCGAGTTTAATGGCGTGCAATAGGAGGAGCCTATGTCCAGCACTGAACTGCTGAAGTCTGAGGATGATGATGAACGCTCCCCTGTTAGTGTCATTCAGGTGTCAAAAGACCCTTCTAGCACTTTACTCATTATTAAAAAATGACGAATAAAGACTTGTGCCTGCCTCGTTAGTCTAGTGGTAGCAAGTCGCAAGGACGATTGGGTCCTGGGTTCGATTACTAGTTCGGGCAAAGTTATTAGATTTTCCTTCAGGAATGTCTGAGCAGCAAGCCTGCTCAGTAGAGTGCCTGATTTGTGTCCTAATTGCATAAAACACTTCCCATCACTAAAAAAACTCAAAAAAAAAAAATCTGTAATTTACACTTTACTTGTTGTATTTGTAACAAGTTTTTAACATCGGTTCTCGCTAAGATGAAATTGTGATTTGAATTTGATCGTTCTTCTATGTACGAGTATTGTAAACTATGGTTCAGTTCCGTTTAAGCACCCTAATTGCGTAACACACTTTCAAAACACAATTTGAATAATTTTGAAGGATATTGCTAATCCATTGCTTTATAACTACAGCGTAATTTTTTGTAACGCCTCCAAATTTTTACAGGTTGTTCCACCCATGAATATGAACAAGTTTCATTATGGGACCAACACTCTGATCACGAAAAAAAAAATCAGCTGTTTCATACATTATGGTCAAGTAGGTATTGAACTTTCGTATTAAACAGCTGATTTTGTTTTCGTGATTTCAGAGTTAGTCCCGTAGTGAAAGTTGTTCATATTCATGAGTAGAACAACCAGTAAAAAATTGGAGCCTGTGAAAAAATCATACAGTAAGTATATTCGAAAAATATGTCTGCCGAACAACGTAAATAACGCAATGAATTTTGTTGAACTGTCAAAATGAAAACCATCGCTACTGTGAGTGTTTTACGCAATTACTCCGCTCGTTAGTGGCAATAGACCCCTATTACATGGTGCTTAAATGGTAGGCAGCCATATTTTACCAGGTATCTCTGCCTACCCTTTCGGGTAAAACAAAGCGATGTTAACGGCTTCCACAAACTCTTGAAGTCTTATAAGTAAATTCAGCTGTTCAATTTGCTGCGAAAAAACTTTGCTTTTTTGTGACAAAATTCCGTACTGGGGTAAATGGGGTAAAAAGGGGGTGAGTCTAGAGGTGGGGTGCATGCGGCCCCGGGGTGCATGTAAATGATTGTTCTCTTCGGGATTGGGTCAAATGCCAAACGCTCTTTCACACAAAAATAGTGATGTTCGCAAGCATATTTTTGATGTCGGTGATTTCATTATTGTGGGAGGTTACGACTCTTTGGATGAGTTTCATTATAGAACAAGCCATGTGCCCGATGGGATTTCCCGTCAACAAAACTGACGAACTTCCATAAAAACTTTCTTCGCCAGTTAAAATGATGTATTTTCAAAAATGTTTTCTTAGGACGCACTTTCGATAAAATAGGAATTCTTGTGCAACGTTATGCTAGTGAACCCAGCAGTTTAGGTTGTGCGTCACCTGTAAGTGAATTTAAGATTTTTATTAAGTACATATATATTTTCATACTTGGGACAACTAGTCCTGTATTTATTTGCCTACATAATCATGTTCATGTATCATGTTCCCACTGCTGGGACACAGGTCTCATCGCAACAAAAGGGCCGTAATCCACCACGCGGGCGCAGTGCGGGTTGGTAGTTGTCGCATGTCTTCCAATTTTTGGTTCTAGGATATGAAGGTTTCCTCAAGATTTCATTCATCGTTTTGAGTTATTTGCTTATGAATTTTTATTTTATCGATATGAACTATGTCGATATCCAGCGCCACATCACTATATCAGTCAACATGGTTAATCGGTGAGTGCGCTACACTCATTTTGCAAGTTTTTTCGTCGATTTCAAAAGTGTGGAATTTATTCGTGGTGATTTTTTATAAAACAGATTTTATTATGTTACAAAACCGATTTTGATGTTATGATTAAATGTTACTATTTTGTGGGGGTCTAAAATAAAATAGCAAAAGAGAAACTTAGCCAGGATATCAATTTTTTTTTCTTCTATATTAAAACCCCACAAAATAGTAATGTTTTTACAACTAAAATACTAGCTTTTAAATGATATAAAATGATCAATAGAATTAGCATAAAAAATATTATTAAAATCTCGATTACGATTGTAAATGTTTGCTTAGTCAATCCCTAGTATCAGCTGGGATGACACTGACAGCTCACTCCACGCTCACTTCACATAATTTTTCACGGTGAGATGGTTACAGAATCCCACAGCTGTGTCCCTTCAGTGGGAACGTTATAGGTTGATTATGATGATGATTGATGACGGAACACGAATACAACGTGTAACGTTAAATGCGCAAAACCTGAAAATAGTTTGATCAGAATAACGAGCAGAATTAATTGAACCACTTTTTAATATAGGTCACATTTTTCAAAATCTCTTCACTAAAAAAGTTGCCGTGTCTATTTATTAATAGGTCAAGCAAGCCAATGTCAGCGCGGCGCAGCGGCCCGGTGACGACTCCTCCCTCGATAAAGCGTCGTCACAGACGCAAGAAACGATCACAATGGCCATTAAAACTAAAACAGCACATAAAACCTTTACAAATTTTTTACGACTCTCTGAAATATGTCAATTGAATTAAAAATCAGTTGGCGTGTGTGAGGTTTAACGCACAAATCAGTTGGGGTGCGCATTTAAGGTTACACGTTGTATATTTAATATTCTGCAGAGAGATGAAGGCACGTACAATTTTATGGTTTCCTGCAATGTTTTCCACAAATGTAACCTTAAGCCCTGCCTACCCTGTAAATGCGATAGCGATGCGATAAGTTGAATGAGCTCAATCACCGGTGGGGGATTACAAAAGCTGTATCGGAGGGTAATTGCGAACTGCGCCGTTCGTGTAGTCCTCTGCGCCTGTTGCGGAATTTTATAGAGCTGTTGATACCTAGTAATTATTTGAAAAATACGGGCCAAGTGCGTGTTGGTCCACGCACAATGGAGGGTTCCGTAGTTGGAATGAATTTATCCCAAGAACAGACTTAACATTGTAGTTGAGAGTCATGTTCTCCCATACATTGCAACTGCAAATTTAAGTTGTCGATTATTACTAGTAATCTTGTAAAGCCTCCTTAGCTGAGATAGTTTTCCTTATAATCTCGTTATATACATACTACTACCGTGATTTTTTCTACATATCCAAAAACAACCATTTAGCTGGCTTGGGACGAAGACGACACCCTGGACTAACAAAATAAATCGTAATATTTCACAAAAGGATCCCTAAATCGAAAAATTGTTTGCACAAACCCGCAATAATTTTGAAAGACCTATCCAATGATACCCCATACCATGGGGTAGACGAGAAAAAAAACTTCCGCACTACGTGTAGAGGAGGTACCTACCCTAAAAAATGTTTTTTTCTTGATTATATTTTACCACTTTTTCAGCGTGATTAATATGTACCTATATCCATCCCAAATTATAGCTTTCTAGTACTAAGAGTCTCTGAGTTAGGCTGCGGACGGACGGACGGACGGACATGGCGGAACTATAAGGGTTCCTTGTTGACTGCGAAACCCTAAAAAAAACCAGTTGAGAGGTCTGGTTGGAAAGAAGTTCCTTTCGCTTTTGCACACTTGGCGAATTATGCTACGGCTACATTGTCGCGCAAAGGTTCGCGTCGCGTCGTCGCGATAAAACTTCGATTTGATCTACGATAAACTATATTGGCCTCATTGTTAATAAGGTTCGGAGTTTCGCATTTGAGTTCGCCTGTATGGCTCGCAATGTGACGAATTGCTTGTCGAGACGTGTCGCGACAACGCAAATCTTCGCTATATAGCGACAATGTGGCCGTAACATGAGAGCTTTTTTGATCTAGCTGTCATGCTACGGGAGAACTACACTTCAACCACTCTCAGAACCTCTAAACAGAGATGTCGCGAAGTTTAGTTCGCTTTATCGCAACAATATACCCGTAGCATCATTCGCCAAGTTTGCAGAGTATAAGAAACTCCTTTAAAAAACAATTAGCATGGTATTGGGTCTGAATCTATTGCTTTAAAATTTAAATTAAGATGCTGGGCTGCTACCAGCCCACCAGCCAGTGTAAAATGTCTATATTTATGTCTGTCATTTATATGGTGTACATAATAAAAAGTATTCTATTCTACGGAGAAAGGACATCACAAACGTTAGACATTGTAAAGTGTTCAACACCTGAGTGTTGAACACTTTACAACGTGTAACGTTAAATGCGCAAAACCTGAAAATAGTTTGATCAAAATAACGAGCAGAATTAATTGAACCACTTTTTAATATAGGTCACATTTTTAAAAAAAATTTCATTAAAAACGTTGCCGTGTCTATTTATTAATAGGTCTAGCAAGCCAATGTCAGCGCGGCGCAGCGGCCCAGTGGCGAGTCCTCCCTCGATAAAGCGTCATCGCAGACGCAAGAAACGATCAGAATGGCCAGTAAAACTAAAACAGCATATAAAACGTTTACAATTTTTTTAATGACTTATTTTCTCTGTGAAATAGGTCAATTGAACTAAAAATCAGTTGGGGTGTCTGAGGTTTTGCGCATTTAACGTTACACGTTGTATATGTTAAAAAAGCAATAAAAACATTTTCCTCAATCTTTTTGTCTTCGTGTGTTATGTGCTGACGCTACTCGTCTTCACACACACATTCACCGCGTGTTTAAATAATTTGTACCAAGACCTGTCCACAAATAATAGAGTGTAATGGATTAGTCTACCAATTTTCAACATTTTTTTTCTTATCATCCAACATACAGAGGTTTTAGCAGCTCTGTATAGTTCAACGAAAGCCCGCACATCTATGCATGAGCTACAGAAATGCAACCACTGCTTATCCGCAAACGTCCTCGCCATACCGGCTATAATTCTGATGACCCGCACCATTTTGAATGTTGGAAATGCTGTTGTATTCATTTTCTTGACGCGGCAGACAGACGACTGTGATAATTTATTGGTGTTGCTGTTGAAGTTCAGATCACAGAAATAATGAGCATCATAGCTATGTTTTTCAGCTTATGTGTGAGTCATTGTTACCTACCGGATGAACTTACACATGCCGTGGTTGTTCCGGTTATAAAAAACAAGACCGGGGATGTCTCAGACCTAGCAAACTACAGACCCATTTCGCTGGCTACTGTGTGACAGTCTGCTTGGCAAACACCTGGATAGGCACATAAAACTTCATGATGCTCAATTTGGATTTAGACCTGGCTTTTCTACTGAGAGTGCCATCTTGTGCCTCAAGCAGACTGTGCAGTATTATACAGCCAGGAATACGCCGGTCTATGCCTGTTATCTGGACTTGTCCAGGGCATTCGATTTGGTATCATATGATGTGTTGTGGCAAAAGATGAAAAATGAAACAGATGTGCCACGTGATGTTGTTGCAATGTTGATATATTGGTACTCGTGTCAAAAGAATGTTGTGCGATGGGCAGGCTCCCACTCGGACGTGTATGGGTTGGAGTGTGGGGTGAGGCAGGGGGGCTTAGCCTCTCCTCGTCTCTTTAACTTATACATGAACGCGCTGATCGGGGAGCTCAGCAGAACAAGCATAGGGTGCCATATAGATGGACAGTGCGTCAATAATATCAGCTACGCGGACGACATGGTGCTGCTGAGCCCGTCGATCAGTGCCATGCGCAGACTGCTAGCTATTTGTGAAAAGTATGCACGAACTCATGGACTCAGATATAACGTGAAGAAGAGTGAAGTGATGGTGTTTAAGGCTGGTAATAAATCATTCTCTAATGTGCCTCCCTTGTATCTTTGCGGTGGCAGCTTAAACAGGGTGTCTAATTTTAAATATCTGGGTCACTGGGTCTCAGAGGATATGTGTGACAACATTGATTTGGAGAGGGAGCGCAGGGCGTTGTCTGTGCGCTGTAACATGCTGGCCCGCAGGTTTGCAAGGTGTAACGAGCAAGTCAAAGTGACAGTATTTAGGGACTTCTGTCAATCTTTTTACACCTGCAGCCTGTGGACTAAGTACACGCAGCGTACATACAGTGCTCTGCGAGTACAGTATAATAACGCGTTCAGGGGGCTGTTCGGGCTGCCACGCCACTGCAGTGCTTCAGCAATGTTTGCGGAGAAAAGCGTGGATGGTTTTCATGCCATCATGCGTAAGCGATGTGCGTCTCTTATGAAGCGCATGCGAGCCAGCTCGAACAGCCTTTTGAACGTGTTCGTGGGCCGCTGGGACTCGCTGATGTGGCGGCACTGGATGCGACTATACACTGCGGGTGGTCGCGTCCAGGGCTTGCCATAAACTGGTATTCCTGTGCGGTGCCACTTTGTGATTTTTATTTCTTTTTATTTCTTTCTGTGGCTTTGTTTTTGTATATACTAACAAAAGTTTTATAAGGTTTGTTTTGTTACTAACAGTATATGGACTACGTCTGTCTTATTATTATTATTATTATAGCAACGTAAATCGAGGGCAAAGTGTCCAGAAATTCTAACTGCCGAAGTTAACAATTGTCAGTTTTATTTATAAACGCCTCTTAAATTTTAATAAATCTCTAAGCAACTGATTAGCAAAATTCTTATTCATAAACGCTATTTAGCGCTAAGAGGTTACTAAGCAATTGATTAGTAGGTGTCAAAATTAAACACCACTGGAGCACTGTTATGAGGATGCTAAGAGGCAACATGGCGGATTTTATTGCAATCAGCTGATCGATTTAATATGATCGTTGTAGTTCGAGTTATTTTGTTTTTAATATCGACTAGCCGTACCCGCCCGCTTCGCTGGGCGTTCCGCAAAATGGTATGATTATTTTATATATGATAAGAAGAACGGATCGAGGGAACTATAAAGGATACCTATCAATCAAATCAAACTATCAAGCAAAAGTATCATATAAGCACTAGAAATCATCAATTTCTAAATGAAGTCGTTGAGACACAACCGTAAGCAATAGTCCGCTTGCGCGTTCTGAGCCCGCGCGACAGGCAGTCTTTGCGATATTCGTTGGTGGGAGAAGTGGTGGGTGGCGCCCGACGTGACGGCCAGTGGTGGCATGCGCGTGAGCTGCGCGCGGTACTGGACAGTACTTGGACATTGCAACATTACTTTATTTTTCTAAAATAAAAGAATTTTTCTAAAATAAAACTAACCTAAGTTACTCCTTATTACATCAACTACCTGCCAATAAAAGTCCCGTCAAAATCGGTCCAGCCATTTCAGAGATTAGCCGGAACAAACACACAGACAGACGGACAAAAGTGATAACTAAGGTGAAGTGAGCTGAGAGTGAGCTGTGAGTCATGCTGATGCTAGGGATTGACACTATTCACGACTCACTCCACGCTCACTTCACCCAAGTTTTCACGGTGAGAAGGTTACAGAATCGCACGGCTGGTGTCATGGATTCATTATGATTATGATGCTGCGTTGAAATTTTTCGTGGGTAGTTAAAAAGTTGTTCCATAAGTACATCTTGAACGCGTATGTAACTTTGCTATGAAACAGCAGATTTTTTCTTTTTTTTTTGCAACCGACGGTAAATTTCTACGATAGGAGGTCTAGAAACATGTGCTGAATTCATGATTACAGTTTGCGCGTCGATGTATTAAATTCAGCCAGATTTTTGACACCTAATTCATTACAATAGAAAGAGACTGAAGCGGCTGCATCCGATAAGACTGAAAGTCGACCCTTACATACATAGTTGAGAAAAGATTAGGCGGATGGCGATAAAAAAAATATTAATAAATCCCGCAACCACGAAATCCATTTTTGATTTTTATTTTATCAAAACTTCCCCTACAAATTGCAGATGGTTGAACAATACATCCGATTTCACCATTGTCTTCGACTGGATTGGAATCCAACGAGTCCTGGGTACAAAATAAACCGCAAAAGCTTGGGCGTTAGTGCAGTACAGTCTCCCTGACTCAGATTAGGGAGGTCGCATGGTATTGGCAGCTCTCATTAATTTGATAGATGGAAGCCCGGCTGTTGTTTACGCGCCAAATTAAGTTTGTCTTTTAAAGATGGCGGGGGCCGCAGAGCAACGGTTTTGCAAATGGCGGATTTTTTTTTTTTTTTTTTGGAAGGATATTTTTGTGAATGGTGGATGTTTTTGTTTTTGTATGTTAATGTTCTTGATTTTATCTGCTTACAGTCCGTTCACAGTTATTTTACTGTTGACAGCAGCAACCTAAAAGCAACTTTATTGTAACGAGAATAAAGATAAATGTGATTTTGACAGTTCTGCAAAATCAGAGGTAAATATATTGTGAATGGGCTGTACTTTTGCTCTACTGTATTTTTGCTCTTGAGACTGCCCCGGTTCTGTATTGCGTCAGAGATGTTTAAGCAGAACCGTACTGACGGCTTCCACGCAATTGTGCGGAAGAAAATAGTGTCTGTGGCAGCTAGCAACCGGGCCAGTGCCAACAGCATTCTAAAAACAGTGACTGAGAATGTGTTTTCCCCTTTTATGAGGCATTTTGTGGAGAAGATGACCAGTTGAGAAACTGGTTTCGTCTTCTTTACAAAGTGACTCATACCCAAATTGTTACGTTAATTTATGTATACAACGTGTAACGTTAAATGCGCAAAAGCTGAAAATAGTTTGATCAGAATAATGAGCAGAATTAATTGAACCACTTTTTAATATAGGTCACATTTTTCAAAAAATCTTCTATAAAAACGTTGCCGTGTCTATTTGTTAATAGATCAAGCAAGCCAATGTCAGCGCGGCGCAGCGGCCCGGTGACGACTCCTCCCTCGGTAAAGCGTCGTCGCAGACGCAAGAAACGATCAGGTTGGCCAGTAAAATTAAATAGCACATAAAACCTTTACGATTTTTTGAATGACTTATTTTCTCTCTGAAATAGGTCAATTGAATTAAAAATCAGTTGGGGTGTCTGAGGTTTCGCGCATTTAACGTTACACGTTGTATACTAACACTAGGTATAAGGTACTTTACTAACACTACGGATCCCTGTTATCTGATTATTTGAAATAAATTAAATTCAACTATGTACGGTGTACATATTACATGTTTACATAGGTAACACCTATATTGTTCCCACTGCTGGGACACAGGCCTCCTCTCTTCGAGAAGGAGTGGGCCAATAATCCACCACGCGGGCCCAGTGCGGGTTGGTAGACGTCACATGTCTTCGAAATTTTGGTTCTAGGACGAGCCGGTTTCCTCACGAGGTTTTCCTTCACCGTTTTGAGAGCAGTGATGATGAAATAATTTACCCAAAGTAAAGCGCCTGTTTGGGTTCGAACCTACGACCTACAACTCGTAAGGCAAGGCCATTACCACTGGGCCACTACTGCTCTCACTGGTATGTAAAACCATTCGTTAATTCATGTCTTGCACGATAAACAATTCGTTTACTGAAATAGGAACCCATGTTCCTCCATGTTTTGCCGCAGTTCCAATCTGGGGTCAGGACGGAGTGGGTGATAACGGATATACATCTTTTAACAGTTCCGACAGATCCTCTCGGCGGGAAGTACGTACTTGGATAACATTTTCGGCCTTTCTCCTGTTTTTGATTTATAATCCACATTAAATCTACGGAACGGCTCGGGAGTCGGTAAACTTTGAACTTAGGAGGAATTGTGTTTAATTTGTTGCAAATACCGGCTGACTTTTTTACTCTCCGTACAAAAACAGCAGGGTAATTGCGTAACACACTATCTGTAGCAATGGGTTTAGTTTTGACATTTCAACAACATTCATTGAGTTATTTACGTTGTTGAGAAGACACATTTTTCGAACATATGGAGCAATGGATTAGCAATATGCTTCAAAAAGATTCAAATTGAGAGTAATAGTGTGTTACGCAATTAAGCTGGATGTAAAAGGTGAACGGAGTAGACGCCTAGGGCACAGAAATCTCTTTTTTTCACTTTATCATCACTACATAGTATAAAACAAAGTCGCTTCCGTCTGTCTGTCCCTATATATGCTTAGATCTATAAAAGTACGCAACGGATTTTGATGCGGTTTTTTTTAATAGATAGAGTAATTCAAGAGGAA
Organism: Eremobia ochroleuca; assembly: GCA_949629135.1. Lineage (NCBI taxonomy): Eukaryota > Metazoa > Arthropoda > Insecta > Lepidoptera > Noctuidae > Eremobia > Eremobia ochroleuca. Next base: position 3,693,321 of record OX451385.1, on the reverse strand, counting down.
GGTTTTTATCTATAATACATGCATAATATAGTAGAGAAACACTGATAATTTTAGAGGTTTCTAATGTGATGTCGTAAATAAACACATTTTTTTGCGCTTACATGGTAAACGCTGGCTGAACCCGTCGAGACAGATTAAAATAATGTACTACAGTATTGTACACCTTAAAAAGGTCTACAAAAAAGTCCGCGATGGTATATGTCTATCTCTTAGGGATAACCCACAATAACCATTTTTTATCCTATACTTTTTACGAGAAATAGTGGCTCTAAAATTATCAGTTTCTCCATTGCACCCGTGCGAAGCCGGGGCGGGTCGCTAGTTTATTTATAATATTAGTTTAGGTTGATAATACTTATACAGCGAAGGGAACTTCATTCCAACTGGGTCTCCCGCAACACTTTTGGAACTTTTGGTTTCCGTCAGACCTTACCTAAGTCAGTCAAGCATAATAAGCAAGTTCAAAATAAATATTTATCCCAGTATATTTATACCCAAGTCCACAGTTTAAGTGGTGTTTCTAGAAGTACTTCGCTCTGTGAATCATTAATGTAATTTAGTACTGTGGCATTTCAAAGGAAATGATTTCATGTGTGGTTTGATAAAAAATATCTTCTAGACGCCTCTGCGGGTCACGAAATCCGTAGTATCGGCCGAAGTTACGGGCGTTTCCTGCTCCGTATCAGTTACAGACAGATGATTAATTTGGGGTCGTAACCACATTTTATGCAAAGTAAAGGTATTCTATAAAATATTCAAACATGAATCTGATAAAGACTGTATTTATAAATAAATAAAAAACAAATTAAAAAATATAATAGAGATTCTATAGATTCCTCTTGTATGACACTTCTATGGACGTCCTGTTTTAAATGAGGTACGCCCAGTAGGCGGCACGTAGATCGCGGCGACAGTGGAGATTTTTTTGGTACTCAAAATGGCTGATTTTTTTTGTTTCTTTTTGAAAAACTTACATGGGATATGATACTATTGCTTGGTAATCATCAGAGGGGCAATTCCCGTATTTTCAAGAACGTTTGCCTAATATACGTATCTTTGGGTATTACATGCCAAAGACGCCTGCGATACGTCACGGTCGCGGGTTCACTCGTTCCACGTAAAACAAATGCATGCTAATAGACACGCTCGCACATGCCAGGCATCGGGGTAAGCCCCCAAGCACCCCGCGATGTATCGCAGTGAGGAATCCTTCGGCATGTGCGTGTTTATTCGCATGCATTTGTTTTTCATGAACGTGACATCGAGGTAGCGAGCTAAACCGCGGCCGTGAGGTATCGCAATGAGGCGTCTTCGGAGTGAAACTTTTACTCACAATCTGTCAAAAAAAAACCTGTTATTTACACTTTATTTGTTGTATTTTTTTAAAAGGTTTTAACATTGACTCTCGCTAAAGTGAAATTGTGATTTAAATATGAACGTTTTTCTACATAATATGTACGCAATATAATATGTATGTATTGAAACACGCTTACTTACACGCTTTGCTTAGTTCCGTTTCAGCACTCTAATTACGTCACACGCTATCAGTCACAATCTTGAAGGAAATTTTGAAGGATATTTTGCTAATCCATTGCTTAATATGTCCGAAAAAAATGTCTGCTCATCAACATAAATAACGCAATGAATGTTGTTGAAATGTCAAAATGAATGCCATAGCTACTGTTAGTGTGTTACGCAGTTACCCCGCAGTTTAAGAACATTAATAATTATTATAATTCAAAGGCTTAAAGGATTATGTACAGTACTCCTCGATACGGCTCGCATTGTGAGGAGGTTCCTATCTCTGGAGCCCCAACCGCCGGTAGCTTGAACCCCACTCCCGACACCGAGCGATGGATCAGTAATTTTTATATTTTTAAATGTTTTTATACTAATTTAATTTATAAGGAACTAAATAAATAAAAGAAATTATAATTCCTCAAGTGACCATGACCCTTATAACTTGCAAGTAAAGCTTTTCTCCTCTCCATTTCATTGGAGAAACTGAACATTTGTAAAATGATGGTAATACTGGAGAACGACGTGATTGAAATAAAATAACATTGTTATTGATATTCAAAGCGGTTAATGTTCCGTATTAAAGATAAATGGAACTTGTAGTTGATTTTTTTATCTGAGCTTTGCTCCGATGTTTTTTTGCTTCGTTTTTGCTAATATTTCTTCGAGATACTTCGGGTTTATTAACTCAGCGAATTATTTTTAGTAAGTATTTTTTATTTGAGGAGGGGCCCGTGGCTAAATAATAACAGCCGCACAGGTCGATCGATCAGGTTAAGCTACGTTTGCCGCGGTTGGTCTGTGGATGGGTGACCATCTTTACATACCGAGACCCCTCCGTACCTCGGAAAGCACTTTAAGCCGTTGGTCCCGCCTATCATACGTAGATCTTTGACAGTCGTTACGGGTAGTCAGAAGCCCAAAAGTCTGACAACCAGTCTTACCTAAGGGTATCGTATTACCCAGTAACTGGGTTGTGGAGGTCAGATAGGCAGTCGCTCCATGTAAAATACTGGTATTCAGCTGCATCCGGATAGACTGGAAGCCGACCCCAACATAGTTGGGAAAAGGCAGGCAGATGATGATGAAGTATTTTTTATTTGGTATACAGTGTGTCCGGACATGGACTAGCGATATTCTAAATACTTAAATATAAGCTATTTTAAAGTACAATTACACTATAGGCTTAGGTCCAATATACTTCCCCGCTATGTGGCAGCCATTTTGTTTTTTTTGTTGAAGTATGCTCTATGCGAGTACAAAAAAAATCATATATCTCAAAGTTTTAGTCATACTGAGATAAAAATAGGCTTATTCGAAAGGCAATAATATTGTCTACCGTCTGCACTACAAAGCAATATGTTCACAATTCCATAACTTTTGAAAAAAAATGTGAAAGTCGAAAAAAAAAACAAAAAATTATGCAATTCAACCAATAATTGTTAATTACTACAAAAACAACCCCGAGAGCTTTTTTATTTTTTATACTAGATCGACAGTTTTTGAGCTAAGCTACAATACAACATAAAATTCACAACTGTATGTCTAATACTTTAAGAGTTATTGTTGTATGAACATAGCGTATGCGCAAGCACAAAAGGCCTTTGTCGGAACCCTAAACAGGAAATCATTAAAAAAACATAACATTCATATTGAATTTTATTTAATGTTTTTTCCAATATTAAATGAAGATTAAAATATCTAAAGCAGTTGCTCAAAGTGGCCACCTCCAGCTTGTAGACACACTACGGCTCTCTGTGCCACCTGGGTTGATGAGCGCCTAATTAAATCCAAATCGGATCTAATTTCTTCGGCGGCTGCCATAATTTTTGCGACGAGTTCTTCCCTGGTATTTGGAACTGTAGCGTATACTTTTTGTTTCATATGACCCCACAAAAAATAATCCAAGGGTGTCAAATCGGGTGAGCGAGGCGGCCACGCTACTACACCACCACGACCGATCCACGGCTGTAGATTATTATTTAAATATTCTCTCACTGCTCGAGAAAAATGCGCGGGTGCACCATCGAGCTGGAACCACATACGCCGACGGTATGATAGAGGTAGGTCCATGAGGCTGTCCGCAAACTGTGTCTGTAAGAATTCTAAAAATCTAGCGCCGTTTAATGTAGGTGGCAATTCCAATGGCCCTATCAGCCTATCGTTGATTATGCCGGCCCACACATTTACTGAGAATTCATGTTGAAATGAGCTTGGGCGCACCGCCCTTGGATTTGCGGAGCACCAGAGATGGTCGTTTCTGTGGTTTGTAATCCCAGCTCTTGTAAATTTGGCTTCATCAGTCCACAGTATTCTTTGTAAAAAATTACGGTTCTGTCTCAAATTTCTATTTATCCACGAACAAAACACAGATCTCGCAGCAAAATCTGGTTCGATCACGTCTTGAACCCGTCGAAAATGATAAGGGTGTAACCCTTCTCTTTTCAAAATTCTCCATACATGCCACTTAGACATTCGAAGTTGCACTGAAATCCGTCTAACGCTTAGTCTAGGATCATTGGTTATTAGTCTAAGCACTTCTTCTTCATCTTCGGGCGATACCAAGCGATTGCGTTCATTAACAGCTCTTTGAATACCTCTTTCCGCTAATCTTGAATGCACGTCGATAAAAGTTTGGCGACTCGGTGTAGGCCTGTTAGGGTACCTTCGTCGATATTCTTGTACAGCCAAATTTGCACTTCCATTGCAAAAGCCATACACAAAGTGTATGTCAGCAATATGTTGCGATGAATATTGACGCTGTGCCATACTTTATCACACTTTTAAATACAAAACACTAACGCAGCACGTAAACAGCACGGACGGTAAGTGAAAGTAGCGATAGCGATCACAACGCAGGGCGAGGGACAACTAAACTAACCCAACTAATAATTTGTCCTTAAAACTGATTTTGTTTCAGGTAGTGGACTAATACGTTCTATCTCGCTTACTCACGGTAGTAACGAACAGTATTTCTCGCCTGCTCTCAGATGGAATACAGTGAATGCCATAAATGACACTCTGGCGGTTAACAAAGACGTTTTGTGCTTGCGCATACGCTATGTTCAAACAACAATAACTCTTAAAGTATTAAACATACAGTTGTGAATTTTATGTTGCATTGTAGCGTAGCTCAAAAACTGTCGATCTAGTATAAAAAATAAAAAAGTTCTCGGGGTTGTTTTTGTAGTAATTAACCATTATTGGTTGAATTGCATAATTTTTTGATTTTTTTTTCGACTTTCACATTTTTTTTCAAAAGTTATGGAATTGTGAACACATTGCTTTGTAATGCAGACGGTAGACAATATTATTGCCTTCCGAATAAGCCTATTTTTATCTCAGTATGACTAAAACTTTGAGATATATGATTTTTTTTGTACTCGCATAGAGCATATTTCAACAAAAAAAACAAAATGGCTGCCACATAGCGGGGAAGTGTATTGGACCCAAGCCTATAGTGTAATAGTACTTTAAAATAGCTTATATTTAAGTATTTAGAATATCGCTAGTCCATGTCCGGACACACTGTATAATAGCAGTATTAAAGCAGTGATGGCTCAGTGTTAACAGCCTCGACTTACGAGTTGTAGGTCGTGGGTTCGAACCCAAGCAAGCACTTTACTTTGTGTTAATCATTTCATCACCACTGCTCTCAAAACGATGAAGGAAAACATCGTGAGGAAACCGGCATGTCCTAGAACCAAACATTCGAAGACACGTGATATCTACCAACGGACGTGATATCGAAGGACGGCACGGTTGGCGCAGTCTGCTGCGCTGCGTCTCGCGGGTTCGATTTCCGCACGGAACAAATATTTGTATGACCTACAATTAGTTGTTCTGGGTCTGGCTGTTTGTGTATGTGACTTAAAATGTTTGTAAACGCACCAATACAGGAGAAATTCCTAGTGTGTGGCAATGTTTTAAAAAAAAAAAACTTCTAAGCTCATATCATCCTTTTGATTGATATTTCATGAAATAGTCATTCAGTTCAAATTATATGAACATGAGGGGTTATTTTGATAATTTTAATTATTACTAGCGACCCGCCCCGGCTTCGCACGGGTGCAATGCTGATCACTACATAGTAGTCGCTTCCCGCTGTCTGTCTGTCTCTATGTATGTTTGGATCTTAAAAACTACGCTACGGATTTTGATGCGGTTTTTTTTATAGATAAGAGTGATTCAAGAGGAAGGTTTATATGTATAATACATGCATAATATAGTAGAGAAACACTGATAATTTTAGAGCCATTATTTCACATAAAAAGTATAGGATAAAAAATCGTTATTGTGGGTTATCCCTAAGAGATACACATATACCATTGTGAATTTTTGTAGACCTTTTTAAAGTGTACAATACTGTAGTACATTATTTTGATCTATCTCGTAGGATTCAGCCAGCGTTTGCAATGTAAACACAAAAAAAATGTGTTTATTTACGACATCACATTAGAAACCTCTAAAATTATCAATGTTTCTCTACTATATTATGCATGTATTATACATATAAACCTTCCTCTTGAATCACTCTATCTATTAAAAAAAACCGCATCAAAATCCGTTGCGTAGTTTAAAAGATCTAAGCATATATAGGGACAGACAGACGGAAGCGACTTTGTTTTATACTATGTAGTGATGATTCTCTATATACATACTTTTTACGCTCGCGAATCATAATTTGTTCAACATACAATCTGACACTTACCTGCAAATTGCGAAAAACGTAAGAAAATTAGGATTTCGCAGCCTACCTAGCAGATCCCCCTTAAGCGATTATCGTGTGGAACTTTTACTTCTTTTCTCACAGAGCGACCAATCGATCCGCTAATATTCAACGTCGAGCCTACAGTTTTAAATACGTCTATATTGACGTACACATCGACAGCGTCGATACGTCGATGAGTGATCCGACACAAGGTAATTAACGCCGCGACGCTTTGCCATGACTTTGATAAATTACATGCGGTGCGGATGATGCGAGGCTTAGAGTGGATACGACTTCAGAAAAAATATATTCATAAACAATAAACTCATAATATCAAGAGGTTTCATCATAAAAATATGTCTTAAAAATCTAATCTACACTATATTTTACAATCCTAACGAAATTTGAAATGAAAACGAATGATATCATTTTTCTTTGTTTGTACAGACGCACATCAAGCTACTACAATCCGTCAAATTTCTTCACTAGATTTTCAACTTTATCGCTAATGCATAAGGTTCAAAGTTGATTGGGAAAATCTGACAGTTTCGGGTAGCCTGATGTGCTGGCGTCTGTACATACAGGTGTTTATTCATGATCTTTTCTATCATACCACTAATCATTCTGATGTAGGTAGGATGCTTAGCATAATCAGCCTATAATTTTCCCACTGCTGGGACACAGGCCTCCTCTCTGTGAGAGGGAGTGGGCCATAATCCACCACGCGGGCTCAGTGCGGGTTGGTAGATGTCACAAATTTTCAAATTTTTGATTCTAGGACATGCCTAACGGTGAAGGAAAATATAGTGAAGAAAACTCACGATACTTTCATTCACCGTTTTGAGAGCAGTGGTGATGAAAATTACACAAAGTAAAGCGCCTTCCTGGGTTCGAACCTACGACTTATAACTCGTAAGTCGCGGCCGTTACTAATGGGCCACCACTACTCTTGCAATGATAGGTGGCCCATTGCAAGAGTATTGGTAGGATGCTTAGTGACTTCAAATTGTAGTGCTTGAATAATATAATAATTAGTTTTTGCACTAGCAAGCGGTGAAGGAAAACATCGTGTGGAAACGGATCTAGAACCAACAATTCGATGACATGTGACATCCGCCAACCCGCACTGGGCCGGTGTGGTAGATTTCAGCCCTCGTAGGAAGGTCGCCTGTGTCCCAGCAGTGGGAAGACTGATGACTGTGTGGTGGCTGATTATGAAAAAGTCCTACCTTCATCGGAATGATTAGTGGGAAGAGAGAAAAGTTCGTAAATAAACTTGTTGGTACAAGCATGGTGCAAACAGGGTATAAGTAGGACTTGACCGTGCGTCACAAAGCAACGACGCACTTACCTAACCCGACGAGTCGCTTCCATTCTTCTTTACTCTTTGACGTCTGTGTGACTCGGCGCACGAGTTGAAGAATAGCGGGATTTTTTATAGAGGTGATTTTGAATTCACGAGTTTTCTTCACGGGGACAAACGAAATTGGCTAGCAAAACTCCGCAGACACCACCTACGGCCACCAAAAAATTATATCACCTAATTTTTTATTTAATTTAGACTTTTATTTTTGGTGTGAAAATTTGCTGTTTGGCCTAGTGCGCAATGTAACGCACGCAAAACATTGTGCTCATGGTTGCACCGTGCATGCAACGGTATAGGGGTGACAATAGTATAGGTAGGTAGTAGGGGTAGGGGGGATGTAACGGTAAAGTGTTATAACATTAAAAACTTGTTTTCGTAAAAAAAAAGTCAGTATAAGTTGGAATTTAACCTTCAGTATCTCTGTAACCAGAAGGTTCCCAGGTATGGTCCAGTACAACCAAAAAAAATATTAGAATGACAGGGAGGACAAGTGACTCTCAGCTCAGTTAAGAGCTCTCTTACATTTCGGTACTGAGAGCGTATCTTTTTTTTTATTATAAATGGCATCTCGCAGTTCAACATATGAGGTTGTCGTCTGCTTAACCGGGCTTGCCTGTGGATGCCTCAATAACGTAAGACCTCCAGCCAGGGCGAACGCGCATCGCTGGCGCAGTGAAATATACATACATATAGTATTCTTTTATTTTATTTATTAAAAAATCGAAGTATAAATATATATTTTCATATTGATATTATTTAAGCAATTGTTGGAGACTATTTTGGTATAAACACTACGTGAAAATGATGTAGAAGTTCGGACATATTCAGACTTGTTTCTAGTAGAAAATTGAATTAGGTCCTGTCGTTTTTTCTTTATTTATAAGTCATATAACAAAAATGTATTCTATTACATGATATGAGAAAAATTGTTTTGATGGGTTATATTCAACATAATCAGCCTACAATAATCCCACAGCTGGGACACAGGCCTCCTCTCTTCAAGAGGGAGTGGGCTGTAATCTACCACGCGTGCCCAGTGCGGGATGGTAAATGTCACATGTCTTCGATTTTTTTATTCTAGAACATGACGGTTTACTCACGATGTTTTCCGTTATCGTTTTTGAGAGCGGTGACGATGAAATAATTTACACAAAGTAAAGCGCCTGTCTGGGTTCGAACCTACGACCTACAACTCGTAAGTCGCAGCCGTTACCACTGGTCCACGACTGCTCCATACAAACTATGATCTCAAACAATTCTAAAGACGCATAAACGTAATATCTGTGACGTCACAGTTCACCAGTCTCTTCATTTCGTGAGCCAAGTTATTCGTTTGTGTGCAAAGGGGGTCCTAATTAAAGTGGAGACCAAATGCAAACATTATGGATGATATTGTCATTCTTGTGTGTTTTTCAAACTACGTATGCTTTGTGTGGCTAAAATTAAAAAGAGTATGCTTACAAATTGAGAGAATATATGGGGGCGGGGGGTTTATTAAAAGCAGATTTTAATGGCAGCGCTCTATTGGGACGCCTTAATAGGACATGAGCACAACGACATCAAGCTATACAATGCGAGGTCCGCTTAACTTCCAGTTTAAGGTGACCTCGCATTATAGGGTTTTTCGTACAATGATAAGTCAACTTATACTAGAATAGTGTGGCTTCATATATCTGTAACTATTTTAGTACGTAGTTTTCTTTAGTTTCTGCCTATCCTCAGAAAATATAGTTTCGAAATAGTACGTTTTGAGGAACAATATATGTACAACGTGTAACGTTAAATGCGCAAAACCTCTTAAGGGGTCATTGTACTCATCATTATGAACAACTTTTACTATGGGACCAAACCTGAAATCGCGAAAAAAAAATCAGCTGTTCCCTACATTTATGTTCGCATAACTCGTCAAAATGTAGGGAACAGCTGATTTTTTTTTTCGCGATTTCCGGTTTGGTCCCATAGTAAAAGTTGTTCATAATGATGAGTACAATGACCCCTTAAGAGGTTTTGCGCATTTAACGTTACACGTTGTATATTAGGTGTCATATTTTTACTACTAACGCCATATCCAATGCACGAATCTTGGCTGCTACTGAGAGTTGCCGAAAGAAAAACAATAATTTTATGTGAAGTTTTTTAAGCGAATAATTGATCACGATTTTATGTACTTTTTTGTCTCCTTTACTCTTTCACACGCTGTCTACATCTCTCTATCTAATGTCCTATCACAGGTATGCTGGAAGAGATTTCTTAAGAAATAAGCATCACCTTTGTACCTATTTCTCTGTTCTGTTTTTTCTTGTCTGAAAATATGTGTGTACATAAATGGTAAATAAATAAACAAAGAAATAAATTGTCCGACCTGGGTTCTAACCCAAGGCCTCTAGCAGTCACCCGCGCTACAACTCAAAACAATAAAAAAAAATCAAAAGATTTCATTAACAAAATAACCCAGCAGGCCTAGACATTGTATCTGCGATTTAAAGATGATGGAAACGTCAAAAATGTATTGGTGTAACATCACCCAACATACAGAGAAGAGGGCTGTGTCCCAGTTGTGGGAAAAACTTATGTCAATCCAGAAGGCTCAGCGTTCAAAATCTAAAAGCAGTCTCATCTCGGCGACAAACAAATGTCAAAAATCCCTACATTAAAAAAAATTACCAAATTAAAAGTATTTTTGACTGATTGAGACTGAGATCAAGACGGTGAACGTTCTTAAAATTAGGTACGAGAATTGCCCCTCTGTTGAAAGTCCTTGTAGAAATACGACACACTTGAAAGCGATCGTCACTTGTCTTGGCCCTCAGGCCTTCTACATTATTGCACATCCCCCAACTAAATATAGTGAAGGTAAGACAGGAGTATAACCAATTCCCGGGCCCGCCCGAGTAGTGAACATGCCGCCATTACGGTGCCGGAAATGCGGCCATTTTTCCAACACTCACTTCCTGTCGCTGACTTGAGTTAGGGTGGAAAGTGTGCAAGCCTTGAATTCTAAGCGATTTATGCGAGACATTAGTTATTTTGATGACTCTAACGACATTACCTACGTGGAGGCAGTTTTACAGACTTTATTTTATAAGCCAGGGCTTATTTTTAATCTTATATTTAGAATTCTTTCTTCTTTTTTACATTGTTCTCACATATAGAAGCAACAAGAATAATGTGCTCAGGGTTTTATAATAAAAAAATACAAATTATTAATAAACTAGCGACCCGCCCCGGCTTCGCACGGGTGCAATGGAGAAACTGATAATTTTAGAGCCAATATTTCTCGTAAAAAGTATAGGATAAAAAATGGTTATTGTGGGTTATCCCTAAGAGATAGACATATACCATCGCGGACTTTTTTGTAGACCTTTTTAAGGTGTACAATACTGTAGTACATTATTTTGATCTGTCTCGACGGGTTCAGCCAGCGTTTACAATTTAGCGCAAAAAAATGTGTTTATTTACGACATCACATTAGAAACCTCTAAAATTATCAGTGTTTCTCTACTATATTATGCATGTATTATAGATAAAAACCTTCCTCTTGAATCACTCTATCTATTAAAAAAAACCGCATCAAAATCCGTTGCGTACTTTTATAGATCTAAGCATATATAGGGACAGACAGACAGAAGCGACTTTGTTTTATACTATGTAGTGATAATTATTATATTTTTTTCTGGATGCGGAAGGCGGAGGACAGTGTGTTGTGGCGCAGTCTGGGAGAGGCCTATGTCCAGCAGTGGACTGCGATAGGCTGAGTTGATATTTAAAAAGAGATGTAGTTTCTTGCCCGGCTTTCTCCATAGAGGTTTACGTTTTGGAATGGGCGGCTTTAACTTTCTAACTAACCGACTCTTTGGCAATTTCAAAAGCGCCTTTAAATGGATTAATTGAAATAAATGCTTTGAGTTTGAGTTTGTACGGCTCACAGTGCGGCTGGTCCATTTTAAGGTCGCTCATCTAACTATGTAACGAGTTATGCTTGGAGTCTCTCTGAGAGATAGAATCCGGAATGAACCGGAATCTGGCTGATAACCAAGGTTGTCGACCAAGCTCACAGAATAAGCAAGCTGAAGTGGCAATGGGTCGGCTAAACGGTCTTGTGGAGAATGAGTTTTTTAGAATGATTATAATGAGAACATTCTTCTTTAAGGGGAAGGAATACCCGCGAAATTCAAATTTTCTTACGTTTTTTGCAATTTACAAGTCAGTGTTGTGTTGAACATAATATGATTCGCGAGCGCGACAATGGTAATGGGTATCGATATTTAAACATGTAGATATCGATACCTATCACGTCTGCAGAGTTTCGCTAGCTAATTTGATTTGACCTTATAGAACTCGCCCTCACTCACATCTTAACCCAGCACATTAGTGGAGATACAAGAATTTCTTTAAGAGCTGAATTCTAAACGAAATACTGTTCATAGCACACACAACGGAGTAGTTTTTGGACTTTTTAAAATATGGACGAGGATTCCATTTGTGGTTCGTATGTTTACAATACTAGGTTTTTGCTTTTTTGCTGTATGTAGAATACGGTTCACGGTTTCTGCAGTTTCTGCTCTGATAAAAGAAGGAGTAATGTGATGTTTTTCCATAATAATGACTGTTTTTTTCAGCAGCGTTCCAGATTTCCTATACAGATATGTACGGGAAATCTGGTCTTATAATCAATAGAAGACCCCCGCCACATGGTGGTCCAGTATCGAGAGGGAAATGAAAGCGCAAAATCGAACTCCCATGACAACCCAGGACAGATCGTGCTGGCGCCACTGTACAAGAAGACCCGACCCCACATAGAACTGAGATCAAGGGATCAAAATCAAAATCAAAAGTCATTTATTCAAACTAGGCTGAGAATCAGCACTTTTCGAACGTCAAAATTACAAAAGACAGTCCCCCAAAACGCCCGCCCTTCACCACTTCCTAGTGCTTTCGCTGGGAAGAAGAAGTGGCGCAACAAACTCCCCAGCAGCACAGCTGTCTGTTCAGTTAGAAAATATACTTGACTGAATACAATACAAGGTATGCAAAGCAATTAACATTACAAGACACAGAACGCTAAATTAAATTATTTGCCATATGTCAGCTGGCAACGCCAATATACCAAGAAATACAATAAAAAACTATACGTACTCAAGCAAAAATTAATAAATGGAAATTAAATAAAAGCCTCCAGGTGTAAAGGGCGTGACCGCTAACATATTTATGCAATGCTGGGTTGAGTTTACATAGCTGTCGCTTGAAGTCACAAATGATAAACTAGGACCATAAGGAAACTAAATAAACAAGTTATTAATAATGATAACAATGATAAAACCATGGTCAGCAAGACGACCAGTCACCACAAGCAGCACCCGTTCACGAGCATAACGCAAAGGTCAGCCATTACCCCCCTCGCCATATTTGAGGGAAGGAGACAACCCGACCCCCGACGCTACCGCAAGCAGTGACATCTAAGGGAGCATGACGAACTTGCTGCCGGTTGCTCAGGTAAGAATTATATGATCAATTGTCGAGGTCACTAGCTAACCACATATTGCAATCAACTCATTAGAAAACATTGCAATGGGTTGATTATGTCAATAATAAAATTAAAATTAATTTAAACTGATTTGACTTATACAGCCCAATAAAAAAACAATTGTATAATGAGCTCATATAACCTATCAGTAATTCTTTGTAAATTAATTCTGGAGAAAGAACATAAACATTGTCTTGAGTTAATCAGGGCGACCAACTATTCTTATCGTTTAAGTAGTCGTTGATAGAATAGTATGCCTTTGAACAAAGGTTAGATTTTACTTGAGCTTTAAATGCATTAAAAGGCAAATCTAGCAAAGAAGAGGGTAGCTTGTTATAAAAGGCTATACCAAGACCAACAAATGAGTTATGAACCTTATGAAGCCGGTGAAAGGGAGCACGTAGTTTGTCCTTATTTCTGGTGTTAACATTGTGAATATCACTGTTTTTAGTATACAAGTGTATATTTTGCCTAATATATAAGATGTTGGCAAAGATGAATTGTGATGCAACCGTGAGAATACCAATATCTTTAAAAAAATCTCTTAGAGAAACTCTAGCACCTAGCTGGTAAATTGCTCGAACAGCTCGTTTTTGAAGGACAAATATATTTTGTATATCAGCTGCTTTGCCCCACAGCAGAATACCGTAGGACATAACGCTGTGAAAATAACTAAAATATACTAAACGAGCTGTATCAACGTCAGTGTACTGTCTTACTTTCCTGACGGCGTAGGCAGCCGAGCTGAGCCTTCCTGCTAGGCTCGATATATGTGGTCCCCACTGAAGTTTGGCATCTACTGTTATTCCCAGAAAAACTGCCGAACTCACAGTTTCAAGCGCCTCTTTATCTAAGACGATGTTGGGTCCTAGATTTCTAACATTCGGTAATGCGAACTTTACACATTTCGTTTTCTTGGCATTGAGAACTAGGTTATTTGACGTAAACCAATCCGTAACTATTGAGAGTGCACTGTTTACGTCGTCAAAATCTTGTCTATTCCTATCTACTTTAAAAATAAGAGATGTATCATCAGCAAACAGTACAACGTCACAGATTCCCTTTAAATGGAATGGTAAATCATTAATATACACTAAGAACAAGAATGGACCCAGTATTGAGCCTTGCGGTACACCTAACTGAACTGGTAGCGCGGAAGATTTCACACCATTAACATCTACACATTGGAACCTATTATGTAAATAACAATTTATTACGTTGAGAGCTTCGTTTTGGACACCGTAATGACATAGTTTACGCAAAAGCGTGTCATGGTGCAGATGGAAGAAGAAGTAACCCTTTGTTAATAGCGGCGTCTACTGGAGGCCGTAACCACTTGCTTATCATCGGGTAGCTTAGACCGCAAACATCATCCTCCAGCGAATAGCCTCCACCTGGAGTGATACCTGGTTATGCCAGGTGATCCCAGGGTTATCAGCCCCGCTGCCTTCTAAGTGACTGGAATATATTTTTAGTATTGCGTGAACTTGACAGGCCTGTTGTTCTAGTGGTCAGTGGCCCTGCCTGCTATGCGCAAGGTCGTGGATTCCCACCTAGGACAAATTTTTGTGTGATGAGCACGATCATTTGTTCTTTGTCTGGGTGTAATTTATCTATAATATGTATGTATTTAGAAATATATATGTATGTTTATATCAGTTATTACTCATAGCACAAGCTCTGCTTATTTTGGGACTAGATGGCGCTGTGTGAAAGTTGTGGAATATTATTATTATTATATTATTATTAACTATTGTTACAGAGTTCATACCACAGTAATAATAATAATATAATACCAGGCCATTGCGGGATAAAGGCATCTTCTTATACAGAAAAGGCGAGAGTATTAATCTCCACGCTTGCTCAAGGCAGATTAGTAATTTCAGACTCATCATCATCTGGCTAGCCTTTTCTCAACTATGTTAGGGTCGGCTTCCAGTCTAACCGGATGCAGATGAGTACCAGTATTTTACATGGAGGGTCTACCTATCACACCTCCACAACCCTGTTACTGGGTAATACGAAACCCCTTGGTAAGACTGGTTGTCAGACTTTCGGGCTTCTAACCACTCGTAACAACTGTCAAAGACACAAGAATGACAGCCGGGGCCAACGGCTTAGCGTGCTTTCCGAGGCACGGCGGGGTCTCGGTATTGTAAAAATGGCCACCCATCCACGGACCAACCGCGACAAGCTTAGCTTAATCTGATCGTTCGACCAGTGCCGCTATTATTACTTAGTCACAAGCACCTTCAGACTAATATTATAGGACTTGGTTTCGTCAGGTTGTTTTTCTTCCTGTTATGATAGTTGTAAGGATAATTATAAATAAAGAAATAATTAACCTACATATGAATTGAAAAAGTTACATTAGTACTAGCCCAGATTTTAACCAACAATTTTAGGCTTAACCACTGGGTAATCACGACATTCATACATCAATACAAAACAAAAACAGCCGAGAGGTGTCGTGGGACACCCAGTAGGAACGAAGTTTCTTTCGTTTTTCCATACTTGGCGAAATTTAGACCGAAAAAAGGTGTTAATTGTTTTGCTACTGGCTCTCATTCCCCAATTGTGCAGAGTGTAACATGCGATAAAGCACATTGTTCCAAAATAACTAATCACCATACTCAACAAAACATTCTCAACCCTTTTTCTCTCTAAACAAATAACAAGAAATTACAAGCTCCAACTTTTGGCGGCAAACAAAAAAGAAAGATGGCCGCCCCGCATCATACTTCTTGTAATATTTACAGCATAATACAGGCAGCCATTAACCGACAAGTTGGTAAGTGGAACAATGAAACTTATATTGCATCGTTGGCCGTAACTATTTAAAGTTCCGTCATAAATTTTAATATGAATATGTCGTTTGAACTTGGCGAAGCTTAAATGGTGTTACACCGTAGGTCTTTGTAGTTTTGGTATTTATGTGTAGGGAAATAAAAGATAAACTTGTTTTAAGTATTTTGTGAGCAGTTGGAAAAACGTACTTTGTGTATAGGTATATTGTATATCAAAACGGTGAAGGAAACTATCGTGAGAAAACCGGTATGTCCTAGAACTAAAAATGGAAGACATGTGACATCTGCCAACTGTAAACGTACTCGGCCCGTGTGGTTGATTATGGCCCACTTCCTCTCACAGAGAGGATGCCTGTGTCCCAGAAGTGGGAACATTATAGGTTGATTATGAATTCTCCGTCTATCCGTAGGGATGCAGTGAAAAGAACTTAGAATATTCATTTAAGTATCATTAACGAACATTCATTCTGATACCGTACACTGATCTCTAAAAATATCTCACGAGAAGCATGGCAGTCTTTTACCGATGAAACACATATAACATACCTACGTACGGTAAATTTGTGCTTCGTTTTCACTTAAGTAACCGGTAGTTACCAGCGGAACGTGCACGCGATTGTATCATTTGAAAGCATTGATATTGGTTCAACAAGAAGTATTACACGATACAGATCGTGCCTTTTTAAATTTATGTTGCAACAGACGCGTCTGTTGTATTTTTTGCTATGTAGTTTTTTATAGGCGCTTCGATTAAATAAGAGGAAGATTAGGATAAATTAATTTATTCTGTTACGTAAAAGTGTTTGTACTAGGTTTAAGTAATAGGACACAGAAATGTCACATAATAGAAAATCTTTTAAATAATGATTTAAACTTGTCTTAAAGTCATCATCATCTGCCAAAATACGCACTGCTTGACCCCTTCCCCAAGAATCGCCACGATATTATGTATTGCGGTAGCAATATAATTTAAGTTATGTTACTAACTCTGTCAAATAAACAGGATTATTTTTTGCCCAACATATTGGCCAAAACACTTATTAATACAGATGGCAAAGTCAACGCCAAATCATTTATTTGAAATAGGCACTTGTAAGATATTATAATTATTAAAAAAAAAAAAAAAACGAAACTCTGCAGACGTGATAGGTATCGATATCTACACGTTTAAATATCGATACCCATCACCATTGTCGCGCTCGCGAATCATATATTATATTTATATTCTTGCTGACCATGGTTTTATCATTGTTATCATTATTAATAACTTGTTTATTTAGTTTCCTTATGGTCCTAGTTTATCATTTGTGACTTCAAGCGACAGCTATGTAAACTGAACCCAGCATTGCATAAATATGTTAGCGGTCACGCCCTTTATACCTGGAGGCTTTTATTTAATTTCCATTTATTAATTTTTGCTCGAGTACGTATAGTTTTTTATTGTATTTCTTGGTATATTGGCGTTGCTAGCTGACATATGGCAAATAATTTAATTTAGCGTTCTGTGTCTTGTAATGTTAATTGCTTTGCATACCTTGTATTGTATTCAGTCAAGTATATTTTCTAACTGAACAGACAGCTGTGCTGCTGGGGAGTTTGTTGCGCCACTTCTTCTTCCCAGCGAAAGCACTAGGAAGTGGTGAAGGGCGGGCGTTTTGGGGGACTGTCTTTTGTAATTTTGACGTTCGAAAAGTGCTGATTCTCAGCCTAGTTTGAATAAATGACTTTTGATTTTGATTTTGATTTTATTTTATATTCACACAATACTTACATTATATGAACGTTAAAATTTACAAAAAATAGGATTTATTCTAGTTGGCCCTTCCAAAAGGTAGTTTCGTATGGATAAGAATGGGCAAGAAACTCCCCCGTTTCTCTCAAAATGGCGAAACAGAGAATTAAAATGAAAAATACTGGATTTGACATATCAGTAATTAATCATAAGTAACGCCGCCAACTCCTGTACCATAATCTTTGGTATAGAAGAGATAGGCGTACTTTTGGAAACTATCGCTAGAGAATCTGATTGCGTATTTGGTGGGTGTAGGACCATGCTCTGGTGAGAATAGTGACGGTCTGTCCACATGCGGCTGGCCAAATGACTATGTATCACCGCTCAAAGACTAGTTATGGTTACGAAAACCGGCCAAATGCGTGACGGACCACGCACAATGAAGGGTTCCGTAGCTGGAATGAATTTATCCCAAGAACAAACTTAACATTGTAGTTGAAAATCATGTTCTCCCATGCATTCCAACTGCAAATGTAAGTTGGTACGCACAATATTGAGTGACTTACCATGTTATTTTTCATATCATGGGCTTCTTATAGGTTTTCACATAATCTATAAGTAGAAAACTAATTTCTGTATTTTTTTCGAAATTTTTGGTTCTGTAGTTTTGGAGATAAGGGGGAGGAATGGTCAATTTTCGTCTATTTTCTTGAATAACTTGGAAACTATTTATTTTAAAATTACAAAAATATATATTTGAGATCCTCACAATAAGCCCTTTCATTTGATATGTCACACAATGCAGTTTGCAATTTTTAATTTTTTAATTTTCCATCTTGACCCCAAATATACAGATTTCGTCTATTTACGTTACACCTTTGCGTTTAGGTCACAGAAATTGATATATGTGTACCAAATTTCAACTTAATCGCTTTAGTAGATTCGGAGATAATTGACTGTGACGGACGGACAGACGGAGACACGAGTGATCCTATAAGGGTTCCGTTTTTTTAGTCGGACTCACGGAACCCTAAAAATGAACAATAACTTGGAAGGCTGATACTAGTACAGCATGATATGGGTAGTACCTGTGTACATAGCCATTCGGTCAGCCGCATGCGGGCAGACCGTCACCATTCTCACCAGAGGGAGCCCTACACACTTCAAATACTGAATCAGACCATCAGGCGATAGTTACCAAAAGTTCGGTTATACGATAAACTGTTACTTTATACATTAAATTATATGCAACAGTGCGGTGTGATAACCGGCCACATAAAGTTCCCGTAGAATATTGTTTTCTTACAAACTGTGAAAGTTGCGCTGTCGTTAACGGCTTACCTGTTCACCTTAATATTCACCTTGATATTAGTGTGTTTTCATATTTATATTCTTCTTATTCTTTTCTTGTCTATGTATACGAATAATAAAGCTGAAGAGCTGTTTGTTTGTTCATTTGAACGCGCTAATCTCTGGAACTATCAGTCGAATTTCAAAAAATATTTTTTTTCATTTGATTTCCTAATTCTTAAGGCTATAGCTACTTTAGCATCACGCTATGACACTGAGTAGTCTTTGCGCTTTGCTCGTGAACGACTGCTGCTTGTGGTGACTGGTCGTCTTGCTGACCATGGTTTTATTATTGTTGTCATTAGTTATAACTTGTTTATTTAGTTTCCTTCGATGGTCCTAGTTTATCATTTGTGACTTCAAGCGACAGCTATGTAAACGGAACCCAGCATTGCATAAATATGTTAGCGGTCACGCCCTTTATACCTGGAGGCTTTTATTTAATTTTCATTTATTAATTTTTGCTTGAGTACGTATAGTTTTTTATTGTATTTCTTGGTATATTGGCGTTGCTAGCTGACATATGGCAAATAATTTAATTTAGTGTTCTGTGTCTTGTAATGTTAATTACTTTGCATAGGTACCTTGTATTGTATTCAGTCAAGTATTTTCAAACTGAACAGACAGCTGTGTTGCTGGGGAGTTTGTTGCGCCACTTCTTCTTCCCAGCGAAAGCACTAGGAAGTGGTGAAGGGCGGGCGTTTTGGGGGACTGTCTTTTGTAATTTTGACGTTCGAAAAGTGCTGATTCTCAGCCTACTTTGAATAAATGACTTTTGATTTTTTTTTT
Source organism: Eremobia ochroleuca (assembly GCA_949629135.1). Classification (NCBI taxonomy): domain Eukaryota; kingdom Metazoa; phylum Arthropoda; class Insecta; order Lepidoptera; family Noctuidae; genus Eremobia; species Eremobia ochroleuca. Next base: position 3,673,524 of record OX451385.1, on the reverse strand, counting down.
GAGCCAATGAAAAACAAAAAAGTCAGAAAGAACGCAGAAATAGCGCGGGCAGGCGATGCGACGTGGGTCGGCGGAGCAAGAAATTTCACGCAGATGAAGTCGTTGACAGAAGCTAGTGAGACGAACAAAAAACTTTCACAAGGAACCTTTACTAATATGTTCTTAACAAAGACTATTATAACCCTATGGTTCTTAACGTCCCACATAGCATGTAGGTATTTATATTTCTATTTTCATTCTAATATAAAGACATTAGTAGAACGTTAACCCGTGAGCATAATTCTTAGTGGGTGGTTGGGTACAATCGCTTACACGCGTCATTTGGCAAATGTCAGGCAATTGAGCCATAAGAAAGTATTTTATTTTGTTGATTATATCGTGCAAATGTTATGAGGTGACGTAGGATTAATAATTTCAGTTTATTGATTGTGGAAAACATTAATAGTCGCATGGGTGATCGAGTGAGCAGTGGTGGCCCAGTGGTAACGGCCGCGTTAGGAGTCGTAGGTCGTAGGTTCGAACCCAGATATGCGCTTTACTTAGTGTAAATTATTTCTTCGCCACTACTCTCAAAACTGTGAAGGAAAACATCGCGAGGAAACCGGCATGTCCTAGAACTAAAAATTCGAAGAGATGTGATATAGTACAGTAAGCTTCAAAGAAACCGGACCCCCCTTTGATGATGATATCATACGTTTAAGTTTTTCGTAACGTAACATAAATGGCCTATTGGTCTAGTGGTTTGAACTGCGGCTTAGCAATTCGATGGTCACGAGTTCAAATCCACGGACGAGATTTATTTTTTTGTTTTTTTTAGTTTCTTTAATAGTTGATTATGTGATTTTCGTAACTTTATTTCAGAAAACATCCATATTTAAGAAAACAAATGTGAAGTATGAGGTTTGTAAGAAAAGCCAGGCATGTTGCATAAACAATATTCATTTATTTCATTAATTACATGTCTAGGAATCCACATATACAGTTATTAGGAGTATACAGTTTTCTATCTGTGTTAAATTAGGGTTATTTACTTAAAATATTAACTAAATACAAAATATATACCCTGGGTGAGGTGTAGAACGTTTAACATTAGATAACGGTTCGTTTATAGATATTTCTAGTAACATAACTACAATATTTATTTATTCAAACTTGTAAAAACATTATTTTTTTTTTACTCTGTATGATCTTATGAGGAAAAAAGCCTGGTTAAAAAATGAAATGTTGTCATTTGTGCCTGTGAATTATAGAGGAAGAACCAACATGCTAAACTATAACAGTATAGCAATATACATCTTTCTCTTTTATCACAATTTCTGATAACCCTTTTAACACAGCATTAGAAAAGTATGTGAGGTCAGATGGTGCATCGTTAACACATTACAAGACTACTTGTAAACAAGAGTAACTGGATTCATAATAATAAAGGTTGTTTATTTTTGATTAACTACGAGATAATGATCCCACAAATATTGGGAATTATTAACACTTGCTCAAACGTTCCAATGCAATTTTATCAGATAAGTTACACAATCAATCTGCCGAGTAAATTGTCTATTAATAACGCAGACGATGGCAGTCACTGTCTATCACTTCTTGAAGACTTTTCATGCCCGAAACCATATTGAAGCTTGCAGCACTATTTCGAATTAGTTCCCAGGTTTTATGTGTCCCAAGGTGTCGCTCCGATTCATTAGTGTAAGCAGTTGGGTGAGATCGCATTTCACATCACCCGTCGCTTGATACCTTTGTATCCATCTACGAACTATTTTTCTCTGTAATGAAAACAATAATATTAGAAATACATAAAAAATCCACCTTGTAAGTAATAATGCAACATGGTTGTAACAATAAATATATGTCTATAACGTAAATCTTACCGTTAAGCCCACATTTCTCGTGCTATTTTCTTTATGCTTTGTTCCTGTTCCCAGAGAACAACAATTATTTTAGCCTTCAAAAAGTTGTTAATCGCACCATACTATCGGTTAATAGAATCAACTGTTCAAAAACTTCGTAAATTGGATAATTTTACGACGAAAACATTACACACAAGCTGATCGGAACGAAAACGAAACGATTTGAAAAAGAATTATACCCTCAATCACAGTTTAGTAAATAGGGCGAAGAAGTATTCTAAATTCAACCTTAACTCACAGTTCATACAGCAGTTAAGTTTCTGAAGTAAAATGACGGTAGTGCAACAATCGGAATCAAGCACAATCTATTCAACCAAACAAGAAATCTATGCTAATTTCAACCTTATCTTTTAGTTAATTGAAGAGTTACGTATTGCATTTTGTAAAACAAGGTTGTGGACGGTAGGTGTATCTCACGTGGTGGAAGTTGAAATTTAAACCTTAATGTCTAGAAGATTAGACCGTTATGAAACTTGTTCGATAAAATGAGTAATGCTATTCGAATTTTCGTTGAGATTACTAACTGAGCCAATAGCCTATTGGTATAAGGCACGGTCTTAATGATCGTCTGGCGCCTGCTGATGTGGGTTCGTATCCTATACGGCGTAGTGTCTTTTTGTAAGTTATTCTTGGTATACGGTTCGGCCAGAAGCCAGAAAAAAATACCACAATACCTAATTATTAAAAACATACAAATAATATTTGAGTCGCATCGGTGGATGCTCGGGCAGAGATGGGTGCGGTGCGGGCGGCGGGGAGGGAGCTGCTAGGGGCCAGTCACGTGACGCACCCGCCGTCGCTTGAGCGATTATTCTTTAAGTCTTGGCGGGGTTCGTTTTCTCTGATGCGTACTGTACCAACCCGCACTGGGCCCGCGTGGTGGATTACAGCCCACTCCCTCTCACCAAGAGGAGGCCTGTGTCCCAACAGTGGGAACATTAATTATAGACTGATTATGATGGGTTGATCGAAGGGTAAGCTAGCTTGCCACTGGGTGGATGGGTGATCATCCATTACATATCAAGGCCCCTCCGTGCCTCGGGGAGCATGTTAAACCGTTGGTCCCAGCTGTCATTTGTGGATCTTCGACAGTCGTTACGTGTAGTCAGAAGCCCAAAAATCTGGCTGCCAGTCTTACTAAGGGGTCTTCGTGTGCGTACGTCGTTCTTCCTTCGTATTAGCCAGGACTAAACTAATATTTACGTATCGTCTGTTCTTTTCGTAATGAAATAGAAAGAAAAAGATGCACTGAACTTAAATTTAGTTTAGTTTCTGAACAAGGGAATTGGGGCCAATGCCCACTTTTGCCGCCCCTCTTGCCACGCCCATGTCTTCTCTCACCAATGTCGTACATTATTATTTCGGGTCCCAAACTAATATTATGTCCAGAAGTAACACGGAGTAGTTATGCCTGTAACTTTGCCTGAAACTAGGATCTTCGTGCATAAAGAGTAGACAAGTAAAATAATGCTTAGGTACCCCTTATTACAAAACGTTGACGCTTCTATCGGTACACCTCCGCTTAACCCTTCGAGGATTACAAGCGTGATGTTATGTTAAGTTATTTAGAAAAGAATATCATAACGAATCCTTAAAAAAATAAAAACGTATTTTTATGTTCCACTAAATTAGCAGTAGATGGCGCTGTACGTGGAATTATTATTTCCCCGAATGTTACTACAATCTGTCAAATTTCTTTAATAGATTTTCAACTTTACCCCTAAACCATAAGGTTCAAAGTTGACTGGGAAAATTTCACAGTTTAGGGTAGCGTGATGTGCTGGCGTCTGTACATGAAAATCTTGAAATATAAATTAATTCTAAGAGCAGACATCTTTCAGGTTTTCACCTTCGGGTTTGCTCTTTCAAAAATAATATTATGTAAGTGTGTGAATGAATCTCAGTCCGTAATACGTACCTCTTATGTTATGCGCGGGAAGCAAACCATAGCGAGATCTAATTCGACACCATCGCCATCTATCGAGCCTTGTGGAACCATTTTTCATAAAGTATGAGAGCAGAAAAATATTTTTGAAAATAATTTAATTGTAAATACCCATAATTTATTTGTATTTATGTAAAAAATAAATAAGAGTTGCTTTTCACTTTTATTCTTTTGTTTTTCAACGTTTAATTTCAATGGAGCCGTTTTTAGGTTGGTCTCCTTAAAGTTTTAAGGAAGAGTAAATATTCTTGTACTAAGCTTATTTAATATTAAAAAATCGTTCTTTAGGAGGTCAAACCAGTATTTGGGTCGCTGATAAGGTACTGCTTTCAATACGAAATATGTTGGGTTATTTAGAAATAATAGCAGAACAAGAGATTTAATCTCAACAGACATAACTTACACAGACAGATTAGACTAGTGAACGTATAAGAGAACAGAATAAAAATACAGTGGTAGTGACAGAATTCGATTTAAGTTTCCACAGTCAATAATTACCGCTGACATTCTCAATAGGTTTGGCTTTACATATTTAACAACATGGTATTATACTAATACTAGTATATGAAAATAGATATTTAGAAAAAAAAAGTGTAAAATAGCAAAACAAAAAATAAACAACATTCGTTGTCTAGAACTATTGGAGCAGCTCTATCCCAAGCTTTTTTGTCCTCAATATAGTCTTTTACGGGATAATAGGCTTTCTGGAATAGTTTTAGTTTTATAAAAGATTTGAATTTATTAAGGTTTAGTTCTTGAATGCGGGTAGGTAGTTTATTATAAAAACGTATACATTGGCATCTAAACGAGCCACCAATTTTTTTGAGTCTTGTTATAGGAACAACAAATTTGTGTTTCTTTGTTATTTGTGTTTATTTGTTATTTGTGCCATTAATATTACATTACAAAACAAACCAAAACCACCGCACTATCAACACTCACATAAGTGACCGACGACTGTAGGTGACGTGCAAATCACTGCAGTGTCGTGTCGTATACAACGTGTAACGTTAAATGCGCAAAACCTGAAAATAGTTTGATCAGAATAACGAGCAGAATTAATTGAACCACTTTTTAATATAGGTCACATTTTTCAAAAAATCTTCATTAAAAACGTTCCCGTGTCTATTTATTAATAGGTCAAGCAAGCCAATGACAGCGCGGCGCAGCGGCCCGGTGACGACTCCTCCCTCGGTAAAGCGTCGTCGCAGACGCAAGAAACGATCAGAATGGCCAGTAAAACTAAAACAGCACATAAAACCTTTACAATTTTTTTACTGACTTATTTTCTCTCTGAAATAGTTCAATTGCATTAAAAATCAGTTGGGGTGTCTGAGGTTTTGCGCATTTAACGTTACACGTTGTATATGGACAGTCGAGCCCGTCTGCTATCATCATCACCACGCTATTGGACCCTGCGCATTAAAGACGCGCTCCGTTTAGTTGCATTAATGCAGTCGTTTTTAGCTTCGGCAAACATGCCTGAGGCACGACAGTCACTATGTGACAGTCAGATAGTTTTAACCGTACCAAAGTCTCAATTTACTGGGAATTGTTGTCAAAAGTGGTAAAAGAATTGCGAGGTGGACTATGCATGAAATTATTGTGTGTAGCACTTACAATTTAAATTACTTGTTCAATCTTGATGTATACTTTTCATGGTTGTACATAATTTGTAGGAAATGGATTAGCTATTTATAAGGCTGGGTTCACATTCATACAAAACAAGCATAAAGTGTATTTAAAAAAAATATGTTATTACTTAGTTTTTGCACTGATTTAAAGTCCTCAAGAGTGAACCAGCATTGTTTAAATTTAAACGTTACCAGTTTAAAATAATAATATGTATAATGTATATAAGATCGGCCAAGTGCGAGTCGGACTCACACACGAAGGGTTTCGTTACACAATGCAAAAAACGCCTGTAAAAAAAAACTCGTTTTTTGTATGATACGTTTATTGTTTTTATTTTGCCTACACTGTCCCACTGCCGTGCAAACACCTCTCCCAAATCCTTCTATGCATCATTGGTGGTAGACAACCGTAATAAGTATATTACGGTTCATGAGATACAGCTCGATGATAGACAGACGGACAGCCGGACGGACGGACAGCGGAGACTTAGTAATAGGGTCCCACTGGCATTTTTTTAGTACGGCACCCTAAAAAGGGAGGGGAAAAAATCATAGGGCATCAAACCAGCATTGTTGTATTCTGGTTTGGAATAGGGTGGGTGAAGTTACAGGATTATGAGACGTTTCAACTGTGCCTCTAACATGAAAGAAAGAAAGAAAATACATTTAAATTTTGAGATGACAAACACAGTTCTAGTCTAGTTTCTTCTCTTGAAAGGGTTCATACGGAGAAGTACTACCAGTTTACCTATTACTTTGCCAAGCAGGTTTGCTGAGTTTTGGTGCCGAAGACTTTTGTGAAATAACGTGTTACGAAATATTGCCAACTTTGTCTTATGCCGGCTGAACGCCGTAATTACAGAAACAATTAAAAAGCCATTGTATCTCGCTTTGAGCCACGTTCGAACGTACGGGTTAAAAACTGATTTTCTTTTGAATTGATGGATGAGTGAATTGTTTGAAAAGTGTCACGTGTAGACGTCAAGTTTCCGTCGAGGTGAGGCAGAGACTCGGGAGGGGTGTTCTTGCATTTGACTCGCCGAAACGTTATAACGTATTTTAATATCTACTTAATGCGGTTTTTACCCATGTCGCTTTACTACAAAGGTCTTTTAAACCGCGCTCAAGAGCTATCAGGGGCAATATTTAGATTAATGTTGCAAGACTGCCGGTATTTTCTATATGTAAGAAAGAAATATAGTATCATATTTTGTTTGACACAAGCACACACATTATAAACACAGAAGCAAAAGAACTTCAGCAATATCAGCCTACAATGTTTCCACTATTGGGACACCGGCCTCCACTCTGCCACCACGCGACCCAAGTGCGGGTTGGTAGATGTCACATGTCTTCGAATTTTTGGTTCCAGGACATGCTGGTTTCCTCACGATGTTTTCCGTCACAGTTTTGAGAGCAGTGGTGATGAAATTAAATTCACAAAGTAAAGTGCCTGCTTGGGGCCTAACTCACGAACTTAAATCGTAAGTCGGAGCTGATACCCAGTGGTATCGGCCCCGACTTATGACTTCACCACTGCTCTAAAAAAACTTGCCTCGTTTTTACAAAAAAAAAACAAAAACTTTATATATAAAAAAAAAAAAAACAACTGACTTCCAAAAACAGTACATAGTGAAAAATAACTTAATTTTGGAAGTCGGTGTCTTTGGTTCCGCATTTTCGTTTTTTTGACACCGACTTCCAAAATTAAAGTTATTTGTCACTTTGTAGTGTTTTTTGGAAGTCAGTTGTTTTTTTTTTTTATAAAAAAGTTTTTATTTTTTACGTTTTAGTTATACCTACCCCAAAAAAATTCATATAACACTACTTGCTAAGTAAATATCAGTGACAGGAAGCTGCATCTGCGTTTATAGGGTACAGATGTGATGTTATGTTGTGCGATTGCGTAAACAATGAATACATAAGCGATAGCAGCAAGCGCGGTTGTTTTACTGGTATTTATTGAAGAGTTCCGTTGTCTGTCTCTGAAACTCTTCACTAGATCTTTACAAAGTTTAAATGGGACCATTTCGGAATAAACCTCTATCTAACAAAAAAAGAATTTTGGTAATCCGTCCATACATGACGGAGTTATGCCTGAACATACATTAAAAAAATAAATATACAACGTGTAACGTTAAATGCGCAAAACCTCAGACACCCCAACTGATTTTTAATTCAATTGACTTATTTCAGAGAGAAAATAAGTCATTAAAAAAAATTTGTAAAGGTTTTATGTGCTGTTTTAGTTTTACTGGCCATTCTGATCCTTTCTTGCGTCTGCGACGACACGCTTTACCGAGGGAGGAGTCGTCACCGGGCCGCTGCGCCGCGCTGACATTGGCTTGCTTGACCTATTAATAAATAAACACGGCAACGTTTTTAATGAAGATTTTTTCAAAAATGTGACCTATATTAAAAAGCGGTTCAATTAATTCTGCTCGTTATTCTGATCAAACTATTTTCAGGTTTTGCGCATTTAACGTTACACGTTGTATATATGTATAAACATCCGAATTGATAACCTCCTCCTTTCTGAAGTCGATTAAAAATATAAAGAAGATCGTCAACCTACTTTCCATAAAGCTGCACCCAATTGCGTAACACACTATTACTCTCAATTTGAATAATTTTGAAGCATATTGCTAATCCGTTGCTCCATATGTTCGAAAAATGTGTCTGCTCAACAACGTAAATAACGCAATGAATGTTGCTGAACTGTCAAAATGATACCCATTGCTACTGATAGTGTGTTACGCAATTAGCCTGCCGGACTATGATCACCCTGTTTAATTAAACCGTCTTAGAAAATTATCAACCACAAGGTGCTTGTGTATCCTTTGCCTTAAATACTAAAACCGCAACAGCGGTATTTCCCAGCTGAGACTTATTAAAAAGTAATTTACGCCAACGGAAGTATTATTACTTCCTTGGTAATAAGAGGTCGTTATTTAATAATACAAGTTAATAATACCCGAGGAAACAAGCTGCAGTTGTTGGTTCTGCAGCATGAAATGGCATTAAAAGAAAGAATTTCTAGTTATTAATTTCCTGTGTTTGTTTCGCCATTTCTTTTCAGGGGTAGTCCGATAGGAAATGTCGACTCCATCTAGCTTATTTTTTTTAGGGTTCCGTACCCAAAGGGTAAAAAGAAACCCTATTACTCCCGTTCCGCTGTCCGTCCGTCCGTCCGTCTGTCACCAGGCTGAATCTCATGAACCGTGACAGTTACACATTTGAAATTTTCACAGATGATGTAGTTCTGTGGTCACTGTAACATCAAATACTAAAAAAACAGAATGAAATAAATATTTAAGGGGGCTCCCATTCAACAGACATGATTTTTTTGCCGTTTATATAGATAATGGTACGGAAACCTTCGTGCGCGAATCCGACTCGCGCTTGGCCGGTTTTTATATTCCGATATTCTATTTATAGAATAAACAATTTAATTTCATTCACATTATTATTTACAAGTCGACCATATACGTACAGACGCTAGCACATCAAGCTACCCGAAACTGTCAGATTTTCCCAATCAACTTTGAACCTTATGCTTTAGCGATAAATTTGAAAATCTATTAAAGAAATCTGACAGATTGTAGTAGCTTGATGTGCTGGCGTCTGTACATTAGAATAAAACATGTTTTTAATGTAGCCTAGTTTGGAAGGAGGAAAAATCATTGCATCAAAAACACCAGTGTTTTTGATATGGCCTTTGGTGTGGGATGGAGCCTGTGTCGACACCCTTGCGCCATCCCATCTTCCAACCACGGTAGGCTGTGCTGGGGCGGCAGCTGCAGGTGCGGAAAACCTTATTTATTTATTTATTATTTATTAGCTTTATTTTTATCCCTTACAAGTATATATTTTTGTGTTGTGTACTTAAATATTAATTTGTTAGTAATGTTAGTTTTGTACTTAAATAAGGTTAGTATTGTTAGGTGCAAAAGGCGACCCTTGTCGCCTTTTGCGGTGAAAGCCTCCTCCAAACCATTCCATATGGCTCTATCCTTTGCCTGTCTGGCCCATAGCTTTCCAGCTATTTGGATTCCCTTCCTTCTTTTTTTATCTCTTGGGTACCAATTTGAAATTATTTGTGACCATCTTTCATCCGTAGCTCTCTGAATATGACCCGATCACCTCCATTGCGGAAAACCTTAAACAGCGCAAATAATAATTATTGGGAGCTAGCCGGACATCGCCAAGCGGTTGGTTGACTCTTCACGTGACCAGAGGGCTGGCCTATTTTTAGCCCAAAGAATCAGCATCGCCATCCAACGTGGTAATGCTGCCAGCCTTTTGGGCACTTATCCCATTGACAGCGATGCGGACGAATTTTTTGATGCATGCCCAATGAGCTTATCGAAGGTAACAAAATGTACCTATGTGTTTGTGACTTTATGATGATGATGTTTTATCATTTATTCATATGTTTTTTTTTAGAAAGAAGAATTATAAATCTCCTGGGATTTCCATAAGTTCTATCGTCACGGAAAAATGGTCCATCGCCTGCTTAGCGCCTTAAACTACACGATATTTAGGTCCCGATATTTAGGTGATGTTTTTTTATAGACCCTTCCTCCCGTTCTCTTATTACATCATCCCGATTTAGGGAAAGGGTCCGTAAATATCGAGAAGTGTAGTAAGGGTTTTACTCGCATGCTATATAAACATTTGCTTATATTTGTTTGCTCCACAGTCGCAGTCGCAAGACGCTACTTTTAGCGTATAGCTCGTGGCCACGGGGTAATAAAGCTTTGGTTTCCTGCGACAGCGCTGGCTAATTCCAATCCAGCCTGTCCCTTACTGCCCTCTCCCAGCGACCGACGCCCTAAGCCGACGTCCGTACCCCACAGGGGGTGCCCTTAGCGTGTAGTCGCATAGTTTTTAAGTTTTTTGAAGCCCTGGCTGGAGGCCTTAATTTACTGAGGCATCCACAGGTAAGCAGTCGACAACCTCATAGATTGAACTGCGAGATGCCATTAAAAAAAAAAAAGACAGCGCTGGCCGCCACATTTATCAGCAGCAGTGCATAATCAGCCTATAATGTTCCCACTGCTGAGAGACAGGTCTACTCTAGGTGAGAGGGAGTGGCCCAGTGCGGGTTGGTGTTAGTATCAGCGTTGGATCTAAATCATCATTATTGACCTAGCCTTTTCCCAACTATGCTGGGGTCAGCTTCCAGTCTAACCGGATGCAGCTGAATACCAGTACTTTACATGGAGTGACTGCCTATCTGACCTCCACGACCCAGTTACTGAGTAATACGATACCCCTAGGTAAGACTGGTTGTCAGACTTTCGGGCTTCTGACTACCCGTAACGACTGTCAAAGATCTACGAATGACAGCCGGGACCAACGGCTTAACGTGCTTTCCGAGGCACGGAGGGGTCTCGGTATGTAAAGATGGTCACCCATCCACAGACCAACCGCGGCAAGCGTAGCTTAACCTGATTGATCGACCTGTGCGGCTGTTATTATTTAACCACGGGCCCCTCACCATGCGTGCCCAGTGCGGGTTGGTAAATATCATATGTCTTCAATTTTTTTTATTTTTTTTTTGTTCTAGGACATGCCGGTTTCCTCACGATGTTTTCCCTCAACGTTTTGCAAGCAGTGGTGATGAAATAATTTACACAAAGTAAAGCGCCTGCCTGGGTTCGAACCTACGAACTACAAATCGTTAGTCGCCGCCGTTACCACAGGGCCACCACTGATCACGCAGCAGTGACGTCTGTCATAAAAAATATGGGCACCAAGATTTGACTTTTCAGTGTCAAAAGAGCTCTCTAGCGAAACAACAACTTACTTTCATAATTAACATTTTAGTTACGTTATTCGACGGTAAATTGCGGACGCTATGTGGCGTTCACCGCAGTCTCAGCAAATCTTAGCTTAAAAATGTGGGAAACATAACTGTAGGTATTATTAGATAAGAACGGCCATGGAACCTTTCATAAAATTAATGAATGTACGGGAATAAAAATAAATTTTGTTGTACATAAAATAAATTCTTGCAGCTGTTAGCTCAAGCTGTTTTGCAACGTTATTTAACACGGGAAATGAAGTTTTTAATTATGTTGTCAGATAGCATTCTGCGATGCGATTATTTTGTACTATTTAATTAAAATGTCGCATCCTGTGAATGTAGATAGGTACAGGGTGATTTGTGACGTTTCACTTTCAAAATGAGTAAATATCAAGTATTTTTGAAGGCACTATGTTCTTTATAAATGATTTATTTCTGTAAGTAGGTTTGTACAAACACCTCAATCATATTTTAAAATAAACTAGATGAAATCAGCGTTACCTGTCTGACTACTCTGAGAAGAAAGGCCAAAACAAAAACCTATAGGCAAAAGTTCTAATAAAGAAAGAGGTTTTAACAAAGAAATAAGAAAAAATATTTATTGGTATTCGTACAGGAAGAACGAACTAAATATTAAAATACAATCATAGAAAAAGAATCCACGATTGGTAGGTATATAAAAACACAACAAAAAAACAATACAAAGTCCAATACGAGACCAAAGGAATGGAGAAAATTGTTTGAAATTTCTATTGGTTTAATAGGGAACCAAACCTGAACATTTTCCAATAATTCCTTGTATTTTTGTATGGAATTGGAGCTATAATGTTTCTGATAAAACCGTTTCATAAAAAAGGATGGAATGATACACGGAAATGGAAAATTTGAACTGTTTATTTTTATAATGAAAAATTTTAACTGTTTTTTCATCTATTAAAAGCAAAGCAAAAAATCTCTCGGTACAATCAGAGGCAAGCTTTTATACCTTTTAGTACTTCGATTTTATTTCATAGTTTATTCCATTGATATCCCGCTCACAATTCGATAACTTATCAGATAATTAATTGCAAACGTTCGTGATAAAAAGGCAGAAAGAAACTATAGGAAATTCCTATGAATGAACTTCCACCAAAAAATTGCATTTCCCTTTAAATAATGTATGAATTTCTAAGTGTTTCTCTGTTAGATTATTACCTTCCAATAACCTTACCAGTACAATGTTCCCGGAGTGTTAGCGTAATAGTTCCAGAATTTTCTATTAAAGTTCGAACCAGCACTCTAATTGCGTAACACATTATCAGTCTCAATCAGAGTATTTTTCTTGTCTGCTCAACAAAGTAAATAACGCAATAAACGCAATGTTGTGGAACTGTCAAAAAAGCCATTGCTTGCATTTCATTGAAACAGTGTTTTATTTTATTTTATTTGTGAAAATAAACGGTTACACATTACAATGTAATGGTATGGAACTTAAGACTAAAATGGGAGTATAAATGTATAACCAACAACATTTTTCACATAATATAAAAAAGTTAAACAAACACGAACGGCGTGCGACATAAAATACCTACACTGAATACACAGTTTGGTTAAATATAAACAATAAAACTAAACTGAAACATGTACAGGTAAAAATAATAAAAAGAGAAAGAAGATATAATAAAATATTTAAAATAAAAATTATGATTTTAGGATTGTTACGCACTTAATTCTGCATAATTTTAAGCGCAATACTTCTAAATTTTCCAAATTTTCTTGTGTTACGCAATTATTCCGCAGAAGTTGAAATTCCAACCGGGAATCTCTTACCCCTGTAAAACCTTAGTAGACTGCCTTTTCCTTGATTCGGTCATCAAGCAATCTGCCAAGCCTTTTCCCAACTAAGTTGGCGTTGGCTTCCAGTTAAACCAGATGCAGCTGAACCCCAGTATTTTAAATGGATCGACTACCTATCTGACCTGCACAACCCAGTTACTGGGTAACACGATACCCCTTGGTAAGACTGGTTGTGACTTTTGTTCCTTGCTTAGGTCATCATCTTCACGAATAGAAGATGAATTGGTATTCGTGGTAGGATCTTTTTTCGTGGTAGAATCTTTTTTGACATTCATAGATGTCAAAATAAAATCTAGAAGATGCTACAAGCGGTCGAAAAAAACTTCTTTTCAAGAAAATACCCATGGCTCGGACATTATTATTTATTAAAACTATATGCACAAGTTAAAAAATAAACTATAAAGATGGAACGGAAGGCCTCAGGCATTCAATCCCTGGAGATGATGCTGGGACGTCTTGACTTGCTTAAGAAGATGAGAAGAAACAAAATCGAAAAAGTGTTAATGATAAATGATAAATGATAAATGATTTATTTTCTGTAAGTAGGTTTGTACAAACACTTTTACATGTCAATCATATTTTTTAAACTAGATGAGGTCGGCGTTTCCTATCTGACTACTCTGAGAAGAAAGGCCGAAACAAACTCAGAGGTCACAGTCTCTTTTAAAGTCCAGACATAATCTTGGTCAGATCATGTGAAGACCATGCAGATTGGTGTCTGAAATGGTCTTTTGAGTAAAGAACCACACAGATTGAGCGGACCTGTCCAGTCAGTGCACGCATTTGTCAAAAATTGTGTAGCTCAACTCGAACTTGAGGAGCCTTACGATTCGACGAACAATACCAATGAAAGGACATTTGGGTAGGCCGCATAAATTACTCAAACTGCCAGACCATGATTAAAACTAACTAAGAAGGAAAAAAGAAAAAAGAAATGACCCACATAGTCTTCACACTCACAATAATAATAATAAAAAATAAGATACTATACAAAGTAAATATCCATGTCATTGTTTATATAAAATTCTTCAATGTCAATGTGTATATAAAAATCCGGACATCATCTTTGATCTTTGAGGACCATGTAGATTGGTGTCTGAAGTGGTATTTTGAGGGAAGAACCACACAGATTGAGTGGACCTGTGCAGTCAGTGCACGCATTCGTCAGTAACCGTGCAGCTCAACTCAGAACTTAAGGAGCTCAACGATTCGACGAGCAATACCAAGGACAGAACATTTGTGTAGACCGCATAAACCACTCAAACTGCCAGACCATGATTAAAACGGAAACAATGACCCACATAGTCCTCACATTCACAATAATTAAAATAATATAAGACTTTAAACAGTAAATGTTCATGTCATGTCATAAATAGATATTTAGAAAGAAAAAAAATAACAAAAGTGTAAATCAGCAAAATAAAAAATAAACAAAATTCACTGTCTAGACCTATTGGAGCAGCTCAATCCCAAGCGTTTTTGTCCTCAATATAGTCTTTTACAGTATAATAGGCTTTCTGGCATAGTTTTAGCTTTATAAAAGATTTGAATTTATTAATGCTTAGTTCTTGAATGTGGCTAGGAAGTTTATTATAAAAACGTATACATTGGCATCTAAACGAGCCACCTATTTTCTTGAGCCTTGTTGTAGGAACAACAAATTTATGTTTGTTCCTAGTATTTATATTATGGATATCACTGTATTTCTTAAACAGATTAATATTTTTATGTGCATACAAAAGATTATCATAAATGTACTGAGAAGGCACAGTCATTATATTAATCTCTTTAAATTTGTCTCTGAGGGAGTGTCTGGGACTTAATTTATAAATGGAACGAATTGCCCTTTTTTGTAAAATAAAAATTATCTGAATTTCGGCGGCATTTCCCCACAACAGAATACCGTATGACATCACACTATGAAAATAACTAAAGTAAACTAAACGGGCTGTCTCTAAATCAGTTAAGTCACGAATTTTCCTAACGGCGTATGCTGCAGAGCTAAGCTTTTTTGACAATTTATCTATATGGGGGCCCCATTGAAGCTTGGCATCCAAAGTTATGCCTAAGAATACTGTGGTATTTTCGGGTTTTAACTCTTCACCCTTTATGAGAACACTAGTTTCTACTTGTCTAACATTTGGTATCGTAAACTTAATACATTTGGTTTTTTTTTTCGTTAAGAAGTAAATTATTAACATTAAACCAGTTAACTACTTTTGCGAGGGCACTATTTATACTGTCAGTAACCAGCTGTTGACGTTTGAGTTTAAATAAAAGTGAAGTGTCATCTGCAAACAACACTATATCATGTTCATCCTTTATGAGGTAAGGCAAGTCATTGATATAAACAATAAATAAAAATGGTCCAAGTATTGAGCCCTGTGGGACCCCCATTCTTACTACAGATCCGGGTGACCTTTTCCCGTTAACATCAACTCTCTGAATCCTATCACTTAAGTAAGAAGTGAGAAGATCCAGAGAGGCGTTCCGGATTCCGTAGTGGTGAAGTTTCCTGATTAAGGTTTCACGAAGAACACAATCGAATGCCTTGGACAAATCACAAAAGATGCCCAAAGCATCGCATTTGTCCTCCCATGCATTATAAATATGTCCTAAAAGTTCAACTCCGGCATCGGTAGTTGAACGACCCCTTGTAAAACCGAACTGTTTATTATTCAGTAATTTATTGTTATTGAAAAATCTTTGCAATTGATTTAAAATAAGTTTTTCATAAATTTTACTAAAGGTGGGTAGTACGGAAATAGGTCTATAATTAGTAGGGTCTGATGTACTACCTGATTTAAACAACGGTATTATTTTACTGTGTTTCATAAGATCAGGAAACTCACCACATTGAATACAATTATTAAATATAACAGCTAAAGTAGGTGCTACAATGTTTATAATTATCTTAGCAACATCCACAGAATTACCCCATAGATCTGCAGTCTTTTTAACATTTAACATGTGAAAAGTTTTAATTATATCTGTACAAGTGACAAATTCGAAGTGAAATTCCGAATCACAAACTGGAACGTTTTCCTTAAGTAAAGACTCTGCAGCAGTGGGTGATGAGCTTAGAGATTTAGTGGTTGACACAGGAATCTCTGCAAAGAAATTTTCAAAGGCCGCGGCAACCTGGGAATCTGATCTAATTACATTGTCATCAATAGCAAGGCTGTAGTCACTACTTCGGTTGCATGACCTTCCTGTTTCGCTATTAATGACATTCCAAGTCATTTTAATAATGTTATTACTATTTTTAATTTTTGAACTCAAATAACGTGACTTGGCCATACTACAGACTGTTTTAAATATTTTAGAATAATTTTTAACATATAAATTAAATTCAGCAGTGTTTATACAAATTCGTTCATCATATAATTCATAAAGTCTTTTTCTACTTTTATGTATACCAATGGTGGCCCAGTCACTGAAGGAAGCGTTACTATTGACTGATAATGTCTTTGGAATGAATGTTTTATCAAATTGTGTGCAATACATATTAAAAAAAACATTATATTGTTTGTTAGGGTCATCATTAGTCAACAGAAGTGGTAATTTACTTAGGAGTTTAGTTTTAAATGTTTCTAAGCGTTTAGTTGTTTTTGGGTTAACAGTGATATCTTTTTTAATAACTTTTTTGTTTTGATTTGTAATAGTGATCAGCTGTCCGCAATGATCTGAGTCTATTAAATTAATCATTTCTTTGTGGTTTGGTATAATATCTGTATAAATGTTATCTAGGCATGTGGCACTAGTAGGAGTTATTCTAGAACGGAATATTGTTAGGAACGGAAGAAGTCTCTTGCTCTTGGACAGGCAGGTGTGTAAAAAAATTCTATTAGCATAATCACACTATATTCATCCTATATTGTTCCCACTGCTGGGACACAGGCCTCTTCTGGGATATAGGGGATAGGCCGTAATCCACCACGCTAGCCCAGTGCGGGTTGGTAGATGTCACACGTCTTCGATTTCATGGTTCTGAGACATGCCGGTTTCCTCAAGATGTTTTCCTTCACCGTTTTGAGATGAGTGGTGTTGAGGTAAAATACACAAAGTATAGGCTCGTACAGACAGGCGCGACGCGACGGCACGACGCGATTCTGCGATATATATCCGTAGAACAATTTCTATGGAAACGCGCGCGACAATTCACTCAGGGGCGGCCTGTCGCGCCGCAACATGGTTGCGCCGCGACTCTAATAGGAACATTTTGTATGGCGACGTGGCGATATCGCGGTAGCGGCCGCGATTCGCGTCGCTCTAGTGTGAAAGGTGGTGCGGCGCGATAATATCGCAGATTTGCCCCGCGCCACGTCGCGCGACAAGTCGCGCCAGTCTGCACGAGCCTCAAAGCGCCTGCCTGGGTTCGAAATCACGACCTACAAGTCGTAATTCGGGGTCGTTACCACTGGGACACCATTGCTCTCGCTTGTATTAATGTTAATTAATTATTATCATGCCTATCAATTAGCCTTTCGCAATGATGGATCGATAGTGATAATTATTTGAGAACTGATTAAGATAATCATATCGCATTGTTTAATTTTGTGAGCAGTTTGTGTAGTAGCCATGTTGAGGCTAGTCAGTTTGTTCGTTATTGTGGGCTTGGCATTGGCCAAACACGAGATCTATGACGGGTAAGGAGGTTTTTAAGGTTTTCTTGTTGTATGATATACCGGTTTCCTTATAATTGTTTCGTTCGCCGTTTTTGAGAGCAGTGGTGATGAAATTACTTACATAAATAGTAATAATAATATTCCACAACTATCACACAACGCCATCTAGTCCCAAACTAAGCAGAGCTTGTGCTATGGGTACTAGACAACTGATAAACATACATATATATTTCTAAATACATACAAATTATAGATAAATTACACCCAGACACAGAACAAATGATCGTGCTCATCACACAAACATTTGTCCTGGGTGGGAATCGAACCCACGACCTTGCGCATAGCAGTCAGGGCCACTGACCACTAGACTAACTGGCCTGTCAATAAAGTAAAGCGCCTGTCTGGCTTTAAGTTCACGACCTACATCTCGTAAGTCAGAGCCATTACCCCCATCACTGCTCATGAGATAGTACTACCACCTTATTACCATTTTTTTTTTGGTCACGAAGTGCCATTTCTGCTGGTAATATTACAGGCACATGAGACATCTTAACGTTCTGTTTTCTGTTATAAAAAAAAAAATAACAGCTGTTTCTTAGAACGGTGTAAGACCTACGCGGACAATGTATGGCAGAGATAATTTTATTTTAATAACCGACGAATAATTTCGACTCTGGGGCATTTAGAATCATGGCTACAGTTTGCACACTGGTTGAAAACTTAACCTGTATAGTCATAAGATAGAATCTATAACTTTCTGTGGGTCTTCTACTGCCCCCATGAAATACTCAAACGCCCACGAGAGGGCGTTATCGCCCACGTTGAGAACCCATGATCTAAACACTATACAGGATACGTTTTTTATGTTAGCCACCTAATAAAAAATATTAATGACCATTATAAGATGACCTTTCTTACAGATACGGCTTATACAAAGTCTCAGTGAAGTCTGCAGACCAAATTGAGTTGGTCAACCACCTCAGCCATGATTTAGACTTGGACGTCTGGTCTCATGCTCTGCCTGGACGCGATGGACAGGTCCTTGTGCCGAAGGATAAGAAAGTGCTGTTCCAAAATGAACTTAAAGCCGCTGGCGTAGAGTTCAAAGTTGAAACTGATAATATTAAGGAGTAAGTTTTAGACTTGAATATGTGCTATCAAAACCGTAAAAGAAGCTTTCGTATCGGCCCAAGTTATTAACATAATAATAGTTCTTGTAATAGTAAAAACCAAACAACGAAACAGCAACCAGTACCCTAATTACGTAACACACTATCAATAACAATCTAAATCATATTGAACAATATTGCTAATCCATTGCTCCATATGTTCGAAAAATTTGTCTGCTCAACAACGTAAATAGCGCAATGAATGTTGTTGAACTGTCAAAATGAAAGCCTTTCCTACTGTTAGTGTCATCATCATCTGCCGAGCCTTTTCCCAACTATGTTGGGGTCGGCTTCCAGTCTAACCGGATGCAGTTGAATACCAGTATTTTACATGGAGCGACTGCCTATCTGACCTCTACAAACTAGTTACTGGGTAATACGATACCCCTTGGTAAGACTGGTTGTCACACTTTCGGGATTCTGACGACCCGTAACGACTGTCAAAGATCCACGAATGACAGCCGGGAACAACGGCTTAACGTGCATCCACGGACCAACCGCGGCAAGCGTAGCTTAACCTGATCGATCGACACGTGCGGCTGTTAATACCTAGCCACAAGCCCCTCGCTTTCCTACTGTTAGTGTGTTACTTGTAAAATTACCGGTGGTGGATATTTTGACTTACTACCCAAGGTACATTAATTAAGTATTACTACCGAGGAAGCCTCTTTCCCGTTTACTCCGTGGCAACCTTCTATTTCAAGTCAAGCTGTAAATGAATTCATGTTTCTCAAACAAAATGACCTTTTCTAGACTACTTGATTTGGAAGACCAGCTGCATTCTGCGGCATCGGCATTTAAGAAGAGCAACGCTTCGAGATTGGACTCCCTTCCATTCGACCAGATCTACACATACCACCAGGTTAGTTTCAAATACGCCTGTTAACAGTATTTATTGTATATGACAGAGAAGTATTTTGTTTTAACTTTTGTTGTCATTTTGAGGACACCATTTAAAATTTTGGATGACGTCGACAGAAATGGCAAAAAGAAAACCCAATAGAATGATTAAAACTTAGTAAACACAATATAACGTCACACCTATATAAGGTATATCTAGTCATACACTATGTACTGACAACGTATTCATCAGTACGAACAACTTTTACTATGGGACCAAACATGAAATCGCAAATAAAAAAAAAATCAGCTGTTCCGTACAGTTTGACGAGTTATGCGAACATAAATGTAGGGAACAGGTGATTTTTTTCCCTAATTCAGGTTTGGTCCCATGGTAAAAGTTGTTCGTAATGATGAGTACAATGACCCCTTCAGATATTTCGTTTGTGAATATATAGACCTTATATTCCCATAGGGGTTAGGCAGACGTGTACCTACAGTCCACCCACATTTCGACAGTTATGTGTAAGTCCCATGTAATACGCGGCCATCTTCCGGGCACTATAAAAAATGCAATATAAAAACTAACTTCCATATCTTTTTAGTGGCTCAGCAGTATCATCCCTGACATACGGTCGTGGGTTTCAGCCCAAACAGGCCCTTTACTGTGTGTAATTAATTCATCACCACTGCTCTGAAAACGGTGAAGGAAAACACCGTCAGGAAACCGGCATGTCCTAGAACCAAGAATTCGAAGACACGTGACACCCACCAACCCACACTAGGCTCGCGTGGCATATTATCGCTCGCTCTCATAGAGAAGAGGCCTGTGTCCCAGCAGTGGAAATGGGCTTGTATTTTTAAAATGCTTATAATGCGTTTGTATTTTTCAGGTGGACACTTTCCTAGGCATGCTGGCGGAAGCGTACCCGGACACAGTGACGCTGGTTAACGCTGGCAAGAGTTTCGAAGGCAGAGACATTAAGTACATCAAGATATCCAGCACCAATTTTGAGGTAAGGATCCATGTCCTCAACTGTTGTAAGATAGTACAAAATCATACACGGACTAGAGGGGTCAGTATTCGTATAGAACTCATCCATAGAGATGGTGAAGAAAAACATCGTGAGGAAACTGGCATATCCTAGAACCCAAAAATTCGATATGTGACATCTATCAACCCGAATTGAGCCCGCGTGGTGGATTACGGCCCACTCCCTCTTACCGAGAGGAGGCCTGTGTCCTGTGACGCAGCAGTGGGAACATTCAAAGCTGATTTATTATTTATTTATTTATTTATTTATCCATCGAGTGATTGATGCATCTGGTGTTTGATGTTTCATCAAGAAAAACATAAGAAAAAACAAACAAAACGTAATTTCCATAATGATGATATCGTATCTTAATTAACATTAAAAGATAACATTGATTGATTAATTTCACCATAGTCCATAATATCACCTGCTTAAATATGTACACATGTTTTTGGTTTATCTTTTAAGACTAGATTAAATAGTACTAGATCAAATTTAATGGAGATTACCAAACAATAATAAGTGTCACTGTGACGCAATTCGAGTCCTGATACAATCAGTAACAAATCTGACAAAAAACTATCGGAAAAATAACCATCAACTATACAACGTGTAACGTTAAATGCGCAAAACCTCGGACACCCCAACTGATTTTTAATTCATTTGACCCATTTCAGAAGAGAAAATAAGTCATTAAGAAAATTGTAAAGGTTTTATGTGCTGTTTTAGTTTTACTGGCCATTCTGATCGTTTCTTGCGTCTGCGACGACGCTTTATCGAGGGAGGAGTCGTCACCGGGCCGCTGCGCCGCGCTGACATTGGCTTGCTTGACCTATTAATAAATAGACACGGCAACATTTTTAATGAAGATTTTTTGAAAAATGTGACCTATATTAAGAAGTGGTTCAATTAATTTTACTCGTTATTCTGATCAAACTATTTTCAGGTTTTGCGCATTTAACGTTACACGTTGTATATGTAACAGCCGGTCGATTCTGTAAAAATCTCACCGTGAAATCATAAGTGAAGTGAGCACTTAATAGTGCCCTATGACAATCCGAATGACAGCTCACTCCACGCTCGCTTCACCCAAGCTTTCACGGTGAGATGGTTACAAAATCGCACGGCAGTACCTCTTCCTTTTTTGAAGTCGGCTAAAACGATGAGCGAGATGATATTCACCAATTTCATTATAGTGAGAACTTTAATCATTATGAATTCTTCCCCAGGACACCAGAAAACCTATAGTCTTCATGGAATCTCTCCTCCATGCTCGTGAATGGATCACCTTGCCAGCCACCCTCTACGCCATCCACAAGCTGGTGATTGACGTCACCGAGCAAGACCTAGTGCAGGACATCGACTGGATCATCCTGCCTATTGCCAACCCTGATGGATACGTTCATACGCATGGAGAGGTAAGGAATCACGTATTTGAAGGAGTTTAAAAGCGCACTTTTGGGCGGGCTGCACCGCAACGCAAAAATCCTACTATACGAGTACTCGTATTACTTTTATACGAACGATCGTGCACTATAGGTGGGCCGTACTGCGGCTCGATGCGTCTTTTATATACGCTTACCTGAACAATCAGCTTTTTCCAAGTACATAACAAGGAGGTTTGTCGACTTTCAGGTTCCTGCCGGTCGATTCTCTAAAAATCTCACCGTGAAATCATAAGTGAAGTGAGCACTTAATAGTGTTAATCCCTAGCGTTAGGGAATGACAGAGCTCACTTCCCGCTCACTTCATCTAAGTTCTCACGGTGAGATTTTTATATCCCTGGCTGGCGTGAATATGTTGACACGTCTAAAATTGCAATTTGTCAGGGCGGCCATTTTAAAGGTTTGACTTCTTCTGGTAAATCGGTAAATTAGTTTAACTTTTGTGTTTTAGTTGTTTTAAAGGTTATTTTATACCACCTTTTAAATGATGACAATAAATAAACGAAATTTCCCGTAGTTTACTAACAGACCTGTTAAGTTGGTCACCAATAAGTTATCAACTTATTCACCGAGTTGTCAACTTAAAACTTAGATTTAAACAGAAATACTTTGCTTGGCCATAACTTGACATCTCAATTTGTCAATTTAAAATTAGTACATTAAGGGTTATTTTATGGGTATAGGTTGAGATATCAAATAACTGTTTTAGCGTTACTTTTCATCAGGCGTGATGGAAGTCAAGAGCGGGCCCATTCAGCAATAATAAAAAAAAATATGAATATTATTTTGGTGACTGACTGTAGGTTAATATGACAAAATATCAATGTTCGTTTACAAAAACATGTGAGTCGCTAATTTGACATGAGGATTTGTCAAATTAGACATGTTAAAATGCGAGATGTCAACCAAAGTCAATTGCTCTAAAAATGATGTATATTTAGAACTATTATTTTTTTCATGTAAATTCCCATTGCGTAGAAAGCATTAAGCCGATAAAAAAAAAACATAGAAGTCGACATATCAATGTATTCATGCCAGCCACGGATATCATCAACATTTTATCCAGAGTTTCTGCTATCGGACCTTTTAAAGCTTGAGTCTATGGATGTTTTGAATATAAGACTGGTTGCCAGACTAATCTTGGTTGAGGCATATTTGTCTGTTAAAGCTTTTGTTTTCTTTCTGAGGCAAAAGAGGTCACAGCAAGATAATTTTATGTGTAAACAATTGACTTCCTTAGTTTAACCTCCAAATCATTTCCATTTTAACAATCAAACAACTATTCATTTTAAAAATTTCTAAAAGCTAAAACAATTACTCGATAATTGCAACCAATTTGACCGAAGCCAATATGAAAAATTGGTGCCTGAATTTTATTTGCAAAATAAAATGACGCCTGATACTCACACGTCACATATTAAATTATTGCCCAATGAAGTAACCGCGACCGTTATGCTGCCAAAATGTTGGGGTCAGAAGATAAAAATATGTGATCAATTCTGGGAGGATTATTTTCTGCTCAGTGATTTTTGCCGAGGTTAATACGCCGTTGTAGTTAATTGGTTTCAGGAGGTGGTTAGTATCAACTGAAGTTAACGTCTGAACTTTGGTATTCGGTTCGATTAACTTTCTCTTTACTTTTGCTGCCGTTTGTTAAAAGAAAGTTTCAGCATTAAACAAAAAAAGACAGACATATCGCTCATCCAATAGAACAATGACGTAATTACGTTTTAGCTATTTTTCAGGAGAACGTTTTAAAAGTTTAAAATTGTAAATATGATATATCATATTTTCAATTTCAAACTTTTAGTCCAATGATTATGCTAAAATATTTAATATTTTTATGTACCTATGTTACTTTACTATCAATAATATTATAGTTTGTAATAATTTCATGAGAAAACTCAAGAACTGTTAAAAAAACATTTTCGTAATTACGTCGTTGTTCTATTGGATGAGCGATATGATACACTTTTAATAAAATAAAATCAGCCTATAATGTTCCCACTGCTGGGATACAGGCCTCCTTTCTTTGAGAGGTAGTGGGCCCAGTGCGGGTTGGAATATGTCACATATCTTAGAAATTTTGTTTCTAGGACATGTCGATTTCCTCACGAAGTTTTCCTTCACCGTTTTGAGAGCAGTTGTGATGAAATAGAAACAAAGTAAAGGGCTTGCCTAGGTTCCAACCCAAAACCTACAGCTCGTGAGCTCGTGAGCTTTTTAAGAGTTATTGGAATAACTCGTAAAAGATACTACAATTATATAGCAACTGTTACTTGCTAAATAATTATATTTAGCAAGTAACAGTTTGCTCATCTCAACATTATATTACCATGAACCACTAGTCTTCACGCTTACAAGCACTTGTGACAAGTCAAACTGCTTTACTGATGCCAGCACCTTAATTGCGTACACACTTTCAGTCACAATCTGAAACATTTTGAAGGATATTATTGTTAACCCATTGCTTCATATGTTCGAAAAATTATTTGTCTGCTCAACAACGTGCATAACGCAATGAATGTAGTTGAACCGTCAAAATTAAAGCCATTGCTATGGATAGTGTGCTACGCAATTACCCCGTAGGATTTCACTTTTGTACAAAAAACAGTCAGTCATAAAACTAACGCTTATAATTAAATCCCACTTTCAGTTCCGTCTCTGGCGCAAAAACCGCAGCGGCAATTACGGCCCCCTGTGCACCGGAGTAGACCTCAACAGAAACTTCGACATCTTCTGGTCTGAAGCCTCCAGCAACATCGCCTGTAGCGACACCTTCCACGGAGCTGCCCCCTTTTCGGAACCTGAGGCCGCCATCATCAAGGGAATCTTCGATCAGTACAGCAACCGCATCGAACTGTTCTTAGACATCCACAGTTTTGGAAGCATGATCTTGTATGGCTATGGAACTGGGTCCCTCCCTCCAAGTGCCCTTATGCTGCATTTTTTGGGAGTCCAAATGGCACAATCAATTGATGCTGTCAAAATGAGCTGGAATTCGGACTATATTGTTGGCAATGTGGCCTTAGTTTTGTCGTACCAGGCTTCCGGCAGCGCTGGTGATTATGCCATGGCTGTGGGTGTACCCTACTCCTATACTTACGAGTTACCAGGACACAGGTTCGGGATTGGTGGTTTCGGGTTCTTCGTTGACCCTGCCTTCATTGAACAGGCTGGATTTGAGACCTGGGAAGGTATTAAGACTGGTGCCAGATTCGTTCGCAATAATTACAAGAAGAAACATCTTTAATTCATATAAATATTTAATCTATAAAGGTGCTTTTTGCAAGAGCTCCTCATTAAATTTACTCAACATCTATTTATTTTGTGTGTTATGTTAATAAATACCAATTGATGATTTCAATGTACATTTTATTTTATGTAGTGTTGGACTGATTGTTTCTATATGCACGTTTATGACCTACATAGTTTATGATAGTCTCACAAGCATCGTTTTTGTGATCTGCATGGATTTTCTGTTAAAATTCTGATAAAATTACATGTTTAAAGAATATGTCCGGCAGGCATAGCAAGAATATGTGATGCGACGCAGGTAAAAGCGACAATGGACAGAAGTAAGTCCAGCAGTGGAACGCGACTCAATCAATCTGCCTAGCCTTTTTCCCAACTATGTTGGGATCTGTTGAGTCATATACAGTCCACTCGTTATAAACGAGTGGACTACGATATAGATGGAGTAAAATCCACACAAGATCCACAGGATCGGATTCCAGTCTCACTGGATGCACCTAAACAGCATTTTACATGAAGTGACTGCCTATCTGACCTGTACAACCCAGCTACTGGGTAAGACTGGTTGTCAGGTTTTGGGCTTCTGGCGACCCGTAACGACTGTCAAAGAATTATGAATGACAACCGGGAACAATGGCTTAGCGTGCTTTCCAAGGCACGGATGGGTCTTGAATTGTCAGTTAGTTAATATGTAAAGATGGTCATCCATCCACCGACCAACCGCGGCATACGTAGCTTAACCTGATTGATCGAGCCGTGTGGCTGTTATTATTTAGACCTCCAATATTTAACCACAAGCCCCTCCCAAGCTGTGGAATGGAAATGCAATAGCTATTTTGGTATCAGCGCATTTTCCCGATTCATCTAGACCAATGACCTTGTTTAGGCCGCAGGAATCCACTGGATACAGGAAGCACAGAACACGTCGAAATAGAGGGGATCGAGGGAGGCCTATCTCCAGCAGTGAACGTCTGTCGGCTGAAATGATGATTGATGATGATGCATCTTCCCTTGATTGCCGTTTCTTAAACTTTTACTTTGAAAAATGAAAACTTTTCGGTTCTCTCAGCGCATTATGCCTTTTAAACCCACACTCGATCTTTTCCTGTCAACCTTCAAAATATTGCATCATGAGTTTAGTTCTATTGTCAATATAGTTCCGAGCTTTTCCTAAAACAAAGACAGCTAGAACAAAGCCATGGTATAGATTGCACTAATGCATTAGCGGTGATAGATTGTAAGTACAGTTTGCTGGAGTCTCATCAGTTTCCTATCTGGACGACATTATGTCTACTACTAATATATTGAAAACCTTTTAACGTCCTATGTTAGGATAGAGAGATCAGATTTTCTCAATTCATCCTATCCTACTTATACATATACATATACAACATTCAATTATTCAGAAAAATGACGATGTTACAAGCTTGTTATGCTACCTGATTGTCCGTACAAAAAGTTGGTTTCCACTTAACACGTACCGCCGGCGGACCGGCTGTGACCTGTGTTGTGCGCATATGATTGCGGATAAGTATTTAGTGTCGCTCGGTGTCCAACTTGTTACCTTTTTTAAATATTTTGTAAAATATAACATGGTGTAAAAATTATTGGAATCGATTCAGTTACTTATTCTGAACAAACTATATTCAGGTTTGCACTTTACTAAAAATAATGTTGTATATATATCTCACTAATATTATAAAGGCGTAAGTATGCGAGTGTGTCTGTATGTTTGTTACTCTTTCACGCAAAAACTACTGAACAGATTTTGATGAAACTTTACAGTAATATATTTTATACATCAGAATAACACATAGGAATATAGATATTTTAATTTCATTAAACATATCAAATACCATTCACAATATTAATCAATAAAATAAATAATAATAGTCACAACAACACGTCAAATAACCCACCCCTAACTGGTCTCTCGTCCAGTTGAAAACCAGCGTCAGGCACCAGTTGTCTGGCATTTTTACTGAACTGGGCCTTTTTGGCGCAGCCGTGAGGCACACTTTCCTCTTTGTTATTTGTTTTTTTTTTTTTTATCTGATGTATGTCTCAGCTGTACTGTGTGTCTTACAGTCTGTGCTAAATAAATGTATTTTCTTTCTTTGTTTCTTTCTTCTTAACTGTTCCCGGCACAAAGCTGCCCATAACGCTTGCTGCATTGCCACGTTGGATGATAATGGCTAACCTTTGCACCAAGAACGATCCGGAGCGGGAGTCACCCGTTTTGTCACGGAGCTTGTGCCCTATCTCACTAATGAGCTTCTTGGCCTCTGTGCCCCAACAACCCATGGTCGCAAAGGCAATGGGCAAAAGAGATAACGGCACGCCGAAGGAGCGTACTTCACCCTCTTCCTTACAGCGGCGTCTTCCGCTGCTGCCGAGGGTGAGAGGACCGAGTGACCAAGGTGGCTGGCGGCAACAGTGCAGACGCAAGTTGCGTCCCATATTAGTCACTTGCCGTTCCTCCAAGGCACCAGAGTCAGCTAATCCGGCCTTCTGCCGTCAGTCTTGCACAAACCCGGAGGCTCCAGTACGCAGGGGACATCTGCAGACACAAATGTCACAATATCATTAAGTGCATGGTGACGCGGGAACCTCCCCGAGCAACGACGACAACTCAATACGCATAGGATACTTTTATCCTGATACTGCTACGGGATCGAAATTTATGCGGGTGAAACCGCGGGGCACTGCTAGTTCTTAATAAATATTTAATTATATAATTATAATCATAAAAATCATCAATACATCTCTCTTAGTCATGTTTTCATGAAAATGACTGTTCCATGAAATCATGACATTAGAGGCAATTTCTAACTTAAGGAGTTAATAAAATAATAATACACTAACTATCTACTCAAGCGCGACTGCTGAGCGCGGTCCTAGGTTCGATTCCCGGGTCGGGTAAAGTGTTATTGGGTTTTCCCCATTAGGAATTTCTTCCCGAAGTTTGCGACTTGGCGGTGTGATAACCCGTGTCTCGAAAATCACGTTAAGCCGAAAATCTATTAAAGAAATTTGACAGATTTTAGTGGCTTGATGTGCTGGCGTCTGTACATAATATATAATAATATTTAGATTTTTAACGCCAAGTAATGAAAGACCACCCACGGCTTCCTACGCACAACATTAATAAACGAAAGGAAACACCGAATTTAAATTAAAAGGCTTTGAAAAGCGTAAATAAATTAACTACCTAAAAGATGGAAAGAAAGTTGTGTAATAATAATATATAAGGAGTAATAATAACATCAGTTTATATTATAATTTTCATACTTTAAAGGGTATATTTTCATACGAGGAAAGGTCAACATTATAGTTACCTCGATATTGTGATTTTGGACCAGAAAATGTACCTAACAAAAAATCCATCCAAATGTTAACTTTAACAGATTGCTTTTAGCCACTTACGTGTTCGAAGTCTAATAAGATCGCCCATTGTAATACTTCTACATTTAGATTCTGTAATATTCAAAGTGTATATAATAAAGAATATTCTATTTTGTTTAAAGGCAAAAGATCATCTTCATCAGAAGAAGCCATGTTGCGTGGGTTTGCAGCGAGGAGTTGAAAGTAAATGAAAGTCTTTATGAACAATCACAAGATGTCTAATCCAATTACCTCGTTCAACGACGTGAACGACGTTAAACCAAGTACGTGGGGCGCGAGCGCAATCAATTTACTCATATCGTAACATAATTTTCTCCAATCAATATTGTCTTTTACGATCAATCCATGTGAATGTATCCGTCACTTCTTCATGTGGCGGGCCGCCTCCCCAGTACATGGTGTTACATCAAATTGACAGTTGACATATCTTCTAAAACAATATTAATCAATGAGGTTGGCATCGCCGAACAAATTCTCTCGACGCGTCGTCATATTCTAACCTTTTCCCAGCTATGTTGGGGTCGGCTTTCAGACAAACCACATATCATAGCATAATCAGTCTACAATGTACCCATTCCTGGGACACCGGCCCTCGAGAGGGAGTGGGCTGTAATCTACACGTGGGCCCAGTACGGGTTGGTAGATGTCACATGTCTTCGATTTTTTGGTTCTAGGACATGCCGGTTTCCTCACGATGTTTTTCTTCACCGTTTTGAGACTAGTGGTGATGAAATTGTTTACACGAAGTAAAGCACCTGCTTAGGTTCGGACCCACGACGTACAACTCGTACGTCGGGGCCGGTACCTACCACTGGGCCACCACTGCTCAACCCGGATGCAGCGAATATCATTATTTTACATGGAGCGACTGCCTATCTGACCTCCACAGCCCAGTTACTGGGTAATAGGTAATACGGGCTGGTGTCCACGACTCCACGTCAATGCGCGTTTTTGCGTACGGGTGGGAAAATCGATTATTCGAACCACCCCAGCTCCTCAAGGAAGGCCAGCAACGCCTTGATGTTACTGGGTAACACGATATCGCTTGGATGACCGACTTTTCGGCTTTTGACTACCCGTAACGACTGTCTATGTACGAACGACAGTCGGGACCAACGGCTTAACGTTCTTTCCGAAGCACAGGGGGGTCGATTTTTCCAACTGACCGTGGCAAGCGTAGTTTAACCTTCGTGTGACTATTATCATTTAGCCACGGGCTCCTGTGATTTAAGACCAGTAACAAAAAAAAAAAAAAATGTTGAAAATATATTCCTAGTCGTAATTATCAAAACTTAAGAGTGATAACAATTTGCTCGCTAGTGGTAAACATATATGTTGTTTTAGCATGTGTCAAAATATATTTATCAGTAAGGGTGCGTACATACAATACAAAATCACGATTGTTTTGTAACATCTCATACAAATTGCGCTGGCTCTCCCCTGTTATGGCTGTTCCAGTGCTAGAGGGGAAGACGTTATATTAGATAAGTATATGAGATAGATAAATAAATTAATAGAGATGTACCAACTAATCCGGGCATATTTGAAGAATACAGTGCGGCCGACGAGAGAATGCGTTCTTGACACCTGTCAGTTTCGTACAAACGAATACGTGTTTCGCGAATTTGATCCTTATTAGTTACCAAAATTGTCGCATGGACAGGTGTCAGGAACGTATTCTCTCGACGGCCGGACTGTATTCGGCAGTACTTTATTCATATTAAAAATAGGGTGATTGAAATGATTCTACGACATCTAGACCCCAACACAACTCGACCCCAACACAACTCGACCCCAACACAACTCGACCCCAACACAATTCGACTCCTACACAACTCAGCCCCGCGAACTCAACCCCGACCTCTCGACATGAAATCGTAACTATTGTTTGTTTTTGAATCAGCCTTAGAGTTTGTAATATAAGCTAGGAATAGGAACTCTTCCTTTGGTAGTCAATAAATGAAGTTAAATCAAGAAAAATATAGTTTTAACTAAATTAATTATGCTAAACGAGAGTTTTAGAACTATGAACGTTATGAACGAATGTAGCTTCAAGATGATGATCTTGAAGCTACATCTTCATTCAGCCGAAAAACTTCCACTGCTGGACAGTGGCGTAACTCTACCGTTTTAGGCCCATCAACCTTCAACGCTTCACGCTCGTCAACCAGTGTTATACTTTTTCACCACGTGAAGTACGTTCAAACGATATTTATTTAATTGATTTTCTAGGAACTTTTAATTTAGAGAGCGTATTGGACTGAAATCACAATTTTGGTCTTAGTACAACATTCTAGAGTTCCGCGAGACTTGACGAGTTCCAGCCGCCAGAACAAGCCGGTTTTCTTAAAGGCTTCAGTACCGTAGACGACATCCATACTGTTCGGCAAATTGTACAAAAGACCGAGGAGCACCACCTGCCGCTGTATATGGCATTTGTGGACTACGAGAAAACGTTCGACTCCATCAAAATATGGGCAGTTCTGGCCTCTCTGTCGACGGCAACGATGTCGAATTGACTGGCGCTACATCGAAGTGTTGAGATGTTTGTATTTCGCTGCCTCGATGACTGTCCAGATCCAGGATCAGAAATCCATGCAACTGCTTTGAGGGGTGAGAAAGTGGTGAACAGTTTCGGGGATATCACATCTCCATAAATGTGATATACCCGAAGCTGTTCACCAATGCGTTGGAGGATCCTCGTCTTGCTACCTATTGTTACGCCACTGAGTTATATGTCTTTATGTTGTTTTAGTTTTTACTGATAAACAAATGTCTGAATGCCCCTTTATCAACTCTGAGTATTAATTATTATATTTTTACTTACTATTTATAACGATAAGATAACATTCCTTCTGATTATTCAATTATAATTTTATTTACTTACTTACATGTGCATATGTTACTGCCGTCAGGCTAAGTTATTTGCTTTAAAATGTTATTTTATTTGTATTTGGTTTCGGTGTCTTGTTATTTCGTGACTGCTAAGAATGAAGAGTATAAAGGGTGAGTTTTATTGTGTTTAGTGTTTTTTTAAGGTTCCGTACATCGAAAAGGAAAAAACGGAACCCATATAGGATCACTTCGTTGTCCTTCCATACGTCTGTCTGTCAGTCTGTCAAGACCCTTTTTCTCAGGAACGCGAGGAAGTATCAAGTTTTTTTTTTTTTGGTAAGTGGATCCTTTTAAATACAGATGAAAGTGTTACTTATCGACATTGGTGAGTGATTCCGTAAGAATTTTACCTGAAAAGGGTTTGTTTACACTTTCAGCAGATACTTTCGGAACAGACCGTACGTTATATGGCTCATATGTCTCGTATTGTTGTCTCTTATAGTGATACAAACAGTCAGAGTGTCTAGACAGTGATAGAAGAAACGTCTAGGGGAAGGGCAGGAGCATAAATAAGAACAATCCATAATTAGCCAATAATGCTCCCACTGCCGGGACACAGGCCCCCACTCTTAGAGAGGGGGCTGTACACTACCACGCGAACCCAGTGCCAGTTGGTAGACATCATTTGACAGGCCTGTTGGTCTAGTGGTCTGTGGCCCTGACTGCTATGCGCAAGGTCGTGGGTTCGATTCCCACCCAGGACAAATGTTTGTGTGATGAGCACGATCATTTGTTCTTTGTCTGGGTGTAAATTATCTATAATATGTATATATTTAGAAATATATATGTATGTTTATCAGTTGTCTAGTACTTATAGCACAGGCTCTGCTTAGTTTGGGACTAGATGGCGCTGTGTAAAATTTGTGGAATATTATTATTATTATATGCCGTCGAATATTTGGTTCTAGGATATATCAGTCTCTTCACGATGTTTTCCTTCACGGTTTTGAGAACAGTGGTGATGAAATTAGTTACAGTGAAGCGCCTGCCTGGGTTCGAACCCACGACCAACCTGCCCTAGGTCGGGGCCGTTACCTCTGAGCTACGAGTACCACTGCTCAAACAGCAAGCACTAATTCGTGTGCCGAGTGTGGAGAAGATAATAATACTGATAAATTGTTGACTTAATTATAGGATTGTGGTGAATTGAGATAATTTTAATAAGCTGATATAATATATCTAAAAGAATTCAAGCTTTTTCATGGACTATGAGTAGTTGTCGCCTAGTGGGTCATGAGTTCGAACCCAGGCAGGCAATTTACTTTGTGTATTCAATTTCATCACCACTGCTCTAAAAACGGTGAAGGAAAACATCGTGAGGAAACCGACATGTCCTAGAACAAAAAAATCGAAGACATGTGACATCCTCCAACGCACTGAGCCCACGTAGTAGTTTACAGAGAATTCAAAGCCTGTGCCCTAGCGATGGGAACATTATAGACCGATTATTACCGTTTTTTTCATTTATAATTCAACAATTTTAATAGTTTTTTTTTATCATTGTTCGGTTCAACCAAAGCACCTGCCATCTAATCTCTTCACCACCCTTGGTTGACTGGTAGAGAATGCCTAAGGCATTAAGTCCGCCTTTGTACCTTTTTTGTGTGCGAAAATTTTAAATAAA
The DNA here is from genome assembly GCA_949629135.1 of Eremobia ochroleuca. NCBI lineage: Eukaryota > Metazoa > Arthropoda > Insecta > Lepidoptera > Noctuidae > Eremobia > Eremobia ochroleuca. Next base: position 3,640,083 of record OX451385.1, on the reverse strand, counting down.
TGAATAATTATGCTCATGGACTGTGTTCAATTTTCATATAATCACTTCGGTAAACCAATTCAGTTCTTTAAGTAGGAATTTCAAGAAATAAAACCCTTAATAAAAACCAGAGAAACATTTGAAAGTCAACTGCCAACCAGTGCATTTTTTCTAATATGAAAAAAAAAAAACAAATGGTGTCGCTTTCGAACTGAGTGCGAACCTTTATAAATTAACGCCCCGTCGAAAAATACCCGAAACATGAAAATTATTTGACTCAACAACAGGAAAATAATACTTATTTCATAGGACTAAGTATTTATACAGTGTAACATTTACCCTTCATTAAGTCGACTTGGAGTGACAAAAAATATAGAATCACATTAAGGCAAAAACTTCAAGGTAGCCCGAATAATTCAAATTTTCATACGTTTTTTGCAATTGTAACAGTAAGTATCGAGTTGTATGTTGATCTAAATAATTATGATTCAAGGCCGTACCAAAAAAAAAATATATATAGAATTATAATCATTAGAATCAGCAATACAACTCCTTATGTTAGAATTAGCCTCAAATGTCATGATTTAAAGAAAGAAAAAAAAATGTTTATTCTGCACAAACAAAACGCACGTTACAAAAAAAAGACATAAAATATACACATACAACGTAGTCAAAACCCTCGTACTCAAGCATATAAAATGTTGACGATTTTGTCCATTGCTGGATGTCAGGGCCAGGGAGTAGGTAGTCATTCAATTATCTCCTTTTCCATATTACCCTATTGAATAACTATTCATTTCATGACATCATGACATTCGAGGCTAACTCTAAGGAGTTGTATTGCTGATTCTAATGATTATAATTCTGTAAAGCCATATCTGTTACGGTCGCGAAACATATTTTAATTAACATACAACCTGATACCGACCGGCAAATTGCAAAACACGTAAGTAAAGGGCTTAATATAAAACGTGACTCTACGGGGTTTAGTTCCAGTATGTTTTCTGTTTTCGTTGATGTATGCTATCGATTTATATAGGTATACCTAATGCATAGTCGACATTTCGATAAAAATAAATAAATAATATGGCAGACGGGAAGGTATGCCAAGCTTCATATAAAAATCTTTAACGCGGCTACCTGAGCTATCCCCCTTAAATTGCTTATCTCACTCAAGTCGTGAAAGTTAATGAACCGAACTAGAAGGGTACGCAGGCTGTAAATGTAATTTCTTTAAAACAAGTGAAAATAATTGTAAAGATTTGTCTCTAGGAACATTTTTGATACAAATAACTCGCCCCAGTGTACGAAAACCGTGGATTATTTTCTTGTTAAACATTTAAAGATATTTGTTTATTCATAATTAAAATTTGTATAAAAAAACACTATCTCTCTACTTAAACACATTTTTTTTTTAATTCTGCACTTGTTTTATCATTATTATTGTATATTTTTTATCGATAACTACAATATGTTTTAGGTATGAATGTATTTATTGTATATATCGGAAGTACGTCAGTCATTCGTTTTACGATTCGGGACGCCAGCACCAGGTGGCGCTTGACAATGTCTAGCCTGAGTTCGTGGGAGTCGACGAGAGTGTGAGAGAGCGGTGTGGAGGTTCTCTCTTGACCGTTGGACATCGTACGGACAACATGTGCTTAGAAACTGTCTATTAGTTGTAGTTTTTTTCTTTTCCAGATTTAAAGTCTACAACATAGAGCTGGACTCAGAAAACCAGCAAAATAACATCGATCTACTGAAGAATGACCTAGTAGACTTCTGGAGAAGACCAAGTTTCGAGTATGGTGTGGTCGGCAAGGTGATGGTTCCACCTTCTCATTTCAACTGGTTCGAGGAGAAGCTGGAAGAGTTGGGGATAGAAAGAGACGTGCATATTGAGGATGTGTATGAGTGAGTAGGAGAAAAGATTTTATGTTTGATTACAATATAAAACTGTCTTTGGCAGACCAAAGACTATTATCTGGCAAGTCAAGTAAGCCTAACTATGGAATATCACAATGATACAATACTAATACATCACGCCTTTAAGCCTCGTAGAGGTAGACAAATTTGTACCTATAGCTAGTCCATCCACATTGCACGTCCAAGTTCACATAGGTTGGTTTTTTTTTGGTGCGTGGTAGAAATCCTCATGGATTTCCTCCATCGTGGGGGTGACAGAGGGGCATGGCTGTTACCGACTAAAACCACCGTGGTGGTCCACCTCTGCCTATGGCCGGAGGTGCGGGATTCGCATAAGCATTCACCGCTCCCCCGACAGGCCTCGACCCGCTGTTCCTCAGCGGGTCCCACTTCCCTGTGTTGCCATTCCCATAATGGCCGCACGGGCACCCACTCTCGAGTGGCGCGCGTAGAACACTGCGGCGGCAACTCGGGCCTGTCTGGTCGGACGACGGACGCCCCAAGTCCGCCACCCGCAGGCCACCTCTCATGAAGGTCGCAGATCATTTTGCGCCCTTCTCGGGTGGCCGGTGCGTTGCAGACATGACATCTTCGCAAAAGGAGGCAGCCCCGACCCATGTGCACCCGATCTCGACTATCGATTGAACGATGGCCGGGAGCGAGAGATCGCTCCAGCCTGTTGCCGCGATGAGGTCACAGATGCAGCCCTGCCCAAGCTGGGCACTCCTCCAACGTGACGCACGGTGATGCCTGCGGATAAACATTACCAACATATCGATACAGCAAGTGCGTGTCGAACCACGCACACAAAGTACCTACCTATTTATGAACGCACAGATCATGCCTGCGGATAAATTAAATTGTATGTTATTTAATAATATTTATTCATATCATTGAATGTTTATGTAGTTGCTTTATAATAAATGTACTGTTTGTCTTATTTTATTTTGCTAGCTAAATTACGAATCATTTGATCTGACTGGGTTTCCGTGCGTACTTTTCGGGTAACCACTAAAAATCAGCGCTGTGCTGTGGGTCCCCATAGCACAGCATCGTGCTGAGTGGAAGCCTGCTTGTCACAGTCATGACGTGCAGCCGTCGACTATTTCTGCTTTGTGCTCGTGATTATAGATATATATTGTTTCAATTTTTCCTTATTATTAGAATTAATTATATTTTTTGTATGCACGTGTTTCTGTGACAAATAAACCTATTTTTCTTTCTTCCCCATGTAATAGGGGTGAACCGTGGCCATCATAAATTCAGACTGAGAAATTCCAGACGGATAAATCCTATTACATTTTACACGTCTGCCGTTTGCCGTGTAAGGAACTGCTTGCTTAAACACTACACGCTATTAACTCTAATTCCACTGAAATGAAATGGTAAATAGGATATCGGATTCACTTTTACACGTAACATTATACAAAATAAAATGAGAAAACTCGATGGAGTCGACATTATTTTGCTAACTGACTCCCCTGTGAAGAAATTGTGTTACAAACTCAAGGGTCTTTTAAAGTCCCGACATGACCTTGGTCAGATCACGTGAGGACAATGTAGATTAGTGCCTGAAATGGTCTTTTAAGGAAAGAACCGCAAAGACTTGAGTGAATCTGTCCAGCCAGTGTAAGCATTTGTCAGTAATCGTGTAGCTCAACTCAGAACTTGAAGAGCTCAACGACTAGACGAACAATACCAAAGAAAGGTCATTTGGGTAGGCCGCCTAAAGTACCTACTCAAACTGCCAGACCAATTTTAAAACTAAAAGATGAAGAGAGATTCTTATTGTATGTACATACGTCGTAATTAATTTAAAATACTGGGTTAAATTAAATTACCTAGCGAAACTCCGCAGACGTGTTGTGTATTGTCTAAACATGATAAAACAAAAAATAACATTAATTTCAAGGTTTTTTTGTGGGGTCATTGACTGCAATTAGTGTGGTCGCTTGAAATATCAGTTTAAAAAATCTGTTTATCATTGTGTAAACTTTACAGACGCTTGATCCTGTAGATGTTTATTTAAAATCTCGGCTTAACCTGGAAACCATTTATTTGTAATCGAATCAGTTTGACTTCAGGAAAAGCTTGATTGCAGCCGGTCGATTCTGTAAAAATCTCACCGTGAAATCATAAGTGAAGTGAGCACTTAATAGTGTTAATCCCTAGCGAATGACAGCTCACTCCACGCTCACTTCACCCAAGCTTTCACGGTGAGATGGTTACAGAATCGCACGGGTGATGTTTAAATTTTGATTATACTTACGCAGTTATGGAAAACCGATAAATTAAATAATTCACATCGCACCCCAGGCAGGCAGTGAAAATAATTAATCTCGTAAAATAATTATAATTACCCACATCATCATTAAGTGAATATTACCCGCTGGAAAATATTTTCCGATATTTATTTAATTTATTACTGAAATGTGGTTTTGACCAATTTGTATCACAAAGTAAACACTTGTGATGGTAGTCTATATATATATATCTATATACTGGTAATCTATATCTACAAGGTGTAACTTAACGCACAACCTCATCATTGTAAGGGTCATTGTACTCATCATTATGAACAACTTTTACTATGGGACCAAACTTGAAATAGCGAAAAAAATCTGCTGATCACTACCATAACTCGTCAAAATGTAGGGAACAGATTTTTTTTTTCGTGATTTCAGGTTTGTTCCCATTGTTAAAGTTGTTCATAATGATGAGTACAATGACCCCTTAAGAGGTTGTGCGTGAATCCTGGGATATGTTGTATATGATTTGACTTTGATTTTGTTTGAAGTTAGATTAGAAGACGTAGAATATTGAAAATACCTAAGCGATTAATTATGAAACTATTCTGTTTTTCAGATTTTTAACAAAAGAAGAGAGTAAAAATAGATCATCAACGAGTGACAACAATGGCGATAACGGCGATGCGTTTGATATTAAACGTTATCATAGTTATGATGATGTAAGTATTTAAATAGTTATTTACTAGCGACCCGCCCTTGCTCCGCACGGGCGCAATCTACTTATATAGCACGTCAAAACATCGAGATGATTCTGGTGCTATATCCAACTTAAATATGGCTTTTACCTTGACCAGAGGCCAAGTATATTGGTGTATTGCCATACACCATATACCTTGCCATATACCTTGAGACGCACACCGCACTGTGTATTTACGTGATTTGTCACAGTGTCATTTTTATTTCGATGTGTGTGATTTATTTGTTTTTATATCGGCAACTTGTTTTTATCTATTTAATTGAAGTAACTAGTTATCATCTTATTGTACTTTTGTGTGTTGTGCTGTCTTTTGTGTGCGCCAAATAAATGATTTATCTATCTATCTATGTATCATACAACGTGGCAACGTCACCAGTCTCTTGGGAACATTACCAGTCGACACCGATGCGGAGGAATATTTCGACGCAATATTTTAGTTTTTTAATAGTTTTAGTTAGGTTAGCCGCACAGGTCGATCGATCAGGTTAAGCTACGCTTGCCGCGGTTGGTCTGTGGATGGGTGACCATCTTTACATACCGGGACTCCTCCATGCCTCGGAAAGCACGTTAAGCCATTGGTCCCGGCTGCCATTCGTGGATCTTTGACAGTCGTTACGGGTAGTCAGGAGCCCGAACGTCTGACAACCAGTCTTACCAAGGGGTATCGTATTACCCAGTAACTGGGTTGTGGAGGTCAGATAGGCAGTCGCTCCATGTAAAATACTGGTCTATTCAGCTGCATCCGGTTAGACTGGAAGTCAACCCCAACATAGTTGGAAAAAGGCTAGGCAGATGATGAATAGTTTTAGTTAGGTTAGAATATTATATTTTTATTTGAATAATTTGTTAGTTTATTAAGTATTAGACGTTTATCCAGTCAGTGTTTATATTTTTATCCTCCTAAATAAATACTATAGACTATTAAATATTTCTGTATTTTATACATATACCTTCCAGAATGAATGCTCTGTAATGATGGTGAAGCCGAATCAAAATCCATGCTAAGTGGTCACACAGACAGACACGAATAGAATATGGATTATTATTATATTTCATGTATTTTTAGTTAAATTGGAACTTTTTAATAAATAGTTAAGCCGGAGATGTGCCGGTACTGTGACAACATTAATGTATCGTTCAGAAGACTGAGAAGTTAAGTTTTGAAGGGCGGGCATTTTGGAGGACTCTGCTTTTGTAATTTTGACGTTTGAAAAGTGCTGATTCTTAACCTAGTTTGAATAAATTACTTTTGATTTTGATTTGAAAGCTTCCTCTCTCCCACTGTTTTGCTGGGCCCAGCAGGGTCCATAATCTATACTAATAATAAAGCTGAAGAGTTTTGTTTGTTTGAACGCGCTAATATCTGAAACTACCCGTTGGATTTGAACAATATTTTTGTATGTGATAGCCCAATTCTTGGGAAAGGCTATAGACTATTTAAAATCGCGCTAGGAGGTTTAGGAGCCGAGTAAAATGAAAAAAGTCGGAAAGAACGCTAAGCGAAGACGAAGTAATAGCAGGCGATGCGATGCAACGGAGTGAGTTGGGGCCGAAATTTCACGCGGACCAAGTCGCAGCTAGTAATCTCATAAAATGTTACATTAACACTGAAGTATACTTTGGATTGCAATAAACGATTGAGTATTGAAAAAAATTAAATTATTCAATGTCTATTTATGTATTTAGGTAACCAACAGCGATGCATATAGTAAACAATACATAATAAACAACAAAAATATTTATTTGTTCAAGACTTAAACCTATTTACAGAGTAAGTACGTTATGGTGGGTCCACACGATACAGACTTTCATACAGACTACAGACTTTCATACAGACTTCTATAGAATTTTGTCTGTGCAACTAAGCAGTACAGACAAATGTCGGTGTGATAAAAAGTCGCACAGACAAAATTCTATAGAAGTCTGTATGAAAGTCTGTATCGTGTGGACGTACTATTACAGAGTGTGTGTATTACAGTATTGTATGGCTAATAATAGGATTCCCTGTATAATACTATATATAATTATATAACAAGACTCGTCCGTGCCTCGGAAAGCCGTTGGTCCCGGCTGTCATTCGTGGATCTTTGACAATCGTTACGGCTCGTCAGAAGCCTGAAAGTCTGACAAGCAGTCTTACCGAGGGATATCGTATTACCCAGTAACTGGGTGGAGGTCACATAGGCGGTCGCTCCATGTAAAATACTGGTATTCAGCTGCATCCGGTTAGACTGGAAGTCAACCTCAACAAATCGGGAAAATGCTATGATGACATAAACTTAAGTTTAAATTTTAGAGAAAAAAAAAGTTAGATTATTAAGAAATTTGAAGTGATTAGTTGCTTATCATTTGGCTTCGTTCATGATTTTTAGTAAGTATTTGTTTTTTGTATATATACGTGTATTACAATTAAATATATTCACTCGAGAGAAACTTGTTTTATAAATTCGAGCAATACTTATTTGTTAAAATTAAAGTCGCTAAAATACTTATTTGTTAAAGTCGCTAAAATTAAACATTCTTAGAATTAATTTCACCTTTTATCACTTGGTACTGACAATTGTATCCCAGAAGGATACGCGGAATCGTAAATGACTCCGCGTATTCTTTTGGGGAAAAATAAGATCGATGTATTTCCAAAGAAGAATTTTATTTTCCTTCAGCAGAAATGGATCGCAGAGCATAAAAGGCGCTAGCGTAAGTTCTTAGATTCAATTGAGCAAAACTACACGTGTGTAGCTCTTAACTATTCTTATCGGCTGAGGGGAGGAATATTTGCAGGAAATTCTTAGTAGGGAAAAAAGATAGAACATTTTCTATTATTCTGTTTGAGACTGTGTTTGTGTCTTTCCTGTTACAAGATGTCGGGTTGAAAGTGGTTACAATTTATGAAAAGTGGCAATATCTCATTTCTTCGCCACTCTTGCATACGTCATTTAGATTTGCGTTCCAAATTAATTATTTATATATTTAATTTAAACCATCTTAATAAAAGTATTCTTTTTATATTCACGTCTATCTTTTTAAAAACTAAGCGTCTTAAAATAGTAATGATAACATGTACAAGTATATAAAAAAGTGGGGAGGGAAAAACCATAGTGCATCAAAAATTCTTCTGCTTTTTTGACAATAGGAACCCACCACCCTTGGTTGACTGGTAGAGAATGCCTGAGGCATTAAGTCCGCCTTTGTACCTTTTTGTGTGCGAAATGATTAAATAAATAAATAAAAGTGCCCAAAAGGCTGGCAGCATAGTCACGATGTATGGCAATGCTGATTTTTTGCCCTAAAAATCGTCAATCTTTGTCTTGAATATTGTAGCAATTGTGTCAAAGTCAAGTCATTTAGTTCAAATATAAGGGCCACTTTTGAACGTAAAAAATTAAGTTAAAGATGATACACATTACCTTCTGATAATACCGCATTGACCTTACTGATCCATCTTCATGTACTCATTAGATAAACTGGAACATCTTAACCTAATTTATTTTGAATGTTTTAATAATTAATAATATCGACTCTTCACGTGACCAGAAGGCGGGCCTATTTCTTGACCAAAACTGTATGTATTGTTCTTAGTCCTAAAGACATTGTTGAATACCTTTAATAATGTAAGATGTAATTTTACTTTTTCAGATTCTGTCATACCTGCGAGCACTGCAAGCGAAATACCCAAATGCTAAAGTGGAACTAGTGGAATATGGAGTCACAGACCAGAACAGACCTCTAATATACCTAAGAGTAACCAGTAATACCAAGACGGTTGTAGAAAAACCTATAGTTGTTATAGAATCTGGTATAAATCCTAGAGATTGGGTTACCATTCCAGCAGCGTTGAATATCGTGAAACAGGTTCTGGGTGAGCAGAGATTTCTGGATGGTCTGGAATGGATTGTGGTTCCAGTGTTGAATCCTGATGGATATGAATATACTCGGAATAATGTTAGTTACATTTTATTTTAAATTAAGCTATTCTGTATCAGTGGAGCAGTGGTGGCCCAGTGGTAACGGCCGCGACTTACGAGTTGTAGGTCGTAGGTTCGAACCCAGACGGCGCTTTGCTTTGTGTAAATTATTTCACCACCTCCGCTCTCAAAACGGTGAGGGAAAACATCGCGAGGAAACCGGTATGTCCTAGAACCAAAAATTCGAAGATATGTGTCATCTAACAACCCGCACTGGGCCCGCGTGGTGGATTACGGCCCACTTCCCTCTCACAGAGAGAAGGCCTGTGTCCCAGTAGTGAGAACATTATAGGCTGATTTTGCTATTCTGTATCGTAAAGCCATCACTAAATTGTTGAAGTATATTATCGTAAACAATAACATATCAAAATACTAATCAAAAATGAAAACTCTGTTTCAAAGTCGATTAAACATAGTAGTCTCTTAATTGCTTAAGGGCAATGTGGCACCAACTAGATCTGTCGCTCACTTCTACTAAATCAAACAAAAACCTTTCTTTAACTTGCCTAACGATTTCTTTCAGCTCCGTCTCTGGCAGAAATCTAGGAGTACTATCAGCCACATGGGCCACGTCTGCCCAGGTGTGAACCTCAACCGAAACTTCGATCTGGACTGGCTTCACTTCGACTCCAGTTCCAGTCCCTGCAGCCATCTCTACGGAGGCACCGAACCATTCTCCGAGATAGAAACTGAAATGATCCGACACATTATCGAAAGTAATGGTTCCAAAATCAAATTGTATATATCCTTAAAAAATAATGGAGGTTATATAACATATCCTTGGAGTTATGAAAGAGCTGCCAGCGGAATGTTCAGACAACACCATCTTTTGGGTTTTGATATGGTTCATTCAATGAATGAAACGTACAATTTGAACGTTGGCTCAGTAATCTTTGATAGGGCGTCAGGAACAAGCACTGATTATGCGAGAGACAAAGAAGTGTTGTATACTTTTAACATAGATGTTGTACAAAGTGATAATGGAGTCGTTATAGCAGAAGAAGATATCGGTGGTATTGTTGACGATGTCTGGAAAGCTGTTGCTGTGGCGGCCGATGAAATGATTCGATTAAATCTTTGAAATGATTTTCAATCTTTTTATCAATTATAACTACTAGTAAGACTTCTTTAACCAAGGATCTTTTGATGAAGATCACTGATCTTTTGATGATGAGCACTGACTTCAGCGTCACTTGACCAAACCGCTCCTGAACACTCACTAACCGCACTGAAACCAAATTTTGATAAGTGCTTTATGGTGAAACAGTTTTTCAATATTATTTTCAGTCCCATAAAAAACACCGACGTAAAATATTTTTTTAGTGATGGGATGTATTTTTTTTGTTCAAACAAAGTAATCGATAAAATCAGCAGAGGGTATGTCTTGTACCGGATAATTCCACTTTGTTCACATGGAGCAAGGCGTAATGTTTTATTTGTGTTCCTGAGGTAATTTATTTGGAAGTGAACCAACGCTACAAAGCTCAAGCGCTATCAGGCTGACGGAAGCAATATCAACATTTGTATTTAAATTGCTATGTGAGGTGTGTATCTTGTTAAATGTCTGTATAAAAGTACTCAGTGTATTAAAATATGTACTCAGTTACTCAGTTTATAAATTTAACCTCTAGAGCCCCAGCGGCACAAAAACGTGCCAGTAAACACCGACCGATTTAAAACTGTATTTGTAGTAAAGATAAGGCTTAAAATCGTTCGCTATATATATCTAAAAGAGCCCGCTCGCGGTGCTTGACCGGTTAAAGGGCCCACAGTCAATTACCAACAGTTAACTTGATCGAATCCAAAACATTTCGGAGCAATATCTCGAGAGCTGTGTAAATATTTGTACTCAGTGTATTCTTGAACAAACTTTATACAACAACATTATCTTCTAGTAATACATCGTTATAGCAGCTTTCTCGGTTCACATCAAAGTGCTTAAAGTAGCCGTTAAACAATCTTTATTACATCTTTCAATAACTTCTTTAATACCGACTTATTTTTTTTCCGAAAAAATTTTAAAGGCAATCTTCACAAATTGGAAACAGATCCCGAACCGAATTACGATGAAAGTAGCGAGATTTTATTTTAAAAAATTCGCACTCTTTTGCGGCTCTTTGAGAATTTAATATGGCTGAGATGTTAAAGAATTGATTATTTCACTAATCTGTTATGAAATACGGTTCGTGGTGGTCCTTTGATTTTTTTTTAAGGATTTTGTTTTTCTTTTAAATGTTTTTGTTGTTAAGAAAATGTCTAAGCCAAAACTAATGGCTGTGCTATAATAATGGCCTCCCGACTCATTTCGGACACGATGGCCAATCTCAACGGAGATTAACCAGGTACGCAGGAGATATTATAGTGCACAAGCCTATGCCTAAACACAGGTGCACTCTCTGTTCCTTTACTCTCATAGTACGATGGGACGGCAATCCGACACGACCGGGGAGAGATCGGGCGCAGGACCAACGGCTTTACGTGCTTTCCGAGGCATATATATCCGAGGTTTATATACCCCCGGGTATAAAAACCGCCAACTTCCAAACTCTAGGCTGTTACTAAGAAATTTCTAATGGAAAACCCACAAGACCAACCGGGCAGTTGTGCTGTAATATTGTATTTAAAATAGGTTAATGACAGCTCTTTTCTACAATCCGTTCACAGTTATTATTTTACTTCTTTTGCATCACTGTCCAAATCACAGTGATCTTTATTTTCATTCTAATAAGGTTGCTGTTGGGTAGTTGCCACCGACAAGTCTGTCAAAATCATTGTGATCTTTATAATCTTTACAATATGGTTACTTCTGTCAGAGTGAAATAACTGTCAACGGACAGTATATCGGTTCGTACCTTTAGATGTTTGGCACTATTTTTCTACCCCTGTGTACATCATTAGCCTCTTTTGACAGCTTTATTTTTAATCTTACTCTGAAGTAAGATTAAAATAATACTGTTAAAAGTGATGGAGGTAGGCTAGTTTCAAAGTCAAATTCAAAGCATTTATTTCAAATCGACAGACAAAAGGCCACTGAGATGGGATATAACAGGAGATGCCCTGTTATTCTATACACGGTTGTAGGTAGGTGCCAGAGCAGCCATCTTTGTCGCCAAGTTTCGTGGTAGTTCAGCTGTCAAATGGTTGTTTATTTTTTGTATTATTGAGATTTGCGAGAAAATTACGAGGACTTTACCTTTAAAACTGCATGTAAATGTTGAAAAACAGCAATTCAATATGCCTGTGTGTTGTATTGTGAAGTGTGGTGCAAGGAAGAATGAAAATCAACCTCAACTTTCTTTGCACAGGTTAGTAGCCGGTTTTCATGCAATAACACATACAATAATAGACATTCGATGATATAATTGTAACGCGATCATGAATTCATGGCTAAAGTATTGATATTTGGGTGAATTTCCGTATAACAGACCTTTTTATTATTTTGTTAATTCATTCGTTTGTTTACAATAATATGTCATAATAGAATAGTGTTGTACCGTTGCCTAATAGTTTCCGGAACTAGTTCCTCCGCTGGAACGATATCGGTATATTCTGCTATGTTAACATAAATAGTCCTGCGTCTTATTAGCTCCGATTGACCTTGCTAGGTCCGGCCCGTGGTTCACAGCACCAAAATCAAAATATTTTCTTTCACATAAACCTACATGGGCACTTATGAAACGTCAGAAGCTAGATGCACGTTTCCAAATGGTGGTTTCCTATGCAGAAGAACCAGCGAGAAACTCCACGGTTACTCTTTTAAAAACAATTGGCTTTTACAATGTCTTCTATTTTTTTAAGTACCTGGTACTTGTTGACAGGCCTACACTGTCCTCCCCTACCTATTAACATTGTAAAAGCCAATTGTTTTGAGTAACCGTGGAGTTTCTTGCCGACTCTTCTCCATAGAAACCACCAATTGGAACCGTGCACATAGCTTTTGACGTTTCCTATTGATTTTAGTTACATATGCTAATATAATATAGCTGTAACCAAAATTATTTATTGATAAAAATACTTGCACTTTTTATAGGTTTCCTAAAAAGGAAGGACTAAAGAAAAAGTGGTTAGAGGCTATTGGTGAAGAAAATATTAATCCCCGACATAAAGAATGGTACCTCTGTTCACTTCACTTTGAAGAAAGCTGTTTCAATAGAACACTTGATGTAATGAGATTACATGATAACTCTGTTCCCACAGCATTTTTGGTAAATGTGTATTAAAATGATTGATTAATAATAGCCTGGCCGTTTGGCCTGAAATAAATAAATAGATATATGTTAATTACATATATAAAAATAATAATAAATAAATAAATCATATTCCACAACTTTCACACAACGCCATCTAGTCCCAAACTAAGCAGAGCTTGTGCTATGAGTACTAATTATAAAGTATGTTTATCGAAAATAAACTAGGATACGTTACTATAAAGTAGGCAACCTTAGTTAGAACGGACTATAAGTTAGTATACTATATTACGATCCAAACGTGATAATTAGTACGACTCGTATTTAGTATCGATACTCGTTATAGTAACACCAATGTTCCTTGATTGATACAACCCTAGCAATGGCAGCCATTTTTTGAGACAATATGAGTTGTAGGTAGGCACCCTTTTTTCGTAGGTATTTCCAGTCCATATATATATGTCTATGTAAAAGGCACACTGAACGTCAAAATTTACAAAAAAAAATGGAATTGATTTTAGTCGCCCCTTCCAAAAGGTAGTTTCGTATGGAGATAGTGTGAACTGATATAATATAATTAGTAATAAGATTTATTATTCTCATGTAAGTGCCGATTGTCTTACTGAGAAATAAAGTTCTTTAAACCGAACTATTGAGGTATTTTTGCAACAAAATTTTAGTAGTTTCGCTAACACCATAATATTTTATTCCTATTTCTATTCCAATAACAATACAATACCTTCTTAATTTACAGACAAAAACCTCAACAAGTGGTACGTTAATAATCTGTTTCAGTGATAAATATAGTTAAGAATTTTCCAGTTTTCCTACGTGTGACATATTTTCTCGAGCAACAACATAGTCGTGTACCTAGCGAGACAGGCATTCTAGGGTAGTGACGTTACTTGAATAGTGTATTTATGTATCGTTGTTTGGTATCGATAAGAATCACAGATGGCCGAAGGGGCCGAAAGGTTCTGGAGATACGACTGCGTACTAGAAGACGTAGCGTTGAAAGGCCTATGTCCAACAATGGACGTCTTTCGACTGAAATGATGATAAAAAATTACCTCTTTTTGAGGGGTCTTGAATAGTCTTGATATGTGAAGAATGACACCCATTCAGGGACCAACCGCGGCAAGTGTAGCTGAATCTGATCGATCGACCCGTGCGGCTGTTATTACACAAGCCTTTTTATTTTTAGTTTTTTAATAGAAGTATTTTATTTTTCTCTCTTAATGAGAACGTGGAAGCTACCTATTATTTTTAAGTAATCTAATACAATATAATAGTATAAAAAGCTTTAAACTTTCCTTACACAGCGCCCTCACTATTGTCCACCTCTCTTCGGCATGTCACGTCGCTTCTTGGGGCAATATTTCCCGCCCCCCTCTCTCCCCCCACTACGACGTGAAGCTATCCGAACCGAATTCTCTTCTATTATTGCCCACCTGAATCGAAAAAACAATGTGGAATTTTCTTCCCGACATGGAGTTAGGGATGGGGTTGTCGGGTTTGTAAGATGTTGTGAAGTGCATGTAGTTTTGAGTATAGAATTGTGGGAAAACAGATTTTATTTTTTATAATGATAATAATAAAATTTCATTTCAGACTACAGTCCATAGTTTTTTTAGTATTTTAGTATTAGTAACAATGATGCTTAGGTATTAGGTTAGTATTGTTAGTATCTTAATAATAAACATTTTACTCCAAGCTGGGTGAGGCACGACGATCCTGGGGAATGTCTACTTGACTGCGTGCAGTCGTATTCACCGCCCCAATATCGGAGAGTCCCACCTATTAGCCAACGCTCTCGGATTGGTGTTGGGGCTGGCGCGAACACGGCGTAGCGTACTTTTCGTTACAGACTTTTTTGTAAAAGGTTAAATACCTCAGAATACAGACATTTCTGTATTCTGAAATAGGTACTTATTGTTTTCTTTTTAGCTGTCAAACTGATGTGCATTATTTTATGTTGTCTATCATCGTCGATAAAACCGATTGTACTTTTCTTTCTATTATGTTTGCTAATTAAAGTTATCTATTCGTTTACATTCTAAAACTGCAATTTTCTTTCACACGGAGCCTTTTAAGACCATTGCAAAGGGATACAATTTTCGGACAGTTAAAAAGAGACTTTTGCACAGACGACAAGTATGAAAAAATAATGTTGCCTATTTTTTTAGTGATTGTTAGGTTATAGATTGCAATCGTCTCCAGGTGGAGATTAATTTACCACCTTGTATAGTAGACAGTGACAACATCAAGAAGATTACATTACGAAAACGTTTTCAAGCTCAAGCGATTTATTTAACCGGAAAAAGGCTGCCCAGTTGATGCCAATAGGCTCACCCCTTTTTACATGGAACTTGAAGATACATACCGATTTGGGGAAATGTGTACCATACGAATACGTACACCTCTGTCCAACCCTTAGTGGAATACAAGCGTGGTGTTTTGGTATGTAAATACTTATCGTACAGAATGAGCACGTCTCACGTTAGCGATATAAAAACTACTCTCCATTCCATGAAATGTGTGATCGCATTACACTAATGCTAGTTTAAAGACAAAATTCAATTAGAAAATGGGAAAAATGCTGGGAAATCTTCAGTTGCAGCGATGCAGTGGTATTCTAAATTCATTGAAAATTTCCGACGTCGGGATTACACCGCATTACCATTCGGTGCTGAAACTCCGCGGATAGAGTTGGGATGTAAGGGGATATCGATAAAGGATTCAATTTAATTTATTATGGATACCTAAAAATAAGGACAAATAGCTCTAATGAGAATAATTTCGGAATGACAAGAAAAATGGAAAATATTGAGACCAAAAAATTTCTCCAATAATAATATCTCCAGGGTTTCCAGTGATAACTGAATAAGTTTACTTTACGATAATGGGCAAAATTATTAGTTTTGCCTGTTGCGGCGAGCATGGCAATATTGCGCAATTTATGCTAATATTGCATACGTGCAAACCCGATAATCATCAGGTGCTATGATCAGGGAGTTCTGATTATTATTATTATTATTACACAGTGTGGCATGAACATCAACGCGCAAATTGTGACCATGGTTTCAGTACCTACATGATTCTTAATAAAAAAAATCAACGCACAAATTATTCGTCGGTTTAAAAAAAAGTACTACTGTTCCATCCATTTTGACCGCGTAGGCGCGCACGATTCTATGAAACTGTAGATTATTTTCAATAACCGACGAAAAATCTACAGTTTTTACAGACAAACTGCAGGTTTTTATTTTATAATTCAGCAAAGCAACACAGGTTGCTGTGCTGAATTCTGAATTTAGAGCTTGTGCGTCGATGTTTCTGCCACCCCGTACAAAAGCTGAACTAATAGAAATCCCAAATATAAATAAACAAAAAAAAAAAAAACAATCAGTTCGAATCATTTATTCATTAAATACTATCAGTCAAAACATAAATTACCATCTTAAACGGAATTACGTTGCCTAAAAGCGTTAGCAGCTGCCCTTGCCCCAACCTTGATACCTTCCCAGGTCTCATACCCTGCCTGTTCAATAAAAGCAGGGTCCACCAGGAACCCTTCAAACCATTGACTATTCCTATAAGCAGGTAACTCATAGGTGTAAGAGAACGGGGCTGCAACTGAATTGGCATAACAACTGGCACCACCAGAAGCAGCGTACAAGACGTGGAAAATGTTTCCAACAATATAGTTTCTGTTGCTAGGCCATTTGACCCTGTCGATAGCTTGGGCCATTTGGACACCGACCAAGTTGATCTGCAAAGCATTTGGTGGAAGGACACCGCTTCCATACCCGTAGAGGATCATGCTGCCGAAGCTGTGGATGTCAAGGTACAAGGCCATGCGGTTCCTATGAGCGGCGATAATGTCCCGGATGACGGCCGTTTCGGGCTCGGAGAACGCCCTAGAGCCGTGGAAGGTGTCGGAGCAAGGATTGTTGCTGGAGGCAGTACCCCAGTCCTTGTCGAAGTTCCTGTTGAGGTCGACGCCGGCACAGATGTTGCCAGACAGGTTCTGTCTACGGTTCTTCCTCCAGTAACGTTCCTGTAGAAGGAGGAGGTAATTTGTGAGCTTTAGTTGATTTCTGATTTACGATTATAACGTAACGTACGTGACGAAATTGGCAGTTGGTACTATTGGACGATAACCATTAGATACGCAGAAGCAATATTTTCATAGGTTAAATTTCTGTTAAAGTGGTGAATTTTTGTTTTAACCAGCGGATTAAAAAAAAATTAATAAAAACGTTACAAAAAGTGTACATGTAGCCAATAGTAATGATGGATCGGAGTTAGAATGTTAAGTAGTGACCCGCCCGATCTAGGTTTATTCAAACCTGTGTTTCAGGCGATCACTTTACATTTCAATTATATTATCCTTTATATTTAAAATGAGTAACGATTATATCAAATTCAATTAACTATTTTTCAACACCGACATTGTTTGTTACGATTACGTTCACTAATTAATTTTGGTCAACTAGATTAATATCTACAAAACAATCCATATTACTGACAATTGTTGTGTATCTGATATACTAATGCATGTGATTTCGTGACATTGCATTGCACACGGTGTAAGAGGGTAGTACAATCAATAATTAATTTGCTAATAGATTATAACAATTTGTAATCAGAACAATGCACTAAGTGGAGGTCATTATGTAGATGGTAATAATTGATATGCCAAGTTAGGCAGTACTAGTAGCATGGAGTCTTAAACCGAAGCGATCAGTGGTTAGGATACCGGCCTCGCCTCTGTGAGAGAGAGTAGGCTACGGCACGCGGCCCAGTGCGGGTTGATGGATGTCACATATTGGTACCGATCCCCTTGTTCATAAGCTAAACTAAATTTAAGTTCAGTGCATCTTTTTTGTCTATTTATTAAGAAAAAAGGAGAGAAGACAAATAGTTTATTCCTGTCAAATTAATCAGCGCCTGACACTAAACCATAAAAGCTTAGACGTGATTAAAAACTTGGTCAATTTAGACCAAGTTAGTTAGTTTAGTTTGTGAACAACAGAATGCCGCCGATTCTGTTGTTTTCTTCCAATTTTTGGTTCTTGGATATATTGCCGGTGTTGTGAGCAAGCAATACAACAAATCGCATAAAGTAATGTACAGGTACTTAGGTTTAAGCCTGTGGCTAACAACTTGTAAGTCGGAGCCGTTACCACAAAACAAGCACTGTCTTCGTTATGATCATGAACATTTACAAAACTTACGTTGCTGTGGGTGAAAACGTATCCATCAGGGTTGGCAACAGGCAGGATGATCCAGTCAATGTTCTGGATGAGGTCTGACTCTGTAACGTCAATCACCAGCTTGTGGATGGCGTAGAGAGTAGCTGGGAGAGTCACCCATTCACGACAGTGGAGAAGAGATTGCATCATGACGACTGGTTTTCTAGTGTCCTAGAATTGAAAGTTAGAATTATAAAAACGATTTTAATGGCCGTTTACTGCAGCTTTCTTATTTGATAAATGATTTTTCTGTAAGTAGATTTGTATATACACTTTTACACGTGAGTAATATTTTAAAACAAGACGAGGTTGATAAGTTACTGTTTTGATTCTGTTCTAAAGCAATATGTTAAGTAACTGCTATTCCGCAATTCATTGCTCGGATTAGGTCGTTCAAAAATCTACAAAATTTAATATTTGATTTCTAAAATACCGTTAACTAGGTATTTGTTGATGGGTGGTGTTTTATGAGTATCCAAAACGGAACCTTAATAAGATCTCTTTGTACTATTGGATATCAGTACCCTCATTGGGTACTATGCTATAGTATCTTTGAAAAGAAAATAGTTTTACCTGGAAGTTGGTGGTAGAAATCCTGAGGTACCTGATGGGTCTGCCTTCGATACTGCGTCCACCTAGCACGACGGTGACTACATTGGGGTATTGCCTGGCGAGCTCATCCAAATAAGCGTCAACCTGGAAAATATTACAATAATAATAATAATAATAATAAACTTTATTTCGGACACAAGTATCCATATTGTGTTAGTAACATACAAAAAAATAAAACAATAGCAAATTAACTATAAGTTTTTTTTTTTACTTTTACAAAACAGAACATGGGGTTCTGTTTTGAAAGTAAAAAAAAAAAACTACCCGGTATTTAAATAGGTAGTTATTATGAACATAAAAACAGATAATTCCTTCTAAATTATCTCTGTACACACATCTATATACTATTGTAATAAAATTGAAGAGCTTGTTTTTGTTCTTTTAATCGAACGCGCTAATCTTGGAACTAGAAGTCGGATTGAAAAATTATTTTCGCTTTTGATAGCTCAATTCTTGAGGAAGCCATTTAAGGCTTAGCATTACGCTACGACCCATAGAAGCAGAGCAAAAGGAAAAACAGGAAGAACGCCAAGCTACAACGAAGTAATATGGCGGGCAGACGATGCGTCGAAATATATAATTAAGATTATGACATAGATATTCATACATTTCCATTTTATAGGGATAAAAAGACCGTTGGAATTCGTAGGAGAAAATACGAAATTCACGGGGAACTGCTAGTCACACTCACATTATAAAGGCGAAAGTTTGTGTGTGTGTTCGTATGTTTGTTCCTTCTTCACGCTCAAACGGCTGGACCACTTTTGATGAAATTTGGCACACAGATAGTTTATAACCAGGATTAACACATAGAATACTTTTTATCCCGATATTCCTACGGGATCGAGACTTATGCGGGTGAAACCGGAGGGCGCAGCTAGTATATGATAATTAAGATTATGATCATACATTTTCATTTTATAGGGGTGGAAGGAGCGTTGGAATTTGTAGGAGAAAATACGAAATTTACGCGGACGAAGTCGCGGGGGAAGTGCTAGTATATTATATAGTCTTAAGGATGCATAAAGATAAGCAAACATAATCAACCTATGAAGTTCTCAATGCTGGGACACCGGTCAACTATCGGAGAGAGGGAGTAGGACGTAATAATAATAATAATATTCCACAACTTTCACACAACGCCATCTAGTCCCGAACTAAGCAGAGCTTGTGCTATGAGTACTAGACAACTGATAAACATACATATATAATTCTAAGTACATACATATTATAGATAAATTACACCCAGACAAAGAACAAACGATCGTGCTCATCACACAAACATTTGTCCTGGGTGGGAATCGAACCCAAGAACTTGCGTATAGTAGTCAGGGCCACTGACCACTAGAGCAACAGGCCTGTCCGATGTCATTTGTCTTAATTTTTTTGGGTCTAGGACATCCCAGTTTCCTTACGTGTTAAGTTTGAGGATTCATTCATAAAAATTACGTTGCATTTTCAATTTCGTTGTTCATTTATCACTTTTTCTGTCTTTAGCTTTATTATCAGTCGGAATTGTGACATGGTCTATGGTTTTACTTACCTCTGCGTATGTGTGGATTTTGTCGAAGGAGAGACGAGACTTGGTACTGTTGCTCTTGGCGGCGGCATCAGCTAGGAGTTGGTCCTCTAAGTCCAGCTGCCTGAAATCGAAATTAACATAAATATTTTTCTGTCGCTTGCATTCTTATTGGTATTAATTTGAGTCAGTCATGTTTTTTGGAACGATACATCGTCACGTAACGAAAAAGTATTATGCTCCCTCTATGTGACTTTAGAGAGAGAGATAGTTTTCTATGATACCTATACATAATTTATTTAAGTACCACGGTTAAATAAAAACGGTGACTTCGACGTTTTTTTTTTAATTCGTCACGCCTGGATATGTTCCGTCGAACTACGAGATAACTTGTTACAAACTCTAAACGGTTTAGAAATTTCAAAACAGCCCTTTTTCTAATAATTACGCTCCTTTAATACAATTTTCATTGTCACCCCCATTCAGAAAAAAAACTTTCACTGCTAGATCGCAGATGCACTTCCTACCTCGTTCTTTAATATTACAAGCTAAAACGTCTAAAACTTACTCTTTAATATTTTCAACTTCAACTTTGTACTGTACACCAGCGTCTTTAAGGAATGTTTCAAAGATTTCTCTCTTGATCTTCGGCACGAGGACTTTTCCTGGATGACCAGGTATGGCATCTGACCACACGTCCAGCATCATCTCGTCTTCTACATCATGGACTTGTTTGCCTTGATCAATTGAGTCTACATTTACTTCATATACTGCGTGGCTAAAATAAGAAATAAATTGTTATTCATAATTAGAATATATTACTACAACATATAAATTA
The DNA here is from genome assembly GCA_949629135.1 of Eremobia ochroleuca. Taxonomy (NCBI): domain Eukaryota; kingdom Metazoa; phylum Arthropoda; class Insecta; order Lepidoptera; family Noctuidae; genus Eremobia; species Eremobia ochroleuca. Next base: position 3,618,793 of record OX451385.1, on the reverse strand, counting down.
CAGATCTAAATCTAGAAATTTTACAAAGGGTGACGACAAAAAGAGCGGTCTTATCGCTAAGAGTCATCTGTTAAGACGACCTTTCCATGGATTAAAAAAGGGAAGGAGAGAAAATAATGTAGGTAGTCTGTGGTGTGCCGTTTCCATAATGCAATAAATATATACATAGAGCATATACTTATCTATATAAATATAAACATATTTAGTAATAAACATGAAACAGGAGCAAAGAAAATATAATGATGATGTTTAAGGAGAGACGAAGTGTTAATTAAGGGTTTTGAATTCAGTAACTGTTGCCTCAAGACATCTGTAATACGGTTTGGCAATGAAACGGGGAGTTTAATTAATGCTTGATGTGCTTGTAGTATTTTCACCAGCTCTCATATCTTTTTAACAAAAAAAAAAAAAAATGCAGCCCAAAAATATTATTTACTGCCAAATAATAATGATTAAATGAAGAAATCATTAGGGTGAATTAAAATAAATAAGAAGAATTACAATTTGGGCCATTTTCATTACATCGTCATCATAAATTATTTTATCCGCAGTTGTCAAAGACTTTCAAAGAATAATTCTTACCCCTCATAGCTTTCATGTTTCGCCAACACCCCAAGTATGCACAAAGAAAATACCAGCAAGTACTTCATGATGAATTTGTAGAGCAAAAGACACTAAGTCGTAGAATACTACAAATAATACCAATCCATTGATTATATGCGCACGAGCCTTTGATAACGCAAGGGATAAGAAATTTGTCAATAATTAATCTACATAGTTGATTATGATAACTATGGTTTTAAGATTAAATTGAATAAAGACTACTTGGGAATTCCATAACTACGAGTATACACTCGAGGGCAATGAATTAGGGTCACCTAAAGATACCTAAAAGTCTCGGAAACTAAGAAAGCTAGCTTAATTAAATTTATTTATTTATTAATTTATTATTTACCATTTATTTACACATATATGTAAACAGTCAACAAAAAACAGAACAGAAAAACAGGTATAAACGTGATGCTTATTTCAGAAGAATTTGTGTTTGTCAGCTGATAACGTTTGATTTTTGTTATCGTGTTGTACGCACGTGAACGTACTAATTTTTAGGTATTATTGCAAGTGTGATAAAAAACCGCTTTAATTCTGAGTATAGCATTAACTAATGATTAATTATTATTAAAGTAAGGATGCCTGCACATTGGATGTGTGATGACGACAGATTAGGCTCGATACCAGAATAGTCGACCTCGTATTTGCTTTATCACCCTTAGATTGAATGTCTCTTGCACCTCTTAAACGAAAACGTTTAATTGTTTATGTGACAGTTAGATATTTTCAAGCTCAGTCATCATCTGCCTAGTCTTTTCCCAAGTATGTTGGGATCGGCTCCCAGTCTAACCGGATGCAGCTGAGTACCAGTATTTTACATGGAGCGACTGCCTACCTGACTTCTACAACCCAGTAACTGGATAATTTGATACCCCTTGATAGATTTTTATTCTGGTTGTCAGACTATTGGGCTTCTGACAACCCGTAACGGCTGTTAAAGATCCACGAATGAACATGGACAAAATGACAAAATGACAACATACATGGACTTAGCACGCTTACTGAAGCACAGATGAGTCTTGGTATGTAAAGACATTCACCCATCCACAGAAGTAGCTTAACCTGATCTATCGACCCGTGCGTCTGTTATTGCTTAGCCACAAGCTCCTAGTTTCAAGCTTAGTGTAGTTGTAAATTAAAACTTTACTAAGCCGGGACTGGGATTGTTTTGTCAAAAGTGGTAAAGCAATTACGAAGTTGACTGTACTTTGAAAGTTCTGTTACTCCATTTTTATAACTTAAGTGTTACCTACATGAACACAACTGTAAAAAGAAATCACATAGCCGTCATCTACGTATTCTGTACATATTTTTTTTGATCACGCCTGTTGGAAAGCGATAGATAAATAAAAAAAAAGGTCTAGATGGAAAGAGCGTGCCCAGAAGATACCTGTTCACTCATGCTTTGGAGGCAGACGCGTTAAATGTGGAAGGAAAACACAGGCGCTGGCAGAGAGTTCCGCACTTTGGTTGGGCGCATAATAAATGTGGAAGAAAGCTCCGAGTACGACAGTTTGGGATATTAACCAAGTATGTATGGTACGCTGCAGTCCGTCTGGTAGTCTGGTCGTAAGTGTGATGGTGAGATCAGGTCGTGGAGATCCTGCGCACACTCTCCGAAGTGCAGTCTGTAGAAGACCGACAGGCGAGCAACATTACGTCGATGAGCCAGGCTTTACAGCCTAGCCAACGTCTTTTCGCCTGTAAGCCTTTTAGCTCTGCGTTCTACTGAGTCAAGTGCAGCAAGCTGGCATCTCATAAGTGGCTGCAATACTCCATACAGAAACGGCCCTGTGCTTTGTACGGATTTAAAAGCTGTCCAGGTGTGCATAATCACCTCACCTTACTTGGGACTGACGTCACGGATGTCAATCTTAGTCATAAAATCTCTGTTTACTTCACGCGAAATAGTTGAGCCGAAGTCGAGATCAGCCGTGCGATTCTGTAACCATCTCACCGTGAAAACTTGGGTGAAGTGAGCGTGGAGTGAGCTGTCATTAGGGATTAATACTATTGACACTGCTCACTTCAAGCTCACTTCACTTATGATTTCACGGTGAGATTTTTACAGAATCGACCGGCAGATGTCAACTCCATTGCCCAAAAGCTGTAGGCAGTCGGTAACTGGTACAGATGCACCTTGGAAAGTAGCACATCAAACTAAGATACTGAGCAAAAAGTATAGCTGGGAAACGACTTAATGTTTTGTAATGAAAAATCGCTGTTTACAGTAGCGTTCAATGTAATGCACGGAAAACATTTATTTTATTAAGAAGTAAAAAAGAAATGTAGACAATAGTGTGTGAGACCATGAAGAGAAAAATATGAATGTGTGAAGTCTAAAATTAACATATTAAATGTACCTGCACATATAATGCGAAAATTAACATAAGTTATAATATAGAAGTTAACATAATATATGTTAAGTTAAACATTGTGCTTATGGGTGCATACAACGGTGATAAGGGTCGTGAGTGTATTTAAAGCTAAGTTTTCGTAAAAAAAATACAAAATCAGTTAGAACATTGACCTTCAATATCTCCGTAACTAGAAGGTATGGTCCGAAACAAACAAATATCACAGTGAGGGTAAGAAAAATGGGTCTCGGCTTCGTTAAAAGCGTCATTTTACACACATTATTATTCCCTACGCTACCAGAGGTTTCTGAACCGGATAATAAATAATATCAATGATATAAAATATAATATTTATATGTACATGAATTATATTTACGTATATATTTTAGCATTTCTTGTTTAAAACAAAATTACGTGTAAAAGTTGCTTATGCCAAGTTCTACTAATACAAATGAGTAATTTTTTATATCAAACTTCCAACAATGGTGGAAGAAAATAAATGTAGAATGCTATTATAAAATAATAGTTTTGCTCTTACGAGTATGAAACAACGTGAAAGTTATTATTAGCCTAAAAATGAAATAAAACGATTAATTTATGAAGGTAAAAACCCAGTATAACGAAGTTGATCGCGTAAGCTACTGTGCCGAATAGAAAAACCAAAAGGAAGGATTAAAATGATTATTTATATTAATTATTATCTTAAAACAGTTGCAAACAGGTTTTGATAACATGTCTGCGATACTGTTAATACCTGATTATATAAAATCCTTAGATTTTTATCAAGTTTAAGATACATCTAAATTTTATCTGTTTTGCACAATTCGCTTCTAGCATCACTCAAGTGTCCACACACATAATAGTTATTTTTAGAGGCACTAATAAAAAAAGAATAAAATTTGTATTAATATTTTTTGACCGAGTGTGAAATTAGTGACATACGGAGAAGTAAAGACATAAGAACCAGACATCAAACCTTTGAAAAAAAAAACTTTTTTACTTAAAAAAAAACCGACTTTCAAAACAGACACTACATAGTAAAAACAACTAATTTCGGAAGTCGGTGTCGTTGGGCTCGCTTTTTCGTTGTTTGCCAACGACTTCCGAAATTAAAGATAGTTTTTACTTTGTAGTATCTGTTTTTGAAGTCAGTTCTTTTTTTTGGTAAAAAAGTTTTTATTTTTCGCTTTGAAGTTGTACTTACCCAGTGACAGGAAGTTATTATAACATCATAAATATAAACTAAGTGGCAAAAGTACGTATTAATGAAGCTAACTCAAAAACTACTCAAGCAAAGTTAATAAAAATGATATGGGACCACCCCTGAGGTACCCCATCCAATAAAAAAGATTTTTGAAAATCGATTTACAATTGCCGGAGATATCGCGTACCATACATACAAAAAAAATATATATATAGTCGAATTGAGAACCTCTTCCTTTTTGAAGTCGGTTAATTATGTATGAAACGGCACTTAAAGCCACAATGCATCCCATGACTATTCCACTAAGCCACTTCTGAAAAGTCATAGTAATGCAAACGACGCAATTTCGTTTACTTGAATTTTTACCAGTAATTTTGGTATAAAAACCAAACTACTAAATCGATTTTGATTAAATTTCCATGGGGCCAGTCTGAAAGTATACTCTTTCAAATAAAAAGAATTTTGGAAATCAGTACATAAATAACGGATGTCTGAGGTAACAAAAAAAAAAAAATCAACCGAATTGAAAACCTCCTTTTTTGAAGGCGATTAAAAAAAAACTAGTGAAGACAAAATGATAAATGTTTGGACTACAGCTCGATTATACAGTTTTCAATTTTATTAGTCTAAGGAGAGGCGGAAATACTAACTAAGCAGGTCACTAATATTTGACATATGTATCTCATTACAAATGGAAATCCTACTAGGTAGTGTCTACCAACGCCCAGTCCAAAGCCTTGGGACCTACACTAACCTAGCCTTGGCCTTGAGAGCCTTTGGTGGAGAAATATGACCAGCCTTGCGATTCTGTAACCATCTGACCGTGAAAGCTTGGGTGAAGTGAGCGTGGAGTAAGCTGTCATTCGCTAGTGATTAACACGATTAAGTGCTCACTTCACTTATGATTTCACGGTGAGATTTTTACAGAATCGACCGGCAGGACTTCCTAAGCCACCCGACCTTCAACCGAGTTTTCGTGTTTATTTATTTAAAGTTTTCGCACAACAAAAAGGTACAAAGGCGGACTTAATGCCTTAGACATTCTCTACCAGTCAACCAAGGGTGGTGAAGAGATTAGATGGCAGGTACTTTGGGTGAGAAGAAAAATGATAAAAAAAAAAAATCTTTTAACCCGTGAGAAGGCGCGCTATGAGCAATTTGCTCACACAAAAATCTAATTCAAAATTTTTTTGTCTTTCCCATGCCACACCAATTCAAGCACTTAAGTACCTTCCTAAATATTCACCCCCTCTCCCCTGACGCAATTCTCGATCCGCTCAGTGGCGTTGCGACCGCGCAGCAAGGCGTTTGTGGAGGCCGTGTACCAACGTGCGGCAATTTGCTCATCACGCGCCCAGCAATTACTTTGCACCGAACATGTAAAATACATGTGTTCAGTGTGTTTCGAGAGGCACATTAGTGTAGATTTAATGGATGAATAACAGTTTTTATTGTGATTTTTATGAAACGTGCCAAAAAATTAATTAATACTAGGTTGTTTTGTTATTTGCGTTAGAAGTTGCTATTATGTTTAATAGTTTTGATTAAAATACTTGTTTTCTTACTTACTAAACCTTGTGTTATTTATTTAAATACATTATAAGCCAATAAATATAGAAACACTAAAAATATAAACATTTATGATAGTGTGAGCAATTTGCTCGCACGCGCCTACTCGTGCAAGAAAATTAGGCGCGCCTTCTCACGGGTTAAAACTAGGCAGACAAATATATAAATAGGTTATGAACACATACGTACGATTTATTATAATTATATACTTATACTGAATGATTTTTTTTCAGGCTCCAGATTTTTACAGGATGTTCTACTCATGAATATGAACAACTTTCAATATGGGACCAACTCTGAAATCACGAAAACAAAATCAGCTGTTCAATACCTACTTGACCAAAATGTATGAAGCAGCTGATTTTTGTTTCGCTAAGCCATTGCTTCATATGTTCGAAAAAATTGTCTGCTCATTGACATAAATAACGCAGTGAATGTTGTTGAACTGTCGAAATGAAAGCCACTGCGACTGCGGTGTGTTACGCAATTACCCCGCACGCGTCTCTGAAAGTGCCAGTCAAGGTAAGAATCACTTTACAGAAAACAATGAGTAAGCACGATCCTGAAGAGAAAGGGACTGGCTAAGGAGGACGAGATGTGTGATAAGTCATCATATAAAGAATAGATACAAAATACAGTATGTTAAATAACAGAGGGCGTTCCCTTAAACTCGTTAATCTATATCATCAATAGATTAAAATAAAAATATCAGCATAGAAAAATAAGCATAAAATAATCCGAATTCAAAAAAATAATTAATTGACAATAAATTCGAAACATCCTGTTTAAAATCAAAATAGTAGCGCGGAATAGTACTCGTAGTAAACCGAATGCCGGTCGAGCGTCTCCGAGAGTTCACGAAGTCGAGCGAGCCGGCCGCCCGCGCACCGCGCCGCGCTGAATGGCGAGCGGCGCCTTTGATAAAGGCGGCTTATTGAATTACGAAGACAGTGCAAAATACGTCGTCGGGTTGTTATCAGTAAAATTAAACATTTATGTAAGTATGTTTAGTTTTAGCAACAACATTTAACAACCCGTCTCAAATGCCCAGCTGACAAATGAACACGTCACTGCGGCACCTTGGGCTTGGAAGGACCTATTCGCAAACATAATAAATAAAAAAAAAAAACATAAATTCATGTACCTACCTATCTAAGCCAAATTTCAATAACATTAAAATTGAAATACAGAGTAGACAGTTATAAATTCTGCACGCAGCGGCCGAGTAATGAACGCGAGGTGGTGGCAGTGCTTCTGCCGACACGTCGCTCGTCGCGGGCTCGTGGCCACAAAATAAACAGATAGTACAGAAGGTCCACCCGCGGAACAAGTACACGAATTTGTTTTACCTAGCCACTCAGACCGGTGGTGGTACGACAGGCTTACAGTGTTAATATGAAAAATTAATTTTATCTAATAAATAATGTACCGCTAATAAATAGTGTGCGGTAAGTTCGGGGAAAGTTTAATTTATTTAAACCACAATTTAGTCTAGGATTTAAATGATAATGACGGTATTACGCGTTAGCAAGGGAATGTTTTCTCCAACAACAGAAATTTAAAAAATACTTTTACTTTATGCAGTTGCCTTCGTAATACCTAAGTACTTGCGTTTATTCATAGCAATCGTGTAACGTCACAGTAGTAACACGTTCGTTGAACGGGGTACTCCCTGAGTATAAAAGTAGTTTTAGGAAAAAGTGGGCCTTCTGAACTTATTAATTTTGTGGCACAGTCGTTTAGTGTTATTTTTTATTTTAATGTTTTAGGTATTATGATACATTTAAATAATGTTTAAAAACTTACCTAGATTTTGAACTGCTCAATATGCTGACCTCCTCTGTCTACACATTGTTGCAATCGCCGACGGTTACTTTGGTGCACTCGTCGCATTAAAAGCGGGTCCTCGCGAATGCGGTTCCTGATAACACGGAATGCTGTGCAGATTCGCATTTCCATCTCCTCCCGCGAGTGGCTTTCTTTTTTATAAACGAGTTGTTTGACCCAACCCCAAAAAAAAAAGTCAAGTGGCGTTAAGTCAGGTGACCGTGGTGGCCACGCCTCGGGACCGTACCTCCCGATCCAGCGGCTATCAAACATCTCGTTTAACCGCGACCGCACTTCTGTCGAAATGTGAGGGGGTGCTCCGTCATGTTGAAACCACACATTTCGGAGCTCGGCTAGCGCCAACCTGTCGAGGTACCGCGCGACGGTGCCGTTAAGAAGAGCCAGATACCTCACACGGTTTAGAGTCCCTGGGATGAAGACAGGTCCTATTATTTTGTTTCCATTTATCCCAGCCCACACATTTAGTGACCACCGTATTTGATGTGCTAGCGGCCGAGTGGCACGCGGATTATGGCCTCTTTCTGCCCAGTGATGGCATACACGCCGATTTCACATGCCATTGCGCGTAAATAGGCTTTCGTTTGACCATAATGACATTTTCGATGAAATGGAGGTCCTCCACGCATCGCTGCAGTGCCCACTGGCAATAAGTTACCCGGCGCTCGAAGTCAGCCGGACTAAGCAGACCTTGCACTTTTTGAAGTGAGTACGGATGCTGCTTGTTTTTCTTTAAAATTTTAAAGACTGCGACGTGACTCATGTTTAACAGGCGGCCGGCTCTTCTAGTGCTTGAACCGGGCTCCTCCTCAAAATGTCTTAGCACGTTCTCTTCCTGCCGCACAGAGATCACGGGTCGGGGGCCACCAGAACGACGCGGCACTACCGGTTCATTGTTACGAATACGCACCAGGGCACTCACAATAACACGAGAATTCCGCGGTTGATGTGCATTGGGGTACCTCTCAGCATACATCCTCAGAGCACGTGCACCATCACATTATACTCAGCATAAATGAGCACCATGTTCACATACTCATGAGCACTGAACTGATAACGCGGCATTTTTCACACAAGAATGACGCAAGATGTTACAATGCGAAAATAATGCACGTCCGGTCAGCGCGTGAGATGAGTTCCGATTTCCGAATAAAATTAGGTGGACATTCGGGGATAGGGGGCGGGGCTAGGCACATCAATTAGAAATTAGATCGCCGCACACGCGGCCCGTCATTCATAAATAAATTGCGACATTGCTGTCCTTCAAGTACGCGTGTACAGAGTGTTTCTTTAACGTATCAATTTAACATTTTTAGTGAATATTTTAAAATCAAAAAAAATAAAAACATTTTTTTTTCGAATGGTAATATTTTTTTTATCATGTATGGATGCTATACTATTGCGGGTTAACGGGAACGCCCTCTGTTAGTTAACATACTGTATAATATTTGCGCCTTGGCTAGAATCGCAAACTTTCATTCCAATCGAAACAATGCCATCTATTGACATTCTTTTGAAATCATAAGTCTATAATGATTCGCATTCAATACTTAAACACTTATATCAATAAGTAGGTAAAACTACAGTTATGGTTTTGATGCAACATATTATGCTGATGCTGGAGGTACCAACAGCATAATATGTTGCATGGAAACCACAACTAAAATCGCAAAATTATCAGAATGGAAAAGTGAATTTCTATTACACAACAAACTATTTTCTACTAAGACAACGTCCTAAAGATATTATACAAAGAATTTACGCATGTTGTATCCTCCTGTTATTGAAGGAGTCCCCACTTACTTTGTTTATAAAATGTGATTTTTTTTTGTGTTTTTACCTCCATACAAAAATATGTGTAAGCTTTTCAATTTCCAATAACAATTAATAAAAGAAAACTACAGATAAATTACAGTCTTTTATTTCTAAACAAGTCACCGGCTCTTCTAGCACCAACAATGATACCTTCCCAAGTCTCATTGCACACTTGTTGGATATACCTAGGATCCAGGACAAAGCCTAAAATTGTATTCGAGAGGCCAGGCAACTCGAAGGTATACGATAGAGGAACTCCAATCTCATGCGCGTAGTCCTCAGATGCTCCTGAAGCCCGGTAGTTCAAGACTAGAGCTGAGTTACCAACAACGTAAGATCTGAAGTGGGGTAGGGATTGTTTGTTGATCGCTTCCGCCATAGCAACACCCACTGTGTGAAGCCCCAGAGCATTATTTGATAGGGAGCCATCATGTCCCCATGGGTAAAGGATCATACTGCCAAAACTGTGCACGGTGATGTATAGGGCCATACGGGCCAAGTGTTCATGGAGGATGTCCCTGACGACCCTGGTTTCGACTTCGGAGAAGGGCCTGGATCCAGCGTAGATGTCGGAGCAAGCACTGACGCTGGTACCGACGGTGTTCCAGAAGAAGTCGTAGTTGCGGTTGCCGTCGACTCCTGGGCAGGTGCCGCTAAGGATGCTCTGGTCCGTAGAGCGGGTCTTGCGCCAGAAACGAGACTGAAAAAATAATAGATACAAATTTAAACAAGCTTTGTAAATAGTACGATATAGATTCGTTCCTAATTAGTGTGTCGTCAGCTAGGAAGTGCTTAAGCCGTAACTTTTTCATGTAGTTCATTTTTTTATGATGGTTACTATGCAGTGCGAGCAACATGGTAATTATGCTGTAGTATATAGTAACTTGGTGTGAATGTTACTATATACTACAGCATAATTACCTTTTTTTTCAGCTTAATTAACTTTTTTTTCAGTATTTTATAAGTGAAGACCTTTAATTGGCGTTCAGACTAATGTACTGTCCTTGATCTGTTTGTTTTAGCTGTAAGTCTCCCATTTTATTTAAATAAATAAATAAATTATATGGAAGACGGTTTCTGTCATTGAATTATACATAGGTACATATTATATCACGCCATCTTCCCATGGGAGTACGCAGAAACTACAGAACAACGAGACATCTGCTACGATCCTTACATACACCTAATTGTAATAAAATAAAATTCTATAAAATTGGGCCAAAGTATTTTGTATCTATGCTTGAGTAGAATAATCAACAACAATACTTACATTGGTGAAAGTAAATTTATATCCATCTGGGTTGACAACAGGCAGGAGTATCCAATCGAATCTATCCAGGAGGTCGCTTTCAGTAAGATCTTCGACCAGCTTATGAATGGCCCAAGTGACGGTGGGGGGAGAGATCCACTCTCTGGCGTGGATGCCTCCGTCGATAAAGATCACGGGCTTGCTCTCATCTTCAAAGTTGGTGGTAGAGATCTTCACGTACTTAATGGGACGACCTTCGAAGGAGTTGGCAGCATTCACTACGGTGGCCACGTCAGAGTATTGTTCGCCAATGTAGTCGATGTAATTGTTGATCTGTAAATTGTGATTAAAAAATATTTAAATACTTTAAAAATATTTTTGTTTTTGATAGCCCATTTCTTGAGAAAGGCTATAGGCTATTTAACATCACGCTGTATATAACCCTTAAGATAAAATCTAAGAAAGAACGCTAAGCGAAAACGAAGTAATAGCGCTGGTAAGTCATGTCATGACGTGATGAAACGGGGTGGGGTGGGGAAACTAGAAATTTCTCGTGGACGAAGTCGCAGGTAGAAGCTAGTTGATGTATAATACGAATCCTAAGTTTCCAAATAGAACAAACCTTTGATAAGATAGCGCACGTTTACTGATAATATAGTATCTATTGGCTTAGATTTCAGTAGTCGTAGCTGATTTAGTAGAGATTACAACTTGCGAAATTTTTGATGCCCTTGTCAATATTATACAAGTGCATCAAATATTTTGCAAACAGCAACTCTAGGTGCAAATACTATGGTGGAAACTGTATCGGGAACAATACGAAATATGCTTGTAATTTTTTAATCAATATGATACAGTAATATAAACCTAAGAAAAGTATTAAAAGTATTTACAAATAAGGCATTTGGTCAAAAAAAAAAAAATTTTTTTTACTACAGTTCAACTGTTGTGTGCGTGATGTTACTCTAATTGACGTTGATGTATAAATGTGTAAGTGCTGCTTTGTTTTCATCTTATTTGTAGCCCCAAATAAATAAATTCTTATGCTTTTTTCTTATTTTGTTGCGGTGTGCTTTACTCAAGGAGAAATTGCAATTCCTACATTATTAATAACAACTTTGCAAGATTTCAAATCTTTGCAAATAATAAATGTCTGTTTAAAACATATTTTTGCGTCACTACCGGCATTGTCGAGGACGAAGAAAATCGTGAAAGGATTATGTACTTACAGCTTCAATTTCTTGATAATTGTCATAAGGTAACTGACGACCGCCATTCCTCATGGTAGCTCTCTTTTGCAACTCGATAAGCACATCATCATAGTCCAATTGGCTGAAAAAAACGGGGTTAGTATTTAATAGATTTTCAAAATTATTTTGGTGAAATAATTTTACGTTGTTTTTACTCCAAAATAGAATTGAACAAGAAAACATCTCATTATTTTTTATAGTCCTGCTTAATTTTAACGTTTATTTCAATACTCAATCATTTTTTGCATACCACAATGTGTACTAAGGTGGTAGCTTAAAATTTAATGAGGTTTTTTGGTCTTGCTATGTGATATGTGGTAATATTTAGCAAAAGCAATAGGAATTTGTGAGAATAGAAGCAGGAGGCGGTCTGTAGTTTCTGCCAGCCGATGGATGCCGAATCCAAATATCTTTCTATACTTTTCCATAGCTTGGAAATGTGTGGTCAGTTATAAAATTTAAAAAAAAATCTAAGAAACAGCAGATTTTTTTTTTTTAAGAACTGGCGAAATATTTTTACGCTTGGGGCTAGAATCATTTATGCTGAATTGTTCCACTTTACGCACTGGTTATAATTTTTTCCTGTATTTAAGGAGTGGTCTTATCTATGTGTGTAAATTATGAAATTAAATATTTACCGTTTCACATCATCAGCATGGATCCTGTAAGCAATACCTTCAGTTTCCACATCTTGGATAAAAGCAGCCTGATGTTCAGGCTTTATCAGTAAGACACCTTCTCGTCCCAAGATCGGATGGCTTAAGATATCCAGTTCATATTTATCTACCATGGACTCGAAAGCTTTGAATTGGCTGTCGGTGGCAATCCCGATATAATAGGATTTCCATCTGTAAAAAAATAAATTGAAATTGTGAGAAAGGAAACGTTGATAAATCTCTTTTCCTGGCTCCATTTTTAACAATCATCTTGAATTATTTTATGTCCTCCCAATTTTCTTAAATATAATTTTTCTCTAGCCATACATTATCGTTGTACTTAATCAGCCAGTCGATTCTGTAAAAATCTCACCGTGAAATCATAAGTGAAGTGAGCACTTAATAGTGTTAGTTCCTAGCGAATGACAGCGCACTCCACGCTCACTTCACCCAAGCATTCACCGTGAAATGGTTACAGAATCGCACGGCTGTTCTTTGTACACTGTTATCTAATGTCATATATCCTACTGTTCGCAGATCAGCCAAGCACGCCAACGCCCAGCATGACCATTTCTTTCTCTACCATATGAATACAAAGTCACATTTTTTCTTATTTTTTTTTTGTTTTTTTTGAAATCTTTCTATATTTTCGTCAGTTTGTCTCTCGTTTCTTTCGTTTTTGCTGTGGTCATGCTTCACGTACAGCCGATTTTTTCTGTAAAAATCTCACCATGAAAATTAACAGGAAGCGAGCTTCAAGTGAGCTGTCATTCCATCTGATGCTAGAAATTGACAGTATTAACAGCTGGTCTATTCTGAAAAAATCTCTCTGTGAAAACTTAGTTGAAGTGAATTTAGAAGCTAGGGATTGACACTATTGACAGCTCACTTCACCCAAGTTTTCACGGTGAGATTTTCACTGAATAGCACTACAGGAATTAAAGTGAAATGATGTAACAAACCCGATATATTCTTCATGTTTGGCACAAGCCAGAGCAAACAACGCCACCACTACGAGTAACTTCATCTTGTCCGAATGTCGCATTTGGTCTTATCATTGTTTTTATAACAGCGCCCAAAGATAGCACTATCTTTCATTTATACGTAACTATCTGAATATGTAAGGGCTATAGATAAAATAATTATTGTTAATTTTCTTAATCCCTCGTTACCCATAATATTTAGGTATCAACAACTGTTTAGGTCCTATTGCCCATTATGGTAATAGTCCCCAGATCGTATTTTGGCTAAGACGGCCAATCTCAACGGAGACTGGCCTTCGGCGTGGAAAATATTATAGTACACGAGTGTGTACGCAGCCACAGGTCCACTCTCTCTTCCTTCGCTCACATAGTCCGATGGGACGGCAATCCGACACGCCTGGAGAGAGATCAGGCGCAGGACAAACGGCTTAACGTGCTTTCCGAGGGGGTAGCACACCGTCAACTTACAAACTCCGTGTTGTTATTGGATTTTCCATTAGGAATATTGTAATGAATAACACTTAAATGAAAACATGAATAACACAAAAGAATAACACTTTGTCCGATGTGCAAATCGAACCCAGAAGGACCCCATGTTCAGCAGTCCTATAAACTTCACTAAATCTATCCCAAAAAGTCCTGTATTCCTGAATCCATAATTGCAAAACCGCCAAGTCACTGATGCCTGCAGAGTTCAAGAGAAATGATACAACGATTTTGTAAAGCTCAACGAATATAATCTAAAAAGAAAGTAATTGGAGTAGAAAATATGTATTTGACTAGTAGTTTAATTTAGCATCAAAATCCACTCATAGAATATGGTCCACTTTCAAATCACTGAATGCATTTAACGCTAAACAGAGAGAGAAGAGCAGTGATGGCCCAGTAGTAACTGCGAGTCACGAGTTGTAGTCGTGGGTTCCTATAACGTTCCTACTGCTAGGACAAGGGCCTCCTCTCTCTTGAGAGGGATCCGTCATCCACCACGCGGGATAAGTGCAGGTTGATAGACATCACATGTCTTCGAATTTTTGGTTCTAGGACATGCTGGATTTCTCACGATGTTTTCCTTCACCGTTTTGAGAGCAGTGGAGATGAAAATAAATTACAAACCGTAAAGCGCCTGCCAGGGATCGAACTCACGACTTGTAAGTCTAGGCTATTACCACTGGGTGCCACTGCTCGTAACTAAAACATAAAAGTGAAACGTATAAATCATTGGATTAACTATACTAAAATAATCATCGAAGATTATGTGTAATAAAATAATTAAAATGTCAAGCACGTGTCATTAATCAAGATTATTAGGAACATACATAACATTATGATAATATGTATAAACTGAATCTAGATGCCGTTAAATATGATACATGTTTAAGGGGGTGTAAGCCTGGAGAACTGTCATACAGGTCCCGAACCTAGTTCAGACTCCAGCTCTCACAAAGGTTCTAGCATTAGGCAAAATTGTATATACGCACTACGTACTGTAACAATGTACCTGTATGAGAGAAATAAACTTTATATTTATATTATTATTAAAGAATAGTCAAATCATCAAGTTATGCTATGTTTTTTTGGAGGACTATTTTTATGTTAGTCGCCTTGGAGGTTTCCCACGCTACGTTTGCTGATTCGCGGTCTCGTCTGCTTCAACGACCATCGGTCCTTCGGTAGGCCCACCAAGTGCTACTTCAAGTTGCCAACTCTGTAAAGTATGTTGGTAGCTTCATATCTTTTCCAGGTAATTGAATTCTGGGTCGTACCCTCCCATGCTGCTTCAAACTGCTCCATAGTGCGCTGAGTGACTTTGGAATTCTGCACCAAATCGACTGTAAATGTCAACATCTGGGCACCGTATGATATAATATTGTGTGTAAATAAATAAAACTTAATAAATATAACATATACTATGTTATCTAATGTTTTATTCATTTACACGTAAATATAAACAATATTTTAGTTTCCGTTACTTTTATTTTTATTGTGTTTCAGATGCAATTGTTGTCGAGTCACGGGGTGTATCAATAACGGTCGGTAAATATTGTAAATAATGCAATTTTAAATAATGGGCAGTCTATATTTTTTAAATATTTATAACTACAATAAACATGGTCTCAAGCGCTAATGCTGAGCATATGAGGACCTAGATTCCCAGGTTGGGAAAAATGTTATTGGATTTTTCCATCAGAAATTTCTCAGTATCAGCCCGGACTCTATAAATGATAAATGATTTATTTTCTGTAAGTAGGTTTGTACAAACACTTTTACATGTCAATCATATTTTTTTAAACTAGATGAAGTCGGCGTTTCCTATCTGACTACTCTGAGAAGAAAGGCCGAAACAAACTCAGAGGTCACAGTCTCTTTTAAAGTCCAGACATAATCTTGGTCAGATAATGTGAAGACCATGTAGATTAGTGTCTGAAATGGTCTTTTGAGTAAAGAACCACACAGATTGAGCGGACCTGTCCAGTCAGTGCACGCATTTGTCAAAAATCGTGCAGCTCAACTCAGAACTTGAGGAGTCTTACGATTCGACGAACAATACCAATGAAAGGACATTTGGGTAGGCCGCATAATTGACTCAAACTGCCAGATCATGATTAAAACTAACTAAGAAGGAAAACCGAAAAAAAGAAATGACCCACATAGTCTTCACACTCACAGTAATAATAATAAAAATAAAAATAAGATACTTTACAAAGTAAATATCCATGTCATTGTTTATATAAAATTCATCAATGTCAATGTGTATATAAAAATCCGGATATAATCTTTGAGGACCATGCAGATTGGTGTCTGAAGTGGTCTTTTGAGGAAAGAACCACACTGAGTGGACCTGTGCAGTCAGTGCACGTATTCGTCGTCGCTCTTTATTTGAGCCCGGTTGTTCTCAATAGGCTCGCCCACTACGAGTATTCCATGGGATTTAAAAATAACTGGCGAATTGTGGGTGTACTACAGGTTCACGTCGCCCAACCCTTTGTGGAATACAGGCGTTATGATGTGATATCTTATAACTTTAGGTTTTTTGCGGGTTTTTCCAATACGTGTCGTTAATCCCTTAATCTTAATACACACGAGTGATGTGGATTAATAATATTAACAGTAATTATTTTATCTCGCACGCTTCGGATAAGCTACCTACTAGGAGATAAGATCGAGTCGGTGTTAACATAAACTATGATGGGTGTGTCCCAAATAAGTGCAAAGGTTATGTCACTCGTCTTGCGAGCCTATGTTTTGAATTATGCCAAACATGAACACTATGTAGGGTATTTTTTTTTAAATTATTTGTCTAAAAAAAGACACAAACAATCTTTATTTATTATTAATCCATTTATTTCAGATAATATTAAAACATACAATACATTAAATTAAAATAAAATCAATTGGTTTCAACAATAGACACTAAAATTACATAAAATCAATTTAAACAATACTAACATTACATTAAATGAAACAATAAAATCAAAATCTAAAATTGTGTTAGTATATTTAAGACGTACACAATGTGTTAGTGAGCGCCCAAACCAATGCACATCCATTTATATTGGATGGAGCAATGTGATCAAGATACAATCATCTTTATAGGCACTTTAATTTTTGGTTGGTAAGTATGTTACAAGGTTATTTTAAACTGTCTAGCTAAACTCCGCAGAGGCGATGGTATCGATATCTAAACATAATAAAACACAAAATTAATAATAATAATTTATATTTTTAATAGGTTTATGCGTATCTTAATATGTAAAATATTTATTTCTCAAGTTTCATGATTGCTACTGTTACTACTGTTTGTCTCTGGATATATATGCGGTAGAAAATGCCTACGTCATTAAGAGGGTTTATCCCTTAGAGCCATGTTGGAGACTCAAAATTGATGATTTCCGACGGACAATAAAACCATAATGCGTTTAATTTATAGATGAGATATTGACGTCATATTATTGGGAATTTTATAATCTAGTGCATGGCTGAAAAACATTTTCAATTTTTTGTATAGTTTTCTCATCAGAACCGTTTTTATGCAAGCCTTTTTTTAAACTAGCGATCGACGGTCTAAGCAGATGCGAGAAATTAGTAAAACCATATACGACAAACTTATAACAACATTACTTTATAAAAAATAATAACATTTATTAGTGCATGGCTGAAAAAAAAACACGATTACTGTAAGTTTTCATTCAAGAAAAGTATATTCAAAAGTGTCAATTGTAGCCACTTTTCGAGATATTAAACGTGTTAGTTTAGGATGAAATCTCAAATATTTATATTTTCTTTTAGACCTAGTAAATTAAGACATTTATGTTCTAAAACATGGTTTAAATATTTTTTTGATAACTTATATGTTTATTTTACTATGAATTATTTAGTATTGCTAGAGCGGCGCGCTGAGCGCGCTGAGCGGTGGCGTGAATCCGCGCCGATTATATAGCAATACTAAATAATTCATAGTAAAATAAACATATAAGTTATTAAAAAAATATTTGAACCATGTTTTAGAACATAAATGTGTTAATTTACTAGGTCTAAAAGAAAATATAAATATTTCAGATTTCATCATAAACTAACACGTTTAATATCTCGAAAAGTGGCTACAATTGACACTTTTGAATATACTTTTCTTGAATGAAAACTTACAGTAATCGTGTTTTTTTTTCAGCCATGCACTAATAAATGTTATTATTTTTAATAAAATAATATTGTTATAAGTTTGTCGTATACGGTTTTACTAATATCTCGCATCTGCTTAGACCGTCGATCGCTAGTTTGAAAAAAGGCTTGCATAAAAACGGTTCTGATGAGAAAACTATACATAAAATTGAAAATGTTTTTCAGCCATGCACTAGATTATAAAATTCCCAATAATATGACGTCAATATCTCATCTATAAATTAAACACATTATGGTTTTATTGTCCGTCGGAAATCATCAATTTTGAATCTCCAACATGGCTCTAAGGGATGAACCCTCTTAAGTCCGCCTCTGTACAATTATGTGCATGAAGCATTAAATAAATAAATAATTAATATAAAACCAATTGATTTAATGATGTATTGGTAATGGACCGCAGTTTGTGTAGTCACTTGAACTATCGTTTTTTTTTTTTTTTTGTGTAAACTTCACAGACGCGAAGGAAAGAAAACAGATTTACTATTCACAATTCAAGTAACAACTAGTGGTCGTTGATCCACAATCACGTCTGCAAAGTTTCGCTAGCTAAATTATTTTACCCTGTATATGGATAGTGGATTCTCACAAATCTCAAAAATCCCAAATGCCTTATTTGCTCGTAACATAATACAAACAAGTAGAATCTCTTTTTACTTTCTACGAATAATCATAGGACAAGGACTTATCTTTTATTTTTAAAGATTAAATGACCGGGAAAATAAAGTGTCTTTACCTACTTAAACAGCGTAAAATTAAATTAGCTAGCGAAACTCCGATACGTGATGGGTTACAAATTGGTCATACTATCACGTCCTGAAAGGAATACGTCAAATTAAAATTCACCCTGTATAATAATATTTATTTGTGTAAAGTTCACAGAAAGTAAAGTATAAAGAACTTGAATCATTTGGGTTTCACTTTGATGACCTTAAATCATAAGTAACATTTTTCTTATGAGTGCGACACACACACACACACATCACACAGACATGACATCACATGATAGAACTGGTAGAACGTCCACCGTGTGTACTACGTGATCTCGACAAATGGATGTGCGATTAACGCTTATGCGAGAAAACTGTAGTGCGACTCACCATAGTTCGAATGGACGCTTGTGCGACAAACGATTGCGCGACAATAGTTCGACACTACGGTAGTGCGACAGTACTGTAATTCGAGAGTACGTTACTCCAGTATTACAGTAGTTTGACACTACCCATGCTAGGTCAGGTTAGGTTAGAACTGTGACCACACAACGCGTGAAGGCGAGCGAGCGAAGCGAACGTGCCGCGGCAGCGGCCGCCGAGCGCCAGATTTGCTAATTGTGAGAAGAAGAGTACCGTCGAAGTAGTCTTGTCGATCTTCAGTGTGTCGCACAAGCGTGCATTCGAATTATGGTGAGTCGCAGTACAGTTTTGTCGCATAAGCGTTAATCGCACATCCATTTGTCGAGCTCACGTAGTACACTCCCGTCCACCTTGTTGAAACAAAGGATAAATAACTATGATGATGACTGTCATACTAATACAAGCTAAAAAGATTAATTGTTAAAGTATTAAGAATGAGCGATAACAATGTATACGAGATTATGATGTTTTTTAGAGGTACTCGATCACGACGATAAAATTATCTAAAATTTGACAAAGTCTATTGCTAGAAGTGGAAGTGATATTTTGTCTTACAATAACTACCGACTGCATAAGGTAAATAAAGGATAGATTCGTATTCATCATCATCTGCCTAGCCTTTTCCCAACTACGTTGGGGTCGGCTTCCAGTCTAACCGGATGCAGCTGAATACCAGTATTTTACATGGAGCTACTGCCTATCTGACCTCCACAACCCAGTTACTGGGTAATGCGATACCCCTTGGTAAGACTGGTTGTCAGACTTCGGGCTACTGGCGACCCGTAACGACTGTCAAAGATCCACGAATGACAGCCAGAACCAACTGCTTAACGAGCTTTCCGAGGCGCGGAGGGGTCTTGGTATGTGAAGATGGTCACCCATCCACGGACCAACCGCAGCAAGCGTAGCTTAACCTGATCGATCGACCCGTGCGGCTGTTATTACTTAGCCACAAGCCCAAAGGATAGATTCGTATTATAAGGAAAAATTAAGAGAACTATCCTAAGAACCAACGACCCTAAGAAGGTGGCTGGGACAGTCAGAAAGGCGGAGGACAGGGTGCAGTGACGCAGCCTGGGAGAGGCCAATGTTCAGCAGTGGACTGCAATAAGCAGTTGATTGTTGATTGAAGAAGGAGGCTGCGGAAAGGGAGAGGGAGATCTCGTCCCCTCACCCGGCTCGCAGCAGGCGCACCGGGCGTCGGCGGAGGGCGGACAACGCCCTCTTCCAGCCCCCCTAAATGGGTCCAGGGGCGACGGACTTGAGGATGTCCGTCGCCCCCCACACATCAGGACCCGAGGCGGCGGCGCGTAGTGTTCCACGCGCGCCCCTCTTAGACGTCACGGGGGGAGTTTCACACCTCACTCCCCCCCTGACACGAGGAGAGGCCCGCAGGAGCGGGCCAGCACCAGCCGGGGGTTGCGGAAGTATCGTTCGTTCCCGCGACCCCCGGCGTAGGTGAGAGAGGGAACACTGGGGTGGTTTTTTGTCAGTAAGAGTCTGACAGACCCCGCCGCCCGCCCCAGGGCGGCGGACATCCATGAGGATTTTCCACACCGAAAAAAAAAAAAGGTAATATAAACATAGAAAAAATAGATAGGCATACAAAGACATAATATGTGCGAGCAAGGAAACGGCCAGCTGCTTTCGGTTAGACTGGAAGCCAATCACAACAAAGTTAAGAAAAGTTATGGCCAGAGCAATAGCATGGTTCGCCAGAGATCGCAGGTTTGAGTCCTGATTGTGTCTTTTATTTTCTAATCTTTTTCAAAGTGTAAAATTTACTACACAATTTTTGTCTTACAATATAATGTTATCAAAAGAAGTGAAACGTTTATATCCATTCAAACAAAAACGTTTATACTATATCAAATAATTAATTGAATCTTTGCCAATCATCGAATAATATTATTTCTAGATCAACGACTATTATGGAGCATAGCGTCGTTAAATACCCTAAAAGAACGATTTTGGTAACAGCTGCCATTCCTTCGAGAGACGTCCTATAAGGTACAGACGCCAGCACATTAAGCTAGTACAATCTGTCAATTTTTTTTAATAGATTTTCAACTTTATCGCTAAAGCATAAGGTTCAAAGTTATTTGGGAAAACAGTTTCGTGTAGCTTGATGTGCTGGTCTGTACATGCGAATATACAACATTATTTTTAGTATATGGCAAACCCCAAACACGTGTCTACTCTTTTTGTGTAAAGAATCTATGTACAAAATTTCAAAATTGTATCATGAAAAATCACGAAGTTATAAGCTTGTTATGTTACCTGATTGTCCATACAAAACGTTGGTTACCACTTAACACGCGCCGCCGGTCGACCGGCTGTGACCTGTGTTGTGCGCATATGATTGCGGATATGTACTTAGTGTCGCTCGGTGTCCAACTTGTTAGCCTTTTAAATATTTTTGGGGCAAAATATAACATGGTGTCAAAATTATTGGAATCGATTCAGTTACTTATTCTGAACCAACTATATTCAGGTTTGCAGTATACTAAAAATAATGTTGTATAATTGCACTTTTGTGTGGTGTGATGTCTTTTTTGTGCGCCAAATAAACGCTTTATCTATCTATCTAATATTAACCACCGACTTCCAATTCAAAACCAAACCAGTATTATTCACAAACATTCGATGCGCTTCCGCGCCGTATCGAACATCAATCAACGTTATAGTGGGAGTCCTCTAACCGCTGTTCACAAGTTCAAAACCCGAAAATGTTGTCAGCTTAAATCAAATACACGATTGCTATTCTTCCGACAGCTGTTTCTTGTCGGGGTCAAAGCAAATCAGGTTATCGAAATGTATTATTTTCGATACGATAACCTGTCGGATGGTTGTGAATAACTATGCAGTTTTTATAATTGAAGGTGATATGCACTCCAGGGAATAGGTCTCCGTGCAGGCATTACTGCAAAGACACTCTACGAATATATGTAGTGACTTTGCAGACTACGCTCACCACTTTAGTTCCCTTGGCCTTCACATACGAACTGCCTGGTCTTAAGCCGGCTCGTCACCAAAATTTCCATCTGAATCCTCAGTATATTAAAAGGTGTGCAGTGCTGCTTGGGTTGGTATCATTGTAGGTACCAGGAGAGCGAGGATTTTGTTATTGTTAGACTAAGTGATTGTCTTGGTATAATTGTTCGTACTGCCGTGCGATTCTGTAACCATCTCTCAAAGCTTGGGTGAAGTGAGCGTGGAGTGAGCTGTCATTCGCTAGGGATTGTGCTCACTTCACTTATGATTTCACTGTGAGATTTTTACGGAATCGACTGGCTGATGTTTTAAATATTTTTTTTTATTAATTAAACATTGGAAAAGGCAGTTTTTTCCGAAGAAATAAGTGGTACTTTCGTACTTAATATATTTATCCTGTATACATTTATTAGTTTCCTTTGTAATTATGAGATTTATTTAGGAGGATAAAAATATAATACCTACACTGGATAAACTTCTAATACTTAATAAACTAACAAACTATTAAAATAAAAATTTGATATCCTAACGTAACCAACAAACTAAATTATGGCGTCGAAAAAAATTTTCAACTGGTATGGAAATACCCTCTGGCCAAGGTAAAAGCCAGCCTTTGGGTCACGGGAAGTGTCACCCAGCCGTTTGGGGATTACATTGAACAAGCCATGAACACTCGGACCCCACGGTCCGAAGGTTTCAACCCAGGAATCGGTTTAGTTTCCTTTAGTTTAGTTTAGTTTCCTTAGTTTGATATGGTCATCCATACCAAATAAACAAATATTCTCGTTATGTTGTGTTGAACATTCGAGAAAAAAAACAAAGAATTTACAAAAAACGCTTTGATTTTTCTAATGAATTTTGCAACACTCATATATTTTCACGTCCGGTGGATTAATTGTCATTAAAGCGTAACTGAGGACTGATTTTTCAATAGACCGATATTTTTTATTCGTTGAATAAAATTGACGTCTGACAGTTTTTATGTGGAAGAACTGTGAAAAATCCAAAATTATTCCTCGGATAAAATTATCTGGCGTTCGAAAAATCAGCCCTGAAACTAATTATTTATTGTGTTATCTCGCATACTTCCGTTATCGTCACTTGATGATAAAGTGGTGTCAGTGTTATCAGTTGAAATTTATTATATAAAGTTTGGTAGACCTCATGATACTCGCATCTACTAAATGCAAAGATGAAGATACTTGTGCTCGCGACCGTCTTCGTTTTGGCCTATGCTAAACATGAACAATATATCGGGTGAGTGTTATTTTATTTTAATTATGTTTTTGAGAAGAGAACATACTTGTTTATTTTATTAATGAGTTTTTAATTCTTTTGACCTTGATGAAAGCTTTCATAGATTTTTATATTACATTCGCTACCAAAAACTCGCATTTTTACCCGAGAAGACAAGGCATCAGGCACATTTATTTATTTATTTAATACTTCAAGCACATAAATACACAGAGGCAGACTTAATGCCATAGGCATTTTCTACCAGTCAACCTTTGGGCGATGCAGAGACAAACAGTAGTAGGTGCAGTCATGAAAATTGAGGAATAAATATTTTAAATATAAACACACATTGTATTTGTTTAGCTTAAAATGATCGTTGAAAGTTGTAGCACAACTATACAAAGTAGAGATCATAAATATGATAATAAATAATATTTATATATATATTATGTATATGGTATGATAGTGTGGAGTCGTCTACATACTATCATTATCATCAAAATTAACAAAAGGTCCTTCTTTTTTTTTGTTTTTACTGAAAAAAAAATGTCAGTAAACATAAATCAGATAATTTGACAGATTGATTATAAAATTATATTTCTTTAAAATATTTCTTTCCACTGTACGTATGCGTAAGTGTAAAAACAACGAAAATTTTCTTCTAGATGGAAGTCCTACTACGTAGGAGCTTCAGCCGAAGAGCAGGTGAAGGACCTGAATGCTCTTGGTGCTAAATTGGACCTGGATTTCTTAAGTCCAGCTCACGTACAACGCGAGTCACTAGTCTTAGTGCAACCTGAACATCAAGAAGAATTTATCAACAGCTTGGAAAATTTGGGTATCAAATACAGAAGTCACGTCAATGATATTAAGTCGTGAGTTTTTATTCATTCTTATTTTTTTTAATCCTTTTGTTTAGGTTTATATAATATTTGTATTACTTAGTACTTTGAGGTCGTATTTTTATTTTTTTAGCTGACTTCAAAAAAAGAAGGAGGTTCTCAATTCGGTTGTATTTTTAAAATGGTTTTTACCTCACAACTCCATTATTTATAAGCGGATTTGATTTTTTTTAATCCTTAGTTATTTTTCTAGTCATCACTAGACAAGTTTTGGGGATTTAAAAATTATTATGATTTTTTAAATACATTTTTGCTTTCACAACATTTGATATCACATATTATTAAAAGTTGTCGTTTGCCTCAAAATCAGTTATTTAACCTCAACATTCAAAACTCGTAAAATATTTTCATTAATACGGCTTCAAAATAATAATAATAATTGCCAGAAGTTAATCCCATTGATTGATCATCATGTTATTAGTAAAAAATATCTTAATCAGATAAGAGTATTGCCGTAGATAGGTGCGAAATCATCAAATCCAGCAGTGCTATTCTGTAAAAATCTTAGGTGAGAACTTAGGTGAAGTCAGCGGGAAGTGAGCTGGCATTAGGGATTAACACTATTGACACTGCTCACTTCAAACTCACTTCAAGTATGATTTCACGGTGAGATTTTTACAGAATCGACCGGTTGATTAACTTTAGTATTACGTTAGCCAGGATGTGAAGATTTCGCACCGGATACTATACGATCACGTTTCATACTTAATGACGCTATTAATGAAAACATTATACTACAAAATCTTATACTTACGAAGTTACGTTGGATTAGTTGGTGAAATTTAAAGATGTGACACTCAAACAAATATTATTTTCAACTTTTTATAATTTGTGTTTCGCGAACTGCTTCCAAATGAATGTTATTCTATAATTGATGGGCGATATTTAAACAGAATATGACTCGTATGTTTAATAATATTTTTCTATATTGTTCATTTCTATTGTATTATAAAATTCTTGAGTATTTTTATAAGTTTGCTTAGGTGAAACTTTTCAGCCATGAACAAAATATAATCTACTCAGCACTATCATTTCATTATTATAATAAATATCTTCCTTTACAGTGCACTCGACCACGACGATGAGATCATTCAAGATTGGACCAGGTCCATTTCTAGGAATGGAGTAAAATCTATGCCTTACAATAACTACCAGCGATTGGACGTTGTAAGTACAGCGTAGCACCTTATAAGCAATATTAAATTAATCCACATAATAGGTATTCACTTAGGGGGGCTAAGTAATAACAGCCGCACACGTCGCTCGATCAGGTTAAGCTACGCTTGCCGCTGTGATCCATGGATGACCTTCTTTATATACCAAGACCTCTCCATGCCTCGGAAAGCATGTTAAGCCGTTGGTCCCGGCTGCCATTCGTGGATCTTTGACTGTCGTTACGGGTCGTCAGAAGCCCGAAAGTCTGACAACCAGTCTTACCAAGCAGCCAGTAACTGGATTGTGTAGGTCAAACTTACTTACTTACTTACTCCATATAAAATACTGGTGCTCAGCCGCATTCGGTTAGACTGGAAGTCGACCTCAACACAGTTGGGAAAAGGCTAGGCAGATGATGAATAGATATATAGTGATATATATATTGACTAGTATAATGTTGAATATATCAATATTCAATTCTTTGACTGTTTAAAACCGGTTGCCATTATTCTTATTTTTTTTTTACATTCAACCAGTACCAGCAAATCCAACTGATCCAACTGTCAACACACTGACACTGTGACACTGTCACTGTCACTGTCTGTGTTACTCAATTGGGGAAACTCTCGATGGAAAAATACATCACTATGATTGATAGTACTGTTGTAATTAGTAATAAACTAATCTCAAGTGATTCACTAATCTGTTCACAACACGTCACTAGAATTCAAAGATTTAAGGCTGATTTTTCAATCGACAGATAATATTTATTCGTGGAATAAAATTTACGTCTGACAGTTTTTGTATGGAAGAATTATTGTCAAAAATTCAAAATTATTTCTCAAATAAAACTATCTAGCGTTGGGAAAATCAGCCCTTAGTCAAACACGGTAGTAATCACTACATAGTATAAAACAAAGTCGCTTCCCTGTCTGTCTGTCCCTATATATGCTTAGATCTTTAAAACTACGCAACGGATTTTGATGCGGTTTTTTTTAATAGATAGAGTGATTCAAGAGGAAGGTTTATATGTATAATACATGCATAATATAATAGAGAAACACTGATAATTTTAGAGGTTTCTAATGTAATGTCGTAAATAAACACATTTTTTTGCGCTTACTTTGTAAATGCTGGCTGAACCCGTCGAGATAGATCAAAATAATGTACTACAGTATTGTACAGCTTAAAAAGGTCTACAAAAAAGTCCGCGATGGTATATGTCTATCTCTTAGGGATAACCCACAATAACCATTTTTTATCCTATACTTTTTACGAGAAATAATGGCTCTAAAATTATCAGTGTTTCTCCATTGCACCCGTGCGAAGCCGGGGCGGGTCGCTAGTAATGGATAAACTGTAGACTTCAATAGTAATGTCATTGGACTTTGGTTTGGGTTAAACGAAACAGCCGTGCGATTCTGTAACCATCTCATCGTGAAAGCTTTGGTGATGTGAGCGTGGAGGGCTGGAGTGAGCTGTCATTCGCTAGGGATTAACACCATTAAGTGCTCACTTCACTTATGATTTCACGGTGAGATTTTTACAGAATCGACCGGCATCGGCAGGTCTTCTTAATTTCTTTTAAACCGATATTTAGTAGTAAAGAAAACTTTAGTTCCTTTGGAACATTTGTAAAAGCTACAATGCTCAATCAACATTATTTTGCCCTTATACCAATTTATTTGTTGTCGGCTCAACACGTCTTTTTCTTCCATACTTCTATAGTAGTCGTCACCTCGGTAGTCACCCCCTTTCTAAGCATATCACCTTTCACACAGTCCATCTATCGTTTCTTTGGTTGTCCCCTACTGTCACAGCCGTCCATCATGCTCAAAAAATTCACGACATTTTCCTCATTCTAGAGCAAAAACGTTCAATGCAATCTTTAAAACAATCGGTTCGACTATAAGGCGTTATTTTTTATTATTCGGTTTCATTTCTAGATCTACGCCTACATGGCTGATATCGCCGCTAGGTTCCCACAGGCCACATTGGTGACACCAGCAAATTCCTTTCAAGGACGGCCTATCAGATACTTGAGAATCTCAACCACTAACTTCCAAGATAGTAGCAAACCAGTCATTATCATCGATGGTGGTATCCACTCCAGAGAATGGATCTCTCCCCCAACCGTCACTTGGGCCATCAGGAAGCTGACTGAGGATGTCACTGAGCCTGACCTTCTAAATAACTATGATTGGATCCTCATGCCTGTTGTCAACCCTGACGGCTATGAGTTCACTTTCACCAACGTAAGTATACACTTTTCCTGGCACACATTTAAGCATATTGAGATGATTACTGCGAAGCTTACTAATAAGAGAAGTACATAAAAAAAAACATTTTTCCCTTCTAGACTCGTTTTTGGCGCAAGACCCGCTCCACCAACACCCACTCCAGCAGTAGTTTCTGCCCTGGAGTCGATGGAAACCGAAACTATGACTTCTATTGGAACACCGTTGGCACCAGCAACAGTCCTTGTTCCGACATTTACGCTGGGAACCGCGCCTTCTCCGAGATCGAGACGAGGGTCGTTCGGGATATACTTCATGAGCATCTTGCCCGTACTACCTTGTACATCACCATGCATAGCTTTGGTAGTATGATCTTGTACCCTTGGGGACATAATGGCGCTCTCTCTCATAACAGCCTTGGTCTGCACACAGTTGGTGTTGCCATGGCAGATGCTATCCGTAGTCATTCCTTGCCAAACTTCCCTCGCTATATAGTTGGCAACTCCGCATTGGTCCTTAACTACCCGGCTGCTGGCGCTTCTGAAGACTACGCTCACGCTATTGGAGTTCCCTTGTCCTACACTTATGAGTTGCCTGGTCTTTCTAGTGGTTTTGAAGGCTTCAATCTGGAACCGAGGTTCATTGAACAGGTGTGCCGTGAGACTTGGGCTGGTCTCGTTGTAGGCGCCAGAAGAGCCGGGCAGATGTTTACTAATTAATTCCTGTGAAATGTTTAATTTATTGCTGATACTGATAATTTTATTAAAGATAAGGTCCTAGAACATTTGTTTTTTTCTACATGACAATTTTTGTTTTTTAGAATGTACTTGAATGAGTTTTAGTACAACAGTAGGTATAATCGAAATCTTACGACACTTTACAACCATCAATTGCAAATCATCAAAAGTCAAGGTTTATTATCTTTCATCCCTAGTAAAATTTCAAATGACTGGAATGATTATTGAAACTGGTAAAGCAGTAGCAAAGTAGACTAGACTTACAGAAGTGAATAATCCTTAAAATCTCTGGGATCAATGCAGAAATGAGTATGTTTTATCTCTATAAAGAAACTAAAAAATATATTATAACCATCGATAAAATTCTATCGACACTAGAGCCACCGCTAAAGATCCTAGCGAACGCGAATAGAATACTCAGAATTGGAAATTGATCCCCGCGTTGCCTTAAAACTTTCGCGCCTTCGAGAGCGATGGTAAAATTCCAATTAAAGCGCGGAGTTTACATGCACGGCGACCCCTTAAGAAATATGCAAATACTCATCATACTTCTGAATACTTAGGACTTCGTAATAGTATTAAGTGGAGGAATATTGATGGACTAATTTGGGTTGGCTGAAGTTAGCGCTTATTATTTTAGAACTTTGGTGCTGGAACTCGTACAAATGAGTACGGTCTGGATTTTTGGTGTGAAACGAGTATCTTCAGCTGTTTTGTGTAAAAATTAAATGATATTAATATTTATTTCTACTACCTACTACTGTTGACGTCCTGGTTTTGATTCCCAGGTTGGGAAAAATGTTATTAGGTTTTTCCATCAGGGATTTCTCAGTAGCAGCCCAGAGTCTAGATATGTGCCCGGTTTATGGCAATAGGTTCACCCACTATTACATGTCACTTAAGCATTAAAAGTGGCAAAATGTGTGTGTACCTATTATAGGTACTCTGCTGCTACTTACCCCTTCGAAAAAATTAGGCATGATATTATGTAATATTTATTTCTGTCTTTTTTCATGTAAATGTTTTGTTTGGTAGTGTATATTGTTGGATTTGGTTAGTTTGGACAATTTGTAAGACCCACAATGAGTGTCGTCAGTATTTTAATGCTGCCGTCAAGCTGGTTTGTTTATTCTTTCTTTATTAATAATTTTCTTCTCATTTACTCGTATTAAATCTAAAATGTTTAGTGTGTGTCTTTCCAGGTTTAATTACCGATAGTTTTAATAATAATAGTCGTGGTGGGGCTTGCGCGCTCCGAAATCTAGGTTTGTGCAGGTAGAGTTTAACTTGCCGGAACAGGTTTGGGTGAGTAGCTAGACCAAGAGAGATACAGAAACTCGCAGGGAAGCATGTGGCCAGCTGTTGGGCAGTAGCGACCCCGCGGACCCTATCTCCCGGGAGCAGTCTTGTTCCTCACCCAACTTGCCGGCTTGCCTTATTGGCTAGCTGGAGTGAACACTGACGAGGAACAGAGCTCCCAACTCTTTCGTGCCTTTATTGGCCGGCTTGAGTGGAGATTCGCAAGAGCGAACGTGCTCGGGGGAAAAAAGTATTCCAGTTAGTGCTCGTAGGGATCTTGACTGTCTTCCGAGCTCTGGGATTGTTCTGAAAGCCGTGTAATAACTCTCCACTCCTCAAGCACCTCAGTACATGTTGCACCCTTGTCGCTACGTCACTATATGCTAGTGACGGTTTCCGGGGTACCATTATTGAGTGTGCAAGTCACCCCCTGCTATTTTATCCGAGTATATATACAAATATATCAAGCAGGGGCCATAGTTCTTCCATAATTCTCGGTTACCAGTCCACTTTAGCCACCCAAACCCATAATCCAATATCTTGGTTTCTATATCCTGCAATAGTCCTACACCAACCGGGGATAGTCCTTGGGTGCACTTGCATAGCGCAAACAGGGATAATCGTCGGTTGGTGCCGTATTTCATTAAAAACGGCTCTGCGAATTGGCTTCGGCTTCTTGTACGCCTTCCAAAAGTCCGGGACCCCAGGGTCCCGAGAAATGTCAAAAGACGTAAAAATAAATAAAAAAGTTAATTCATCAAAAAGTAAAAATACAATGTGACTTCGGGATTCGGTGAGCCACAAACTAAGCGTCGCTTGTATCTTATGAATCTGGAGTGCAATTTTACAATGTTAACGATTACATTAGTTGGAGAGTTAAATAAAATAAAACATTCGTGCGATTTTGATCACAAAATAAAATAGTATTGGTTTAACCTAAGGCTTGTACTATGGTGTGTTAGGGTGTGTTTGTATGTTTGTGCGTGTGTGTGTATGCATGAATGTGTGTGTGCGTGTGTGTGTGTGTCTGTGTGTGTGTGTGTGTATGCTGGTGTGGTATGTGTGTGTGTGTGTGTGTGTGTGTGTTTGTGTGTGTGTGTGTGTGTGTGTGTGTGTGAGTGTGTGTGCGCGCGCGGGTGCGTGTGTGTGGGTGTGGGCGTAGGTGTGTGTGAGTGTGCGGATGTGTGTGCTATATCAAAGCTTCGGTGGTGTCGTATATAATAATTTTAAAAGAGCTGTAGTTAGGATTTTCTTACAGGAGGTGGTTGAGCAGTCTTTTAGGTCGCAGATTTTGCTCAAACTCAAACTCAAACTCAAAGCATTTATTTCAAGTAAACCAATTACAGGCACTTTTGAATTGTCAAGGGGTCAGTCAGTCAGAAAGATGAAGCTAGTTGCCCATTCCAAAGCGTAGTAGGTACCTGTGGAGAAGAACGGGCAAGAAACTCCACGGACACTCTTTTAAATCATAAAAATCGTTACAAAATTTTGGTTACATCATTTAAGTTGAAATAATACATGTGAGAACGATGTAACAATGCGGTTCAAAATTCCGCGGGGGTTTTGCGGTTCCTTCATTTGTGTGTCTGTTGAGCAGTGCAAGGCACGTCTCGACGCGTACTTCGCGCTGGCGATCATTGAGTTCGTGGGGCACCCATTTGTCAAGCTTTTTTACCTTGCCAATTTGTTGCAAATGGACCAATATTGTTTTGACGCTAACGTCGAAAGCTGCTGCTAATTCAGCCGTAGATTGTGTATCATCAGCTTCCACAATTGCCTTTAATTCGTCACTGTCGACCAAAGTCTTCGGACGACCGCGAGGTTCATTTTTCAGGTCGAAATTTCCAGAACGGAAGCGAGCAAACCAATAACAGGTGGTACGTTGGTTTGTAGTGTTAGCTCCGTAAACGTCGTTGATGTTGCGTGCCGCTTGTGCCGCGTTGCTGCCACGACGGTACTCATATTCCATAATTACTCGAATTTTTAACGTATCCATGATGACGAAAAAGATTGAAATGCGATGAAAATGTAACACTAATCAATAAACAAATGACTACTTTTGGAAACAAAATTCCATGTTTTTAAAATAAAATTAATTTGAAATTAGAATTTTTAGCCAAACAAAAATTATTTTGATTTGAAATGGCCAGTACTGCAGAACGGCAATTTCATAGGTAAAGACCTAATATGTTACTACTGCTATTATTTACTACTCACCTATCAATTTCGCTATTATAAAGATGGACGTTTATTCTCTTCAAA
Organism: Eremobia ochroleuca; assembly: GCA_949629135.1. Taxonomy (NCBI): domain Eukaryota; kingdom Metazoa; phylum Arthropoda; class Insecta; order Lepidoptera; family Noctuidae; genus Eremobia; species Eremobia ochroleuca. The sequence continues at coordinate 3,586,624 of OX451385.1, read as the reverse complement.
TATTTTCATAATTTAAAAGCAATTTTTTTTGGCCAGAGACTATTTTGCCTCCTCTGGGTACTTTTCCTGTTGACAACGATGCGGACGAATTTTTTGACTGTCTATGATAAATTCCTTATTAGATACTTGTACAGACACCAGCACATCAAGCTACCCGAAACTGTCAGATTTTCCCAATCAACTTTGAACCTTATGCTTTAGCGATAAAGTTGAAAATCTATTAAAGAAATCTGACAGATTGTAGTAGCTTGATGTGCTGGCGTCTGTACATATTATTATTTTAAGAATGTTAGCTTTATGAGAAATATCAGTGTCTTGATTTGAAGGAAACAGATGATTTCTTTCATTCTCTTTTTTTAAAATAAGGTTAGCTTAATTAAAGCAATAACTTTGGAGGCTGACGAGGTGCAAAATTATTCAGCGTAGCAAACCCCATCAAACAAAGTTCAGGCGTTTTAGCATAATTTACGCACAGACAGACAGAAGTTATAAAAGCTTTTGTATTGTCAGTTTTATTATGTGTGTTTTGCGTTATTTTCGTGCTCAATGTGGTCATTAATGCGATCTTGTTCAAAAGGCTTATATCATTTTAAAGCCAAGTCTATCTATAATAATATTATAAATGCAGAAGTAACTTTGACATAACTCGGGGCCCTGGGACCTTTGTACGCCTGTACGAAAGGCCGAAGCCAACTCCCAGAGGTTCGTTAATCGTTTTTAATAGGCACCAACCGACGATTATCCCTGTTTGTACAGACGCCAGCACATCAAGCTACTACAATCTGTCAGATTTCTTCAATAGATTTTCAACTTTATTATTAAAACATAAGCTTCAAAGTTGATTGGAAAAATCTGACAGTTTCGGGTAGCTTGATGTGCTGGCTTGTGTACTATGCAAGTGTATCCAAAGACTTGGGATGTAGGACTATAGTATAGGGGAAAAAATAACTATGGGTTTGGCTGGCTAAAGTGGACTGGTTGCACAGGTTGCACTATGGAAAGACTATAGTTACAAATACGAAAGTCTAAACCGCTGAACTGACCGATATGTAATTTGACAGATAGGTAGCCTGGGACCTGAAGAAGGACATAGCTTGGTGAAATACATAATCCAAACAGACAAAGTCACGGGCCACATTTAGTAAGCATAATGCACTTCCATCAACGCACAATTTTAAAAGATGTAGCTGTAGACTACAATAACCAAAATATTAACCAAGTTAAAGTAGCAAAATTTTTAGGGATTTACATTGACAGACAACTAAATTGGCAACCACAAGCAGAGGAAATTTGCAAAAGGATGAATACAGCGGCATATGTCCTTTCAAAGTTGTCCAAAAAAGTTGACATTAAAACTATATTAGTAGCTTATCATGGTCTGGTTGCATCAGTTCTAAGATTCGGTATTATTTTCTGGGGCAATTGCAGCTCAAGGGAATACATATTCAAGGCACAAAAACGTTGCATTAGAGCGATGTGTGGTTTGAAGACCACAGACAGCTGTGAACCAAAGTTTAAGTCCCTAAAAGTACTTACATTTCCGTCATTGTATATTTTGGAAATGGCCATGTTTGTAAAGACCAATAAAAACCTATTCCCCACGATGTCAGAAACTAGAAAACGACCTGTCAGAAATCTTTACAAAAATGTATTACACATCGAGTCCTGTAACACAGCGTTATTGAGGAAAAGTGTTATTTGTATGGATCCTACAATATACAATAAACTGCCAGATGTAATGAAAAATGATACAATTAAAAACTTTAAAAAGAAATTAGTGGCCTTCCTAATAGACAAATGTTATTATTCTATTAATGACTTTTTAATGGACAAAACTTTTTAATTGGGGATGTGTATAGTAAATGATAAACATAATTAATTAATATTATTTTAACCTAATATGCATTTATTTTTAATTAAATTCTAAAGTAACATTTTAATTTGACATTTTTCAATACTAATTATTATTAATGTTTGTATAGTTTTAACAATTCTGTGACATTTTAATTTGTAATTAATTAATTAATTAATTTTAGATAGCTTCTTTACAAGTTTTATAAATTTTGCGTGCCTATTTCCAGGCAGAATGTACATGGCTCACTCCTATTTACTCCACCTGTATTTTAATGTACCTACATTCGTTGCAAATAAATGATTTGATTGATTGATTGATTGATTGATAAGTAAAAACCGGCCAAGCGCGAGTCGGATTCGCGCACGAAGTGTTCCGTATCATTATCTATAAAAACGGCAAAAAAATCATGTCCGTTGTATAGGAGCCCCCTTAAATATTTATTTTATTCTATTTTTTAGTATTTGTTGTTATAGCGGCAACAGAAATACATCATCTGTGAACATTTCAACTGTCTAACTATCACGGTTCATGAGATACAGCCCGGTGGCAGACGGACTGACGGACGGACGGACAGCGTTCCTTTTTACCCTTTGGGTACAGAACCCTAAAAATGGTCTTTATTTTTTCTCTATAGTCTTCCAGAACATATTTCATCGTGCGGCCAATCTCAACGTAGACTAGGCTTCGGCGCGGGAGATAATATCGCCTTCTACGATGTCCTTCTCACCCTTTTGGCTTCATGCATTATTCTTTTTTTGTCCAAGCGGATTTTCTTTGGAATGCGCTCCCTCTGAACACCAGGACGGCAACCAGTCAGTTGTCTTTTAAAGTGAAGGCTCGTGAACAAATCCGTCAGAAGTTGGCCGTAACATCCCAGCTCTGATTTGCTGGATTCGTTTTCTCCTCTACTGATATATTTTTCTCCTGACAGTTCATTTTGTTTATATATATGTATATGCGTATCTATCTATGTATTATTCTTAATTTTTGTATTTTATAGTTATTTACTAGCTATGTATCCCGTACGTTGCACCTGCCATATTTTGTCTCTGCATCACCCTAAGGTTGACTGGTAGAAAATGCCTCCAGCATTAAGTCCGCCTTTGTACAGTATTTCTTTTACTTGTGCATAAAGTTTTAATAAATAAATATTATAGTGCACAAGCGTGTGCGTAGACACAGGTGTACTCTCTCTTCCCACACTGTCATAGTCCGATGAGACGGCAATCCGACACGACCAGAGACAGATCAGGCGTCCAGCGCCAACGGCTTAACGTGCTTTCCGAGACACGTGGGTATTACACCGTCAACTTCCAAACACCCGGCCGTTACTAATAATCCCTCCCTCCATTCTCTACTAAGTATAGAATTGCCCAAATACCAAAGATCTGCCGACTCCAGCCAATCAGAACGCCCAAACTAAACATATAAACAAACAATGATAATAAGATCGGCGGTAACCGAAATATTTATCCATTATTATTCTTAGACTGTCCGAGAAATGGTTGAATGGCCCAATCTCGATGGCCGTAGATTTAATAAGATTTCGCTGTTTGTTTTTGTTATTAGTCTAGTCTGTTTTCGGGAATCGAGATCGAGAATTAGATTGCCCCAGCGCTTTGAATTATGCGAAATTGAATTCGTGATTTTTCGAATTGTTTGAAAAAGGAATATAGGTTTAAAGAGATTTTATTCCTTAAAAAACAGTTGACTTAAAATGAGATACAAAGTGCTCTCATCATCCTGTGAACCAATCAATCATAGCTATCAATCAGTCATCAATCTTTTCCCAAACATGTTAGGGTCGGCTTCTAGTCTAACCAGATGAAGGTACCAGTATTTTACATGGAGTGACTGCCTATCTGACCTCCAAAGCCCAGTTACTGGGTAATACGATACCCCTTGGTAGGACTGGTTGTTAGACTTTTGCGTTTCTGACTACACGTAACAGTTGTCGATGCGGACATCCACGAATGACAGCTAAGACCAACGGCTTAACGTGCTTTCCGAGGCACAGAGGAGTCTCGATATGTAATGGATAGTCACCCATTCACGAACCAACTGCGGCAAGCGTAGCTAACTGCGACCAATCTCCCATTATTGACATGGTTATTTTTGGCATCTGTGATTATTATTTGTGATTTCATTTGATTTTTTATGCGTGGGGCTGTTATTATTCAGCCATGAGCCCATCGTTCTCCTCAATCATCCTGTGAATCAACACGTATGAAATCAGAATGATATTTCTTATTGATTAGGGTTATGTTTTTTAGTACCCATCCCATAAAACTCTCCCCTATGAATTCCAAAATAATAAAATCAATGAAAATATAGAGCAGTGGTGGTCCAATGGTAACGGCCCCGGCTTACGAGTTATAAGCCATGGGTTCAAACCCAGGCAGAAGCCTTACTGTGAGCCTATAGTATTCCCACTGCTGAAGCACAGACCTCCTCCCTTCGAGAGGGACCGCTCCCTCTGTAACCTACGACGCGGGCCTAGTGTGTATTGGTAGATGTCACAAGTTTTTTGTTTTTTTTTTTTTAATTTTGGTTCTAGGACATGCCGGTTTCCTCACGATGTTTTCCTTAACCGTTTTGAGAGCAGCCGGTTGATTCTGGAAAAATCTCACCGTGATAACTAAGGTGAAGTGAGCTTAGAGTGAGCTGTGAGTCATACTGATGCTATGGACACTATTGACGACTCACTCCACGCTCACTTCACCCAAGTTTTCACGGTGAGATGGTTACAGAATCGCAAGGCTGTGGTGATGAATAATTTATACAAAGTAAAACGCTTGTGTGGGTTCATACCTATGATCTACAACTCGTAAGTCGCAACTGTTACCGCAGGGCCACTACTACTCAAAAATACGCTTGGTAATATTTTTTTTTATTGACAATGTATAGGTGCGATTAACTTAAGAGGGGCCCGTGGCTAAATAATAACAGCCGCACAGGTCGATCGATCAGGTTAAGCTACGCTTGCTGCGGTTGGTCTGTGGATGGGTGACCATCTTTACATACCGAGACCCCTCCGTGCCTCGGAAAGCACGTTAAGCCGTTGGTCCCGGCTGTCATTCGTAGATCTTTGACAGTCGTTACGGGTAGTCAGAAGCCCGAAAGTCTGACAACCAGTCTTACCTAGGGGTATCGTATTACCCAGTAACTGGGTTGTGGAGGTCAGATAGGCAGTCGCTCCAAGTAAAATACTGGTATTCAGCTGCATCCGGTTAGAATGGAAGCTGACCCCGACGTAGATGGGAAAAGGCTAGGCAGATGATGATGAGGGGCGATTAACTACCCAATGTGTAATATGTATTGATGAATAATAATTTATTTATTTATCCATAGACTCTGTTCCAAAATAGTGTGTAAATTTATAGCCGAAAAACATAACATTTATTGGGTACTTTAGTGCAGCTTCAAATTGATACAGGAATAAGAAACGCAAGACACTCGAATTGATTAGGTCGATGTAGGTTGGATATCATACATCTTTCTGTTGCCTGTACTCCTGTAAAGGGCCTACTTCAGTTGGTTTTTGAACCACGAAAATTCGAAAGCCTCTTATAAAATCCACATAAAATCGATGCAAACAGTATCGTTAGGGGTGTCCTGAAAAATGAAACCGGATGGATGATACGGTTTCCCTTTTTGCGTTTCATTCGGCATATTTCTTCATTCGAAATGATAGGTGAATCAAAAGGGAAAAATTAATTTCTTAGCGATGTAGGATTTCAGCACGTTGCCTCGAAATATGAAATGAAAACACAGATGAACCGTTCATCTAAACTTATCTAAAGTAACGTTATAAAGAGAAAATATTTGATTTTTTGTATGTTTGTTTGTTTCGCTTTCACGCTAAAACGGCTAACCGGATTTGGATGAAATTTAGCAAATGGGTAGACCATGACCTGTATTAAGACATAGGATACCTCACGGGATCGAGATTTATGCGGGTGAAACCGCAGGGCGCAGTTAGTTCCTATATTATTTTGTCGGTGTCGTGTTTATGTAGAATGAAACAAAAAAAAAAAAAGTTCATTCTAGTGCGCGTCTAATATCGGCGTCGCATCGAAGTAACATTATAAAATGACGAAGCACCGCGTATGTGGCATATCCCTTAAAATAAATTGTCAAAATGAAAGCTTAAAAACAATTAAAAGATTCTGGAACATTCTAGGATATCCTGGGAATTTCTGAATAACGTCTGAGCAACGTTTGTCTAGATGCAACGGGACGCAACCCCTGCTGTCGGTACCTGCTATGAGACACTACAGTAAGAAATTTTAATGAATTTCTACCATCTTTGGACCTATGGTACGATAGAGTTACTGGATGCGACATGACGAAGATAATCTTTGTAGGGTGTGTGCAGCATACAAATATTATAGAATAGAATAATCTTTAATAGTTATACCAGATATAAATGTAGAAATTTTACAAGGAGTGACACAATGGGTGATGTTATCGCTAAAAGCATAATCATAAGCTTGCTAATAACGATCCCACTTATAGGCCTCCTCTGCGAGAGCGGCGTAATCCACCACGCGGGCCCAGTGCGGGTTAGCAGGTGGGTTGGTGTCACATAGTGTCGTCTTCAAATTTTTCGTTCTAGGAATGTCGGTTTCCTCACGATGTTTTTCTTTGCCGTTTAGTGATGAATGCTATACGTAAGTATGACAAATACATGTTGTATCTACTATGTGTGAGGCAAACATACCAACTAGTTTTTAAGTAGGGAATATTTTGTGTTTGTTTTTAGTTTGCAAATGTTGTGTACTTTTTAGTCTGTGATGTACTGGTATATTTTCTGTCTTTCTTTCTTGAAATACGAAAACTTTAAGTGCCATTTTCACCAATGAAACTAAACGCAATCAGCACAACTAAACTGCGTTCAAGAGCTGTAAGTGTCAATATACAGTCCGTTTTTACATCACTGTCAAAGTCACAGAGATCTTTATCGTTGTGGCAATGAGGTTGCTACGGAGTTGCTGCCATTGCCAAGTCAGTCAAAATCACATTGATGTGTATTTCGTTGCAAAAACGTTACTATTCAGTTGCTGATGTCAGAGGTAAAATAATTGTGAAAGCGCTGTACCACAAAAAATCGTTTCTGTATGATGAGAACAATCACTGAGTTTAACTGTCAGTCACTAATTACGAGTCACCCTATATAAAATAAACCATATTCAATAGTCACTTCTAGTAATATCATTATCTCTTCGTTATCTCTCCAAGGAGCACCAGGTAATTAACTACGAAGGATTTTAATGAAAATTATTATTGGTACCATCTTGCAAACTGTTTGCATTTTATAACGATTCGTTTGGATAGGTGCGCCATGATTAACTATCCGTTTTGATAGAACTTGATTGGGGATTTTCTTTGTAATAATGTTTTTGAATATGGTTCTTAGAAAAGTTGTAGCGGTGTTTGTGTTTTTAGGAACTAGCTTCTGCTTATGGCTTCACCCGCGTTGGTTTCGGAAAATATCCCACGGAAAGATACTACCGGTATTAAATGTTGTCTACGGGTTAATCCAGGTAAGAAACTATCTATGTGCCCATCCAAATCTGTTCGGTCCTTTTTGCGCCAATCCGGAACATACATCCAGACAAACGGACAAGAATCCTAAAAAACTGTATTTTCCAGAGCTCAAGAAGTCCAGAACCGCGGCGAAAGAGCGTGGTCGTTCTTTTCTTAAAAAAGGTGATAGTACCTTTCAAGAATTACAGACCCATTTCGCTAATTAGCCATGTATACTCGTACAAGTGGTTTTCAAGAGCCGTCACGAACCGTCTATCGCGAATACTCAATGAGTTTCAGCCACTGGAGCAGGCTGGGTTTTGAGGAAGATATAGCACCATAGACCATATCCACACTCTGCAAGAAATTATACAGAAGTCCGAAGACTATAATCAGCACCTACGTCTTGCCTTTGTGGACAGTGAGAAAGCTTTTGACTCTATCGAAACCGAGACTGTTTTGGAGTTTCTGCAGCGATACCAAGTTGACTGGCGATACATCATAGTGCTGTAGATGTCTTTATGAAAACGCGACAATGGCCATCCAAACTCAGGACCAGCGAACTGAACATATCCCACTGCGTCGAGGGTTGAGACAAGGGGATGTAATTTCCCCGAAACTGTTCTCTAACGCATTGGAGGATGTGTTTAAGATGCTGAACTGGAAAGGACGTGGCATTAACATCAACAGCGAGTACATCTCACACTTGAGTTTTGTGGAGTGGGTTGGCAGAGGTGTATCTGTAATAGTAGACACACCCACTTATGTTTAAGTACCATTACAAACCAGTGACATAAAGATTCGGGCTGCTATTGAAATATTCCTGATGGAAAATCCTAAAAGCCTAAATGTGGACATAGATAAAATGTGTGTGCAGGTAAGCAGGTACAGACGCCAGCATATCAAGTTACTACAATCTGTCAAATTTCTGTAATACATTTTCAACTTTATCGTTAAAGCATTAGGTTCAAAGTTGATTGGCAAAATTTGACAGTTTCGGGTAGCTTGATGTGCTGGCGTCTGTACAACATGCCACAAAAATTGAAAAAAGCTTCGTCGTTAAAGCTTCGTCTCCAGAGAAAGCAAACAGTAGGTTCTGTGAACCCTTAACGCGCTCACGGAATCAGGGTGAATAAATTAAACGAGTGTTGGCGAATAACTTCCATAATTATTCCTATGAACGTTTCTAAAGTATTATTATTTTTCTATGACATACTCTCGAAGAGAGGAGATCATTTTCCCTTTGCAGGGACACACCTGCAGAGGGAAAATTATAGGCTAATTAAGTTGCGCAAGTAATATATTAATATGGGGATTCTTCACACAACATTACGCTTTATGCACGCCGCGTTTTACTATGGAAACGCTAAAAATACGGTGCCTCCGCCATTTGTGGTTGTGGGCCCTTTACGAGCGCGCGGTACCAGGATGAATAAATTAAACGAGGATTTGTCAAATAACTTCCATAATGATTCCTAAGAACGGTTCTACTTTTAATACATTTTTATATTTTTCTGGCATATTGTTCATGGCTTCGCTTGGCAGTTAATCTGACTCCTACCGTTTTTTTCTGCTATTCTTTATACAAACCAATGATTGTTTTGTATTTTTCCGAGGATGGTTGAACACCTTTACATACCAAGATCTTTATGCATCGGAAAGTACGTTAAGCCGTTGTTCCCGGCTGTCATTCGTGGACCTTTGACAATCGTTACGGGTCGTCAGAATCTCGAAAGTCTGCCAACCGGTCTATACCAAGGGGTATCATATTACCCAGAAACTGGGTAGTGGAGGTCAGATAGGCAGTCGCTCCATGTAAAATACTGTTATTCAGCTGCATCCGGTTAGACTGGAAGCCGTCGTCAACATAGTTGGAAAAAGGCTAGGCAGGTGATGATGATGATGTTTGTCTTGTATTTTTCCCATTAACTTTTAACGGACTCGCGGAGGTTGCGTAAGGTCCAAATAGGCATAACCTCTACATTACTAAATGTTTTTACTATTTTAATGCATTTATTTTGAAAAATTAATTGTGTCTCAAAAGATCGCAAAGATTGTGCGCAAGTTGGATGGAGTACTGGCACTATGGAGCTGACGCTGTGTGAGCGTGCGTGTTCCATCGCCGCCCGTTCGATGTCCACCACGCACAGGATGGATGGGAAGCAGCACATTAAGTAATTTTTTTGCTCCGTTGGTGTAATTGCTGTATGGCGTTCCAGTGTGAGGATAAATAAATAAATAAATAATCTAAATAAATTACTACTTTTCTCCCGGAATATTTAAAAGTTTAACCGCAGGCGGAGTCGCGGGCAGAGATAGAATTTCCACATGAATTTAATTTCAGTCTGCCGGGATCAAATAAATAACACTTGAGTTCCTCTGAAGAAATATTAATGGAATTATTTTCATTTCACCATTGTGACCACAGAGCATGAAAATTGATAGAAATACCTGATTCTGGCCGGGCGTTCAGAAAAACTGGCAAAGTGCGAGTCAGACTCGCACACGACGGGTACTTTACCAAACGGCAAAACACGCAGAAAAAAACACGTTTTATGTCGTTTTTAGCTTTGTGATAATACCCCTTTTAATTTTTACTCGTTTTATTTCTATTATTTGTTGCTATAGAGGCAATAGAAATACACACTGTGACAATTTCAACTGTCTACCTATTACGGTTCATGACATACAGCCCACTGACAGCAGACGGACGGACGGATAGCGGATGCTTAGTAATAAGGCTCCGTTGGTACCCTTTGGGTAAGGAAGTCAACCCCAACATAGTTGAAAAAAGGCTCGGTAGACTGATTGACTTCCATAATAATTATTTTATATTGACAGTGCAGTCTTGTAGCAGCTCGAGTGTTACTAACTACTAGCGGCCGTACAGTACTTACCTAAGTACCTACTTACTTTTTGTTTGTAATTTATAAATGAGAAAAGAAAAGAATTTCTGGTACTAGGACAGGCCGGTTTTCTCACGATGTTTTCCCTTAGCGTCTTGAGAGTTGTATTGTAAGAAGTGACAAAGAAGATGGAACAAAGTTGACATTAGAGACCGTGTTCTTTTGAAACTGTACCAAGTGGAAACAGATAGGCGTCAATTGATTTAAATACCAAAAAAAAATACACATAACAATCCCAAAAGTTGAAATTTCAAAGCGCTAGGCAGAGGTGTACAGACGCCAGCACATAGAGCTACCCGAAACTGTCAAATTTTCCCAATCAACTATGAACCTTATCCTTTAGCGATAAAGTGCAAAATATATTAAAGAAATTTGACAGATTGTAGTAGGTTGATGTGCTGGCGTCCGTACTTATAGTATCACCCACATTTCGTCCGTTATGTTTAAGTCCCATTTAAGAGGGGGAGAGCCTTTTGTCATCAACCGGGCACAAATCCAGGTTCCGGGCAGTTACTGAGAAATTCCTGGTTGAAAAACCCAATAACACTTTGCCCTAACTGGGAATCGAACCCAGGATCTCAAGCTCAGTAGTAGCACATGCGGCCGCTAGACAAACGAGACAATACAAAAAAAAAACGTGGCGTCGGGGGACCCCCGGCAGGAACAAAGTTCAAAATGAAAATCCAAGATGGCGGCTACCAGTTTAAGCTAAAAATTTCGTTCCAAAAAACAAGGGAGAAGGATTTACCCTTCTCTATATTTATGAACGCTCTGTGCTCGTAACTCAAGTTGCGGACCGCTTAAAGTCATAAAATGCCGTAATGCACTTGAAGTGCACATACAAACCAATGACAATGGACAGTAAATGGGTTACGTCGCCATTTTGTCCCACGAGTACATACGTTCAAGTTTATTATCCACGTCTGCTCATTCATTGGGAAGTAAACGATTTTCGCAGGATATTTTAAGAGAAAAACCTTAAATGTGTGTCTGAATCTTTGCCTTCATAATTTTAATTAGAATATCACGCATATTATTCTCCGTTGGCGTATATGATCAGTCTATAATGTTCCCACTGCTGGTACACAGGCCTCCTCTCGATGAGAGGAAGTGGGCCATAATCCACCAAGCGTGCCCAGTGCGGTGTGGTTGATGTCACATGTCTTTGAATTTTTGGTTCCAGGACATGCCGGTTTCCTCAAGATTTCTTCGCCGTTTTGAAAACAGTGGTGATAGAATGATTTACATAAAGTAAAGCAAAGTAAAGGGTTCGAACCTAGGACCAGCAACTCGTAGTCGCGGCTGCGCCACCACTGTTCGGCTCCGTTGGCGTTGGTAGAGTCATATATACTACAGTCACATTTCGACATGTTTTAAATGCTATGTATCACTACATAGTATAAAACAAAGTCACTTCCCTGTCTGTCTGTCCCTATATATGCTTAGATCTTTAAAACTACGCAACGGATTTTGATGCGGTTTTTTTTAATAGATAGAGTGATTCAAGAGGAAGGTTTATATGTATAATACATGCATAATATAGTAGAGAAACACTGATAATTTTAGAGTGTTCTAATGTAATGTCGTAAATAAACACATTTTTTTGCGCTTACATTGTAAACGCTGGCTGAATCCGTCGAGATAGATCAAAATAATGTACTACAGTATTGTACACCTTAAAAAGGTCTACAAAAAAGTCTACGATAGTATATGTCTATCTCTTAGAGATAACCCACAATAACCATTTTTTATCCTATACTTTTTACGAGAAATAATGGCTCTAAAATTATCAGTGTTTCTCCATTGCACCCGTGCGAAGCCGGGGCGGGTCGCTAGTTAGGGATATAGTTAGTCTATGCTATTAAGTGGGAACAGATCCAGACTATGGGCTGCTACTGATAATTTTGTAGTAGAAAAACTCAATGGCACTTTGACAGGCCTAGGGATCGAAACTAACACTTTACGCGCAGTAAACATGCTAACGATGAACGTTTATTTAGCTATACACCAAAACGAAATAATGTAAATATCACACTAATATTATTAAGGCGAAAGTTTGTGTGTGTGTGTTTGTATGTTTGTTACTTCTTCACGCACAAACAACTGGACTAATTTGGATGAACTTTGACACACAGATAGTTTATAACCAGGATTAACACAGGATACTTTTTATAACGATATTCCTACGGGGTCGCCACTTATGCGGGTGAAGCCGAGGGGCACTGCTAGTAATAAAATAATCGCCCTGTATTATCCCACTGCAGGATAAAGCTCCCTTTCCTTTTTTCACTCAACTCGATCCTGAGCCAATATGGACCAATCCCTCATATTATAAGCGTCAAGTTCGTCTCGCAATCTACGCCTGCGTCTTTCGCGATACCGTTGGACGTTTTCAGGAATCCACGCTGTGGTGTTCTTAGCCCACAAAGCATACAACATGCGGCAAACGTGTCCGGGCCAGTCCCATTTGAGCTTGGCTGCTTTTTGGGTGGCGTCTTCGATTTGTGTCTTAGAGCGCAGTATCGTGTTCCGTATCCAGATTGGGTTACATACCATGAACCACAATCAATTATTTGAAGGATATTGCTAATCCTTCATATGTTCGAAAACATTTGTCTGCTCAACCTCTTAAAAACGCAATGAATGTAGTTTAACTCAAAATCAAAATTAAAGACATTGCTACTGATAGTGTGTTCCGCAATTACTCCGCTGTAATTCGAACTCCAATGACACTAAAAACAATTTAACTAAATATCGTAAATCATTAAGTTAAAATCTCATTTCTCCAAGTTACATCTCAGGCTACAGCAGTCGTAACTTGGAACTTTTTAGTTATTTTTTTTAAACCCCCTGAGAAGTTTAAACGGCTCGATAATCGAGTTGCAAAAGAAAAACCAAGCTATCGGGCCGTTTTTTAATAAAAGTTTTGTTAAAGTGCGCTGCAACTTTTGTAAAAATATGTATCGTTCGTATTTCGAGAGAGTTCGAGTATAACTGCGGGAGTTATATTGAAAATAGTTTTTTCTTTGTTTTCAATACGCGTATGTAGATAGTAGGAAGTTTTTGTGGTATAGTAAGCGTATTGCGTTATTTAAGTTGTTGAGCAGACAAATTTTTCGAACATATGAAGCAATGGATTAGCAATATCCTTCAAAATGATCCAGAATGTGATAGTGTGTCACGCAATTAGGGTGCTGGAATTATTTCACTTAGAAGATTATGTATAAGCATATTCGTACCGTCTCTTAAACAACGTTTAGCTAAAAGATAGTGTTTTTTTCATAACTGAACGTTACAACTCGGCCTACCCCTTTGAAATAAACAGGCGTGAAATTATTTTTTATTTCTGAGAACATTTTTTTTAGCGTTTGTCTTTGGAAAATCCTTTCTCAGAGCACAACACATCATTTACACTACATGTACAAATATCTTTTGACGCGCGGCCAAAATCAGAACTAGCGCCGCCATCTTGTCTTTTCAATACAATTTCTCAACTATGTACAGACGCCAGCATATCAAGCTACTCGAAAAGGTCAGATTTTCCCAATCAACTTTGACCTTATGCTTTAGCGATAAAGTTGAAAATCTATTAAAGAAATCTGACAGATTGTAGTAGCCTGATGTGCTGGCGTCTGTACCAACAGCACCCTCCTGTCAATGTCTTTCAAGCGCCAAAATATCCTTACAGAGTCCATTTACAGTTATTATACCTCTGATTTTGCATCACTTTCAATGTCACAATGATCTTTATTCCCATTCTCATAAGGTAGCGATTGGGTTGCTGACACTGACAAGTCTGTCAAAATCATTGTGGTCGTTATTCTCGTCACTATAAAGTTGCCATTAGGTTGCTACTGTCAGGGGTAAAATAATTGTGAAAGGACTGTAGCGTTGCATGTTTTGCATCGTCTGTCTGTCAGTTACTGTAACTGACGTTTTTGCCGCTTTTTTAGTAACTACCTACTTCTGTAACAGAAGTAGGTAGTTACTAAAAAAGCGGCAAAAACAACGAAAAAAGCACGTTGCTTGCATTGGGACCTGTTTTAATTTTTTAAAGTATTTAATTTTTATTATTTGTTGATAAAGCGGCAGTAGAAATACACTCTGAAAATTTCAACTGTATACCTATTACGATTCTTGAAATACAGCTCACTGACAGCCAGACGGACGGACAGCGGAGACTTAGTAATAGGGTTTAGCAGCCTTTAGGTACGGAACCCTAAAAAAGATGAAACAAGATAATAAAACAAATAAAACATGTGATACTTGCTCTGTATAAGATGAATAGACTGTATCAGTATTCAAAGGTACCGGTGCGCGAAAGGAATTTCAATCGGCGCTCACCTTATCGACTGTCGAGTAAAATATATGATTTCCTTGATTTCAATAGGGACGCAAGTTAAAGATGAGAGCGATCTACAATAAGTATTTTCGTAACTTTTACTGTGGGCACGAAAGTATAGTCAGCCAGGTTGGTAATGGGGCTGTCATTTCAAGGAGAGCCCCGTGGAATGACCCTGCCTTTTATTTAAGAACGGACAATGTGGACATAGGTGTCGCAAATTGGGAATAATAATATTAATGTTCACACAGTGTCGTGTTAATTCTACTTATATTATAAACGCGAAAGTTTATGAGGATGGATGGATGGATGTTTGTTACTCTTTCACGCACTGAGCTGCGCTTTGGACTGAATGGATTTGTATGAAATTTGGTCACGCAGATAATTTATATCCAGGATTAACACATAGCATACTTGGTATCCCGATATTTCCACGGGATCGAAACGCGCGGAGGGCGCTGCCCGTTTAAAGTAAGAAACGCGCTATCAACCTGTCTGTCAAACATTGTAGTATTTCTTTGTATGTGCCTAAAAAGGAAATCGATTCACCTGTACCTTGTTACCCCAGACTTTCTAATGCGTTGCGTTAGTTTCAGTGAAAGACATTCTTGTTCATTGCAGAAAAATATTTTATTTTATGCAATATATTACGAATAAAAAAACCTTGAAAACAAAATGTCCTTAGTTTGATCATATTTACACAACTTTTCACGACTATTGGCGGGAGCGAGAGAGAGCCGCGGGAAGAAGAAAAACCGGTCAAGTGCGTGTCGGACCACGCACAATGAAGGGTTCCTTAGTTGGAATGAATTTATGCCAAGAACAAACTTAACATTGTACAACTACAGTGTATCCCTACAACCTAATCTAACCTGACCTAAAACCTGATTTTCAACAAAATCAGGTTTTCCCATACATAATACCAAACCAGCATACTGCAAATGTAAGTTGCTCGACTATGACTCGTAAACTTGTAAAGCCTACATATTATTATTATTATTTATTTCAGATAACAGAGATCCATTGGATTAGTAACAATAGTCTTAACCTATGTTAGTACTTAACTAATAATCTAGACAATGACAAGTGACCTCACCAACGGGCTGTCATGTCTCCCGGCTATAGCGCGACAGTACATAGCTGTGATAGTTTTCCTTTTAACTTCGTTTTATATACTACTACCGTCAATTTTTTCACATACCCAAAAAAACCATTTACCTGGCAGGAGGGACACTTGACTCTAACGAAAATTAGCACTTTAAAGCTTAATATTTCACAAAAGGATCCCTGAATCGAAAAATTGTTATGACGAACCCGCCATATTTTTGAGAGACTCATCCAACGATACCCCCCACCATGGGGTAAACGAATAAAAAAACATCCCCTCTTTACGTGCACAGGAGGTAGGTACCCTATGATTTTATTTTACCACTTCGTCGGCGTACTTTGTCTGCCAAATTATAGCTTTCTAGTACTAGAAAGTGAGGAGTGTCTGAGATAAGCTGCGGACGGAGAGACGGACATAGCGAAACTATAAGGGTTCCTTGTTGACCACGGAACCCTAAAAACGTGACGTGCGTTAGTAGCAGACGGGTAACTACAGATGAATTGATTCCCTTTTTGTTAAAGGTAAACCTTTATGTCAAAATGACACAAAGAATGTCTCTTTACATTACAGAAACATTTATTTTACTGATGGACAAACGTTAAATCATGTTTTACAATAAAACTACAGCAAAAATAAGTACCTAAATAATTTTTAAAGTTAACAAAATATATATTCGCTCGTCCTATGTACCCCACCCTGCCAATTATTAAAGAATTTAAATGACGCCGCTCACTCAAATCTAATTCTCAGTGATCTGCAAAAATCCTTACAGAAATGGGCCTAGCTTGGAGAACCCACCCTTAATTGGACTGCTCAAGAAATATTATTTTTGAAAGATATCCTTTGGACTGAGTTGGCTGTTTGACTCGGTTTAATTTAAATCTGCCTTTGGGGTTTTTGTTATGTCTTTAAAAGTGGTAGGAGTTTTTGCTAGATAATTTACACTCGGCAATCGGAAGTTGTTTGTTTGTTGTAATTTGCATCTTACTCCTTTCGACGACCGGACTGTACCTTTTTAAACTATCCCTTTTTATTTTATTTTTTGTTAGTAGAATACGAGGCCTTTGGCTACTTTGTAAGTGCCTATGTGTGTATTTATTTGCTCTTTTGTTTTTTTTTTAATTTGCATCTTGTTTGTGCAGAATAATCAACCTCAAAACAGTAAAAAGATTAAGTCTTTTATACCTTCGTCAGTTTTCATTTTTTTTTCTTTACCAGGACACAGGATAACTTTTAAAGCACTGAGCAGACATGCATGCATAATATATTTAATTACTTGATAACAAAGATCAAAATGGCATACATCTTTTAGCAATGTCCAGTTGACATCAACCCAAGCTTTTAATGGTCTGACCATTTTATGATACTTTTTTTTTTAATTTAACTGTCAAGTCTATCAGTGTCACATTTGTGTTTCCGTTTGACATGTAAAGCAGATGGTTGAATGTCATTCCATGGTATTTATATTACGACGCAGTTTATGTATAATGTTGAGTCGGTAAAGCAGGTTCTATCGTTCAATGAGCACACAAAAATAGCCCTTATCCGCATAGTGTCCCACATATGGCACATTCCGAAAAATGTCTTATATTAGGTCATCCCACTTCCAGTGTCATATTTTTTTTTTCCAATATTTATGTATTGCGCAATGGTATGCAATAGTTAATACATTTGTGTTGTCTTGTACAATCATGTTAGTTTAATTTGGTGTGTTGTATTGTCAAGACGTGCATTGATTTAAAATAAACAAGAGACTATTAGCGTACTTAGAAAAGAAGCAACTGCTATCGGCCAACCAGTACGGTTTTCGAAATGGCAGATCAACGGAGGACGCGGTCTCGAAGTTGGTGAATCATGTCATTGATAACCTTGACAAAGGTAAAAAGTGTGCCGGCGTCTTCCTTGATCTTGCAAAGGCCTTTGATACCGTGTCAAGGCCCATACTGATCAAGAAGATGGAACGCTTAGGTATCAGGGGCATTGCATTGGAATGGTTTACCTCCTATCTTTCCGAACGTGAACAAAAGGTTTGCCTGGGTGATTTTCAGAGCACCTTTGCGAAAGTGGAATATGGAGTGCCCCAGGGTAGTGTCCTTGGTCCCACCTTGTTTCTCCTGTACGTTAATGGTCTCTGCTCACTCAATTTAGATAACACACAAATATCTGCGTACGCTGATGATACAGCTATTATTTTCCACGGCGATTCTTGGAAGGAAACCTACAGTGCCGCAGAAGCTGGAATGCAGAAGGTTACCAGTTGGCTGCAACACAATCTACTTACCCTTAATGTTCAAAAAACAAAGGTAGTCAATTTTTCTGTAAGCATAAAAACAGCTGCCCCTAAACAATTTGCACTCAAATCCCACCAATGCAATTATAGTCTAGGAGGTAGCTGCAGCTGCCCTGTTTTTGAAAATGTTAATAGTATCAAGTATCTTGGTATTTGCATAGACCAACACCTGACATGGGGAAAGCAAATACAATCGGTTACTTCGCGCGTAAGGAAACTTCTGTACATATTTAAGAGACTTCGATCTGTAGCTGACAAAGATATTCTCAAGATGACTTACCTGGCTTTATGTCAGTCTGTGCTAGGTTACTGCATAATATCTTGGGGTTTCGCTAGTAAAAGTTATCTAATTACTGCTGAGCGTGCGCAAAGGGCTATCCTTAAGGTCTCTCATAGATTAGGAATCCGATACCCCACTGATATGTTATATCGAGAAACGAGAGTACTTACGGTGCGCCAACTGTACATTTTATCAGTACTACTTAAATTTCACAAAACAGCAACTGCCACAGAGGTAACGGACCAGCGCACACGTAGAAAACCTAAGTGGAACAGAGCTTTCTGCAAAATTAAATTTGGCAATAAGGCTTTCTCTCGAATTGGACCATACCTGTATGAAAAAGTTAACAAAGAGCTTGATATCTACCCCCTGACAAAGTTTCGGTGCAAAAAACAGGTACAGGATTGGCTGCTTGGGCTTAAACGGTTAAATTATGCTGAAACGGAAAATATTTTATCATTCAACTAATAAATGTAGTGGAGCAACGTATATTTCTAAAGTTTTGTGCTTTACTCAACTACTCTGGAGGAGTTGCACACGACTTACTGGTAAAGTGTGTTGGTCGTAACGCCTTAAATAAAAGAACCGTACAGCGATGGCTTGAAATGTACAAACAAGGAAGAACCACAGTTGAAGATGAGCCGCAAGCACCTCGATCATTATCATCGACTAGATTAGAAGCAAGGAACAAAATCAAGGAAGCACTTCGTCAGTCACGTAGGGTCAGTGTCAGTGATCTCTCCACTCAACTTAACATTCCTCATTCCACTATACATAGAGTACTCACGGAGGATTTATATCTGGTCAATAAAAGTGCAGTGTGGGTGCCCCACACTCTGAACACGGATCAGAAGGAGTTTCGTTATGAAACTGCGCGTAGCCATTTATCGTGGTATCGCCGTAAGAAAAATCTTGAAAACTTGGGTCGAATTTTATACTCCTCGTCAAAGACATCAGTCACGATGTTGGGTGGAACCGGGCACTTCAGCTGAACATTTACCACGTGCAGAGCTACATGAACGAAAAATACTACTAATAGTAGCTATGGATGTCAGAGGCATTGCTTTTTGGAGAACTTATGATAAAAATACAACTATGACTCGAGAGCGATATAAGTAGTTTTCAGAAGAAAATATTCCTATTTGGGCAGACGAACATCATATAACGAGTCCTATAATTTTACATGATAACGCCAGACCGCACAAATCAAAAATAGTTCAGAATTTAATTGAAGATAAAGGATGGATTGAAATTATTCAGCCGCCATATTCCCCGGATATGAATCCTTGTGATTTCAATTGTTTTGGCCATGTGAAGAGGAAATTGTCGAGTACTCGATACAATAGCAAAAAGGAGTTAGATATTAAACTAAAGAGCATTATTGATGAATTAAATGAAAGTGGTACTTTAAATGGTGTTCAAGATTTGCCAGCAGTCTGGGAGCGAGTGATTAATAGTGGTGGAGATTATTGATTAGTATCACAAGGTTATATAGTATAGTAGTCAGTTTTTGTAAAATGATAATAATAAAAAAATATGACATTGGAAGTGGGATGACCTAATATTTTAAAAATCGATCCAAGTAGCGTGATCTAGACGTGTTGACTAGATTAACTATTTTGTATTTGTGTTTCGAATTTAGTACCATATATTTTGGATAGATCTGTAGATAAACATTTATTTATGTTTCCTTCAAATCGGTGGGTACTTTGAATACGATTAACGAGCGGCGTATAATAATCGCAAAAAAATGAAAAATTAAAATGATAGAATTTTCAGGGTCGAAATAATTAGTATAGGTAAGTTCATGTTCATATTTGTCATTTTACGTGTAATCTTGTAATTTCATTGATACTACGTAACACATATTAACATTATAATGCATGATGTGCCATGCACAAAAACATACGTTTCTATTGAGTTATGATTTTTCTAAATATTTTTTCGAGAAATGACATCATATTTGCAGGCTAATGTATTTTTTTTAAGGCGATAAATATCATGCACTATAGGGTTAAGGGGGAAGCGCCAAAGAAGTTCAATTTTTTTACGTTTTTTTGCAATTTGCAGGCCAGTGTCTGTTTGTATGTTGATCAAAATATGATTAGCGACCGTAACAAGTATGTATTTACATAATCATAATGATTAAAATCATCAATAAAACCCTCTTAGTTCATGTAATCCTATTTAATAAAATCACCCCCCCCTCTCCCCCTTTTTTATTATCTCTTCACCACCCTTGGTTGACTGGTAGAGAATTCCTAAGGCATTAAGTCCGCCTTTGTACCTTTTGTGCGACAAGTTTAAATAAATAAATAATGACTACTTCACGAAATATCAATCAATAGGAAAGAAAATTAAAAACGTAAGAAAATTTGAATTTCGCAAGCTACGGTGCTTCCCTCTTAAGATGACGAATATAATTTGGATGCGACTGTACTTTAACAGATCACAGTTGCTATTTACATCCCTTTACGTAATCTCATGATTGCTTTTCATGGAGACAAATCAGATTATGTACATCAATAATTATTCCCAGTCGAGTGCTGCACATGTTCACATATTCTACATAATTTTGTTGGAAAATTCACTAGCTTCCCAACAAACTATGGAACATAACTAATCTGTTTAGGAAAGTTTTCACTATATGCAAACACATGTCATGTTGAAAAACTCGACAACTCTATACACAATATATGGTAATAAACAAGTGTACTGTCAGAGTTTGAAGTGCACGTGTATTTTAACGGAAAATGAATAGTAAATTTATATTTTCGTGACAATTATTTTTTTTAGGCTTGTGGCTAAATAATAACAGCTGAACGGGTCGATGGAAAGTTAAGCTACCCTTACCGCGGTCAATTCGTGGTTAGGTGACCATCCATTACATATCGTGGCCCTTTCGTGCCGCGGAAAGCACATTAAACCGTTGGTCCCGGCTGTCATCTGTAGATCCTTGACAGTCGTTTCGAATAGTCAGAAGCCCAAAAGTCTAACAAACCCTAGTGTTACCCAGTAACTGGGCTGTGGAGGTCAGATAGGCAGTCACTCCATATAAAATTATGGTATTCAGCTGCTTCCGGCTGGACTAGCAGCTGTCCCAAAATAGTTGGTTGAAAATTATATCAAAAATACATGTCATTTATACAACGTGTAACGTTAAATGCGCAAAACCTCGGATACCCCAACTAAATTTTAATTCAATTGACCTATTTCAGAGAGAAAATAAATAATTAAAAAATTGTAGTTAAAGGTTTTATGTGCTGTTTTAGTTTTACTGGCCATTCTGATCGTTTCTTGCGTCTGCGACGACGCTTTACCGAGGGAGGAGTCATCACCGGGCCGCTGCGCCGCGTGGACATTGGCTTGCTTGACCTATTAACACGGCAACGTTTTTAATGAAGATTTTTTGAAAAATGTGACCTGTATTAAAAGTGGTTCAATAGATTTTGCTCGATATTCTGATCAAACTATTTTCAGGTTTTGCGCATTTAACGTTACACGTAAAATAGTAATAAAACTGTCAGCCATTTAGGCTGGCAGATTTCCCACAGCTGTGCAAAAGGCCTCTCCATGACTTCCTAATGAAAGTTAATATAAAAGACTACTCTACTAGTACCTAGGTACCTACCTAATTGATGTGAATCAATAACAAACATCTTCACATAAAATAATGTGTGTAAGTATATATTAACATAATCTGAAGATTAGATATGTTGTGTGAGTCCACAGTGTGAGTCAGTGATTGTTAGCTAGTTGAAACTACCTATAACTTTACGATTGAACATGGTAATATCTAGATTTTTTTCACATCTTTAGGGGGCCTGTGTTAATGAAAGTGATTCATAAGAATACATTATATAGAACTGGTTGCAAACGGTTGTATCGTTGAAGGGTAATAACAGGGCAGGGGTATAAGGGTACTTAATTATTATTTGAGAAAGAAATGTAAATAAAATGTATTATTACTTCAAACAGATTGTCGCCTTGCAGCTTTTTCCAAAACAATTGTTTGAGCAAACACTGTATCACCGAAATTTTGATCTTTATCCTTATCAACGCAGGGTCCATTTTCCTTTCTTCCTCTACCACGTCCTCGTTTATCGTTATCCCCAGAGCAGCAAGGTTCAGTTTCACGGCACCTTTCGCACTCAGTATTTCTTGATGGTCGTTCTTCAGAATTGTAGGGGTTTGGTCTCCTATGGCCAAACCATGGATGGCTAGCTCCATCGCGACCAAATCCATGCATATGGCGTCTCCATCCAGCTCCCCATGGTCCTTCCCAAGGTCCTCTCCAGGGAAGGTCAGGGAATTCTGATGGTCCACGTCGTCTGAAGCAATGGCGTTCAAGACTGCGTCCGAAGCAGGGACGGGGCCCGAAGCAGTTTGGTCCATGTCCGTGGAAATTGGGACGTCTGCTACGGCATCCCGGCATTCTGGGTCGATGGCAGTGGCGTTTCGCAGGTCCATCACTATTACTTTCAGATTCATGATGATAACACCTAGGTCTATCATGACCATCTTCGGGAGGGCCATGTCTGTGATGCTCAAGTCCATGTTGATGATGTTCTTGTCTCTCAGGACTATGGTCAAACCTGTGATCAAAAGATCCAGGTCCAAAACCTGGTCTTGATCCACGATGACCAGGAAATTTACCACGGAAAGGACAGGTAGGAGGTCCGCCCATTCCGAATTGAGGCCCAAAATGGCCGCCGAAGAAGTCGCTATCAAAGTATCCCCTCATGGTTCAGAATTTCACGATTGAATACTGATATTATAGCTTTGAACGAGTTCACTCGAATGCGAGTCTTATCGACTCAAAGTAGTTTATATGAACGATTGTTGTATAACGTTGTGAAATCGTTTCAAATAGAGCTGCACGGAAATGCTTATGAAAAAGTACGCATGTCGGACTTGGCTGACACATCATAAGGATTATGAAATAGTGTCAAAATGGAACAATTTTTTCGTGGTTTTATTATTTCATTACTTAGAATTAGCTAAACAATGAGTAACAAATACGGGAAATGAATGGAAAATTTATTATACAACGTGTAACGTTAAATGCGCAAAACCTCAGACACCCCAACTGATTTTTAATTCAATTGACCTATTTCAGAGAGAAAATAAGTCATAAAAACAATGTAAAGGTTTTATGTGCTGTTTTAGTTTTACTGGTCATTCTGATCGTTTCTTGCGTCTGCGACGACGCTTTATCGAGGGAGGAGTCGTCACCGGGCCGCTGCGCCGCGCAGACATTGGGCTGCTTGACCTATTAATAAATAGACGCGGCAACGTTTTTAATGAAGATTTTTTGAAAAATGTGACCTATATTAAAAAGTGGTTCAATTAAATCTGCTCGTTATTCTGATCAAACTATTTTCAGGTTTTGCGCAATTAACGTTACACGTTGTATAGAACAAAAATTATACATGAACACGAGGTGATTTTCACCATCCTGGAAGTGCTACAGGCTAACTTCACCTAAGTTTTCACGGTGAGATGGTTACAGAATCGCACTGCTGGACAGTTAACCTGTTAAAGACTGGTTTAGTTGGTCTTCCTAAAATCGCCATCCCTAATCGTATTTAACTCCACGATCGTCGTAGTTAGCACGAAACTGTCCAGTAACTGGAAACCATCAATTTTCACGGTGAACACTAATTGAAAAACGAGAGGCGATCGTGTCATACGGCTATGGTCAGTTGACCATCACTAAGTTGTGTGCTTGCCTATGTCATTTTTAAAAACTGTTAGTAATTCCAAAAAGCGGTCAAATGCAACTTGTCGGACTCGCGCACGAAGGGTTCTGTACCACCATACACAATAATGAACACTTTTCTTTTTACTTTAGTAAAGAAAATTACGTTACTTGTGTGGGAACCCATTTAAATATTTATTATTTTGTAGCTGAAACTTTCGTTAAAAAAAAAGATTATTTTAGCTAGAAAAAACATGGAAATCGTGCAAACAAAAAAAAAAATACCATCCCAATAATTATTGTTGATTTCTTGAAAACTTCATTCGTTTCGTAGAAATGGGTAATAGCTATGCGGTTAAAATGTATGGAATAGCAAATTCAATTCAGAATCATTTACTGAAAACCTAGGTTACAGTTTGCGCAGCCATCTTGTATAAGTTAAGTTGGTTACGAATTCCCTTTGCATTTCATTGCACATTATTGTGCAATATCAATTTTCCTTAAAATAGTTTCAAGTTCTTTTCTAGGAAATTAATTTCATGTTTCAGTTTTATTGCAACCTTGAACAAATATGATGAAACTGTACTGAAGTTTTCATTAAATCTTATGGAGTTATGTGGTGTAATATCCGTGGGTGTAACTAATAATAATTATTGCGAAATTATTTTTTTTCTTTGCAATGGTTTTAATGAATATTCTTAGCTGAAATATTTGATGAACATTATTAGATAAAAAAAGTAAAACCATACCTACCAAACAGAAAACTTAAAAAAAAAAATCGAACGTCAATTGCTCTTTGTTTTTTTTTTGGGTGGGTAATTATCAAATAACTTCTCGCGCTCTGGGCGGAACGGGAGGGTGTGTCAGACTTTTACTGACTAAAACCCAACCGTGTTACTTCAGTTGCCTGTGCCAAGGGTCACGGTAACTCTTTCGAACAATCCGCGACCCTGGCAGGCATCGGCCCTA
Organism: Eremobia ochroleuca; assembly: GCA_949629135.1. NCBI lineage: Eukaryota > Metazoa > Arthropoda > Insecta > Lepidoptera > Noctuidae > Eremobia > Eremobia ochroleuca. The sequence continues at coordinate 3,561,644 of OX451385.1, read as the reverse complement.
GCGGACCCCGTCAGTTACTGCTGAAATCTCTTTGAGGCGCGCGTGGAACACAACGTGCCGTCGACCCGGCCCTGGTCCTTACCGGACGGTGAACTGCCCATTGCTCGCCGTCCGCAAGCCCGCGCCTACGGTGGCCGGGAGTCGGCTCTTGACGACTAGGGGCGTGAGGGCGCAAAGATTGCCTCTCCCTCACGCGTTCCGCTTCCTCCTTCGCAAGCATTACTCGCAAGGCCACATCAAGATAAAAGTGTTAAAAACTACGTGCAGTCGGCTGTACGTTTGTTGTCCAAAAGTGTTCAAAATTACAATTTTCTCGATTTATTTTTTAGGATGTCCCTTAGTTATTTATATTTTAGTTATTTTACGTCTAATGTGCACTTACATGCGACTGGAATGAGCAGTGAGCAATATAACTTGCTATTATTAGCTTGCAGACCAGAAGACACACAGCCGTCAAGTGTATCAAGCCGAATCTAAGTAACACATATTAGGTCACTATTGTTAAATAACGTAACACATAAAATAACATCACGCCCGTATAACTCTAAGGGTCTACCTTCTACGATCTATTTCCATCAACCGGACACAAATCCAGACTTCGGGCTGCTACTGAGAAATTCCACATGGAAAAACCCAATAACACTTTGCCCGACTCGGGAATCGAACCCAGGACCTCATGCTCACCAGTAGCTCTTGCAATCACACAGCCGAAAGAGACGATCTATATGTTTTAGTTGTTGTGCGTTTAATGTGCACGTCGGCGCATCATCGCCAAATACACATCAATAGGAAATGGCAGGAAATTGTTTAAAAGAGTATAAAGAAAATACCTCGCTTCAATTCAGGTTATTTATTTCACGAGCAGCGAACCGAGAATGTCTTTCCATTTTTTTTTTTTATTTTATTAATGGCCTCTTGCAGTTCAACCTGTGAGGTTGTCGTCTGCTTAACCGGGCTTGCCTGTGGATACCTCAATAAATTAAGGCCTCCAGCCAGGGCTTAAAAAAAAAGCTTAAAAACTAAGCGACTACACGCTAAGGGCACCCCCTGTGGGGTACGGACCTCGGCTTAGGGCGTCGCTGGGAGAGGGCAGCAAGGGACAGGCTGGATCGGAATTAGTATTTTTCCATTCGCATTGCAACAGTTTTTATACACAAAATCACCGCAAAATCTTGCCGACAAACTATCACGAAAATTTGCTGCCAAATAGAATTTGTATAAGTCAAGCGGATATGTCAAACTAATTCTAGATTACATATTAAATAATTCAAGCGAATGTGTCCAGATAAATCCTCAATACCAAGATAGAAATAATATAAAGTCAGCCGGAAGCTACATCATCATCATCATCTGCCTAGCCTTTTCCCAACTATGTTGGGGTCGGCTTCCAGTCTAACCCGATGCAGCTGAATACCAGTATTTTACGTGGAGCGACTGCCTATCTGACCTCCACAACCCAGTTACTGGGTAATACGGTACCCCTAGGTAAGACTGGTTGTCAGACTTTCGGGCTTCTGACTACACGTAACGACTGTCAAAGATCCACGAATGACAGCCGGGACCAACGGAATAAATAAAAAGGAAGTAACTAAAATAGAAACTTTATACAAATTCAACCGGAAACCACAATATTTTAAATAATTGTGAAATCATGAAACAATATTGCGAAAGTTACCTTTTTCTTTTTTTCTAATTATTTCCACGATTTTTTTATTATTAAAACAATACTTGCCAAAATATCCATACATCTTTACTACAATATTATAAATTCGACTCGCGAAGCAACTCTGTCTGTATCTCTGTCTCGTTTAAACCACTGAACGAAATAAGACATCTGGCAAGCCGATAGATGGCTTCCTGGGGAAGAACATTTTTTTTTTAAACATTGCCCCACACTAGGAACTTCTCCTGTATTGTGGGTGCGTTTACAAACATTTAAACTCACATTCACAAACAGCCAGACCCGGAACAACTACTTGTAGTTCATACAAATATTTGTTCCGTGCGGGAATCGATCCCGCGACACGCAGCGCAGCAGTGAATCGCTTAACCACTGCGCCAACCGTGCCACCAACAATATAGGCTGCTTCTTGATCGAGTGTCATGTTCTCGTGGGATAAATACCGACGTCCACACGGGCGACGGGCATAGCCGCAAACAGTAGCTATAGTTACGAATACCACACAGCCAAACCGGATACAGCTATTTGCCTACAAAATAAACTCCTGGATTCCTGGTAATCTACCATCTACACATCACCATAACGTAATTTTTATCTTATCTTTACAGCACTGTATTATTATAATTTACCTAAAAAAGTACCTTTTTAGTACATAATGATCCTGCAAAGCATCTATTTAAGATAACAAAACCTTCAAATACAAGAGCTTTGTACTTGAGCATAATGTTTAAAATTAACCGCTTTTAAGTAATAACAAGCAGGCATAATCGTTACGAGAGTACTTAAGATAAGTATTTGTAATAATATTAAACAGTTAAAGAAGTCTAAAATATGGTAAATGGTCGTAGTTTTTGATAATTATTGCGACACCGTAGAGGTCTTGATGGTTTAAGTATGAAAATATTTGATACAAAATCATGTGTGTGGTCCCGGCTGTCATTTCTGGATCTTTGGCAGTCGTTACGGGTCGTCAGAAGCCTGAAAGTCTGACAACCAGTCTTAGAATATAATAGAATAGAATAGAATACTCTTTATTACATACGCCATATAAATTAGCGACATGAAGTATTTAGCGAGTAGATTGAAATTAGCGACATGAATATAGAAATTTTACAAAGGGTGACACAATGGGCGGTCTTATCGCTAAGAGTTATCGTTTAAAGACAACCTTTGGATTAAAAAGGGAAAGGAGAGATAAATACTATAGGTAGTCTGTGGTGTACTATTTATATAATACCAAGGGGGATCTTACCAAGGGGTATCTTGCTACACAGTAACTGGGTTGTGGACGTCAGATAGCCAGTCGCTCAATCTAAAATACTGGTATTCAGCTGCATCTGGTTAGACTGGTAGCCGACCCCAACATAGTTGGGAAAAAGGTAGGCAAATGATGTGGAACATCATGATTCTATTCCCCGATGGCTTAGGCAAGTAATAATAATAATAAATAATTGAAGAAATTAATAAACGACATAATAACAATAAAGTTTATTCATCAAAAATTAAAAATACAATGTGAGGGATTCGGTGAGCCACAAACTAAGCATCGCTTGTATCTTGTTGCTCTGGAGTGCAATTTTGCAATGTTAGATAAATTATTATATTAGGGTGTCGTGGTAGATCAACTTGGATTCATAATACTGAAACTGTGTGAGCAACTTTGTTTATTTATTTATTAAAATATCCCTTACAACTATCATTACAGGTTTCGCTAATGCGATAGCGCGGTCTTAAAATATATTTTTTTACAATATAAAAAATATAAAAAGAAAAAATCTAGTAAAACTTATAATAACATCTAATAATAATCTTAGCTTAGCCTAATGAATAAATAAATAGATGCGGGCAGCGCCACCACCGCACATAGCGGTCCGGTACACATAAACTCAGGCGCTGCAGCACTCCTGGGTTATGCTCAATGAAATTACTTCTTCTAGGAAATCAGGTTCCTGACATTTAAGTGAAAGGTTTAGTCACCTAGACTCTGCGTTACCGAGTGCTAGGTGTCCAAGGTGCGCCAGACAGGATATTTTAACGACAAAAAAGTGGTAACATATCTTAATAAGTATTAGTACAGTTAACTGTATATATTTAAAAAAAAAAAACGAAATATAATAATATTAGATTTAGTTCAGAAGACTGATAAGTTAAGTTTTTCAAAAAAATCCTCTCTCCTAAGATTTTGCTGTGCCTGACAGGGCCCGTATAGATCACATATCATTTGAAGTTACCACGTAAGTACGAGTACACATTGTTGATTGCAAATAAAGTATTGAGTATTGATTTTTAGGGGATTTTGCGCCTATTTATGAAGTGCCCCTGACATTATTTCACTTACAGATGAAAAAGTAATGACAAAGTCACTCAAAAAAAGAAAAAAATACCTAAAATATTTTTCATGATTGTTAGCCAAACTTTTCGTCCATGTGTACCGAGCTTCGCGCAGGCAGAAGCGCATTTCACGGTATGTGGTCACAGAACATACTGGACGCGTAATTTAATGCTCGCGCGTTTGGCGCGCCTCTGTGTCACTCAAGCTCGCTGGGACCTAACGGTATTTGTGGTAAGTACAGTTTAGTTCAAGTTAAATGATGGACAGATAGTCAAAGATATTTCTGAATAACACTGAATTTTAATAAACTATCTAAAACAAAGAAAGAAAATACGTTTATTAGCGGTAAACATGACGCAGAGAAACAAACAAAAAAAAGGAAAAATTGGGGAAAATATACGTCACATCCAGGGAAAATGGCGATCGCTCAGCATAATGCTATGACCTGTATGAGACAGAGTCCCACCGCTGGTTTTCAGTGACAACCGGCGTTTACGTGATGATGTCAACCTGTGCAGACCTGTACAAATCATCGTATACGGCACCAGTTATATCTATCGGATACATCTTCGATGAAATAAGAAATAAATAATAAAATAAACAAAAAATACCGAATTTTTAATGTTTATGTTATGTTCATATAAACAAAACAAAGTCGCTTTTCGAGTCTTGTCTGTGTCTGCTTAGATCTTTTAAACTAATTTAGTGCTTTTATTCCGGAAGGTTTATGCGTGTAATACATAAACATTTATCTTAGATAATATACCACAGACATAAGTAGTTCCATTGCAACCGTGCAAAGCAGGTATTAAAATAATTAAGACACATTCAGTTCACACACTCACTCTACACAAACACTCCTTCCTATAAGTCAAATGTAAATTATTGTCTAGTTTTAGTTTACGGGAGAACATAATTATGTACATACTTGTAGGGGCGGAGAACCGCACCCTGATTGCGTAACACTGAATAATTTTGAAGGATATTGCTAATCTAGTGTTTCTATGTAAAATTGTCTGCTCAATAACGTAAATAACGCAATAAATGTTATTTAACTGTCAAAATGCTACTGTTAGTGTGCTGTTTTAACTGCTCCGTTGGTCTCGTGGTTGCAAGCACACTGCTGAGCGTGGGGTCCTGGGTTCGAGTCCCGGGTCGGGCAAAGTGTTATTGAGTTTTTCTATTAGGAATTTCTTAGTAACAGCCCGGAGTTTGGAAGTTGGTGGTGTGTTACCCCGTGCCTCGGAAAGAACGTTAAGCCGTTAGGCCTGCGCCTAATCTCTCTCCGGTCATGTCAGATTGCTGTCCCATCGGATTATGAAAGTGAGGGAAGACGGAGTGCACCTGTGTCTGCGCGCACACTTGTGCACTACAATGTCTCCCGCGCCGAAGCCTTGTCTCCCTTGAGATTGTCCGCCGTGGCCGAAATACGGTCTGGAGAACTTTATTTATTTATTTATTTAGTGTGTTACGCAATTACCCCCCGACGGCCTGAAATACAGGCTTCGGCTTAGCCTAGCTTAGGGACTGGACAATATTGTTCTTTTTTTTACTATTAGGTTGGTGCATATGAAATTGCCGATTGCGCAAGAATGTAAAACAGTGGGCGCTTATTACCGAACACGTTTTGATTTGTTCATTTTTGTTATTGTAAACAAAGCATCGACACTTGATTAATATTTTAAACACCATCAGAGGATTTAGACATTAGACGTGATTTAATTTAAGTTTTTCTTTCTTACCATGGATCCGAAAAAAAATTAGAGGTATCATGTTTTATGAGTTCATAGGTGGATTAAGTGCACGTGAACAGCAAAAAAAATGAGAGATTAGGGGAGAATACAGTTTCTGAAAGGACAGTGAGAAATTGGTTCCAAAAATTTCGTTGTGGAGGAGAGAATTTTGAAAATGAGCCTTGCGGTCGACCTTCGCGCGTACTGGATCTGCAAGTTTGAAGAGTAGTTAGTTTTTTTAGTTTGTTTCGAGTCCAATGTGCATATAGCACACGAGAACTTGCACAATAACTCGCTGTCCATCATACAACTGTTGTACGATTTTGTCACGAATAAATATTTTTTTGTGTTTTTGATCCTCTGTTTAAATCGGCAATTTGAAATGCACCAAGCCAATATTTTATAAGGGTGTTGTGGTGAAAAAATAAATAAATAATCATTATTATGTATTTCACCAGAGTCGGTGTAAAACTGCCACCTATGCAGAACACCAAGTGGCATAACCCCACTTAGGATTAACAGAAAAACGACGACCGACCATGGAGATTCATTCTGTAGGGTGAGATGGAAGAATAACATTAAATATTATTCTAAAGCGTCGGTCCCAGTGAGGCTAGTTCACTGAAATAAGATATTATGGGATTTCCAGATTAGTTTATGAATTTATCTTGATTTCTGAGCTAAGTTTTCAAAGTTAACAAGAATTTGCGTAAGTAAGATAAATTAGGTAAAAAAAAAACATCATGTGTAAACCTGTAGTGCTATTCTGTAAAAATCTCACCGCGATGACTCGGGTGAAGTGAGCTTAAAGTGAACTGTCATTAGTGTCAATCTCTAGTATCAGATGGAAGGACAGCTCACTTCACCTAGCTTCTCACGGTGAGATTCTAACAGAATCGACCGGCTGGACTTATAAAAATACTAGCTTCTGGTCGCGACTTGGTCCGCGTGTTTCTTGTTCCTCCGACCCACCCCTACGCATCGCATCATCTGCCCGCTATGTTTCTTTCTTACTTTTTTTGCCTTAGAGTCCTGGCGTAATGTTAAATAGACTATAGCCTTCCTCAAGAATTGGGCTATCAAATGAAAACAATAATTTTTCAATTTACAAGCTAACAATAATATATACAACATTATTTTTAGTATATCGCAAGCCTGAATATATGTAGTTGGTTCAGAATAAGTAACTGAATCGATTCCAATAATTTTTTTACACCATGTTATATTTTGTCCCAAAAATATTTAAAAAAGGTTACAAATTGGACACCGAGCGACACTACGTACATATCCGCAATCACATGCGCACAACACGGCCGGTCATAGCGGCACTAGGCGCGGGCGGCGCGGGGGCGCCTCGTGGTGTGAGCATATTTTTGTACAGACATCCAGGTAACATAACAAGCTTATAACTTTGTGATTTTTAAACTAATGTTGTATATATTATATACAGGTAGATATATAATAAAAAAACAAAGAAAAAGGCAAGAGCACATTGGGCATCAAACAATTCGTCCGCATCGCTGTCAGTGGAATAAGTGCCCAAAAAGCTTGCAGCATTACCACGTTGGATATCAATGCTAATATACGCAATGAGCAAGCATGTGATCAATACCCTTGCTTCTTCGGTATGAGAAGAGGACTTTGCCCTCCAGTGAGATAACACCAAGCTGATATTATTTTACCTCCTAGACGCTCAAGTTAACACTTTGGGCGGAGCAACGTTACAATACGTAAAATTTGATAAACGCTATTTGACACAACGTTTAATCACGTCAGCAAAACATATGTCTTTCTTTAAAGAACGTGTATTAACGGCTGCGGCTTATACTGATTCCTTGAAGTTACGTCATCGCGCCGAATCAGTTTAAATTTTCTGACTACTAGCGCCACTCCACGTTAGTTTTTTTTGTACATTTTATAAGGCTACTCACACATTTTTATTCTAGTTACGCATACATTCGCAACGTCATTTATTTTGTATGAGAAATTAGTGCGCCGCGCAACAAACATTTGAATAACCAGATCCTCCGCTCAAAGCGTTAAACAACCGATCAAAAACAAGCAGGCAATCAACACACATGTTTCCACTATCACAAAAACGAATCTCCAACCACGCCCAAAAAAGACATAACCCTATTTTTTCGACGCAATTTTCCTACAAAATCTTCTACCCTATCTCAAAGGGTGAGGAGGTAATATAGGGCCACGTGATGTACCTTAATTTCCGTAATATACGTCTAGCTAACAGCTAGTTCGTCTCGCTGAGTTTATCAAATTTCGCCTCGGTGAATAAATTTAAATATGCTTTGAAAGTTATGCTTGTATGTCGCGCGAGACACCTAAACTGCTTATGAGAGTTTGGTAAATAAGGTATGTTGGGATGGTTCGTGTAAGTTGGATTTTTGCACGTGTATAGGAGAGTGATTTTTAGAAATAATTGATGTGAAAAGAATAAGAGTTTTTTATTTGACCTGCGGGCTAATTACGTAACAGACTAAAGCCACAGATACCTTAGTGTGTCGTGTTATGTCGTGATACGGGATACACCAAACGAAGGAATCTGTTCAGGACTACGTCAAATCACAACGAGTTTTGATTAGCTAACCAATCCACTCTGTAGAAATTTCACCTTAAAAACGTATGTAAAGTGAGCTGTTAACAGTGTCAATCCCTTGCATCATGTGGCATGAGCATAATCAGTCTACAATGTTCTTAGAATCAAAATTTCGAAGATGTGACATCTACGAGTACCAACTCGTACTGGGCCCGCGTGGTGGATTATGGCCCACTCCCTCTTACACAGAGAAAGCCTGTATCCCAGCGCTGGGAACATTTTAGGCTGATTATGATGACTGCCTATTTGAACCCTACAGCATAGTTCATAGTTTTTTATCGTATTAGTGACAGGATTGTAGAGGTCAGATAGGCAAGCCCCGTAAGAAATTCCACTAATTAAAGGAAAATAATTTTGTGAGACGTTTTTTTTTTACTACAACAATAATTATATCATTCATATTTTCTACAATGAGACGTCAATATCAAGTCCTTTACTCTATACAAAAAAGCCTTAAAGCAACAAACAACAACAACAAGCAATACACAACAACAAGCATCAAGCAACAACCATCTTCAAAAATGTCTCTCGATTTAAATCAATCACCTATTTATAAAGTCAGTATTATGTCTTTGATTTATTCATTTGCTTCTACTGCATTTAATTATTACTTATTTAAATACATAAAAAACATTCAGGTACTAAACTATACTATCATTTTGAAACATTAACAAGTTAAAAATATTTTCACCTTGCTACTATTAGCAACGTGTTAACGTGTACCTTTTGACTTGCTATCAAGAAACGATATGTAATGGCACACTAACTTTATCTTCTTACCAACAGCACTATAAGAAAAACATTTGCACATCTACTACTTACTAGTTTATTTACGAATACCCACCCTTCTTCATAAGTTTGTGCATCAAGTATTACGATTAACTTGTATTTCTCATGATAAGTGAATTGTATTCTTTTTGAGAAATAAATGTCATAAACCGTAATATGCTTTAAAGTAGTCAGCTGTCTCCCTTAACAAAGTGAGTGAAAAAAGCGATTTCTTGTTGCTTTTCAGCGAGGATAAACTGGCAAAATGGAGCCATTTTGAAGTCGTTAGAAAATCACCACTTTAAAGTTGTGGCAGTAAGTTTGCGTAGGTAGGGTGGCTGTGCTTGATTAGTTTCTATCAGGACAGTATTGTTAATTAGTATCCAATAATTAGGAAGAGAATAAATAAAAGTTACTGAAAGTCTGAAAGTAAACAATAATGAATGTAAAGCAATGAAGACATCGCATACATATGTATAATCTATATGCTAATAAGAAAGTTGAAGGGTTTTTTTGTTTAAACGCTCTAATCTCTGAACCTCCAGTCGGATTTGGAGATTTTTTTTTTGCATTTGATATCCCAATTCGTGGAGAAGGATTTATGTTATGTAATATTACGCTAAGAACCTTAGGAGCCGAGCAAAACGAAGAAAAGTCAGAAATAAAGCTAAGCAAAAACGAAGCTATAGTATAATGTATGCGACGGGGTGGGTCAGGGGAATAAGAAATTTCACGTGCACGAAGTCGCGGTCAGAAGTTAGTAAGTATTAAGAGCCTTAATCTTTCTGGTGAGCGATGGCCGTTTTGACGCATACTTTTCCCCAACTTGTTCTTTTTTAATAATTATAATAAAACATTATTTCAGACTACAATAGTCCATAGTTTTGTTAGTATTTTAGTGTTAATAACAATGGTGATGCTTAGGTATTAGATTAGTATTCGTGTTGGATTAGTGTTTGTTTTTTTTTTTGTGGGCTTTCTCTGCGTCTTGTTTGCCGCAAATATAACGTATTTTCTTTTCTTTTCTCATACTCAAAAACCAGGCCATGGTTTAGATCAACCATCAATTAAATTGACTGATTTTCTTTCGGCATTTCTGAACTTGAAGAGTGTGAAAAGGAGAAAGGGAGCCTTTACCCTGCAGTGGGCAATATAGGCTAAAAATAAATAATAATAATCTGTGAAGTTACTAATATGATAAGGCTTCATAATTTATTTATTTATATATATTTTATTGTACACCACAAAAATACAAAATATAAAAAAATACATCAAACACCACAAAATATACAATGGGCGGCCTTATCGCTTTTTGTGATCTCTTCCAGGCAACCTTGGAATGGACAGTGATTTTCCCGGACATAAAATGGAGCTGTCGTTAGTTATCACTACATAGTATAAAACAAAGTCGCTTCCCTGTCTGTCTGTCCCTATATATGCTTAGATCTTTAAAACTACGCAACGGATTTTGATGGGTTTTTTTTAATAGATAGAGTAATTCAAGAGAAAGGTTTATATGTATAATACATGCATAATATTGTAGAGAAACACTGATAATTTTAGAGGTTTCTAATGTGATGTCGTAAATAAACACATTTTTTTTGCGCTTACATTGCAAACGCTGGCTGAACCCGACGAGATAGATCAAAATAATGTACTATAGTATTGTACACCTTAAAAAGGTCTACAAAAAAATCCGCAATGGTATATGTCTATCTCTAAGGGATAACCCACAAAAAACATTTTTACGAGAAATAATGGCTCTAAAATGATCAGTGTTTCTCTACTATATTATGCAATTATTAGATATACATATAAACCTTCCTCTTGAATCACTCTATGTATTAAAAAAACCGCATCAAAATCCGTTTCGTTTTTTTAAAGATCTAAGCATACATAGAGACAGACAGACAGCGGGAAGCGACTTTGTTTTATACTATGTATTGATCAGCATTGCACCCGTGCGAAGCCGGGGCGAGTCGCTAGTATATGCATAATATCCAAAATTATAGATAAATAAATATATACTTACTAAATATATAAGCAACGAAATTAAAAGAAGACTGTAGATGATTGCAGTTGCAACCGCTCAAAAAGTTAATATGATTATTTTTACCGGGTATTCTGAAAATTTTCAGTGCTAGTTGCTGCCAATTTGTTTTGCCTTTTTTTCTAACGCTTTATTAACCGGTTGAATGCAATTACATGTAATTACAGAAACAATTAAAAAGCCATTGTGTCTCGCGTGGATCCACGCTGTGAAGGGTAATGGTAAGGGATAATGTACACCACATAAAACAACGCAAAATTTAAATTTTTTTACTCCATAAAATAAATGCTGTCTTCCAAAAAATACCCGTAACTTAAAAGGTATCATCATTATCATTTGAGCCGAAAGACGTCCACCGCTGGACATAAGCTTCTTCCAAGCACCGCCACTTAAAAAGATATACCCGCACTTAAATAACCCGTCCCTATTCTTTCGCACAACAAAAACTCACCGGAGCATATATCATAAAATCCTTGTTCCGACACGCCACAAATTACTACAACCCATGGTCACCCTAAAAATCCCGTATCCCTTACTGTAGCGACAACTAGCGGAAGTAACGACCTACGTGACTTCTTATTCACATTTTTTACAATGGAAAACCAACCTTATGTCGCATGCCATAGACTTTAAATTGACAGTAGGATTTGTGTGTGAAATTTTGGGTAAATTTCGTATTTGGCTAGCCTTTGTCAGCGAGGACGCTCGTGTTGAAGAGAACTTTCGTGTCATATACGTAGTTTTTACATAATGGTGTCGAATGAAAATGGAGTTGAGATGGAATAGACAATGAGCCCGGTCATTAATGTTTAGTGTGCCTTATGTTACTTCTAATAGACGAGAGAGGTAATGTCAGAAACATTACCTCTCTCGTCTTTCTCTTAGAAAAGAGACAATAATCACAATTACATCGTTGCTACAAATAAATATCTTATCTTATCTTACACATTGCAAAATGTTTCGCGAGCCTAGATGGTTGCATGTCCCTCATTCCATGACCGCGTACTAGGCAGAATTCGTTCCAAATTCGTGCGAGCAGAAGTTTTAATAAACTGTCTAGTGAACATGAACATGATTTGGATATAATAATAATGCCGTACGATTCTGTAACCATCTCACCGTGAAAGCTTGGGTGAAGTGAGCGTGGAGTGAGCTGTCATTCGCTAGGCATTAACACTATTAAGTGCTCACTTCAGTTATGATTTCACGGTGAGATTTTTACAGAATTGACCGGCAGAAATCATGTTTACCAGACAGTTGTTACGTGGTGAGTACCTTTACAACCCGCATGATTTAGTTTCTTCACTTTCTAGCTTCAAACAATCTTGAATCTTATCATACTAATATTATAAAAGCGAAAGTTTGTGAGTGTGTGTGTGTGTGTTTGTTTGTTTTTATGTTTGTTAATTCTTCACGCTCAAACGGCTAGAACAATTTTGATAAAATTTGGCACACAGATAGTTTATAACCAGGATTAACACATAGAATACTTTTTATGCCGATATTCTTACGGGATCGAGACTTACGCGGGTGAAACCGCGCAGTTAGTTTAGATATAAGGGCATTTAATATGATCAGCTGTTTAATACAAAAGTTCAATACCCACTTGACTAAAATGTATGAAACAGCTTATATTTTTTTCGTGATCTCAGAGTTGGTCCCATAGTGAAGGTTGTTCATATTCATGGGTAGAACATCCTGTAAAAATTTGGAGACGGTAAAAAAAACATCCGGTATAATGTATGTCACACGCTGTCTACATCTCTCTATCTATTGTCCTATCGCAGGTATGCTGGAAGAGATTTCTTATGAAATAAGCATCACCTTTGTATCTATTTTTCTGTTCCGTTTTTTCTTGTCTGTTTATACGGGGTGTCCGGAAAGTCATGGATTACCTTTTACCTGCTGATGGGCCACATTGAGATCTATAAAAAAAGAATGACTATACTAAAAGTCTTATGGCTTCCGAGTTTTTTGATAGATGATTTAGGCTGGGACTGGCGTTTTTTTATTTTTTATGTAAAACAATTTTATAACGTATCACAAAATATACAGATAACACACATGAATATTAAATTAAATTTCGGAGTTTTTTTTTTTTTTGTAAATATATATTTAAACAACTTTTACTATGAGACCAAACGTGATTATTCACATTAATGTTATATATTATATCATATTATAATATCACAATATGTTTTCGTTTGTACTACCTATATCACGCCAATAGATTTCGTTTCGTGTTTCCGCAGTACGTGATGAAAAGTTGTTCTAGAATACTTTAAATTGATTATATCTTTTGCTACAGTGAAGCGATTGCGATAAAACAAAATTTCTTCCTTACTCCGAGTTCTACACTATATTTGAGTATAAAAATTAAACATATTGGTTTGGTACTTTTTACGTACTCCCTGTTCATGTAAAACCTCTCACATCCAAATAGACAAACATACAAAAATCCAGAAAATTATGAAATGGCATCTGCTGGTTATCCTTTAACACTCCAACTATTTTTTTTTAATATTTTCAATTTACAGAAACGCCTTGTTAGATTTATTATACATATGTAAAGATAAATCCCACGATGTTTATCCTTCACTAATGTCAGCAATGTCCAAGCTAAACTCAGAAAGTACATTATTATGAATAGAAAATGCATAAAAGGCGAAGCCGTAATCTCCATCACGAGACAACTTCACCAATATTTTTTTGTAATAACGAAGTTTCAATGATACCCTAGACATATCGATCCCATCTGAACCTAACCTCAGACCTACATCACACTTAGGGCACCTGGTTTGTCCAATAACTGTCGATTTCGTGGTATTATTTAAATCGGTGAGCCTTATAGGCCCCCTGGCAGTCGTTATCGGCTGGAACACACAACCGCAACATTTGAACCCGACTTACGATACATGCGATGGGTTCTGGTGCGACGTTTCTTATAATAGATACATAGTATCAGATTATAATCACCATTTAATGTTCCCACTGCTGGGACACATTCCTCCTCTCTGTGAGTGGGAGTGGGCCGTAAACTACCACGCGGGCCCAGTGCGGGTTGGTACATGTCACATGTCTTCGAATTTTTGGGTTGTAGGATATGCCGGTTTCATTGCAATGTTTTCCTTCACCGTTTTGGGAGCAGTGGTTATGAAATAGATCACATAAAGTAAAGCTCTTGCCTGTGTTCGAACCCACGACTCCCAACTCGTAAGTCGGGGCTAAAACCACTGAGCCACCACTGTTTTGGTAATATATTGGCACACTATTCGACTATGGTTACCCCTTTCGGGATTACATTCGTGACGCTATGTGTTTAAAAAGACTGCACCTCAAACAGTAGCATATTCTCACGAAAATTCCACGCTTGAATGTCTACCAACTCCACTTCTAAGATTGCCGCATTATACGCTTAGCCTTATGTTTGCCTAGCAGAGCGCAGTTTGAAATTATCTAATGCTAAAGCTACTCTAATTTCCGGTATGAATTGAAATTAGGTTGGAACGGTGGCTGCAATTCTAATTATATTCGCTTTGGCTTTGGCTTTGGCTGTTTCTGTGTGAGTATTTTGGGTTGTAAATGTCGGTTGTGATGGTTTGTTGAAGGACTGCAACGTGTTTGTGGAAACTAGAAAGTGTGGGTTAAGGAAGTGTCTGTTAAATGTTGAGTAGGTGCGCCTTAACCTGATTATAGGGTAGGATAACAGTTGTATGAAGAGGTTGTAATACTAAAAATTGACGTTGGGTGTAAGATTGTTCAACAATTAATTTCTCTAACTGTACAGTCAATCAAGCTGCTTAGCCTTTTCCCAGCTATGTTGGGGTCGGCTTCCAGTCTAACCGAATGCAGCTGAATACCAGTATTTTACTGGAGCGACTGCCTATCTGACCTCAACAACCCAGTTACTGGGTAATACGATACCCCTTGGTTAGACTGGTTGTCAGACTTTCCAGTTTCTGACGACCCGTAACGACTGTCAAAGATCTTAACGTGCTTTCTGAGGCATGGAGGGGTATGTAAAGATCGTCATACATCCACGGATCAATCGCGGTAAGCATAGCTTAACCTGTTTGATCGACCCGTGCAGCTGTTATTACTTAGCCATAAGCCCCTCTGACAGTCAAGAGCATAAATACCTTACATTTATACAGCATTCAAAAGCGTTTTTAAAGAATGACGGTTCATCATCTGCCTAGCCTTTTCCCAACACTGTTGGGCTCGGCTTCCAGTCTAACAGGATGCAGCTGAATGTCGTCGCATGATTGGGAAAACCGACCGGTAGCGGGAAAAGGAGAGGCCAAAGATGAAAGAAGAAGAATTGTCGCACTGTTAGGCATAGAACGAATAGAATAGAATAGAATACTCTTTATTATGTACATCATATAGATTACAGACATAAATATCAGGGGCGTAGCTACCGCCGTATCAGCCGTATCAATGATACGGGGCCCCCGGGCTACAGGGGCCCCTAACGCGTGTAAGCAAAAATTAGTAAAATGTTAGTCACTTAATCTCGTGCTTTTTTGTTTCTTTTGTGAGAAATCTTTACCCTTCATTTGGGCCCCCCAACTAATTTTGATACAGGGCCCCTCCAAGGCACGCTACACCACTGATAAATATAGAAATTTTACAGAGGGTGACACAATGGGCGGTCTTATCGCTAAGAGCGATCTTTTAAAGACAACCTTTGGATGGATTGAAAAGGGAAGGAGAGACAAGTATTGTAGGAATAGGAAGGGATACTTTTCAAGAGCCACTCTATAAGACTCAGGGTTGCCACAAAAATAAAATTCAGAAAATGTAAACTATTTAACTGAAACAACTTCATTAAAATATATTGTTATGTAGGCACAATATTAATATTCTGTATGTTGCAGCAGACTGTGCAACCGCTGGCAACCGGAAGGGTGACGTCACGGACGAAATGAAACAACCTGTGTATTAATATGACGCCGGGAGTCGAAGTTAAATTAAAACTGTGATTGTTTATACTGGGTGTCCGGAAAGTCATGGATTATCTTTTACCTGCTGATGGGCCACATTGGGATCTACCAATAAAAAAAAAATGACCGTACTAAAAGTCTTATGGTTTCCGAGTTTTTTGATATCTCGGAAAATGGAAAATCTCTACCTTTGATCAGTTTTTTCCATGCCATTTCTACGAATGAAAACTTTTTCGAATAAGGGTTTTTTTTTTATTTTCAACTTGAATCATCCTACTATCGATTGAATACAAGAAAGTTACAGATATCATCTTTTAAATACCTAAAATTTAGGTTGAAACTTAAAATTTTCACCAAATAAAATTTTACCTTATTTTTGATCGGCCCTGGTGAAAAAAAAAAAATTATTGGTAGCTCATTTTTTTTTATTGGTAGATCTTAATGTGACCCATCAGCAGGTAAGAGGTAATCCATGATTTTTCGGACACCCCGTATTTGATAGCCGTGATTTTATTACCCTTCAGTGCATAACATAACATGATATCACGCCTGTATTCCATGATGGATTAGGCAGCTGTCGCCGAGTTCCAGATTTCCTAATTATGCCCTGTCGGCGAAGAGTCCCGTCGAAGTACAGTCTTGTTGGTGTTCAGTCTGTCGGCGTAATGTCTGTCGGCGTTTAGTCGTACACTGGAGCAGGGTGGTGGGTACGCCGTGCCCTCATCTCAGGAGTAGGCAGTGACCTATCGCTGCCGGCCGTGGTCGAGTCTATGGTCGGCAGCGAAGAGTCCTGGGACTCGGTGGTTTCCTTCTACGAAACAGTCGTCTCGCAGAAATAGGCTGCGGAAAGGGAGAGGGAGATCTCGTCCCCTCACCCGGCCCGCAGCAGGCGCACCGGGCGTCGGCGGAGGGCGGACCACGCCCTCTTCCAGCCCCCCTAAATGGGTCCAGGGGCGACGGACTTGGGACGTCCGTCGCCCCCCATACATCGGGACCCGAGGCGGCGACGCGTAGTGTTCCACGCGCGCCCCTCTTAGACGTCGCGGGGGGAGTTTAACACCTCACTGCGGGCCAGCACCAGCCGGGGGTTGCGGAAGTATCGTTCGTCCCCGCGACCCCCGGCGTAGGTGAGAGAGGGAACACCGGGATGGTTTTTAGTCAGTAAGAGTCTGACAGACCCTGCCGCCCGCCCCAGGGCGGCGGACATCCATGAGGATTTTCCACCCCGAAACAAAAAAAAAAAAAAAGGGTGGTGGGTACGACTCGGTGACAGTAGCAGAGAATCGAGATAAATGGCGTGCGGTTAGAGGCTTATGCCCAGCAGTGGGCTGCTGTAGGGTGAAGCTGATTATGAATAGGGGGCAAGTCTTATTGATTAGCACAAACTAAACACCGGTCTGCCAACTACTAAGAATTTTGCAATAGGATAAAATAAGCTAAGGTCACTTTGCCCGACACGGAGATCGAACCCACAGCAGTGTTGTGACTACTAGACTAAAAATTTAAAAAATCATGTGTTTCTTTTTTCAATCAATATGTGCTATATTTTTGGAATGGTCTCCTTCCTCATTTTGACACCACACCATATGTTCATGTTACATATGGGCAAACACAGTGGAGCCCCGAAAACTGTGGGATTATTGGAGAAAGAGATAGCAACAGAACCAATGGAACAGACCGAACTTACAAAAGTCAAGGAGTTAGAAAAGAAGAAAGATTGTTGTATGTTTGAATGCAATGTGATTCTGTGGCTGTTTAGGGAACTGGTCTGGAGAACGGTATAAGGTCGCCATTTCTCTAATAGTAGGTACTATATTCAAGAATTTTTATTTTGTTTCATTATATTTTGCATACGGGTTACGTAAATATTTTCTAATAAATCACCAAGTGGTTGAAAAGACTTGACAACAGTGCTGTATATGAGTTGACTACGTAGATTTTTAATGGATAAAACGTGCTATAGTGTAACTGAGTTTTTATCAGAGAAAAGAATTGGCTGAATTACTCTGGATTGATTGATTTGGCTTTTTCTTAAACTTAAGTGAATAAAATGTTTGCATGCTGAATTATCGCTGAACTTTCATGTATTAGGTACACCTATTATATACTACTCATATTTTCAAAATAAATTTCTATTCTGCCGGTCGATTCTTTAAAGATCACAACGTGAAAACTGGCGTGGAGTGAGCTGTCAGTGTCATCCCACTGATTCTAGGGATTGACTAAAGCAAACATTTACAATCATAATCGAGATGTTAATAATATTTTTCGTGCTAATTTTAATGATCATTTTATATAATTTCAAAACTAGTATTTTAGTTGTCAAAACATTACTATTTTGTGGGGTTTTAAAATAAAATAGTAAAAGAGAAACAGTCAGAATATCAATTTTGTTGATTTTTCTTTTTTTCCTACATTAAAACCCAACAAAATAGCAATGTTTTGACAATTAAAATACTAGCTTTGAAATAATACAAAATGATCAAGAGAATTGACATAAAAAAATATTATTAAAATCTCGATTATGATTATAAATGTATTCTTGGTCAATCCCTAGTATCAGGTGGGATGACACTGACAGCTCACTCTACGCTCACTTCACCTAAGTATTCACGGTGAGATGGTTACAGAATCGCACTGCTGTTCTGTTCTATTCCACTTAGTTTATCCACACTGACACTTATTCTCACATTCTTCAGATAGTTTTCGATTTAAGTGCGTGTACAGTAGAAGTCTCTTTTAGTCATCATCATCTGCCTAGCCTTTCCCCAACTATGTTGGGGTCAGATTCCAGTAAAACTGGATGCAGCCGAATACCTGTATTTTACATGGAACGACTGCTTATCCTCCACGACCCAGTTACTGGGTAATATGTTATTCCTTAGTAATAATAATAATAATAATAATAATAATAATTTATTGCCAAAAGAAAATACATGATGTGGTACTAGTTAAGTCTACGAGTTCTTTTTACATTTAATTTTATGAATAATGTCTCCTATGCTAGGAAAGTCCTGTATTATAGGAGACATACATTCGTCCGTTATTACAATTTACAAAAATTTGTTGAACCAGACGTGTTACATTAGCAATAATAATTTATGTATATGTGAGCATGCGTGCGTGAGTGGTGTGTATGTGTCAGAAAGAGAGTGTGTGTGGGAAGACGAGAGTGATATGGTGTATGTGCATGTGTGATGGTGTGTGATGGTATGTGTGTGTGAGTGATGGTGTGTGTGTGTGTGATGTTATGTGGGCGTGTGTATAGTTTGTGTGGTGGTTATATTATATTAGGAACTATGTGGATGAGGGTTTTACCAGTGCTTCTGTCTCGGCATAATCTAAGGTAAGTAGAAAAGTTTTAAGTGTTTTTTTGCATTTGAATGTATTTTGCGAGTGGATATCTAGTTTTTGGTGTATTTTGTTGTAGATGCGTGCACTTAGGTAAGTGAAGTGTCGCCTAGCAAATACGGTGTTTGTGTGTTTTGTGTTGCATGGTGGGTTAGTGCTTCTTCTGGGTGTTGGGTTGTTATTTATGGTATAAGGAAGAGTTGTATGTTTTCTCATGACTGTGCGGAGGATGTAGAGTTGTCGGACAGTTAATGTTTCAAAATCTGCGTATAGTTGCCGTGTTGGGAATCTAAAGGGTTTTTTTAATGCAACTTTTATAACTGCTCTTTGTGCTCGCTCCACCTGAATAATGTCAGTCTTTGCAGCCCCTCCCCACGCAGTGATGCAATAGTTTAGTATCGATTCGCATAGTGCCGAGTAAACGATCTTAAGGATGTTGCTATTGGCGGATACTCTAAGTTTTTTAAATAGGAAGATTAGTTTTCGAACTCGCGCGGACATTGCATGCAAGTGTGGTTTCCAGGATAAACAGGGGTCTAGTTGGATACCAAGATATCGTAATACTGATGCTCTGGTAACAGTGGGGCATGAACAAAGGGGTGAAACGTTGTTACATTTGTGGGCTTTTATTAATAAAGAACCGTCTGGCGGAAGGGTGGAGGGTCTTAAGCCGAAAGTAATGAAGTTGGTTTTTTTTAAGTTTAGGGCGAGATTGTTTTTTCCCAACCATAGCGTCACTTCGCTGAGTCCTCTTTCGGCAATTTCTTTTGCTGAGGTCCAGTCACGGTCATACGATATAATTGCTGTGTCATCTGCATAGGCTATTATTTTTGTGGAAGGGAGGGATAGCTGACAGAGTTCGTTGATATAGATTTGGAAGAGAAGGGGACTGAGAAGACTTCCCTGTGGCAAGCCGATAACCACATTACATGCATCGCTAATATATTCCCCAATTTTAACGTACTGCAACCTATCAGTGAGAAAATTGCTGAACAGAGTCAGAGCAATGCCTCGAACTCCAATACCTTCCAACTTAGATAGAAGTAGAGGGACAGAGACAGTGTCGAACGCCTTTGAAAGGTCCAAAAAGATTCCTAAGCATTTGAATTTATTGTCAACCCTATCAACTACAAAGTCGAGTAGGGATGTCACTGCATCTTCAGTTGATAATCCGCGTCTGAATCCGAATTGGTTTTGGGAAATTATTTTGTGTTTGTCTAGGAAATTATTCAGGCGTTTGTATATTATTCTTTCCAGAACCTTGGAGATCGCTGGGAGGACTGATATTGGACGGTAGTTAGTGACATTGTCTCTGTCCCCAGACTTGTAGATTGGATGTACAATTGCCTTTTTCAAGGCATTAGGGAGTAAGACTGGTTGTCAGACTTTAGGGCTTCTAACGACCCGTAAAGACAGACAAAGATCCACGAATGACAGCCGGGACCAACGGCTTAACGTGCTTTCCGAGGCACGGACGGGTCTTGGTATGTAAAGATGGTCACTCATCCACGGACCAACCGCGGCAAGCGTAGCTTAACCTGAGCGATCGATACTTGCGGCTACTTACTTGGCCAGAAGCCCCTTTTAGTCAAGTTTAGCAATATCTGCCAAATTGTCAAGAAGGTACTATTTTAATTTATTCTTCACTTATGAATAAATATTATAATAGTTAATTAAAGAGGGCTCCTAAAAATGTGAAATGAACTTTGTGGCGCCGGGACGATTAAGTTTCTTTATTAGATTTCTTTGTTCTTCGTTTCGGTTCTTGTTATTCGTTTGTTACTTTATCCATTACCTACTCCATATTCTTTTTTGGAACGCTAACTATTATGCGCTAGCTATTTATTCCTCAATTTTCATGATTACACCTACCACTATTTGTGTCTGCATCATCCAAAGGTTGACTGGTGGAAAATGCCTATGGTATTAAGTCTTTGTACATTTATGTTAAATGCTTAAAATATTAAATAAATAAATAACTAGCGCCGCCCCTGCTACACACAGTTCTTACGACTTGAAAAAAACATAGATGTTTTTTATAAATAAAGCTTAAATATTAATATTTGAGATATACACATAAACCTTCCGGAATAAAATTTCAAAATGATGGTGAAAACGGCATCAAAATCGATTGCGTAGTTCAGAAGAAGAACACGGACACACAGACAGACACAAAAAGTTACTTTTAATCTAAACTAGGGGAACCATACAGTTGTTGGCCTCCTCATAGTAATTGGCATAGTAAATGGAAATGTCGTGACTTAGAGTGAGATAAAACTAGTGCCAGTAACTAAAATTAAATGGCCAGTAACTATACTGTTTCCCCTATATACCTACTAAACTATAAAGAGAAAATATTTGATCTTTTGTATAATAATAATAATAATATTCCACAACTGTCACACAACGCCATCTAGTCCCAAACTAAGCAGAGCTTGTGCTATGGGTACTAGACAACTGATAAACATACATATATATTTCTAAATACATACATATTATAGATAAATTACACCCAGACACAGAACAAATGATCGTGCTCATCACTCAAACATTTGTCCTGGGTGGGAATCGAACCCACGACCTTGCGCATAGCAGTCAGGGCCACTGACCACTAGACTAACTGGCCTGTAAAATATATGAATATGTTGTGTTTGTCTGGTACGCTTTCACGCTAAAATAGCTAACTGATTTGGTTGAAATTTAACACATGGGTAGGTCATAGTCTGGATTAGGACATAGGATACTTTTTATCCCGATATTACCACGAAATCGAGACTTATGCGAGTGAAACCAGGGGTGCAGCTAGTTTATTATATTTATAGAAGCACAAACTATTGTACTTACCAAAACAAAGCCCTTTTTAAGCACAGTAAAAAAAAAACAACAACATTTTAATTAAACAAAATTGTCACACAGTGTTGCAATAAAGACTTAAAGTAATTAAGTTTATTTCCTGCCGTCAGAATATATTGTTCTGCCAATTAGTAACTTGTTTACTTAGCTAAATGGTAGTTCGTACTCTCATGATATTCCTTTATTTGTTAGTTTGTTATAATTATGGCAATTTCTTTTCAGTTAGTTAGAGAGAGAGTGTGATAAATTGGACTCATCATCTGCCTAGCCTTTTCCCAACTATGTTGGGGTCGGCTTCCAGTCTAACCGGATGCAGCTGAATACCAGTATTTTACATGGAGCGACTGCCTATCTGACCTCCACAACCCAGTTACTGGTAATACGGTACCCAGTACCCAGATACTGGTAAGTCTGGTTGTCAGACTTTCGGGCTACTGACGACACGTAATGACTGTCAAAGATCCACGAATGACGGCCGGGACCAACGACTTAACGTGCTTTCCGAGGCACGGAGGGGTTTCGGCATGTAAAGATGGTCACCCATCCACAGACCAACCGCGGCAAGCGTAGCTTCACCTGATCGATCGACCTATGCGGCTGTTATTATTTAGCCACGGGCCCCTCCAGTGTCATAAATTGGACTAACAAATAAAAAATATGTAGATACGTTATTTCCATTTGCACTTTTCGTAATAACTGTTGACAGCCAGACAACGGCTTCGCATAAGCATAATCAGCCTGCTCCCACATACATAGGCCTCGCCTCAGTGAGAGGGAGTCGCTCATATACCACGCGGGCCGCAGGTAGTGCGGGCTGCCAGATGTCACATGTCTTCGAATTTTTGGTTCTAGAACATACCGGTTTTCTAACGACGTTTTTGTTCTTCGTTTTTGAGAGCTGAAATAATTTATAGAAAGTAAAGTGCTTGCTTGGGTTCGAACCTACGGCCTACAACTCGCAAGTCGCGGCCGTTACCCCTGGGCCACCACTTTTTTTTCATAACGGGACCGTAACTGTTTGAGATTTGACGTCCCTGCCACTCATATAGTGCACTTCAAAAACCCATCTTACGACAGTTATTCTATGAGATCAGCGGGGTAATTGAGTTGCAGAATAACAGTTGCAATGGCTTTCATTTTGACAGATGAACAACATTCATTGCGTTATTTACGTTCTTGAGCAGATAATTTTTTTTAACATATGAAGCTGTGGATATGAATATCCTTCAAAATGATTCAGATTGATAATGTGTCACGCAGTTAGGGTACAGTACCAAGTTTTCAAGCAAAGAATTGCCTAACTTAAGTGGCAGAGGGCAGGGCACATTGCTTGCAGAACTGATGGCCGATGGGGCTGAAAGGTTCTGGAGTGGCGACCGGGTACCGAAAGACGTAGCGTTAGAAGGCCTCCCACAAAGTGGACCGATTACCTTGTGAAAGCCGCAGGAATCCGCTGGATGCGGGAAGCACGGAACCAGTCAAAGTGGAGGTGTTTGGGGCCCTATGCGGACATAGGGCCCCAAACACCTCCACTTTGACTTTGACTTTTTTCAGCCGAAGCCGAAATAGGATTGAAATTATCCGGGAAAGAACCGGAGTAACCGACACAACTTGCAGAGTAAGCAAACAGAAGTGGCAGTGGGCTGGCCATGTCTGTCGAAGGGCCGATGGCCGGTGGAGCAGACGAGTCCTGGAGTGGAGACCCCATATCGGCAAGCGTAGTGTGGGATGCCCCCCAGCTAGATGGACAGACGACCTAAAGAAGGTGGCTGGGGTAGACTGGATGCGGAAGGCGGAGGACAGGGTGTTGTGGCGCAGTCTGGGAGAGGCCTATGTCCAGCAGTGGACTGCGATAGGCTGAGTTGATTGAGCCGAAGACGTCCGCCGTGGATCAGTGGACGGCTTCAGCTGAAATTATGCCTCTGCAATAACTTCCAACATTGCTACGACGAATGTTTTCACCTATAAATAATTCCGGACCCATTGGCACGTTGATCAAATATCATAAAACCCATATAATATCTGTTCGCACACTTTACGTTTTGCAGCTGTTTGCAATATATTATGTTAATGAATTTTCCGTTATATGTGTGGGAACGCTAGTTATGAAATCAACACACAGGCGGAGAGAATTGTGAGCAAAAATTCTTAAATATAAGGTGGCGCAAAATTTCTCACCCGAAGTTCTTTGGCTGTAATTTTTTTAATGAATGAAAAACTTTGGTTCTGTTTTTGGATTATGTTAATTTGTGATTATGTGGCCGCTGCCAGAATTGATGAACATTCGGGCTCAATATATGGCATTTTCCATTAGAACCATAAATCCTTGCATTCTTGACAGATATTCTCTGCCAGGGCTTCAGGCGTCTGAAGCTTGTAAACTCGTGATTTCAAAAAACCCCACAAAATAAGACTGGGACGGTTAAATAAGGCGATCTTGCCAGCCAGTGCAAATCGCCAAAAAAAAAACAGGCTACCCGAAACAATTATTCCGCGTTCTTTAAGAATAACGATTCATGTCTTGTTGACGTGTATTTTGTATCTGTCACAAATTTCAAAGTAGAATTGACATTCGCCGCCATTTGGAAAAATGATGTCATCTTCCGATAGGGTGATGACTTTTGCGCCGTCTAGTATAACGCAGAAGTGGTCATCTTATTATGGTTCAGCAGCTTTAATTTTTTTATTAGTTCGTCGTGGACTTGGTACGACAGCGGCTCCCCTGACTTCGTCGGGAGTGGATCTGTGTAAAGTCATAGGCTATTCATCCTGGATCGTATATGAAGTCGCGGGCAACAGTTTGTCAGCTATAAATTCATAATTTAAAAACTCAAGTTACAAGCTTCTAAAGTTTCGCCGCTTTAAAAATTCAAAACGAAATCCCAAAAAGACGACGAGAGCAGTGATGGTTCAGTGGTAACTGCCGTGACTTACGTATTGCAGGTCGTAGGTTCGTACCCAGACAGGCGTTTTACTTTGTGTAAATTATATCATCACCAATGTTGTCAAAACGGTGAAGGAAAACATTGTGAGGAAACCGGCATGTGCTAGAACCAAAAGTTCGAAGACATATGACATCTACCAACCCACACTGGGCCCACGTGGTAGATTACGGCCCCCTTCCTCTCATCGAGAGGAGGTCTGTGGGCTGTGTCCCAGCGGTGGGAACATTATAGGCGGATTATGTATGTCCCAAAAAGACGCCAAGCCATTTCAACAGCCAACAATTCCGCTCGGCAACAAGCTCGCCATCCCTCCCTCCCCTACCCAACAATTAATAGTCTGTTTACATTCGTTATCTGCACGAAACACACGTAGAGTTACTGTGCGTTACAGTTATTACGTGTAGTAACTACGCCAATGAGCTACTAACTAACACCCGTTAGTTGCTGATCAATGATCATGTGGGAGCGACCGGATTATTTATATTGTGGGTAAGGTGGTTGTATATTTAGTTACCTGAGTTTGTGGGGTAGTTAGATACAAATGGTGTATAGTGGCAAACTTTGCGCCGACTAAAGTGAGTCACTGAAATTACGTGGCGTTCAGTTTCACACAACATTGCGGTTTGCTGCACTCTCGTAAATGAGATCGCCTTTTTTCAAGGGTCATTACGCGACTCATTTTGACCATCTTTCTTCTTGAGAAAATCTGTTTCCTTTTATTTTATCGTGTTGAGATATCGAAACCCATCACGGCTGAGAATTTTCCAAAAAAAAAAAAAACAAACAGATTGTTTAAACTGAAAACCAATATTTGAAGTGACTACACTAACTGCGGTCGATAACCCCACAAACAGAAACATCAAAATATGTTATTTTTGGATTTATCATGTTTAAATATTCATACCCATCACGTCTGCGGAGTTTCGCTAGCTACTTTAATTTGACCCGGTGGTTTCTTGAGCATGAAAAAGTGTGGGTTACATGTATACAACGTGTAACGTTAAATGCGCAAAACCTCTTAAGGGGTCATTGTACTCATCATTATGAACAACTTTTACCATGGGACCAAACCGGAAATCGCGAAAAAAAAATCAGCTGTTCCCTACATTTTGACGAGTTATGCGAACATAAATGTAGGGAACAGCTGATTTTTTTTCGCGATTTCAGGTTTGGTCCCATAGTAAAAGTTGTTCATAATGATGAGTACAATGACCCCTTAAGAGGTTTTCGCATTTAACGTTACACGTTGTATAAGTTTGGAACATACCAGCACTTTGTTTCGCTCAAAGTGAGTCGCCGAAATTGCGCTACATTCGGTTTCAACCAATATTGCGGTGCGCGCTAACTCTTATCGTTTCAAGCGTTATGCAAAACTCTTAATAAGCGACACAAATTATGCTGTACTAGTCTAGTATGGGCCCCTAACTATATAGCTGGGCACTTGTCTGTCGAAATAATTATTAGTTTACCACCGCCACGGTAACGCATGGTGCGTTACCGTGGCGGTAACCTGAAGTTTCGAACAGTCAAGAAGTCTTTCAAAAATTGACATTTCCAATGAGGAACAGTTAGCCCTTAAATGCATATTGTTGCCAAATGGCAACAAAGTACGTCATTTAAATTTTTTAAGAATGTGATGGCTGTGAGTTTCTGAACGCACCTCTTTTTGTCAAAACAATATATATACTCTATGAATATTAATATTGTTATGTCATTATAATATATATTTTCTTTAATTCTGTAGATAAATACCTATACAATAGCATTTTTTTGCAATACGATGTAATAAATCATGCATTTAAGGGTTAAAAGAAACTCTATAATTCCTTTAAAAAACTTACATACATATAAACTCACGCCTTCTTCCCATGGTAAGCAGAAACTACAGAACTTCACCTGCTACGATCCTCACATAATAATTTTGCCTCGTTTACGTTCATACATCTGGTCACACACGCACGCCGGTTGCGAGTACCTGACCCTTCTGAAGAACATCACCAATAAGGTCACTATATGTCCTCCTAGGGCGTCCCCTCCCGACGCTTCAACTCATGTCTTCCTCAAAAACTTATTGCTAAATAATTGACACAAACTTCAATTTAGGCGAAGATACTCGAATTTATTAATTTTAATCAATACGCCGTTACTAATCCTCATACTCGGAATGTGTCTAACTAAATCACTTACAACTCGTAAGTCGTATTCACTTAGTTCGTAGAGAGCTTAGTGTTAAACGTTGGTAAGCCGTGTAGATGGCCGATAAACCGAGCTAGGGTTAATATAACTATCTGCTTTTGATTTGTGCGCTATTAACTACTAACCTACTGGATCGCCCAATTATGGTTAAGATAGGCTTAGATTTACGCGAGCTCGACGTTCAATCAATCTGCCTAGTCTTTCCCCAACTATATTAGCTCATCTGTGTCACTCGCCCGCTCCGGGCGGGTACCCGAAGGACATTTCACTAGTAATATTTAAGTCCCATGTGAGTCCAAAAGAGTCGAACCTATTACCATCAACCGGGCAAAAATCTAGATTTCGGGCTGTTACTGATAAATTCATGATATTATAATCATGTAAGTTCTCACTGTGCTCATGGTGATGAAACTAGATTAATCAAATCATGACGTATTTAAGCATGCATAGCGATTAACTTGTGGTTACCAAGTGTACAAATACGCTGTGAATGTGTGAGTAAACGCAGGAGCTCTCGGTATCGTCCGAGGCAATGGCGGAGTCGGGAGGGTGTGTGTATGTGTGCGTGTGTGACGCTACTCGTACCCGTCTACTCGCACACATTCACAGTATTTGTACACTTGGTTACTAGAAGTAAAGCGCGTGTCGCTTCGTAAGATAAAAATACTGTAGTAGCAATGCCGGTGCAGATTTTCAGGAAAATCAGTTTAATTCAGATGTAAAGACGTAACAAGACAGATCATACAAAAAACTTTCACCGTTTTTTCTCATTGTTAAATGATGAGTTGGTAGCTATTTAAGTTCAAAATTACGTTCTTGAATAAAAAGCTTAAAAGAACAATTACATTAAAATTCTACTTACGTTTGCTGGAACTCGTAAAAAACAGACAGAACGGGATAGAATAATAATTAACGTAGGTGGGTACCTATTTTAAATAGGTAATAAGACAACTAATTGACAGCTTTTGTGAAAAGAAAAGCCAGAGGCTACACTGAAAAGGGCGACCGACCTACGCTATTTTAAAACCTATTTGACCTTTCCGAATCCATCTACAACGTGTAACGTTAAATGCACTGTAGTGACACTTAATTATTAAGTACCTATATCACTCCACCTATATCATTAAAGTAAATATTTAAAAGAATAAATCAATATTTAAGTGTTCATTATATATGTACAACATGCAGGACAAACATATTTTGTGTATTAGTAGATAAGTAATTAGTTCGGCTATGACGCGCCCTATTGTTCTCGCGATGTGTCGGCTCGCATACGTCACGCGCAGTGAGGGCGAGCGAGACGGCACCATCGCATGTTGCACTCGCGCGCCCGCGCCGCCAGTCAGCCTACCGCCTTTCGGGAGATCACTGTGTTTCGATCCGCTACCGGTCTTACGCTAATTACTTTGAACATCTCGCTTTGCTTTCTATCTGTTTACTCCATCTATCTATCTAGTGTTTCTCTTCATTCTTGCTGTGTTGTGGACTCTAAACTGTGTATCTACTGTGCTAAGTGTTTATACCTTCCAATAAACTATAAACTTTACTGTGTCGGTGTACAAACCTTTATTTATCTCCGCCCGCACGAATACCTCCCGACACTACATTGGTGACCCCGAGTCTGAACACGAAGATGGCACAGAGCAAACCAACCCATGGAGAAAATGACGGCGAGAAAGCAGCGGAAACATTTCGTGTGGGTGTGCGAATTCCACCATTCTATCCGGAAAAACCGGCACTGTGGTTCGCTCAAATGGAGGCTCAATTTAACCTGTCGAACATTAAGTCGGATGAGACTAAGTTCTTCTACATCACAGGCAACTTAGACCCGCAGTACGCGGCAGAGGTCGAAGATATTATCAGCTACCCTCCGGCCACTGAAAAGTACGAGAAGCTCAAAGGTGAGCTTATTAAGAGGCTATCGGCGTCGCGTGAGAAAAAGGTCAAACAGCTTCTTATGCATGAAGAGCTAGGTGATCGAAAGCCGTCGCAATTTTATCGCCACCTACTGAACCTAGCTGGTCCAGGCGTCCCAGAGGAGTTCCTGCGGACAATATGGACGAGCCGCCTACCCAACAGCACGCAGGCTATCGTGGCATCACAGTGCAAAACAGGCCTACCAGAGTTGGCCGAGCTGGCTGACAGGATCCATGACGTGGTCGGCACACAGTTGGCATCAACTTCGGCAATTACGACTGCTACACCAGCGAGTACACCGGGTAACGGCGTCAACTCAGAGATCGCGGCACTTACCAGGCAAATGGAGAAACTAGCAGATAGGGTAGACAGGCTCTCTCGAGGTAGAGAACGATCCAGAAGTCATACGCGTCGCCGTTCGAACTCAAGCAGATCGCATTCCAGTTATAAACGGTCCCCGCAATGCTGGTACCACCACAATTTTGGAGCCAAGGCGAGGAAGTGCAATAAACCCTGCGACTACCAAAAGTCGGGAAACGATCAGGGCAATCAGTAATGGCGACCGACGATTGTCCGAGTGCTGGTCGCTTATTTGTCACCGATCAACGGTCCAAGATGCAGTTTCTGGTCGACACTGGGAGCGACCTCTGTGTCTACCCCCGATCGGCGATAACACAGCGACGTGAGAAGACGAATTACCAGTTATGTGCGGCAAACGGAACAAAAATTAGTACATATGGATTTATTAACACGACTCTAAACCTAGGGTTGCGCCGCGACTTCGCTTGGCGATTTATCGTTGCCGATGTAACAAAGGCGATAATAGGCGTGGATTTCTTATCATACTATAATTTGATTGTGGATTGCAGAAATCAGCGCCTTATTGACAACCAAACATCACTTTCGACCCCGGCTTCACCTGCCCGTCGTTCTGATGATATTTCTTCGGTGAAGGTAAGTCTTGGTGATTCCGCATACAATCATATACTACGGGAATACCCCGACATCACCCGTCCACCCGGTATACACCGAACTCACAAACACAACACGTTTCATCACATTCGGACTACACCGGGCCCGCCTACCTACTGTTCACCCCGTAGACTCGCCCCAGACAAGTTAAAAATAGCGAAGGCTGAATTTGAGTCTATGTTGCAGTGCGGTACTTGCCGCTTATCCGAGTCGTCTTGGTCGTCGCCCCTCCATCTAGCACCTAAAAAAGATGACGGCTGGCGACCCTGCGGCGACTACAGAATGTTGAATGCTCGGACCATTGCAGACCAATACCCAATCCGACATATTCAAGATTTTTCTCATAGCCTGTCTGGTTGTACCGTTTTTTCACAGATCGACCTCGTGAAAGCATATAATCAAATTCCAGTAAATCCAGAAGACATCGCGAAAACAGCCATCACAACGCCCTTCGGACTATTCGAATTTCCGTACATGACGTTCGGACTTCGAAATGCCGGGCAGACATTTCAGCGCTTCGTTGACGAGATGCTCAGGGGTTTGGATTTCACATATGCTTACCTAGACGACTTCTTAGTGTTTTCGAAAGACCACAAGACTCATGAGCATCACCTTCATCAGCTTTTTACCAGACTCCGAGACTATGGCATGGTCATCAACACTTCAAAATGTCTCTTCGGGGTATCAGAGGTAAATTTTTTAGGCTACCATATTTCTGCCAAGGGAACTAAACCATTGCCATCCAAGGTCGAGGCTATCCAGAAGTTTCCTGCGCCAAAGACCGTGAAAGAGCTTCGTCGATTTCTTGGGATGCTTAACTTTTACCGTAGGTTTATTCCTGGTGCAGCTAGTTTTCAAGCACCCTTGAATGCCCTGTTAACTGGCTCGGTTAAGGGTTCACAATCAATACAGCTTACACACCAGGAGCTCGAGGCATTCCAGAATTGCAAGGACAGCCTTTGTCAAGCAACATTGCTGGTCCATCCTGACTGCAACGCAAAACTGGCGTTGGTCACGGATGCTTCAGATGTAGCTATCGGTGCGGTCTTGCAGCAACTGAAGGAGGGACTATGGGAGCCACTTGCTTTTTTCTCACGTAAGTTAAGTCCAGCACAGGCTAAGTACTCCCCTTACGACCGCGAGTTGCTAGCAATATACGAGAGCGTAAAGTATTTCCGGCACATGTTAGAGGCTCGTAACTTCGTGGTATATACAGACCACAAGCCCCTTACATTCGCCTTTCACTCGCGTAAAGAGAATTGTTCCCCCCGACAATTTCGTCACCTCGATCTTATAGCCCAGTTCACTACGGATATAAGACACATCTCGGGGAAGAACAATGTCGTGGCGGATACGCTTTCTCGTATAGACGAGATTGCTCAACCAGTAGACGCTGAAAAAATTGCCGCCGCACAACTCAAAGACGACGAACTAAAGGAACTGTTGGCTGGCGAAACCTCATTGCATCTCCAACAGGTAAAGATTCCAGGTTCTCAGAGTCAGCTGTACTGCGACGTCAGCAGCGCCACACCAAGACCATACGTCCCTAAGGAGTTACGCAATGCTATATTCGCGAGCCTACACTCCTTAAGTCACCCAGGTGCCCAGGCTTCGATCAGATTAGTCACTGAGCGGTACGTTTGGCCTGGTGTCAAGAGAGACTGTCGTGAGTGGGTCCGTTCCTGTTTAGCTTGTCAACGATCTAAAATCACACGGCACGTCTTTGCTCCAGTGAGTTCCTTTCCATTACCACACTCAAGGTTTGCTTTTGTCCATATTGACCTTATAGGTCCATTGCCACTGTGTCAAGGGTTCCGGTATTGCCTCACCGCCGTTGATCGCTTTACGCGATGGCCTGAGGTAATACCGCTAGCAGACATAACTGCAGAAACCGTCGCAAAGGCATTCATCAACGGTTGGATTTCTCGTTTCGGTTGTCCTTCAGATATCGTGACGGATAGGGGAAGACAATTCGAGTCAGCTCTTTTCAAAAACTTGTCTGAAATAGCTGGCTTCCAACACCGCAGAACCACGGCATACCACCCAGCCAGTAATGGAATGGTGGAAAGATTTCACCGTCAACTTAAAAGTGCTATAACCTGCCACTCAAATGCTAGTTGGGTGGAATCGCTGCCATTGGTTCTATTAGGGATACGCAGCGCATATAAGGAAGACTTACAGGCTTCGGCCTCCGAACTTGTTTATGGCCAGGCGGTGCATCTTCCAGGCGAATTTTTTGACAGTCAGTCTAACGAGACTATCGACATGTCAGATTACCTATCAAGGCTTCGGAGTTTTGTTAGGAAACTGCAACCATCACCGGCGGCCAGGCACAACAGTAAATTCAAAACGTTCATTTACAAAGATCTGACCACATCGTCACATGTATTCCTGCGAGACTGCACTGCAGGTGGGGGCCTAAAACCAGCATACTCTGGTCCACACAAAGTCGTTCATAGAGGAGACAAAGTTTTCAAGTTGCTAATGAATGGCAAGCAGGTGAGCGTGTCGATAGACCGCCTAAAACCTGCCTTCATACTCCGCGACCCTGACAACACACCCCATCGACCACCTGACACTTACAATGACACTCAGCACCACACTCCACGCGCGGATTACCATGACTTACCTGGTGCCAATGATGATGTCATCAAAACGACGCGGTCGGGACGTCGCGTAAGATTTCCCGACTATTATCGCCCTTGACGGTCTCTGGAGGGGGGTGATGTAGTGACACTTAATTATTAAGTACCTATATCACTCCACCTATATCATTAAAGTAAATATTTAAAAGAATAAATCAATATTTAAGTGTTCATTATATATGTACAACATGCAGGACAAACATATTTTGTGTATTAGTAGATAAGTAATTAGTTCGGCTATGACGCGCCCTATTGTTCTCGCGATGTGTCGGCTCGCATACGTCACGCGCAGTGAGGGCGAGCGAGACGGCACCATCGCATGTTGCACTCGCGCGCCCGCGCCGCCAGTCAGCCTACCGCCTTTCGGGAGATCACTGTGTTTCGATCCGCTACCGGTCTTACGCTAATTACTTTGAACATCTCGCTTTGCTTTCTATCTGTTTACTCCATCTATCTATCTAGTGTTTCTCTTCATTCTTGCTGTGTTGTGGACTCTAAACTGTGTATCTACTGTGCTAAGTGTTTATACCTTCCAATAAACTATAAACTTTACTGTGTCGGTGTACAAACCTTTATTTATCTCCGCCCGCACGAATACCTCCCGACACTACAGCACAAAACCTGAAAATAGTTTGATCAGAATAACGAGCAGAATTAATTGAACCACTTTTTAATATAGGCCACATTTTTCAAAAAATCTTCATTAAAAACGTTGCCGCGTCTATTTATTAATAGGTCAAGCAAGCCAATGTCAGCGCGGCGCAGCGGCCCGGTTTCCTCCCTCGAGAAAGCGTCGTCGCAGACGCAAGAAACGATCACAATGGCCAGTAAAACTAAAACAGCACATAAAACCTTTAAAAAATTTTGAATTTTGACTTATTTTCTCTCTGAAATAGGTCAATTGAATTAAAAATCAGTTGGGGTCTCTGAGGTTTTGCGCATTTAACGTTACACATTACAAGACTAAAGCTAAAGAGTTTGTTTGTTTGAACACGCTAATATCTGGAACTACTACTAGTTGGATTTCAAAAATTATTTTTGCATTTGATAGCCCAACTCTTGAGAAAGGTATTTAAAATCACGGTGCGACCTTTGAGGGTCGAGCAAAACTAAAAAAAGGATTAAGCGAAAACGAAATAATAGCGCGGGCGGGCGATACGATACGATAATAATAATAATAATAATAATTTATTTGCAATACTGAAAGATGTACATAAACATTTGAGCAGCATAATGTTACAACGACACATGGAGAAGTTATACAATAAGAAGTTTGGAGCCTCTAGCGCCCTTGCTAAGTTGCCGAGACAACTTGTATTAAGGGTGCTAGGCCCAACCCTTTCGTGGGTGCCTTGTAAAAAGGTACTTGTCCATTTTACGAGAAGTAAGTTACATTTACGCAGGAGGTAGGTGTACAGTCAAATAAATTATTTTACAAAACAAAGAAAAAACAAAAAATAAAGTAAAACTGATAGAAAATAGATGTGGAGTATGAGGGTGTGTAGACATGTATCTATGAGGGTGAGTGGATGTGGGTGTGTGTGTGTGTGTGTGTGTGTGTGTGTGTGTGTGTGTGTGTGTGTGTGTGTGGGTGTTCATGAGTGTATGAGTGTGTGTGTGTTAGTATCTCTGTATAAGTGGTATTCCGCTGTGAGATTCTACATAGTTGATTGAGTCGATAATAAGAGCTCTGTGTTGTTATAGTTGAGCGTCTGGAGCCAAGTCAAAAGTTTCGTTTTAAGAGATATATGTATGTGGAAGTGAGTAGAAGTTTAATATTTTATTAATTTTGTTATACAGATGGGGGCCTTGGAAACAGGGAAACTTTTTTGTAAAAGAGTAATGTGAACGGTAGGGTTGGCTTGCTTTGTCTTTGCGCCTTGTGGTGATAGCCTCATAGGGAGTGTTATGGTGCTGTAGTAGGACAGTGTTAAGCACAAACAATTGTCTGACTGTGAGGACTTTACAGATCTTAAACAGGTCCTCAGTTGGAAAAAGGATAGGCCGAAAGGTACTGACTTTTAGCACGGCTCTCTGAGCTCTTTCCAGCTTTAGAAGTAAGGTTTTGGGAGCACCACCCCAAGCACATATGCAATAATTTAGGAGAGACTGACAGAGAGCGAAGTAAGTGCACCTAATAATTTGGGGTTCTGCAACGTGGCGAAGTGTTTTAAAGACAAAGACATGAGTTGCAAAAGTCAGGCCACTGTCAACTGTCACTCCGAGATATTTTATAGTCTTACATCTCTCTAGTTTGGGGCAGGTACAAGCTACCATACCCGGTTGTAAACACGAGTGTACTGTAAGGGTGTGCGTGTCAGGAGGTTGTGTGGAGTTTCGCATAGAGAACGTAAGGATTTTGGTTTTGTCTGTGTTTAACCATGCGACACGGTTGGTCGGGAGCCGACGGAGTTTTATAAAAATGTGGCTGTTATTTCAGTATAATAATAATCCACCAGACTGAATTTCAGCTATGGCAGCCAATCTCAACAGAGACTTAGCCATCTACGTGGGAGATATTATTGTGCACAAGTGTGCGCGCCGACACACGTGTACTCACTCTTCCCTCACTAGTGGTATATTGCGTATGTATCTTACGACTTCCACGCGAACAAAGTCGCGACCAAACTAGATTAATTTAATGATAAAACGAGACTACTTTCAAGTTACGTCATTGAAAAATTGAAATAAGTCGACTCATAAGCCTCTGTCTGGCGCTGAAATAAAAATCATCCCGAACCAGCCTTGCGATTCTGTAACCATCTCACCGTGAAAACTTGGGTGAAGTGAGCGTAGAGTGAGTCGTCAATAGTGTCAATCCCTAGCATCAGCATAACTCACAGCTCACTCTAAGTTCAAATGATAAATGATAATGATAAATGATAATGATACATGATAATGATAAATGATAATGATACATGATAATGATAAATGATAATGATACATGATAATGATAAATGATAATGATAAATATAATTATAAATGATAATGATAAATATAATGATAAATGATAATGATAAATGATAATGATAAATGATAATGATAAATGATAATGATAAATATAATGATAAATGATAATGATAATTATAATGATAAATGATAATGATAAATATAATGATAAATGATAGTGATAAATGATAATTATAAATATAATGATAAATGATAATGATAAATATAATGATAAATGATAATGATAAATATAATGATAAATATAATGATAAATGAAAATGATAAATAATGATGATAATGACAAATGATATTGATAATGATAATGGTAAATGATAAATGATAATGATAATCCGTTCAGCCGTTAAGGCAAAAAAAGGTAAAAGACAGACAGATTGACAGACAGGGTTACTTTCGCATTTATAATGCTTATAAGCGTGGATGGTAATCACGAAAAAAACCGTCCCATACGTTTGGGTCGAGCCGGTATTTGAAATTTGAATAGGACAGTTGATATTTGTTTTGTTCAGTTTGATGGTCTGTATCACATTCTTAAAAAATATGATCACACCTTCTTGATAAACGCTGTATAGGCGAAGATACTCGTTCAAATGTGCCTACCTGTTTGTAATAAATTCTTTGATTTTAGTTTTAATCAGTAGGTACCCCGTTAATCTACAAATCCTCATACATTAATCTACAAAATGTGTCTCGTAACTCGTATTCTCTTATTTCGGATATAAATGGATATTATGTTCGCGTAAATCAACCGCTGCCCTTATCAATACAAGCGTGTGTGGCTGAGCCGATTTAGTGATGTCAGTTCATGTGTTTGGCACACTGTACTGGGCATTACACCACTACAACTATTGTGTGACGGCCATATTGTCTCTGACGGTAATTATTTCACCACCATTAACCATGCAACTTGATCTGTTGCTAATATATTTTGCATTTAGAAAAATCTATTAGCAAGAGAAACTACAAAAACTACAAAAAATGCAGGCTCATACCCGGGAATTATTAGGTTGTCTCATAAATTTATTGCATTATTTATAAGAAAAATTATTATTAATATTTTTTATTAATAAAAATACATTTAATCAATTATATAGTCTCCCTCGTCATCAACAACAGTCAGCCATCTACTGGGCAAAATTTGAATACCCTTCTCCCAAAATGGCCTCATTTTGGGTATTCAAATTTTGCTGTCAAATTAGGCTGGGACTCGAAAAAATTTTCAAGTTCAATTTTAATACTTCCAGAATTTTCGATTTTTTTTTCCTAGTAAATGAAATTTAAGAGCTCGAAATAAATGAAAGTCTGAATGCACAAGATCCGGGCTATACGGTGGATGTGGAACAGTCAGCCATCCTAGCTCCTCCAGCTGTTTATGTGTTAACTTGGCGCAATGAGGTCGTGCGTTGTCATGCTAAAGTTGGACTCCAAGTCGTTTTGGCCGCTTAATTTTTAACATCTTTGCTAGTTTGCGAAGCCGCTGCGTATATAGATTGGCGTTAATAGTCTCATGAGATTCGAGGAGTTCGCAGAAAATCATTCCTTGGCAATCCCAAAAAACAGACAACATAATCTTACGACCGTGTTCACTAAGTTTAGGCTGGGCTGGTGGGTTTTCCCCGCGAGGAATCCAATAGGCCTGACGCGTGTTAGTTTCATAATGTATCCAGCTCTCGTCACATGTAATAATGTCCTTGAGAAAGTCTCGTCTGTGCGGGCGAAGTAACAAACTGACAAATGGCCACACGAACGGCCCGGTCATGGTCCGTTAACGCATGAGGTGTCCAACGGCACATCACTTTGCGATATCCCATCGATTTGAGATAACGATCTATAGTCGTGTGGGATTGTCCAAGCGCCTTCTCTAAATTGCGCGTACTATAGTCTGGATGTAGCTCAAGTTCGTGACGCAAAGCATCTTTATCAAAGCTGGTGGGTCGGCCTGGGCGAGGTTGATCTTCGCAGCTTATATCACCGGTGTCAAAACGCTTGTATCAGAAACGAACAGTCCGATCGCTAGTAGTACCCGGTTCAAATGCAGTGTTAATCTTTTTAGCCGTTTCTGTTGAAGAGACTTTAAGTCGATGCTCATATAGCATAATAGCTCGCAGTTGACGCTGATCCATTTTCACTTAAGACTAATTATTGCGTTGCGTCCGCACCTATTTATACCCTCACCATAAAAGATACTCATCCTTACTAGAAAGATCTAGAACTTTCTTGAATTCACTTTAGTTTAAATACGAGAAAATTCGAGAAAAATAAAATAATTATGGCAACAACTTATGAGACAACCTAATATATATGTAGGTACCTACAACCACCATTTTACCCTACTGCATGGCAGGAGAGACGGAGTTGGGTTTTTCATGCGCATGTGGGATTTTTTGTACCCTCGAAGCTTCCTAATCATCATCATCGTCATTTTAGCCGAAATACATTATAGAAAAATACGTATCCGCTGTTAGACATAGGCCTCCTCAAAGCACCGCCACTACGATCGGTTCTGTGCTTCTCGCATACAGTGGATTCCTGCGGTCTTCACCAGGTCATCGGTCCACCTTGTGGGAGGCCTTCCAACGCTACGTCTTCCGGTACGTTATGCCCTAGAACAAAAAAATTGCAGACATGTGACTTCTACCAAGCCGCACTGGGGCCACGTGGTGGATTACGGCGCACTCCGAGGAGGCCTCTGTCCCAGCAGTGGGAACATTATGTTTATTTTTCTGTTCTGTACATAAATGATTAAATAAATAAATTTATAAGACTATATCTTTAGCTCCAAGACCCTGCCGATAGCAAATAGTCAGTAGTGTTCGTAGGTGAAACATTGAACGAGCTGCGTACTGAGTGATGTCGCCGCTGGAACCTTCGCTCGGGCTCAGCTTTGAATATTTAGCTGCTATATAGCGAGCTCAAGTCATGAGAGATAGGCGAATAAACGAAATAATACATTCTTGGCGAGGCGAAGGTTGAACTAGATTGCTTCATAGAAGATTGAACTACAGCACCAGACCCCTTGCCTAGCTGTGAGACGGCTGTACCTCATTTTAATTGTCAAAAAAGGAGAAGGAGAGACAACAAGAAGATAGTGCGAGCGAGTAAGGACTTTAATAATCTTTGTAAGGAGTTCTTATTTGATCCATTTACCACCAAAACCTATCCAGCATTCAGCCGAGTGCGTGCAGCACTCGGCTGAATGCTGACTTTTTTAAAAGTACATAGTGCTTATTGTACCTTATAATGTATATTCTTTTCTATCGTGCTTGTAAGTAACCCTAAGATTTCTACTACTTTTTCTGTTTTTACCCGTGAGAACCTGTAATTGGCTCTATGCTTCATATACAATTGTAATACATTTATTATAGCTGTTGGTTCTCCTAGAAATACATAAATAAATAATACAGAACACGGTACAAATATAGAATACTAGCAGTGCCCCGCGGTTTCACCCGCATAAGTTTCGATCCCGTGAGAATATCTGGATGAAAAGTATCCTATGTGTTAATCCTGGTTATAAACTATCCGTGCCAAATTTCATTAAAATTGGTCCAGCCGTTTGAGCGTGAAGAAGTAAAAGAAAGATAATATGAAGTGCGATAGAAGCTTTATTTGTTATTTCCTTTATTTTACTTGACACTTGAGCCGGCGTCATTGTGGTAGGAAATAGTTACATGAACGTTGAGGTGGGTCAATATTA
This sequence comes from Eremobia ochroleuca, assembly GCA_949629135.1. Lineage (NCBI taxonomy): Eukaryota > Metazoa > Arthropoda > Insecta > Lepidoptera > Noctuidae > Eremobia > Eremobia ochroleuca. The sequence continues at coordinate 3,521,977 of OX451385.1, read as the reverse complement.
CCCATATATTTAATACATGGTATTTCCGTATTTTTTTAAGTAAATTCGTAAACTGTGTCATTATTTCAGTATAAAGGTATTCTATTTTTGATAATAAAACAGAAAAATAATAATTCAAAAACGTTTAATTCGGTTTAATCAATTTTTGAAATAACTGTCAAAAATTACAATAAAAAAATAGTACAATATTGGTTCCAGCTACTGCACAGAACGGCAACGTCACGCGCGTACTTTCAGAAATATTAGAAATTTTAAAGCAGCCGGGTAATTTTGACCCAACCTCAATGACGCCGGGTTAAAGGGTAGAAGGGACATCGTCACAATACCTATTACAATGGATTCAGTACATGATTCTGGACGCAGAGGGTGTTGTATTTTTTGAATAACCCAACCTAACCTAACCTATTTATGTATTTGTATAGTGTTTTATTTTTTTTTAATTTTTATCATCGTCGTGTCAACCAAAGCACCTGCCATCTAATCTCTTCACCACCCTTGGTTGACTGGTAGAGAATGCCTAAGGCATTAATTCCGCCTTTGTACCTTTTGTGCGAGAAGTTTAAATAAATAAAATGTGTATTATTATAATACCTATAATATATGCCCACATGCGTTTCCAGTCGTCTTAGGACCAACATTAAAGAGACAGATGCGTTACTTACCTAAGACATCAAGTTCCGTCTTCCAAAACAGTTCTACAGTTTTTTTACTCTATCCACTAATAAGCATGGTGGATCTGATGACGTAGGCTTGTGATAACCGTCAACAGCCGTGCGATTCTGTAATCATCTCACCGTGAAAACTTGTGGGAAGTGGTGTCACTGACTCTGGCAGGGCCACCATCAGGGATTTTAATTTTGAAAACGCAAAAAATTAGTCGCTAATTAGTCGAAATTAGTCGCCAAATATCAGAATTAGTCGGTCACTGGTTCAAAAGATATAAGGGTTTATAGGTGGCCCTGCTGGAGAGACTCTCCCCAGCAGGGCCAAATTTATATCTCAAAAACTAGGGCACCTAGCGAAGATCTGTTTTCTCCCATATTTAGTCGCCAATTAGTCAGAATTAGTCGCCAAATATCAGAATTAGTCGGTCACTGGTTCAAAAGATATAAGGGTTTATAGGTGGCCCTGCTGGAGACAGTCTCCCCAGCAGGGTCACATTTATATCTCAAAAACTAGGACACCTAGCGAAGATCTGTTTTCTCCCATATTTAGTCGCCAATTAGTTGGAATAAGTCGCCAAGTTACAGATTTAGTCGGGTCTTAGTTTAGGAGATATAATGAGTTCAATTAGTAAGGTATAGTCCAAGAGCTAGATCGAAGAGTTCACGAAAAATTACCAAGAAAAAATATTTCTATTAATATGTGTAATATACTTTTAGTTTTATCGGTCTAAAGTCTTTAGAAATGTCCGAGAGAGATAAATTCTCAATTAAATTCATGTTTTTATGTTTTTAATTACTTGTTTAGAGTGGCTTAAACTTCTTTGAAAACATTAAACCTTGCTCTTGGTCTATTTGGTGTCAAGATGTACAGTCGCATGCAACTGTTTTACCAGTTTACAATGTTAAACTCTAATTAAAGTTGGAATAATAAAAAAATATCGTACCTTTAGTAAAATGTTTAAAATACTAAAACGTTGAAAACGTATTGTCAATTGTAATCTAATTTTATTTTATAAAAATGAATTTTCATAAAGTTCGTTTGATGTGTTGTGTTTGTGTGTATTTTGAGGTGATTGTGAGTGTTGTGTTGTGGGTATGGACGGGTTGAGTTTTTATTTTATCTTAATTTAGGTTAGAATAATAAAACTTCTGTTGTCGAAATATAAAATGATTTATTACCTTAAAATTATTGTACTTTCAGAAAATGTTACAAATACCTATTTATTCAATATTATGAACAGATACAGTTTGTTGAACGGTTTACTCGCGCGGGCTCGCGAGGTCGCGCGCAAGCTCGAATATACGCGATCCGTAAAGAAAATACCCGAGACCGTGCGGGGATTATTCGTCTCTGTCTGCGCTGACCCTTTACGTGACGGGCAACTCGTTCTAAGCAGCTCGTCTGTACACGCGCATCTATCTCTTTCTTACTTACCGTAAATGAAACGGAGCGCAGCGATCTATCTGCCAGCGACTAAGTGGTAAGTGCACATTGTGTTAGATAAATAATTACACATACACATACACACATTACACACACACACATACACATTACGTCGTACATTATTGTAGATTTGCTTATAAGTATTGAATACAGCTTTCCTATGGTGGGTTGAAATTATAGACTAAGTTTATATTTATTTAATTCGAAACAAACATTCCTCCATAAGACGTCATAGATACTATCTAGAAAATACATAAAGTATTTTGTACTCGCTTGTACCACTGTATGGGGAAATTGAATTCTTTAATATCTTTTTAATTACACACCGAATAAATCTGTAACTTGGCTACTGATTCCAACTAATTGGCGACTAAATATGGGAGAAAACAGATCTTCGCTAGGTGTCCTAGTTTTTGAGATATAAATGTGGCCCTGCTGGGGAGACTCTCTCCAGCAGGGCCACATATAAACCCTTATATCTTTTGAACCAGTGACCGACTAATTCTGATATTTGGCGACTAATTTCGACTAATTGGCGACTAAATATGGAGAAAACAGATCTTCGCTAGGTGCCCGAGTTTTTGAGATATAAATTTGGCCCTGCTGGGGAGAGTCTCTCCAGCAGGGCCACCTATAAACCCTTATATCTTTTGAACCAGTGACCGACTAATTCTGATATTTGGCGACTAATTTCGACTAATTAGCGACTAATTTTTGCGTTTTCAAAATTAAAATCCCTGATGGTGGCCCTGCCAGAGTCAGTGACACGGGGAAGTGGGCGTGGAGTGAGTCGTATAGTGTCAATCCCTAGCATCAGCATGACTCACAGCTCACTCTAAGCTCACTTCATCTTAGTTATCACGGTGAGATTTTTTCCAGAATCGACCGGCAGATATGTAGGTAATCTATTCGCTGGTCATTATATCAAACAAGATAAGTATCGATTTAAAGTAAAATCTGCCGGACATTTGAGTCAAGGATACTTTGGCGCCTGACTGACACTGACGGGGGCATTGTTGGTAAACATTCGTGAAATTGTCACAGACATTGTATTAACAAAACAAGATGGCGCCGTTAGTTTCGATTATGGCCACGCGCCAATATGACCTATTATACACGGACAGAAAAATCTTAGAAAAATTACTGTGCTGTCTCATAATTTGAGTGCATTTGAGTGGTAATGGAAAAATTACCATGCTAGCACAGTAAAAATTCTTATGCTATACAGTAAAATTTACTGGACAAATAGTGAATTTTTTCCAATCTCACTCAGAAAATTTTCTGTAGATGTCACTTGCACTCACTTTACAGTGACGAGCACAGTAATTTTTCTAAGAATTTTCTCTCCGTGTACTTCTGACAGCAGCAACATAAGAGCAACCTTATGGTAAGGAAAATAAAGATCACAATAATTTTGACAGACTGGTCAGTGGCAGGTGGCAGCAATCAACTGCAACTTTATTTGAATGAGAATAAAGATCACAATAATTTGGAAAGTGATGCAAACTCAGAGGTAAAAGTAACAGTGAACGAACTGTACGCTTCTGCCCATTCCTTGCACATCCGTCTGTAAATCCTAGCCAGTATTAATTCCGCTGCCGTGTGTTCCCCTGACGGTCCCGCATTCACCGCACTCAACCGGCAATGGACGCAACATACTTAATTGTGCTCATTTAAGCTAACGTAGCAGAATTCAGTGGCCATGACAGTTTGGCACAACGTTTTGAAATAGAATCGGCGATCAAAGACTGGTGATGTTGGTTTAATGGTGTTAGAAGATCCCGAAGGTATTTTGCAGTACCTACTTATAAACTTCTGGTTGTAAAGTTAGCGCACCGTTTACATACCCGTGGTTTTTTTTGCCTGTATTGCGTCTCACTGCTGGACAAAGGTCTTCCCTTTGTCCTTCCAAACCTCTCTATTTAGTGCAATCTCTGTCCATGTTGGCCCTGAAACGTTACCAGATCGTCACACCACCTTCGCCGTGGTCTGCCTCGACGGCGATGTCCTCCCTCAGGCGTCCAGTAAGTGACGATCTTTGCCCATCTCTCCGGGTGCATGCGTGAGACATGTCCGGCCCAGTCCCACTTCAGCCTGGCTATTTTTTGCTTGAGTTTTGGAGCGCAGAGTGGTGTTTCTAACTTAATTTGTACGCTTAACACCTATTACTCGTATGCTGAATTTATAAAGACAAAAAAAAAAATGTAAATCAAAATGTTTTATTCACACGAACCTACATGGGCACGTATGACACGTCAGAAACTAGGTGCATAGTCCCAATTGGTTTCATGATTCCAATCTATGGAGAAGAGCTGGCAAGAAACTACACGGTTATTCTTTTAAAAATAATTGGCATTGGTAATGTTCTGAAATTACAAACTTAATAGGTATGGGAGGACAGTGTAGGCCAGTCAGCAAGTACCAGGTACTTTACAAAATTGAAAATGGTCTACAAATCTACAATCTACAAGGCCGACAACGTTATCACATTCACAAAATTATAGTGTCATGCATGTTCTAGTTCATTTATTGATGGTAACATAACAGTCAGGGAAATTAATTGATCATCAAATTGACACGCTGTGTCAATTAGCTGCGGTATACCCATTTCACACAACTGTCAACAAATGACAGTTACTGTTGTGAATCGAATATACAGACGCCATTTTTTATTTATTGGTATCCCCCTATTAATTTCGCTTACTTTACATTTACAAGAGCACAAATCTCGAAAAGATTACGTAATGATTTATTTGGAACAAAAAATGGCTCTAGAAAAGGATCAATCAATCAACTCAGCCTATCGGAGTCCACTGCTGGACAAAGGCCTCTCCCAGACTGCGCCACCCTGTCAAAAAAACTGCCTAAAACTGCTTTTTCTGTAGAAAAGGATGCCTGGAAGGATTTGGGGTAAGTCCTTGCGCAGCAGTGCGACAGTTGCAGCGTAGGCTAAGTGTGCATATACACTAGCGACAAGCAAGCGGAGAGAAGTGGTGCCGTCGACAACGTACCGCTCGTGTATTTGAGTACGGTGCTCAAACACACGAGCGGCATGTTGTCGATGGCTGCCGCTGACACGCGTTCAGCGCGATCAAGGCGTGGCTAAAGCGTGTCAGCGTTGCAGTTGCCAGTCTGCCGATGACACATGTCGCTTTTATGAATGAGCCACGAAATAAAAAAAAACATAATATAAAAAATTAATAAAAAGTAGGTATAACAGTTTGAAACGTTACATGTAAGAAAGTTTTTAAAACCAAATTACAGAAACGAAATATCATTTTATCGGTTACTACAAATAGATCAGAATAGAATATCTTTATTTTACAGAAAATATGGTGCAAAAAAGGCCTAAAAACAGTTTCACATATTTTAGGTACTTATCTAGGTTTTTCTGTATTATTACCCAAAACTGGACAAAAGCGTTCTGCTGTTAAGATTGTTATGGAAAAAAAAATTAAAACAAAGATGAAAGTAATTTACCTTACCTACATAAACATAACCACTACACCTTTTTCACCAGCCGGTCGATTCTGTAAAAATCTCACCGTGAAATCATAAGTGAAGTGAGCACTTAATAGTGTTAATCCCTAGCGAATGACAGCTCACTCCACGCTCACTTCACCCAAGCTTTCACGGTGAGATGGTTACAGAAGCGCACGGCAGTACCGGCACACTTAAGTACCTCTTTCTTCTTAACCACCAAACCTACAGCCACACACGCAATACCGTAAGTACTTTCCAGTCCTCTTTCCTGCCCCTCTTTCCTGCCCCTTTTTCGGGCCAGGTTTAAACGCTACTTAAACTCATTAGCAGGTAGAATAAGGTTCTAATTGCCCCCTAATATATCAAGTTGAAGATAGCACTCGTTTTATGTCATAAATTATGACATGTCAGGCAAATGAAGCGATTAGGCTTTGGGGATTTCACGTTCTGGAGCGTGAATGTGAGGATAGGACGTGGTTGATACTTTCGATGTTGGTATGATGTTTTTTAACCGACGAAACAAGACGGACGTTCTCAAGTCGACCCGTATATACATATATATGTTTTTCTGAATAAAGATCTGCGAGTGACAGCCGGGACAAACGGCGTAACGTGATCTGATGCACAGAGAGCCTTACGTGCTTCCAGACACACGAAATAACTGTTTTCTAATATTTGTTCACAACAATAAGACTCTTCTACACCCAGGAGAAGTTAAAAGGCATGGGAACTGCTCAGAATATTGTGAGGAATAATTTGTTTTTATTGCTCGTGAAACGAATGCGGAACAAATCAAATGATGAAATATATAATTGTTGATAAGATATGTAGCAGTAATTGACAAAATGCTTTAAATAATCTTATTTAATTTTATCTTATCTTACGAATGAAGCTATTAAGATTTTGCTGTATTGATTATTGAACTATCTTCTTCTTCGTGTCGCTGGCACAACTATATGTCAGATCTTGCTGGTCCAAAACTTTGCCCCCTCCACGGCGTCGTTGGTGGCAGCGCAGAGGTTACTTTGACTGCATGATTTGGGACACAGAGGGCAGGATAGGAGGAGGAACACAGTATGCGACACAGCTCCACATCCACACCCTACTGCCGTTCCATAGAGATAGCCCAACTTTACCAGGTTGGAGTTACATCTTCGCATTTGTGTCCGGAGACGAAAGAATTATGCCAGTCATTCGCATTCGCATCCTCAACAAATTACATTTTTAAGAACCACAATAATACATGTTAAGAATACTACTTACAAAACTCTTCTCCATTTTATTCATGAATTCTAAACCACCTCAAAAAGCAACAAGTACCGACCTACCAAGTGTCATAACTCCTCCTAAAAACCAAGTGAGATGCCAAGTATCAAGCCGTTAGGTCGCAGTATTCAACAAGTTGCAAGCAATGCATTCACCCTGACATGCCGCAGACGTCCTTACGGAATTAATTACGCTCTTATAGCTCTGTTATTGTAACTGATTCCTATTTGATAATAGACAGGAATAGATGTATAATATACACTGCTGCTATATTACTTACATAATTAGGTAAAGTCTGAAGTATCTAATAATTGAGCTAAATATTTAATTCAAACATTCCTGTTTGAATTAAATATTTAGCTCAATTATTCCGCTCCGCGACGTCATCGAACACGAGACGACGGCGCCGGAGTAGCGATACATACGAGTACATTTACTATGGCCTCGTATCAAGGGAGCGGTGGTGGCACAGTGGTAACGGCTCCAACTTACGAGTTGGTCGTGAGTTTGAACCCAGACAGGAGCTTCACTGTAAATTATTTCATTACTACTGCTCTTAAAACTGTGAAAGAAAACGTGAGGAAACCTGCATGTCCTAGAACCAAAAAACCGAAGACATGTGACATCTACCAACCCGAACTGGGCCCGCGTGGTGGATAATGGCCTACTCCTTTTCTTAGAGAGGAGGCCCGTGTCCCTTTTTTTTTGGGTGGGGAATTATCAGATAACTTCTCCCGCTCTGGGCGGAGCTGGAGGGTGTGTCAGACTTTTACTGACTAAAACCCACCCGTGTTCCTTCAGTTGCCTGTGCCAAGGGTCACGGTAACTCTTTCGAACAATCCGCGACCCTGGCAGGACAGGTCTGTGTGGAACTTTATAGGCTGATTATGCGTGCCCACCGCAATTCCGTCAACGAGACGTTCCGTTGACGGTGGCGTTGGACAAATGCTGTAAGGCTCCAGAAAAACCGATGAGAAATCCAAATTGTCGATGAGGAATCCCATCGAGCACACGGCGCGTTACCCCACAAAGGGTATCAGTGCAGTAAATTCTCCCATTTACTTCACCGATAGTATTGTAGTATTGCAGCAAATATCTAACACAATAATTTGTAGCACAAATGCCACTGCCAAGCCGCAACGCAACGCATTCAATGTGACATACTACAGAGATATTCAAACAGAATTAATTACACGTGTTTACTGCTGGCCAAAGGTCATTATAGTTATAAGGATATTATAAAGTCTTACGACCTTTTGGCATGGAAGCCAGGAACAAAGAACGTCACATGCTTTTTTCTTTTCTTTCTTTCTTTCATAATGATGAGTACAATGATCCGTAAAGAGTTTTCAGTTATTTCAATTACACCTTGTATAAGATCCTGTTTCTTTACAACCTATTTACAAGTATTTTACATGAAGTGACTGCCTATCTGACCTCCAGTAACTGGGTTGCAGTTACTGGGTAATACGATACCCCTTGGTAAGACTGGTTGTCAAACTTTCAGACTACTGACGACTCGTAACGACTGTCAAAGATCCACGAATGACAGCCGGGACCAACGGCTTAACGTGCTTTCCGAGGCACGGAGGAGTCTTGGTATGTGAAGATGGTCACCCATCCACGGACCAACCGCGGCAAGCGTAGCTTAACCTGATCGATCGACCCGTGCGGCTGTTATTACTTAGCCACAAGCCCCGAGATTTCTTTATTAATGTAAGTTTAATACCATTGTATTATACACATAAGCCTTCCGGAATAAATTCTCTAAAAGATGGTCGAACCCGCATCAGAATCCGCTGCGTTATTTAGAAGAACAACGCGACACCGAGACAGACACGGAAAGCGACTTTAATTTATAATACAGACTCACGCAACCTCCTTACACTCTAAGGACAGAAATTCACCTAAACCCATTTGATTCGTTCAAAACATTTACCAATTTATGCTGAATGAAGCCATAAATCCCTAAGCTGCTTACAGCTTACAACTGACAAACGGAAAATTTAATTAGATGTCGCCCTGATTTGATACTTTACACCAGAGCTTCCCAAACTTTTTTCTAATAGACCACTTTAAAAATTTGGAGGTTCCGCTGGATCCCCTGCAGCTGCATTTCTACCATATACCCATAACTCGACAGAAAAAATGTAAAGATTAGGTCTAACGTAGACCCCCATCGAGTCTCCCGTGTACCCCTGGGGGTCCACCTGGACTACTTTGAGAATCAATGCATTACACGGAAACCGCGTAACATTACAAACGTAACGTTTTAATATTAAAATGTTACGAAAACTGAAAACGCAAATACAGAAATCGTTCATTCCATCACAGACCTGATACATCGCTTTCCATAAGGCGTGACCGAGGTCAAGAGCAGGCGTATGCAGCAATAAAAAAAAATGTATCAAAAAGGTGTAATATTTATCAAATGTCGGTTGAAAAAAGTATCAACTGTCCTACTTGACTCAAATGTATGGGACGGCTAACTATGTTTTCCCATACAAAACTTCAATACATACTCGACCCTAATGTATTTGACGGCTGACTATGTTTTCGCAAATAAGATTTTGGTTCCATGGAGCAAGTTGTTCAGTTTGATGGTTTGTAGCTTTACACTCTTACATATGAGTATGTCCACACGTTTCTGCTGCATGCTGTATACATATTTGTAGGTATATGATAATACTAGCAGTACCCCACGGTTTCACACGCGTAAGTCTCGATCCCGTAGGAATATCGGTATAAGCAGTATCCTATGCGTTAATCCTGTTTGTAAACTACCTGTGCGTCAAATTTCATCCAAATCCGTTCAGTAGTTTTTACGTGAAAGAGTAACAAAAAAAATACCCATCCATCCACAGTCACAAACTTTCGCGTTTATAATATTACTAGCTGCACCCCGAGGTTTCATCCGCATACGTCTCGATCCCGTGGAAATATCGCGATAAAAAGAATTCCATGTGTTAATCCTGTTTGTAAACTATCTGTGTGCCAAATTTCATCCAAATCCGTTGAGTAGTTTTTGCGTGAAAGAGTGACAAACAAACATCCATCCATCCATTGTCACAAATTTTCGCGTTTATATAATAATATTATAGTAGGCTTACTGGAACTAGGTAGGCACAAGTCAAAACTCAAACCCAAAGCATTTATTTCAATTACAAGAAACCATTTACAAGCACTATTGAATTGTCAAGGAGTCGGTCATCTCTATGGACAAGAACGGGCAAGAAACTCCATTTTCTTTTCCGTTCTTAAGAAATACTTATGAAGAAATAAAAGGAGATCCTAATTAAATTTTGTTATTACATAATAAAAGATACCCCAAAAAACCGCCTATAAATGAAAGCAAATATTCTATTTTCGCAAAAACATACAAGTAAACTTGCAAAATAATTAATACTTTATACAAATACCTACTTTCACACTTAATTAAGCCTTCCAATGATTTAATTAATTACAATAAACACTAGAGCGGACTGTTACGAATTTATTAGATATTATTAATTTTAAACACAGCTGTAAATTATGTTCCATATCAAATAACGGCAAAAATTTGGTAATTGTATTTAATAAGAATTCTAGAATGTAGAACAAAGGTTACCTGTAGGTTATTTTTATCAATATCATACTATTAGCTACGCTTGGCGCGGTCGGTTCTTGGATGGGTGGGTGACCATCCATTACACATCGAGACCCTTTCATGCCTCGCACGTTAAACCGTTGTTCCCGACTGTCATTTATAGATCTTTAACAGTCAGAAGCCCGAAAGTCTGACTACCAGTTTTACCAAAGTGTAATGCGCTGGCCTCCATAACCCAGTAACTGGGTTGTGGAGGCCAGCATTCACTCCATGTAAAATATTGGTATTCAGTTAGTAGTAGTAGAATGGAAGCCGTCCCCAACATAGTTGGGAAAAGGCTAGGCAGATGATGATCAGACTAACAAGCAAGAAAACCTTCAAGCTTTTATTGTTACTAAATGGTCTGAAATCAAAAACACGCAGTAAGCAAGCGCGGTGATCAATCTCATTCTTTCTCTGAATTAGAAAGTGTATCTTTCTCCTAAAAGTAATTTCATTCTCTTTTATTTATTTATTTATTAAAGGCAAACCAACAGCTTCTCTGTACACCATTACATAAGAATAATAGTAACAAAAGCATCAGACTTATACCTACAGTCGCCAATAATAGGTCGACCAACATTCTAAGTGAGTAAAATAACACTTAATTATTATTAGCTAATAAAATCTTGATAAAGGAATTACGACATAAAATTACTAATAATCAAATTAAAGTTAAAAAGAAAACATAACGAAATTACAAATATCCAGTAAGTAACAAAAAAAAAAACTATTAAAGGTACAACTATTGGGTACAATGGGAACTAATGAGATCAAAATGACTACAAAATTAAAAATAAAATAAAAATTAAAATAGAAACAGAAACAAACTTCTCTTGATAGGGTTATTTATTAAAGAGGATAAAAATATATACACTGGATTCACCATCTAAAATATGGCGTCAAAATATTCCTCCGCGTCACTGTCGACTGATAATGTTCCCAAGAGACTGGTGGCATTGCCACGTTGTATGGAAATGCTCAGCTTCTGGCCAGGGTAAAAGCTAGCCATTGGGTCATGGGAAGTGTCAACCAGTCGTTTGGTGACTTCGTAGAACAAACCATGAGCACACGGACCCCACAGCCCGAGGGTTTCAACCAAAATTTAACGGCCTAATAATATTGTTATTCCATACTTAGTTCGGAAAATTTATTAAGTTACCATTTAGGCCCACATGCACCAAATCACAAAATGCGTCCAGTGCCAAGGTTACCCGTGACATTCTTATTTTCTTTCGTTTGGTTTCTTTTTTGCTATTTGAAAGTCATTGTCAGGATGTATATTGATCAAAACATGATTAACAACAGTAGGTAACAAATATGTATTTACAGAATTATAATCAACTAACTGCGCCCCGCGGTTTCGCCCGCATAAATCTCCATCCCATGGCAATTTCGGGATAAAAAGTATCCTATGTATTTCATCCAAATTACAGCAACACACGTACAAAAAATTTAATCTTTTCTACCAAAGTTAAAATTGACCTCAAATGTCATGATTTCACGAAATATTCATTCCATGGGGTACTTTGAACGTAGACAGTTGTATTGATAATTGAAATTATTAGAATTTTGTAAATATATTTGTTATGGTTGCGAATGATATTTTGATTAAAGCCGGATTTACATTACCGAAGTACTTGCGCAAACTTCGGTACAGTTTCACGTCTAATCATATAATTACCAATTTACAAGTGAAACTATCAATGAATAACTAAGTTTCCGCAACTAGTTTCGTATTGAATTTCCCGGGAGCATTCGCTTTAATCATAATTAAAACATAATTCTCTCTATGTCATCATCAAACGATTGACAGAAACACAGACGCGATTAGCACTAAGCGTAGTTAGTGCTTTGTGGTGCAAACGGGCTTTTTTTTGTAACTATAACCACCCGTGCGATTCTGTAACCATCTCACCGTGAAAACTTGGGTGAAGTGAGCGTGGAGTAAGCTGTCGTTCACTAGGGATTAACACTATTAAGTGCTCACTTCACTTATGAATTGACGGTGGGATTTTTACAGAATCGACCGGCTGCATCCTAATTGCGTAACACACTATCAATAACAATCTGAATCATTTTGAAGGATATTGCTAATCCATTGCTTCATATGTTTGAAAAATGCGTCGGCTCTAAAACGTAAATAACGCAATGAATGTTGTTAAACTGTCAAAATGAAAGCCATTGCTACTGATAGTGTGTTACACAATTACCTCGCTTGAGTCAGAAAAACTATCATGACCATAACATTACGCTTTGTTTCCCCGAAGGGTTGGGCAGAGGTGAACCTACAGTACACCCGCATTTAGGCAGTTATGTGTAAGTGTCATGTAATAGGGGGCAAGCATATTGCCAACCGGGCACAAATGCAAACACTGGGCTGCTACTGAGATATTCCAGATAGAAAAACCCAATAACACTTTACCCGACTTGGGAATCGAACTCAGGACATCATGCTCAGCTGTAACGCTTGCGACCTAAGAGGAACTGAATAATGGCATCAAAGTAAAATGCTATAAAAGATCAAAATAAAATATCAACTGAACCACACCACATTATGTGATCCCAAAACCGATGAAGCCACTAAAAGTGTCATTATTCATGATAAACTACCCCACAATTTACGAGATACACATCTATGAAACATGCGTTTTGCACGGCCATATTGTGGTAGGGTCTATTTTGAATTTCCACTAAGGATTTTATCAACCTCAGTATCTTTCCAAATATCGAGTCGCTCACCGATGACTCTGACAGTCAGTAATGGCTGAAGACAGTTCAAGATATTAACTAAAATATTGGTTCATGTGAGGAGTGCTATGATGAAAGTTTCAGAACCTTAAGAAAAGGTGTTAAGGCTCAAAATGGTGTAGCAAGTGGCAGTGTGGCGGCAGTCAGCGTGGTTGCTTTAAAGACGTTGGGTGTGGTCTCTATGCTGGCGTGGGATTTGTATTGTTAGGTTCTCAGTTTACGTGAACTGTAAAACCTAGCTAGAAATATGTTCAGTCGACCTCGTAAGTGCTGCACCACCCTAAGGTTGAATGTCAATTCCACGTCACAAAATGAGATGGTCTATTTGTTTATGAGTCAGTTAGATAGTTGCAACCAGTGACCGAGTGGCGTCCAATCGGTCGTCCGGCGATAACATTGGCAGACGACATTGGCAGAGGAAATGAGAGGCACTGCAGAGGTACAGCAGTGGGTGAACTCGGGTTGTGGATGAGGATGATAGTAAAGTTTCAATTTAATGGTAGCTTTTGTCAAAAGTGGTCAAACATACATCCATCGTATGTTATCATGGCTTCGTAACAATCCTAAGTCCATCAACGAAAAAAGGTTTAAAATATTTCATGGATTAAGGGGGTTATTGCATGAATCTATAATATATTATATATGTATACTAATAATAAAGCCAATGAGTTTGTCGGTACACGCTAATCTCTGGAAATAGGAGCCAAGAAAAAAGAAAAAAGCCAGAAAACGAAGTAATAGCGCGGGCGGGCGGTAAGATGCAACGCGGTGGATTGGGGGCTGAAATTTCACGCAGACAAAGTCGCAGGCAGAAGCTATTTATTAATAAACTCAGAATAAAGTTAGGCTAAAAATAAACATCGAAAAATATATACAGTGAAACCTGTTTAACTGGGATCTCAAGAAACCTAGAATTTTTTCTCACTTATAAAGGTTTCTCATTTACCCAGTTTCCCAAATCGGCAGGTTAACATCGCAGTTGTCTTATTTATAGAGGAAAACAAACCCTTAGATAGTACCTACTGATAACCAAAGCAAGTATGGAAGAAATTCGACTGTTTGTAAACAAACTTGTCTAAACCTGATAAATTGTCTCACTTATGGGTTATTGAGCTACGAAGTCCACAGGTAAAAATCGAAAAAATCTATGAAGTCTAATCTCAGTTAACGAGGTTTGAAAATTCCCAGTAACAGAGGCATTTTAATGCAAAACTGTCAGGGCCTCATTGTAATCATCAATAACAGAGGCTTCTCACATATCCAGGACCCACTTATCCAGGTTTGTCTGTAATTAAACCGAAGTTAAGTAATAACACTGTTGTGATTTTCATGCGCCGGTCCCGGGTCGAACAAAATGTTATTGGGTTATCTGGAATTTGTCAGTAGCAGGGTCTATCTGGAATTTGTCAGTAGCAGGGTCTATCTGGAATTGGTCAGTAGCAGGGTCTATCTGGAATTGGTCAATAGCAGGGTCTATCTGGAATTTGTCAGTAGCAGGGTCTATCTGGAATTTGTCAGTAGCAGGGTCTATCTGGAATTGGTCAGTAGCAGGGTCTATCTGGAATTGGTCAGTAGCAGGGTCTATCTGGAATTTGTCAGTAGCAGGGTCTATCTGGAATTTGTCAGTAGCAGGGTCTATCTGGAATTTGTCAGTAGCAGGGTCTATCTGGAATTGGTCAGTAGCAGGGTCTATCTGGAATATGTCAGTAGCAGGGTCTATCTGGAATTTGTCAGTAGCAGGGTCTATCTGGAATTTGTCAGTAGCAGGGTCTATCTGGAATTTGTCAGTAGCAGGGTCTATCTGGAATTTGTCAGTAGCAGGGTCTATCTGGAATTTGTCAGTAGCAGGGTCTATCTGGAATTTGTCAGTAGCAGGGTCTTACTGGAATTTGTCACTAGCAGGGTCTATCTGGAATTTGTCAGTAGCAGGGTCTATCTGGAATTTGTCAGTAGCAGGGTCTATCTGGAATTTGTCAGTAGCAGGGTCTATCTGGAATTTGTCAGTAGCAGGGTCTATCTGGAATTTGTCAGTAGCAGGGTCTATCTGGAATTTGTCAGTAGCAGGGTCTATCTGGAATTTGTCAGTAGCAGGCCGGAGTCTGGATCCGTGCCCGGTTGATGGAAATAGGCTTGCCCCCTATTACATGGGACTTAAACATAATGGCGGAATGTAGCGTGAACTATAGGTGTACCTGTGCTTAACCCGGGGTATAAAGACGTGACGTGTTTTAATTATTTATGTAAGGAATAGAAATCGGCGAGGCGGCCGGCATCGTGTGAGTCGTTGCCCGGAATGTAAGAATTTTATAAATATCATGTTTATACAAACATTGATTACTAGGTATTGTATATTTACTTTATTTCTTATTGTGATTGTTGTTTTTTAGGATTCCGTAGTCAACAAGGAACCCTTATAGTTTCGCCATGTCCAGGTTCGTCCGTCCGTCCGCAATTTAGCTTTCTAGTATTAAGAGCTCAGAGACTCATAGTACTAGAAAGCTATAATTTGGCATGGATATACATATTAATCACGCCGACAAAGTGGACAAATGAAATCAAAAACAAAAAAAAAATTTTTTAGGGTACCTTCTGGACGCGGAAACTTGGGATGTTTTTTCCTCGTCTACCCCACAGCGTGGGGTATCGTTGTGAAAACAATTTTTCGATTAAGGAATCCGTTTGTGAAATATTAAGCTTTAATATAATAATTTTTGTTAGAGTTAACCCCCCCCCCCCCCCCGCGCCAGCTAAATGGTTGTTTATGGATATGTGAAAAAAATCACGGTACTAGAACGAAGTTATAAGGAAAACTATCACAGCTAAGTAGGCTGTACAAGTTTACGATGAATAGTCAACCAACTTACATTTGCAGTTGCAATGTATGGGAGAACGTGATTTTCAACTACAATGTTAAGTTTGTTCTTGGGATAAATTCATTCCAACTACGGAAACCTTCATTGTGCGTGGTCCGACACATACTTGGCCGGTTTTTTATTTTATCTTATCGTATGCTGCACGGGTTGACGTCATCATGTCAACGCCAGCTGTTGCTGAAAACCACCGCTAGGGCTGTCTCGCCAACCAAGGAAAAGCGCCGCACGAGCGGGTGGGTGTGGTCTTAGCATTATGCTGAGCGATGGCCATTTTGCATGGATGTGACGCATATTTTCTCCCAACTTATTATTTTTTAGTGTTTGTGTTCTTTCTCTACGTCATGTTTACCGCAAATTAACGTATTTTCTTTCTTTCTTAACTGTCGCCCAAACTCTCTCACACTGAAGCCACACCACAAACTCTTCGAAGGGTAAATGACGCCATCGCACAGCGGAAATTATCAGCTATGCGGCAAATGGGCTCCCGATATCGCTTATCTGCCCACAAACGTCTTCACACGTACTCGACACTGCTTCGATGTACTGGCTGACTTGGTATAGGGATTGATTTGTGTTAACGGAAATTGAAAGCCTCTTCAAGCTTCAAACGGTTTTTTCAACGGCTCCTGCGCGCAGTTAGATTGGAATTAGAAGTGGTTTACAGGTGGATTTTGGATTTTGCTTTTGTGTTGTAGGTTATAAAAATAAAAAGAATAGGGGAAGACCATAGAGAATATAACCACTAGAGAGCGTATGGGCCGATTTCTTCGAAGCACACGACTCACTACTGCGGGCCGGGGGATGAGGAAGAACGCGCGGCTGCAATTGGTCAGTTCAAGGTCAAGTTGCATCGTTAGGGCTGCTTTACTTCATTAAGAGAAAATAGTCGATATCGATAAAATGGATTTTAACATTATAATAAATACTAAATCAAAATCATAGAAATAATATTTAATCAAAATCAATCAATTACAAAAAAAAATCCCGGAAATGGACTGATCGGCCCCGGTCGGGGACAGAAAGAACTAAAAAATCCCGGAAAATACAAAAAAAAAAAAAAAACCGACGAACTGAAAACCGAGGAGGTTCTCAGTTCGTCGGTATTTCTTTTTTGAAGTCGGTTAATAGTAGATAGTTATTTTATTAAAGTATGTGAATTGAATAAAAAATGTATTCATTTTATTTTTCTCGATATCAACTTTCAGCTATTAAAGATAACAGCACTATTTTTTACGATAAACATACAAAATGAAAGAAAGGGATAGAAGCATTAGAATTGTCTAATACAAGAACGAGACTTTTCCAAAAGACATCAACGCGCGACTCAAAAAGTGTGCTCGTTTACCCAGCCACCATTTTAAATAGACCCCTGCAGTGGCTTATAATCTGATTAAATCAATGTAATGTTTATGTACCGATGAAAAGTTATGTCATCCTTTTTGTAACTAGATGTCTAAGAATGTTTCCCACACCACTTCACCGCGCATGAAGGCATTTTGATGCGTTATAATTGCATAAACGTTATAAAAAAATTATATTAATTTAGCGTGCACGCAGGTCTAACACTTGGACACAACTAAAATTGCTACTAGTACCGTAGCCTATACATAGGCGACAAAATACTAATAGTTTTCGTGCGTCGGGGCACTGTATACGCAGTCAAGTGGTTATAATATTCTTTGGGGAAGACTAAAGAAACGATGAATGGACTGTGTGAAAGATGATATTGCTATAAAAATGGTGACTACTGATATGACGAATAATAAAGAATTATGTTCGGATGAGGTATTGAAGAAGAACAATGAAACAAGGCCCCAACCCTTCCAGAAGGTGTCGATCCCAAATAAGTTGTGGTAACGGCAAGACTCAGAATACAGAAAAGTACCAGAATCCGTGTTCAACTGTAATTGCAAGCCGCACGCTGTGTCCAAAATTGGTCCGAATTCTAAAAAGCGGTCCCCGCCCGCCGCACTCCCACCCTCATAATGTTGCTAGGTCAGACTTTTTTACCAGTTTTTGGGGTAAACTTTGAGAATATAGAAGGTGAGATATTAATAAAATCAAAATTGTCCTTTTCTATACAGCCGTGCGATTCTGTAACCATCTCACCGTGAAAACTTGGGTGAAGTGAGCGTGGAGTGAGCTGTCATTAGAGATTAACACTATTGACACTGCTCACTTCAAGCTCACTTCACTTATGATTTCACGGTGAGATTTTTACAGAATCGACCGGCTGATATTAATATTTTATAGATCTATGTACCCAATAATCTCAATTAATAGAGAAGTTCTTTAAATAAAACACGTTTTAGATCAAAATCAAAACTCTTAAATTGGCCACACTCACAAGAGTGACACATCATTTTCTATGACAATTACAAACTGAAAAATGTATTAAATCATTAAATAAGACGATATCTGAATGTGCTACTTACACTTGAAATGTGATTCCATCCTGTTTTTTTTAGCCCCACTGCAATTTTACAGGTAGGGACGTCTCAAGACGGCATTGAACAGCGGTAAAACACGTTATGACGTTCACAGAGTAAGGGCCCTTTCCCACGGCAAGATCCCGTTTTTCGCAGGTACGGTTTTTTGCAGGATCCCGTTTAGTAGTGTACGTGTTTAAATATACATATTCACACAAGCATCCGGTTTGCAGTATCCGGCAAACAGGATGCATGTGTGAATAAATATATTTAAACACGTACACCGCTAAACGGGATCCTGCAAATAAACAGTACCTTAAAAAACGGGATCTTGCCGTGAGAAAGGGCCCTAACTGGTCGGCTGCGCGTCAAACTAATCCATAGAAGGTAGTTTTGACGCTTCAGTATTAGACGCGATCACGGTGTCTGGTACTTTTCTGTATTTTGAGGGGCAAGATAATGATAGTAATGATGAACTTGTCCTGTCAAATTAGTCAGCGCCTGACGTAACTTGACTTATTTTTAAGCCGCGTTTCCACTGTGCAAGTGATTGCACGCAAGTATGACGTCACACTTGCGTACAAGCTACTTGAATTGGAAACTAAAATTTATGGAACTTGAACCTCGCATGCAAGGTTTTATTGGCATGCAAGTGTGCCGGTGTTCATCATGGGCGTGAGACGTGCTGTGGTCACTGCTGCTTGCCGAGTTGTTTCTGAATTGATAATCCTCAATAAAGATAATTGTTTTATCGTTCCCCCATTTAGCAGTCAATATAGTTATAATTTTCACTTTTTAAAAACTAACTAGTAAAACTATTAACTCGATACAATAATGCGCCTTCGTCACTCGTTCACAATTTGCGACTGGCACTTGAGCGCGCAACTTGCATAACACTTGCACACACAAGCGTCAGTTGCGCATTTTATTTACAAGTTCAAAACTACCCGCATGCAACTTGCAGGTTGCATGCATGTTTACGTTTCCATTACTCAAGTTGCATGCAACTTGCACCTTGCATACAGGCTACTTGCATAATGGAAACGCGGCTTTAGTAGCCAATTTTTTAATCACGTCTAAGCTTGTCTATGGAGTATCTTAATTTGACAGGACTAAACTAATATTTATCTTCTGTCTTTTTTTAAATGAAGTAGAAAGAAAAAGATGCACTGAACTTAAATTTAGTTAAGTTTGTGAACAAGAAAATCGGCGCCACTGTTAATCTGACATTATAATATTAAACTGTATCTCTTGAACTGATATACAATGTATACTTATAACTTTGACATCAGCTAGTTAATTTCTTCCTTAAAAATCCAAATGCGTGATGAATGAATGAGCTCTTATTAGTTGTTGCTGTCATATTTTCTTTTTTAATTTAATTAAAATAATAGCATTGTGCGAGATAAAATTACATATTTGCACACCATATGTAATGGAACAATGTAAAGGGGCCATTATAGTTTTAAGATCATACGTTATAAACCTACATTCTGACAAATAAATAAATTTTAATATGATTTTTTTTGTTCTTAAAAAAGTCCTTATACTGTATATTATTTTCCTATATATCTGTAACACGTGACATTTATTTTTCTTATTTTAATTCTAGGGTACTTTATCATATACATGTCTGATGTCATTATTACGTTTGTTTCAGTTTATTCCTTATTCTCGAGTGTCAGTTGTGCAGATATTACCTGACATAAATTGCGACATTAACGTCTGTCAGAATAGTGTCGCTACGCGAAAAACAAGATAGAAGACACCTTCGTTCCGTTTTCGTATTTTTGTTTTATAAAGTGCTGGCCTTCCCGCACTTTCTAAAACAAAAAGAAGTCGCTCACTTTTAACGGTTTCTGGCCATTACACTACGCGACTTACAAACGCGTTATAAACTTTTTTTTATTGGTTGCGTCGTGTACAGACCATCATTACATTGAAATGCCACACAAAGACAGCACAAGGTAAGACATTCTGGCTACTCGTTAGTGATATGAGATTGTAACTGTTTAATTTTGAGTAGCGTCGTAGGTAACGGGCCTTTGTGTTCGTACACACGATTGGCATGCGGTGTATTTCAGTACGGTGCTTAAATACACGAGCGACACGTTGTCGACGGCTGTATTTACCTCTGCCGTTGACGTGTGCTGCTCGTGTGTATGAACAGTTACAGTAATACATCATAGATCCTAATAAGACGTAGGTTCACCTGTAGAAATCAATCAATCAATCAAGTAAACCTTTTCCAGTCCATTGCTGGATATAGGCCCCTCCCAGGCTGCGCCACAATACCCAGTCTTCCGCCTTCCGCATCCAGTCTGTCCCAGCCACCTTTTTAAGGTCGTCGGTTCATGTAGCTGAGCTCCACGACTCGACTGCTCCATTGAAAAACATGGCCAGCCCACTGCCACTTCAGTCTGCTTACCCTGCAAGCTATGTCGATTACTCCTGTTCTTTTCCGGATAATTTCTAATACAATATTGTTTGAAAATTAAAAAATGAACTATAAACAGTAAAAGTTAGTTGTATAGATAATATATTTTCTTGGAAACTCGTCACCTGAGAGTCCCAAGAAATTGCCGATGCTAAGAGGGTCGTTACACGAATGGATAGAATAAGAAATGAGTACCTAAGAGGAAGTCTGAAAGTGGCACCGGTAACTGAATAATTGCGTGGAAATCGGTTGTCATGGTATGGGGTATGTGATATGGAGGAATGAGGAAAATATCGTGAGAAAAGTTTCGAGTATAAATGTCGCTGGTTATAAGCGTAGGGAAAGATCAAAGAGTGACTACGGAGATGACGACTAATAGAGACGTATGGAAGGAAAATACATGTTGCGCCGACCGCAAATAAATTGGGATAACGGCAGAAGAATAATTATGAGAAAAATGATTCAGATTAACAGGTTCCCTGTCCACAAAGTAGACACAATAGTTAAACAATGAACATGAATCATATGTGATTCATGGGACAGGGAATGGGTTAAGATTGATAATGTGTTACGCAATTAAGTTGCTGGGTTCGAAACCACGACCTATACCGTAAGTCGGGGCCAAACCACTGAGCCACCACTGCTTAAAGACTGTCTTCTACTTAACAAAATAATTGAATTCACAAACAACGCACAGCCAAAACCGCCGTGTTTAGAAGTATGAAATTTGCGTAAAAGTTCCTTTAAAGACGAAAGTGCTGCTCACTTTCGTTTAAGGAAGTAATTTAAAAAATTCAGGATTAAATAGGGCGTGAAAGTTTGCATGGAAGTTCGTAATTTTCGTGGATGGGAAATCCCACTGGAGACAGGGCATGTAAATAATATTTTATGTGTGACATCAATAATGAAATCGGTGTGGTTAAAATATTTTTTAAGCGCCAGTGACGGAAAGGACGACGCGAAATTTGCTTACGATCCTGCATCGTAACTTAAAGTAAATATATTTAAAATTGAATAGGTACTCTTACAATTCATTTGTTGTATTACTAACACTAGTTATATGTTATTATACTACTTAGAAATTAGATCCTAGTTATCTTAAATAATCTATTATTATTATTGTTTTTTACGTCATTTGACTTTTCTCGGTACCCTGCAGTCCCGGACCTTTGGAAGGCATACGAGGGGCCGAAGCCAACTCGCAGAGACCCGTTAGACGTTTTAATGAAATACGGCACCAACCGAGGATTATCCCTGGTCGCACTATGCAAGTGCACCCAAGGACAATCCCCGGTTGGTGTAGGACTGTTGCAGGATGTGGAAACAAAGATATTGGGTTATGGGTTTGGGAGGCTAAAGTGGACTGGTAACCGAGAACTATGGAAGATCAATAATAATAATAATAATATTCCACAACTTTCACACAACGCCATCTAGTCCCAAACTAAGCAAAGCTTGTGCTATGAGTACTAGACAACTGATAAACATACATATATATTGTTAAATACATACATATTATAGATAAATTACACCCAGACAAAGAACAAATGATCGTGCTCATCACACAAACATTTGTCCTGGGTGGGAATCGAACCCACGACCTTGGGCATAGCAGTCAGGGCCACTGACCACTAGACCAACAGGCCTGTCAAAATGTTTAATATTTTAATATATATTTAATTTTTCAATGTTTTATATATACTCGGATAAAATGGCTGGGGGTGACTTGCACACTCAATAATGGGCCCCCGGAAACGGGCGCTAGCACATATTGACGTAGTGACAAGGGGCAACATGTCCTGAGGCGCTTGAGGAATAGAGAGTATATATTGTATGCAATATTGTTAACTTTTATGTTCGATATAGTTTCACTCTGTTTAATTAAAAAGCTAACAGACTTAAAATAATAATAATATGTACAAGTATATAAAAAGGAGGGCAAATAATCAAAGGGCATCAAAAAATTCGTCCGCGTCGCTGTCAATAGGAAACGTGCCCAAAAGGCTGGCAGCATTACCACGTTGTATGGCAATGCTGATTCTTTGGCCAAAAAATAGGCCAGCCCTCTGGTCACGTGAAGAGTCGACCATCCGCTTGGCGATCTTCGCTTGTCATTTAATTTTTAACTACTATCTGATATTTGTACGCCGTTAACGGGCAAAACAGAGACCTCTGTACCTATTCTATTTCAAATACCTATTTTTACACCTATGTTTAATAAATAAAAAACTTTGACATTGGTGACTTTTAACATACGAGTAATGACACCGCTTCCAAAGCAGTCAGTAATTGCAACAATATTAATAATAGTTGTCTCTTAAAAAGCAAAACAAATAAGCGATATAGCGATAAGGCCGCCTATTGTAGGTATGTGTTTTAGTGTTAAATGCATTTTTTTTTCGTTATGTATGTGTGGTGCACAATAAAGTATATTTAATAATAACTGACACCTAATTAGAGAGAAACATTTATAGAGAAACATTGACGGTATACCTCTTAAACCGCTAAGGTTTTCTGAACCAATTGAAATACTTTATAATAGATCTCTGTCTGAGTGGCTATGTACGGAAATCTTGAAGGAGTTGCGACTTTGACGATTTCGGTGCTAAATAGTGTATATTTAAGAAAATTATCTCAAAACTCAGATTTTCTGAGCAATAATGTAGTACAATATGACCGACGAATGCAAATGTGTCGTATGAATAAAAATGTAGAAAGGAAAGTGTTATAAGAAAATTTTCGATACGACTTCCTTTCCTATTGATTTAATCGGTCTTTACTGAAATGATCTTACATTTTATAAAACTACTCAGTGAGACACGTCTCGTAGTCTAGATAAAATAAACCTAGAGACTAAAATGTAAATTAATCAAAATTATCATATTAAAAGCGTTAATTCAAAATACCATTAGCGTAATTGCATTGGTTCATTTCGACGTTCGGCGACTAAAATTATGTGGAGCTTGTGAACACTCGCTCCTACGTTCGAGGTGGAAGCGATGCGAAAATATCAAATGTACATCGATTTGTGCAGTGGCCGAATACTTGTGCATGCGGGATTTGCTTTTCAACGTAAAACAAGAGGTTTTAATGTGGAGCGTGCCTACTATACCTACCTGAAAGAAAACCGAAACAGTTTTTTAAAGTGCATTACTTTAAGTTAAGTGAACCGACGTTATCTAAAAAGGTCACTGGGACGGACTGGACGCGGAAGGCAGATGGCAGCGTGTTGTGGCGCAGCATGGAAGAAGTCTTTAGTGTACTGCGATAGGCTGTGTGTTCATTGATTGACTTATAAAAAAAAAATCGGCTTTTCACACTCACTGGCGCACGATAAAAAAATAATAATGCGGTTGCAAGACAGTGCTTCCTTACCCATTCCATTCGTTCCACAGGAAAACCTGTTCAGGTGAAGATTCATAGAGGACTGTGTCTAGGAGTGTAAATGTGGAGCTGTTCCACAAACGATGGTGACCTGTCGTCTGCACGTGACAGGAACTGATGGACGCTAGTGATGGCGTCAAACACGTAGCTAGTTGGATTCTGGGCCAATTCCATTTAGAGCGCCATCGACACGCTAAGAAGACGAAGACCTACTACTAGAGAATTTTTATTTGGAACAAAAATAAAGCCATGGACATCGACGCGAGAAATGTAACCATGGATGCAGATACTATGATTCTGAACAATGCCTTAAAAATATTCGTCTGTTATTAAAAAAAAAAAACCGGTTTAGAGCGACTCGGACTCACGCACCGAGGGTTTCGTACCATTATATTAAACTTTCTTTTTTTTTTCTGAAAAAGTGTGCTGTTTAGAGAATTCGTTTTATTTTTCCTGTAATCTTTACATAAACTTCTATCACATAGAGTAATGTCAGATATTTCTCTGTGCAAACTTCGGAGATAAGGGGGGGACGGTATTTTTTTACATTTTTCATCAAAAGCCGAAAACGATGTTTGAGGATGTGCAAACAGCTCTCTTTCATATGATAACCCACATGCCCTATTAGCTCCACTTCGAATTTTAAATATCCCCCCTAAAAATCTTATTTGAAAAATAGTTTGGCAAACGTTATCTAAAATTATTTCAAATTACAATTTGGTATAGTAGTACTTGAGATATCCAGCTGTAACAGACGGTCAGACAGACAGAGTCGCACCATAAACGTTTCTTTTTACCATTTTGGTACGGAACCCTAAAAATATAGCCATTTTAAAATCCTGATACATTTTAAAAGCTCCTCAATTTCTTGCTTAGCAAAATGATGTCCAATAGCACTTTTAAATTTATAAAATTAAATAGAATTCAATGGCTGGCTATAGGGAAGGATCTAAGAACCTCTTACCTGCAATCTAATCAGTAGTGGTTTATCCAATGCCCATCTTAGATGCAAGCCTCACTGGTTCTAAAGTAAATACTGTTACTAGAGTCGTGCGCTTCATAGAGTTGACTACGTCCTAGGTCAAGGATACATGCGATAAGATAAGATATTATAGAAGTATGAGGGTGTAAAGATAACTATACAACGTGTAACGTTAAATGCGCAAAACCTGAACACCCCAACTGATTTTTAATTCAATTGACCTATTTCAGAGAGAAAATAAGTCATTAAAAAAAAAGTAAAGGTTTTATGTGCTGTTTTAGTTTTACTGGCCATTCTAATCGTTTCTTGCGTCTGCGACGACGCAATTACCGAGGGAGGAGTCGTCACCGGGCCGCTGCGCCGCGCTGACATTGACTTGCTTGACCTATTAATAAATAGACACGGCAACGTTTAGAACGAAGATTTTTTGAAAAATGTGACCTATATTAAAAAGTGGTTCAATGAATTCTGCTCGTTATTCTGATCAAACTATTTTCAGGTTTTGCGCATTTAACGTTACACGTTGTATAACACTTTTTCAGAAATCATCAACAAAAATTATATTAGTTCCACTATCGGTCAAGAGATGCGGTGGGGCCCGTGTCTAAATAATAACAGCTACGCTTACCGTGGTTGGTCTGTGGATGGGTGACCCGGGACTCCTCCGTGCCTCGGAAAGCACTCGTGGATCTTTGTCAGTCGTTACGGGTCTTCACTTCGTCAGAAGCCCGAAAGTCTGACAACCAGTCTTACCAAGGGGTATCGTATTACCCAGTAACTGGCTTTTGGAGGTCAGATAGGCAGTCGCTTCATGTAAAATACTGGTATTCAGCTGCATCTGGTAAAACTGGAAGCCGACCCCAACATAATTTTGCTAGGCGGATTGATTGAACACTAATAAAGCTAATTTTATGATTTTCTTCTTCAAAATACTTCTTCAAATTACTTTACCTAGAATCTAAATTTCAATACCGAATTATGGACAATTTAGTTTTGGATGTTTGGATTATCTAATTTTGTATCGCTAGTAAACTCTCAGAAAGATATCAAATTACAAATTCTCTAGTGGCCTAAAATTTCAAGTACAAGTCGAAATTGAAACATCAACATACAAGTCGTTTGTAACAGATACTTGCTTGTTATTTCATGTAATTTGATCTGTCTTTGTTATGTAAAGGGTTAAACTTTCACTAATCAGAAACTTTTATCTGAAAATGACATATGACATTTCCATTATACATTAAACAAACTAAAGATTTAAAAACAATCTGCGTCGTCTCTCGTCCTTCTAAACTAACTTGAGCCTTAATTGCCTTCAGAAAAACTTTGCTAAAAACTCTGGTATCTTCGTCATTTTAATGTAAGATCGGGCGCACGCAAGTTCGTTATTGAGTTTCACGATTAATATTGTTTTGTTATTTAATTTTGTTTTAGGCAGTATGAAATTGTGTCCTGCACCTGCTTAGAAGTTTTCGTTTCGTAGAAGTCGAAAGCGTCAGTGTTCACAATATTCAAATTTTCTTCCGTTTTTTTTTTTGCAATTTGCAGGTCAATATTTTTTTTTTTTTAACTTTTCGCACACAAAAAGGTAATATTTTTTTTTTAAGTTTTATGATTCTTTAAATATTTATTTAAAGAGTCATAAAAATCTGTATAACTTCATATTACCCTATGGAACGACTATTTCATGAAGTCATGACATTGGAGGCTAATTCTAGCTGAAGGAGTTATATTGCTGGTTCTAATGATTATAATTCTGTAAAGTCATAGGTATTTGTTACTGTCGCGAATCATATTTCAATCAACATAGAACCAGAAACTGACTTGACAATGCAAAAAAACGTAAGTAAGTTTATCAAAACCCGATTCATGACTTTCAAAGTACGGGTGTACCAAACATGTAATATTGTTTCTATTCTAATAGTCAGGGATTTAATCAAGCTTTTAATATTTAAGATCCTTAGCGCATCGCCTTGGCCTTGTCGATCAATCAGCAGGGTGATTGCGTAACTCACTATCAGTAGCAATGGGTTTCATTTTGACAGTTCAACAACATTCATTGCGTTATTTACGTTGTTGAGCAGCCACTTTTGTCGAACATATGTAGCAATGGATTAGCAATATGCTTCAAAATGATTCAAATTTAAATAAATAAATGTGAGAACGATGTAGAAAGAAGCTGCAGTAAGCATTTCACATACACCACATCAGTAGGTACCTACTGTAGAGATTATAGTCTATTTGGTGCTTAAATGCAACCTTTATGAATACTTTGAAAAGTAGATGGCAGAAATACGGGACAAACATTAATTTATAAAAATAATAGAAAAAAAAAACAACAGCAGGTTTGAGATTTGGCTGATAAATGAAAAAAACAAAAATAAAAATAAAAAATGGAAACGTAGAATGTTCTAGGAATAATTATCGAAGAAATATGGTTTTTTATAAAAATGGAAACGTAGAATCTTCTAGGAATAATTATCGAAGAAATATGGTTTTATGGTTTTATGGTTTACTCGTCCCGGTACCGAGAGCTCGTAAAGCTCTCACAGTACCTAAATATTTTCATGGTAAGTATCTTAATGCGGCGTACGGCAAGACGCTGTATGTGGCGTTCATACAAGACTGCACTCTTGCCTTTTCAATTTACAAACCTCAAGACCAATCGCCTCCATGCGCCTACCCTTAAGTAGGGGGTTAAATGAGCTCATCGGGCCAAGGAAATGAAGGGCGATCGCTGAAACGATCAGCCATTAAATGGGTGTCGGCTTAAGAACGAGTCGTTAGGGATTTTCGATAATATTTCGTCTTAAGATAACTGGAGCGTTTGTCTCAAATGGAATTCGTATAACGACTCACCACAATGGAACGTTCATTTATCTTTATGTTTTTGTAGATGATGGATTGATTTCACTGATTGTGTTTTCCTTTTGGTCCATTTGTTTAAGTTTTGTTTAATGGGAAATATCTACAAGGTTTTAGCGAAAATGTCTGGCGGAGAAATATAGGCCGGATTTCTGGAAGCGTGATTAGTATCAGATAACTTGTTGTATATCCTAGATATTAATTAAAAAATTAACCAAAAAAAGATGGCTAAACTCCAAGTTCGAGAGAGGGTGGATAGTAGCAGATGGATGAGGATTGCTGAGAATCAAATTCAAATTTATCACTACATAGTATAAAACAAAGTCGCTTCCCTGTCTGTCTGTACCCTATATATGCTTAGATCTTTAAAACTGCTCAACGGATTTTGATGCAGTTTTTTTTAATAGATAGAGTAATTCAAGAGGAAGGTTTACATGTATAATACGTGCATAATATAGTAGAGAAACACTGATAATTTTAGAGGTTTCTAATGTTAAGTCGTAAATAAACACATTTTTTTGCGCTTACATTGTAAACGCTGGCTGAACCCGTCGAGATAGATCAAAATAATGTACTACAGTATTGTACACCATAAATAGGTCTACAAAAAAGTCCGCGATGGTATATGTCTATATCTTAGGGATAACCCACAATAACCATTTTTATCCTATACTTTTTACGAAAAAAATTATCAGTGTTTCTCCATTGCACCCGTGCGAAGCCGGGGCGGGTCTCTAGTTTATTAATAATCGATTGCAATAACAGATTGGGAATCTTTTCTTTCCACTTCATTAAGAAAAAGGACAGAATATAAATTTTAGTTAAGTCCTGTCAAATTAATCAGCGCCTGACGTAAATTTAATAGTCAAGTTTTTAATCACGTCTTAACTTGTATGGAGTAGTGTCAGGCGCTGATTAATTTGACAGGACTAAACTAAAATTTATATTCTGTCGTTTTTCTTAATGAAGTGGAAAGAAAAAGATGCACTGAACTTAAATTTAGTTTAGTTTGTGAACAAGGGCACCACTGTATAGTAGCATCGGAGGATGCTAACTGTACCAGGATTAATGAATAAAAGCATATTTACTTTTATATACTTAGCGTAATTATTATGATCTTTAAATTAATACTATTTTCTATAACTTTCTTCGTTCCTTGCCTTGTCAGCCGGATCTATATTTCTATATCACTACATAGTATAAAACAAAGTCGCTTCCCGCTGTCTGTCCCTATGTATGCTTAAATCTTTAAAACTACGCAACGGATTTTGATGCGTTTTTTTTTAATAGATAGAGTAATTCAAGAGGAAGTTTTATATGTATAATACATGCATAATATAGTAGAGAAACACTGATAATTTTAGAGGTTTCTAATGTTAAGTCGTAAATAAACACATTTTTTTGCGCTTACATTGTAAACGCTGGCTGAACCCGTCGAGATAGATCAAAATAATGTACTACAGTATTGTACACCATAAATAGGTCTACAAAAAAGTCCGCGATGGTATATGTCTATATCTTAGGGATAACCCACAATAACCATTTTTATCCTATACTTTTTACGAAAAAAATTATCAGTGTTTCTCCATTGCACCCGTGCGAAGCCGGGGCGGGTCTCTAGTTTATTAATAATCGATTGCAATAACAGATTGGGAATCTTTTCTTTCCACTTCGTTAAGAAAAAGGACAGAATATAAATTTTAGTTAAGTCCTGTCAAATTAATCAGCGCCTGACGTAAATTTAATAGTCAAGTTTTTAATCACGTCTTAACTTGTATGGAGTAGTGTCAGGCGCTGATTTATTTGACAGGACTAAACTAAAATTTATATTCTGTCGTTTTTCTTAATGAAGTGGAAAGAAAAAGATGCACTGAACTTAAATTTAGTTTAGTTTGTGAACAAGGAAATTGGCACCACTGTATAGTAGCATCGGAGGATGCTAACTGTACCAGGATTAATGAATAAAAGCATATTTACTTTTATAAAGCGTAATTATTATGATCTTTAAATTAATAATATTTTCTATAACTTTCTTCGTTCCTTGCCTTGTCAGCCGGATCTATATTTCTACAGTGTGTCCGGACATGGACTAGCGATATTCTAAATACTTAAATATAAGCTATTTTAAAGTACTATTACACTATAGGCTTGGGTCCAATACACTTCCCCGCTATGTGGCAGCCATTTTGTTTTTTTTGTTGAAATATGCTCTATGCGAGTACAAAAAAAATCATATATCTCAAAGTTTTAGTCATACTGAGATAAAAATAGGCTTATTCGGAAGGCAATAATATTGTCTACCGTCTGCATTACAAAGCAATGTGTTCACAATTCCATAACTTTTGAAAAAAAATGTGAAAGTCGAAAAAAAAATCAAAAAATTATGCAATTCAACCAATAATGGTTAATTACTACAAAAACAACCCCGAGAACTTTTTTATTTTTTATACTAGATCGACAGTTTTTGAGCTACGCTACAATGCAACATAAAATTCACAACTGTATGTTTAATACTTTAAGAGTTATTGTTGTTTGAACATAGCGTATGCGCAAGCACAAAACGTCTTTGTTAACCGCCAGAGTGTCATTTATGGCATTCACTGTATTCCATCTGAGAGCAGGCGAGAAATACTGTTCGTTACTACCGTGAGTAAGCGAGATAGAACGTATTAGTCCACTACCTGAAACAAAATCAGTTTTAAGGACAAATTATTAGTTGGGTTAGTTTAGTTGTCCCTCGCCCTGCGTTGTGATCGCTATCGCTACTTTCACTTACCGTCCGTGCTGTTTACGTGCTGCGTTAGTGTTTTGTATTTAAAAGTGTGATAAAGTATGGCACAGCGTCAATATTCATCGCAACATATTGCTGACATACACTTTGTGTATGGCTTTTGCAATGGAAGTGCAAATTTGGCTGTACAAGAATATCGACGAAGGTACCCTAACAGGCCTACACCGAGTCGCCAAACTTTTATCGACGTGCATTCAAGATTAGCGGAAAGAGGTATTCAAAGAGCTGTTAATGAACGCAATCGCTTGGTATCGCCCGAAGATGAAGAAGAAGTGCTTAGACTAATAACCAATGATCCTAGACTAAGCGTTAGACGGATTTCAGTGCAACTTCGAATGTCTAAGTGGCATGTATGGAGAATTTTGAAAAGAGAAGGGTTACACCCTTATCATTTTCGACGGGTTCAAGACGTGATCGAACCAGATTTTGCTGCGAGATCTGTGTTTTGTTCGTGGATAAATAGAAATTTGAGACAGAACCGTAATTTTTTACAAAGAATACTGTGGACTGATGGAGCCAAATTTACAAGAGCTGGGATTACAAACCACAGAAACGACCATCTCTGGTGCTCCGCAAATCCAAGGGCGGTGCGCCCAAGCTCATTTCAACATGAATTCTCAGTAAATGTGTGGGCCGGCATAATCAACGATAGGCTGATAGGGCCATTGGAATTGCCACCTACATTAAACGGCGCTAGATTTTTAGAATTCTTACAGACACAGTTTGCGGACAGCCTCATGGACCTACCTCTATCATACCGTCGGCGTATGTGGTTCCAGCTCGATGGTGCACCCGCGCATTTTTCTCGAGCAGTGAGAGAATATTTAAATAATAATCTACAGCCGTGGATCGGTCGTGGTGGTGTAGTAGCGTGGCCGCCTCGCTCACCCGATTTGACACCCTTGGATTATTTTTTGTGGGGTCATATGAAACAAAAAGTATACGCTACAGTTCCAAATACCAGGGAAGAACTCGTCGCAAAAATTATGGCAGCCGCCGAAGAAATTAGATCCGATTTGGATTTAATTAGGCGCTCATCAACCCAGGTGGCACAGAGAGCCGTAGTGTGTCTACAAGCTGGAGGTGGCCACTTTGAGCAACTGCTTTAGATATTTTAATCTTCATTTAATATTGGAAAAAACATTAAATAAAATTCAATATGAATGTTATGTTTTTTTAATGATTTCCTGTTTAGGGTTCCGACAAAGGCCTTTTGTGCTTGCGCATACGCTATGTTCATACAACAATAACTCTTAAAGTATTAGACATACAGTTGTGAATTTTATGTTGTATTGTAGCTTAGCTCAAAAACTGTCGATCTAGTATAAAAAATAAAAAAGCTCTCGGGGTTGTTTTTGTAGTAATTAACAATTATTGGTTGAATTGCATAATTTTTTGTTTTTTTTTTCGACTTTCACATTTTTTTTCAAAAGTTATGGAATTGTGAACATATTGCTTTGTAGTGCAGACGGTAGACAATATTATTGCCTTTCGAATAAGCCTATTTTTATCTCAGTATGACTAAAACTTTGAGATATATGATTTTTTTTGTACTCGCATAGAGCATACTTCAACAAAAAAAACAAAATGGCTGCCACATAGCGGGGAAGTATATTGGACCTAAGCCTATAGTGTAATTGTACTTTAAAATAGCTTATATTTAAGTATTTAGAATATCGCTAGTCCATGTCCGGACACACTGTATATCACTACATAGTATAAAACAAAGTCGCTTCCCGCTGTCTGTCCCTATGTATGCTTAAATCTTTAAAACTACGCAACGGATTTTGATGCGTTTTTTTTTTAATAGATAGAGTAATTCAAGAGGAAGGTTTATATGTATAATACATGCATAATATAGTAGAGAAACACTGATCATTTTAGGGGTTTCTAATGTGATGTCGTAAATAAACACATTTTTTTGCGCTTACATTGCAAACGCTGGCTTAACCCTAGGAGATAGATCAAAATAATGTAGTACAGTATTGTACACCTTAAAAAGGTCTACAAAAAAGTCCGCGATGGCATATGTCTATCTCTTAGGGATAACCCACAATAACCATTTTTTATCCTATACTTTTTAAGAGAAATAATGGCTCTAAAATTATCAGTGTTTCTCTACTATATTATGCATGTATTATATGCATATAAACCTTCCTCTTGAATCACTCTATCTATTAAAAAAAAACCGCATCAAAATCCGTTGCTTATTTTTAAAGTTCTAAGCATACATAGAGACAGACAGACAGCGGGAAGCGACTTTGTTTTATACTATGTAGTGATAGTGATCAGCATTGCACCCGTGCGAAGCCGGGGCGAGTCGCTAGTTATTTTATATTCTAATCTTGAACTAAATTAATGGTTGTCTCGTACCTATTACTTGCAATCAACTTTTAACGGATTCGCGGAGGTTGCATGCAAGTACCATTTGGTGTTAGGCTGTAATCTCAACAGTACCTACCTTTTCCCTTTTAAAATATAGGTATTATTTTTTCAAAATTTTTAATTTATTAAATCGAGTGTTAGGATTTTGCTGCTACAAAATCCAAACACTCGTATTGTTTAAACAAAACACCCGAAAGAAAATTACATACCCACCTCAAAAAAAAAAATAGCAAATCTTTTTTTACTTAGGAAAAAATTGTGCGATTTCCACACAAATCATGTGAATGTTGTTATTTTAGGACCTCGAAGGTCCCAAGGACCATTAACGCTTGTTTACTTAGGTCCTGAATAGATTACAGCAGGGATTTTATGAAGATTGCACATAACTTGTTAAGATATGGATCTGTTCTGGGCCTGGAAGATTTTTTTGGTTATGTATACATCATCTGCCGAGCCTTTTCCCAACTATGTTGGGGTTGGCTTCCAGTCTAACCGGATGCAGCTGGATACCAGTATTTTACATGGACCGACCGCCTATCTGACCTCCACAACCCACTTACTGGGTAATACGATACCTCTTGATAAGACTGGTTGTCAGACTTTCGGGCTTCTGACGACCCGTAACGACTGTCAAAGATCCACTAATGATAGCCGGGACCAACGGCTTAACGTGCTTTCCGAGGCACGGA
This sequence comes from Eremobia ochroleuca, assembly GCA_949629135.1. Lineage (NCBI taxonomy): Eukaryota > Metazoa > Arthropoda > Insecta > Lepidoptera > Noctuidae > Eremobia > Eremobia ochroleuca. The sequence goes on along the minus strand of OX451385.1, from coordinate 3,487,908 downwards.
GGGGTCTTGGTATGTGAAGATGGTCACCCATCCATTGACCAACTGCGGCAAGTGTAGCTTAACCTGATCGGTCGACCTGTGCGGCTGTTATTATTTAGCCACAAGCCATTTTTTGGTTATGTATACATGATAGGTAATAGTTAATACGGTCTGGTATTTTGGGTATGGGTTGGAAAATCGATTATTCGATCCACCCCAGCTCCTCAAGGAAGCCCAGCAACGCCTTCACGTTACTGACCGACTCACGAAGGGTACCTGGGCTACCGAAGTACTTTGTTCTGTACGAGGCGACACTGGCGACCACCTGGCAGTTTAGGAGCACATGTGCTACTGTCTCGTCGTCCTCCATATGTAAATGTATTGAGTAGTTCTAGTGTATTTTTTTTATTTTAATATTACACACATAGGTACAGACGCCAACACATCAAGCTACTACAATCTGCCAAATTTCTTTAATAGATTTTCAACTTTATCGCTAAAGTATAAGGTTCAAAATTGATTGGGAAAATTTGACAGTTTCGGGTAGCTTGATGTGCTGGCGTCTGTACATAAAGTCACGCCTTGTTCACATGGGTATATCCAGGAACTATAGAATGCCATCTGCTATGATCCTGACATACCTACTCCTTTTGCTTCGTTTACGTTCATACATCTGCGGGATAGTTGCGTAAAACACTAAATTGTAGCACCGGATTTCATTTTGACAGTTCAAAAACATTCATTGCATCATTTACGTTGTTGAGCAAACAAATTTCTTGAACATATGAAGCAATGGATTAGCAATATCCTTCAAAATCATTTAGATTGTGATTGATGGTGTGATACGCAATTAGGATGTATAGTATATACAACGTGTAACGGAAAGGGGGTATCAACCCTGAAGGAGGTGAATGTGCTCATGAAACTCAACAACTTTCCCCAAAGAACATAGGTCGAAATATGAAAAAAAAATTTGGCCCTCCCATAGTAAATCAATCAGCTGGTAGTCAGTTTTGTAAGGGAGGGCCAAATTTTTTTTTCATATTTCGACCTATGTTCTTTGGGGAAAGTTGTTGAGTTTCATGAGCACATTCACCTCCTTCAGGGTTGATATCCCCCTTCCGTTACACGCTGTATAGTACCTGCAGTCCTTTCACAGTAGCAACCCAACCGCAAACTTATTGTAAGGAGAACCAAGCTCACTGTGATTTTCACATGTTTGTTAGTAGCATGTAGCAACCCAAACGCAACCTTACTGTAACGAAAATAAATATCAAATTGACAGACCATATTCACAACACCGCATTACGCTCCAAAACATATTCGCTTCTCCATAATCGCCGGCGTAACAGGTCCCTTATTATACAAAAATAAAAGTTAACATTAATTTTACGTGCGCTGACGTCATCAATACGTTAGTGGAATGCTTTTTGTTCAATGTTCAACTGACCATGAATTAGGTAAATAAAGTCGTGACCGATAAGTAAAAAAAAGATAAAGTTTGCACAGCTGTTCGTGTCAGTTCTAATTCTACTCGTATTTCAACATTCCACGTATCTCCCGTATGGTCTAGTGGCTAGGATACCTGGCTTTCACCCAGGAGGCTCGGGTTCGATTCCCGGTACGGGAAAAGTGCTTTTTGTGTTTTTTTTTTAGTATTTATTTTAAGAAAATGTATCTTTGAACTTTCTACGCAAAAAAGAAATACTTTATAATTTTATGGGTTTCATTACTGACGACATTTTTTTTTTTTTTTTATGTATTCATCTTACTGGTCGTACATTATATTATAAGTACATACGTACTTACTGTTCCTTTTATTTTACTTTGTTACGTATTTGTTTAATTATTACATTAGATTCTCATTTAAATTGGAACGAACATGTCGAAAATACTAAAATAAAACTGTCACAATTTTCATATCGACTTACTGACTACTGTGCTAAAATCAAATACAAAAACTCACTGTGTCCTCTCTGCATAATTATGCCATCGCGCGGCTACGCTACGGTATCACCCTGTGGGGACACAGTGTAGATACGAATGATTTATTTATTGCACAAAAGAAATGTATGCGAATAATATTTCAAAAAAAACCTAGAGATAGTTGCAAACCGCACTTTATAAAAGAAAAAATGTTAACTCTGCCCTCCATTTATATATTAGAAATAGCCACTTTTGTTAAAAATAACCTAAAACTGTTTAATTTTTAATTTTGACAAGAAATTTCGCCGCAAAAACCAGTTAATTCTACCAGCACCTCGACTAAAAATGTACAAAAATAGCCCAGAATACCGAAGTATACAAATATACAATAAATTACCTAAAAATATACGGTCCAATAAAATAACACGTTGTGTATTTAAAGCTAGGTTACAGGCGTTGCTCTTTAAAAAAAATGTTGCAACAGTATTCAAGAATTTATAGAAGATACAATGTTAAAATAGACCTCAAATATACAAGCTGTAACTTAAATATCACACAACCTCATAAGGGGTCATTCTACGCATCATTATGAACAACTTTTACTATGGGACCAAACCTGAAATACCGAAAAAAAATCAGCTGTTCTCTACATTTATGTTCGCATGACTCTTCAAAATGTAAGGAACAGCTGTTTTTTTTTATCTCGCAACAGCTGATTTATTTTTAACTCGCATCCAGTGCCGCCACATCGGCGAGTCCCAGCGGCCCACAAACACGCTCAGGCTGTTCGAGCTGGCTCGCATGCGCTTCATAAGAGACGCACAACGCTTCTGCATGATGGCATGAAACACCACACACAACACAACATCAACAACAACAACACCACCAAGATCGTTTATATTTACTTTATGACAAACAAAAATAAATAGCAAAATAGTAAAAAAAAAAAAAAAAAAAAAGAGAAAAGTAAATTATTCAATGTATGATTTAAATCGTTATTAAATACTTGACAAAAAAGACAGCTACAAGCCTATTCAAAGTAACTTACTTATCGTTATTACACGTGTTTCTGTCACAAATAAACCTTAATTTCATTCAGTGTTTGTGCAGTGTGATGTATTCGCTACAAAAGTCAACAAAACGAATTCATTAAGCCGCGGTCGACCGAGTGATGCCAATGTAAGCGATTTATTGTAAGTTCTACGGATTTACCATTAAATGACTGACTTTTGTAGGTACTATTTTTGTGTACAGGAAGCTGAGGTTTTAACCAGTTGGATACCGTAATAATACAGAAACAAATAGCCCTGACTACTATACGCAAGGTCCACCCAGGACCAATATGTACTTAGAAATATATATGGATGTTTCTTATCAGTTGTCTAGTACTCATAGCACAAGATCTGCTTAGTTTGGGACTAGATGGCGTTGTGTGATAGTTGTGGAATATTATTATTATTATTAATTAGAAAGCCATTCTGTCTCGCGTATATCCTTCTAGGCCAGTTTGTAGTTGTTTTTGGACTACCTTACCTTACTGCCTAGTTGACCTGGTGGTCGTACGCGCTACTGTTGAGCATGATGTCTGGGTCCGTCCTCAGTCGGGCAAGGTGTTATTGGGTTTTCCAATCAGGAATATCTCAGTAGCAGCCCGGAGGCAGGTTTTATGCCCAGTTGATGGCAATATGAGAGGACGTGTGCAGGTGATGTTGTTGTTTTGTGTAGTAGGTGAAGAGCGAAGCAACATTTTAGGATGTATATATTTTAGATCTTGGCACTGTATTAATGGTGGTTGTTTATGTAAACAACCGCCATTGTGGTTGGTTGATTGCTGAACCGACCGCTCGGCGAAACCTGGACCGTCACACCTAACACCTTATTTGAATGGCCAATTCATTCCTTGCGGTGGTAGAGGTAACGCCCGCCTAGTTTGCGACGACCCTCTCACCGGAGTCCGGCGTCAAGCAGCCTGCTGTATTTCGTCGATGCGTGGGAGTTCCAGTGCCTTAGGCATCTTCTGGGCACGCTCGTTCCAACACAGACCTCATCCATTGCTTTCTATCAGGCGTGATCGAGGTCTAGAGCGGGTCCATTCAGCAATAAAAATTAAATGTTATTAGAAATACTACATGCAAGATTATATTTTTAAAATCATTTAGTTACTGTATAAAATAAACGAAATACTAACATTTTCACTTAAACTCGAAAAAATTACTATAAATTGTCTCTTGATTCGGCGTGCCTATTGGCGAAGACCTCCAACGATGTCCACTGTTGCTTACTTGAGCAACCCTTGTCCAGTTTGGTCCCTGCTGTCAATTTTATTTCGTCTTCCTCGTCATCTTTTGCCATCCCTTGGGTACTTACTCTCGTGCTCCACTTTCTCATTATATTTATTCGCATCATAATTATGTCCTAGTTACTGTATAAGCTGATAAGCTGTGTTAAAACAACCTACCGCAGAGGGCATGCATCAGTTTGCAAAGTGTGGTAATATAAAACTTACAAGATTAGAAAATCTCTCAAGATTTTCTAGTCTTATATTCTTCTGATAAACGCCTCTGTTGGTCTATAAAAACTTGAGAAAACTAGATACTTCTATAATGCAAAGCAATACAACGTATATTACTACGAATGTAATATAACTAATACTCGTAATATAAAGTTTTAGAGTGGATGGACCTCTAATGGTACTTACGATATGATATCTTTTCAGAAATACATTTGCAAAATTAAGGTACCCGGCATATTATATTCAAAATTTTGGGTAAGCAAGTTTGTTTGTATTTTCTTGAAACCCTGTATCAATTGCAGGCAATTTTTACATAAAAATTGCTTTTCAAATAAAAAATGGCCGTTTCTAAGTTTTATTATCATCACTAGCTTCTGCCCGTGGCTTCGCATGAAACTATCCCTCGCCCGCGCTATTAGACAATAGACAATAGAAATATGCACTCTGTGAAAATTGTAACTATTCTACCTAAGTATTACGGTTCATGAGATACAGCCCACTTATAGACAGACAGACGCAAGGCTTAGTAATAGGGTCCCTTCGGGTAGACAACCCTAAAAAGCTATCATTTCTTTGCAACCTAGACCAGCCGTATAAACCCTAATATCACAAACTACTAAAGAAATGATATTTTTTGCATATAAATTCTTAATATCTTATTGGCAGCGGTCGCGTAGGTCACACAAGTCTTATTTACATAGATACTTATCGCATCGATTGAGTTTCACCTTCAGACAGGCCGAAACGTAGCATAAAATTGTATTTAAAACAAATAGCGAGTATTTTAAATAGAGTATCAATGTAAAGGACTGTGTTTGTTTAGAGTTATAACATTGTTTGTTTGATTTTTTTTAAATACACATTTAAATCACTGAAAGAATCGAGATGGAATAACCCAGTAACATTTTGCCCGACCTGAGAGTAGTAACCAGGACCTCATACTCACCAGAAGCACTTGCGACCACTGGACCAACGGGGCAGTATTATTTTTACTGATTTCAGAAAAGACATTTGATTTGTAAAGACCTAGTACATGGTTTTCCCTGCATCCATATAGGGTATCCTTCGTCTAGCCTATTCAAAGAAATTCTATATGTTGATCCCGCAATTAGTCTTCTCTTCCCAAGAAGACGACCTTTCTGAAGGTCGTGTCCCTGAAGGCCTTCGTGGGTTATCTTAGGGCGGTCGTAACAGAGAGTCCAGTAAGGGTGGTTACTTGGTCAGACCAGCCGTTAGGTGACCATCCGGGAGGTCTTTTCCTATCTACCTTGCCCAGCTTTTCAAGGTTATCTGATTCCCGACGGGCAATGTGACCAAAGTAACTGAGATTCCTTTGGTAACAGATCTTGGATAGTATGACTCGTATTTTTCATGCGTTGTTATAATATTGCATTAAGTCTATCTGTATGGTCTTTTATAGGTTACAGGTCGCATGTAATTACAAAAATCAACCCGTCAAGCCTTTTCCCAACTATGTTGAGGTCGGCTTCCGATCTACTGAGCTTTTACAATTTAGACTAATTAAAAAAAGTGATACAAAACAATAAAACAAACGTTCCTTCTCATAGAAAGAAGAAGAAGAAGAGGAAGAGGAGGAGCAGGAAGAAGAGGCCTTTGTCCTAAAGTGAGACAGTTACATGCTGCTTTTAATAACTTTTTCATTGTGCACAAATTAAATCTAGCCAAAGAAAATCCTGACTTTTGAAAAAGACTTGCATTATTTACGACCCAATTGCAATGTTTCATTCATAATCACAGTTTCCTTCTCGTTCTGGAGCGCTATATAATTATAACTTTCACACTAATTGCAAAAATTATAGACTTGCTCCACGGACGTGACCAAAAATTAACGGGAAATATTTCGCTGCTGTAATTACTTCGGCTCTGGACGAGAAAAATAGTTCACGCTTATTAATATTCAGATATCTACTGTACTTACTTATATTAAAATGATAATAGGATTGGATGCCGCAGGGGGCTAATGGGGTCCTGTCCCGGTCTATAACGTAATTTGGGAAAGTCCTATGTTCATCAGTGGACAGCAATTGACATTTGAGATTAGTTTAGTAGGGATTCTAAAACCTGATCGAATCAGGTTTTGATCTGAATAAAATTCGTGGACAAACTTTTACAGACCTTAAAAAATCGTTTAGCTGTTTTACATAACGCAGCTGTTTTGTAAAACAGCTAGCGGTTATGTAAAATAGCGGATTCAACAATCCATCTGTGACATCGTAAATCATTAAAATTTTTATGGCCGGAACTCCGGAAGCCTTCCGCGGCATTTTCAAGTCCCCTTGTGACGATATCGGTGTGATAATAAGATTCAAAATCATTTCCACTTACGAAAATCCTTTGCCATCCCATGCCGCGTTGTGCCGCCTAATGACTGTGCCTTGAGCATGTAGATATTTATTGATTTATTTAATACGAGTACTTTAAGCGTAAAAGGGGCGGACGTAATTCCACAGGCATTTCCTACCAGTCCACTTTGGGTGATGCAGAGACAAACAGTAGCAGGTGCAATAATGAAAATTGAAGAATCAATGAGTATTTATATTATATATAATAAGAGAATCTAGTTTTTGACTGAAAAAATATATGGCGCTGATATTTACCATCGCCCAATAAGAACGCTTTTAGTGTTTCCAGTACAAAATACTACAGATTCATTGAGAAATTAAAAAAATTACTGAGAAATGGCGTGACTAAAGAGTACGTGACTAAAAAGTAAAAAAGGTGAGACATTTTGTTTATTGCGTGAAACTCAATATATTTTAAAGAAAGCAGGATACAATCAACTTTGAACCTTAAACTAGATTATACGAAGGTGCTAATTACAGAAAATTAGAACGTTAGACATACGTCAAGTAGTATTTTTTGAAGCGGCAAAGTCGTTGGTACCCATTGAGACAAAAAGATTTTGTATGGAAAAGTAAATCATGATAGTGACAACTTGAAGCGTTACACAATTTTATGAAGTATTTTCGGTCTTTGCGATATCTAATCCTAATCAGGAGTATATTTCTTCATCCCTTCGCAAATATCTTGCAAGAAGTTTCATCATTTTATTTTAATATTTTGACTCGAACTTTTGGGACATGTTTTTTCCACAAATGTACAACTATTTTGAGAAATACTCCAATATTTTTATATATAAGGATACGCATAAACCTACCAAAACTATTAATATACCTAATTACTTAATAAATATAAGCACAAATAAATATACACAAATACACGAATAGGTACCTATATACTAAAGTAAGTAGATATGTCGAATTTTCTTACCGCTTACAAAAGCCCTTACCCAATCAAGAAAAACCAGTCAAATTTACTAAAACAACATGAGATCGTTCTCGAACAATCCAGAAGGGCGAAGAGCGAACGTTAGTTACAACTAATCTCCGGGTAGCACCGTGAATGATGTTGTTCCGCGTCTGATTGCACCATCGTCAATTATGTTTAATGTCGGAACGTGGCAGGGCTGTCCGGTTTCCAAAACAAAAGTCATTTATTCAAAACAGGCTGAGAATCAGCACTTTTTGAACGTCAAAATCACAAAAACACATCAAATTCAAAACATTTATTTCAATTAAACCATTAGCAGGCACTTATGAACTATCAAAGGAGACGACGGTCAAACAGAAAGATGAAACTAGTTGCCCATTCCAAAGCGTAGTAAGTTCCTATGGAGAAGAAATGGACAAGAAACTCCACAGACACTCTTTTAAATTATAAAAAAAAAAATGTTTTTGTATTTATTGTTATTGTTGTTTTAATCACATGTGAGGACGATTTAAAGAAAAACAATGAAAAAAAAAAACTAAAAAAAAAAAAAGGTTTAATGTGATCAAATTGTTGCAAAAATGGATTTTTATCAAGATAACACTCTGAGGGACACTTATAGGCGTAATAACAATAAAATTTCTATTGTGTCTCCTTCAGTGTCAGCCTTCAACCTATTAAGAAAGACCCTAAGGTATTCTTGAATAAAAATAATAATATTATACAACGTGTAACGTTAAATGCGCAAAACCTGAAAATAGTTTGATCAAAATAACGAGCAGAATTAATTGAACCACTTTTTAATATAGGTCACATTTAAAAAAAAAAATCTTCATTAAAAACGTTGCATTGTCGTTACTGATAGGTCAAGCAACCCAATATATTAATAGGTCAAGCAAGCCAATGTCAGCGCGGCGCAGCGGCCCGGTGACGACTCCTCCCTCTATAAAGCGTAGAATTCGGAATTCCCGCCTTTTAAATCCTCTTACCCGCTTTCCCGTAGGAATGAAGCATTTTCCTGCGGTAAAAAGCAGCCTATGTTCATCAGGGATAATGTCGGCTTCTAATGATAAATCAATTTTTCAAATCGGTCCAGTAGTTTCGGAGCCTATTCAATACAATCAAACAATCAAATCTTTCCTCTTTATAATATTGGTGTAGATAAAATGCCTCAGGCATTAAGTCCGCCTTTGTGCAGTACTTTTTTTTTTTACTTGTGCATAAAGTTTTAATAAATAAATAAATAATCAAAAAATAAAATTCGTTGAATAACAAAAAAGTGGGTGGTACTAAAGTAGGGCGCAATAAATAAATTACCTACCTGAAAAGGATCGTCGTATATTAAATGATTTTATACGTTTTTTTCAACACTTATTCATCCCATAATGATACCAGTGCTGGGAGGACACAGGCCTCCTCTCTGTAACAGGGAGCGGGCCGAAATCCACCATGCGGCCCAGTGCGGGTGTGACGGATATCAAATGTCTTCGAATTTTTGGTTTTAGGACTTACACAATGTTTTCCTTCACCGTTTTTAGAGTAGTGGTAATGAAATAATTTACACACAGCAAAGTGCCTGCCTGGGTTCGAACCTACGACCTACAACTCAGTCGCGGCCTTTTTCGACACACCATCCCTGTACTTTACTTTATGACACCATCTGTACCAATTTGTATTCCATTATAAGTCTAACGATAAAAAAAAAAACTATCTACACGTCATATCCTAACACAAAAATTATTCCTTTGACACTGAAAACGAACAATCACAAACGCGTGCCATCCCTATTTAGGGCGTGTAACATTTTATCGCCAGCAGCCTTATGAGGCGGCCGTCATGCGAAAATTTACTGCCAAGTCTTACTACCGTTTTATTTCGCGCCAACATAAGTGTTTTATCGTACCTACCCTGTCGATAAGAACAATGCTTATAACAACAATTATTTCGAATTTAATTTACTTTAATCTATGTTATTCAAGTCATTGTACTCAATTTAGTTTTAACTGTTTTTTTGTTTTTTTTTTTTTCAAACTATGTATTAAGTAGGTGATTGATTTATTTAATTAATTGTGTTATTATCTGCGCGTAAGGTAATGCATGCAAATCTGTGCTTTTCTGTAAGTAATCAGGCGCTTAGACTTATAGTTGCAATGTACAAATTATAAAGTAACAGTGTACTCATTGAAAAGCGTAATAAATAAATAAATGCTTTACATGATAGTGTGTTGTGTAGTCTTTTGTTTTAATATAATTAATTGTTGACGCATGAAGGCTTTCTGCCAACGCTCGCCTGCTTTGCTTAGGTAATACGGGCTGGTGTCCGCAACTCCACGTCAGTGCGCGTATTTTGCCTACGAGTGGGAAAATCGATCATTCGATCCACCCCAGCTCCTCAAGGAAGGCCAGCAACGCCTTGATGTTACTGACCGTCTCACGTAGGGTACCTGGGTTACCGAAGTATTTTGCCCTGTAAGTGGCGACCACCGGGCAGCTTAGAAGCACATGTGCCGCTGTCTCGTCATCCTCCATGCAGGCCCTGCACAGCGGACTGTATGTTACTCCTATGACAAAGAGGTGTTTATTAAATGACCCGCGGCCAGTTAAAGTTGCAGTAACCGTACGCAGCTTTTGTTTAGTTAGACGGAGAACCTGTTTCGTGAGGCGGCCATTCATTGCGGGAAGCCTGCTTTGCTTTTCAAGCGTCTGAATATATCAGAATCTCATGAATTGCGATAATAAATAAAATTATTCGGAGCTATTCCTGTAAAAGTAATTAATTGTTAATCTAAGTCAATAGATACAATAAAGTTGCACCGTCCGTTTAGAGTCGTGCAGAGCTGATATTTGATGAATTGAGCAAAAATACTAGCTCTAAAAACATGCGACAGGCAATAAACAGGCGAACCACGACAGACAAACCCAAAATAACGGTATCCAGAGAACATAAATGTAGGAAAAAGGAGAAGTTTTTTTCCCTGCAGTAGGATCAAAGCAGGCAGAATAAATAGATTATATGCCGGAAGGTATAAAACCGGACGCCAGCACGAACGCGTGACGTAAACGAAATCAATATATGTATATATATATTTTTTTTTTGAGAGTACCTAGCCAACTGTAACTAAAGTGGAACTTCATAGACAGCATTCGATAATTGCACGACGATTGAGTGAAATTTCAAGGTCGCATCACGTTTAAGCCCAATTCGTTGCATGAGAGGAAAGAAAGATAATATGTATAACTCTTTCTGGCTTTCCCACAAAATATCTTATTCTTATTTTTTAAGACATTTTACTTCTATGACGTGTGCAGGCATTTTTTTACTAACATTTCATGCTTACCTGTGTCCGACGGTGCGCCTGCATGGCTCGTCGGGCATCGGACCTATTTCCTCCAATACAAACTGTGTACCTACTTGTTAGACAACTTTATTCCGTTGTGCATTGTGAACTGCAGTATGAAATTATGCCTTTGTACTCGTACTCCACAAAGGCTTCCGTTTGAGTGATACAGCGCAGATTTATCAACTTTTAACTCATCAGTATTTTGTTGGTTTCACCGGCTTGGATAGTACTAGTGCGAGAATCTATTCCATAATTTTACGTTAATTAAAATTTGGACGAAATATAAATATTACTTTTTTAGGGTTATGTGCCAAAATGGTAAAAAAACACCCATAGGCCCATCGCTCACGATGCTACTCAAAACTAACGTGATACAAACTTAATTCACTAATGAGTAGTCAGATTTTCACACCGCGTCTTACTAACAAGGCGAAAGCGTCAGGGTAGACAGGTGCAGGTCAGTAATAGGTAGGTTGTTTGTATGTTGATCTAAATATGGTTCGCGGCCGTCACAAGTATTTATTTATAGAATTATAATCATAAAAATCATTAACCTTTAGTATGCCGACCGGAACGCAGGTCTGCGCTCCAAATTCGGAACGATCTGCGCGATTTTCTTACTTTTTTTAACTAATAATAATAAAAACTAATAAAATTGTTTTTTTGAGTAAAGTTAAAACCGCGCAGATCTATGTTCGAAGCTTTTAAAAATTGGAGTGCAGACCTGCATTCCGGCATACGAAGGGTTAATACGTCTCTAGAAGTTCGATTACTACTATTGATTGACTATGAATTCATGACATTTGAGGCCAATTCTAACGAGTGTACGACTAAACGCCGACAGACTGAACACCGAAAAGACTACTTCGACGGGACTCTTCGCCGACAGGGCATAATTAGGAAATCTGGCGTTGTATGGTCACAGTTCTAACCTAACCTAACCTAGCAGTTACGATTTTGACTAGCTGTTTATTGTCTAAAGATTGTTTGCTGTAATAAAGATTATGTATGTATATTATATTATGCCCTGTCGGCGAAGAGTCCCGTCGAAGTAGTCTCGTCGGTGTTCAGTCTGTCGGCTAAGTGTCTGTCGGCGTTTAGTCGTAAACTGAATTCTAACTCAAGTTCTATTGCTGATTCTAATGATTATAATTCTGTAAAACCACATTTGTAACGGTGGCGAATTATATTTTATTCAACATACAACCCGAAACTGACCAGTAAGTTCCAAAAATTATAAGTAAATTTGAAATTTGCGGACTACCTCAGCGCATCCTCATCCCGTCATAATTTCATGAATCTGATACCTGCAAATTGCAAAAAAAAACGTAAGAAAATTTGAATTTCGTGGCGAAAATTACCCTGACGCTTTCGCCTTAACGACTTTTTACTTCAAGTTTCAACATTTAATCCGGTCAAATCGCCGTTAACCTCAACACTGGTTAGCAGGGGGAAAACTTAAACTTTGAAGTCGTGTCTAAAAGACGAACCCCAACTTAGTTTTGACTTCAACAGACGTTTAACGGCTTTATCTTCGTAACTTTTAAATATTGATGAATTGAAGTTAAAAGTTACTTTAATAATCATTCGGTCGCTACAGAGAAAATGTAGGATTTTGACCAATATTATCATTACAATCTGGAAGACGTGTCAAATCTACCAACCCGCACTGGTACAGCGTGGTGGATTACGGCCCACTCCTTCTCACAGAGAGGAGGCCTGTGTCCCAACAGTGGGAACGTTATAGGCTGCTTATAGTGACAATGAGAGCGAAAATGGGAAAATTTCACAGAAGTGACGGATAACGATAGAAAATCATAATAAAAAAACGGCCCTTTACTGTTTTGAAGATGTTTTATTTATTGTTTTTTACTTCTTAGGCCTCTTACAACTATATTTACAGACCTTAGACCTAATTAGATAGTGTGGCTATCAACTATTGTTACCTAATATTACTTATATCAGAAATATTTATAACGAAATATGTCCAGACGCCAGCACACCAAGCTACTACAATCTATCAAAATTCTTTAATAGATTTTCAACTTTATCGCTAAATCTGAACAGAGATTAACAAGGTACGCAGGAAATATTATAGTGCACAAGTGTGTGCGTAAACACGGGTGCACTCTCTGTTCCTTTACTCTCAGGGTGTTTCCACAGAAGCGGAGCAGAGACGTGCAGGAATCGACTAATCACAATGGTTGAAATCCTCATCGCGTCACTCGTCTCGTCTGTGATTGGACGATTCCCACAAGTCTCCGCTCCGCTCCGCCCAGTTCCGCTTCTGTGGAAACGCACCCTCACAGTCTGATGGGACGGCGATCCGACTCGACCGGGGAGAGATCAGGCGCAGGACCAACGGCTTAACGTGCTATCCGAGACACGGGGGCTTCACACCACCAACTTCCAAACTCCGGACTGTCCAACCATGATTCTAGAACTAAGCACATATTGTACGATCGGGAAAAGTTCCGTTCGTCCAGAGTGTTGACGAACGGATCTTTTTTTCCGATTGTCAACAGTGTTAACGAGATTGGTATTACTGATCGGGAATAGGTAATCGAAAAGAATTCCCGTTCGTCCACACTGTGAAACACGAAACTTTTGTCCCGATCGTCAACAGTATGGATGACGGGGTGTGACTGAACGAGAATATTCGATAGCTTACAGTGTGGCCGACCAGAGAATGCGTTCTTGACACCTGAACCAACTAAACATAAAGTTGCTTAAACTTAAGAGGCACTGGCGCCGATTTCCTTGTTGACAAACTAAATAAAATTTAAGTTCAGTGCACCTTTTTCTTTCTCTTTCATTAAGAAAAGGACAGAAGATAAATATTACTTAGTTTAGTCCTGTCAAATTAAGATACTCCATAGACAAGTTTAGACGTGATTAAAAAATTGGCAACTAAAAATACGTCAATTTACGTCAGGCGCTGATTAATTAGACAGGACTTAACTAATATTTATCTACGTAGGTTTCTACGTTGTTGAGCAGACACATTTTGCGAACACACGCAGCAATAGATTGGCAAAATCCTTCAAAATGATTCAAATTGAGATCGATAGTGTTACGCAATTAGAGTGCATATTGTGATTGAAAGTGCGTTACGCAATTCGGTTGCTGCACTAAATTAAATTCATTTTATACCAGAGAAATATATTAAAGTAATTTTGCTGCAACATACGCCCCTTTATTCGAAAACGTTGTTTAACCATAATTTTTTGACGCTTAAATGTTGTTTAATTATCGTTTATAAATAAACCCCAAGGTGGTCAAAACTCAATCTGCCTAGCCTTTTCCCAACTATGTTGAGGTCGACTTCCAGTCTAACCGAATGCAGCTGAATACCAGTATTTTACATGAAGCGACAGCCTACCGGACCTCGACAACCCAGTTACTGGGTAGGTATCACGATACCCTTGGTAAGACTGGTTATCAGACTCGGGCTTCAGACGACCCGTGACAACTGTCAAAGATCCAAGAATGACAGCTGGGACCAACGGCTTACTCATACGTAATCGTATGTAAAGATGGTCACCCATCCACGGACCGACCGTGGCAAGCGTAGCTTAACCTGATCGATCGACCCGTGCGGCTGTTACCTACTACTAGGCCACGCGGTGTTCAAAATATGTTCCCAATACTGATGATACTTTTATCTGTACCTATAAGCGATGAAAGAACACACCATAAGAAACTCCATATACGGAGATAACATCTAAAAGTGCCTATAAATGTCCCAATTTCGCTCTTGAATATATTCCGCTATATTTTATGGCAGCGCTATCAGTTTCATAGCATGTCACTTGAATGGATGCCAAGAATCTTTAAGTATTATGTTATTCTTACAAAAATTTACGTGCTAAGTAAGCACCCTAATTGCATAACACTCGAAATCCGTTGCGTTCACAGCGATTCGAAATCCGTTGCTTCATACCTATTCGAAAAAATTGTCCCAATGAATGTTGTTGAACTGTCAAAATGAAAGTTATTGCTACTGTTTGTGTGTTACGCAATAACCCTGCTAGGATATTAATTGTTAAGCAAATAGACTACAAACTTAGAACTGTCCGTAGGCATAAATAAATAACATTGACAGTTGAATGAAATGGACACTTAACAATTCAGGGATGTTTAAAGTTTATGAATAAAAGGATAATTTTCCTGAATTTTAGAAATTGGATTTCAAACACACACAAAAATGATTTATTCGGATATTCATTTATATGTATCTCGTCGATCATAGTTTAATAACAGTAATGACATTAATTGAAAGCAATACAATATAATTAAATATGTTATAGTGCGGCAACAAGAGGATACGTTTTTTACACCTGTCAGATGCATACAAACGAATACGTGTTTGGCGAATTTGATCTTTATTACCTACTAGAATTTTCGCACTGACAGGTGTCTGGAAAGCATTTTCCAGACGGCCGGACTGTAAGTATACAGTAACGTGCAAAAATAAATACCTGATAATAAAAATAAAAAAACTAAAAACGCATATTGCTTGTGAGTTTTCCGGTAATCTTGATTTAAATGTTGAAATATGAAACTTTTCTAATACCTGCATCTACTTAATTTTTATCTCTCAAATTTTTTCTTTGGCATACTTATTCACGTAATCTATCATTACGTTTCTAGCATGTTCATCTAAACCAGACCTCGTACCTTTGGACCTGGAACGCTTTCCATTCGGAGCCTTACCAGTATAAGAACGTTTGGAAAGAGCTTCTTTTGTACAGACGCCAGCGCATCATGCTACCCGAAACTGTCAGATTTTCCCAATCAACTTTGAAAATCTATTAAAGAAATCTGACAAATTGTAGTAGCTTGATGTGCTGGCGTCTGTACATATTAGAGGCAAAAGAAGCCTAGCAAATCGCATTCCAGTTCCAAGCAGTTTGCATAAAAAAAATCATCTTCGGAAACGTATGTAGATTCCTGTATTTGGCATGAGTTTTGTCCTTGATGATTGGAGTATTCATTTTGCAAAATAACTAAAACAAAAAGTAGATTTTGAAGATGTTCAGGGTTTTGATGTTTTTGAAAAATATTCTGAATCTCAAGATGACTCCGATTGTTTATTACTATTAGGTCCACTAGATTCTTTTAGTTGTTGAATCGTTGGTAATGAAAGGCCTTTCTTGAGCTCAGGCACAAACAAATTAATAGATTCAAAAGCTTTTTTCAATTGTTTACTCTTTTCCGTGTATACAGCATTCATCTTGCTTTTCATCTCTAAAAGAGAGTTATAAATATCTTCTATGTGTTTTATATCTACTATATTTTGATGCTCAGTCCGGTTCTTAGGTGCTAGATGCTGTATAAGATTTTGAAGCGCTGAAACCTCTGCATTTAATGAAGAATGAATTCCTTTAAAATTAGTATTTGTTTCTTTTTGCTGGTCCAGATTATTTGTATAAGATATTTGAGTTGCGTCAGAAACCCCTGTCTCAGGCAATGGAGTTTTGGTTTTTCCTGAGTTTTTAGTTGTATTTGTTGGTTTAGGCTCATCTTCATGAACAAGCTCTAGTCTATTTCTTTCAGGTGGATGTATTGTTGCCGGTTCGTGGCTACTATCACCGTCCTCAGTAGCAATAACGATCTCACGCAAGGGAGTTTTAGAGCTTCCCGGGTTTCTAGATGTATTCGTTAGATTAAGCTCACTTATAAGTACAGGCTCTAGTATATTTCTATCAGGTGGAGGTATTGTATCGGGTTCATTGTTAATATCACTGTCATCAGTAGCAATAACGGTGTCACGCAAGGGAGTTTTTGATCTTCCACGAGTTTTAGTTGTATTCACTGGATTAGGCTCACTTATAGGCACCGGCTCTAGTAGATTTCTATCAGGTGAAGGTATTATATCGGATTCATTGTTCATATCACTGTCATCAATAGCAATAATGGTGTCACGCAAGGGAGTTTTGGATCTTCCCGGGGTTTTAGTTGTATTCATTGCATTAGGCTGATTTATAAGTACATGCTCTAATATATTTTTATCAGGTGGATTTATTGTATCGGGTTCATTGTTACTATCACTGTCGTCAGAAGCAATTGTGTCGTCGTTTAATGTTGATCCATGTGATTCTGCTGCAACAGTTTTGGTGTAAAGTTTTTCTAGTTTGTTAAATTTTCCTGCGCTAATTAAGGTTTTAAGAGTTTCGGTTCGAGCTTCTTTTCGTAGAGATAGAACCTTTTTTAGATAAACTTTTTGTTTAGGAATATAATGTAACATTCTATTCTGTATTAACATTTTGAGATTATTACCGGAACGTATTGCTGATTCGCGTTTTTTCTTCGGGGGACTATCCTCATGGGTTGTGTTATTGTAAGTTTCTTCTGACTGTCTACGTTTACCTGATGTTGATGGAGTTGCACTAATACTAGCTTCTGAAAAACAAATAGTTTTATAATATTAACATAATTGGAGTTCTGAACATTGTGTGAATGATGATATGGTATGAAAGGGGGTGACAACCGAGACGACGACTAATAGAGAAGTATGGAAGGAAAAGACATGTTGCGCCGACCTCAAATAAATTGTGACAAGGGCAGGAGAATGATGATGCTGGAGTTCTGAAGCAAGAAGGAATAAATAGCATAATCAACCTATAATTTTCCCACTGCTGGGACACAGGCATCCTTTCTGTTAGAAGAGGGAGTGGGTTGTATCCATCATGCGGGCTCAGTACAGGTTGGTGGTTGTATCTTCTAATTTTTTGTTATAGAACATGCCGGCTACCTCACGACGTTTTCCTCCACGATTTTGAGTGGAATGGTGATGAAATAAATTGCACAAAGTAGTGTCTGCCTGGGTTATCACTGTTATCTGTTACAAGGAACTAATGAATAATGATTATTACTTGTTTCATTCGTCGTGTTGTCCGGCGGTTCATCAGCAGCTGTATCATCCTGCTGATGCATGCTAGCCGTTGAATACTTTCTGTCGTTTTCTGTTATAAATTCAATTGCTTTTTCATACGAATCTGTAAAGATAAATTTTTCTTGAGATTAAAACCATTGAAAATTGAAAACATGTAGGTGCATGGTCACTGGTAAAACGACGGACATCATTTAGGAGTATTCCGTCAGAATTCGATTTTTGTTTCAAATAATTATGTAAAAAAAAACCGGCCAAGTGCGACTCGGAATCGCGCACGAAGGATTCCGGACCATTATCTATAAAAACGGCAAAAAAAATCACGTTTATTGTATGGGAGCCCATACATATTTATTTTATTCTGGTTTTTAGTACTTATTTGTTATTATAGCGGCAACAGAAATACATCATCTGTGAAAATTGTCATCAACTGTCTATCACGGTTCATGAGATACAGCCTGGTGACAGACGGAGGGACGGACAGCGGAGTCTTAGTAAAAACACCTATAGGTTAACATAAAGAATAGATACGAATCACGGACTAGAAAAAAAAGATACGAATAAGAACCTTATAATATTTAAGACTTTCCAATAAGGGTTGGCTGATATTGCCTTGTGACATGTAAATAAATGAATAAACCACCTACATGTTGTTGTTTTTCATAACAACTTTTACTCACCTATGCATAAATTATTATGTGCAGGGGTGGCAAACCAACAGATTGCATCTCAATGTCAATTTGAAGAAAAAAAATAAAACTATGATAGAGTAGGTATGTCCCTCATTTTACCAGTTATTGTGTACACCAGCCGGCTGATTCTGGAAAAATCTCACCATGATAACTAAGGTGAAGCGAGCTTAGAGTGAGCTGTGAGTCATGCTGGTGGTAGGGATTGACACTATTGACGACTCACTTCACGCTCACTTCACCTTTGTTTTCACGGTGAGATATTTACAGAATAGATAGGCAGAGAAATCATCTTCTCTAAAAATGTTAGGTACCTGTTCGAAATATTATCAATGCACAATAAAATGGCCATGTTTTTTTTTTATGGGTCTTTATTGTTAATAAGCTCTCTCATTGCCTGTAAAAAAGTACAAACTTAAAACACATCACATTCATAGCAGCACTCCTGTTTTCTTCAAAAGGGTTGGACACAGATATATTACACATTTTTCCAATTATGTTTAAGTACCATGAAATTCGGAGCGAGCCTATTACCACAACCAGGCACAAATCGAGACTCTGGGCTGCTACTGAGAAATTCCAGATGGAAAAACCAAATAAGTAATACTGCCCGACCCGGGAAGAGAACCCAGGACCTCAAGCTCAGCAGTAGTGCTTGCGACGAATAGACCAACGAGGAAGTCTTGATAAAAATATACCTAACTGTGTATTTCAAAATTGACAAAATATTTGAGGGCATATTTTCTAAATAAAATAGCAATTTCAAAGAAAGTTATAAGCACAGATCCAAATATTTATCCATTATAGAAATAGAAAATATTTTAGGGTCCTGCAGGATAATTGCGTAACACACTATCAGTAGCAATGGGTATCATTTTGACAGTTCAACAATATTCACTGCGTTATTTACGTTGTTGAGCACACACATTTTTTGAACATATGGAGCAATGGATTAGCAATATGCTTCAAAATTATTCAAATTCAGAATAATAGTGTGTTACGCAATTATGAGTTATTAATTACCTACAGAATTATAAAAGATGACTGTAACAGACACACTTGAAAACAGTGAAGAAAAAGATTGTGAGGAAACCAGGATGTCCTTGAACTAAATGTTCGAAGACATGTGACATCTACCAACCCGCGCTGTGCCCGCATGGTAGATTACCTCTCAAAGAGCCCTGAGAGTCCCAAGAGGCCTATGTCCCAGCAGTGGGAACATTATTGCTGGCTGACTAAGAACTAGTTAATACTCTATGTTACTTTTGGTAGTTGGAGCATGTGAACAGCATCAATATACTGAAGATACAGTATACCCGAGTTCAACCAGCCAATTCCTTCTAACTTGAAAATTTAAAAAATAATTACTTAGAGTTAGTTGACACTTTTAAGATATGTTACTAATACTATTCATCAGAAAATGATAAATTAATAAATAACATTAGAAAAATAGTTTATTTGCACCTTAAAGTAAAAAAAAATCATAGTGCCAAATGTTATTTTGTTGACCAATATTATTATTGAATAAATAGGTAAATACTATGTTATTAATGCATTCAAATAATGGTTTTGCTAACTTTTAAGGCATGAAAAAAATGACAGTAATTAAACTGTTTGATTTCTTGTTTAGACTATCATTTGTTTCTATGAATAGAACCAACAAAAAAAGTGAATAATAAATCATCAAAGCAAGTTGTCAATGATGGTGAGTATCAAAAACCATTTGTATTTTTTCAATTTTGCTCTTAATTTTATAGGTTCCTCATATACTTAAATGCAATTTTAAAGTTTTGTTATAATTATATAACAAAAGTTTAAAATTTACAAAACAGTTAAAGTCAAAATAATAATCTTGACTATAACTGTTTTGTAAATTAACATGCCTTATCTAAGACAGTCAAATGATCTGTAACTCAGGACCCTCCTATCCCGGACACCTTTCTCTATTGAAGATTGTGCATTCTGTTACGGTGCATGTAATATTATGTTGAGATAAATAAAGATAATCTATGAAGATCATTTCTCATTTCGCAGGTCTGCTGGAAGAAATTCCTAAGAAATAAGTAGTACTGTTGTACTCAATACTAGGTCGTATATGTATCAGTTTTACTGTGCACATACATAATAATAAAATAAATAAAGACTTATTTATGATTATGAGTTAATAATGTTTTTATTACCTTTAATAAAATATAAAAACGTAATTTTTACGTAGATTTGTAGAATACCACATAAGAAAATATTATTAGGATCAAAACAAATGCTATGGTACCTGTTTGTTGTTGTCACTTGCGAAAACCTTCTGTCGATACTACTTAAGTACTCATTTGTTTATATGATAAATATAACTACGAGTATATTTGCAAATTTGCACTAATTAGTATTTACTCTATTTTTTATGCACAGATTAACGTTTACTGTACCTAGCTCGTTTGACATTTCATAACACAGTGCGACATAGATCCAGATGAAAGTGAATGGTGGCGCTGCTTGACAAAAAAGTTTTCGAAAAGCTGTCAAATCCAGTATATTTAAATTTAGTTCTCAATTTCGCCACGTTTATTTATATCCATGTTGCTCTATGTGTAAATCGTTTGACGTTTCGGGGAATATGGCAAACAGCTGGTGCAGTGCTGCCAAATTATTGCTACCACTTACCATGAGAAAAATGATTATTATTTGTAAAGAAATTAATTATTAAAAATGGCTGCTGACAGCTGAAACAAAATGATTTATAAAATAACTTTATTGCTGAAATAAATTAAATGATAGTTATTCGTTAATTGCATATAATAACCATATAAATTAAATATGTTGATGAACAAAGATATTTATGGTTTCCAGACAAGTCGTTCACATAACCTACTTGACGTGCAATAAATACCTACAAATGATTCGAGGTTTGTAGCCTGCAAAAACCCTTGAAATCACAATAATTACACGAATATTTTTTGGTACACTGAAGTAAATAATGATTTCTTTAAGAATAAACACTTGACCGACTAGCAGCAACAAAATTCTATTTCCGATAACTTGTGAAAGTAAATCTGCTTTGTTAGCCGCTAGAGCCACTACTAATTTTGAATTGATTATTCTTATTTTGATAGCTCTCAATTTTTTAACGTAAAAGAGACACGAGATATCGCCTTTTCTTGTTTAAGTACAGACGCCAGCACATCAAGCTACCCGAAACGGTCAAATTTTCCCAATCAGTCTTGAACCTAATGCTAATAGCGATAAAGTTGAAAATCCATTAGAGATTTGATAGATTGTAGTAGCTTGATGTGCTGGTGTCTGTACTTACCTTTCTGCATTTCTTATATGGAACATGCACAAATTCCACTCAAATAGATTAAGTACATCCACAGACACAAGGTGTCGAACGACATTCCTCGAGAAGCTCAAGAAGTTGGTTAAAAACTAGTGTAAACTCAGATTTTTAATTTGCTAGACTAAAACGACAGCTGCAATTGAACATTTTTATTTAAAAAAAAAAAACTTCTATCAAATTAAAAATCAAGATTTTTTTGTAGTTGAAAGAGCAACCAGACCGGAGATGTGATAAAAATATTTGGTATAATTTTTATTGGAACAAAAACATATTACAATTTGATTGTGCATACACAGTCGTAATAATAGCTACATAGTTAGAATCTGTGGCGCTGCTATTAAGTCCTTACTAGGTTTTGAAATGGGGCAGCCGTGCAGAATAGGTATCGGTCGGGACTTTTGACATTATTTTTATTTGTTTGAAATATTTATATTTTGTTTGAGCACGGAGACGGTAGCCGGTGCTAGAGGCGACATTGTTAACATTTACCATACAAACTAAGCGAGTCACCGTTTACAGACCATTCACACTTATTTTACCTCCGAGTTTGCATCACTGTCAATATCACAATGATCTTTATTTCCGTTGCAATGAAAAAATTAAAAAAAATATTTATTGTCATAAAAACAGATTGTACACCAGAATATGGAATTCTCTGACTCCTGCACTAGTTAAAACTGTGTTGCAGGAGCCAGTGTCCTCCCGTAATAAAAAGAACACACTTAAAGTTTTATGTAACATAGAAAAAAAAGACACTATGTTTTAAATCAAAATGAATTTAAAAAAAAAAATGTAATGTACAGACGCCAGCACATCAAGCTACTACAATCTGTCAGATTTCTTTAATAGATTTTCAACTTTATCGCTAAAGCATAAGGTTCAAAGTTGATTGGGAAAATCTGACAGTTTCGGGTAGCTTGATGTGCTGGCGTCTGTACAAAAATAATTGAAGAAAAAAAAAAAGAAAGCAATAAGGTTGCTGTTGGGTTGCTTCCAGTGACAAGTTTGTCAAATTCACAGAGTTCTTTATTATCGTTACCATAAGGTTGCTATTGAGTTGCTGTCAGAGGTAAAATAATTGTGAAAGGGGTGTACTCGCACTACGACACAAATGACGTATAAAAACTGACGGCTTTGAAGGCGGTCCGTGACGGAAGTTGTGAGCGCACTTTCGGCGCCATGAATTTTATTCGTACTGCTGTGTCTAGACGCTGCCGATATTCTGTGCTCTGTGGAAACAATTTATTAGAACTTTACGACTATGCGAATTATCCCAAGGTTAAAAGTCTATTTTGATTGGACTGTATTAAAAGTGATACTTCGACAATGAGTTAATCTTACTATTTACACTTTGCATCAAACTTTGCCGACTAACTATTTCCCAGCCAGATTCTTTCGCATGCTTAGTCACGTAATCTATAAATGTGTTTTTAACGTGTTCATCAAAGGCAGGCCGGTTCAGCTTACTCCCCCCACGAAAGGAACATTTCTGAAGAGCTTCTTTTGAGAAGACTACTGGTAAAAGGAATCTTCCAAATTTCCTCATGTCAGTTTTAATGAGGTTGCATCTAGTAAGTTCTGCTTCGGAGACATAGATTCCTGAATTTGGCATGAGTTCTCTTAAACCTGAACCTGGTCCTTGATGTTTAAGCATCCATTTTGATGAAGATGTTGAGGTTGAGGGAGTTGGTGATAGAGAAGCTGGTTTAGCAGGCTTTGAAGATGGATCAGGTTGTTGAGGAGACGGTTTTTCTGGACGAGATACTTGTTTTGGTCTTTTAGATGACGGTTCTGGTATTATCGCTGGCTGTTCTTGTCGTGAAGAGGAATCTCCACTTATTGGCAACTGTGGCAAAGATAGGTTTTTCTTGAGCGCGGGTACCAACAATTGAAGTGGTTCAAAGGCATTTTTCAATGTTAAACTCGTCTCCTGGTATACATCACTCAAGCTGCTTTGTACCTCCAAAATGGTCTTCAATACATCTTCAATATTTCCAACAGTTATTGTTGAGGAACTTACGCTTCCTTCTAAAATCAAACAAATTATGATATTAAAAAATATAGCCGACGTGGTTCTGCCGCAGTCTGCCACAGGCCGGACGAACTATGGTCCGGAATAGCACAGAACTGGTGCTCTGAGACAGTGAGGCGGGGTCGCGGCCGGCCACATAGGAGATAGCGGGACGAGCTAGATAGGTTTCGTCAAAACTGAAAGAGGGACACGTGTGCTCGCAAAATATGAAAAAAGTGGAAGTAGGCCTTTGCCCAGGAGTGGGACAGCATGGGCGAGTAAAAGAAAATCATAATAAAAAAGATTCAGGACCTTCAAAATAGGAAAAAAAAAACTGGCTTAGTGCATGTCGGATCACGCACAGTGAAGTGTTCCGGAGTCAGGATGAATATTTACGCATGCACAGTAGGTATTGACTTTATAGACCGCAAAGATAAGTTTGTATTTCTATTATTTCTCGAAAACGTTATGAAAAACAAAATAATTTCAGCAGCTTGCCGCGGTTGGTCCGTGGATGGGTGACCATCTTCACATACCAAGACCCCTGCGTGCCTCGGAAAGCACGTTAAGCCGTTGGTCCCAGCTGTCATTCGTGGATCTTTGACAGTCGTTACGGGTAGTCCAACAGTCTGACAACCAGTCTTACCAAGGGGTATTTTATTACCCAGTAGCTGGATTGTGGAGGTGAGATAGGCAGTTGCTCCATGTAAAATACTGGTATTCAGCTGCATCCGGTTAGAACTGTCAGTCTCAAAAACTGTTTACTTAAACAACAAAGTCACTTTGAAACATACAAAAATATTATTATTTTTAATTATGGGATCTAGCACACACACAGCAGTACACGGTTGTGTAGTATCTAAAGCAAAGAAACAAATATTATGTGTAATGTTACGTACTCGTTTGGTTCATCTTGTTGTTTGGCTGTTATTCGTTGGTTGTAAGTAAGTTCTAATTCGTTTTCGGGAATAGGGAAGTTCTATATTGAGTCTTCTAGTCTTTCAATGTTGATCTGTAAAGACATAACAACAGCTTTTCTTAAGTTTTTAAACAAAAAAAAAAATGTTTGTAATATTGGACGACTGATTTACAGTCCGGCCGTCGAGGGAATGCGTTCCTGACGCCTATCGGTGCGACAATTCTAGTAGCTAATAAAGACCAAATTCGCAAAACAAAAATTTGTTTGTATGAAACTGGCAAGTATCAGGAAGGCCTTCTCTTCTCTCGCCGGCCGCACTGTAACGACGACGGACTTTTTATTTGACTTTACACGCAGGTACAAACGCCAGCACATCGGGCTACTACAATCTGTCAAAGTTCTTTAATAGATTTTCAACTTTATCGCTGAAGTATAAGGTTCAAAGTTGATCGGGAGAATTTGACATTTCAAGGTAGCTTGATGTGCTGGCGTCTGTACATATTTTAACCCGGTGAGAATTTAAAGGGTTTTGATATTATATGTAAAAAAATTAAATTACGGCATTTAAAGTGTATCTAAAATTATGAATAATACAGACATAGGTAAAACGTCACAAACTTAAGCTGTATACAATCATTTTAAATCACATGAAATACACTAAACCAAAGTAGCCAAAAGCCTAGTACCTATTCAACCAATAAAAATGACAAAACAAAAAAAAGAGATATTAAAAAGATAATGAACAAAAGTAAACAAATCTTTAGGCATAAAATGTGAGTGACCGAGCTCAGGTTGAACAAACCTTGCCTACTCAATGAATGATATTATATTACGCATCGAAAAACACTAATATTTACACCAAATATTTTACACCGATTTCTTTTGTTGTCATCATTATAACGAACAGAAACAAAACAAAAACAGTTTACGGAAGTCAATCTGTTTTGTGGTTCACGCAAACGCTCTACTTCTAGCACTAAACACTGGCATAGTTTCTGAGACGATGGCTGCATTCCGCAGCCCGACCTTGAACTCGACTTCGGGCAAAAAGCTAACGTTTTAGCGCAAGAGACAGAGATATCGGACTTCCTTGTTTATTGTACCTGCTACAATGATCTTTTGGCGTAGGTACGAATTATTATTATTGTTTTGTGAAATGTGTCCTAAGCAACGACCAATGGTCGTTGTGTCTAAGAAACAAGATGACGACGCGACGTTAGTTCCGATTTTGATTACGCGCCAAAAATAACCTTGTTGCAATTCAGATGTTAGCAATAATAGACGAAAGAGACAACTATATTTGTAATGGCTTATAAAGTTGTCTAAAATAAATGGCGGTTTTGACTTATTTTAATTATTTAGGTACACGTAAATTAAGCTAAGATGATTACATACTAAATAGTTATTTTTTTAATCATGACATGCTGTTGATGTCGCCACGTATAAAATAAAGTCAAAAAGACTGACTTTATTTTGCTGGCAACATCAGCAACATGTCAGTCAGCTTATTAATTGAAATGTTTTCAATCTTTCATAATTTTATACTGACAGCTTTCCTTTAAATACTAGTCAAAGTTAATATAATAGTTATATTCATTGTATAATTTTAGGTAAAGACTGAGTATGGAGCTCCTTAGCCAGCTTTAGCCCGCGAAATTCAAATTTTCTTAAGTCTTTTGCAATTTGCTGGTCAGTTAGACTATCCTATTGCAATATCAATCAATAGGATTCTATGAACTGAGAGGTTTGTATTGATGTCTCTAATGATTACAATTCTGTGAATACATATTTGTTATGCTGGCGAATCATAATTAAAAAAAAAACACAACCTGAAACTGTCCTGCAAATTGCAAAAAACGTAAAAAAACTAAAATTACTGTGGCGCTTTGCGCTTAAGAAAAACAAGGTCAATAATTCATATTTATTTCATAAGAAAAAACAAAGGGTCAGGGAAAATGATTGCTTATCAAATTACCTGTCCACTTAAATTGTCCATAGGTATACATATCGCACCTACGGTGCAATAACGTCACTTATGCAATTTGGGAGGGTTGTAAATTTTAAACGTTTATATTATTTTATTACAAAATTGTGAGATGTTCGCTTTAACTTTAATATGAAGTTCAAAGTTGTAGTTTATTACCAGTTAATTTCTTTAGTCAAGAAGAGGAAGAAAACCATTATAATAGGATGGCGAATTTTTAAGCGCTTCTCCTGAAATATTACATCATTTGCATAAGTGACGTTATTGCACCGTAGCTGCGATGTATTCAAATCACAAAATGTCATTCACTGACAGTCGAATGAAATGGCAATACCAAGGCAAATTGATGTACAGACGCCAGCACATCAAGCTACTACAATCTGTCAGATTTCTTTAATGGATTTTCAACTTTATCGCTAAAGCATAAGGTTCAAAGTTGATTGGCAAAATCTGACAGTTTCGGTTAGCTTGATGTGCTGGCGTCTGTACATACTCTACATCAATTAAAAACAGCAGTATTCTAACAAAAAGTACTAGGCTTGCATGAATTCACGATAGTATTTCAATCATTAGTATTAAGTATGATTTTAATAGGATTTGGATGAAAGGCACAAAGATAGTTTATTTATAACCTGGATTAACACATACGGTACTTTTTTCCCGGTAAACGTTTCCGTGGGATAATTTCCGGCCTCGGTGAAACCACGGGCAAAAGCTAGTCTTACTTGTCTTTGTTTTGCCTAGATACGTATTGAGTCATTTACTTACCTATATTTTGAACGAAATAAGCGACGGATCATATGTATCTCAAAATGGATTTCATTTCAATAAAAATAAAATACATAAAATTTATTCAAAAATATAAGGACTAACGCTAAATATGGGTTTTCTTAAATCTATGTAACACAAGTGACACACACACACACACACACACACATACATTGATTTCCTAATTATTGCGTACAATTTAAACGTTGCTTTGACGAGCCATTGGGAATGAGTCACTCCAAATAGCCGAATATTTGGATATTTGAGCCAGCTTAGCTGCATATAGAGGCTACCTACGGGAGAAGATATAAGTAATCTGTATTTTGGTGAATATTTGGCAAATGAAAGCACTGTCGTTTCAGAAAGATGTTATAAGATATTTTAGAGGCAAAAATAGTGCTTGTGATTGTGAATGAAAATAGTTTGTTGACTTACTTAGCTATTCACAACCATTTTTGGCAGGATATCGTATCGAAAATGACACATTTCGATAACCAGCAGGGTAATTGCGTAACACACTATCAGTAGCAATGGGTTTCATTTTGACAGTTCAACAACATTCATTGCGTTATTTACGTTGTTGAGCAGACACACTTTTCGAGCATATGGAGCAATGGATTAGCAATATGCTTCAAAATGGTTCAAATTGAGAGTAATAGTGTGTTACGCAATTAGGGTGCTGATTTGCCTTGCCCCCGACAGCAAACGGCTGTCGGAAGAATAGCGATCCTCTATTTGATTTAAAGTGACATTTTCGGGTTTTGGACTTGTGAACAGCGCATAAAGGACTCCTACGATTACACTGATTGCTGTTCGATACGGTACGGTACTACAATCTGTCAAATTTCTTCAATAGATTTTCAACTTTATCGCTAAAGCATAAGGTTTAAAGTTGATTGGGAAAATTTGACAGTTTCGGGTAGTTTGATGTGCTGGCGTCTGTATACGAGGAGCTTAAAATATTAAGTGTAATTTTAGTATACTCCAATCTAAATATGTGATTCCAGTAGTATCTGAAAGCGTGTAATGGAACTCAAATAGAGTTGCGCAGGACACCTGGTAAGGCAAAGTGATGGCAGGTGCAGTAAGGCAGTGACAGAGTGGCGCCACCGCCAACATGCCATGCCGTGGTGGAGTCACCGTTCTGTGTATTCTGTCGTCTTGGAAGACGAGATTTCGGTCGTCCGGAGGCGAGGTGGGCAGACGATATTGTTGCCATAGTGGGAAAAACCTGGATGAGGCTGGCACAGGAGCGAGGGGATTGGCACAAGAAAAGAGAGACCTTTGCTCAGCTGAGGGTGAAGTCTTTGAATGATTTTATTCATCTATTTGTAGAATTTTAACATCAATTTAAATTATTCGCCATTTTGCATCAGCTAGCACACTCCAATATACCAATAAAAACATTATACTCGAGCAAAAATCAAACAACGACGTGCCCGCTTACATGTGCAATTTAATTTAACTGCCAGTGTACGATTGTGCAAGTCAGAATAATAAATGTTTTCTTTATTCCTTTCTTCAGACATAAAACAATAAAAGATTAAGAAACACTTTATTTCTAGAAAGGGGAAGTCTTTAGTCACAGACTTGTCGCCTTGTTTTCTACTAGAATGCTAGGGTTGCCACGGACTTCGAAAATGCTGAGAGCTTTAACGTTTGGCCACATTGAGGCGAATCCCGCGATGCGGGAAGCTTCTGGGCGCATCGGTTGTTTTAAGGATTAAGAAGTCACTACTGCGACTGTTGCCGAAAGTTTGCCACGTCCGTAAAAGTTGGTAGAAACAATCAACGCCAGTGAATTTCATCTCGCATCCTGCGCGGGATTCGCCCCTGTTTGGGCAGAGCTTTAGTTATCCATCACCTGCTGGGACACAGGCCTCCTCTCTGTGAGAGGGAGTGGGCCGTGATCCACCACGAGGGCACAGTACAGGTTGGTATTATGTCACATGTCTTCGAATTTTTGGTTCTAGTACCTGCCAGTTTCCTCATGATGAGGTTTCAGTGGGGATGAAATTATTTACACAAAGTAAAGCGCCATAATAAATGTATTTTCTTTCTTTCTTTTAGTTTTGTTTTCACTTCTGTCAGCAGTGCCCATGATAAATGACAAATTATTTTATTTCTTTAAGTAGGTTTCCACAAACACTTACAGATCGATCATATTTAAAAAATTAGGTAAATTCGGTCGTCATGACTGCTGTAATTCTTTTTTCATTATGAAAATGGCGCCACTAAAAAGGCTTTAGTATGTTGCTTGCATTTCCTACAGATGTGTAGTGCAGATATTTTCACGTAAACTGCTGGTTTCATTTGCCCGCATGCATTGGACAGCCCTATTTTAATACAAATAGTAACGCGTCCTTCCCTAGAATTTTCTTTAGATGATGCTATTATTCGTCGCCACCTTGCAGTACAGAATAATACATTTTTATAATACAAGCTTTTGTCCAACTAGGTAACAATGGTAGAGATTTGTATGAAGGTATTATGAAACTTTGTATTAATATTAAGTTTGTATTCGTTCTTGTTGAGGATCTAGATATCTTTGGTGAGTTAGGGTGCGTTTCCACAGAAGCGGAGCTGGGCGGAGCGGAGCGGAGACGTGTAGGAATCGTCCAATCACAGACGAGACGAGTGACGCGATGAGGATTTCAACCATTGTGATTAGTCGATTCCTGCACGTCTCTGCTCCGCTTCGCCCAGCTCCGCTTCTGTGGAAACGCACCCTAAGAACAGCAGTGATTCGTGAAGTATAATCGTCTTTGTAATAACTTTATCACCTTTGACAACCATCCCACTATAGTTCGGCCGACGAGAGAATGCGTTCTTGACACCTGTCAGTGTCAATCAAACGAAACTTGTTTTGCGAATTTAATCTTTATTAGCTACTGGAATTGTCGCATTTACAGGTGTTAGGAACGCATTCTCTCGACGGCTGGACTGTATGGTTGACATTATCTAACTGTCACATAACTGAAGTGGAGAGACTCCAAGCATAACTCGTTCCAAAACTCGCTGAGCGACCTTGAAAATTATAGTTGTATAAGTAACTTACTCTGTTTGTTACCTTTTCAAGCCTTAACGGCTGAACAGATATTGATGAAATTTGGTACACAGGTAGACAATGACCTGGATTGGGACATGGTATATTTTTCACGTCTCTTGTAGTTTCCCGTGGTATAATATTATATAATGTCAGAACTCACTCGGGCGAAGCTGCCGGAAAAACGAGTGGTTGATATACCTAAATAATAAAGCTGCTATCGTTATGTCAATTAATCTGCCTAGCCTTTTCAACTATGTTGGGGTTGGCTCCCAGTCTAACCGGATGCAGCTGAATACCAGTATTTTAGTTGGAGCGACTGCCTATCTGACCTCCCAACCTCGTTAGTAAAACTGGTTGTCAGACTTTCGGGCTTCTGACGACTCGTAACCACTGTCAAATATCCAAGAATGACAGCCGGGGGATGTTTATCAGTTGTCTAGTACTCATAGCACAAGCACTGCTTAGTTTGAGACTAGATGGCGTTGTGTGAAAGTTTGGAATATTATTATTATTATTATAAAGGCTTAACGTGCTTTCCGAGGCACGGAGGGCTCTCGGTATGTAAAGATGGTCACCCATCCACGGACCAACCGCGGCAAGCTTAACCGGATCGATCGACCCATGCGGCGGTTATTACTTAGCCACGAGCCCCTCAAAGCCGCTATCGTTATGTATATCATATAATATTAAAAAATTAATAATGTATATGTCGGTAGCGGTGTGACTATTCCAAAAGCGAAGCTGGTAGTCAAGCTATTGTGTAGAATTACAGGGAAAGTTAATAAATTCACATGGAATATAATTCATGTATATGGTATCGCCGAAAATTGTGGATGCAAAATGTTGGTTATAAATTGCGCATTTTGTACGGTTTGGTTGCTAGAACCACTAGAATGGCTCCAGGAATTGTAGAACAACTGTCGATTCACACATATATAAACTCACGCATTCTCCCTATGGGGGTTGGCAGAGAACGCCACTTGCTACGATCCTTTCGTATTCCTTTTGCTTCGCTTACGTTCATACATCTGCGGGGTAATTGCGTAACACACCAACAGTACAAACGGCTTTCATTTTGACCGTTCAACAACATTCATTGCGTTATTTACGTTGCTGAGCAGACTAATTTTTCGAACATATGAAGGAATGGATTAGCAATATCCTTCAAAATGATTCAAATTGTGATTAATAGTGTGTTCGCTATTATTTTTTTATTTAAATTCATGTTTTGTTTTAGTTGCATTGATATTTATATCGCAAGGATAAAAAAATCTTTTTTCTTTACGGAATATACAAATATGAACCATAAACACTATAAATATAAACAACAATTTCCCTTAATATGTTGAAAAGTACATTTCAGTCTATGTTCTTTCAGGTGTGATTGCCAACGACCCTTCAGTCGCCCTTTTTATTACGTAGACAGTTGAACAACCTAAAAATACATTAATTTGCGAGGCTTAACGCCTTTGCACACATTAACTCAACACCACTGTTATTTTAGTTTTATTCCGTTTTTCCATTAGGAATTTCTTACTAGAAGCCCGGAGTTTGGAAGTTGGGGGGTATCAACCCCCGTGCAGTTGGTCTTGCACCTGATCTTTGTCCATCGTCGGATTGCGTGCCGTCCCATCGGACTGTGAGAGAGGGAAGAGGGAGTGCACCTGTGTCTGCACACAAACTTGTGCACTATAATGTCTCCCGCACCGAAGGTTACTCTCGGTTGATATTGGCTGTCGTGGCTGAGATATGGTCTGGAGGACTTTTTTTTAATCTAAGTTTTTGGGTTCGTTCCCAAAGGGTAAAAACGGGACTCTAATATTAAGTCGACGCTGTACCTATGTCCGTCCGTCCGTCTGTCTGTCACAGGTCAATTTCTTTTTTACTGTAACAGAATTTTTTTCTATTTTTTATGATGCTGGGGTGCTGTGGTGGCCTAGTGTTAATGGCCCCGACTTACGGGTTGAAGGTCGTGGATTTGAACCCAGGCAGGCGCTTTGCTTTGCGTATATAATTTCATAACTACTGCTTTCAAAACGGTGAAGGCAAACATCGTAAGGAAACCGGCATGTCCTACACGGAGAGAAAAATTTTAGATAAATTACTGTGCTGTCTCATAATCTGAGTGCATTTGAGTGGTCATGGAAAAATTAACATGCTAGCACAATAAAAATTCTTGTGCTGTAAAGTAAAATTTATTGGACAAATAGTGAATTTTTCTCAATCTCACTCAGAAAATTGTCTGTAGATGTCACTTGCACTAACCTTACAGTGAAGAGCACAGTAATTTTTCTAAGAATTTCCTCTCCGTGTAGATACAAAAAATTCGAAGACGTGTGCCATCCACCAACGTGGTGGATTATGGCCCACTCCCTCTTACAGAGAGAAAACACATTACAGGCTGATCGTGCTACACATTCCAATGCAAACTTTGAGCCGAGTTGCTACCGAGTTGTTCTGGTGTTGGCCTTATAAGCTTTGTCCATAATAAAATAAAATATATTGCCATTATCATACATCATAAATTAAACATGGCTATTAACCTCTATGAATCCTGTCATGTTTTATGGATCATAATTTTGTCTAGTCCAATCTGAAATAACGGGTACAGTCGTAAAATTCAGATTTCTAAATTACACTTTATTTATATTTACATATTGTGAGGGGCCTGTGGCTAAATAATAACAGCCGCACAGTTCGATCGATCAGGTTAAGCTACGCTTGCCGCGGTTGGTCTGTGGATGGATGACCGTCTTTACATACCGAGACCCCTCCGTGCCTCGGAAAGCACGTTAGGCCGTTGGTCCCGGCTGTCATTCGTAGATCTTTGACAGTCGTTACGGGTAGTCAGAAGCCCGAAAGTCTGACAACCAGTCTTACCTAGGGGTATCGTATTACCCAGTAACTGGGTTGTGGAGGTCAGATAGGCAGTCGCTCCATGTAAAATACTGGTATTCAGCTGCATCCGGTTAGACTGGAAGCCGAACCCAACATAGTTGGGAAAAGGCTAGGCAGATGATGATTGTACAAGTATGCTTTTGTTGGGTGAATAGGGGCAGAATTTAAATAAAAATAGTGTTAGTCAGTGAAATAGATATTGTAGTCACCCTCGTAACTGATTTAGGGGCTGTTCGTTTATTACGTAAGACAATTTGGGGGGTCCGAACAAGTCTTATTTCTTCTTACCTGGGGGTGGGAGGGGGTCTAGATTATTCTAGATACTAATATTACGTAAGATTCAAGTAAGTAAGTAAGTATTTATTTGCATAAAACATGGTATACATGGTGTTACAATAATTTACAATAAAGATCTTACATGTTTTGCCAGAATTGTACTTAGCATGCATATGTTCACTTAATACTAACATGAGAATTTGTCATCCATAAATTCTTTAAGACTATAGAAATTTTTCAAGTTTAACCAGTCAAACAATTTTCCCCTAAATAATCTGGAGTTTAAGTTTTTTATGCTACTCGGTATGTTATTATATATACTAACACAATAATATAAGCAGCTTTTATTATATTTAGCAAGCTTGGGAAGATCATGCAGAACGAGTCTCTGAGGATCACGCCGGCTCCTTGGATTAATATCATTGGCTGATATAAACAGGTCTTTATGTTTATTAACGAACATACATATTTCAAATATATAAAGCGACGGCAGCGGTAGCAAACCTAATTTATTAAATATGGGTTTACAAGATTCCTCCGAGTGCATCCCGTAAATTGCCCTAATGCACTTTTCTTGAGCAACAAATGCTCGGTTTATATCGGTACTATTTCCCCATATTATAAGCCCGTAACGTAGTACCGATTCTACATATGCATGATAGGTCATGAGAGCTGTTTTTAAGTTTGTAATATTTTTGATTTGTTTAAGAGCATATACAAATTTATTTATTCTCTTTGCAGCGTTATCCACATGATCTTTCCAATTCAAATTCTCATCAATAATTACGCCTAGAAACTTCGTTTGTGCTACTTCTTTAATTTTTGATACGTTTAGTTTAATATTATATTTAGGATTATTACATTTATTGAAATTAATATAAACAGATTTATTAAGATTTATTTTTAAATTATTTATGTCAAGCCATTGTATTAATTTATCTATAGTATTATTAATGTCAGTCTCATAATTATTTCTAAAATTGTCACATTTTTCTGTCGCTATAATAATAGCTATGTCATCAGCAAATAATATACAACGGTGGTCAGTTATATTAATAATATCATTTATGTACAGCAAGAACATGACAGGCCCCAGTACACTTCCTTGTGGTACACCACATGTATTGTGCTTGTATTCTGATGAAAAAGGCACCTTAACTTGATTTTCATCAATTTTATCAATAATGACTCGTTGTTGTCGGTTACTGAGATATGATTTTATCCACTGAAGTGTAGGACCCCTGATACCTACAAGTTCAAGTTTTTTGAGCAACAGATTGTGAGAAACTAAATCGAAGGCTTTTGAGACATCAAAAAATAGCCCAGTGGTCAGATTTTTATTATTGATGTTAGTAATTACAGCCTTTATCAGGGAGAATATTGCCAAAGTAGTGGACTTGTTTTACTGAAAGCCATATTGTTCTTTGCTAATTATATGAAATTTATCACAATAGTCAATTATTCTTCCATACATGCACTTTTCATATATTTTGGACAATATGGGTATTAACGTTATAGGACGATAGTTGTTAATATCGGATTTTTCTCCTTTTTTATATAAAGGCTTGACTATCGAGTATTTCAGGGCATCAGGAAAAGTTCCCGATGCAAACGATAAATTAATTAAATATGTCAGAACAGCAGTTAGTTGATGGGTACACTCTTTGATAATTTTAGTGTTGATTAATATAGATAGTGTTGATCAAAGGGGGGAGGGGTTCATTCTAGTCTTATTTTTTCTTTCGTATGGGGGAGCGGGGTCAGAAATTAGTTGAAATTGTCTTACGTAATAAATGAACAGTCCCTTATCCATACCAACTGAATTGAATCTTTGCCCAGAGTATTGAATCTTCACTGAGGCGGATCTTACAATACCACGCACCACGCTCCGGTGCGCGGGGCTGATTTTTTTATTTTAACGTAAGTACTTCAGTTTTTATACAAAACACTAACACGTTCACGCCGGCGCGTACCACCACCGGTGGTACGTGTGCGGGCCACCGGTGGTACGCGCCGGCGTGAACGTGCTAATAGTGCAAGACACTGACACCGCTTCGACGCGCGTGGTTGCAGACCACGCGTAACCTCACAGAGTGAAGGCCTGTTTCCCAGCAGTGGGGACATTGTGGGCTTGTGGATTACTTATCTCTTTCCAACCGAGTTGAAGTGATCGTGCATTTCAACTTTACAAAATTCTGAGCACGATCGAGCGACTAGCAAATTATTCCTGAACCTTACGTATGTGAGGGTCTGACTGCTGAAGACCAGCTTGCATGTGATTTTTTTCAGTATTTTTCCCAAGACCTCTGAATACTTTCCAAAGGATTAATATTTTTTTAATGATCTATGGGAGTTTTTTACTCCCGGTTGCAAAGGGTTATAATAACAATTTACATGAGACTCTATTATAATGTTCCCACTGCTGGAAGACTGTTCCAGCCGACTCTGTGGCTCAGGCTACAGTAGGTAGCGATTTGCGATGCGACTGGAAGAGCGAAACGAGATAAACATGGTGTGGCTACATTATAAGCGAAAATCCGGCGTATATTCGGCGACGTCGTGGCTACAGTACACATGCTATACAACGAATTAGCAAGAGGGATTCATGCGGCGCCTCCGTGTCTAATGTAGCCGCTATCATAACAAAGACTCAATTTGAATCGGTCGTTTTCTTAGAATGCGATCAAATCATCCATCGCGGTTTACTATACGCATAATGTAGCCACACGCATATTTAGTAGCACTGTTGGACTAGTCGTGCAAGTGAGAAATTTACTAATAAATTCGCTTCAATTTCGCTGATATGTTGATGTAGCGGATGCCGTGATTACAGTAATGTTGTTCCTATCGCTAGTAATGTTTGATGTACGGTGTAGCCATATACGTGAGCATTCATTTATTTGTTTTGATCGCTCATGTGTCGCAGGTCGCGTCGCGGCCTGATGTAGCGTCAGCTTCAGATTGGGCCGTAATCCGCCACACGGGCCCAGTGCGTGTTGGTATATGCCACATGTCTTCGATGTTTTTATTCTAGGACATGCCGGTTTCCTCACGATATTTTCCTTCACAGTCTTGAGAGCAGTGGTGATGAAATTATTAACACAAAGTAAAGCGCCTGACGTAGGACCTACACAACTCGTAAGCCGGAGCCGTTACCAATGAGCCACCACCGCTCTTGATACGATCAGTTAAACCTCAATACAAGACCAAGTCGGACCTAATATAGATAGAACAGGTAATAGGTGTGGGACGCCCCCCAGCTAGATGGACGGACCACCTAAAGAAGGTGGCTGGGGTAGACTGGATGCGGAAGGCGGAGGACAGGGTGTTGTGGCGCAGTCTGGGAGAGGCCTATGTCCAGCAGTGGACTGCGATAGGCTGAGTTGATTGATTGATTGAGGTAATAGGTATACTCATTACCGGAAACCACAAGTTAAAATACTAACACGATGATTGTTCCCCAAGAATTTCAATTATTCCATAAATTATTCCGAGCGTACAACAAATTATGCTAAGTTACTTAGTATAATTTACGGTAATTTATACCATACTTAACTGTAACTTAATGTGCTTTGAAAATCTTAGTGTGCGGTGGTTTGGTGCATGTAACCTCTTTGTGGGATCGTGTGCAATGTACTTTATGCTCGGGTTACATGAGGCTAATTTTTAGAAGATAGTTTTCAAGATAGTGCTAGCGAGCTAGTTAATCTAGTCTCGTGTCATACAAAACTGTATAGGGTTCCGTACCCAGAAACTACCTACTTACCTATTACTAAGACTCCGATTTCCGTCCGTAAAAATGTTATTTGCATAAAACATTATGCAAGGTGTCCTAAAAAATAGTGTCAAGCGGAAGTCTAGAGATAGAGCGTCCCTTGGGGTACGCGCATCACCCCCATGTATGTTCCGCGATTTTTCATAGTTTTTGTGTAATGATTTCTTTTCTGAATTTAATTTAGTGTTCTGTGTCTTGTAATGTTAATTACTTTGCATACCTTGTATTGTATTCAATCAAGTATTTTCTAACTGAGCTGCTGAGGAGTTTGTTGCGCCACTTCTTTTTCCCAGCGAAAGCACTAGGAAGTGGTGAAGGGTGGCCGTTTTGGGGGACTTTCTTTTGTAATTTTGACGTTCGAAAAGTGCTGATTCTCAGCCTAGTTTGAATAAATGACTTTTGATTTTGATTTTGAATTGTTGAGAATTTTCGACCTAAAAACTTATTTTTTATTTTTATTAAAAAGTATAAAAAATCCGGCTATCGTAGCTTAAAAAACCAACCTCATATAACCCGGGCATTACCGTTGGTTTAAACGTTTAGCAACGTGTTGGTTGCTAGAATTTAAAAGGTGTGAAAGAGGAATAAACTTGTGGGTAGATTTAGGGGCTTTTGTATTACAATGGTACATACAGTGTAAGCATTGTAGTTACGGTTGGTCTTTTTTACCACTTCAGAATACGTTCAGGTTAAATGTTTTTTTTATTAAAACTACGCACAAGTAAAAAAATGCTGTACAAAGGCGGAATTAATGCCTGAGGCATTTTCTACTAGTCAACCTTAGGGTGATGCAGAGACAAAACGTTGCAGGTGCAACATACGGGATAAACAACTCGGAAATAACTATAAAATACAAGAATATACATACATACATATATGTTCCATCTTTTATGTATTAGACAGATACATAAATATCAGCAGATTTCTTAAAATTAGCAGTTTATGGTCGAGAGGCGGGAAACCAACAAAAAAAAAGTTAGATGTCTCGAAAACCACCCATTTTGGATCCTAAGATATCGGGACAAAAATGTTGAAAATTATCTCTAGTATGACCCATTTTCAAGAATGCAACCAATTACCAATCACCCTGTATACACAAGTCATATAAATATTTACTCCATCCGGAAATAAAGAAAGAAAGAAAGAAAAAAATACATTTATTTAGCACAGACTATAAGACACACAGTACACCTGAGACATACATCAGATTAAAACAAATAAAAAGTGTAAAGTCCGATGTAAGAAATTAACAGGAAAGTGTTCCTCAAGGCTGCGCCAAAAAGGCCCAGTTCAGCAAAAATCGATCACGCCACCCGAAGCGGAAGCCAAAAGTCTCATCAAAGTCATCACTAGGGAACTAGTACTGTCAATTAGCTAACTTAGTGTCCAACAGCAAACATCTGACTGACCACCTAGGGACATGTTAGCTGTGACGTCAATGCTGCGGATTTTGGCGTCAGCTACGAGACGTAGCAATTGGTGCTACGGTGCAATGTTGCGGTTTGTAGTTTATGTTCTTGCATAATTCATAGCTTTAAGTCGAGAAAATGAATAATTGAAATACAGTTGTGAAAAAGTTTTATATTACATTGTGTATTTGTGGGAATTTTTAAGGGAACAAAACGCATTTGCTCGATTCTAATTTTTAACCGACTTCAAAACGGAGACGGTTATCAATTCGGATGTTTCTATTTTTTTTTTAGTGTATCGAGCATAACTCCGTTATAATATATGGACGGATTTGCAAAATTCTTTTTTTGTTCGATAGAGGTTTAATCCGAAATGGTCCCATTAAAATTTCGTAAAAATCTGGTGATGAGTTTCGGAGACAGACAACGGAAATCTTTAATAAATACCAGTAAAACAACCGCGATTGCTGCTATCGCATATGTATGCATTGTTTACGCAATCGCACAACATAACATCACGTCTGTACCCTATAAACGCAGATGTAGCTTCCTGTCACTGATATTTACTTAGCAAGTAGTGTTATATGAATCTGTTTGGGGTAGGTAAGTATAACTAAAAAATGAAAAATAAAAACTTTTGTATAAAAAAAACAACTGACTTCCAAAAAAAACACTACAAAGTGAAAATAACTTTAATTTCGGAAATCGGTGTCCAAAAAACGAAAATGCGTAACCAACGACACCGACTTCCAAAATTATTTTCACTTTGTAGTGTTTTTTTGGAAATCGGTTGTTTTTTTTTTATAAAAAAGTTTATATAATTTGTGGCCTTTGAAAGCCCTGTATACAACGTGTAACGTTAAATGCGCAAAACCTGAAAATAGTTTGATCAGAATAACGAGCAGAATTAATTGAACCACTTTTTAATATAGGACACATTTTTCAAAAAATCTTCATTAAAAACGTTGCCGTGTCTATTTATTAATAGGTCAAGCAAGCCAATGTCAGTGCGGCGCAGCGGCCCGGTGACGACTCCTCCCTCGATAAAGCGTCGTCGCAGACGCAAGAAACGATCAGAATGGCCAGTAAAACTAAAACAGCACATAAAACCTTTAAATTTTTTTTAATGACTTATTTTCTCTATGAAATAGGTCAATTGAATTAAAATCAGTTGGGGTGTCTGATGTTTTGCGCATTTTACGTTACACGTTGTATAAATTAGTAACATAGTTTATAAATTTCAACAATTAGAAGCAGTGGTTGCCCAGTGGTACGGGCCGCGACTTAGGAGTTGTAGGTCGTAGGTTCGAGCTCTGACAGGCGTTTTACTTTGTGTAAATTGTTTCATCACCGCTGCTCTCAAAACGGGGAAATAAGAAGGAAAATCGTGAGGAATGTCTTAGAATCAAACATACGAAGACATGTGACATCTACCAACCCGCACTGGACCCGCGTGGATGATTACGGCCCACTCCCTCTCACAGAAAGGAGGCCTGTTTCCCAGCAGTGGGAACGTTTTGGCTGTTTATATTATGATTCAATTAATTTAAGGACGGTGAGCTCATGGGAATACATTGAAAAAATGACTGACGATAAAGGTTTTAAAACTTGTGTACCTTATGGACATCATACTGAACTAAATGAAAAAAAAGACATTGCAGAAATAAACAAAATTAAGTTACTTATCAAATCTTAATAAAAACAGACACTTTGTTTTCGAGAAAATCATCCGTGAAAGACAAACTAACATGCAAGGGCAGTTTCAGAAAAGTTCCGTTTATATTATTTTAATGCACACCGGTGATAAAAGTCAATAGGGAGTATGTAAGTTACCGGCTAGTTAGAAAAGAGGTACCTTATGTTAAGTGCACGTGCACTTAGCTTGGCATCATAAAGTCTGCTTAGTATGCAAAATTACAGCTTGAATATGCTTTTAATATTGTTTTTAGGGAAAGAGGGAGTTAATACATGAGAAAGGACCCTAATTGCGTAACACACTATTACTCTTAATTTGAGTCATTTTGAAGCATATTGCTAATCCATTGCTCCATACGTTCGAAAAATGTGTCTGTTCGGCAATGTCAATAACGCAATGAATGTTGTTGAACTGTCAAAATGAAACTCATTGCTACTGATAGTGTGTTACGCAATTACCCTCCAGTTTTTACAATTTTCAATGTTTTTCCTTTCAAGTCCTGCAAAGAAATGTCATTACATTTCTTTGCAGGACTTGAAAACTACTTAAAACTTATTTCAATCAATCTTCCTAGATTTTATTCCAACTATGTTGGGGTCGACTTCCAGTCAAACCGGATGTAGCTGATTACCAGTATTTTACACGGAATGCCTATCTGATCAGCACAACCCCGTTACTGGGTAACACGATACCCCTTGGTAAGATTGGTTGTCAGACTTTCTGGGCTTCTGATATCTATATACAGAAAAAAACGCTCTGTAATAATAATAAATAATACATCCATTTAGTGCATGTCCATAATTGTTAAAGATAAGTAAATAAATAACAATAATATGCTAATAACAGTAAGATTATTCTATTATTCCTGCTGATGACTTCTTTGACCACATTTTCCTATTTCTAATAGGTTTGTTTTTCAAAATCTCCCCTTATAACCGATGTTTTAAGCCTGTGTCGAAAAGGAAAATCAGATCGATCATCATGTTTTCTGTTTCACTATTTTGCTACATCATCAACAATCAACTCAGCCTGTCGCAGTCCACTGCGATACATAGAGCCTCTCCCAGACTCCCGGGCCTCCCCAATACCCTGTCCTCTGCCTTCCGCATCCAGTCTGTCCCAGCCACCTTAGTGTACATACACATAAGCGTTACGCGTCAGCAACAGTAGCCGTGGACAACATGCCGCTCGTGTATTTGAGGAAGTGTGCTCATTGGAACACCGTACTCAAATACCTACAATATCTAGTATTTATTAGGTGTACAAATAAGTTTTAAGGGTTCTTTTTTTAAATTTTGAATTTTTATTGAGAAAAACTGGTACAATGTATATCATTCAAAATATTGCCCGTCACTTTCTATTACCTTTGCCCATCTTTCAGGCAGCATACGGATACCGCGTTTAAAAAATTCCTCATCTTTTGAGGCGATCCAAGAATCGAGCCAATTTTTCACATCTTCGTAAGAAGTGAAGTGCTGCTCAGACAGCGCATGAGCCATTGACCGGAACAAGTGGTAGTCCGAAGAAGCAATGTCTGGTGAATACGGCGGGTGAGGTAGGACATTCCAGTTCAGTGCCTCCAAAGTTTCCTTGACAACTTTAGCAACATGTGGCCGAGCATTTTCGTGCTGAAAGATCACTTTGTCATGTCTTTTGGCATATTGGGGGCGTTCAAGCTTTAATGTTCGACTCAATTGCATCAATTGTTGTTGATAACGTTCCGCAGTGATAGTTTCGTTAGGCTGGAGTAGCCCATAGTAGATAACTCCGAGTTGATCCCACCAGATGCACAGCATTATCTTCTTGCCATGAATACTCGGTTTGGCCGTTGAAGTTGAGGCATGGCCAGGCTTACTCCACGATTTTCTGCGCTTTGGATTGTCGTACTGGATCCACTTTTCGTCTCCTGTCACTATTCGATGTAAAAAACTCTTCCGGTTTTGCCTTTGGAGCAGTTGTTCGCACGTGAAAAAACGGCGTTCGACGTTTCTCGGCTTGAGTTCACTTTTGCACCATACCTAATGCCTTGAGACGGTTTGAAATCGTTTGTTGAGTCACTGCCAAGGTTTCAGCAAGTTCCTCCTGAGTTTGGCATGAATCTTGGTCCAGTAATGCTTCTAACTCAGCGTCTTCGAACTTTACTGGCCTCCCTTTGCGTTCTTTGTCACTGATGTTAAAGTCACCACTTTTAAAACGACGGAACCAATACTCTCATGTTTTTATTGATGGAGCATGCTTTCCATACGCTTCACATAGCAGTCGATGCCCTTCAGCTGCACTTTTCTTCAAGTTGAAGCACAAAAGCACTGCTTCCCGCAAATGTTGTTTAGTTGACACAAAAGTTGACATAGTTGGAGCACAAAAATGCGTGTGGTTTACACTTCAACGAAATAAAACGGACTATGAGAGGAAAATGGTTACGTTTTAACATGAATACGCAAGTTTCAAGATAGTCCGATGCGATGTAGTACTAGTTATGCCATCTTTTGTAAACCCCTCAAAACTTATTTGTACACCTAATATGTCAAAATACATTATGATTAATTTATATTATTACTCATACCAAAATACATTATAACTAATTAATACTCAGTTTCAACTCAAACTCAAAGCATTTATTTCAAGTAACCCAATTACAGGCACTTTTGAATTGTCAAGGGATCGGTCAGTCAGAAAGATGAAGCTAGTTGCCCATTCCAAAGCGTAGTAGGTACCTGTGGAGAAGAACGGGCAAGAAACTCCACGGACACTCTTTTAAATCATAAACATTGTTACAAAATATTGGTTTACATCATTCAAGTTGAAATTATACATGTGGTAACGCTGTAAAAAGACGTGTACGTTAAAAGCGTCCATTTAAAAAAAGATAATAACAAAAATAAAAATGCTTAAATAAAAATAAGATTCTATCACCCATGTCATAATATAATCATTAATTAATATCTCAAAAATACAGTCAAATTTTAATTTAATGTTCACGCATACCTTATATCAATGTTTTATGTTAATATTTTTATTATTTAAAAAGTAATTGATCGAGTAGTATGCTTCCAGCAGCTTGAACCAGCAATCTTCCGGGAACAAACCTAACTTTTTAATTTCTTCTGTCCGTAACTTTCCGGTGGAAAATCGACTGCTCGCCCGATTTATTGAGCGAAGCGCCCAGTTAGTTGCTGAAAGCTGTGCTATTATTAGAGCTTTTCCAGCTTAAGTATTTATAGCAGTTTGTTTTTTTATGCTGTTTGGAAACTGTGAAACGTGTGTGTGTGTGTACCATTTTCGGGATAGCTTTAAAGATTATCACTGGTTCAAAAAGCAGGCACTATACCTGGTTCAGAGTCGTTTGATTGTTCGTTTATTAGCAAAGAGATTCAAGAAATAAATTTAAATGTCTTTGTATTTTTAAACTAGCCCT
Organism: Eremobia ochroleuca; assembly: GCA_949629135.1. Classification (NCBI taxonomy): domain Eukaryota; kingdom Metazoa; phylum Arthropoda; class Insecta; order Lepidoptera; family Noctuidae; genus Eremobia; species Eremobia ochroleuca. The sequence goes on along the minus strand of OX451385.1, from coordinate 3,443,747 downwards.
TTCCCGCGGCCTCGTTCGCGTGGATGTCCCACGGGAACTTACTACCGGTATTAAAAGTACCCTATGTGTTAATCCATGTATAAACTATCTGTGTGGCAAATTTCATCCAAATCCGTTCAGCCGTTTTTGCGCCTATCCGGAACATACGCCCTTCAAACTTTGTAAAATTTCTACATTTATGTCTGTAATTTATATGGTGTACATAATAAAGAGTATTCTATTCTATTCTACATACAGAGAAACGGAAAAAAATTCTAAAATCGATCGAGTCTGATGCCGAAAATACGGCATCAGACTTGATCGATTTCGAGACCTCGTAGAGATTTTTTTTTTTTTCAAAAATATTCACTTTAGGTACAGTATTGATTTCGTTATTATTTAATTACATATTTGTGAACTGTAAATAAATAAATCAAGTTATCTTGAAATTGTGGCTTTTTTAGGAATACCTACCTAACAAAGCCACAATTTAGACACGAATCTGAAAATCAGTCTTTATTTTCAGATTCGTTAAAATACGGTCAGTTTAAGTTGATGTCAAAATTGAATGATCAATTTACAATACTAGCATTATTTTCGTTATAATAGTACGTGATTAAAATATTTAAAAAGCGTGAGCAGTCACGGGACCCCCGTCACCGAAGTTCCTTACTCGATGCTCGTACACACTCGTATACGAGTATAATAGAAAGAGACAAAGAGAGGGAGTGTGAATTTGATACGCGTTTTAATACAGAGCAATGTTGTATGTTTTTGGAAGCTCTCATAAAGTTGTCGCCACCTTGGATTTTCAATTTGACCTCAATATCGCTTTAGCACCCTTAAAAACCATGAATTCGACAGCCCTGATGAAACATTTAAAATTTTCGCAGCCGACATCTTGGATTTTCATTTTATCTTCACTATTGGCTTCAGCACCCTCGAAGACCACACAAACTGTCTCTAAGTCGCATAAAGCCTTTTCTTCACGTGACGATTTCTACCAGTTTTTTCCTATAACAAGCCAAGGCAACGAACTTCGTTCCAAAAAACCGGTCAAGTGCTAGTCGTACTCGCGCACCGAGGGTTCCGGACGTTGTTGAAATTTCAAGATTCTGAGTTCACGGGAAGTATCCTGTAGGTTTTGATTCCCTTGCGAGTGTCGAAAATTTGTGGAAATTTGCGGCATAAACGGCTGTATCTTTTGATTGCGTTGGCTTAGAAGTTTGATTTTTTCACAGCTCTAAGGGACAATACACTTGAGTATTTGATATAAATTTCAGCTTGATACCTCCACGCGTTCCTGAGAAAAAGGATCTTGACAGACAGACGGATGGACAACAAAGTGATCCTATAAGGGTTCCGTTTTTCCTTTCGAGGTACGGAACCCAAAAAAAACGGTGAGAAATCTTTCTGCCTGTTTGTCACTGTATATTCGTTGAGCTCTTTACGTTCTGAATACAACTACACGATTACTGACAAATGCGTGCACTGACTGGACAGGTCCTTTCAAATCTGTGTGGTTCTTTCCTCAAAAGACCATTTTAGAGTCCTCACATGATCTGACCAAGATTACGTCTGAACTTTAAAAGAGATTTTGACACCTGAGTTTGTTTCGCCTGTAGAAGTTAGTCCACCAATAAAAGCCCAAAAGTTCACTTAATAACGGTTAACGGTTAACGGTTAACGGCGGATAGCAGATATTTTTGCAAGCGGGTGACAAAGCAAGCGCGGGAGTGCCTTGCGCAGCGGCGTACAATAGACTGGTGTGCGGGCGCGCGGTGATACCGAACGGCGCGCGCCCGGCCGCACCGAAGACACACGAAGATGCACGAGCTCGTCGTCGCGAACCGCTGACGCGTGGCGGCTGCGCCGCTACACGCCATTTCTTCAGGGGTAGTCACATAGGAAATTTCAACTCCATGGTTTTTGTTAACCTATGTTGTCCCACCGCTGGGCAAAGCTCTCCCCCATAATTTTCAAATTTTCCTTATCTTGTGTCTTTTGCAGTCAATCTGTTAGGCTTAGGACTTAGTCCAAATCGTCACGACTACATCGAGCTTATTTTTTTTTAAATATTTCTGTAAAAGTTATTCCGATATCCTATTTACAGAATAAACAATGTCATTAAATTAATTAAATCTGTACAGTTCATTTAATATATTTTTTTTAAATTATAATTCTCATGTTAGTTAAACATTCACTTTACTTATTCAAACATGTATGAAATCAATTAAGCTAACGAAAAGCTTATGTCATCCTGTTGAAAGTCGTTGTTGAAATACGAAACGCTTTGAAAGCGCTTGTCTATACACTCAGTTCGTGCTTCAATTTAATTAATCCTTACCCTAATTCCGCTACAGCACAAAAAATATTTCACGTATTTTTTAATTTGCTATTTTCGAGCGGGCCCAGTCAATATTGTTCTGCTGCTAGATCGAGCTTGCGAACACTGCGCTCACAAGTGCTGTACAAGCAACGCCGGAACGCAAACATTAAGCTTATGATGCTGCACGCGCTAAATGTGTGTAAACTACTGGACTTTTGTTATTTCACCTTTGTTTAGCCGTAGTGTAAGCAGCTGGAGAGCTGGAGATTTCTTTTATGCGCGAATTTTTGCATTTTTGGGTACCCCTGATAGTAAAGTGGTTACCGCTTTAGCTACGGTTTCGAAATGAGCGATGGCTGCCACCTTTATTAAGTATCATCTGCCTAGCCTTTTCTCAACTATGTTGGGGTCGGTTTCCAGTCTAACCGGATGCAGCTGAATACCAGTATTTTACATGGTGCGACTGCCTATCTTACCTCCACAACCCAGTACTCGGTAATACGATACCCCTTGGTAAGACTGGTTGTCAGACTTTCGGACTTCTGACTACGCGTAACGACTGACAAAGATCCAGTAATGACAGTCGGGACCAACGGCTTAACGTGCTTTCCGAGGTACGGAGGGGTCTTGGTACGTGAAGATGGTGACCCATCCACAGACCAACCGCGGCAAGCGTAGCTTAACCTAATCGATCGACCTGTGCGGCTGTTATTATTTAACCACGGGCCTCTCTGCTGCTGCTTAAATTTAGCAACGTTAATTAATAAAGGTCATCGCTCATTCCGAAAAAAATGACAACACACACACACACTTCAACAAAACACACATTTTTGAAGTTTAAACGTCAGTTAACTTTAATCATCGTTTATAAATATACCACATAGTATTCGCAATGTACGGGCGAATGTCGTCACTGAAATGTTATTTATGAAAGTAAGTCGGTGTGTGTGTATGACAGCGTTTTTGACACCGTAAAGTCCAAAGTCGCTACCCAAAGATTTAAATCCCTAGATTTGCCCTCACCGTACCGTACCGTTGGTCACAAAAGTGTCTATACTTAGAAAAGGGAGTTCGTTTCCATGATGATTGAGTCAAATCACTGCGACATGGTCAGAGGTGTCGAAACAGAAACGATCATTCCCGTTTCCATAATCACCACTCTCCTGCCCAGGATCCCAGTTTATTTGAGGTCGGTACAACAAGTCTTTTTCGTCCATACTTCTCTATTCGTCGTCTTCTTGGTAGTCACCCCCTTTCTAGCCATATCATATCACACACACTCACAGTCACAGTCCATCCAACGTTTCTTTGGTCTCCATATCCATATTATGAGTATTTATTCGCATCAGAATACCAATTGAGAAAACAACCAGAGGCAATTTCACAGGAAGGAATTTCCATGAAAACACAAACCACGTCGGATGTTTATACCAATAATAATAACGGATTTCATTTTAATAATTAATTATTGTTTGGTTACCCGTTTTTCATAACTGGGTCGGCATTGAAAACACAAAGCTTAATAATAATTTACCCTGTGTATGAATGTCGATGGCTATATGAGTAGGGGTATTGGGGGGGGGGGGGGTGGTACCGGGGACTTACTGAGTCACCTGATTGCATTTAAATTGCAATAATCAATGTTTATGAGGAACTTTGGTTCCCGAGAAACGATTATCTTTTAGTTTTGGTCTCCACTTGTACAATCATATTTAGTTTATGACTATCTTTAAGTCTGTGTTTCTCTTTATAAAATGAAATTATTATATATTTATTTATACCTCGACAGATGGTCTTATATTTCACTCATAATAATCCCAAATTCCTGGCGAAAGTGATTGTGAACATTATTCGGGTTTATCAAAAGTGGCCGGTTTATACCAAAAATGTTTTCCCTGTAATCAATATAGTGTTTTAAATATTATATCTCCATTTGTACACTGAATGTAAATTAAGTGCAGCGGCAAATAATTATGGCCACTATAAGGGCCCGCTCACACATACCACAATCATACCACATGGGAGCGACAAAATGTTGGTCACACTCACACACTACTTTTAGTCACGTAATCATTGCACGTGACTAAAAGTAGTGTCGCTGCAGCTCTTTGCGGTTGAGTTGTGGTTGCGTTGTGGCTAGTGTTTGCAGACATGTCGACTCCGGCTGTGAGTGTCGTTGCGTCGACGCAAAGTGGTGGTTGCGTTGTGGCTGCGATGTCACCTTAATGTGGTCTGTATCGCCCACACCGTTGATTTTGACGGCCAAATGTCATCATAATCATTTCAGCCAGAAGTCGGCCGCTGCTTGACAAAAGCCTCCCCCAAGCACCGCCACTTCGAACGGTTCCGTGCTTCCTTCATCCAGTGGATTCCTGCGGCCTTTACAAGGTCATCGATCCACCTTGTGCACGCTACGTCTTCCGATACGCGGTCGCCACTTCAGAACCTTTCGGCCCTATTGGCCATTTGTTCTGTGAGGAATGTGCCCTGCCCACTGCCACTTAGCGGCCAAATCTTATGCGTCTGAATAGCATGGAATTGCACGGAAATGCGACAGTTGCTTCTAGCAACCACCAGTCGCCCATTGTGCGGCGGCACATACGGTGAAAAATTCATAATTATGCACTATTTTAATTATTTCATGCGAATTTAATACTTGATAAGCATATAAATGGTACAGGATGCTGTAATTTTAAATTGGTAATCCGCCTGTGTGATGATAACGGAATTTAAAATAAACAAGGAGCTTATAAGGTATCAGGAGTGCGGTTTTCATCGGCTTTTGAAATGAACAAATGCCGGCTGCATTTTCACCTTCCTTTCGCTTGTGGGCACGGGCAGCATAATCAGCGTATTGAATTATAAAGGTACAAAGAACATGTTCACACATCAGTTCACTCATCTTCCATAGCAACGGGAAGATCCTCTGAGCAGTCTGGTGTTGTGTCTGGTGGGCTACTGCACGACGATTGATGTCGGGACGTTTTATACAACATTAGTTTTAGTATATGCGAAACCAGAGATAATCAACTATTTTCTTACTAAACAGACAGCTATGCTGCTGGGGAGTTTGTTGCGCCAATTCTTCTTCCCAGCGAAAGCACTTGGAAGTGGTGAAGGGCGGGCGTTTTGGGGGACTGTGATTCTCAGCTTAGTTTGAATAAATGAGTTTTGATTTTGAAATGCCTAGCATTTTTATGAAAAATTCTGTGTATAAAATTTTAAAACTGTATCATGAAAAATCACAAAGTTATAAGCTTGTTATATTACCTGCTTGTCCGTACAAAAATGTACTTAGTGTCGCTCGGTGTCTAACTTTTTTAAATATCAACCTTTTTTAAATATTTTTGGGACAAAATATAACATGGTGTAAAAAGTACTGGAATCGATTCAGTTACTTATCGATACTGGAAATATGAAATACAGTAAGGGACAAATCTAAGGTTTTCAGGAGAGCTAAAATAAGATATTTCTTACAAAACTGACTATAATTTTTTAACTATATGTTTTATGTAAAAAGTGTCTAGGACAAAGTTTCTTAGATATCTTCATTCTTATAACTAATTTTCGACAAAATGTCCCTTACGTTATTTCATATTTCCAGTATCGTTATTCTGAGCAAACCATTTACATGAAAAATAATGTTGTGTATGCGAGTTGCTCGGTAAACTGCTTGCGCGATGCAGGACGTTGCGTGACGTCAGTGTGATACTTAGTTCGCATGTAGCGACGTAGATGCAGCCACACTGCCGGCTTCGTCTCTGAGAGCGAGTGGGCCGTAATCCACCAAGCGGGGCCAGTGTTGTTGGTGTCACATGTCTTCGAATTTTTGGTTCTAGGAAATGCCTCGATTTCCTCGTAAGAGCAGTGGTGGGCCAGTGGTATCGGCCTCGACGGACGAGACGGTTCGATCCTGGGTTCAAACCCAAGCAGGTGCTTTACTTTACTCGCACTGGGCCGGCGTGGTAGATTACAGCCCATTCCCTGACGAAGAAAGGAGGCCTGTGTCCCAGCAGTGGGAACATTCCACATGGTCAAAGGTTGACTGGTAGAAAATGCCTTTGGCATTAAGTCCGCCTCTGTACATTTATGTGCTTGAAGTCATCATCTGCCTAGCCTTTTCCCAACTATGTTGGGGTCAGCTTCCAGTCTAACCGGATGCAGCTGAATACCAGTATTTTACATGGAGCGACTGCCTATCTGACCTCCACAAGCCAGTTACTGGGTAATACGATACTCCTTGGTAAGACTGGTTGTCAGACTTTCGGGCTTCTGACTACCCGTAACGACTGTCAAAGATCCACGAATGACAGCCGGGACCAACGGCTTAACGTGCTTTCCGAGGCATGGAGGGGTCTCGGTATGTGAAGATGGTCACCCATCCACAGACCAACCGCGGCAAGCGTAGCTTAACCGTTCATGTGCTTGAAGTATAAAATAAAATAAAATAAATAAATAAAATGATTATGCTATGCTATCACTAAACTGGCTCACTGTCACACAAAGGCTCCCGTGCAGGGCTACTTCACTTTTAACCACGGTTATTTACGAGAACTAACGTCGCCATCTTGTTTGTCAATACAAGTTCCGTGATAATTTCACAAAATATGTTCACGCCCCCTGTCAATGTCACTCAGGCGCCAAGAGACCCTTATGACACTCGATCTCGCTACTTGTGTGTACGAGACAAGGTCTACACATAACATTAAACTAGTTTCTGCCAACGACTTCGTTCGCGTGGAAGTTGTAAGACACCACAGCATATTAAAATGACAGCCACATTTCCAGCCCGCGCTTGTATTTCGTTTTCGCTTAGCGTTTTTCTGAGTTTTTTCGTTTAGCCCAGGGGTTGTAGCGTGATGTTAAATAGCCTTCATCATTCCTCAAGAATTTGGATATATAAAAAAAAAAAACAACTAGCAGTGTCAGAGATTGGCGCGTTCAAACAAACACACTCTTCAGCTTTATAGCTAACTGCACTCCGCGGTTTCACCAGCATAAGTCTCGACCCCGTGGGAATAACAGGATAAGAATTATCCTATGTCCTAATCCAGTTTATGGCCTACTCATGTGCCAAATTGTATCCAAATCCGTTCACCCGTTTTAGCGTGAAAGCGTAACAAACAAACATATTATGTATGTAAAAAAAATCTAATCTATTCTCTTATCATATACAATAACTCATACAATAGATTGATGATGACTGCCACATAAGTCTGTGTGGTCCTCAGCACCTGCAACGACTTTTCTTCAATACTTAATGGAAACCGGGGCGTGCTTCCGTGATTAATGTCCTCTACGAGACTACGAACTCTCTACAAAGTCTCGATGTGAAAGTAATGGAGAGCCTGACCGCGCTTAACAAAGCTTAACCTATTCGTAGTCTTCTTTCAAATGCATTCGTAACATTACGCCTTTGTAAGGAGGGGTAGGCAGAGGTGCAAAATAGGTAGTGTAAGAGATCCCAGCATAATATTCCCACTGCTGGGACACAAGCCTCCTCTCTTCGAGAGGGAGAGGGATGTAATCTACCACGCAGGCCCAGTGCGGGTTAATAGATGTCACATGTCTTCGGATTGTTGGTCCTAGTACTTGCTAGTTTCCTCACGATGTTTTCCTTCACCGTTTTGAGAACAGTGGTGATGAAATAATTGACACAAAGTAAAGCGTCTGCCGGGGTTTGAACTCACGACATACAACTTGTAAGTCGCGGCCGTTACTAATGAACCACCACTGCTCCAGTGATCCCAGCGCTTGCAGGAATCTATACAGCGTGTAACGGAAGGGGGGTATCAACCCTGAAGGAGGTGAATGTGCTCATGAAACTCAACAACTTTCCCCAAAGAACATAGGTCGAAATATGAAAAAAAAATTTGGCCCTCCCATAGTAAAGCAATCAGCTGGTAGTCAGTTTTGTAAGGGAGGGCCAAATCTTTTTTACACGGCGAATAAAGCGTAGTTTTTAACGCCAAGAAAAACGAGTGTGTACAGACGGCCTGTTTTTTATAGAAACGACGACCGCCGCATATTAGATTTTGAAACTATACTTCTAAATTATCTTTAGTCATTATCATCATCATCATTTCAGTCGAAAGACGTCCACTGCCGAACATAGGCCCCCAGGCACCGCCACTTCGACCAATTCTGTGCTTCTTGCATTCAACGGATTCTTGATAAAATGCAACTAGCCGGTCGATTCTGTAAAAATCTCACCGTGAAATCATAAGTGAAGTGAGCACTTAATAGTTTTAATCCCTAGCGAATGACAGCTCACTCCACGCTCACTTCAGCCAAGCTTTCACGGTGAGATGGTTACAGAATCGCAAGGCAGACTCATTTTCCTGTCAGCCTGTATGATGTAAGGTTCACCTTTGCAGACAACCTTCACAGTACGTACACCCTCGTATTGCCAACTGTGTAATTAATTATGAAGCAAATTGACTACGAACATAAATTGTCCGTATATTCAAATCACAACTGTCATTCCTTGACAGTTGTATGAAATGGCTATCATCATTATCTGCTTAGCCTTTTTCCCAACTACATATTTTGGGGTCGGCTTCCAGTCTAACCAAATGCAGCTGAATACCAGTATTTTATAAGGAGCGACTGCCTATCTGTCATGAAATTAACACGACAAATTAACATAGGTATCAATTTGCTTAACACTTAGGGGTTTATTTATAAACGACTAGCAGCGCCCCGCGGTTTCACCCGCATAAGTGTCGATCCCGTGGGAATATCGGGATAAAAAGTGTCTTACATGTTATTCTGTAGTACAAACTTTATTACTACAAAGTTTCATCAAAATCCGTTTAGCAGTTTTTGCGTGAAAGAGTAACAAACATCCAAATATCCATCCTCACAAAAATAATTAATAATAATTTTAAGTGACGTTCAAACATCAAATTTAAAAAGTCGCTATTGACTACATAACTTTAAGCAACGTTTATGAATAAACGGGATTATATCCCTAACTGTATTTCGGTATAATATAATAATAATAAAATTTTGTTTCGGTTGGCGTAGACCCATAGAAACCTTAATCGATTATATAAATTATCTAGATTTTTATTTGAAATAAAGAAAGAAAGAAAAACGTCTATTCTGCACAAAAAAACGCACGTTACAAAAAAAAAAAAAAACATCACTACATAGTATAAAACAAAGTCGCTTCCCTGTCTGTCTGTCCCTATATATGCTTAGATCTTTAAAACTACGCAACGGATTTTGATGCGGTTTCTTTTAATAGATAGAGTGATTCAAGAGGAAGGTTTTTATGTATAATACATGCATAATATAGTAGAGAAACACTGATAATTTTAGAGGTTTCTAAAGTGATGTCGTATTTAAACACATTTTTTTGCGCTTACATTGTAAACGCTGGCTAAACCCTTCGAGATAGATGAAAATAATGTACTACAGTATTGTACACCTTAAAAAGGCCTACAAAAAAGTCCGTGATGGTATGTGTGTATCTCTTAGGGATAACCCACAATAACCATTTTTTATCGTGTACTATTTACGGGAAATAATGGCTCTAAAATTGTCAGTCTTTCTCTACTATATTATGCATGTATTATACATATAAACCTTCCTCTTGACTCACTCTATCTATTAAAGAAAACCGCATCAAAATCGTTGCGCAGTTTTAAAAATCTAAGCATGCATGGGGACAGACAGACAGCGGAAAGCGACTGTGTTTTACACTATGTAGTGATCAGCATTGCACCCGTGCGAAGCCGGGGCGGGCCGCTAGTAAAATATATAACGTAGTCAAAAGTCTCGTGCTCAAGCGCTTGATGTCAGAGCCAGGGACCAAAGACAACACATACATTAATCAAGATGCGCCCGCGACACCGGCAGATGACAACTAATTTGCAATTACTTGCCACACCTACACAAGACATGACCCACCGATTCTGAAAGGGCACAAAGCGTACAGCTATTGCGTTCAGAATGCCGTTGTTGCTACCCCGTATACAGGCCAGCAGGGAAGCTGCTTTTTTGCGCATGATGGCCTGGAAACCATCAGTGCGCGCTTCAGCAAACATCCCAGACGCGCTGCACCGCCACGGCAGACCCAAAAACACCCTGAACGCTGACGACGCTGCTGTACGTGTCCAGACTGCACCACTCCACGAAGGTTAAGGAGATCGTAGAGTACCTTCGTGTGAAGACCAACTGGACTTTGAGGGTCGAGAAGTTGGAGCCGCGTCACAACACGAACTTCAAGTCGTTCGTGGTGCGTGTTCCGACACATCATCTCGAGAAGTTCCTCAAGGAAGAGTTCTGGTCGAAGGGTGTTGTGTATCGCCGGTTTCGTGGCCGGCTACATGACACCAGTCAGCGAAAAACGACGCCGACACTTCGTGTGCAGTAGTATAAGTTTGTTATGTTGTATTTATTTATAGTATTTTTAAGTTATATTATTATAGTATTGTATTTGTGATAATTTTGTATGTATTAGTTTATAAGTATGTTTTTAGTAGTATGTATTGTTTTTTCTATGGGCCTTAGTTGCCTGAAATAAAGGAATAAAATAAAATAAAATAAATAAATAAATTATTGTACTGAGTGCACCGGGCTCTGTAGGCTTGCTGCGTATATCTCATCCACAGGCCGCTTGAGTAAAAGGACTGACAATAAGCTTTGAGTAGTGTAACCTCCACTTCTCTCGTACATCGTGCGAACCTGCGTGTGAGCATATTAACTCTTATCGCCAGAGCCCTGCGCTCCCGCTCAATATCCTCATCGTCCCTGAGGTCACCTGTCACAATTTGACCCAGATATTAAACAGCTTGAACCTGCTTTAGGGCTATTCCATTGAGAAATACAGGAGGCACATGGGTAGGCTGTTGTTTGCCTGATTAACTTTTATTAACTTTTATTAATTTAGACTTAACCCTTTACTGTATGATATATTAAATAAGTGACAATTTTTTTATTTTTTATATTAATGTCTTTATTAAAGCTTCAGAATTAATTTTAGTGTATTTTTTTTTCTAATTGGTATGTGATGATAGACAAAATAGTTGTGTTTTATTATTGCTAATGATATGAAAAACAAATCCCATTAGGATTTATACGCTAGTTTTTTATTTTTTTAGAGTAAAATAAACTGTAAACATGTCAAACCATATATGGTTTCCTATGCGGTAAAGGGTTAAATACTAAAACTCTTTTTTTTTCACTCTTCCCATGTGATGGGAAAGCGTATTCCCGTCAACCGGTCGGAAATCCAGACTCCGAAGTCTTATTTCAGACCGAATTTATGAACACATTTAAGCTCTCCAGCACCTTTGCACATTTGCGTATTAAAACTTTCTAGCAATCAATAAACAACCTTATTTAATTAAAATTAGAGTCGTAATTAATTATAGCAAACTTGTACTGGATACATTAGCACCGAGATGTTTACACTGGCAGATTTAATTACTTAGTCTAAGTCGTTGAGTTTGTGAAGGGATAATTCGTCGTTATCTCTGGCTTGGAATTCATGCCTTCCGTAAATGAGTGGGTTATACCTATTGAAGAAGGAGTGGATGTGGTAATTTTATATGACTAACAAAAACAGCGGCACATGTTAAGCTACGCTTGCCCCGGTTAGTTTGTGGATGAGTGTGTGTTACATTTTGAGACCCCCTCGTGACTCGGAAACCACGTTAAGCCGTTGGCCCCGGCTGTCATTCGTAGATATCTGATAGTCGTTACGTGTAGTCAGAAGCCTAAAAGTCTGACAACCAGTCTTACCAAGGATTATTATGTGACTCAGTAGCTGAGTTGTGGAGGTCAGATAGGCAGTCACTACATGTCAAATGTTGGTATTCAGCTGCATCCAATTTGACTGGAAACCGACCCCAATAATAGCTGGGAGGGCTCGAATTGAAGTATAAAAGCTATAAAAATTTTAATTGTGAACTTACGAACATTATTATGACATGTGTCACGTCACGAAAACATCACGCTTGCACCGTGAAAACTAAAAGTCATTTGACCTCTAACAGCATTAGCCCAACAGCAACCTTATTGTAAATATTATAAAAATCACTTCGATTTTGAGAGGCTTGTCAGTGGCGGCAACCTACCAACAACCTTATCATAACGGGAATAAGCAAAACTCTTACATGATTAGGGCGAGCCGTATGTACAATGAAACTTGCCAGGAAGTTGATATACAACGTGTAACGTTAAATGCGCAAAACTTCAGACACTCCAACTGATTTTTAATTCAATTGACCTATTTCAGAGAGAAAATAAATCATTAAGAAAATTGTAAAGGTTTTATGTGCTGTTTTAGTTTAACTGGCCATTCTGATCGTTTCTTGCGTCTGCGACGACGCTTTACCGAGGGAGGAGTCGTCACCGGGCCGCTTCGCCGCGCTGACATTGGCTTGCTTGACCTATTAATAAATAGACACGGCTACGTTTTTAATGATTTAAAAAAAAAAAAATGTGATTTATATTAAAAAGTGGTTCAATTAATTCTGCTCGTTATTCTGATCAAACTATTTTCAGGTTTTGCGCATTTAACGTTATACGTTGTAGATATTTTTAATACTAGCGTGTCTAAATTTAAGAAGAATCTTTGCAACCACTTTTTCGATAGTATTCTCGTTTCAAACACACTTCAGCTAAGTTCTCACGGTGAGATTTTTACAGCATAAACCGACTTATTCGTTCCTAACCGATTGGACGGAGAAGGCACAGCACAAAGAAACGTGGAAGAATATGGGGGAGGCCTTTGCCAGCACTGGGACAATATAGGTTAGCAGAAAGAAAAAGACTGACTGAATCGTTATCGTTTTTTTCTCGTCACAAAAAAAAAATACCCAAAACTTTATTTTGCCAAATAAATTGTATAAACCTTGTTGTATGTTATTCAAACGTAAAAAAAATAATTTAATTCGAGGTACTTACTTTTTCGTCATTTTAGTAAGTTTATTAATTTAACGAAAAAATCGTATTAATTTTCATTAAGCCCGAACATTTTAAATAGGTAAGTATAAGGACAAATTTCTCATATTGTTATTCATGTTTTTAATGAAATTCTGTAAATCATAATTTATTAAATACAACATCATTAAAATAATCACAACTCATCTTGGTTTGCTGAAAATACGTAATTGAGTAACGAAGCGATTGTAATTAATTAACTTGCATATAATTTTGAAGCATATTTTGTGCAAAAAATAAAACACTAATTACGACTTTATTCCCGTAAGACATAAGACAGAACGGTGCTCGCTTTGTACGCAAAGGTCGTACAGTGCTCTCCGCGTTCAATATAATAATGCGTTTAGGATACTGGTGGGACTGCCCCGTTTCTGTAGTGCGTCAGGGCTGTTCGCAGATGCGCATGTAGATTGCTTTTACGCAATAATGCGTAAAAGGTGCGCTTCCCTGGTGCGCAGGGTGTGGGGCGGCTCCAACAGTGTCGTAAGCATGATTGCGAGTCGCCTAGACTGTGTGTACGTGGGTCACTGTTGTGCCGTCTCTCATGGGATGTTGCAACGGTGACCAACCGTTATTATATTGTATTGTTTTTCTTGTTTTTTTTTTTTTGCCTAGTGTCTGTACTTAATAACATAGTCGTAAGTTTTACTAACAATTTCGGTGAGTCTTTGTTACTTGAATAAAGAAACTTCTATTCTATTCTATTCTTATTCGTATTGGTAACGGTCGAACCTTACGATTGTAGGTCGTAGCTTCAAACCCTGACAAGCACTTTCCATTGTGTAAATTATTTCATCACCACTGCTCTCAAAACAGTAGAAAACATCGTCAGAAAACCGGCATATCCCAGAACCAAACATTCAAAGACATGTGACATCTACCAACCCGTGCACTGAGCTCGAGTGGAGGACTCTCACAAAGAGGAGGCCTGTCTCCCAGCAGGGGGAATATAAAGATGATTTTATAACGTTTATACAGCGTGTAACGGAAGGGGGGTATCAACCCTGAAGGAGGTGAATATGCTCATGAAACTCAACAACTTTTCCCAAAGAACATAGGTCGAAATATGAAAAAAAAATTTGGCCCTCCCTTACAAAACTGACTACCAGCTGATTGATTTACTATGGGAGGGCCAAATTTTTTTTTCATATTTCGACCTATGTTCTTTGGGGAAAGTTGTTGAGTTTCATAAGCACATTCACCTCCTTCAGGGTTGATACCCCCTTTCCGTTACACCCTGTATAATGTAAATTAAAAAAAAAATACACTTTTTAAATGTCGTTAAAAAAAAAAATCATCGTCTGTATTGGCATCGACCTTTGAACAAGTCCATCTGAACGCACAACGATGTAACTCACGTAATAGCCCTCCTCATCAACAGAATTTCATTCCGCTTCTTCCCTCCCTTCATGACTCCGTGTCTCGCGCTCGGGGGCGCCTCCCCTAAACTTATTTAATTAGTATTCTGTAAATGAGAAGCGGGGTGGCGACAATCTAAATACAAGCAGTTTAATTTTTCGTTAATCGCCAGTAAAGTCGAGGAGTTATGCGGATCCACGTTCCACTTTAAGTTTACAGCCCGTGTATCTTGTTGCACGGCTCTGGGACTAGGTATCTACGCAATATAGATGAGGTAGTTTAAGAAACAAACAATTTATTTTTACTAATGTCTTGGCTAGAGTTTTGCGAGTCTAGTCAGCACACAGTCTTCCCTCATCTATGGAGGTCTTATACCACCTGGTCAAAGATAATAATAATAATATTCCACAACTTTCACACAACGCCATCTAGTCCCAAACTAAGCGGAGCTTGTGCTGAGTACTAGACAACTGATAAACATACATATATATTTCTAAATACATACATATTATATATAAATTACACCCAGACAAAGAACAAATGATCGTGCTCATCACACAAACATTTATCCTAGGTGGGAATCGAACCCACGACCTTGGGCATAGCAGTCAGGGCCACTGACCACTAGACCAACGGTTTTTTTCCAATAAGACTTTAACCATTAAAAAGAGCATAAAACATTATGAAAAATACCTTTATTCACATATTTATAAGAATTGTGGATATTCATTTTTTTTAAATTATAAATAACAAAAAATTCATAACTCAAAACCTATTTATTATTTTTTAATGGGACCAATTTTAAGTCTTATAAATATGTGAATAAAGGTATTTTTCATAATCTTTTATGCTCTTTTTAATGGTTAATGTTATTTTGAAAAAAAAATATTAGAAATATGTGAAAACTGCAAACCATCATTTTGGGGTACGAACTTCGAGGGTGATTTTCACCCCTTTAAAACGTTTGTTAGCAAAAAAAAAAAATACGTATCTCATCATTTTTCATGTAGATTATAGTAAAGCCGCAACTAAATCGGTGAGGGACATCTCGCGAGGTTTCCTTGTTAGCCACAAACTAATAAGATTCATCCTTAATGTAGGTTTTATTTACGATGTCCACTACAAAATCAGTCTATAATGTTCCCACTGCTGGGACACAGACCTCCTGTCTTCGAAAGGGAGTTGCTGTAATCCACCACGCGGGTCCAGTGCGTGTTTGTAGATGTCGCATGCCTTCGATTTTGTTGTTCTAAGACATGCCAGACCCGTCACAATGTTTTCCTTCACCGTTTTTGAGAGGTGATGAAAATATTAAGACAAAGTAAAGATAAGGTCAAGTATATCTTGTCAGTAAAAATAAAACACAGCAACATTCGCAACTGCCAATTAAAGAAGAAGCTAATAAAATCGTGTTAAAGAAATACGTACGGTTGCCGCGCCGCGTCGTACAGCTATTTTAAAATTAAAATAAAATTCAATTCGACCTACTTTAACTGGAAATGACAGCAAAGGCTGTATGTATGGTCGAACAAACCTAGACATTATTAAAAAACGGAACGATATTTCCTTTGCCTCACATTCAATTCATAGAACTTAATTTTAGCATGACATTCGCTCGATTTTTGAATAAAAAGAAACGTCACTCGAGCCTCGAGCTACCACCTATGTACAGATGCCAGCACATCAAGCTAACCGAAACTGTCAAATTTTCCCAATCAACTTTGAACCTTATATTTTAGCGATAAAGTTGAATATCTATTAAATCAATTTGACAGATTGTAGTAGGCTGATGTGCTGGCGTCTGCACAACATATTCTTTTTTGACATCTATGTACGGAAATTCGCGCCATTGAACTAGATATATTAAATTCAGTATTTTAAGCAAAATGGAAACGTTTTCTTTGAATTTTTATTTATATTTTCTTGCACCGTTTCGTCTCCGTGTATTTCATTACGCGCCTTATAATCGCTTTTAACGATAAAACCCTTTTTGTCACTCTATGTAAAATTTCTACATTTATTAATTAATTATAATCATTTATTAATTTATTTATTTATTTAAATTGTATGGCGGAAATAATAAAGAGTATTCTATCTATGAATGAGCGCCTCTCACTCACGAAGTTGTGGGTTCAATTCCGGGCAGGTACCACTGTGACTTTCTTGGATTATCTTGGACATTATTGACATCGGTGGTGTATACATGTATCTATCTATGTATTGTTTCGAGTATCTTGTATTTTATTGTCATTTTCTAGCTATCTATCCACTATGTTGCACCTGCCACATTTTGCTTCTGCATCACTCTAAGGTTGACTGGTAGAAAATGCCTCAGGCATTAAGTCTGCCTTTGTACAGTACTTTTTTTACTTGTGCTTGTTTGAGTTTTAATAAATAAATAAAAACATCGTGAAGAAACCTTAACGCAAGAAACCGCCAACCCGTCTCGAGCAAGCGTGGTGATCAATGCTCGTGGCTTCCCTGTGTGATTGCGTAACACACTGTACCAAAACCCCAACATTTTGACAGTTCAACAACATTCATTGCGTGAATTTATCTATTGAGCAAACAAATTTTTGCAACATATGAAGCAATGGATTAGCAATATCCTTCAAAATGATTGTGATTGAAATTGTGTTACGCAATCAGGGTGTGGATTACATTAAGTTTATGCCCATCGATATAACAAAGGTTAAGAGTTAAGTTTTTTTGACTTAACGCAATGTACAGACGCCAGCACACCAAGCTACCCGAAACTGTCAAATTTTCCCAATCAACTTTCAACCTAATCCTTTAGCGATAAAGTTGAAAGTCTATCAAAGAAATTTGACAGATTGTTGTAGCCTGATGTGCTGGCGTCTGTACATAATTTTTAAATTACTTTCAGGAAACACTTTTGACAGTGACATCATCAGTCACAAAGCCTTTTGATTTTGTTTTTTTTTTTTGTCTTTCAACAATTATTTTTGTTTTACTTTACATTAAACACCGTACGACCCCATCAGGTCCCGTAGGAGCAGTGCTGGCCCAGTGGTAACAGCCGCGACTTGCGAGTTCTAGGTCATAGGTTTAAACCCAGACAGGCGCTTTACTTTGTGTTAATTATTTCATCAAAACTGCCGGTCGATTCTGTAAAAATCTCACCGTGAAATCATAAGTGAAGTGAGCACTTAATAGTGTTAATCTCTAGCGAATGACAGCTCATTCCACGCTCACTTCACCCAAGCTTTCACGGTGAGATGGTTACAGAATCGCACGGCTGCTCTCAAAGCAGTGAAGGGAAACATCATGAGAAACCGGCATGTCGTAGAACCAGCAATTAGAAGACATGTGACATCTACCAACCCGCACTGGGCCCGCGTGGTGGATTACGGCCCACTCCCTCCCTTAGAGAGGAGGCCTGTGTGCCAACAGCGGAGACATTATAGGCTGATTACGCACCATATATTTTGTGGCGCAAATTGTGCGAAAATCTTGTGCCGATACAAATGTTCAGACGAGGGTTAAGATACAAACTAATTAACCTCTAAGTAACCTCTAAGTTTGGTCATTAAGACACTATCGCGTCACGATCTTTCTTCAACCAGGCTTTGAGCGCACCCCTTATAACCCTTATACAGGATGTTATTTTGTATCAGTGTATCTGTTCAACCAGCAATTGAAGTAGGGCAAACTGCGATAAGGGAGAATACGTATAACGTGAAAATTATAGTTTTTCGTACTTTGTTGTTTTAAAAGCGACTTTGCTGCAGATCGTTCATAATACTCTTATGAAAATTATGTATATTCTAAAGTTGTTTTGCAGATAACGTTGATTTTGAGATAAGAAATTGCCCTTTGTACCTACAGTGACGGAAATGAATTATTTAACAAATTGAAATCCTACGTCAATATGCTACAACTGTCAAAAAAAAAAAAACAGTTGTGATGTGAATGTGATTTGAAAATTTAAGTTGGTAGTCACTTTGCTTGGCAATTATTTTACCCGACTGTACAAAGGGATAATACCTATAGCATGAAAGTTATAGTTTTTCGTACTAACGTTACGTAGCGCTAAGTTGTTTTCTACGCATCATTGCTGCCGATGTTACGTACGTGGAAATTCGGTGCATTCTAAAGTTGTGTGACAGAGATCTCTGATTCACTTGCCCTTTGTACAGGATGGAAATAAATTGTTAATCAAATTGACACCCTCCGTCAATTTGCCGTGTTAATAGCTCAACTGTCACTAGTGAGACACAATTTATTTTAGGTGATTTCGCGACATCGAAGCGTATAAAGCCATTTCTTACAACTGTCAAAAAATTACAGTCGTGATTTGGATACACGAAAAATGTCAGTAAAACTTAACAATCATTTTACCTGACCTTAGAACCATTTTTATTAAACTTAAAATATTGAAATTTCCTTTCTCCGGTGTGTTATGTTGATATTACAATATAAAATATCAACTTTAAAGACAGATGGGACAGATTTTATCTGTCATTATAGTGAATAGCTAACAGTAACTCGTCTCTTCGCAAATCTTGAATCGAAAACTACCCCTATACAGTCCTCGGCGAAAGCGTACCTCGCGAAATTCAAATTTAATTACGTTTTTGCAGTTGGCATGTCAGTGTCAGTTACTCATCACCCGCCGGTCGATTCTGGAAAAATCTCACCGTGATAACTAAGGTGAAGTGAGCTTAGAGTGAGCTGTGAGTCATGCTGATGCTAGGGATTGACACTATTGACGACTCACTCCACACTCACTTCACCCAAGTTTTCACGGTGAGATGGTTACAGAATCGCACGGCTGCTTAGCATTTTCCCAACTATGTTAGGGTCAACTTCCTCAACTTCCAGTCTAACCGTATGCAGCTGAGTACCAGCATTTTACATGGAGCGACTGCCTATCTGACCTCCACAACCCAGTTACTGGGTAATTATCCTTTGGTATGATTATTTGATACTCTTTGGTAAGACTGGTTGTCAGACTTACGGACGACCCGTAACAACTGTCAAAAATGTACGAATGACAGCCGGGATCAACGGTCTAACGTGCGTGCGAGGCACTGAGGGGGTCTTGAAGATGTGTCCCATCCACAGAATAACCGTGGCAAGAGTGGCTTAACCTGGTAGATCGAACCGTACGGAAAAAGAAGTAAGAAATTTTGAATTTCACGGGCTACCCTGACGCTTTCACCATTAGTATTTTTATAAAGTATACATTCGCAACCAGACATACCTTAGTCATGTATTTTATATTGTATGTAGATAAGTATCATGTTACTGAATAGACGTATTTTCAACCGCTTTTTAGTTTTCAGTTTTAAAATTACGTAGTGAAACGTTGGAAAAGTGCTTAACATTTAAACCACACTTTACGTACCACGCAAAGCCTGAATACATTGACTGAAATTAAATTTTTAATTTAACTACAATATTGTAGGAGCACGGAAATGCGGCAGTCAAGTTATTTAATATTTTTAGGTGTATCCAGCTTAAAAAATAATTAATGTTAATACCAACTTTGTGGTTATAAACGTGGGTTATTATAATACTCTTTAGCGGTCTCTCCTTTCACCCGACTGTGGTGAACTCTAAAAGAATGGCAATGCTTGGTTCTAAAATAGGTATCATTCAATAGAACTTTGTTAGTAGGTAAGGGAAGAGTATCCAGGAGCGTGTAACCTTTCGTGGTCCACTTGAAAAGCCTGAACCGTCTCCGGACACAAGTGGAAAGATGGAACTCCAACCTGGTATAGTGGGGCTACCTCGATGGAACTGCAGTAGGGTGTGGATGTGGAGCTGTGTCGTAAACTATGCCCCACCTCCCATCCTGCCTTCTGTATCCAAAACATGCAGTCAAAGTGACCTCCGCACTGCCACCAACGACGCCGTGGAAGTGTAAGTTTTGAGCCAACAAGATCTACCAGGAAATACAGTCATGCTAGTGACACGAAGAAAAAGAAGAATATAACTTTAATAAAGAAGCCACATTCTTCCGTTGTGGGACATCGCATTCATTGAACGCATATCAATCTCAATGGCATTTGACGTCAACGCCAAAATGTCAAATGTCATTGAAATGGACTTATCTAGGGGAGTTTACCACAGTTGGACTTTTAATTAGCTGCAGTAAAATGACAGGTCTTACTGTCATTTCGTTAGAAAATGTTGCCACACTATCTTTAGTAGTGATGTGATTAAAATGCAATGAAACATCGTTTGTTTGGATTTTTTTGTCACGTCACCAAAAGTAGAAAACACATAAACTGTCTGTTTTAGTACAGCTAATTAAAAGTCCGACTTTATAAAATATGGAATTACACAATAAACCATTTTTCCTCATTTTTCAAATCATTATTAACTGAACAAATAAGTACCCATATTTTGTGAACCCAATGACAAAATGGAAAAGTTCGTCGATGCAGTTGGCGGTGCAGAGACGAAGTGCGAAACAGAAATGTCTGCTATTGCATTACAAGCGAATATTCCACCCTTTTGGAGTCCACAACCAAGACTCTGGTTTGCTCAATTTGAAGCGGTCGTGATTAGATCAGTGAGGAACAGAAGCAAAATTTAATGATTCCAGTTGCAGAGTTCTCAACATAACATAGTCACAGTGTCCGTGGTAAACAGTCACGACCGTAACAATTTTGTGACGAAGTAAAGTAATAAAATATTCAAACAGCAATTTCAACTCATTTTCCATTTAATATTTATATTAACGACACGTCCTAAATACGTTTATTATACCTTCCGTCTCTAAGAGAACTCGTTTTCGTTACCTTATTACAAGTCAAAGGCGTGAATTATTAAAGCTCCTCGAAATACTTCCAGAAGAGTTTTGTGCACACAAAATTTCATTTCAAGAGATGTTCGTGTCTGTTAGGGTGCTACTCATATGTTCGGGTCGGTTTATTCGATTCGGTAGTATTTGTTGAAGGAAAAAGCAGACCCGAAACAATTAAGAGGATACATATTTGGCTTTCTGACTCATTGGTCCATTCGCAATATGCCGATTGCTTAATAGTTGTCGACCCACCCAAATAATATCATTTAAAAGTGATGATTTGCCCGTAAGTCCCGCCCGAAACGTCGGGCGGGGAATTCGTGTGAATCGACTAATAAGCCTTCCTTCGGCTCCAAAACCCGTTCGGCGTCTACCCTAGCTGAATCATGTTCGGGTCGGTTCGAAACATTTTGAGCTAAGCCGAGCGGCTTTTTCTGAATATAATATGTTATAATATATTATTTGACTGCCTCGTTAGTCTGGTGGTCGCAGGCGCTTCTGCTGAACATGAGGTCCTGAGTTTGTTGCCCAGGTCATCCAAAGTGTTATTGAGTTTTTCCATTAGGATGATTTCAGTACCAGCTCAGGGTCTGGATTTGTGCCCGGTTGATGATAATAGACTCGCACATGAGATTTAAAACATAACTGGCGACATGTGGATGTACACTGTACTATATACAACGTGTAACGTTAAATGCGCAAAACCTGAAAATAGTTTGATCAGAATAACGGACAGAATCAATTGAACCACTTTTTAATATAGGTCACATTTTTCAAAGAATCTTCATTAAAAACGTTGCCGTGTCTATTTATTAGTAGGTCAAGCAAGCCAATGTCAGCGCGGCGCAGCGGCCCGGTGACGACTCCTCCCTCGGTAAAGCGTCGTCGCAGACGCAAGAAACGATCAGAGTGGCCAGTAAAACTAAATCAGCACATAAAACCTTTACAATTTTTTTAATGACTTTTTGCTCTGAAATAGGTCAATTGAATTAAAAATCAGTTGGGGTGTCTGAGGTTTTGCGCATTTAACGTTACACGTTGTATATGTACCTCTTCCTAACCCTGTGGGGATCATAAGCGTGATGTTATGTTTATGTTTAAGTAATATATTAATTACATTCGACTTAGCCGCCCGGCTGTGCCGAATCATACCGACCTGAACATGTGTGTAACACCCCTTAAATATTGACGCGTACACGGGAATTTGGGAACTGTCGAACAACTCCCAGAATAGTAACTTTGTACTTTAACATACGTGAATAAGTATTGTTGTGTTCTTTTCCCCCTTAAGGGAAAAGTTCGGGGAATATTGTTAGATGCGTTTGTGGTTTGACTTATCTTTTATGTTCGCTGGTCCTTCGGAATATTTTTTCTTTGGCGAAAGAAATTGAACAAATGGTACCTTACGATATTGTTTTTTTTGCCCTAAGATGTTTTCGTGTTTCTACATTTTCCTTCAAGGCAAATGTTTCTTGTCTTTAATAATTATTCACGCAGATGTTACTTATCAAGGTGACAGGGACATCGACGCGCAAACTCTAACCATGAATCCAGCACATGATTCTAATTACTGTTTTATACAGCTATAACATAGTTAGTTAGCTTTCTTGTTATGTTAACTTTCTAACTAATATTATAAATGCGAGAGTAAGTCTGCTTGTTTGTTAAGCTTTCACGCTAAGACGACTGCACGGTTAGGAAATTGGATACTTTTTATCCCGAATGGACGTGCACATGGAATCTTTTCCGAAGCCGCGAGAAAAGCTAATCGCTCAGATATGTACAAAATCCTTTAGAAGCTGGTTGGAATTAAAAAACAAAATACTAACAATCTGTGTTGTTCTCTTTTTTGTCCTAGAATTTATTTATCGTAACAGAAACAATATCCCAACCAATATGAAAAAAAAAAATCCAATATAATATTTCCAATCAATATTTTTTTCTCTTTCGGGAGTTTCTTACACTTTTTCACGTGTTGCGTGTGTGCATTTTTTTTTACATTTATTCCTGTCTCTGTACCTAAAACATCTGATATTCCGATATAGGTACCTAATGTATCTCCATCCATCACGAAAAAGGCACGACAGACGGTTGCATTTCATACAAAAAAAAATGGGGATTCAGCAGTGTCCACACTAGTGAACGTTTGGTCATTAATCAATGTAGCCCATCACGCAGTTGACATATCAAATTGAATGTTTTTCCTGTTTTATTGAGAATTCTACTCGACTTTGTTCCAATTAAAAATGTGGATTCAATTAAATTTTTCTTTTTTACTTTTTGATAGCGAAAGGTCCACTGCGTTACATGTTGTTTCAATTAAAGGTTAATTCTGTTTTTTTTTTTATTGTTTTTAAAAGCATGTGGGTAAATATTGCAGATTGTTATTATAGCAACATTTTTGTGTTATTGGACAGTGGTCCAATAACACAAAAATGGTGGTGCCCTGCAACGGAGAATCGCACGGAAGGTGCAGGACCAACGGCTTACCGTGCTTTTCGAGGCACGGGGGTATCACACCGACAACTTCTAAACTCTAGACTGTTACTGTGAAATTCCTAATAGAAAAACTCAAAAACACGCCTGACCTGGGAATAAAATCCAGGACCGCACGCTCAGCAGACGCGCTTGCTACCGCGAGAGCAACGAGGCAGTTACCACTATGGTAGTTGGTTGACATTTTTAAGATAACATGAACAATTCTTATAATACAACTCGAGTGCCCACGGGACTTCGCATCGACAAGAATGTCAGACTTGAATATAAACTTTTATTCCCTTTACATTTTCAAAAATCCTTGCTTAGTTCTCACCTTCGATATACAAAGTGTAACGTTAAATGCGCAAAACCTCAGACACCCCAACAGATTTTTAATTCAATTGACCTATTTCAAAGAGAAAATAAGTCATTAAAAAATTGTAAAGGTTTTATGTGCTGTTTTAGTTTTACTGGCCATTCTGATCGTTTCTTGCGTCTGCGACGACGCTTAATCGAGGGAAAAGTCGTCACCGCGCCGCTGCGCCGCGCTGACATTGGCTTGCTTGACTTATTAATAAATAGACACGGCAACGTTTTTAGTGAAGATTTTTTGAAAAATGTGACCTATATTAAAAAGTGGTTCAATTAATTCTGCTAGTTATTCTGATCAAACTATTTTCAGGTTTTGCGCATTTAACGTTACACGTTGTATAAAGGAAGAAAGAAAATGCATTTAATTCGCACAGACTGAAAGGCACACAATATAATATCCAGCAGATAAAAACAAGAAAAAGTCTAAAGTGCGATATAAGAAATTAGCATTAAAGTGCTACGGCTGCGCCAAACAGGCCCAATTCAGCAAAAATGCCAGACAACTGGTGCCTGACGCTGGTTTTCAACTGGACCTGATGTGTAAGGTGACGGATGTAAATCAGTTTTATACTGCAACATGACGTGTGTCATCATCTGCCTACCCTTTTCCCAACTATGTTGGGGTCGGCTTCCAGTCTAACCGGATGCAGCTGAATACCAGTGTTTTATATGGAGCGACTGCCTATCTGACCTCCACAAGTCACCATTCAGTTACTGGATAACACGTTACCCCTTGGTAAGACTGGTTGTCAGACTTTTGGGCTTCTGACTACCCGTAACGACTGTCAATGATCCACGAATGACAGCCGAGACCTACGGCTTAACGTGCTTTCCGAGGCATGGAAGGCTCTTGATGTGTAAAAATGGTCACCTATCCACAGACCAACCGCGGCTGGCGTAGCTTGACTTGATCGATCGACCGGTGCGGCTGCTATTATTTAGCCACGGGCCCCCCTAACACGTGCCTCTCAATATGACGTGTGTATGCTTACTTACCTAAATTAAATAAAATGCTATAGGGGGATAAGCATGGATAGGGTAAATATACTGTTATTTTTGATCAAGTAAGAAAAACACAGAAGAATTTTCATGATTGTACGTCGAACACACCCTCAAAAAAAAAAAAATATTTTCTGATATTTTTTTTTTAACTATGATGTACCCGGAAAAAAAATCTGAGTTAATTATACATGTTACTTTTGATGAACACAAAAACTTTGGTGATTGTACCAAGACCGCAAATAGCCGAACATAATTTTTGAAAAATTAAAAATAAAAAATTTTGAGGTTATACATTTTTTTACAAGTTGCCAATTATCTTTAAAAACATTGTAGTTGTATCTAAAACATATCAAAATTTTAGCTAAATTAGTCAAGCCATTCAGAAAATATCGATTTTTTAGATTTTTCTTACTCCGAAACGGTGCATTTTGAAGGGTTGATATTTGGAGAATCTTAATCTCACATTGTTAGGAACTTACAGAAAAAAAATTATCGCAATCCGTTTGGGGGCATCCAATCCATGCTTATCCCCCTATAGCCTTTGTGTTCGAGCTCTTGTTCATGTTCTAATCCCAGAGGTTTAGGCTGTGCATCTGCAAGTCATCATCAGCCTACAGCAGTCCGCTGCGGGACATAGGTCACTCCAATTGCACGCCATTTATCTCGATTCTCGGCAACTCTCATCCAGCTACTACTAGCCATCCTGCGAAGATCGTCGCTCCACCTAGCCCGAGGGCGTCCTACCTGACGTTTGCCGATTCGCGGTCTCCAGTCAAGAACACGTCCACCCACCGCTTATCGGTTCTGCGCCTAATATGGCCAGCCCATTGCCACTTTAGCTTGCTTATTCTGAGAGCTATGTCGAACACTTTGGTTCTCTGCCGGATCACCTCATTCCGGATTCTATTTCTCAGAGAAGCTCCAAGCATAGCTCGTTTCATAGCTCACTGAGTGGCCTTAAAACCTTTATGGACCAGGCATACCGTGTCTGTCCACGTTTCGTCTCCGTATATCTGCCAGAGAATTAATGCATTCAAGAGTAAAAATATTGTCTAAGTCGTTAGAAGAAACGATGAAAATACTCGTAAATGCTACCCATCATCTCATATTCTGTCATTCACTTCTTGCACTCACAAGGGCACGAAAATGAAGTATTTTTTTGCGCGGTACCACAGGATAATAAGCTTATAATGTTCTGTTTCCACTGTTGGGAGACGCTCCTCTCTTTGAGAGGGAGTGGAACTTAATACACCCCGTGGGCCCAGTGCAGGTTAGTGAATGTCACATGTCTTCGAATTTTTTGTTCTAGGACAAGTCGGTTTTGTCACAATGTTTTCCTTCACCGTTTTGAGAGCAGTGGTGATGAAAGAATAGTACATTTTTACCGAGAGGAGAAAATGACCGATTACCGTCGAGGGTGTCGTTTAAAACACCCGAGATCGGGAATCGCACTTTCTCTCGAGTGATACATAGTGCTTTATACTACACCTACGAGGAAAATAAAAAACGAAATCTTTATTTAACTTTCTACGAAAACTGAATCCTCAAACAACACACAAATTGGAAATGGCGCCAATGGCGTCTGCAATTTTCACATGTTCTTTTTTCAAATTGTTTATCCTGCCGCCGCAGGGTCGCACTGCCAGCCCGACATCATCCAACACACAGCTAGTGGCCAGTGTCATTTTGCGAACTTGGAGATAAAAACTCACTGTAAAAACTTTTTGGCTTTTGATATTTAGGTTACCGGCGCATAGTCTTACCCAAAATTAAAAAAGAAAAACCACGTAAGAAATGGATTTTCATACACTTTTCTCTCCCGCTCAGATGCGTTTTCTCCCCGCATATTTGTTCGATATGCAATGACGTACTTTCTACCGTAAATTTGATAAAGTATCAAGGTACTTTCCAAGCAGGTGTAGTATAAATAAATAATATTAATAAATACACATAGTAGAGTTCCGCTCTGGGTTCAAACTCACGATTTATTCATACATCATTTCATTTCACTCAGAATGTTTTACAAAAACATTATTAGAATGAATTCATGACAAAAAAATATGAATGAAAGAGAAAAGTTTGGAATTCCTATAAATGTAGGTATTTCATAAAATACTGTGAATATTTTGGTAGCGTTTACAGTTGAAATAAAACTCTCGTTTGGAACCTAGCTACCTGTTATTTTACAAAAAGTTTTTTACCGAAATAACATTTTTTCATGGCCTTTATTTTTTGCAGCCAGTTGTAATATAAAAAATGTTAATATTATTTTTATTAAATGGCATTTGAAACATTTTTAATTAATTCATTTAGGCATTTACGGTGCACGTCAAAATTTAATCTGTGCATAGGAGCTACAATTTAAAGTCTCAGGTAATTTTAAGGTAAGGTATACAAGTGAACATAAACGAATTTTTAACCGTACATACATACATCAAGCTACTACAATCTGTCAATTTTTTTAAATTATATTTTCAACTTAATCGCTAAAGCGTAAGGTTCAAAGTTGATTGGGAAAATTTGACTGTTCTGGGTAGCTTGATGTGCTGGCGTCTGTACATAGGTGACATATTTAGTTACCAAGCTGTGATCCAAAAAGTAACCCATCAGAACAAATACTCGTCCAGATAGTGCCATCCATGAACATGCGCCCCACTCTTCTATGTAGTGCTTACAGTACAAGTGTGCAACATTTCGCTACTATTTTAGTTTTGTCAATACACAGTATTGCTTATTAGTGGGTAATTACTGAGCATCACCAAAACTAAAACACGAGCGGAATTAACTAGCGATAACCACTAACGATTAGGAAGAGAGTGGGGGCGTCTTCGTGGATGGTACTATCTGTATGGGTTCGATTATCATCATATATTTATTGAAGCCAAAACCGGTTTGTCCTAGAACCAACAATTCGGAGATATGTGACATCTACCAACCCACACTGGGCCCGCGTGTGGTACACGTACCCTATAAAAAAAACAACACCACTTTGTCGGCGTGATTCATATGAATACCCATGCCAAATTACAGTTTTCTAGTACTAAGGTTCTCTGAGTTAAGTCGCAGACAGACAGACAGACGGATGGACATAGAAGGTTCCTTGTTGACTACGGAACCCTAAAAAAAGTTCTTTGTTAAAAATATCCCAAACACTTTATTCTGCAATACATTTTTAATACAGCTAAGAGTTTTTTTACAACTTACCCGCTCGATAGAAGTTTCGTAAAAAACACTAAAACCTCGTAAGGTTCTGCAGTTAAACTCTAGAGATTTGGTTATAAATATAGATGAGCGGAGCGAGAATGAGGTCAGCGAGGTTGGAATACGACGTCTGACATTAGAGAAGTTCATAAATAAAACGATAGCCACATTCTGTCAACATGTCTGCTTCACTTCTACGTTTATAAATAACTAGCGACCCGCCCCGGCTTCGCACGGGTGCAATGGAGAAACACTGATAATTTTAGAGCCATTATTTCTCGTAAAAAGTATAGGATAAAAAATGGTTATTGTGGGTTATCGCTAAGAGATAGATATATACCATCGCGGACTTTTTTGGAGACCTTTTTAAGGTGTACAATACTGTAGTACATTATTTTGATCTATATCGACGGGTTCAGCCAGCGTTTACAATGTAGAAGCGGAAAAAAAATGTGTTTATTTACGACATCACATTAGAAACCTCTAAAATGATCAGTGTTTCTCTACTATATTATGCATGTGTTATACATATAAACCTTCCTCTTAAATCACTCTATCTATTAAAAAAACACCGCATCAAAATCCGTTGTGTAGTTTTAAAGATCTAAGCATATATAGGGACAGACAGAGAGGGAAGCGACTTTGTTTTATACTATGTAGTGAAGCTACAAAAATAATTTCCTTGATTCTGTTGATAAGGAATGGGTTGGTTGATATTTTTGAGTACGCTGAAAAAAAAAATAGTACGTACGTCATGTCAAACTAATATTCATGCTTATCCTAGTCAACTGTCTTATTAATAAATCAGTCATTTTAATAAGTAGCTTTTTGTAAAATACAAATTCAAACAAACTAGACTGGGAATTACCACTTTTCGAACGTCAAAATTACATAAGACAGTTCCCCAAAAACGCACGCCCTTCACAGCTTCCTAGCTGGGAAAGAGAAGTGGCGTAACAAACTCCCTACCAGCACAGCTGTCTGTACAGTTAGAAAACTTGATTCTATATAATCGTTTGCAAAGTAATTAACATAACGAAAAATTAAATTAAATTATTTCCCATAGCAGCTGGCACATGCCAGAGGGGCTTGTAGCGAGATAAAGCCGCACGGGTCGATCGATCAGTTTAAGCTACGCTTGATAAGGTTGGTCCGTGGATGGGTGACCACCTTTACATACCGCCACCTACATACATATACAAGCACGTTAAGCCGTTGGTCCCGGCCGTCATTCTTGGATCTTTGATAGTCGTAACGGGTCGTCAGAAGCCCGAAAGTTTGACACCCAGTCTTACCAAGGGGAATCGTATTACTTAGTA
Organism: Eremobia ochroleuca; assembly: GCA_949629135.1. Taxonomy (NCBI): domain Eukaryota; kingdom Metazoa; phylum Arthropoda; class Insecta; order Lepidoptera; family Noctuidae; genus Eremobia; species Eremobia ochroleuca. The sequence continues at coordinate 3,413,974 of OX451385.1, read as the reverse complement.
ACGCGCTGTAGAGGTCAGATAGGCAGTCGCCCCATGTAAAATATTGGTATTTAGCTGCATCCGGGTGGACTGGAAGCCAACCCCAACATAGTTGGGAAAGGGCTAGGCAGATGATGCTGAGCTAGCCTAAATACTACCATCAATGTAATTAGCTAAACAAAATAACTGACCAATCAAGTGAACATCTTACCGGCTTCGCCCATTTCTCGCTCATCTTTCATTCCAACCTCGCCCTTTGAAGCTAATCCTCGTAAAGCTTATCTTCACGGCTCGACTGACAGTAAACAGTTTCAGAGTCCTTTAACAACGCCTCTTAATGTAGAATAAGATCTTTTTATAAATATTTATAAAATAACTTGAACGGCAAATGCGCTGAATCAATTTTGGAATATAATTTGACAATTTGACCTTGTACAGTAAGAAAGTCAGTGGAGCAGGGGTGGTCCATTGGTAACGGCCGCCGCTCACGAGTGGTCCTAGGTTCGAACCCTGACAGACGCTTTACTTTGTGTAAATTATTTCATCACCCCTGCTCTCAAAACAGTGAAGGAAAACTCCGTGAGGGAACCGGCATGTCCTAGAACCAAAAAAATTGAAGACGTGTGATATCCGCCAACCCACACTAGGCTCGAATGGGGACGCCTGTATCCCAGCAGTGGGGACGGTATAGGCTGAAAACGCACGATTTTTTCGAAATTAGGACCTGCCCCTTTTAAACCTTGGCGTAGTTAGTATTTAGGAATATCCGTATTTGAAACTGCGTTCAATATCACGTGTCTTTAATGGTGATAATTGCGTAACACACTGACAGTAGTAATGAATTTAATTTTGACAGTTCAACAACATTCATTGCGTTATTTACGTTGTTGAGTAGACGCATTTTTCGAACATATGGAGCAATGGATTAGCAATATGGTTCAAAATGATTCAAATTGAGAGTAATAGTGTGTTACGTAATTATGGTGCAGTTAGTGATTAAAAGTTTGTTACGAAATTAAGCTGCTGCAAGTTATAAAAATAACTTAGATACTCCTTTCACAGGTAACGTTATTTTTGACATACATACATTATATTTTAGCCTGACAGCAATTTATAATGCAAAGACACTATGTAAATATCACTATGATGCCAAATAAGAGGTGAAATATCTATGTAAGGCGGAGTACACAAGAGTGAGAGAGTTTTTTTTAATGAATTTAAACTTTATTTGTTTGTGATCGTGTCCAACTGACAGTCACATTCTCTTGGTGGCTAAAACATAGCTTTTTCCAAATGTTTCCCCACATATTTAAGTCCCTACAGATCTTTTGACGGCGTTCATCATGATTTCAGCCGAAAAACCTTCACTGCTGGACATACGCCTCCACCACTGCAAACGGTTCTGTGCTTCTCGCATCCATCGGTTTCCTTCCGTCTTCACTGGGTCATCGGTCCACCTATTGGGAGGCGCTTCCAACGCTACGTCTTCCGGTGCGCGATCGCCACTTCAGAACCATTCGGCTCCATCGGCCATTTGTTCTGCAAACAATCTACCCTGCCCACTGCCACACAATTTTAGCAATTGCTAAGGCGTTTATCAGCTCCTAAGTAGTCCACAAACCAGGCCCATATCCCTACTAACTAGAGAAACATAACCAAGTCAGTTAGTCTGAGTGACAACTGCAAACAGATCTAACATGGCATTTCACAGATACCCCACTCCTATCCCCGGGCAAACTAGAGGAATTTCCTGCCATAATAATAGTGAAGACAACTTTTAGCCCCAGGCCGGTCACTGATGACCGTAGAGGGGGGCAGATACCGATATCGATAAAGCTAGGATTATGTTATTTGAAACTCAATCGGATTGGGGTGCTGGCAGTCGAGATATTGATTTTAAATTAAAGTTTAGTATTGTAGAGGGTTATCATTCCGTTATAGTTGTGGAATTGGTTTCTGAGATTGAGGATTGCACAGCTGCTTTATACGTAGGTACGTAAAACACCTTTTACTATGTGCTTCAAGGTTGGTTCAAGTTGTTGGTATGAGTTTTTGCTCAGTGCAAGTCTGTAAAAAAACTGGCACAAAATCGATTGAACAGTGTCTATTAATTTTGCCTAATTTTGCCGCCATATGGCAGGAGGAAACCGTAACAATTGTCAGGTGAAAAACCGGAAAAAAAATCAGATACAAAATATAAATGTTTTTAATATTCACGAGTATGAGCGTGAGTAAAACTACACGTGGTTGGCTCATATTTACAAACTCAAATACGAACTCGCTTGTGGGTTTTCCGGAATAAAATTTAATAATAGGTCTTTACCTATGAAATTGCCGTTTTGTATGAAAAAATTTAAACTAATTTATTTCATGTATTTTTTATTTGTATCAATCGAAGTAATCACCCATGCATCTTTGCATCTTTCCCAGCGCAGTGGCAGTTTATTGATGCCCTTCTTAAAGAAATCAGCTGGACGGGAGGCAACAAATTCTTTAAAGGCATTTTGTACTACCTCTCGGGTATTGAATTTTTTTCACGCCAAGAAGTTATCCAAATTCTGGAAAAAGTAGTAGTCTGTAGGCGCAAGGTCTGGTGAGTAGGGCGAATGACGGAGAGCTTCCAACCCCAGTTCTTGCAACTTGGAGACCATCTGCTGTGCAGTATGGGGTCGCGCGTTGTCGTGCAGGAGCAGCGGAGACGAGCGATTGACCAAGGCTGGTTGGAGATGTGCCAGCTTCTCCATCATTGTGTTCAGTTCTTCACAGTACACATCTGCAGTAATGCTCACCCCGTCTGGTAAGAAGCTGTGATGAATCACACCAGCGCTAGACCACCAAACAGTGACCATAACTTTTCTAGGGGTAAGTTTTCGTTTAGGGCATTGTTTAGGTGCTGAACCAGGATCCAACCAACTTGCTGAGCGCTAGTGGTTTTCAAACAGAATCCATTTTTCATCGCAGGTAACAATGCGGTTCAAAATTCCTTCATTTGTGTGTCTGTTGAGCAGTGCAAGGCACGTCTCGACGCGTACTTCGCGCTGGCGATCATTGAGTTCGTGGGGCACCCATTTGTCAAGCTTTTTTACCTTGCCAATTTGACGCAAATGGACCAATATTGTTTTGACGCTAACGTCGAAAGCTGCTGCGAATTCAGCCGTAGATATCATCAGCTTCCACAATCGCCTTTAATTCGTCACTGTCGACCAAAGTCTTCGGACGACCGCGAGGTTCATTTTTCAAGTCGAAATTTCCAGAACGGAAGTGAGCAAACCAATAACAGGTGGTGCGTTGGTTTGTAGTGTTAGCTCCGTAAACGTCGTTTATGTTGCGTGCCGCTTGTGCCGCGTTGCTGCCACGACGGTACTCATATTCCATAATTACTCGGATTTTTAACGTATCCATGATGACGAAAAAGATTGAAATGCGGTGAAAATGTAACACTAATCAATAAACAAATGACTACTTTTGGAAACAAAATTCCAAGAATTCTAATTTCAAATTAATTTTATTTTAAAAAAATAAAATTAATTTGAAATTAGAATTCTTAGCCAAACAAAAATTATTTTGATTTGAAATGGCCAGTACTGCAGAACGGCAATTTCATAGGTAAAGACCTAATATTTATGCATAAAATCAGGTCGATCCTTGTCTTTGTTATAACTTTAGAGTGCGGTGAAGCTACGGCTTTGACACCGTCAAGTCAAATCCTAGTGCCATCATTTTCATTACGACCGCCACTGCGCCCGTTATTTGGCGGCCACTGCAATCTTAGGAAACCTTAGTTAGACTTACTGATGATTTCCGAAAAACCGCAATAAAGAATCGCGAGCCCAGAATCCTTGGCACAGCAGTTGTGATTTGGAAAATTTTGGAAAAAGATTTTTTTTTTATGCGTGGGACCCACGCACAAACAAAAACCTTGTTTTCCAGCATGCACGCCATCGAATTCGTGAGCACAGCTAACAGTTATATATACAGTTATACATATGTTTGTATTAGGTTGTCTCATAAGTTCTTGCCATAGGAATTTTATTTTTCTCGAATTTTCTCGTATTTAAACTAAAACAAATTCAAGAAAGTTCTAGATTTTTCTAGTAAGGATGTGTATCTTTTATGGTGAGGGTATAAATAGGCGCGGACGCAACGCAATAATTAGTTTTTAGTGAAAATAGATCAGCGTCAACTGCGAGCTATTATGCTATATGAGCATCGACTTAAAGTCTCTTCAACAGAAACGGCTAAAAAGATTAACACTGCATTTGGACCGGGTACTACTAGCGATCGGACTGTTCGTTTGTGGTACAAGCGTTTTGACACCGGTGATATAAGCTGCGAAGATCAACCTCGCCCAGGCCGACCCACCAGCTTCGATGAAGATGCTTTGCTTCACGAACTTGAGCTACATCCAGACTACAGTACGCGCGATTTAGAGAAGGCGCTTGGACAATCCCACACGACTATAGATCGTTATCTCAAATCTATGGGATATCGCAAAGTGATGTCACGTTGGACACCTCATGCGTTAACGGACCATGACCGGGCCGTTCGTGTGGCCATTTGTTAAAGTTTGTTACTTCGTCCGCACAGACGAGACTTTCTCAAGGACATTATTACATGTGACGGGAGCTGGATACATTATGAAACTAACACACGTCATGCCTATTGGATTCCTCGCGGGGAAAACTCACCAGCCCAGCCTAAACTTAATGGACATGGTCGTAAGATTATGTTGTCTGTATTCTGGGATTGGCAAGGAATGATTTTCTGGGAACTCCTCGAATCTCATCAAACTATTAACGCCAATCTGTATACGCAACAGCTTCGCAAACTAACAGAGATGTTAAAAATAAGCGGCCAAAACGACTTGGAGTCCAACTTTTGCATGACAACGCACGACCTCATTGCGCCAAGTTAACACATAAACAGCTGGAGTAGCTAGGATGGCGACTGTTCCACATCCACCGTATAGCCCTGATCTTGGGCCTTCAGACTTGCATTTATTTCGAGCTCTTAAATTTCATTTACTAGGAAAAAAAAACGAAAATTCTGGAAGTATTAAAAGTGAATTTGAAATTTTTTTCGAGTCCCAGCCTGCCTCATTTTGGGAGAAGGGTATTCAAATTTTGCCCAGTAGATGGCTGACTGTTGTAGATAACGAGGGAGACTGTATAATTGATAAAATGTGTTTTTTATTAATAAAAAAATATGAATAATAATTTGTTTTTAACTGGCAATAATTTATGAGACAACCTAATATAATACCCATTAGAAGAAGGCGTGAGTTTAGGGAAGAAACTACAGAACGCGATCTGTTACGACCCTTAAATACTCATAAAAGATTATCCTATGTTATTTCATCAAAATACTGACAGATCCTCATCCCTCCAAGGAATATAACTCAAGAGTTTCGTCCTGACCCGATTTCCTTCGCCATAATAATAAATTGTAGTCAGCACGACCGTGCATGTCTGTGTTTCATGCTTATCCTTATTTATACAGTGTTGTCGCCATGAAGTAACGAGGAAAGACAGCTAATATACATTTGAGCCCAAAAATAAAGTGTGAAACATTTTATGGGAATCTTCAGGCTACGGTAGACAATGGTGCCGATTCTGTTATAGAATAGAATAGAATATTTATTTGCAAGAAACATGGTATATGAAAGGTGTTCATATCATAACATTGCATAGCGCTACATATCTTACCGTTTTGCAAAATCAATTGACAGTTAAATCAAAACAATTAATTTTCAATATACATTTATTTATTTATTTATTTAAAAATCTAAATATTATTTCGATTATTTTATTATTACTACACACTTCCGTTTTAACCATATTGTTAAATAAAACAATAAATTTAACATCCTATTACTTCACTAAAATAATTACTTAAGCCAAAATGCCAGATCAAGAGAAAAAAATGGACATTTTACAAAAAAACTCGTGAATTGAGTAAAAACATTCCTGCAACAACCACTTCCTTAACTCAGTAAATTCAGTACAACTTAAATAAACATCAGCGCCTGACGTAAATTGACGTTATTTTCGTAGGCTAGTTTTTAATAACGTCTAAACTTGTATGGAGAAGTCAGGCGCTGATTAATTTGACAGGACTAAACTAAAATGTATCTTCTGTCCTTTTTTTAATGAAATAGAAAGAAAAAGATGCACTGAACTTAAATTTAGTTTAGAATGTGAACAAGGGAATCGAAACCTTTGTGCACTTTTATCTTTTCTAATGTGAACACTTTTCTGTGTTATCGTGACGTTGACGTGAATGTCAACGTGTATCGTCAAGTCTGAAATGTTATCAGCCTACATTGTCATCTGCCGAAATCCGTTATCGGCTAAAAGTCTACGACGTCGATGACACGGTGTTGCGCCTCAAGTAGAGTTGAGTCGGACATCTAGCTAGACGAGGAGATGGCCGATTGAGTAAAGCTGTGACCAAGGTTAGGCCAAAGTAACCGGGGAGCGAGCTATGCTCAGAGTTTCTTTGAATGATAAAATCAGGAATGAAATTATCCGGAAAACAAGCGGAGTAACCGACATAGCTTGCAGAGTAAGCAAACTGAAGTGGCAGTGGGCTGGCCATGTCTGTCGGAGGGCCGATAGCCGGTGGAGCAGACGAGTCCTGGAGTGGAGACCGCGTATCGGCAAGCGTAGTGTGGGTCGCCCCCTAACTAGATGGACGGATGGCCTAAAGAAAGTGGCTGGGGTAGACTGGATGCGGAAGGCGGAGGACAGGGTGTTGTGGTGCAGTCTGGGAGACGCCTATGTCCAACAGTGGACTGCGATAGGCTGAGTTGATGATTGATTGAACCAGGACCGTGTAAAGCGCGCTGGGTTGACGATGTCGTCAAAATCCCGGAAAACACTTGGATAAGGGACGCACGGAACCTGGAAGTGTGGCAGAAGAGAGATTAGGCCCGGTGGTGGGTGATTTCGGGATGAAATGATGTTGATGACATTGTCGTTGTTTGTAATCACCATGTTTACAATTCAAACTGTTTTTCGATATGCTTGTATTCTTTTCGTTTTGTAGCTAATGTAATTACTTTCGTTTCATTTTGTGGAAGTTCTCACTGACAAGGTTATCAAAGACAATTTAAATTATGAGTTACTCGTTAGGTGGATGTATCCAAACTCGGATAGTTAAAATCTTATTATTGAAAATGTAGAGCGTTAAAGCACTTTTTCGTATGAAAAACCAATTAAATTCCCACCGACATTATTCTACAGGACTCGGGACTTCGGATTCTAAGGGCTTTGATTTCAACACTTGTAGGAACTAGGAAAATAACACCTATGGAAAAGGACGGATAAGAAACTCCACGGAGACTCTTAAATCAAAATATTGGGTACATTATTAATCTAAGAACAATGTAGAAAGACGCGCACGTGAAAAACGCTTGTTATTTTACCACATTATTTTTAGTATATGGGAAACCCGAAACACGAGTCTAGTTTTTTATGTTAAGAATCTTTGTACAATATTTCAAAACTATATCATTAAAAATCACAAAGTTATAAGCTTGTTATGTTACCTCTTTTAAATATTCTTGGGACAAAATATAACATGGTGTAAAAATTATTGGAATCGATTCAGTTACTTATTCTGAACAAATTATATTCAGGTTTGCAATATACTAAAAATAATGTTGTATATATGCCGTGGTAGCTAAGACATGATCAGTTCCTATAGACGGCGCCCGTTCACGAATATGACATATGGATCAGCACCATTCTTTCACCATTGAAAGGAACTTAATAATCCAACACTAGCCACCACCAGCGAGACATTTGAGTGAGTATGACATAGGTACTAATCCTATTTAAACAGGCATTTAAAATATATTGTTTAATTCTCTATCCATCCATACTTATCTAGACTGAATTTCTGCCAAGGCGACCAACCTCAGCTGAGACTAGCCTTAGACGGGAGATATTATAGTGCACAAGTGTGTGCGCAGGTGCGACATTTGTTATACAAAAGCTGTCAAACCACAATTTTAAAAAGAGTAGCAGAGTGTAATTGCTGGGTAAATAATTTCTTTACGCGGCAATTACACTCTGCTACTCTTTGAGACTCATGCTCGTATGATATGATATGAAGAACCAGGTATAAAGTTCTTCATTCTCCATAGAAAAGGAAGGATCCTGGATTGTGTCTGGTAGCCTGACGATTAATGTCGCGACCTCGTATAATATGCTAGTGGTGCGGTAAACTTTGCTTGCGCGATGCAGGATTTTGCGTGAAGTCAGTGTGATGCATAATTCGCATGTGGCGTTGTAAATACCACCACAATCACAAATAACTTCCAATAAGGGATGTGTTTCTACGAACGTAAAAACTGCGAAGCGGCTCCTTTTGCGGTCTCCACTTATCTGAAAATTGAAGGGGCGTTACTTCCTCATATTATACCCGAAGGCACCAGGAAAAGGTCAATCAATCCATCAGAACAAAGGTCAAGTAAGTGACACATTTATGTCCTTATTCTATTGGGTATGTGATGGTTTCTTAACAATCATTAGGTTTATCCTATGTACATTTAATGACTCTCAAACATTCGCGCCAATAGATAATCTAATATGGCCGCTATAGACTGTCAAAGATATCTTGTCCCTATTGAAAAACTTTTTATATATATTATACATATATAAATTTATTTTTAGTATACTGCAAACCTGAATATAGTTTGTTCAGAATAAGTAACTGAATTGATTCCAATAATTTTTACACCATGTTATATTTTATCCCAAAAATATTAAAAAAAGGTAACAAGTACATATCCGCAATCATATGCGCACAACACAGGTCACAGCCGGTCGGCCGGCGGCGCGTGTTAAGTGGTAACCAACTTTTTGTACGGACATCCAGGTAACATAACAAGCTTATAACTTTGTGATTTTTCATGATACAGTTTTGAAATTTTGTACATAGATTCTTTATATAAAAATACTAGTCACGTGTTTCGGGTTTCACATATACTAAAAATAATGTTGTATAAATAATATAAAATAAAGTCGCTTTCGTGTCTGTCTGTATGACCGCTTAGTTCTTTTAAACTCACAAAGGATTTTTTTAAACTTAGTTGTTGCAGCACAGAAATCTTCAAGTTTTGACGTGAGCCAATTCGGCAGATTATAATCGTGTGGAGCATGAGCAGCAGCATCATCAGTATCACACTTTGCGTAACACACATTCAATCACAATCTGAATTTCTTTGAAAGATATTTATATTCCATTGCTTCATATGTTCGAAAAAGTCTGCCTTACAACGTATGTAACTACCGCAATTAATGTTGTTGAACTATAAAAATGAAAGCCGCTGCTACAGAATTACCCCGTAGGTTGCTAGTTTATTAATATTATTGTACAAAGCAGAAGTATAATCTACATTTTTACATTTGAATATTTGTAGCTAAGAATATTACTCAACCGGTATTGAACTGTTATTGAATTGTTAGAACTGCCGGTCGATTCTGTAAAAATCTCACCGTGATATCATAAGTGAAGTGAGCACTTAATAGTGTCCACTTAGTAGCGAATGACAGCTCACTCCACGCTCACTTCACCCAAGCTTTCACGGTGAGATGGTTACAGAATCGCACGGCTGGGTCAAATTACTAGCGGTCAGGGCTCCAAAGGGAACCGTATAACAATAAGTACGCACCGTGACAAGGAGTAGGCACCGTTATCTCAATCAAACCCTTGATCTTGATCTAACTGCCGTAAGACTGTAAATCCCAACTTGTTTGACTGAAATTCAAACTTCAAATTCAAAGCTTGGTAGTCTGCATCAGAACTTCTGGCGTATTCCCAAGTGGAAATAAAAGCTTCTCAAGGTCGAAAAATTACGAGAAAAAGTTATTCTTACCCAACATTAAATGCCGGAAAATGTCAATTCCGTTATATTAATCACTACATAGCATAAAACAAAGTCGCTTCCCTGTCTGTCTGTCCCTATATATGCTTAGATCTTTAAAACTACGCAACGGATTTTGATGCGGTTTTTTTTAGTAGATAAAGTGATTCAAAAGAAAGGTTTATATGTATAATACATGCATAATATAGTAGAGAAACACTGATAATTTTAGAGGTTTCTAAAGTTATGTCGTAAATAAACATATTTTTTTGCGCTTACATTGTAAACGCTGGCTGAATCATTTGAGATAGATCAAAATAATGTACTACAGTATTGTACACCGTAAAAAGTTCTACAAAAAAGTCTGCGATGGTATATGTCTATCTCTTAGGGATAACCCACAATAACCATTTTTTATCCTTAACTTTTTACGAGAAATAATGGCTCTAAAATTATTAGTATTTCTCTACTACGAGTATATTATGCATGTATTATACATATAAACCTTCCTCTTGAATCACTCTTATCTAAGAAAAAAAAACCGCATCAAAATCCGTAGCGTAGTTTTCAAGATCTAAGCATACATAGAGACAGACAGACAGCGGGAAGCGACTTTGTTTTATACTATGTAGTGATCAGCATTGCACCCGTGCGAAGCCGGGGCAGGTCGCTAGTTATGTATAAAGCAATATGATTCGGTCGTTAGCCCTTAATATACAATCATAATTAGACGTTTTTAGTGTAAAAAATATACTATTTATTGTCTTTTGACATAAGTTATAAGAGTTAGCGGTCTCGGCTGGTTCGTAGATCGCAGACAGTTGTAACGGGTCGTCAGATGCCCGAAAGTTCGACAACCAGTTGAACCAGGGTATCCTGTAACCCAGTTAGTGGGTTGTGGAGGTCAGATAGACAGTCGCTCCGTGTAAAATACTGGCACCTATTCAGGTGCATCCAGTTAGACGGGAAGCTGACCTCAACACAGTTGAGAAAACTCTTGACAGATGATGATAAAGAAAAGGTAAATGTTTAAAAAAGAGGTAAGCCTTGCTTTAAAGTAATTTGATATTCATTTCAAAACCTGCCATATTACCAGATTGTCTCATCAATGCAATCGTATTAAGCGCGACTGCTAAGCGTGAATTATTGAGTTTGACCCCCAGGTCTCAGGGAGTGGGTTTTTGTTTTCTCATCTATAACAACTCGAAAGTAACTCTGTCTGTATTTTAACCTTTCATGCAACCACTGAACGGATTTCGATAAAATTTGGCAAGGAGACAGAAGACATCTTGGGACCAGATCTAGAAAACTTTTTGTTCGGGTAGCACGTTCCCGTGGGATAATTTCCGACATCCACGTAGGCGAAGCCGCTGATAGAAGCTGTCCGCTAAATAAATAAATTCTCAGCAGGACTCCAGAATGTCGATTTGTGTTTAAGGTTTAAGGCTCTCCCAATTACTTGGCACTTAAAAGATACGCTCATGAAATGTAGATACACTAAAGGTACGTGTTGTACAACGACCCATCACAAAATAATCATCTGCGCGTTCTGAACATATACAGACGCCAGCACATCAAGCTACCAGAAACTGTATTTTCCCAATCAACCTGAACCTTACACTTTAGCAATAAAGTTGAAGATCTATTAATTAAAGAAATTTGATAGACTGTAGTAGTTTGATGTGCTGGCGTTTGTACTATATAATTTATGAGAAACTTCTTTTATTGTTGGTGTAAAAAAACGCTGTTTACGGTAGCGTGCAATGTATCGCACGCGAAACATTGTGCTTATGGGTATCCAACGGCACAGGAGTTGTAGAGATATTTAAAGTTAAGTTGCATAAAGCATCACCATTGTAATCCCCGAAAGGTTAGACAAAGGTGTACAAATCCAGACTGGGCTGTTTTCCAAATGGAAAAACCCAATAACTCCAAGCCAAAGTTATAACATTTAAAACGTATTGCCATAAAAACACGTCAAAATCGCCTTCCGGTATGGTAGGCGTGATACGGCCATAAACCCAGCTGGCTCCTAAGACTCATACCAAAACCTGTCGTAGTCACTGGAATGGAAATGGAATTTCAGCCCGTGGACAGGTTGTCACATAAATTGAACTTGGTACGGCGGTTAAATGAAGACGCCTGCCATTCTTTCAAATTGGTATCGTTCCTACGTTCATAGATATTGTTGCTGTTGTTCTCGTTTGTGTTTGTGTGTGTGTATGACGGTGAGTATTTTTGGGTTTGGTTGAAGTAATAGAGGTATGAGGAACAAGGTGTAACATTCACTCCTCCTTCATAGAAAAGAGAGGATCCTCCAACGAGACGGGTGTTGTTTCTGGTGGGCAACTGTCTGACGGTTGTTGTCAGGACGTGTATTTATGCTAAACGCGTGGTAAACTCTGCTTGCGTGATGCAGGATTTTGCGTGACGTCATTATGATACATAGTTTGCATGTGATGATGTAGACGCCACAAGTTATTTTACGGGAAGGTATCGTTGATGTATTTGTTGAGAGTGGGTTCTACACTACAGGACTGAATACCAGGACTACAGGGCACAGGTAAGGTTTTAATATTTTTTACGCTATCCATGTTTGTTTATTAGGAAACATTGGAAATAACAAAGAACCCTTGCTTGAAACGTGTCAGTGAGCATGTATGTGGTGAGACCTGCTGTCTTGTATGTATCAGAATGTTGGGCCACAAAAGGGATGAATGAAAGGCAATTTCATGCAGCTAGAATGAGAATACTAAGATGGATGAGTGGTGTCACGAATGGATAGAACCGGTGCCACTTTCAGACAACTAAAAAGTTGTGTGGAAATTGGTTGTCGTGGTATGGGCTTGTAGAAGAATGAAGTAAATGTCGTGAGGAAAGTTTTAAGTATAAATGTCGATGCTTTAAGAGTAGGGGAAGACCAAAGAAAACTAATATAGAAGTATGGAGGAAAAAAACATGTGCTGACCCCAAATAAATACGGCAAGAGAATGAATGTGTGCTGTATTTGAATAGTCTCAAACCCTTTATTTGGATACCCCACTTGGTCATGGTACAATTTTTTACATTACTTATTGGCCTCTAAAATTCGCCTTTTTGGCATTAAAACCAAACTTATTAACATTGTACAACCTACACGAGTTGATAATCTTCTCATATATTAAAACCCATCCAGCCGTTAGGATGCTTTGAGGGTATAAAGAATGCCACATACATACAAAGAAACATAGATACGCATGGAAGACATAACTCTGCCTTTGATGTCGCGCAGTCGGGTTATAAAAAGGATATTATTCAAAGTTCAAAAGCGCTTATTTATTTACTCTAGTTTTTGGTTAGAATAAATTATGAATCGCTCAATCTTATTGTGTATATAAATATTTGATTATTTTAAACATTCAGAGTGGTTATTTCAAACTTGGCACTTTACGGGGTTTGGTCCTATTATGTTTTCTGTTTGCATTGATGTCAGCTTTTGATTTATTTAGACACAATGCGAGGCCGCCATTAAAAAAAAAAAAACAAAATGCCGGACAGGTAGGATTGCCACTGCCTTCCACAAATACACTCTAACACTCTCAGATTAGTTTGAAAGCCAAAATAAAACGTATTGCTCCCATATCAGCAATCCTATTACCTAGACCATAAACTAGGCAGTAAACTAGCCTTAAAAGTAGTTTTACCTAACAAAGTGAATGGCTCCGAAATAATTTGTCCCCGGCGAGCAAGCAAATAAAGTCTCGTTTGTTTATATTGTACTTTATGAGCCGAGCTTATAAAACAAAGGCCTAGACTAGACTTTTCAGTATTTTTTTCAGGCTGGGATATAAAATAGGATGATGGATGGTGTTTGTTGGTGAATAATAACAGCGCGGTTTGTAAGATAGTGTAGGTGAAGCTACACTTGCCGCGGTCAGTCAATGGATGGGTGACCATTACCTAAGAATTGTGTCTTTACATATCGAAAGAATTCTTAGGGGTTTGTAGTACGTGAATCCATTTCGTGTCAGTCGTGATGAGTCACAACTGCCGGTCGATTCTGTAAAAATCTCACCGTGCAATCATAAGTGAAGTGTAGTGTGAGCGAGTGAGCGAATGACAGCTCACTCCACGCTCACTTCACCCAAGCTTTCACTGTGAGATGGTTACAGAATCGCACGACTGGTCTACCTCATACTCGTATACATACTCGTATAAATATTGCTGAACCAAGTTCCATAGGAGAGGCTCTGGGATAAATAATAACAACCACACGCGTCGGTCTTCAAGGTTAAGCAACGCTTGCCGAGTTCAATTCGTGGATGGGTATCTATTACATACCGAGACCCCTCCGTGCTTCGGAAAGCACGTTAAGCCGTTGGTCCCGGCTGCCATTTGAAGCTCTTTGACAGTGGTTGCGGGGTACTCAGGAGACCAAAAGTCTGACAATAATTCTTACCAAGGGGTATCGTATTACCCGGCTACACCTCCGGCTCTTTCAACGCTGGCTGTCGATGGAAACCAGCGCCGCTATGTCTCGCATAGGCTGAACGATGGCCGTTTCGCGTGGATATGACGCATATTTTCTCCTAACTCCCCCATATTTTCTCTTCCCTTTTGTATTTGTGTTCTTTCTCTGTATCATCTTTACCGAAAAAAACGTATTTTCTTTCTTTTGCCAGCGGATTTGAAGGATTTGTTGTACACTAGCTCTTTTAAGACAAAGCTCAAAGCATTTCTGTTGGAGAGAGTATTGTACTCCTTAGACGAATTGTAATTTAATATTATAATATCCAATCTCCTATTTTGTAAATATTATTATTTTCGTTTTAAGGACGTATTCATGTTTCAATTTTATTTTTTTCCGTTTATCGCATGTTTGTATATTAATAATAAATCAAATACAATGTAAATTGTTCCTGATAAATAAATAAAAATAAAAAAAAATTCTCTTCCTCGAGCGGGGCCTAACGAGGGGTGAAATTTTGTATCTTCATCACAGATAATATAATAATAATAATAATAATAATAATAAATCCCTGGACATTTCACACAGCACCATTTGTCCCAAGCTAAGCAACCTAATGCTTGTGTTATGGTAACAAGATGGCTGATAAACTACTTATATACAATTTTTTTTTTTTTTTTGTAAATACATACATATTATAGATAGAAAAACACCCAGACTCGGAACAAATACATGTAGGTCATACAAATATTTGTTCCGTGCGGGAATCGAACCCGCGACACGCAGCGCAGCAGTCAATCGCTTAACCACTGCGCCAACCGTGCCGTCATAGATAAAAGCTCAAAAAAAGCTAAGAGCAACCTGCCAGCATCCTAGGCCATAATGAAACCTACACTGTCATGTGACGTTAATATCTGTGTGACGTCACGACAGCTGGACAGGCGGAGGGCACGCGTCGCCTGCAGCCGGACAGTGATTTATGAGCCAGTGATGTGTACTGCATCGTTAATTATATTCCATTCAAGTGTACTTTGCAGTTATTAAATAGTTTGTGTTAATTAAAGTTTAGATTTTAATTTATGACAAGTTTTTAAATCTGACTAGAGAATGTCCTCGGTATAATCATGTTTTAAACATGCTTTCCCGGCAGTGCATCGGGATTATTCGCAGAATGCAGAGTAGAGGGTTTCTAAGCCGCTGTTCGACTACACCTCTCGTTTGTGGTGATATAGCCCCTCTCAAAAAGAGCAGAGGGGTAACTGTGTAACAATACTAGCAGTAGAAATGGGTTTCACTTTGACAGCTCAACAATATTCATTGCGTTATTTACGTTGCTGAGCAGACAAATTTATTGAACATATGAAGCAATGATTTAGCAATATCCTTCAAAATTATTCAGATTGAGATCGACGGTGTGTTACGTAATTAGGGTGCTGGTATGTGTCCCAGCAGTGGGAACATAAGGCTGAGATACTTAGGAGGGGAGAGGAAATGGGATATAATACACCACGCGGGTCCAGTGCGGCTTGGTGGATGTTGGCAATTCACTAATTTTAGGTTTATTGTGGGAATCGGCGCCATTCAAAACATTTTATAACATTGACAATGGAAAAAAATGTGATGTGTTGTGGGACACCTGGTTGGAACGAAGGTCCTTTTGTTGTACATTATGTATTAAATAACAGGCACTATCGACAACGAAGTGCCAATACCTCCTAGCTGACAAAGTCAAAAATTTACACGAACTGAAACAAAACGTTCAAAATAGACACGTTTGTTTAGTTGGGAGGTACATATTTACACATTTAAATTTAATGCTGTTGCAACTAAAAATACACTTACCTAGGCGATTTCACTAAAAATGCGAATAACGCCTTTAAATTCAAAACGAAAAAAAAGTGAATTTCTCAAAAAAAATGTCAGTTAGGAGGTATTGGCACTTCGCCGTCGATATGAAATAAATTAACTACGTTTCAGAATAACTAAAAAAAAAAATGGAAATGTTACTACAATAATTTTTATTTTTTATTTGAAGTAAATTTCTTCTTATAATTTATTATAAAAAATAATTTATTTATTTATTTATTTTATTTATTTATTTATTTATCCTCACACTAGAACGCCATTCAGCAATTACACCAGCGGAGCAAAAAAAAAACTTCATGTGCTGGTTTCCATCCATCCTGTGCGCGGTGGACATCGAACGGGCGGCGATGGATCACGCACGCTTACGCATCCTCAAGAAATTTCTCCATAGCCCCATCACTCCTTCCATATTACGCACATTCTTAACGAATTTTTGAAACACAACGAATTTTCCAAAATAAATACATTAAAATTGAAAAAAACGGAGAATTTTTAGGTGTCATCCTGACTGACGGATGACAGTTGAAAAAAAAGAAAAAAAAATGGTAATAATAAAAATGGTCTACTTCATCTGCTGTCATTAGTGGGTTTTTAAGAGTCATTACGGGTGGTCAGACATACAGTCTTACCAAAGGGTATCGTATTAACCCAGTCACTGGGGCTGGGTCTGGTCTGAGTGTGGCAGGGTTGTGGAGGTCAGATAGGCAGTCACTTCATATATTATAAAATACTGGTATTCAGCTGCATCCGGTTAGACTGGAAGCCGACCCCAATATTGTTGGGAAAAGGCTAGGCAGATTATGATATTATAAAAAAAAAAGACGGGTTGCACTCCGGGAGTGCCGGCAGAAGTGAAAACTTAAATATTAACGTTGTGCATTTTTTATATTTTGGAATGGTTAGGGAATCATTTTGCACGAATTGCTTTAATTATCAGTATAAAAGTACTATCATTTATGTCGTAGAATACAATATTTATTTATTGCGCTATCTTGCACAAACATGACAATTTATATTACATTAAAAAGTTTATCTCTCAGAAAAATCAACTTCCATCCATAATTTCGACGACTTTTTCACCATCATTATTACCAGAACCATTATTTTATTAATTTTTTAATTTTTTCACGTCCACCGGAGGTGTGCCATATGTTCCGCCAGTTATCTGTAGTTCCCAAATTGCAGATTTATTGTCGAGAGATGTTCCTTCAAGTCTATCAATACATTCTAACTACAATTCTAATTAATTCATTCATTTAAGTTAAGTTGTTTCTGTAACATAAACACACACGAACATTCGCGCAAGCACCCTGCCCCACCTAAACTAAACAACAGGCGCAGGCATACATTTTCGCCGCGCCGTAGAAAGAGAGGGGGATACTTCCTCGCCTACGCCGCGCCGCCGGCTGTGTACTCACCATCAGTCTTACGAATTTTCGATCAGGGTCACGTGTCCTGACGCGAGTTTTACATTTTTTACCCGTTACAAAAAAAGTGTACAACGCCGCTAAAGAAGTTTTCACTTCAAAAATGTTTAATCAGTATATTGAGTTTTAGTAATGATAGATTAAACGCACATAATATAGCAAAAGTTTCCTGACAGTCAAAGTGCTACACTTTTTTCGGTCTTGGTTTCATCCGCTAAGTGTGCAGAGTATAGCAAGCGATAACATACTTGATCCAAAACTGGATAGAGTATTCCATACATAAAACATCAAAAACATCGCTTTTTTCGGCATTAATACTCGTTAGCGACATTTTAGGAAACATACATTAAAACAGAACCCATACTGTGAAATATTGCAGCTGAGTAAATTAATCTTAAATTTTTTATTCTTCAAAAAATAGTTAAAATAACAACAAGCAACATCTATTCAGTTAATATCTCACCGTGAAAACTTGGGTGAAGTCACCTTGAATGAAGTGAGCTGTTAATACCAAGCACCAGGTGGAATGACAGCTCACTTCACTAACGTTTTCACTGTGAGTTTTCAATAGACCGGCAGAGCTGGGTTTTGATTTTAAAGCCCATTAATTAAAGAACCCAACCTCCCCACTGCAAATTTCAACCCCACACGTGATATTTATGAAAAATGGACTCTGTAATTTCGCTATAACACTACCGCCACATAGGGTCTCTTCACCCCACATAAATAAACCGAAGTATGTGCCAGTAATTGACCTAAATTTTTAAGGGGTGCTAGAGGGTTATAGCGGGTGAAACGTGACCGGGTCTTCTTATCTCCTGGCCTAAACCCAGGTTAGGGGGTGAAATTTATTTTTTAAATTAAATACTTTTTGTACGTGATTTATTGGCTTCGGAGGCATTGGGAATTACTTTTGTTTATCTTCTTCTAAATTTACTTGAAGGTTTTAAATAAATAAATAAAAGTAATTTTATACAGTTTCCAGCAAAGAAGCATAAATTCTAGCGGTAACCTACAACTTCCAACGGTTCTTTAAGCCGACCCCAACATAGTTGGAAAAAGGCTAGGCAGATGATGATGATTTTACAAAAAAAAAAAAAAAGATTTAAGAAAGAATTAAGAACTTCTTAGCCCGAGTTTGGAAGTTAGCGGCCTTCGTGCCTCGCTCTCATATATGGGAGTACCACCCCCCATTTTTTTATTAACTAATTATTTTACGTGATTTCATAACACTATTCTTTAGCGGTGCACAGAATATAACAATAATGAAATAATAATAATAATAAAGCTTTATTATCAGACCAGAGATCCATAATTTGAACAAAAAAGACATACAATAAGGCATACAATACAATAAAATACAACACAATACAATACAACACAATGCTACCTACCTGCCTAGCTGCCTACTTCACATACCTGGAAGACGGTCTGTGTACCGCCATCCAGTGAGACAACATTAGGCCATCCACCCTGCCGGCTACACTAGCCACGAGGCTATTGGGGCTGTCGCGCATCCGACGCATCAGTGATGCGATTCGCAGCCGCAGCAACGAGCCGAAATCCGGAACACGCACGTCCGCGAACATCCCCGACGCGCTACAGAAACGCGGCAACCCCAGCATAAAGCCCGTCACAGACGTAGCTATAATATACAACGTGTAACGTTAAATGCGCAAAACCTCAGACACCCCAACTGATTTTTAATTCAATTGACCTATTTCAGAGAGAAAATAAGTCATTAAAAAATTGTAAAGGTTTTATGTGCTGTTTTAGTTTTACTGGCCATTCTGATCGTTCTTTGCGTCTGCGAAGACGCTTTGTCGAGCGAGGAGTCGTCACCGGGCCGCCGCGCCGCGCTGATATTGGGTAGCTTGACCTATTAATAAATAGACATGTCAACGTTTTTAATGAAGATATTTTGAAAAATGTGACCTATATTAAAAAGTGGTTCAATTAATTCTGCTCGTTATTCTGATCAAACTATTTTCAGGTTTTGCGCATTTAACGTTACACGTTGTATATTAATATGAATCATAGCAAGGCATATTACGATATATTTTCTGTATAAATTTTCGTGTGACCGCACACGCAGCTATAATATATATTTCTATGACGTCACCAAAATATGTCGACATATATATCTCGGAATATTTTGGCATATTAATATATATTTTGGTATATTAATACCTATACATTTTGAGCATACGGGTGTTCCATTTGTAAACCGAACGCTTGCCCGACGTCCGTGCTCGATGTTCCTGACAAGCCAACATGCATATCAAATTCAGCAGCGGAATCATCCTCTGAGGAACTTTAAATTAGATCTAAAAGTAGTGCTCTTGTCGAATTCATTTAGTTACCTAGAATGATTATAGTGCTATGTCAAAATGTGAACATCCTGTACAGAAAATAAGCTTTAAAACCGTGCGCTTGCAAGGACGAGCGCAGACCGAGTGAGGGCAAAATATATATTATAGTATAACTCCCGTGTGTGGTAGCATGCTATACTATAATATATATCTCGATATATTAATATAATATATTATTATAGCTACGTCTGTGACGGGCTTTACCCGGAACGCGTTATTATATTGGACTCGTAGAACATTGTACGAGCTCTGTGTATAACTGAACCACAGGGCGCACGTGTACAGCGACTGGCAGTAGGCCCTGAACAGTGTCCAACCTCCTTCCAATTTTCATTGATATAATAGTAATTGTATCCGAGTAAAATGGCTGTCTCACATCCGGATGGACGGACATGAAGAAATTATAAGGGTTCCGTTTTTGTTATTTGGTAAAGGAACCCTATAAAATAACTTCATAACTTATCTTTTATTACAGCAATGTTACTATTCGATTATAATGAATATTTTGAAGATACACTAGAAACACATATTGCTCGCAGAACGGATGTCCGATGGGGCAGAAAGGTTCTGGAGTTGTGTTATTAATAAATACCTGTAGCAACAATAAATCATATGTTATTTCTATTCTATGCCGATATATAACGATTAATGTGTAGGTACGAATCTTTAAAAACACTCACATATAATGTTTTGCCAAGAGACACGAAAAAACCCTAAATCAAAGAACATTCTCAACAACAAAGAAGATTCAACATCTCGTCGTATTATTCAAAATAATTCGCAGAAATTCCTCAACTAGGTTTAAGTTTAACTTTCAGTCGTTAAATGTTCGAGCCACAGTCATTTACATAGTAATTAGGGTTACTCCGACATTCCTGAAATTTGTAACCTGAAATCCTGAAAAACAACCCGTGAAATTAGTGCTAGGGAATTAAAAATACCTGGATCACGGACTTGAAATTATTTTGCTTATAATAGGACCAACACACGACATACAGCAAAACCAAAATGGCAAAACTATGTAACAATACGCAGAAAATAACAGCTGGGCTAAAACTTCCGTTTCCCTATTCCACACCATTCTGTCTTTTCCGGCCAGTTCTTTCAGTAGGAGCTCCCAGCATACCCCTTTGAGGATACAGACTTGATATGATGTTTTGTTATGACCTATTAAATTTAAACCCTCTAAAACTGTAACTATGAGTACCTCAATTTAAGGCAGAGGTTACATTCGGACCGTTAATTATAAACATCTGTAGCAAATAGTTGCCAATATTAATTAATAGGTCATCTCAGAGCAATTTATCTTTGGGATCATTTAGTATCTATATTTTGGGAGCACCTTATAAGGTCAGTTGAGGGATCAAGTTATAAGCTTTCCGAGAATTAACCTTGATAAACTTGAAATATGTACTTGTACTTGTGGGACTCAAATATGTACAGTCAGCAAAGGAGATAAGTAACCAGGGACGTCGGAGATGGTTGAAGTTTAATAAGAAAACGATGGATGTTTTCGAATAAAATTTAATTTAATTATTAGAAAACAAACAAGTAATTTATCAAATTAAATTCAATGTCGGCAGGATATTATTGTTATTTGCCTGTTTAGTGTTCATTCACAGGAGAAGCACGCGTCAATTACGGCAGAGGCAAGCGTAGTCGTTGACAACGTGCCGCTCGTGTACCTATTTGAGCACCGTACTCAAACACACGAACGGCACGGTCGACGTCTGCAGTTGCCTTTGACATGTGCCGCTCGTGTGTATCATGTGTATGTACACTTAGGTTCACAGTCAATCCAACTCTGATGGAGGCAGATACTCCTTTTACCATAGCTAAAACCTAGTTATGTCTAGATGCCGACACCTAAATTAATTGAAATTTCTCCGTAATAATAGTCAAAGCTTGATTTTCATAGAACTTTTCTCATTAAAGGCAATTTCAAAGACCTACAATACTCTTTGACCATTGTACCCCAGTTCAACCTTCCATCGCCCTTGCACAAATATAATGAATTCGCGGTCCTACGTCAAATTTACTGAATAAATAATTTACCTCGTGATTTCTCCAGTAAAGAACTTCAAGTTTTCTTTGAGTTCAAAACTGCATATTTCGCGAGGAAGAGGTTAGGTAAATAACTTTACTAGAGCAGAACTGTTGATTGCTTCTTTACGTATTTTTTTTCTTTTAGATAGGATGGCAAACGGGTACTTCAAAGCAGAACAACTCTTTTGCCTCGAGGGTTATATTGTTTTCCAAGATGCTGCTTATTTGAGAACTATATCAGTTGGTTTCGGTGTCTCTACTTAAAATTGGAGTATCAAACTTTGGAATCACGCATTTCGCTGATTTTTATATAATATGTTTTAGGGTTGCCTCCCCTCTATAACTGGGCAAAATGGCAAGACGCGCTTCGCTTTAATTTTCGAGAAAAAATAATTTAAAGTTCAAATCCACTCGACTCATTTTTTTTTCCAAATTTATTTATTTATTTTTATTAAATAGGTGGGGAAGGGCAGGCGTTTTGGGGGACTGTCATATGAAAGTTTCATGTTCAAAAAGTGCTGATTCTCAATCCAATTTCAATAAATGAATTCAGTGAGCTACTACTCGTATAACTACTTCTTCTATAGGTAGATCCAAGCGTTTCGTAAATAACATATTTTTCAGATTACATGCTATTTTCAATAGGGTAGTTGTTAATTGTAAAAAAAAAAGTCTCATCCAAATTCTGTCATTCATTCATGTAAGATAAGGGTCCAAAATGAAATAGGTACCGTTTCTTGAAATATTTCTTCTTTTTATTATAATAACTTTCACCTTAGCATACTACAAATCTGTGTAGTCTCCATTAAAAAAAAAAACTATCCTCTTCCTCATTCGTTCGCCCTCTCACTCCCTACTCCCTCTTAACTCAATGCTTCGTTCATAAACTCATCCCAATCATTCTGTTCGGAAACACTATTATAAAAAGTTTCAACATTTTTATTACACTTATTATTTTAACAATTTTATAAAAAAAAAAATCCTACATACACAGTTTGAAATGCAAACCAACACCGCGCTCATCACTCACACCATGAAACCTTAGGCCATAATAAACCCAAGTCTCTAAACTAGAAGCTATAACTCATCAGCAGACGATAACCGTCATTTGATGGGAGCCCAGATAAGCGCAGTTTAAATCGAGTTGCGATTGAAGTGATATCGATTTACGATGAGATATTATGTATTTCAACTGGTGTGAACCTTAGATTTGAGTTCTTTTTTTTTAAATAATATTCCACAACTTTCACACAACGCCATCTAGTCCCAAACTAAGCAGAGCTTGTGCTATGAGTACTAGACAACTGATAAACATACATATATATTTCTAAATACATACGATAAACATATTATAGATAAATTACACCCACACAAAGAACAAAATTTGATCATGCTCATCACACAAACATTTGTCCTGGGTGGGAATCGAACCCACGACCTTGTGTATAGCAGTCAGGGTCACTGACCACTAGACCAACAGGTCTGTCTAAACAGGTCTGTCTGTTCAACGCCAATATTTCTTTGAAGGATGAGATAGAGATGTAGGTAACTGTAGCTAGATCTCTGTCTCACGTCGGACTCATAGACTGGTATAATATCTCCGCCGCGAAACCATAGCAACAGTCGTCTAAAAGTTGTCTAAAATAAATCTAAGAGTTCCGAAGTAGACCTATACTGTACTAAGTCAAAAACGACGACATTTTGATCCAATTGTTATAATACAATTGATTCTCATGATGTTCTGCCACTCGAATTGCGACGTTATGTGGTAATGTTTCTTGACGGAATTCGTTAAGCGGTTTCCCATCATTATTATTGGCCTTTAAAGGTGTGAATGTTACAATAAGCAAGGCAAATTATAATTATTTTATTTCACATAAACCTACATGGGCACTTATGAAACATCAGAAGCTAGGTACACGGTTCCATTTCCTATGGAGAACAGCCGACAAAAAACTCCTCTGTCATTCTTTTAAAAACAATTGGCTTTTACAAAGTTTTCAAATTACAGAGTTAAACGATTTTGAAGAACAATGTTAGCCTTTCCACAAGTACAGGTACAGGTACTTAACAAAAACTGCCCCGTTTGTCATGTGGTCGGAAGCGCGACTACTGAGCGTATAGCCCCGAATCCGATTCCTAGGTCGGGCATTGTTAGTGGTGTGGCGGAATGATGGCAGCCTTCAGCTGCCGATGTAGTCGTTCTACGATGCCGTTGGCTGCTGGGTGTCTTGAAGAGATGACTCCCGGACTTTCTCCCACGATCCCTGTGGTCGGAGTTCAGTGTTCTTCTGTTCTCTACTCCACCGCAGAAGAGCTGCCCTGGTATCTGGCTGGATAGCCAGGTTTGGATGTCCCGCACGGGTGACCACAGACCGTGTTCGCCAGTTCGAGAGTCATCTCTTCAAGACACCCAGCAGCCAACGGCATCGTAGAACGACTACATCGGCAGCTGAAGGCTGCCAACATTCCGTGACAAATAAACGGCCTGAAGAACTGGGGCAGTCGTTGGCCGCTACTTGCGATTGCCCCAGTTCTTCAGGGCGTCATCAATAGACCGCCTACCGAACCATTCGGATCGCGCCGCGCTAAATCTTGTAATTGCCAATTTCATTGTTCGTGTAATTTGACGGCACGGTTGGCGCAGTGGTTAAGCGATTGACTGCTGCGCTGCGTGTCGCGGGTTCGATTCCCGCACGGAACAAATATTTGTATGACCTACATGTATTTGTTCCGAGTCTGGGTGTTTTTCTATCTATAATATGTATGTATTTACAAAAAAAAAAAAAAAATGTATATAAGTAGTTTATCAGCCATCTTGTTACCATAACACAAGCATTAGGTTGCTTAGCTTGGGACAAATGGTGCTGTGTGAAATGTCCAGGGATTTATTTATTTATTTTATTTATTTATAATTTCATTTAAATTAATTTTCTATTCATTTAATAACAATCTTCATTTCTTCATTCTGTTCTCGCTTCATTATTATATCCTTCCACTTACGCTACGCCTCACGCTTAAAGGCTAACATAACTATTAGTCCGGATTCAATTCCCGGTTCGAGTAGAATCGGTCCACACACAACCGATTTCTACAGTGGGTTTTTTCATTAAGAATTTCTCAGTAACAACCCGGAGTTTGTAAGTTGGCGGTGTGATACCCCCGTGCCTTGGTGCGCACGATAAGCCATTAATCCTGCGTCTGATCTCTCTCTGGTCGTGTCGGATTGCCATCCCATCAGACTATGAGAATGAGGGAAGAGTGAGTGCACCTGTGTCTGCCTACACACTTGTGCACTAAAGTACGACTATGTCCCGCGTTGAAGGCTAGTCTCCGTTGAGATTGACTATGACAAAGATTCAGTCTGGAGAACTATTGCTCAACAAAATAGAAAATGATCAGCAAACCCAAGAATCTATGCGTCTACAAAACCTCATCTCGCACAGGGAAGGCACGAGTATTGATCACTTTCTGTGACTTACTCTCATATCCATATCAAACCATTCATTCCTCAAGTGCCGTATCAAGTTAATTATATTCGCATTAAATTTCGTTCAGCCACTTACAATTAGGTAAGCCCCGTCTGCGTGGAGGGTTATTCAGCGGAATTTTGATGTTTTTAAATCATAATTATTGTGATGGCGGATTATTTTACACGAGTAAATAAAGCTGACAATGGATGAACTGTGGATTAAAGAGTTTAATATTCGTTGAATTTCTAGGAAAATAAATAACAAAAACACATAAACGACAAACAAACCCTTTCATAAAGCAGCATAGCGTAATAGCAATCGTTATATTTTTATATGTATACTTAAGTTAAGGTATTTATTTATGGGTCTTTATTACCTGAAAATAAATCATTATCTGCCTCGCCTTTTCCCAACTATGTTGGGGTCGGCTTCCAGTGTAACGGATGCAGCCGAGTACCAGTATTTTACATGGAGCGACTGCCTATCTGACCTCCACAACCCAGTTACTGTGTAATACGATACCCTAGGTAAGACTGGTCTGTGGATGGGTGACCATCTTTACATACCGAGACCCCTCCGTGCCTCGGAAAGCACGTTAAGCCGATGGTCCCGGCTGTCATTCGTAGATCTTTGACAGTCGTTACAGGTAGTCAGAAGCCTGAAAGTCTGACAACCAGTCTTACCTAGGGGTATCGTATTACCCAGTAACTGGGTTGTGGAGGTCGGATAGCAGTCGCTCCATGTAAAATACGGGTATTCAGCTGCATCCGGTTAGACTGGGAGCCAACCCCAACATAGCTGGGAAAAGGCTAGGCAGGTGATGAGATCGTATAAAAAAACCATGGATATAAGATATTATTATTAATTATAATGAAACTTTGAATAAAAGAGCCATTTCCAATAGGGTTTTTCCTATGGGTGGAACGAATCTAATAAAAAAAAATACTCAATTAATTGGTTTTTTCGCAAGCTACAATGTTTTCAAGTTTCACACTTGATTGACGGGAAAATTTTTAGACAGATTTTGATGTTTTTTTTTCGTTTCTACTGCATAAATCAATTTTCGAAAAGAACGAAATTAATCTCAATTAAATTAACTATACAATGGTATATAAATTAAATAGGTTCTGTGTACTAGCAGGAGTATAGCAATAAAAACCATTGCAGAAAGAAGGCAAAAAAAAAATCGATCGTAAAGCACTCTCTAAATGCTTCACCTTATGAGTCGTGCAATTGGACATTTATTTTCCATTAGAGTGCAGGCTTATAAGTATTAAACTGAAATTGATCGAAGACTTACAATGGTTAAAATGTATTAAAATTCCAAATCGAATTTGGTCTCCACAATGAGTGAGTATGACTAATGGCTGACGTATTTGTAAGTGCTTTTCTTTGTATAATCCAATATTTTTGTCTTGCACTTATTTCTACCAAAAATACGTTCTGAGTCATCATCTGCCGAGCCTTTTCACAACTATGTTGGGGTCGGCTTCCAGTATAACCGGAAGCAGCTGAGTACCAGTATTTTACATGGACTGCCTATCTGACCTCCAGAACTCAGTTACTGGGTAATACGAAACCCCTTGGTAAAACTGGTTAGCAGACTTTCAGGCTTCTGACGACCCGTAACGACTGTTAAAGATCCACGAATGACAGCTGGGACCGATGGCTTAACGTGTTTTTCCAGGCATGGAGGGGTCTTGGTATGTAAAGTTGGTCCATCAACTAAACGCACAAAAACTCTCTCTGCATCACCCTAAGGTTGACTGGTAGAAAATGCCTCAGGCATTAAGTCCGCCTTTGTAACTTTTTTTACTTGTGCTTAAAGTTTTAATAAATAATAAAAATAAAAATAAAACATAAAATGCAAACATACAAAGTAGCCAAAAGCCTCTTATTCAGACAATTAAACTGCTCTCTCTTTGTACAGACGCCAGCACATCAAGCTACTACAACCTGTCAAATTTCTTTAATAGATTTCCAACTTTATTTCTATGCATAAGATTCAAAGTTGATTGAGAAAATTTGACAGTTTTGGGTAGCTTGATGTGCTGGCGTCTGTACTTCTCTCTGTCGCTCATCACTTTTTCTGATGACATCTCTGTTAGTAGTACCTACGTCAAAATAAAGGGCCCGAGGATACGATTCCAAAAATATGACTTATGAACCACGGTCATTTATTTCTTTATATGATAAATGTAACAACCAAAAGTGTGTATGAGACAGTGCACCAATCAATTACAGCCAAAAGTCATATTATTGGGAACGTCAAAAGTAACTGATGGCATATAGAAGCACTAAAGGGTACTTACTACTTTCTAATACACAGGTTGATTCGTATAGAAAACGAGTAAAATAAAATATTGCGTAGCATTGTTTATCTTTTAATGCCTCCTCTATGTTAGTTTTAACTCTGTGTAAAGCATAAATAACATTTATGACAATTGCATGATAATGACGGGCAGTGACAGTTATTATGAACGACAAAGAAGGTTCTGCCATTAAGTACATTCTATAAAGACTGGACTTATTTAATTGTTCAAAAATTAAACTGATACATTAATAAATTATTAAATTTCATATTCGTAACAGTGTAGTTATTATTAATTACAGTTTTGAAATTCTATATTCTAAAAATATTCGTGAAATCATATGAATTCTTGCAATGAGATCTCCCAATTACCATCTTATTTCCAAAACTGGCAACATAAATACCAACCCGAATACTTAAACCAAAATAATAATCTTTTAAATTTAAATATTTTCTGCAAACATTTGCCAAGTAACGAAAGCTGTGGTGGTTTTAATTTCAAATATTATCAGTTATTTTTTACTATTATTAACGATGACCTTACGTTAAATTCCATTAAGGGCTGATTTTACCAACGCCAGATAACTTTATCGGAGGAATAGTTTTGAGTTTTTGACAGTTATTCTATACAAAATCTGTCAGACGTCAATTTTATTACACGAATAATAATTATCGGTCGAATGAAAAATCAGTCCTTAATTAGTTAAGTTTTCTCGATACAAAAATCAACTAAAATCTTGTCTACTAATCTATCCTTGTCCGCTCAAATTAATCTTTTGGCTTGACTTGTTGAAACTTTGTAATGGAAATTAATTACTTTGCGCCGACGTTATTTATATGTTACTAACGCCTTCGTACGAGAACATTTTAACTCGAGGGAGGAAATACGCGACTATTTGTTATAGTTACGTATTACATGGGACTTACGGGTCACAGCTGTGCAGAGCCTTCATGGAGGACGACGAGACAGCAGCTCATGTGTTGTTAAACTGCCCGGTGGTCGCCACCTACAGAACAAAGTACTTTGGTACCCTCCAGGAGATGGAAACTGAAGTGGCAGTGGGCTGGTCATGTTTGTCTAGGGACACAGTCATAGTCCTGGTGTGGAGGCCGCGTAGTGGCAAGCGTAGCGTGGGACCCCCAGCTAGATTGACGGACAGACTGGATGCGGAAGGCGATGGACAGACAGTCTGGGAGAGGCCTATGTGCAGCAGTGGACTACGATAGGCTCGGTTGATGACTATCACCATATTTTATAACTAGAATATAAGACAGCAACGATCGGATTTATTCGGATTTATTCATAAGCGGGGAACGTGGCCCAATTGAATGCTATTGTCGGATCGCTGAAAAATGTTTTCGTTCCTAATGGTCGGACGGTGCCTGTGAGGTTTTTTCCTCCGTCGACGAATTTTGCTAGATAGACTGAATTAAAAATTTGGTACCCACTAAAACAGTAGGATCAGAAGAAGAGAAATGTTGAATATGGTTTTAAAATGGAACATATATTCTATGAAACATACACCATGCTTTTTTGTACCGGCTCAAAATTTTTACAGTTTGTTCCATCCATGAATATGAATAACTTTCACTATGGAACCAACTCTTAGATCACGAAAAAAAAAAACAGCTGTTTCATACATTTTGGTCAAGTAGGTATTGAACTTTTGTATTAAACAGCTGATTTTGTTTTCGTGATTTCAGAGTTGGTCCCATAGCGAAAGTTGTTCATATTCATGAGTAGAACACCATGTAAAAATATGGAGCCTGATTAAAAAATCATCCAGTATAACGAGTATGATCTATGTGAATTTTGTGGATTTCATAAAAAAGAAAAAATCTGCTTAATTCTTATATCTCAAGAAAGTCTGGCTTAGACTTCGTATTATATGAGAAAAGCAAAAAAAAATGAGCAGGAGGTGTGGTTGCCCTCTGGTCTTGTGTTCGAACCCAGGCAGACATTTTACTTTGTGTAAATAATTACAACATCACCACTGCTCTCAAAACTGTGAAGGAACACATCGTGATGAAACCGGCATGTCCTAGAACCGAAGACATGTGACATCTACCAACCCGCACCGGGCCCGTGTGGTATATTATAGCTCACTCGCTCTCGAAGAGAGGAGGTCTGTGTGTGTGTTCGACAGGCCTGTTGGTCTAGTGGTCAGTGGCCCTGACTGCTATGCGCAAGGTCGTGGGTTCTATTCCCACCTAGGACAAATGTTTGTGTGATGAGCACGATCATTTGTTCTTTGTCTGCGTGTAATTTATCTAGAATATGTATGTATTTAGAAATATATGTGTATGTTTATCAGTTGTTTAGTACTCATATCACAAGCTCTGCTTAGTTTGGGACTAGATGGCGTTGTGTGAAAGTTGTGGAATATTATGTATTTGTGTCCCAACAGTGGAGACATTATAGACTGATCGTGCTGTATAAAAATGTTTTTATTCAAAATTAAAAATATTGTAACAGCACCCAACAACCTTGCTGATCGCGGCTCTCATTTTAACAAAAGTTTCAAGCAAAACTTACCAACCACAACTTAAAAAAGGATTTCCTCCGACCATAATGGAAAACTTTAAAGCAACTTAAAGCCAGACCGTTACAATGGAAACTTATGTTTTATAAATGTTACAGTCGGGTGAAGTTCAGCAAAATATGTTAATTCGCTTGATAAAAGTGGCAACCGGGGCCTTTGAAAGCCGATTTGTATATGAATTTAACGTTAAGTATATACGCGCAGTTGGTTTTTATTTCGTTTGTACAAAAATATTGAAGTAAATTTTGGTAAAGGCCCCCTTTTTTCGTTTAAAAATCTTTAATTTTGTCTGTACAAAGCTTGTTGAGCAATATCAAAATTCATATATTTAAAGTAGAATGAACGTAAAATGTTACGAATTCTTATGATGTCGCTATTATTTTGGTCGTGGCACAACTTTAGCTTGTTGTTTGCGTATACTTATTAAAATAAAAGTATTCTAGGCCGAACTTTGGCCATGGCAACCCATCTCAGCGGAGAGCAGTCTTCAGCGCGGGAGATATTATAGTGCACAAGCGTGTGCACAGACACAGGAGCACTCTCTCTTCCCACACTCTCATAGTCTGATGTTACGCCAATCCGACGCGACCGGAGGGAGATTAGGTGCAGGACTAACGGCTTATTGTTCTTTCCGAGGCACGGGGGTATCACACCGCCAACTTCCAAACTCCGGGCTGTTACTAACAAATTCTCAACGGAAAAACCCAATAACACTTGCCCGACCTGGGAACAGAACCCAGGACCCCACGCTCAACAGTAGCGCTTGCGTTCACAAGACCAATGGGGGCAGTATTTATATAAACAGAATCATAAATAAGGCCTTGATGAATGGAATGAATTGACCTTAATGCTCATAATTCTGTGTTAAATTAAACAAACCACGACCACACTATGATGAAGAGCTGTGTATTGGTTTTTACTTAACCTAATTACAAGCGAACTTTACTGGTTTTGTGCTCCAACTGAGCACAAAACCAGAATCCAGGCTGCTACTAAGAATTTCCTGATAGAAAAACCCAACAAGTTCATGCTTAACAGGGGCGCTTGCAACCACTACTGAAGCAATGATGTCTTGAGGATGTTCGGATGTAAACTCTACTTGCGCGATGCAGGATTTTGCGTGACGTCAGTGTGATGCGTAGTTTGCATGTGGCGATGTAAAAAACTGGCAGTAACATTTGCCTTGTTTAACTGGGAGTATTTTGCGTGACGTCAGTGTGATGCGTAGTTTGCATGTGGCGATCTAGAAAACTGGGAGTAACATTTGCCTTGTTTAACTGGGAGTATTTTGTGTGACGTCAGTGTGATGCGTAGTTTGCATTTGGCGATGTAGGAAACTGGCAGTAAAATTTGCCTTGTTTAACTGGGAGTATTTTGCGTGACGTCAGTGTGATGCGTAGTTTGCATTTGGCGATGTAGGAAACTGGCAGTAAAATTTGCCTTGTTTAACTGGGAGTATTTTGCGTGACGTCAGTGTGATGCGTAGTTTGCATGTGGCGATGTAGAAACTGGCAGTAACATTTGCCTTGTTTAACTGGGAGTATTTTGCGTGACGTCAGTGTGATGCGTAGTTTGCATTTGGCGATGTAGGAAACTGGCAGTAAAATTAGCCTTGTTTAACTGGGAGTATTTTGCGTGACGTCAGTGTGATGCGTAGTTTGCATGTGGCGATGTAGAAACTGGCAGTAACATTTGCCTTGTTTAACTGGGAGTATTTTGCGTGACATCAGTGAGATGCGTAGTTTGCATTTGGCGATGTAGAAAACTGGCAGTAAAATTTACCTTGTTTAACTGGGAGTATTTTTTCAATTAGGTACTATCTACTGAAAAAACACGAAATCCTTCATCCTTAGTTCAGTTGGCAAATTGGCCACACGACCTTCAAACTGCAGGGCCCATTCAAGATTTAAGATAACAACACAATATGCAAAAACATATCCCAAGACAAAATTGAAACTTGAAACTTCAACTTATCTTTAAAAATGTGCTCAAAATGTGTTAACTGCAGCCATTTTACAATGTCTCGCTGGCTGGAAGTTGTTCCACGACTCGCATGCATAATAGATGTGCCGTGAAAGATAATATGTTGGAAAGGACTCCACTTGGGGATCTATTTACACTTTGAGATATCCCTGTCTAGAGTCGCTTAGTTTTTCATGGTATTAGTGGCTAGATTGATTTCAAAAAGTTTTGCTCTTTCTTGTGGGTAAGTAATAAGGGGTTTGTGACTAAGTAAAAACAACCGCACGGATCGATTGATCAGGTTAAGCTACGCTTGCCGATGTGGATGGGTGACCATCTATTTCATACCAGGTTGTCAGAAGCCAGAAAGTCTGACCACTAGTTACCCAGTAACTGGGTTATGGATGTGGGGGTCAGATAGGCAGTCACTCCATGTAAAATACTGGTATCCAGCTGCATCCGGCTAGACTGGAAACCGACCCAACATAGGTGAGAAAAGACTTGGAAGATGATGATGATGACCTTTCTCGTTGCGGATATGGAGAAATAACTCGCGTTCACCAGTTCTCAATGGACTTAAAGCAGTTTTGATTTTTAGCCATCATTTATAATATATTAATAATCGGATGCCTTGTAGAAGGACATAGGCATATACTTTTTATCAATATACCACGCGTGCGAATCCGCAAGATAGTCCTACAATAAAGTAAAATAATACTGCTATAAGAGGTGGCGGCAGGCCCCCTGGCTGCTGCATCCATTCAGACCCATCTTCCATCTTCTAACTGACATAACGATCTATATCAATTTAATGATAACATGATGAAAATGATAAATTATCAAAATTATACCGTACGCAAAATACGCGCATTGACGTGGAGTTGCGGACACCAGCCCGTATTACCTATTACGCACGTACGAGTATTACTTAAAACATGATTATTACTATAACGATTATTATTAGAACCGTCATTAGATTAATTGATTAGCAATAA
Organism: Eremobia ochroleuca; assembly: GCA_949629135.1. Taxonomy (NCBI): domain Eukaryota; kingdom Metazoa; phylum Arthropoda; class Insecta; order Lepidoptera; family Noctuidae; genus Eremobia; species Eremobia ochroleuca. The sequence continues at coordinate 3,380,682 of OX451385.1, read as the reverse complement.
TACCAAATTATGTTCTAATTATCTACGAGGTAATTACAGCCACACGATTAGATTCATATAAAATCTAATTACTCAGGCATGGAGTTGATGACTGAACCGATCACAAAAGCAATAAAATGGGGGATACGAAAGTAATGAAAAACTTTTTCATTATAAAAATATACATTACTAGCGACCCGCCCCGGCTTCGCACGGGTGCAATGGAGAAACACTGATAAGTTTAGAGTCATTATTTCTCGTAAAAAGTATAGGATAAAAAATGGTTATTGTGGGTTATCCCTAAGAGATAGACATATACCATCGCGGACTTTTTTTCAGCCAGCGTTTACAATGTAAGCGCAAAAAAATGTGTTTATTTACGACATTACATTAGAAACCTCTAAAATTATCAGTGTTTCTTTACTATAATATGCATGTATTATATATATAAACCTTTCTCTTGAATCACTCTATCTATTTAAAAAAACCGCATCAAAATCCGTTGCGTAGTTTTAAAGATCTAAGCATATATAGGGACAGACAGACAGGGAAGCGACTTTGTCTTATACTATGTAGTGATATATAGGAGTCAAGAAACAAATTGTTATTTTTCAAACTCAAATTCAAAGCATTTATTTGATTTAAATCATTTACAGGCACTTTTGAATCGCCATACAGTCGATTTGTTAGTTAGGAACTTGAAGCTGAACGGGTGCGTGGTGGATTACGACGCACCCCCACTCACCAGTAGGAGGCCTGTGTCCCCAGCAGTGGGAATATTATAGGCTGATATACTCTCAAAACGGCGAAAGGAAACATCGTGAGGAAGATTCCTTCTAGAAAGAGAACTTTGAAGGCAAGTGACATACACAAACCCGCACTGGCTCGCACCCCATGGTGCATTCGATCTAAGCAATATGGTGTATTAATGCTGATTTCTTTAATTCATTATGGAGTAACGATTACGTTATAATTACTAATTAGCAAGTAAATAAGAAAACACACCACACTGTACACAGCATCTATTTCTGTTTTTTTTGGTTTATGTATTATTTATTTATTTTTTTGAATTTACTATAAGAGTTACGCATAAATTACAGAATTATATTTGTCTTTATTTTATTTATAAGTACACACTATGTTCAGCTAGATCACACTTATTTCTGCGAAAAACTAGACTTACCTACCCGATTTATTATGTCACACAGTGGGACGTCATTACGTCATTCTAGAGGTAGTTGCTGAAAATCAGCGCTGTTGACGATAGGTTCGGCCGAAGTCACAGCATTTTGCTGAGCAACGACCTGTTCTTGCACAGATGCGACGCACGCATGGCACACATGTAAGACGCACGGCTTATTATACTTATTATTATTATTGTTTGTTACAAAAGTAGTTTTTTTTTTCAGATTGTTTTGATTGTTATTATGTTATTGTTTATTTGTCATCTGCCGCTGTCGCGGGCGCATTTTGATTTGATTAATGTATGTGTTGTCTTTGGTCCTTGGCCCTGACATCAAGCGCTTGAGTACGAGGCTTTTGGTTACGTTGTATATTTTATGTCTTTTTATTTTTCATTACTATTTTGTTTTTTATTTGTAACGTGCGTTTTGTTTGTGCAGAATAAACGTTTTTTCTTTCTTTCTTTCTTTCACTGTGCCTGCGTGGTGGCCCGCTCCCTCTGACAGAGTAGAGGCCTGTGTTCTAGTGTGGCAAACTGGCTTTATTTTTACGCACTATTCATCGTCTACTCACATAATATTGTGCCTGTATAAGGGTTAGCAGAGTTATTCCTATAGTACTAACACCCACATTTCTTCAGTCATCTTGAAGTCCCTTGAAATAGAGGCCAGATTCCGGTCTGCTACTGAGAAATCCTAAATGGAAAAACCTAATAACATCTTGCCCGAACCGTGAATCCAACCCTGGATCACACATTCAGCAGCACCGCTTACGACCGCTAGACCAACTTTATAATTTCTACACGGTGGAAATAGCGGTTAAACTAGATTATATCTAAAAATAAAAAGAGACTCAGTTTCCAGACGAAACCTCATTAAATACTTATACGAACATCAGCCGCTAACTAAAAACGAAGTTTGTTTTTAGTGCTATTTTGAACGAAACTTTGATTTTAATAAAACGAATAATGTACTAAAATAAATTTCACGTAACATTATGGTGTGACCGACGGCCAATTTTCAGTTTTTAGTTCGTTTTAATTCGTTTTTTGTTGTGTTTGTAAGGCATATACGCAGTGGCAGATCCAAGGATTGTCGTTTAGGAGGGGCTTGACTTCGCTGAGGGTAGGTTTTAGCAACGTAGAACCTAAAAAGATGCGCGGATTCAAAATTCGTCACGAAACCCAAATCTTTTAGAAATTTAAAACTCGAAAACATTTTACTAAGGAAAGGATAATTGATGACAACTGTACCTTGAGTAAGGATCAGCCCTTCAGGAAATTTAAACAACTCCTGTCTTCGCTTTTATTAAAGAAGTGTTATTACTCTGTTACCGAGTTCCTAAATGACGAATTTTAACACTCTCCTTATTTAAGATCTCAATTTTTATAATAAACTTTTTGTGATCTCATTCTTAAATTTATCTTAGTACCTAGTTTAATTTCAATTCAATTTTGTATGCCAACAGGCAGAATGTACTGGGATTGAATATATTTTATACTAAGACCATACTTGTACCCGCATTCTATACAAACAAAGAAATTATTATTAAATTATTATCATTTATTTATTTAGTTATCTTATTTTTTTTATATTTTTAAACATTCTTTAAAATATAAAAAATATTTAAAAATATAAAAAAAAATAGTGATCCACCGGTGTCGGGAGCAGGGTCCAAGCTATCGGTGGTTAGGGCTCCAGAGACAGGAACCTCCTCACAATGCGAGCCGTATCGAGGAGTACTGCCTTCTGAATCAGGCCCTTGATCCAACCGCCTAACGAGAGCCTCGATAGATGATGATCGAGGCTTTTGGCCATCAGGCCATTGGCCGATACAGCAATCGGCACAATGATAGTCAAGCTCACATTCCACATGTCAACAACCTCGTGTGCTAAGTCAAGATATTTGATTTCTTTTTCTTTCTCAGCTTTCATTTTAATAATAACTTAACTTGCTTATTTAATTAGAAAAATATCAAGGTCACTTTAAGATTTGTCACGGAAAAGTCAAGCTTTGCATCCGTGTAAGATTTAAATGGTGAAAACACGAGTGTAAAAAAATGGCTTCTGGTTCCGGCGGGCTTCTCTTTCATTGCTTCAGTCGCTATCAAAGCTCGTTTCTTCTCTGCATGATAAGGAGTAATCGCTCGCCGCCGTCGAGCACTCTTTGCTCGCCAACTCCAGTTTTAGCTACTAGCTCTACTCGTTTCTCGTTAATCACCGTCGGTGGGACAGGTTTATTTTAGGCTTTATGCTGTTGAGAGCGGTGGTGGCCCAGTGGTACACACTCACAAAAAAAAATTTTATATAAAAAAAAAAAACAACCGACTTCCAAAAAACACTACAAAGTGAAAAATAATTTTAATTTTGGAAGTCGGTGTCGTTGGTTCCGCATTTTGGTTTTTTGACACCGACTTCCGAAATTAAAATTATTTTTCACTTTGTAGTGTTTTTTGGAAGTCGGTTGTTTTTTTTTTTATATAAAATTTTTTATGTTTCACTTTTTAGTTACCTATATCTACCCCAATCAAATTCATATATACACTAATTGCTATGTAAATATCAGTGACAGGAAGCTGCATCTGCGTTTATAGGGTACAGACGTGATGTTATGTTGTGCGATTGCGTAAACAATGCATACATATGCGATAGCAGCAATCGCGGTTGTTTTACTGGTATTAATTATTATTATAATAAAAAAAAAATATAACCTTTGTAGTGAGTACAGGCGTGATATTATGTTGTGTGGTGGTGTAAACAATGCTTAGATATGCTATAGCAACAATCGCGGTTAATCTGCTGTTATTTATTGAAGAGTTCCCCCGATTTCTACAAGATCCCATCATCAGATATTGAAATGGTGACAATGGGACCACACGGGAAGCACCAGCTTTCAAATAAAAAAAGAATCATGAAAATCGGTTCACCCAGTCGGTTATTATGAGGTAACAAACATAAAAAAAACAAAAAAAAAAAAAAATACAGTCGAATTGATAACCTCCTCCTTTTTTTGAAGTCGGTTAACAAAAAATTTTATATAAAAAAAAACAACCGACTTCCAAAACAACACTACAAAGTGAAAAATAATTTTAATTTTGGAAGTCGGTGTCGTTGGTTCCGCATTTTGGTTTTTTGACACCGACTTCCGAAATTAAAATTATTTTTCACTTTGTAGTGTTGTTTTGGAAGTCGGTTGTTTTTTTTTATATAAAATTTTTTATTTTTCACTTTTTAGTTATATCTACCCCAATCAAATTCATATAAACACTACTTGCTATGTAAATATAATATATGTTGTGCGATTGCGTAAACAATGCATACATATGCGATAGCAGCAATCGCGGTTGTTTTACTGGTATTAATTATTATTATAATAAAAAAAAATTATAACCTTTGTAGTGAGTACAGGCGTGATATTATGTTGTGTGATGGTGTAAACAATGCTTAGATATGCTATAGCAACAATCGCGGTTAATCTGCTGTTATTTATTGAAGAGTTCCCCCGATTTCTACAAGATCCCATCATCAGATATTGAAATGGTGGCAATGGGACCACACGGGAAGCACCAGCTTTCAAATAAAAAAAGAATCATGAAAATTGGTTCACCCAGTCGGTTATTATGAGGTAACAAACATAAAAAAAAAAAAAAAAAAAAAAAAAAAAAAAAAAAAAAATACAGTCGAATTGATAACCTCCTCCTTTTTTTGAAGTCGGTTAAAAACAAACCCGCACTGGGCCCGTGTTGTGTATTACGGCCCACACCCTCTTATAGAGAGAAGACATATGTCCTAGAAGTGGGAGTTGCTATGACATACGTCATAGTACAGACGCCAGCACATCAAGCTACTACAATCTGTCACATTTCTTTAATAGATTTTCAACTTTATCGCTAAAGCATTAGGTTCAAGATTGACTGGGAAAAATTGACAGTTTCGGGTAGCTTGATGTGCTGGCGTCTGTACATATGCTGATTATGCTGTTGAGTTGTGTAGTGACACTTGGGAATTACGTGCAACGATTACTCGTACTGTTGTCAGAAGAATCAGTCAGGGACGAAATAACAAAGGAATCCTAACCGTTTTCCGCTAAAGTCAAGCAGAAAAAGATAGGTAAGAATATGAAACAAAGGAAAAATAATATGAAGGTATGAAAAGATAACCACTTATCTTGTTATACCTTCCTAAAGGTTGTAGTACCTACTTCCACACACGAATCCTTTTACGAGAAGCTCTAGACTAACGAGCATTAAGTCCAGGTTTCTACAGAATATTTTCCTTTAGCCAGTAAGTAAGTACTTATATAATAAACCTGAAACCCCCTCTTATCTCAAAGATCGTTTCAAGTTCATTCGTTCATAATAGATATCTGAGGTCATCGGAAAACCTGAGCCTAGAGATGCCGAAGCATTCCACCAGTTTCTATGACAAATCTTTCACTGTTCAAGCAGTACGGTTATTGAATAACTTGCCCGTGTTGGTAAGGCGTGCTCAATCTTTGTTCACTTTTAAAATTATGATAAAAAAGCACTTCCTCTTTCCTCAAACAACATCGTTATATTTCTTTACTCCTGTTTAATATCTATTATTATGTGTATATATTTATTTAGATTAGTATAATATACTTTATGTATGTATTCATTGTATTGTGTAAATGTTACACCACAGACTACCTACAGTATTTGTCTCTCCTTCCCTTTTCAATCTATCCAAAGGTTGTCTTTAAAAGATCGCTCTTAGCGATAAGACCGCCCATTGTGTCACCCTTTGTAAAATTTCTATGTTTATGTCTGTATTTTATATGATGTACATAATAAAGAGTATTCTATTCTATTATTAACCCTTCGTACGCAACTTCGTATGTGACTTCGTATGCGAACGCAGGTCTGTGCTCCAATTTTTAAAAGCTTCAAACGTAGATCTGCGCAGTTTTAATTTTACTCAAAAAAACAATTTTATTAGTTTTTTCGAAAAAACAAACAAATTAATGTAAATATGTAGGTGCTTTTTCGAAAAAAGTAATAAAATCGCGCAGATCGTTCCGAATTTGGAGCGCAGACCTGCGTTCCGGCCGGCATACGAAAGGTTAAGTTACTTTTAGCTTAGAGGAAGGCCAACATGTGATGGTTTTGAACCCCTATGCTAGTCGTGGAAATAAGAAGCATACAACTCTTAGCACCATTAAATGATTAGTATAACTATGCATAAAAGCATACATAAACTCGCGCCTTCTTCCCACGGGGTAAGCAGAAACTACAGAACCTTTTGCCTCGTTCGTTGATCAGCAGGGTAATTGCGTAACACACTATCAGTAGAAATGGGTTTCATTTTGACAGTTGAACGACATTCATTGCGTTATTTAGGTTACTGAGCAGATACATTTTTCGAACATATGGAGCAATGGATTTGCAATATGCTTCAAAGTGATTCATATTAAATAATAAAATAAAATCGTTTATTTATAAAAAGGGGGTACTTTTACAATTAATACCTTAAAAATTACAATAGCGCACAGTTGCTAATTTGCCTGAACTAGGTTGAACCTGTGCTTCAGACTATAAAGTGCATGAATACTTAATGTAATAAAGTAACACTGAGTTTAATGTAAAAACTAAAAGAATATTTGGATAAATAAAAGTTCAGTAGCATTTTAGCAGTTCTATTTGCAGACAATAAGTAGGTCTTCTGTGTGTGCATAGTCGAGGGTTAGTAAATATTTATGTATATTTTTTTACAGTTATAGTAATTTAGTTTATAGATACATAGTTTCCTATTTAATCTATTGTACAGAAATGGGCCTAAGAATGTTAAAAATCTTTCTACAAAGACATGTTGTGAGGTTACATTAGATATACATAAAAGATCATTCCGTCTCTTGTTAGTGTTGTCGGCATTGTAGGCAAAAATTGAGATGAATAGAATAGAATAGAATACTCTTTATTATGTACACCATATAAATTACAGACATAAATATAGAAATTTTAAAAAGGGTGACACAAACGAATGAATATGACGACTCGAGCAAAAGGAGTATGTAGATCGTAGCAGGCGGCGTTCGGTAGTCTCTTCCTACCCCCATGGGAAGAAGGCGTGAATTTCGTTGTGTATGTATCATAAACTACGTGTCTGAGTACCTACATGAGATTTGCGTCCGTAAACGCCTCCACGATACAAGCAAACTTGCGTGTGGTGAGGAAAACGCTTACAAAAAAGGTCGTAGTTCCGCGGTCACGTAGAGAGTAGTTCCCATTTGCTGACGTCACCGTATTGCAGCTTTATCTAAAAACGTGCCTGGAATCTCGGCCTAGTCATACGTTGACTGCTCTTTACATTCTGCCGGCAAATGATAGCAGCTTTTTGTAGTAATAAGGCTTTTGCGAGTTTGATTTTGTGTTCGGCCGATTTGGTTAACGAAGTTACTTGTTGAATAAGTAGTTACGGTTTAAATTAATTTATTTCTAAAGATTACAAATCACTTTTACAGAAATAAATACAAAAAATTACTTGATTAATACATTTGGCAGGCCTGATGGTCTAGTGGTCAGTGGCCCTGACTACTACACGCAAGGTCGTGGGTTCGATTTCCACCCAGGACAAATGTTTGTGTGATGAGCACGATCATTTTGTTCTTTATCTGGGTGTAATTTATCTATAATATGTATGTGTTTACAAATATGTATGTATGTTTATCAGTTGTCTACTACTCATAGCACAAGCTCTGCTTAGTTTGGGAGTAGATGGCGTTGTGTGAAAGTTAGGTGCCCCTGGAGAAGGTTAGGTTAGGTATAAAATAAAAATACCTAACCTAACCTTCTCCAGGGGCAAAAGGAAAGTTATATCTGACAGCCGAATACGATATGCCTTCTACTAAGTATACGAGACGGGGGAGCAAGATTCATTCGCATATAAACATGACGCAGACAAAGAACTCAAACACAAAAAAAAAACAAGTTGGGAGAAAATATGCGTCACATTCACGGGCCATCGCTCAGCATACTGCTATGACCCTATGCGAGACAGAGCCCCAGCGCTAGATTTCAGCGACAGCTGGCGTTGACGTGACGACGTCTACAAAATATCCTTCGCAACGTCCCAACAGTATAGGTACCTACATACCTAGGACCCACATGACTTAAAACAACCCTACTCCATTACCAGCATTCGCCAACATTTCAAAAAACGTGACGTTATCTCATAAGTTCCCCCCGTAAACGTAGGTTAGATTTTATCATAAGCGTTTTCTAACGATGCGTATTCTAGCATTTACTGTGTATGTACCAGAGGTGTATACTAACAAACTGAAAGATAGTGTTTTTTTTATGGGGAGTAAAACGGCGTACTGAAACTTCTTCGCAAGAAGCGGGATCACGTTTGGCGATTGATTAAACTTTTTAAAATTTTGGTCGAAACTGGACTCTATAGATTTACAATAAACAAAAACACACACACACACACACATACGCACACACACGCACACACACACACACACACACACGCGCACACACACACGCACACACACACTCACACACACACGCACACACACGTAACTGGTGAAATGTAGGTGTTCTATACGCTACTGCCTACCTCACTGGGAAATACATGCGGGATGATATGCAATGCTTCTTCAATACATATCATAAATTAAAGTCACTTTTCATGCCTGTCTGTCGGTCACACAGCCGGGCACGAAAAGTGACTTTAATTGTTGTTCTTTTAGAAGAAAACCACATCAATATCCGCTGCCTATTGTTAGTCAGGCAACGAATTATCCTAGGTTTTATACCATTATGTAGAGAATTTATTAGAAGAGGCTTAAAAAAGAAATGATCTTAACTTCAAACTCTTCTACCTCATCGGACGGTATTGAGCCAAAAGGCTAAGGTTCAAGGCCAGGGTTCATTGGAAAAAACCTATCTTATGGGCCATATTCCAGAGGAAAAAATCAAAAATCTACTCCGTTCTAAGCTTGCTTGAATGTTCGAATGGAACCCACGCTAAATTACAGCCTACACTACGTACGGTTAGGCTACATAGATAGCCTTTACATTACTTATGGAGAAGGACGGGCAAGAAACTCCGCTCCATATCGTCTTTCACACAGTCCATCTGTCGTTTCTTAGATCTTCCGTTACTCTTATATTTCGTTTCGCTAGTGCTTAGTAACATAAATTAGTTTGTGACTTTACCCTGAAAATATGTATGTCTATTGTAGCGGTATCTACAACGCCACATTCGAAATACGCGTCGTACTGACGTCACGCTAAATCCTGCATCTCGCAAGCAGAGTTTACCGCGCAATTAGCATATACAGGGTTACTGGTAACTCGACGTATTCCTTGCAGGACATCATAGTAGGGTTAAAATGCAACAAATTAAGCCACCAAATGTTCTACCGAAGTTCAGTAGTTTTTGAGTTAGTAAGGGTTTTAGATTTTTTGTGAAAAATCCCAGATTAAATTATTTGAAGCCAATTTGAAAATTATTCACGGGGCGGCTGTACTGAAATTGGAGTTATTATCATAGTTTACGCCGTAGCGGATCGTTTTTAATAATTAAAAGTTCAAAATGACTAAAACTTTGGTGAAGATCACTAATCAAACATTTTTTTTTTTGTAATTTTTGCTATTACTTCATACAAAATGTTGTCTTAGCACAAAAAAAAAAATACTACACCAGATGTACAAATTATTAGTAAAATATCCTTGTCTTATCAGCTATCCAAAAAGGTATGATTGTCAATACTTTTGCGTGTGTGACAGGGAAAGATAGAAGTTTTATGGGGAGCAGGTAAAATTGCGAGATTGATTGATTGGTGAGGTAAATTGCGATTGTCGTATTATTCGTAGTTTTTACCTGCGTTTGAATTCCAAACACTCGGCAAGCTTTATGATTGGTCACTATTGTTCCCTCGGTACGAGACAGGGTGCGACTTCACAAAATCTGGTCGTCAGCGTTAGTTAGTTACAACTCTACGTTGCGCAAGTTCGTGTTTTGTTATCTGGCTATATCCCTGACTGTTGCCCCATATCTTGCTCTTGTGTTGTGCTGTGCGTTCATAAGTGCTGACTATGGCTGCATATTCTAATCAAGAATACGCTGACATATTGTACTGTTACGGACTTTGTGACGGTAACGCTGCTGAGGCGCGAAGATCATATCAACTGCGCTTTCCAAACCGCCGACTCCCCCACGTTAGTGTCTTCGGATCGACTTATCGGCGATTATCTGAAACTGGCAGTGTTCAAAGAAGCAGGCAAATTGACACTGGTCGTTCTCGGAGATACACGGCTGAGGACGAGGAGCTGATTCTTCAACGTTTTATTGACGAGCCCAACATATCTACAAACATCGTAGCGCGTGAGCTTGGTATGTCACAGTGGAAAGTCTGGTCTGTAGTTCACTTGTAAGGCCGACATCCATACCACTACCAACCCGTGCAGTCATTAGAAGAGGGAGATCCGCAGAGGCGGCTTGAATTTTTTGTTTCATGCTAAATGCCGATGCCGAAAGTGAAAACTTTTTGAAAAACATTCTGTGGACCGATGAGTCATTTTTTGACCGTGATGGTATCACAAATTACCACAATTTACATTACTGGGCACCGAAGGGAGAAGGAAACCCTAAGAAACTGAAACCAACCGCATCGCAGCGTAAGTTCTCGCTTAATGTTTGGATGGGTATTATCGACGATAAGTTAATAGGCCCACATATTTTACCCCGAACATTAAATGGGGAACTTTATGAAGATTTCCTAAGAAATCATTTAGCAGCACTGCTCACGGATGTACCCGAAGAAAGAAGGGCAAACATGATATACCAACATGACGGATGTCCAGCCCACTTCCGCATCACAATTCGACATTTGCTGGATGAAAACTATCCAAACCGATGGATTGGGCGCGGTGGGCCGATTCCGTGGCCTGCACGAAGCCCTGATCTGACGCCGCTAGACTTTTACGTCTGGGGTCATATGAAAGACCTAGTTTATGTGACCCCCGTAAATTCAATTGAAAAACTAAGGGAGAGAATAACAGATGCGGTGGACCAGATGAGGACCACAATCACATCAAGAATCACAAAAACCGAAGTGAGGAAGCGAATAAGAGCATGTATTCGAAACCGAGGGCAGCACTTCGAACAAGACGTGTGAAATACATGTTATTAAAGACCACAAATTGATATTGATTAAAAATAATAATAATTTTCACGAAATTGTTTAATTTGATTTTCCGAATAAACACCTTGTACTAAATCAAAAACGATTTTCATAATGCAGTCCAAGACTTTGTATTGACTTTCATACCTTTTTGGATAGCTGATAAGACAAGGATATTTTACTAATAATTTGTGAACCTGGTGTAGTATCTTTTTTTTGTGCTAAGACAACATTTTGTATGAAGTAATAGCAAAAAAAATTACAAAAAAAAAAAGTTTGATTAGTGATCTTCACCAAAGTTTTAGTCATTTTGAACTTTTAATTATTAAAAACGATTCGCTGCGGCGTCAACTATGATAATAACTCCAATTTCAGTACAGCCGCCCCGTGAATAATTTTCAAATTGGGTTCAAATAATTTAATCTGGGATTTTTCACAAAAAATCTAAAACCCTTACTAACTCAAAAACTACTGAACTTCGGTAGAACATTTGGTGGCTTAATTTGTTGCATTTTAACCCTACTATGATGTCCTGCAAGGAATACGTCGAGTTACCAGTAACCCTGTATACAACGGCCCGACATGAATCATCAGGCAAGCGCCCGCCAGACACATCACCCGTCTGGTCGGAGGCTTCTCCCTTTTTTATGGATGAGTGAACTTGATACCGTGTTCCTCATACCTGTATATTATAAATTTCTATTCTACCAAACTATGCCGATTGTGTACGTACAAAACTATTCACGAGATTCATTTCAATGCATATATAGACGCTTTGTGAGCGAGAGAATTTCTACAAATAGGCGCTATTGTAGGATTACGTTGATATGAAAAATTTTGTGAATTCACCGCTCATTGTATTTCCAGCACAATACAGAGCCGAGTGTCGGTATGTAAGTACACTGTACAAAGGCGTCGTTGGTCTTGTGGTCGAAAGTGCGGCTACTGAGCGTGGGGCCCTGGGTTCGATTCCCAGGTCGGGCTAAATGTTATTGGGTTTTTCTATTAGAAATTTCTTAGTAACAGCCCGGAGTTTGGAAGTTGGCTGTGTGATACTCCCGTGCATCAGAAAGCACGTTAAACCATTGGATTGGCCCTACGTCTGATCTTAATCCGGTCGTGTCAGATCGCCGTCCCATTGGACTATGAGAATGTCGGAAGAGAGAATGCTCCTGTGTCTTCACACTTGTGCACTATAATATCTCCCGCGGCGGAGTCGAGTCTCCACTGAGATAGGTCGCTGTGGCCGAAATACGGTCTGAAGGACTATTATTATTACAGTAGGCCGCATGTCGGTCGGTGTTATCTCTTTGACCTTGGGCTGGCCTAGAAGTGCACGGAGTTTCAATAGAATACGAGGCCAACTCATACTGGTTTTGTGACAATGACTTCCGGCCCACTGTACTTTGGCCCATTGATCAGGTGATATATCAACTGTTAGGTCACACAGATACAGAGTCAAATTAAATCAGCTAGCGAAGTCAAACTCAAACTCAACGCATTTATTTCAAACAAACCAATTACAGGCACTTTTGAATTGTCAAGGGGTCGGTCAGTCAGAAAGATGAAGCTAGATGCCCATTCCAAAGCGTAGTAGGTACCTGTGGAGAAGAACGGGCAAGAAACTCCACGGAACCTCTGCGGACGTGACGGGTAGATCTAAACACGATATAATAAAAATAAAAATGATCTAATGTTTTCTCTAGTGTTGTTACTTTAAGTATGAGTTGAGAAAATGAGTTTTATTGTTTTTAAATATCAATACCAATCAATTCTGAGAAGTTACACAAATAAAAACTAATATTTCAAGTAAATACACTAACAGCGGTGGATGACCCCACAAAATAAATCATCAAATTAATTTCTATTTTGTTTTATCATGTTTAGATAAACACTTCTGCAGGATTTGCTATAATAATAATAATAATAATAATAATATTCCACAACTTTCACACAACGCCATCTAGTCCCAAACTAAGCAGAGCTTGTGTTATGGGTACTAGACAACTGATAAACATACATATATATTTCTAAATACATACATATTATAGATAAATTACACCCAGACACAGAACAAATGATCGTGCTCATCACACAAACATTTGTCCTGGGTGGGAATCGAACCCACGACCTTGCGCATAGCAGTCAGGGCCTCTGACCACTAGACTAACAGGCTATCTAATTAAATTTGACCCGGTATCGAGCGAAGTCTAAAACGAGCAAAACCTTTTGAGTTGGTGTAGTGTAAAAGTATAGAACGACAATAACGCACATAATAACACATGAAAGAGGTATTTATAATACTATAACAGACTCTAAGAAAGTAGAACCGACTTGTAAAAAAGTACAATCAACACGAAGTTTTCAAATAATGATCGTGTTAGAAATTAAGTTAGATTAAAACCTCGTGTGCTACGTCAAGATACTTGATTTCGATTGTAACTATTATTAAGAACCTGCTTTTTTATTTATTTAAAGAAAAATGGAGTCTTTATTAATGAAACCTACTGTAAAAAAACCCCCTTGTCTTTGCCTTATGCGTTAACAAACAAACTGGGTACGACAAACTCTAAACGAATTTGCCAAGTAAGGCGATTTAACCTTATACGAGTATTTGCTAAATTCAACAGTCGTTGATATACAGGTCAACATAGACGTAATTAAGGATAGGCAGCAATAAACGCAATAATAACACAAGTTTATGTCCATTCTGCGCTAATTTGTACTGTTAGGCTCGACCATAGGAAGCTTAACAGCGGTTAGACGTTCTTTTACTCAAACGAGTAACTTCAGCTAGCCAATATCTTTTTATTTCTAGTAGAGTTAGTTGTAGGTGGTATATTTTTATTGTTTTTATAATAATAATTTATTTCAGAACTTAATTCCATATAAAATCATTAGTAAGGCTTAAAAACTACAGTAAAACGGGGTGAATAGGAACGCAGGGGTGAATCGGGACGAAACTTTAAAATCGATTTTAACATTGAAATAATATCGTTTTTTGCCAAAAGGTCTCTTAATGTGTATACTATATTATAGTTCACAATTAAGTGTATTTGTTGGCTACAAACTATATTACATCAACGTTAAAATCCATTTTAAAGTTTCGTTCCGATTCACCCCTGCGTTCCTATTCACCCCGTTTTACGGTACGTTAGTACCTTAAAACTACTTATTAATTTATTTCACATTGAATCGGACAGCACCAGCACTATGCACCTTATTCCAGTGCCGCACAATAGGACACTCCACCTTTTCTGTTATGGTGTTTAGAAGGCCGTTGGGGCTGCCCCGCACACGACACATCAGGGAGGCCACTCTCTTGCGCACAATAGCTCTAAAGCAGTCGGTGTTGGCCTCCGCAAACATCCCCGACGCACTACAGTATCGCGGCAACCCCATCAGCATCCTAAACCCATTATTGTAGAGGACCCGGAGGGCATTGAAAGCCTTATGCGTATAGCGGACCCACAGGCTGCAGGTGTACATTGTCTGGCAGTACGCCTTAAACAGTGTAATTTTAACATCTTTTGTGCACCTCGCAAACCCGCCAACCTGCTTTTAACTAGAAACCTTTTATAGAATAGAATAGAATAGAATACTCTTTATTATGTACACCATATAAATGAAAGAAATAAATAAAAAAAAAATTACAAAGGGTGACAAAATGGGCGGTTTTATCGCTAAGAGCGATCTTTTAAAGACAACCTTTATAATGACACGTTGACTGCCAGGCAACCGACGCAACAGAAAATGTACCTATTGTTCGCGGACACCGTATGACCGCGCGGTGGCAGTCAATGACTTAGTTTAAAAGAAAAAAAAATGTGTTACAGTTTTCCATATTATTGGCTTTTTAAAACAATGATGACGTATTTCTCCAGTTTAAGGTCATCATCATCATCATTTTCGTCATCTCAGCCGAAATACGCCTGTTGCACTTCCTAACATCAAAATCAAAATTAAAGTCATGTATTCAAACTAGGCTGAGAATCAGCACTTTTCGAATGTCAAATCACAACTACCGGCCCTATGTTGCTTGCATGCAGTAGTTTCCCACGACTTGCACCAGGTCTTCCGCTCTTCTTATGGTGCGTGCGCCTTTCGCTACGCGGTCGCCATTTCAGGATGTGGCGAGTAATGTGTGAAACCGCTCCGAGAGCACTTGCGTCACCCGAAACGAGCTCCCGAGCCAGCACTCGAGTACCGGCCCGACCGCCTCGATGGTGACGAGGCCGGCGGTAGGGCGTGAAAGTCTGTCCCGCCATTCCGCCACCAGGACCTCGCGAAGATGAGACCGACGCAGCTCCATGTGTTGCTGCATCGGTCGCTCGCCACGCGCCTTCGCTTCCTCGCGCCACCGATACAATGACGCGAGTACTTTCGCCTCGAGGCCCCAGGGCCGGGATCCGGCCAGTACACACACACAGTGTGAGACCCAAGATAATCGCTTATGAATATATTTAAAAGTAGCACACAATATGGTCTAGAAAAGCGACAATCGGTTTCAAAGCGTTTCGTCCTTAGACAAGTGACAATCGCTTTCAAAGCGTTTCGTCCTTCTACGATGACTTTTAACAGGATTGATAGAAGCTTTTCGGTGGCGCGTGTCAATCCCATAAATGTTTGACTTTTCCGTCATCGTTATCGCTGATAGTATTACATGTCACTTTGCTAGATCCTCAGAAGTGGGGATAAAAAAACCGAACTAGAACAACACTTTACAATAATGATTTTGAGACTATAACTTTCGTTGTAAATGTGAGTTCGTCAAAACCAACTTTCGTACAATCCCTTGTACACTCCACCACCTTATTAACATTTCTGTGGGCCCGATAATTCTGAGTACGGTACATTTAATTAACATTTTGTGGCCGTAACGGTCGTTTTCGACGAAACGAACACACTTTGTGGTCTATAGCCATTGTCGAGGCCTCACATAATACCATTGGAACCCGGTTTGATTTTCTTAGAATAATTTATTCAAGTGAATTTACAATTTAGTGTTACAGTGGTTCTACTTCGGTTTGGAATAATTTATCAATAATTCGAATTGGGATTTGATTTATTTAAAGTAGCGATGGTTAATTGGCCAAGGTAAGAGGCCATTACGTTCGAACACTGATGGAAATAGGCTGGTTATATTTCATCACATTTCAGGATCATTATTATCATCATCATCAGCCTTCAGCAGTCCAATGCTGGACACAGACATCTCCAATTGCACGCCATTTAGCTCGGGTCTTGGCAACTCTCGTCGTCACTAAGAAGATCGTCACTCGACCTAGCCTGAGGGTGTCCTACCTTACGTTTGGCGATTCGCGGTCTCCACTCAAGAACACATCTACATCCCAACGGTCATCGGTTCTACGGCTAATATGGCCGCTCCATTGCAACTTCAGCTTGCTTATTTTGTGAGCTATGTGGACAACTTTGATGCTTTACCAGATCACCTCATTCTGGATTCCAACCCTCAGAGAGACTCCAAGGGTAGCTCGTTCAGCTCGCTGAGTGACCTTGATGGTTTCAGCGTACAAAGAGAAAATATGTTCACTAGAAATAACGAAACGGTTGGGAACATACGGGACAAGATGCATTGGTAGACTGAGAAAACGTTGGATTAGTAACATTTTTCATGTTGGTGAGAAACACTGGATGAAGACTGCAAAAGACAGGGCAAAATAATAAGGGATGGGAGGCTTTTACCCAAAAAAGGAGTACATAGAGGGAAAAAATTACAAATAACACTAATAGTAAGAAAATATTACTAACAATACCGACACTAGGTACATTTGATTTGTAAAATCTATACTAATACTAATCATCCTAGCCTTTTCCCAACTATGTTAGGGCCGGCTTCCAGTCTAACCGGATGCAGCTGAATACCAGTATTTACTATACTAATACTAATAATAAAGCTAAAAAGTTTCTTTGAATGCGCTAATCTGTGGAACTATCAGTCGGATTTGGAAAATTCTTTTTGCATTTTTATGAGTCAAATTTTGAGGAAGGCTATAGGCTATTTAAGGTCACGCTAGAACACTTAACCCTTAAATGCATCGTGATGTAAATTTGCATCCACCAATACAATGCCATATTTTCGTTTCCACAGAACACGGAGATTCCCCAATTGTTAGAATATTCAACTCATTTTGTTTCCAGCAGATTCGTTCTGATTACATAAATATGTAAATTTCCACCAGGCCATTTAAAAAATAAAAATAAAAAGTATTTTTATCAATATATTTTTTTTAATATTGTTTCCTTGTTATAGAGCTAATGTTCCGTCAAAATAAATTTAATTTGCTTTAAAAGTAAAAATCATGCAATTAAGGGTTAAGAGCCGAGACCGAAAGAAAAAAGTCAGAAAAACGCTGAACGAAAACAATGTAACAGTGCGGGCAAATAATGCAATGAGACGGGATGGGAAAAGAAGGTTTATTTTTTTAACACAAACAGTGTGGCAGATTTAGTACATGATTCTGAATCACCTTGCGTTGAAATTTTTCGCCGGTTATTAAAAAACACTCTTTCATATGTGACGGAGGTATTCGCGCAATCAATCAAGTCGATTTTTTAAGTAATAATTCATATAAACGATCGCGTATTTGCGCGACAGTTGCATTTGGTTTGGACGCGTTGTAAGCCAGCAAATATTTTTTTTGGAACGAAGTTCTATAACGCGGCTGGCGGCAGGAGTAAACTGGTAGAAATCGTCTCGTAACGAAAAAGCATTATACCCTCTCCATGTAATATTCTCTCTCTTTCGAGAGAGAGTTTTCATGGTTTTTGAGGGCACTGAAGCCAAAATCAAAATCCAAAATGGCAGTTACAAAAATTTTCAAACATTTCATCATGGGTGTCGTTTTCGTGGTTTTAGAGGGTGCTAAAGCCGAGTGAGTTAAAATTAAAATCAGTTAAAAATACGGCTGCAATTTTTTTTGAAAAAAATCTTTGTTGTCGTTTTCATGGTTTTCGAGGGTGCTAAAGAAGAAAGTGAGATCAAAATGAAAAACCAAGATGGCGACATTTTATGAGAACTTCTAAAAACTTATACTAGATGGTTCTGCATTAAAACGCGTATTAAATTCACTATCACCCCCCCCCCCCCCCTGACTCTCCCTGTCTCTTTCTCCCTGTCTCTTTCTACACGGATAGAAAAATCTTATAAAAATTACTGTGCTGTCTCATAATCTGAGTGCATTTGAGTGGTAATGGAAAAATTACCATGCTAGTACAATAAAAAATCTTATGCTGTACAGTAAAATTTTTTGGACAAATAGTGAATTTTTCCCAAACTCACTCAGAAAATTTTCTGTAGATGTCACTTGCACTCACATTACAGTGACGAGCAGAGTAATTTTTCTAAGAATTTTCTCTCCGTGTATATACGAGTGTATCGTCATTTGTTGCGGTTTGTTGAGTACAAATCATTAAAACAGCTTTTGTTTTAATGATTTGTACTTCAGAATAATCAGCTTATTATGCTGGGAAGCAGACCTCCTCTCTCGTCTCGTCGACCTATGTACCAACTTTCCTCGAATTCCGTTCAGCCGTTAAAGCGTGAAAAGGTAACAGACCGATAGATCGAGTGAGTTACTTTCATATTTATAATATGCCATCATCATCATCCATCTAGCCTTTTCCCAACTATGTTGGCGTCGGCTTCCAATCTAACCGGATGCTGGATACCAGTATTTTACGTGGAGCGACTGCCTATCTGACCTCCACAACCCAGTTACTGGGTAATACGATACCCCTTGGTAAGACTGGTTGTTAGATTATCGGGCTTCTGACGACCCGTAACGACTGTCAAAGATCCACGAATGACATTCGGAACCAACGGCTTAACGTGCTTTTCGATGCACGGAGGGGTCTTGGTAAATAAAGAGAGTCACCCATCTATTGACTAACCGCGGAAATATCGCGAGAATATCTGTAATACTTAACCACAAGCCCTGCATTGCGTTTATAATGTGTCTATATTAGTATGGATTATAGGATCAGATAAAGATAGAGATTTAACGCCCTGAACATCATTCCCATCAACACGCCTAATGTCCTCCATTTCCCGCCTTCAAGCTTATTAAACGGTTTTATTAAACGGTTTTATTTAGCTCACCCCGTTTGTTTTATTTATTTATTATTCTTGGGTGAAATTTAGTAATTCAAATTTCACCCTCTTCCTGTCAACCGATTAATCTGAAATTTTGTATACACTTTGGATTTTGGTGACAATACAATTATGTTTATTCATTATCATTATAAATTCAAGATGGCCGCCGCTACAAAATGGCGGATAATTTATGTTTTATTAATCCCATCAATATGGGTATCAAATGAAAGGGCTCAACAAGCAGAATACAATATACTATAAAAAATTGAAATCCAAGATGGCGGCCGCTACAAAATGGCGGATAACGTAGGTTTTATCAATCCCATCAATATGGGTATCAAATGAAAGGTCTCAACAAGTAGAATACAATTTACTATGCAAAATTGAAATCTAAGATGGCCGCTGCTACCAAATGGCTGATAACAATTTTTTATTAATCCCATCAATATGGGTATCAAATGAAAGGGCTCAACAAGCAGAATACAATATACTATAAAAATTGAAATCCAAGATGGCGGCCGCTACAAAATGGCGGAATAACGTAGGTTTTATCAATCCCATCAATATGGGTATCAAATGAAAGGTCTCAACAAGTAGAATACAATTTACTATGCAAAATTGAAATCTAAGATGGCTGCCGCTACCAAATGGCTGATAACAATTTTTAATTAATCCCATCAATATGGGTATCAAATGAAAGGGCTCAACAAGCAGAATACAAATTACTATAAAAAATTTAAATCCAAGATGGCGGCCGCTACAAAATGGCGGATAACGTAGGTTTTATCAATCCCATCAATATGGGTATCAAATGAAAGGTCTCAACAAGTAGAATACAATTTACTATGCAAAATTGAAATCTAAGATGGCCGCCGCTACCAAATGGCTGATAACAATTTTTTACTAAAAACTAGAAAATAAAAATAGGTAAAAAACTTTTTAAGTTAAACGGTTTTATGTTAAACATACATTGCAATGTTTAAGATAAATGTACTAAAAACCAAAAAATAATAAAATAGATACAGTCGTGGGAATTATAAACATATGCATAGACTAGACTAAAATAAAACCGTGGGGCACGTCAATTGTCTACAATCGTTGATTAAAATGTTTGTTTTGTAATGTTACACTATAATTAGGCAGTTGTTCAACCGACAACGATGGACGTGTGATAAGTAGGGCTAGAATGTGGAAACAAGCTAGCAAGCTCGATTATAAGCGAGTTTTAGGGTTTCATAGTGGTGAGCGAGTAGTACTTTTATCATATGTTTTGTCGATTAAAGACAAACTACGAGCAGTGAAACGATACCTCGCCAGCCAGCAGTGTGAATGTCCAACGATAAACTAGTTGAAACATCTCTTTTATTTACATGGAGTGTATAACTATTGGAATTTCCATGAGCAAGAAAATAGTAAGTAATTTCCTCACCGTCTGCGGGCCAACTGCCTATTTTAACGACGAATTAAACGATTCTTCTATCGCACATTAAGTCGATAATTTATAGACAATTGACGTGCCCCACGGTTTTATTTTAGTCTAGTCTATGCATATGTTTATAATTCCCACGACTGTATCTATTTTATTATTTTTTGGTTTTTAGTACATTTATCTTAAACATTGCAATGTATGTTTAACATAAAACCGTTTAACTTAAAAAGTTTTTTACCTATTTTTTTTTATTCCTAAAACAAAAATACAATTTCAACTAACATAGCGAAACTAACCAGAATAATCCACCATCCATCTAGCGAACCTCAAAACTAAGTTGGCACGAGCAAAATTTAATTTTTGCACCGTGTTGTTAATAAAATGCAATACAACTCGCAGACAGTGTAATTGCCACCATTAAAAGCTGCCACTGGCGCCCTCCGTACAGACTAAGAATTGCGCTGTAGTATGTAAGCAAACACGACTCGTTAGAACTCGTCATTTTCATTTCATTCCCTCTTATCATATTTTGACAGGCCTGTTGGTCTAGTGGTCAGTGGCCCTGCCTGCTATGCGCAACGTCGTGGGTTCGATTCCCACCTAGGACAAATGTTTGTGTGATGAGCACGATCATTTGTTCTTTGTCTGGGTGTAATTTATCTATAATATGTATTTATTTAGAAATATATATGTATGTTTATCAGTTGTCTAGTACTCATAGCACAAGCTCTGTTTAGTTTGGGACTAGATGGCGTTGTGAGTAAGTTGTGGAATATTATTATATTATTATTATTATTATCTATATCTGTTTTCTGCTTCATCGTGTTTAGATATCAATACTTTTATCAAGTCTGTTTCCAGTGTCTACGATAATTGCGGTCGATGATCTCACAAAAAAGTCGTCAAATTAATTAATTTATTGTTTTATCATGTTTGGATATTAATATCCATAACGTATGCGGAGTTTTGCTAGCTAATTTCATTTGACCTTGCATATTTATTTCGTTCTCTTAGTTGTATATTAAAAAAAAAAAACGAGACGACAGATAACGTTTCAAAATTTTAACTATAGCAAATCGAAAGGGGGGGGGGGGGGGGACTGCGGCGGTGGTCCGGACGCTAGGAGCATGTGCTTTCGCCGCGCGTGGACAAGCAAAGCTTATCTAATATGAGCCGATGTGTAGACGCCAGTGTACATGTGCGGATGCTAGAACAGTATACTTACGTACCTGCGCGTCTTTTAAGTAAATAAACACTGGGCAGCTTGAGTACTCGTATGTGTGCAGTTAGGCGTGGTGTGATGCGTATGTCTGTGTTCCTTTACCTTTAGAATTAAGTACATAATAGTGTTAAGAAAAAGAGCTATGTCCACGAGAAAACTGCCGACAAACTGTCCTGCAGTTTAGCAGAAGATCTGTGTATTCCCATCTGTGTACTCTTTTGTTGAAATAAATAAATAAAAAAAATAAAAAAAGAAATTGCCTCATAAGTTCTTAAGGATCATATCATATTTCCACTCACGCAGATCTGACTGTTCAGAAGATAGTAATTTTTTACTCACCAAAACTTTCTTTCAATTTCCCAAAACGCGCCACGCTACGTCCTACCTCCGCGCGTGTGTGCAGAGGTAGTTTCATGCACTGGCGTCGCTCAATATCTGTTATTCTCGCCGTTACAGCGACCCGCAACTACAGTCACACTTGCATCCACACTTTGAAATGGTGTTAAAGATGCAATGATGCGAATACTCGTTTATAACTGCGTTGTAGTTGCTTATTTTTTTCTTTTAGAATTATTTAGACTCTAGAATGTGAATGAGTGTTTCAGTGTGTGTATTAAGTACAAAACAGTGGTGGACCGGTGAACCAGTGATAGCGGCTGCTACCTACTTATAAAGAACTAGCGACCCGCCCCGGCTTCGCACGGGTGCAATGGAGAAACACTGATAATTTTAGAGCCATTATTTCTCGTAAAAAGTATAGGATAAAAAATGCTTATTGTGGGTTATCCTTAAGAGATAGACATAGACCATCGCGGACTTTTTTGTAGACCTTTTTAAGGTGTACAATACTGTAGTACATTATTTTGATCTATCTCGACGGGTTCAGCCAGCGTTTACAATGTAAGCGCAAAAAAATGTGTTTATTTACGACATCACATTAGAAACCTCTAAAATTATCAGTGTTTCTCTACTATATAATGCATGTATTATACATATAAACCTTCCTTTTGAATTATTATATCTATTAAAAAAACCGCATCAAAATCTGTTGCGTAGTTTTAAAGATCTAAGCATATATAGGGACAGACAGACAGGGAAGCGACTTTGTTTTATACTATGTAGTGATAATATTTGTATATTTTTTAGTATTCATTAGGTATTAGTTGTTCTTTATTATTATTGAAAAAAATTTTTCATTAAGTATATAAGAACCAATTTTTTAACTCGACAACGTGATGGAGCAAGTAATTTTTTTTTTTATTAATTGAAATCCACACAAGCGCTATATCGTTGTGCGATTGCTTGGAAAATCGGTTTCCCCTTAAATTCTGTTTTGAGAATATACTATACACTTGTATTATCAGGTATCAATAAAAATAACAATTATTATACACTAGCGACCCGCCCCGGCTTCGCACGGGTGCAATGCTGATCACTACATAGTATAACACAAAGTCGCTTCCTGCTGTCTGTCTGTCTCTATGTATGCTTAGATCTTGAAAACTACGCTACGGATTTTGATGCGGTTTTTTTATAGATAAAGAGTGATTCAAGAGGAAGGTTTATATGTATTATACATGCATAATATAGTAGAGAAACACTGATCATTTTACAGCCATTATTTCTCGTAAAAAGTATAGGATAAAAATCGTTATTGTGGGTTATCCCTAAGAGATAGACATATACCATTGTGGATTTTTTTGTAGACCTTTTTAAGGTGTACAATACTGTAGTACAGACGCCAGCACATCAAGCTACCCGAAACTGTCGAAATTTCCCAATCAACTTTGAACCTTATGCTTTAGTGATAAAGTTGAAAATCCGTTGGGTAGTTTCAAGCGCCACCGGCCGACTGGCCGGCCGGTAACGCCCGCATTTTAAAACTGTAATAATATCTTCGAAAATATTCATTTAAATTACATGCTGTAAAGAGCCATAATGATCTATATGAAATGCACAATGTTTTTAAGGTACTTAATTGGATAAGGATTAATGCTGTATTGCCTAAAATTGCTTCTTAAATAAGCCATTATTTCTCGTAAAAAGTTAAGGATAAAAAATGGTTATTGTGGGTTATCCCTAAGAGATAGACATATACCATCGCGGACTTTTTTGTAGAACTTTTGAAGGTGTACAATACTCTAGTATATTATTTTGATCTATCTTGAATGGTTCAGCCAGCGTTTACAATGTAAGCGCAAAAAAATGTGTTTATTTACGACATGACATTAGAAACCTCTAAAATTATCAGTGTTTCTCTACTATATTATGCATGTATTATACATATAAACCTTCCTCTTGAATCACTTTATCTATTAAAAAAACCGCATCAAATCCGTTGCGGAGTTTTAAAGATCTAAGCATATATAGGGACAGACAGACAGGGAAGCGACTTTGTTTTATACTATGTAGTGATGAAGAAAGAAAAATTAATTATTTATGAGATCAAAAGGTCTTATGTGGTCTTGAGTTCGAACCCAAGCAGGCTCTTTACTTTGTACTTATAAATTACTAGCTTTTTGCCCGCGGCTTTGCACGCGTTAATTTAGAAATTGACAATCAATTTGGGTTGTACGCTTGTTGTGTGGCCGTTGGGCTAAGAACGGAACATTATTCTAGGACGCTCCTATATATAATGTTGCAGGTCGTTCTATTTGGCGCTAATACGTACAAATTCTGGGCACTGGACACACGCGACCATGCTACATATGGGAAAAACATGGATTTTTCAAATACACCCCTGCTACCTGCAATGTTTGCCCTTGTCTATAATATTATAGATAGGAGGATGAAAAACCGGTCTATCGACACTCTAGACTCGCAAAATGTATTAGGCTTAAATAAAAAATTAAAAAACTCTAAACTTTCTAACATAATTCAATCATGATTCGAAAGACACGTGGCGCCATCTATTATCATAATAACGTTATTGTTGTTTTCCTCAAGAACAGAACTTTTTTTCGGTATGAAAGGTACCCTATGTCCGTGTCTGTACATCTGACAACGTATATGCAGGATGATCGGTTCAGTGGTTTAGGCGTGAAAGCAAACAAACAAACTTACTTTCGCATTTATGATATTAGTTAGGATTTCATCGCCGCTGCTCTCAAAACGGTGAACGAAAACACTAGTGTATTATGGCTCACTCCCCGGCCATAATACACCACGCGGGCCCAGTTCCAACTGCGGGCGTGGCGGGTTGGTGGATGTCAGTTGTCTTCGAAATTTTGGTTCTAGACCATGCCAGTTTGAGAGCAGTAGTGATGAAGACGATAGTCCGATGGGACGGCAATCCGACACAACCGGAGAGAGATCAGGCGCAGGTCCAAAGGCTTAACGTGCTTTCTGAGGCACGGGGTATCACAACGCCAACTTCCAAACTCCAGGATCTTACTAAGAAACTGATATTCAGTTAGATCCTGCTGTGATTCCATTGATACTCCTAGAGACATCTTTATAAAATAAAAAATCACCATCTATAAACTGCCGCTACGTTTGGTAGAAATTAACATCCAACGGATAATACCCACTATCGTAATTGACCCAGAGAACCCTATAGTACTTAGAGTATTTACTCACTCATATCCAAACATAGGCAATGATAAACCCAATCCAGATAGTGACGTAGGCGTTTGTGTCTAAACGGAAGGCGATCCGTGTTAAGTACTTAATTAGTTTTAGTGCCTTGCGGCAGTATTAATTACTTTGAATTCATAAATAATGGATTACTGCTGCTAATTGTCCATTGGCGACTGTTTTCATAATCCTAACGTTTTTGTAGAAATTACCGACACAATTATTGTTAAGTGGCGTTTTGGTGATACTTTGCAAATTAAAGATATTGTAGGTCAACTCTAGTATAGGTACACACGACGGCATATCAAGCTACTCGTATATGTTTCCAGTTTTAGCTTTTCGTACAATGAGAAACACAAACTCAATTCATTTATATCAGTTAAACCATTTACAAGTTCCACTTTCGTTGAACTATTAGTAATGATAAATAAATGATAAATGATTTATTTTCTGTAAGTAGGTTTGTACAAACACTTTTACATGTCAATCATATTTTTTTTAACCTGTTTAGTAACCTGGGTATATGTAATAAATATTACTTATACCTAATAGATGTAAATAAAATTCGATGTATGTGGATATATTGTAAAAGGGTATAATGGGGTTGGCATATCTATAAGATAAAAACCCCTAAATAAAAACAGATTAAAAATAAAAAAAAATTACAGGTACTTTTCAAGAAGTCGGTCAGTCAGAAAATATGAAGCTAGAATAGAATACTCTTTATTATGTACACCATATAAATTAAAGACATAAATATAGAAATTGTACAAAGGGTGACACAATGGGCGGTGTTATCGCTAAGAGCGATCTTTTAAAGACAACCTTTGGATGGATTGAACAGGGAAGGAAAGACAAATACTGTAGATAGTCTGTGGTGTGCCATTTAAAAAATACAATTAATGAGTAGGCTTTTTTATCAAAATTTTAAAAGTCGACAAAGATTGAGCACGCCTTACCAACATGGGTAAGTCATTCCATAACCGTACTGCTTGAACAGTAAAAGATTTGTCATAGAAACTGGCGGAATGCATCGGCATCTCTAGTCTCAGGTTTTCCAATGACTCAGATATGTATTATGTATGTCATGAAGGAACTTGAAACGATCTTTAAGATAAGAAGGGGTTTTAGGATTAAACAAAATACTGTAGAGCTGAAACAAGATACGAAAATTCCGGTGAAGACGTTTAGGAAGACACTTGAGCTTTGTACGTTTAGATATGTGATCATATTGGTGTAGGCCAAATATAAGTCTTATGCAAAAGTTTTGAAGTCACTCAAGTTCATATAGTTGTGCCTCAGTAAGGCCTGGATAACTGATATCAGCGTAGTCAACGATAGGAAGTAAAAGGGATTGTGCAAGCGCAGTTTTAGTGGCAGTTGGAAGAAAATTCCACAATCGTCTCACTGACTTACCAGATGCAAAAATTTTGCAACTTACGTCTTGTAGCTGAGGACCCCAAGAAAGATGTTTATCGATCCAAACCCCAAGGTTCTTAACCTTTTCGCTGGCTGGTATAGCAGTTCCGTTAAATTGAACCTGGGGAAGCTGCCACCAGTTTATTTTGGGGATCATCTTTGAGCTGCCAACAACAATGAGCTGAGTTTTCGATGGGTTAACCTGTAACCCGATTGAAACCAAATCCTTGTTGATAATATGAACGGCATCAGTCAAGTTCGAGTGGTCGGCTTGCTTAAAAATATGCAAATCGTCTGCATAAATGTGGTAGGAGGAAAGAAGTTTTTTGGTAATGGAGTTTATAAATATTGCGAAAAGTAAAGGAGATAAACCGCCACCCTGAGGTACACCAGTAGAAGTATAACACCACGAAGAGCAAGACTCTTCTATGCATATACGTTGTCGGTGGCCATACAGGTAACTACGAAATCAGTTAAACTAAGAAGCTAGTTGACCATTCCAAAGCGTAGTAGGCACTTATGGAGAAGAACAGTCAATAAACTCCATGGACACTCTTTTAAATAATATTTTTTGCAAAAATATTAGTTATTGTTGAAAAGACGTTCACGTTAAAAAGTGTGAGAAGTCAGCTTATACTGGAAGTGTATAGCTTGATATATCGTCGTGCGTACTATCGACCGATCTTTTTAATTCACTTTTAGTTGTCAATAGATACCTGATACCCGCACTGGGTCCGCGTGGTGGATTACAGCACACTCCCTCTCACAGAGAGGAAACCCACTCGTATATCCCAGCTGTGGGAACGTTATCGGCTGATTATGCTGTCTATAGATGTCTTATACAAGTGTGTCTTTTCGTGAAACACCACATAAACTATAGATTAATAAAAAAAGAGTAGAAAGGAAATCTTTCACGCGTTCTTCCTGACTTTTATTTTTTGTTGGGTTTTAAATAATCGTATAGCCTATAACCTTCCTCAAGAATTGTGCTACGAAATGCACAAACCATTTTTTATATTGCAGTTCCAGAGATTAGCGCGTTTTTTTTTTTTACTCTTGAAAAAGGGCTTTGTCGCACATGCGGTTATGCCGCCCTGGTTGGCTTTGCAAAGATTAGCGCGTTCAAACAAATCAACAAAATAACAAATAAAGGCTTTAGCTTTATTATGTTATATAGTATATAGATAGTATAGAGGGGCATAAAACCCCCAAAATAAACAAAACCCCCACAATTATTATTCCGTATTAACCGATTCCACAAATCGAAAAGCAAAATAATATGCACCGTTCAATTAACTAAAATAACTCCCAGCAATATTCGATGCAATTTATGTGGCCAAACGTCTCGATATCCAATTGTTTCTTGCTTCAATAGCTGGACCAATGCCAATTTGTCAGCAGAAACTGTATTAGTTCGTCGACATAGTATAAAATAATGGGTATTCTTCGATATTTTAATTCAGTTGGTATTGGTCGTCAAAATGTTGGAATTTTATTTCGTGGTTTGCAGATAATAACAACATTTGACCAAAGTAGAGTGCAGAATGGAATAGTGGTGCCCCAGTAGTATCGGCCCTCAAGAATTGTAAGTCATAAATTCGACCCAGACAGGCACTTTGTGTATTTAGTTGTCATCACCACTGCTTTCAAAATGGTGAAGGAAAACATCTTGAGGGAACCGGCATGACGTAGAACCAAAAATTTTGAAGACATGTGACATCCACCAACCCGCACTGAGCCTGCATGGTGGAACATTATAGACTGATTATGACCAACGTGGAATATACGTCTGATTGCATGGTAAGTAAACGACTAACGAAGGCTTTTTAGGACACACAAAAGGAATGAGAACATTTCGAAACACATGAAAGATAAGTATATTTGGCGATTTCTACCAGGAACCCCGTGGTGTACTCCGATAAGGCCCGTTGTACACGGCATTGTTTCATTACGGTATGCCGCGCTAGCCGCACCGTAGAATAATCGTGATACTTGTTTGTGACGCGCCAAACCACCGGACGGCACCTAAGCTGACGGCGCCGTGCCGAAGTGCCGCCGTGTCTGTCAAGAAGCTTCCATAGTGATCCATACAACACGGACGACCGTGCCTACACACGGCGGATCAACCGTAGTTTTTAAAGGCAAAACAAACGTCATGTGTGTACAACGGCCTTAGTCCTTGTCCTCACCAAACGCGATCGTCGCGTTATTTTAAATAAATATGATATAAATAATCGCGTGATCAATCAAGCCGCATAAGTACTTACGACATTATTCAGGTAGATCACGTAATCGCATATTCGCACGACGATCGCTTTTGATTAGGACGGAGAGTAAGACCCTAAAAGGTTGTTCCACGCCGGGATCAAAATTACGATACGTATTGACGAAAGCAAATCGTGCTGCTATTCACCTTCCAACATTTTTCCGCCTACAAATCCCAAAAAACTTTAATCAAACAAGTCTTCAAACCATTGACTCCAATATCAAGACAATGGTACAGCCGTAGATTGGAAGGTTCCCAACACAAAGTAAAATGAAAAATGTTCGTGGAATCTTCACCAGTTGCACGTAGGATTTAGGAGTCGGCACACGTTTCGACATGTTTCTAAGACAAACAAGGAAAAGTTAAGTTGACGTGCTCAGCAAACCATCTTTTGTTTCGCCAGATATTTGGACATATCATTTTGGGGACGTAAAACCATGTTTGAGGTTGTTTTTTAATTAAGTTAGTGATGAAAAATACTTAGGCTATGGAGAGGGAAGTAACCTGTGGTAATGGAAATTACTTTATGGTGATGGGATACTATATAATATACTCTCTCCTTGACATGTTGTACTATACATGAATGTTGCTAAATCAAAATTGTGGACGTTTGAAACTTCCAGGGGGCAGTAGAAGATCCAGAGAAAATTAGGTGTATATCTTATCTATCGACTATATAATAGGTACTGCACCTTTAAATACAATTGTGGCAATAGATGTGTTAGATTCGCGACAGACGGTAAGTAAGAAAAAAATGGGGGCTCTAGAAAAGTAAAAAAAGTTTGGCAAAATAAAGTTGAGAACCTATGCTCTAAAGCCACCCGAAACTCTCAAATACATACGACGTCATCTCCAGAGAAAACTAAAAGTATTTTTAAACGAGTTAACATCGTCTTCAGAAATAAATGAAACCTTATAAGGGAGCGTAATGACATCCTTAGGGAATACTCTGGATGTGGCAGCGTTACATCTTGCCACTTAGAGGAATCTATGATAAATGTTCGATGTTGCTGAATATTATGTTTCGTTTTCTAGTAGTCGCCTATGCTAAAAGGGCTACAGTCCGGCCGTCGAGAGAATGCGTTCCTGACAACTGTCTGTGTGACAGTTCTAGTAGCTAATAAAGATCAAATTCGCAAATCACGTATTTATTTGTATAAAACTGACAGGTGTCAGGAATTAATTCTATCGTCAGCCGCACTGTAGTTTCCACTTACTCTACCTGAGACCAATATCGTAATCGGGTAGTTAGAAGTCCGAAACTAACAAGCAGTCTTACCAAGGGACATTATGTTACCCAGTTACTGGGTTGTAGAGGTCAGATAGGCCGTCTCTCCATTAAAAAAAAAACTGGTATTCAGTTGTATCTGGTTAGACTGGAGTCCGATTCCAACATATTTGGGAAAATGCCAGGCAGATTGATTTCAATTTAATATTTTAGGTAAGGTAAAAACTTTCAGTGGAATTGATAGACTCCTCCTTTTGAAGTCGTTCAATAAATGAACTGAATTGATTATGTCAAACTCACAACCACTCACTGGCACCAAAAAATCAACAATTATCATCAAACTCCTGCCCTTATACCAATTTATTTGAGCTCGACGCAACATGTCTTTTTCTTCCAAGCTCCTCTATTAATCGTCATCTCGGTAGTCTCCCCCTTTGTAACCATATCATCATTCACACAGTCCATCTATCTTTTTCTTGGTCTTCCCCTACTCTTATAGCCATCGACATTCACACTCCAAACTTTCCTCCGTATCACATGCCCATACAATAATTTAGAAACGCATAAACAAAATTGTACTACAAAAATCTTTTTGCACGTATATCCCGAATCGTTATCGTTTTTCGGGTAATATAACCCGGTGCAGATATCAATAAATGTTATTTGAATGTAAATCGAGGGACGTGTACCAATTGAATTTTTAACATAGCACCACATTCATATTCAGTTTTGGCTCATGCTACTTGCGTTTTATTCGAATTTTTGACGTTGTAAAATATTCAAATACGGTTTTTCATGTACCGTATCATGGTATAATATTAATCAGCTTACACAAAGTTTTTCATTGGTTTTTTTTTTTGAGGTGGTATGTTTTTAAACACTTGAATATGTATTTGGCTCTTGTGAAAAGTTAACTTTTAAACATTATAATCGCATCAAGAAAGATGATTTGCCCTTGCAGCAAAAGTAAGTGTACACACGAGCAACACGCGTCGACGACAGAGGCAACTGCATCCGTCGAAGTGAGTTGGTGACAGGCATTTCACCAGCCGCTCGTGTATTTGAGCACCATACTCAATTACACAAGCGACACATTGTCGATGGCAGCCGCCGAAGCGTCGTCCGCTGCCGCTGTCACGCGTTGATGGCTGTCGCCGACACGCTTCGACGGTTGCAGTTGCCTCTGTTGTTGACGCGTGTTGCTCGTGTGTATGCACAATAAGGTCCATCGTCCACGACGCGACATACTTACGAGTTATTAACAAGATTGTGATTGATTTCATCGTGTACAGACCATCGTTGAAATCAAATCAAAAGTCATTTAATCAAACTAGGCTAAGAATCAACACTTTTCGAACGTCAAAATTACAAAAGACAGTCCCCCAAAATGCCGGCCCTGTGCTTTCGCTAAATATTAGTGCTGTGATATTTTGGCTACATATTGGTGACTATCCCGCGGCATCGCTCGCGTGGATGTCGGAAATTATCCAATGGGAACGTACTACCAGGACAAAGCTTAAATGAATGATAATTTTACACGTTATTTTTGAGTAGCGTCATGGACGATGGCACTTAGTGCGTTTGTCCACCGCAGCCATCACCGAGAACGAGATGACGGCGCCGAAGTAGCGAAACATACATTTACTATGACCACGTGTCCACGCAAATCCTTCATACGAGCCCCGTCGTCCCGGCCGCCGAAGTTTCAAGTAGTTCGGCGATACCGCTAGAACTCGGCCCGAGATTGGGTGACGGGCTGATGTGCCAGCAATACAAAACACGTTTGATCTTGTCCAAGCGTTGACGTTGGTGATTAGGCTTCACAGCCTGGTTCATCGGCATAATATACCTACTCAAGAAAACGGCGTCGCTACTGAGCAGAGTGAGGGGCAGTCGAAACAGCATCCTGAAAACTGTAGCTGGGAGCCTCGGCTCTCCGATTGTATAGCAGTTTGTGCGGAGGTTGATTTGTACTAACACTAAGCATTCATTAATTTTTTGTATGTTACTAACACTATAAATGATGCGGAAGGCGGAGGACAGGGTAGTGTGGCGTTGTCTGGGAGAGGCCTATGTCCAGCAGTGGACTGCGATAGGCTGAGTTGATAACACTATATGGATACTTGTTTCCGAAATAAAGTCATTATATTATATTGTATTATGTTGCTTGCCGTCTCACCGGCGGCGTCTTTTGCCTCGTTTTTGATGTGCGTTGACGTGTCGCGGTGGACGAACGATTGCCGTCATCGGGACGTCTCGTTCGGTTCGAATAATCTCGTTTCTCATAAGATTATCTATAAAAAATATACTGTTAGCCAGAAGATCAATGAACAAAAAATGGAAAATAATAAATAAATACTATCTTCAAATACTTATATCTGAGTTTACTTATTCTCAAAATTGATAATTATACAATAAAACGAAATACGAGTATATCTAATACTTCACAGCATCCTTAAAGAATCTTCAACTTAAAGACAAACTAAGTTTCTTCAAGTAAATAAATAATCAAGAAAAACGTATCTAAAGCCATTGCTTTGTGAGGATGACAGCCGCCCGCCGCGTGTCCTTAAATCCTTTATGGAAAACTTTAAAGCCGCCGCAGCCGCAGGGACTCTCAACCGAGAATCGAACTCCGAACCTCGTACAACCCACCTGTTAGAAAAGTATTAGAAGTTTCTAGTTTCCGTGTTCGTTGAATTTGTTTCTTTTGTGAAAGTGATTTGAATTCTAGATATTTCATTATCGAATAGGAATTGAACATAATTATGTAAAATGGCAAAAAACCTGGTTATTTTGCTGTTTTATATTAAAACATGGGAACACGCCTATTTTTGTCGTAGCGATAAGCAGAGGTATCTGTGAACGCATGTATGTCACCATTGTGTGGATCGTCCGGAGGACACGGTGAAGCGTACGGTAGAGGTCTGCCCGGCTTGGGTGGAGCACAGCCGCGTCCTCACGACGGCGATCGGCAGCGGCGATCTCTCGAGTCCAGCCCTGGTCTAGGCCATGGTACGGAGCGAGAGTTATTGTGGAAGCCATCACCTTCAGCGAAGCAGTAATGCTTGCAAAGGAGGAGGCGGAACACGTGAGGGAGAGGCAATCTTTGCGCCCTCACGCCCCTAGTCGCCGCAGGAGACGCCCTGGGCGTTGGGAGTCAAGACCCGACTCCCGGCCACCGTAGGCGCGGGCTTGCGGACGGCGAGCAATGGGCAGCTCGCCGTCCGGTAAGGATCAAGCCTGGGTTGACGGCGCGTTGTGTTCCAAGCGCGCCTCAAAGAGATGTCAGTATTAACTGTCGGGGTCCGCTAGGGCCGAAGCCTGCCAGGTTCGCGGGTTGTTCGAAAGAGTTACCGTGGCCCTTGGCACAGGCAACTGTAGGAACACGGGTGGGTTTTCGTCAGAAAAACCCACATTTTACCAGTTATGTTTAAGTCCGATGTAATACGGCGCGAGCCTATTGCCATCAAACGGGCACAAATCCGGGCTGCTGCTGAGAAATTCCTGATGGAAATTCAAACTCAAAGCATTTATTTCAAATAAAACAATTACAGGCACTTTTGAATTGTCAAAGGGTCGGTCAGTCATAAAGATGAAGCTAGTTACCCATTCCAAAGCGTAGTAGACACCTATGGAGAAGAACGGGCAAGAAACTCGATGAACACTGTTCTAAATCATAAAATTATTACAAAATATTTGTTACATTATTCATGTGAGAACGATAAACGAGAAAGACATGCACGTTAAAAGCGTCCGCACTAAAAAAGATAAAAAAATATATAAATAATAAAAACACGTGTGCAGTTCACACGCGATAGAAGTGAAACCTTCAATGATGAAATATTTATGTAAACGATACACGTGTACAATACACCACGGTTGTTATGATGCTTTTACCCAAGCTTCGTAATACGCAGGCGTGCACACATAATAATACACGTACAACGCTCGGACCCAAGCGTCGTGCGTAGCACGTACCACCACTATCAGCGTATTAGGTTTCTTCCCGAACGTATGAAGATGGGAGAGGGTACGGACAGCGCACAAAGAGGTAGTGATGAACAAAATTGGTCTTGGTCTTGCAGTCTTGCTCTTGGTCTTGCAAAAAAGCAAGACCAAGACCAAGACCAAGACTATCTATACACTAGCAAGACCAACACCAAGACGGAACAAGCAAGACCAAGACCAAGACTGAGTAAGCAACACCAAGACCAATTATACACCATTTAGCTCAACCATTTTCAAGAGAACTAAATTAAATTAAATTAAAAATTAAATTCATTTATTTCAGGTCTTTAACCCATAACACAAAAATTAAAATTAAAAAAGAATTTTACACTTGCCATGCTTGCACTATTATATAAATGTTACATACCATTATAGAATAATAAACATATAGATAATTGTATTGGAATTTAGAAATATAGGTCAAATATAAAATATTCAAAAAAAATAAATTAAAAAAAATAAACAAAATATCGAAAACAAAATGTCACATAATGTCAAAAATAAAATGTCACAATATGTCCAAGGAAATTTAAATAAAATTAATTAATACCAAAGTCAAAGATATATATGTAGGTATATGTGCAGGCGCTGGCATGCAGCTGCAGCCATCTCCGGAAGAAAGGAGAATCCCACCGCTCGGACAACACGCTCAGGATCCCGTTCGAGCTACTCCTACAGCGACGCAGAAGCGATGCACTCCTTTTCCGGATTATTCCGTAGAAGTCATCGGTAGTAGCATCAGCGAACATTGCCGATGCGCTACAAAACCGGGGCCGCCCCAACAGAATTCTGAACGCGTTGTTGTACTGGACACGAAGCGCGTTGTACGCCCGCAGAGTGAAGTTGGTCCACAGTCTGCACGTGTAGAAAGTCTGGCAGTATGCCTTGAATAAGGTTATTTTAACCTGTGAAGAACAACGTGCAAACCTGCGAGCCAGCATGTTGCACCGGACGGACAACGCCCTTCGCTCCCTCTCGATGTCCGTATTGTCAGACAGATCATCAGAGACCCAGTGACCCAGATACTTGAATCTATCTACTCTATTCAAATGTGACCCGCAGAGTGACAGGTGGTCCAGTTAAGTAGCTTTTAGTAACAGCTTTGAAGATCATGTATTCACTCTTCTTTGGGTTATATCTGAGCCCATGGGCCTCCGCGTAGGTCTCACAGATATTCAAAAGCCTGCGCATCGCAGAAAGAGACGGGCTCAGCAACACCATGTCATCCGCGTAACTTATGTTGTTTATACACACCTCATCCACGGAACAACCGACCTTAGTGTTCCAGGTTGAAGAGACGCGGGGAGGTTATTCCCCCCTGCCTCAGCCCACAGTCCAACCCGTATATGTCTGAATGTGATCCTGCCCATTTGACACTATTTTGTTGGTGACTATACCAATATTCAAATAGTGCTATAATGTCATGTGACAACTTCGTCTCGCATCGCAACTTATGCCATAACTTGTCATAATTTACTACATCGAATGCTTTTGACAAATCTAAATAGCAAGCATATACAGGCGTATTCCTGTCTGTGTAGTACTGGACAGTTTGCTTGAGACAGAGGATAGCACTCTCAGTTGAAAGGCCAGGCCTAAAGCCAAATTGGGCGTCGGTCAGAACTTAATAATCCAACTCATAACTCAATGACACTCAAAGGAATAATCCCATTATTTAGCATTTAAAAACAGGAAGAGAATATCAGTACAACCCGCAAGAGTTAACGTGAGACCCGAGCGGCCCCTCCCGACCCCCGCGCTGTTACCGTTCTCGACATCGACGCCTCGGTACCGCGCGCTTACGTCATATTCGTACTAGCGAAGTCTAAAATCAACTCTTTCTGGTTGTAGTAGAGCTCTGTGTGGAAGAGCTCTTACCTGTTTATGGCACCCAGTTCATTTGTTCTGGTTTGAAGGGTATGACTCCTCGTTGAAATTACCATTTTTCCTAATTAACATTACAAAACAGATGCTCAAATCTATAAATAATTCAATGTTCTTATATTTTCTTTATCGCACAATTCGCACAAAGCACTCAAGTTTGAAAAACATCGTATGTCGAATGTTTTGCTTGAGATTAAGTCACATTTGTGTTTCTTTTATGTTAAGCTTTTTATCTTTGGCTTAGCTGTACAGTCAACGGAAAAGATACGTAATCTGCCAAGTTTAAGCGGGTAACATATCTCCACCGTGAAACCACAGCAGTGAAACCGCAGTAGTTCCGACATGACTTATCCGTTGTATGACAAGCGAAACTGCCTGTTCTAACGCACAGACTTGATTATGATTCTGTTATTCCCGCGTGATTTCGTCGATCTGCAGTGCGATTCTTAACCATCTCACCGTGAAAACTTAGGTGAAGTGAGCGTGGAGTGAGCAGTCAGTGTCATCGCACCTGATACTAGGGATTAACAAGAATACATTTACAATCATAATCGAGATTTTAACAATATTTTTTATGCTAATTTTATTGATCATTTTATATAATTTCAAAACTAGTATTTTAATCGTCAAAACATTACTATTTTGTGGGGTTTGCATTCGGTTAGACTAGAAGCCAACCCCAACATATGTTGTTGGGCAGATGGTTTTGTGTCCTGTCATTTTGTTCACTAAATGGTAAGGGGCTCGTGGCTAAGTTATAACAGCTACGACACGGGTCGATTGATCAGAGTAAGCTACGCTTCCTCAAATCGGTCCGCGGATGGGTGACCATCTATTACATACCAAGACCTCTGCGGACCTCGGATATCACGCTAAGCGCGCGCGCTGCG
The DNA here is from genome assembly GCA_949629135.1 of Eremobia ochroleuca. Classification (NCBI taxonomy): domain Eukaryota; kingdom Metazoa; phylum Arthropoda; class Insecta; order Lepidoptera; family Noctuidae; genus Eremobia; species Eremobia ochroleuca. The sequence goes on along the minus strand of OX451385.1, from coordinate 3,343,328 downwards.
CGTTGGCTGGCGTTTTGTAGATCTTTGATAGTCGTTACGAGTTGTCAGAAGCCAGATATTCTAAATACCAGTCTCACCAAGGATTACCCAGTAACTGGGTTGTGGAGGTCAGATAGGCACTGCTCTATGTAAAATACTGATATTCAGCTGTATCCGTTGAGACTGGAAGCCGACCTCAACATAGTTGAGAAAATGCTAGGCATTGTGATGAATCTTGCTCACTAAATACGAGTACCATGGCGCTTAAGCACTCCAGTTTCTTGCAGTACAAAATTAATATGAAAATAACTATCAATTTCACAAACATGATCAGATTCAGTCCGACGTTAATCTTAAACAGTAGAATCCCGTAGTTTTCATATTTCATGTTGTCCCAGTAGTCGTGTCGGCGCATCCGGTGCCTCCAGGGACCATCGTCAGTCCCGGTTTCTATATTATGTTGGTTATGATGAGGTCCGGGTGGGAGCGGGAAGCGAGAAAGGGAAAATGGAATATTAAATCACAAAAGAAATCATTATTTTTTTATTACCTATCGTAAATGTTTCGTAATTTAAATAGTAATTCGACTACAAATAAAGTTATTTTACGTCCACAAAATAAAATATAAGTATGTAACTTGTAGTAATAATAATTTCATCTCCATCCACTTCAGCTACTCCAGCTGACCTATAGTGTAAAAATATACCTGCCGGTCGATTCTGTAAAAATGTCACTGTGAAAACTTGCGTGGAGTGAGCTGTCAGTGTCATCCCGCTGATGCTAGGGGTTGACCAAGCAAACATTTACAATCATAATCGAGATTCTAATTATACTATTTTTTATGCTAATTGTTTTGATCATTTTATATAATTTCAAATCTAGTATTTTAGTTGTCAAAACAACACACAACATTTTTTGGGGTTTTAAAATAATATAGTCAAACTAGAAACTCAGTCACAATCTGAATGTGTTTTTTTTTTCTTTTTTAGACTAGTCGTTATAATAGCCTGATGTGCTAGCGCGTCACGACTCACGAGCAATAATTCAAATAAAACATTTACAGCTACTAGACTGATGAAAATACACATCGAACATTCTTTGTTATTATTAATATTATCAAAATAACGATTATAATTGTAAATGTATGCTTGGTTAATCCCTAGTATCCAGTGGAATGACACTGATAGCTCACCCCACGCTCACTTCACCTAAGTTTTCACGGCGGACCCAGTGCGAGTTGGTCGATGTCACAAATCTCAATTGTTTACATTGTCTGCCGATAAGTTCAGAAGCTCATTGATAAAATTAATTAGTGACTCATATTTTTAGTTGTTTTGATTTGTTATTTCTCCATTACTGTTTAAAAAATAGTGTTTATCTTTTCTTTCCATTAAAAAAAATATATCTTAAGATTATGCCTTTTAACTTTCACTCGTATGCACATAGTTCCATAATAATTATATAGTATTCAAGATGTGGAAACGTCGTGAGCTACAAATATGTAATGCCTTTTTTCTCACTACCTATATAATACGATGGTTTATTACGATGTTTGTGTAACTGTTTGTTTTCCCGAATTAAATAAATAAATAAATATCTTCGAATTTTTGGTTCTAGGACTTGCCTGTTTCATCACGAAGTTTTCCTTCACCGTTTTGAGAGCTGTGGTGATGAAATTATTTAAGCGCCTGCCTGGGTTTGAACACACAACCTACAACTCGTAATTCTTTGTTACTGCTGAATAGGACCGCTCTTAACCTCGATCACGCCTGATGAAAAGCGATGGATGAGGTCTATGATGGAACGAGCGTGCCCAGAAGATGCTTGTTCACTCTTGCTTTGAAGGCAAACGGGTTAAATGTGGAAGGTAAAGGTACAACTCTGCCTAACCGTTCGGGGATCACAGGTGTATTATGTTTTATGGTAAAAAAATAATAATCGGAATCATATTTTTTTTTATTACTAAATCGCTTACAAACGCACCTCGCTCTACTGTTCCGCTATCTTAGTAACAGCATATTAATGACCCACTACAGGGAAATCTCTGCCGTTATCATAACTTATCATAACTTCGTAAATGATCACCACATCTAGCAGGGCGGTGATCAGAACCGATTATGAGGGAGTTTGTCGAAATGCGGGGTAATTGCGTAACCCACTACCAGTAGCAATGGGTTTCATTTTGACAGTTCAGCAACATTCATTGCGTTATTGATGTTGTTGAGCAGACACATTTTTCGTACAATTGAAGCAATGGATTAGCAATGTACTTCAAAATGATTCAGATTAAGATTGAAGGTGTTACGCAATCAGGGCGCTGCAGTAATAGGGTTCAATTTAAAAATTTAATAATAATAATATAATAATATTCCACAACTATCACACAACGCCATCTAGTCCCAAACTAAGCAGAGCTTGTGCTATGAGTACTAGACAACTGATAAACATACATATATATTTCTAAATACATACATATTATAGATAAATTACACCCAGACAAAGAACAAATGATGGTGCTCATCACACAAACATTTGTCCCGGGTGGGAATCGAACCCACGACCTTGCGCATAGCAGCCAGGGCCACTGACCACTAGACCAAAAAATTTGATTAAGGTTAACCCTTATGTGAGGGACGAGGTACCCGGGTACCTCGTCACTCACATAAGGGTTAATGAATCAATAATATGTATTTATTTTTTCTTTAATATGCTAAAGGTACCCGGATACCTCGTCACTCACATAAGGGTTATAAGCTACCGGTTAGTTAGGTCTTGCTTAGATAGCCTGAACAGTATTACAAAATATTATTTTGTCATATAATCGTGAACTATAGTATAATTCACGTGAATAGATATGATATGTTCGCTCGGGTCTCGTTTTCAGTTTAGCCGAAAGACTTCCACTGCTGGAGTTAGGACCCCAAGCACCGCCACTTTGACCGGTTCTGTACTTCCCGCATCCAGCGGATTCCTGTGGCCTTCACAAGGTCATCGATCGCAGAACTTGATTGCTAATACCGAAAGAGTCTGTAGCGGCGACATCGTACCGGAAGACGCAGCGTTGGGAGGCCTCCCACAAGGGGGAAGTTCTATTCATACCTATTTTTTTTAGTAGCCTACCCCCTCCCCTGGCAAAGGCCTTCCTCCACGCCTTCCATCTTTCAAGAGCCCGCACGTCCTACTTCCAGTTTTATATCTACGGTTTAGGGTTTAAGGCATTTATTCCTCAGAAACAATTCAGTTCACTTATCTCTCACGTATTTCTCAGTAACTGGGTTGTGGAGGTCAGATAGGCAGTTGCCTCATGTAAAATACTGGTGTTCAGCTGTAACCGGTTAGACCGGAAGCCGACTCTAACATAGTCGGGAAAAGGTTAGGCAGATGTCACTGTGGGTAACAAGAAAAAGTGAGTGTACCATTACATATCGTTTCTTGATGGCATATCTATATCTGTGTATCTATTTATAACGCATAGTAAACAGGCGTCTGTGTCAAAGCTTTGTTAATCACCGCAGAGTTTACATTTGAAATTGATATCTCTACAAACATCGTTACATTTCTGTTTCTCTTTGTTTGTGTACTCTACTGTGTTTCATTTCGTGTCTTAAGGTCCTGGAGTTTATTTACAAAGGAAATGATCTTGGAGAAACTTGTACTGACATTCAGAAAAGTCGGTTATCATGACACAAAGGTTTTTTATGACACAAACTATAATAAAATTACAAATGCGAAAGTAAGTTGGTTTGTCAAGCTTTCACGCGAAAACGGCTGAACAGATTTGAATGAAAAACACACATATAGACAATGGCCAGGGTAAGGACATAAATACATTTTATCTTTGATTATGAAAAAGGTCACGGACATCAGCAAGTTATAAATAAAAACATGCTAATTTGTAACAACAATTAACATGTCACAATTTTACAAACGATTGAAGAGAATACTATAAAACTAAAATACGTATCATGATATTTATATATTTTTTTCAAATGGTAAATAAAAATAAATAGTAAATTATCAAAATTCCGAAACCAATAACAACTTTTTGCTAACTGTGTAAAATTGTGTTTAAATTTAATCATATAACAGGCATATTTCACCGAAAAGTCTGTCAGACTCTCGATTGCTCAATTACATAAACGGCCTATAATGTCCCACTGCCGGGACACAGACCTCCTATCTTTTTGAGAGGAAAACACGATCACTCAAAACGATTGCTCAATTGTCACCTCGAAAAGAAATTCGGTTCAGTAGGTTTTGAGCTACAACACATCGAACATCCTTACATACATAAAAGGGGGGCTCCTGCAGACAGGCTCGACGCGACTCTGGTGGAACAATTTTAATGAAAACTATTCTACCATAGTCGCACCGCGCCGTCCCGTCACACCTTTCTGCATAAGCATAATTAGCCTATAATATTCCCACAGTTGGGACAGAGGCCTCTTCTCTTCGAGAGGAACCGGGTTATAATCTACCACGCGGGTAGATGGCACATATCTTCGAATTTTTTGGTTCTAGTACATGCCGGTTTCCTCACGATGTTTTCCTTCACCGTTTTGAGAGCAGTAGTGATGAAATAAATTACACAAACTAAAACGCCTACCTGGGTTCAAATCCATGACTTACAACTCGTAAGTCGGGGCCACCACTGTTCTCCAGTGTGCCTGCCTTTCTGTGGGAGCCTTAAATAATTATGTTTACTTTAACTGTACTTTATGCAATAGCTCTGCTGCTCAGCCAGGGTATGGTGAATGTCGGTAGGTGGTCGCAGTATTTTTCGCTCGTATCCTATACTTACCTACAATCTCCAGACTACAGAGTACAGCTCAGCTAGGAGAACCTAGCTAACAAGATTTACTATAATTGGGCAAGAATCTCTTCGTGTACAGTTATAATGACTGTCCCGTGAGTAATGTACCGTGTCTTTGAGTCAAAGGATGCCTTTTGGTTATGTTATTAGAGAGTAATGGCTTATTAAGTTTGTTTGAAGGGGCAAAACAGTAATTAGATTATAGATACATAAACTTAGATGCCAACACCTTACCCCTAAGTGTTTGAAGACGAAGTTCTTCACCCAGTGCGTCCTGACCCGTCATGACATACGGTGCTGAAACGTGGACACTGACGGTCGTGCTGGTCCACAAATTCAAGGTCACTCAGTGCGCTATGGAGCGAGCTATGCTCGGAGTCTCTTTGGAGGATAAAATCAAGAATGAAATTATCCGGAAAAGAACCGGAGTTATCGACATAGCTTGCAGAGTAAGTAAACTGAAGTGGCAGTGGACTGGCCTTGTTTGTCGAAGGACCGATGCATGGCCGGTTGAGCAGACGAGTCCTAGAGTGGAGACCGCGTATCGGCAAGCGTAGTGTGGGACGCCCCCCAGCTAGATGGACGGACGACCTAAAGAAGGTGGCTGGGGTAGACTTGACGCGGAAGGCGGAGGACAGGGTGTTGTGGCGCTGTCTGGGAAAGGCCTATGTCCAGCAGTGGACTGCGATAGACTGAGTTGATTGATTGATTGATTGACATTTAGATGATAACAAGTCTAGAACTTCATTGTTAGGTATCATGTGCTGCCGAAGAATCTTGCTTGTGAACTTATTTTTTTTTAGATCAAAAGAATTTCTTTAGAACTGTTTTAAGGTGCGCAGACAGGCTCATTCTTCGCCGGCAAATATTCTATGAATTTTGCGCATGTAGGCAACGCTTACGCAACTCACAGTAAGGAAGTACTGTTGCTGGAGCTACTGTCAGCACGATTAAGACTGTAACTTTATTTTCTCATCGAAAATTACACAAAATGATTCTGTTCGGCCTAAGCAACCGAACACCTGCTAACGCAGCAGTTTACAACAGTCACTGTACTTGTATGTAAGTGACAATTTTATAATACTTTAATTTCAGTGTATCCAGGCATCAAACGGACCGGGTGCATTCATAATATTTAACATAACATTTTACTTTAAGACATTTACCATTAAACTTGAAGAACATTTAAATCCAAAACCAATCAGTGATTTATTTATTTATTTATCCTCCTGCTGGAACGCCATACAGCAATTACACCAACGGAGCAAAAAATTACTTAATGTGCTGCTTACCATCCATCCTGTGGGCGGTGGACATCGAACGGGCGGCGATGGAACACGCACGCTCACACAGCGTTAGCTCAATAGTGCCATTACTCCATCCAAATCGCGCACATTCTTTGCGATTTTTTTGAGATAGTTACCATTAATTTATCAAAATAAAAGCATTAAAATTGTAAAAACGGAAAATTTGGGTGTGTCATGCTGATTGACAGATGTCGAGGTGTCAAATTTAATATTACCTACAACCTTGCACCCCGCACAGATTCGATACATTGCTATTCAGTATGTTATTTATCTAATAACTAAGAGTACATAGAACTAAGGGGGTACATAGAACTAAACTCTTTGCGGGTTTAATGCTTCTTCTTATACAGAGGAGGATCAATGAGTATGACCATCACGCTTGTTCACTGGTTTGACGAGTCAACGCCCCAATTGCATATAACACACTATCAATCATAATTTGTGGGGAGCAATATGATTCAGCACCTTAATTGATTCAGCCCCCTAATTCAACCTCAAAACAATCAATCAATCAGTCTCAATCTGAATCAATTTGAAGGATATTGCTAATCCACTGCTTCATATGTTAGAAAAAATTGTCTGCTCAACAACGTAAATAACGCAATGAATGCGGCACCTCTCCACAGACAATGGCCCACCTTCCATCCTGCGCCGTAAGCCATGTCACCTGTGCTCTTGATGATTTTATGACTGCGTCAGTGAGCGGAGTTCGCACAGCTGAATTTTAGGCCAAACATATTTAAACTTTAACAATAAAAACAAAAAAACACTAAAAAAACAATGAATGTTGTTGAACTGTTAAAATGAAAGTCATTGCTAATAATAGTGCCTTATGCATTTTCCCCACTGGTCAAAATCTAGGTTTCCTTCCGATTAATCTCCTTGTCCTAAGTAAGTGATATAATATTAATTAATCGATCAAGGTAGCTTAATATTTTTACTAGTCTGTATCGAGACCTCCGGAGGCACAGCTTTTATTGAAACCTTGAACGAAGAAATCATACAAAAGATATAATAGTCAAATAATAATAGCAAAGTAGCTAGCTTCTGTCCACGACTTCGTCTGCATGAAATATGTATCTTGTTGCCCAACCCACCCAGTCGCATAGCATCGCTTGCCCGCGCTATTACGAGTACTTCATTTACACTTAGCGTTATTTTTTACTTTTTATCTTGCACCTAAGAATCTTAAGGTAATATTAAATCCTATAGCCTTCCTCAAAAACTAAGCTATGAAATAATAATAATAATAATATTCCACAACTTTCACACAACGCCATCTAGTCCCAAACTAAGCAGAGCTTGTGCTATGAGTACTAGATAACTGATAAACATACATATATATTTCTAAATACATACATATTATAGATAAATTACACCCAGACACAGAACAAATGATCGTGCTCATCACACAAACATTTGTCCTGAGTGGGAATCGAACCCACGACCTTGCGTATAGCAGTCAGGGCCACTGACCACTAGACTAACAGGCCTGTCAAAATGAATTTTTCAAATCAGACTGGCAGTTCCAAAGATTAGCGCGTTCAAACAAACAAACAAACAAATTCTTCAGCTTTATTATTAGTAGTATAGTAAAAAAAAAGCTTTAGTAACTTGAAAAGTAGGGTGTACGAAACACCTGTCTAGCTATACCCTCCACGACTAGTAGGTAAAAACGCCAGCACATCAAGCTACTCGAAGCTGTCAAATTTTCCCAATCAACTTTATATAGATAAAGTTGAAAATCTATTAAAGAAATTTGACAGATTGTAGTAGGTTGATGTGCTGGCGTCTGTACTTATGTAGATACTTCCACATAAGCCTGAATAGTGTGCAGTCAGCTTTATTGGCTTCTTTTTCACCACTATTTAAGCTTCCGATTTAGCTCGTAGGAGAGAAAAATAAAAAATTAACTGCTCTCAAAAACGGTTACAGAATACATCGTAAACATCGGAAATCATCGTGAGGAAACCGACTGTCCTATTACCAAAAAAATCGAAGACATGTGACATCTACCAAACCGCACTGGCGGACTATAGCACACTTCCTCTAACCGAGAGGCCTGTGTCCCAGGAGAGGAAACATTATAGGCTGATTACACAGCACGTCCCAGTACAGCAAACGACACGACGGCAGACGAGTCCTGGAGTGGAGACCGCGTATCGGCAAGCGTAGTATGGGACGCCCCCCAGCTAGATGGACGGACGACCTAAAGAAAGTGGCTGGGGTGGACTGGATGCGGAAGGCGGAGGACAGGGTGTTGTGGCGCAGTCTGGGAGAGGCCTATGTCCAGCAGTGGACTGCGATAGGCTGAGTTGATTGATTGACACAGCACGTGCCAGCACAAAAGAAGATTCACCACAAATACGTCTCTTCTATGGAGAAGCTAAGTATTTGTGGAAGAAATGATACGAATGGTCGTATAATGTCTTCCTCAAAATTGCATCAACGAAAATAGCATCAATTCCCCGTAATCATAGTTTGAACAAACTTGCATTTGAAGCGTGCTTGCAGCTTCGAAACTTGCACAATACTTGAATCTACAACAATTGTTACCTTGCTTTAAGCTAGCTTCACTTAAGTTTGTTCTTAATGAACGGAGGATACCTTGCACCTAACTTTGTAGTTATTGCACTTGCGTTCAAAAGCTGAAAGTTATTCTGGATAGAGTAAGATATTTCGCAATAATAATATTTGTGGCTATGTGCGGTCGCTCTGTTTCAGTAATAAATAATTTATTTATTTTTAGCCTATGTGGTCTTACTGCAGGGGAAAGCCTCCTCTCCCCTTCTCCTTTCCACTCCTCTCGGTCTTAAGCTAGTGTGGACCAATCTTTTCTGTAGGCGTCAAGCTCGTCCCGTCATCTTCTCCCGAGTGTTCCTCGATGTCGCCGGACGCGGAACGCGTGAGTATGTTACCTGCTGACACTACTCGTCTTCGACGCGCATCGACGGCTGCAGATGCCTCTACCGTTGACGAATGCTGCTTTTGTGTATGAACATTTATCGAAAACTGCCACGGAAGCTGTATAAGCCGCTGAAAATTTGATCGAACCATCTGAGACGCTTCCGCGACCTGGGTACGCATTACCATGGTTGACTTGGAATCGAAATAGACTTCGAACACAAGTCGGCCGGAGCAAAAAAAATCTCCACAGATGGAGTTCATGCACCTCCCCACAGTCAATGGCCCACCTTCCATTCTGCGCCGCATCTCTACTCTCGACTCATGACGAAAAAAGTGATGATCTTGTGACTGCGTCAGAGAGCGGAATTCGCGCAGATGAATTTTGAGCCAAAGACGTTTGAACTTTTTGCCATTGATACTCTAAGAAGGAGAACGGACAAAGAAAAACCCACCAACCATTATTTTTTAAATAAAAATCATCCATCAGTTAAATTGACAGTTAAATTTTAATAGCATCATTTAATTAAAAACACAGTTATTTGACTTGACGTTTTTTTATTCGCCTATTCCCACCTCGTAAACTTTTATGTGGAAGAATATAAATTACTTTCTAAGAATTTTGTGAGTTGACGGCAACGATTTAATTATTAGGTCGTAAGTCTTCACCTTGTAGTGACGGTCTCACTGGGTCATATTTTTAATCGGCACTTAGAAGTTGACACTTTATTTTAAGAGGTGACTTAGGCTGCCTTTCCACCATGTGATGTGCATGGGATGTGCGAGGATGCGTAGCCAGGGAAGTGTTTTTAAGAATCAATAGAATCACTTCATTTACTTAGCCTCGCTCGGCGCAGTTCTAGTGGAATATGGCTCGGCGGAGCGAGATTTTTGTACGTTCAAAACAGGGGAGTGTGAGGGATGTGCGCTAGGGATGTGAGCTAGGGACGGACGTGAGCGAAAAAATATCAGTCACTAGACGATATTTGTCAGAGGTATCGCATTTGAAAAGAGCCCACTACACATCCACCACTAGCACATTTCTGGTGGAAACACTCACACCGGCTTACAGCCTCGCTACGCATCCTCGCACCACCCAGCTACCTCGCACATTTCTGGTGGAAAACCAGCCTTACCGAGCTGATTTTTAACGAGGGTTTGCGATTTAAAAGCTATCTCATTATACTAGCTGCGTGGATGAGTTCTGATTTGAAAGGTATTGGCAGTTACAAAACTTAAAATAAAAAGTCATTTATTCAAACTAGGCTGAGAAGAAGCACTTTCTGAACGTCAAAACTGCAAGAGGCAGACCCCAAAACGCCCGCCCCTCACCACTTCTTAGTGCTGTAGCTGGGAAGAAGATGTGGCGCAACAAACTCCCCAGCAGCACAGCTGTCTGTCAAGTTAGAAGAACTTGATTCTATAAAGAAAATATACAGGTGTAATGACAGGCACGTGACACATTTCAACTTTAACTCAACATCACTCATCTTTCAACTGTCAAGAAATGTCCTAGAGATCGGTAACAATAGAAAAAGTAAATGTATCATTAGTGACAGTTGAGCTAAGAAAGGCAACAACCCGTAATGCATTAGGTACCTATTAGCAAATGTCCAAAAGCATCACTGACCACTTATCCCAAGGCAATATTCAACAAAGCCTATTTCTATAGCCACTGCAGTTTTGTTCCAGTCTGAAAGGTAAGTTAAGTAGTTAAGTAAAATAACAATACCCCAGCCACATTTCGCTCTCATAAAGTCGTCGCCATCTTGGATTCTCATTTTGACCTCACTATCGGCTCAAGCACCCTCAAAAACCACAAAAACGTCTCTCATGACGAAAAATTTGAAGGTTTTCGCAGCCGAGATCTTGGATTTTCATTTTGACTTTACTATTGGCTTCAGCACCCTCAAAAACCATGAAAACTATCACTGAACACTAGCTATGACACACAAAGAGAGAGAACGTCGCATTGCTTTTTCGTTACACGACGAATTCTATCAGTTTACTTCTACCCCAAGCCGCGTTTGAACTTCGTTCCAAAAACATACAATAATATTTTTTATCGACAGCTCACTAGATAAACATGCAAACATAGAAACATCACCCAACAGAGAGGGATAACGACACCCTAACTTTACAAATAACCCGTTCAGACTGTGAGATATCACAACCCAATCCTTTTTATACCGAGATCAGTCTGTTTTATGTGCACCATTAGGAAACCATTACGATATCCTATAGGGATAGACGACTATAGATAATCGAATACCACCATTAGGGACTGTTTTTGTCCGTAATGCTTATATTGGATGATTAAAAACACGTTATGATCTTGGGACTTCAAAATCAAAATATTTTACTTCTCATAAACCTATGTACAGTCACCAAAAGAGATAAGTAATCAGGCTCGTCGGATATAGTTGAAGTTTAGTAAGAAACCGATGGATGTTTTTGAATGAACTGTATGTTTTATTATTAAATTTAATTTAATTCGAAAACCTCTAACGGTTTCTTACTAAATTTCAACTATATCCAATGACCCTGGTTACTTATCTCCTTTGGTGACCGTACGTGGTTACTTATGAAACGTCAGAAGCTAGGTGCACGGTTCCAATTGGTCGATTCCTATGGAGAAGAACTGGCAAGAAACTCCACGGTTACTCTTTTAATAATAATTGGCATTTACAATGTTTTCAAATTACAGTTGGTAAGGGAGGACAGCGTAGGGTTGGTAACAAGTATTAGGAAGTTAATAAAATAAATACAAAATAGTCTACCTATATTAAGTCTAAAAGGGCTTCGTTCTGGACACATTCCGTGTTATAAGTTCTTATTGTGTTGGGGCCAGCTTCCAGTCTAACCGGAAGCAGTTGAATACCAGTATTATGGAGCAATGCATGGAGCAACTGCCTATCAAGAACTGCGTTGTGGAAGTCAACTGGGTAACGCAATACCCCTTGGCAATACCGGTTTCAGACTCTCGGGCTTATGATTACCCGTAACGACTATCAAAGATCTACAAATGACAGTCGGGACCGACGGTTAGACGTGCGTTCCGAGCCACGGAAGGGTCTCGGTATGTATTGGAAGGTCACCCATCTACCTACCGACTTCTTCAAGCGTTGCTTAATCTTAAAGGTCGACCCGTGCGGCTATTACTATTTAGCCTAGAGCCCGTAATTAAAAACAAATGCCAGTAACAAAAAACCATCCGCTGATTTCAAATTTTCTCTAAATGACAATAAAAAGCGTTAAAATGCTCCAAATTACACAAAAAAACGGTGTCGGAAGTTATTTATCAATGGTCCGCCAGATATGATTATCCTTGCGACAGCAAAAGGTTTTGGGGCGGATAGAAGAATAAGCAATTTAGGCTGATGGAGGCCTAATTAGCTACAAAAACAGGTTGAATTAAAGCATGGTTTTTGTTGCGAATTATTAAATTAAAATTAATGTATGTTTCAGATGTTCTGTAATTTTTTTGGGATGCCTGGTCTGTTTCTGTGAGGGTTTTAATGTAGGAATGTTTGAGAAGGATGTTTTTTTGTAAATACAGACAACAGAAAAAGTGGAAGTCAAGTGTTTATTTAAATTGGTATATTTAAAAGTACTGAACTCTTTAAGCTTTTGAAGTTTGATGTTTATTTGTGGTTTTTGGGAAAACGCATTATTTTAGGTTGTAGTGTATGTCTTTAGTGTACATATTTTCTTATAACAAGCATCATTAGCCAAGTTTGTGATTGCCGAATTTAAATCAACCATTATATAAAGTAAGACTATTGTGCTGCCATTTTCATAGCTCCTATTATTCTAATGGTTTTAGTTTAGACTAAATCGATATAGAAGACTATAACTGGTATCGGTATCACTTTTCCTAGGGCATAAGCAAAAGCACAATCAGTATATAATATTCCTACTGCTGGGACACAGGGTTCCTCTCTGTAGGAAGGCAAAAAAAAAAAAAACTAAATGAAGTCGACATTTCTTATCTGACTACCTGACAAAAAATATCGAAACAAACTCCCACTAAAAATACTAAAAAGCGCTGCAGAATACTTTTGGCATAATTGCATTGCTAAAACGCTGGAAAAAGGTGAGGTGATAATTCCAGGGGCCTATTTAATAAAACCGACAGGTAACAGGCGACAATCCGCCATTTTTACCAAAACTGTCGGACTGTCGTCTGCATTTTAGCACTAAAACTGTGAAATAAACTTTTCATACTTTATGTGCTTTATAAAACAGCACCTTTCGTGAAAATTTTGAACTTTTTTAACAAAATATGTCGCATTGCCAGTTAAAGTTAAAGAAAAAATGAAAAAAGAAAAGAAGAAGAAAGGAAGAAGAAATAGTCGTAAGCACTACTGCTGAGCCTCAAATCTTGGGTTCGATTCCCAGGTCAGGCAAAGTCCCGTTCCACGGGCGTAAAAATATCGCGCAATGGATTTTCAACCCTCGGTGTTAAGCTGAGCACTGAGAATCCAACTGAGCGCATCCAAAAACACTGTTGGATTTTCAACTCTCTGCTCAACGCAGAGAGTTGAAAATCCATTCGTGCATGAACGAACATCGCCCCGGCAAAAAGTCGCCCGTTCCTATCTGTGCTTCTTGAGTGTTTCTATTTAGATTTTTAGAATAGCCGCCCGGAATCTGGATTTGTGCCCGGTTGATGGCTCCTATTATATGAGACTTAAACATAACTTGGTAAAATGTGGGTCTACTAACACCTCTGTCTGTAACATCTACGTAATAGAAATTAATTGAGTACCGAATATAATTATTATAGTATATTCACAGAACATTTGTAGTAATATTAGATACATACATGCAATCTAACCCGGCGTTGTTATGACACGTAAGTTAATTATAGCGGTGACATAAATGTGATTCATGGGTTGATGCGACAAGAGTGGGGTTGCCAGGGGAGAAATTTACCCGGATACAAAGGTGTTTAATTAAGCGTGGTGGTTTATGGCCCACTCCCTCTCACAGAGAGGACCTATGTTGTATGGGCTATGTTCCAGCAGTGGAAATTTAGGCTGATTATGCAATAAGGCATGCATTTATTCGATTCACATTTTTGTTTTCCTAAAAATAATATATAATGTATGCGCCTCTTTTTGAAAAATACTAAATAGGCAAGTAACTCCGAACATCTTGGATTTAGCACTTGCCGGCCGCTGCCGCAGCACCGCTCGCTCTGATCGCTCGGATAACCTAGCCCGTTTGGTCTGGGTACTCTTGCTTAACGGCCTCCTTATTGCACCGTATACGAACAAGCTCCAACAACATTCTGAAAGTAATAGCAGGCCGTTTAGCCAGTCCTTTTCATAGACACTGGATCGCACTCCACGTGTCTATTTAATTTCGTTTTTGTTTTTTTGTGGTTTAACTTAGTTCTTAAGTACTTACTAACACAAATATGAATGTTCTCTGAAATAAAGTTATTATTATTATTAGTTACTACGAACAACAAAATTCGGCTCGCGCGTGGGTTGCTCACAGTTCTAACCTTACATAGCCCGTTTGGTCAGAGTACGAGTACTCTTGTTTAGTTACTGCGACCAATTCGGCTCGCGCGTAGTTGGTCACAGTTCTAACCTTACCTAAGCCGTTTGTTCGGGATACTCTTGCTTAGTTACTGCAACCAATTAGGCTCGCGTGTGGTTGGTCACAGTTCTAACCTTACCTGACCCGTTTGGTCGGGGTACTCTTGCTTAGTTACTGCGTACGACTCGGCTCGCGCGTGGTTGGTTCTAACCTTACCTAAGCCGTTTGTTCGGGATACTCTTGCTTAGTTACTGCAACTAATTAGGCTCGCGCGTGGTTGGTCACAGTTCTAACCTTACCTAAGCCGTTTGTTCGGGATACTCTTGCTTAGTTACTGCAACCAATTAGGCTCGCGCGTGGTTGGTCACAGTTCTAACCTTACCTGACCCGTTTGGTTGGGGTACTCTTGCTAAGTTACTGCAATCAATTCGGCTCGCGCGTGGTTGGTCACAGTTCTAACCTTACCTAAGCCGTTTGGTTGGGGTACTCTTGCTAAGTTACTGCAATCAATTCGGCTCGCGCGTGGTTGGTCACAGTTCTAACCTTACCTAAGCCGTTTGGTTGGGGTACTCTTGCTTAGTTACTGCGACCAATTCTGCTAGCGCGTGGTTGGTCACAGTTCTAACCTTACCTGACCCGTTTGGTCGGGGTACTCTTGCTTAGTTACTGCGGACGACTCGGCTCGCGCGTGGTTGGTCACAGTTCTAACCTTACCTAAGCCATTTGGTCGGAGTACTCTTGCTTAGTTACTGCGACCAATTCGGCTCGCGCGTAGTTGGTCACAGTTCTAACCTTACCTAAGCCGTTTGGTCAGGGTACTCTTGCTTAGTTACTGCCACCAATTCTGCTCGCGCGTGGTTCGTCACAGTTCTAACCTTACCTAAGCCGTTTGGTCGGGGTACTCTTGTTTAGTTACTGCGACCAATTCGGCTCGCGCGTGGTTGGTCACAGTTCTAACCTTACCTGACCCGTTTGGTCGGGGTACTCTTGCATAGTTACTGCGACCAATTCGGCTCGCGCGTGGTTGGTCACAGTTCTAACCTTACCTAAGACGTTTGGTCGAGGTACTCTTGCTTAGTTACTGCCAGGGCTCGGAAACCGGTTGAAATTCTTAACCGGTTACGGTCATTGACCCCAAACCGAAATCGATTTAGGTTAAGGTTTGCACTTTACCGGTTTTTACCGTTTTTTGCGGGAAACCGGTTTTTCATGAATTTTGGTTTTGAAAGTGAAAATTAACCGGTTAAACACCCCCCGCCCCCTAACTAAGCAAGTCGCAACATGAATCTACCCGCACCATTTAAGTTCTCCGGTTGTATTTGACGTCCTCAGATCAAAAAAAAATTTCCTAATGTTTTCTGGGGTACTAAATGTACTAATGTCACTATAACTTGTTTGAAGTGTTAAAAAAGTAGACGAAAAATATTTACGACTTACGGAATTAACCGGTTAATTTAGGTGTCAAAACCGTTTGTGCTTATGTAACCGATAACCTTTGTCATTTGGGTTACATATGAACAGTTCACTTGTTTAACCGGTGATGTAATGAGGGAACGATATATTTACCGGTATTTCATCGAAATTAACCGCTCTTTTTAAACCGGTTCAGAGCCCTGGTTACTGCGACTAATAATTCGGCTCGCGCGTGGTTGGTCACAGCTCTAACCTTACCTGACTCGTTTGGTCGGGGTACTCTTGCTTAGTTACTGCGACTAATAATTCGGCTCGCGCGTGGTTGGTCACAGTTATAACCCAACCCGTTTGGTCGGGTTACTCTTGCTTAGTTTCTATGATCAACTGTGGGAAAAAGCCAGAAAGTTAAAAAGAGGCATAATAATTTTAAAAAGCGTGCATCATTAGAAGCCTAATAAGTCTTTAGTTGTGTATGTATTTATTATTTTGATTACGTGATATTTATTAACATCCTAGTGATATTTATTTTAGAAATATGTATGTATGTATGTATGTTTATTTGTATGCACGTATGTATATTCTCATAGTATTTGTTTAGTTTTATTAAGTGAATAATTGTTTACGATTTTATTTATTTTTTTGTCTCCTTTACTCTTTCACACGCTGTCTAAATCTCTCTGTCTATTGTCCTATCGCAGGTATGCTGGAAGAAATTTCTTATGAAACAAGCATCACCTTTGTACCAATTTTTCTGTTCTGTTTTTTCTTGTCTGTTTATGTATGTGTGTACTTAAATGGCGAAATAAATAAATAAATCAATAGGTTTTCAGAGGATCGGTTAAATATTTCCCATTTAATTATCCTTAAATAGAAAGTCTGCGATGTAGGTACCTATCTGATCTGTCTGTCTGTTACAGTCGTTATCTTACCATCTTTTAGTGTAAGACAATTGAATGAAAAGAACCATTGCTTGAAAGAGATCGCCTAGTGCGATAGGACCTCTGTTTCATAATATTATTATCTACTGATCTCTACAAATGAAAAGTAGGCACTACGGGCTAGTGCCCGAAACTCTAAGTCAGCGCGTATTTTGCGTACAAAACATTAAAAGTCACATTTAGTGCTCATACACACGGGCGACACGCATCGACAACAGAGGCAACTGCATCCGTCTACACGCGTCGACATCCCCCGTCAACCCGTCGACGGCTGCAATCCGCGAGTTGACAAATTTTTTTTTATTATTTAAATTGAAGCTTTTTTACCCCACTAATAGAGTTTTTTAATATTTTTAAAAATAGAAAAGATATGAGCGTTCAAAACTCTCAATTAGACAGAGAAGGAAATACTGAATTGTGACGTCATAGTTCAGTATCGCCATATAAATTACATGCAAAACTTCGTTTTGCGAGAAAGAGATAGACAAAAAGTTTCTAAAAGTTATAAGTTTTTTATTTTTCGACCGATTTCAAATTTGATTTCGAATTCTATTATTGTATTACATGTGTGGATATATTATCTACTAGAATATATAGTATTCAATATCATGCAACTTCCCAATTGTCTCTGTCGTCGACGCGTGTCGCTCGTGTGTATTTGGAAGCATTCTGTATTATATAGTTGCGTTTTGACATTACTCCTTTTCTGTTTATTTTTATTGATTTCAATTTAGAAACAGAAAAAAAAAATAGGTACTGTAATACCCCTTACCTTCGTTGTAAAAATTGACAATTCGATATTTTTCCAAAAAAAACTCCATCCAGTTCAATTCTAACAATTCTGCAGTAATCCAACAGCCCGTAGGAAAAGAACGATATTATTTACTTTTCATTTTCCGAGGTATTTTCGCGGTATTTTTCGTTCCATCGTGGCAACCCGGGTCATCCCCATGGGTGTTGTGTTGCCATCCCCTCCTCCTCATCCTCCGTCCACCTTTGTGGCCTTTGTAATTAGACCGCCAAATAATGGGAGGTGACTATTAATTTTTTATGCGTATCATATTTTGATGGCAACAATGTTTATGTGTTTTTTTCCGTGAAGTTATCATTTGTTTGTGTTGTGTCAGTTTAGGGGACCGATATTATTGATATCGATTTATTAGAAGGATAGGGTGAGTTGCTAAAATATGGTTGTGTGTTTATACTTGTTTTCTATTAAGATCTTTTTCTCTGTCAGAAAGAGTCGGAGGCATTTAAAATGACATAAGAAGACGAATATTATTTCTTTGGTTACCTATCATAAGTTCGAAAAATATTTGACCGAATTTCATGTCACCTAAAACTTTTCAACTATTATCGTTTCGGCTTCAGCATCGGCCGCCGGCCGGACCATGAAGTTTCAGAACTATAGCGATCTGAAAAAGGGATGGTATCTATCTTTTTCACACTAAAACAATGGATGATATCTCTTTATCTCTCACTCACATACACTGAAACAATGGTGGTTTCCAAAAGTAACTAAAAAAACTAATATTATAAATATATTTGATTTTTTGCATGTTTGTTACGCTTTCACGCTAAAACCGCTGTTGTATGAAATTTGGATAGAAATCACGTCTTTGAATCTTTAGTTCTAGGATATGCCGGTTTCTTCACGATGTTTTCCATCACCGTTTTGAGAGCAGCGGTAATGAAATTATTAGGTCTTTACCTATGAAATTGCCGTTCTGCAGTACTGGCCATTTCAAATCAAAATAATTTTTGTTTGGCTAAGAATTGTAATTTCAAATTAATTTTATTTTAAAAACATGGAATTTTGTTTCCAAAGTAGTCATTTGTTTATTGATTAGTGTTACATTTTCATCGCATTTCAATCTTTTTCGTCATCATAGATACGTTAAAAATTCGAGTAATTATGGAATATATGAGTACCGTCGTGGCAGCAACACGGCACAAGCGGCACGGCATTACGGCGTTTACGGAGCTAACACTACAAACCAACGCACCACCTGTTATTGGTTTGCTCGCTTCCGTTCTGGAAATTTCGACCTGAAAAATGAACCTCGCGGTCGTCCGAAGACTTTGGTCGACAGTAACGAATTAAAGGCGATTGTGGAAGCTGATGATACACAATCTACGGCTGAATTAGCAGCAGCTTTCGACGTTAGCGTCAAAACAATATTGGTCCATTTGCGTCAAATTGGCAAGGTAAAAAAGCTTGACAAATGGGTGCCCCACGAACTCAATGATCGCCAGCGCGAAGTACGCGTCGAGACATGCCTTGCACTGCTCAACAGACACACAAATGAAGGAATTTTGAACCGCATTGTTACCTGCGATGAAAAATGGATTCTGTTTGATAATCGCAAGCGCTCAGCAAGTTGGTTGGATCCTGGTTCAGCACCTAAACAATGCCCTAAACGAAAACTTACCCCTAGAAAAGTGATGGTCACTGTTTGGTGGTCTAGCGCCGGTGTGATTCATCACAGCTTCTTACCAAACGGGGTGATCATTACTGCAGATGTGTACTGTGAAGAACTGAACACAATGATGGAGAAGCTGGCACATCTCCAACCAGCATTGGTCAATCGCTCGTCTCCGCTGCTCCTGCACGACAACGCGCGACCTCATACTGCACAGCAAACGGTCTCCAAGTTGCAAGAACTGGGGTTGGAAGCTCTCCGTCATCCGCCCTACTCACCAGACCTTGCGCCTACAGACTCTACTTTTTCCAGAATTTGGATAACTTCTTGGCGGGAAAAAAATTCAATACCCGAGAGGCAGTACAAAATGCCTTTGAAGAATTTGTTGCCTCCCGTCCAGCTGATTTCTTTAAGAAGGGCATTAATAAACTGCCACTGCGTTGGCAATCTTAAGCCCTTCATACACGACACGGTTTCTGTACGGTACGGCGTATAAACCGCGCCGTAGAAAAAACCTGTCGGTCAACAAGCTTCCATAATGGTCCATAGGTACAGACGCTAGCACTTCAAGCTACTCGAACCTGTCAAATTTTCCCAATCAGCTTTGAACCTTATCCTTTAGTGATAAAGTTGAAAATCTATTAAAGAAATTTGACAGATTGTAGTAGCTTGATGTGCTGGCGTCTGGACATTACTGCCAACCGTGCAAACACGACGTATAAGCCGTAGTTTTTCACGGCAAGATAAACGTGTGTGTACAAAGGGTCTTAAGTACTCTTTTTGCTTGGTTTAGACACCATTACCTAACTTTAAGACGGCGAAATTTTTAAAGAATAGCACGACTGGTCTCTTGCTGTGTTTAGGAATAATCTGTGTGCCCAATGTTGCCATAATTTCTCCAAAAATGGAATTTTGAAAAATCCCATTTAAGCAACACTCAGTGAAAAGTTATAGCATATTCAGCCTATAATGTTCTCAATGCTGGAACACAAGCCTCCTCTCTAAAGCTATTGTATTTTTTTTTTCCTTTTGGCTTCGCACGGTTTGTGCATTCAGCCAGTGTCACGTTTTCATCTTATATTACAAAGGAAACAAAGGTAGGGAAACGAAAAAGGATAACGGAATTAATTATATCGGGATTTAGTGATAAAAGCTGTTGTTATTGCAACAGGCAATATTGATTATTATACAGGATTTTTTTTTTTTAGGGTCCATATTTTTACAGGGTCTTACTAATGAATACTAATGAATATGAACATCTTTCACTATAGGACTAACTCTGAAATCACGAAAACAAAATCAGTTGTTTAATACAAAATTTCAACACCTACTTGACCAAAATGTAGGAAACAGCTGATTTTTTTTTCGTGATCTCAGAGTTGGTTCCATAGTGAAAGTTATTCATATTCATGGATGGAACACGCTGTAAAAATTTGGAGACGGTAAAAAAAAACCACGCTGTATAGGATGCATGAAATCGCGAAGCGGACCAAGTAACATTTTGAAAGGTGTTAAAATAAAAACACATTTATTTTATTTAAAATTGTATTTATTTTCGCCGTTATTATATTAAACCATTCGCATCGCACTTCACACTATTGGTCCGTCCATAATTACACAACACACCATATACTTCATCATTTTACAAATTATTTCGAATTACCTACAATTATTTACATTTTTACAATGAATAAACAATTTTAGAAATTTATTTTATCTAGTTACTGTCATTTAGATAGATACAGCTGGTTCTTTTTTATAAAAGAAATGTTTAATATGTACAATTCAGATTTTTATCGTTTGGTGTTATTTTCTTTTTATCAAGTTTTTCAACACGTCCCTACTACTGGAAAAGTAATATTCCCAATTTTTGGTAGGACTTCCCACAATTTATATCCACATTAATATGAAATGTTACATGGCCGCCATTAATAACGACAAAGTCACAAGAAAAGAACTGCCTTTGGAACGAAATCATAGAAAATAAAAAGACTTGGGAAAGAAAGATTTCTTGAAGTATGTGATTCCATGAAAGAAAAAAAAAACAACTGCAAGTCTAAAGAATCGCTGTATCTCTCCTAAACAACAAAGCGAACTTACTGATCGCTCATAAACAATTTGTAGCTATATAATTTAATTTCGTTATAATATGTATAAGAAAAAACTTTGAAATATATCTTTTATACAGTTTATACTATGTATAATATATATATACAGGCTACATTTATAACCGTAAAACGCTGGAAAATGTAAGCACACAGAAACTCGATATTATGGTAATGAGACCGCTTATTGTCGGAATTCCGCACGTTAATAAAAATGGAATCCGTTTAAAATCATGCGAACATCTGCCTGTAAAGCTGTTATCCTTTTCCAGGTTTTTTTTTACCTGAAAAGGTGCTTACGGAAATTTATTATTATGCCTTGAATGTATGCACGTCACAAAGCTCTGCCTTTTATAACGATAAGTGCCATTAATCAGCGTAGCCTGTTCCAACTATATTGGGGTCAAATACTAGCATTACTTTACATGGAGCGACTGCTTATCTGACCACCGCAACCCAGTTACCGGGTACCACGATACCCCGTGGTAGGAATGGTTGTCAGACTTTTGAGCTTCTGACTACCCGTAACGACTGTGAAAGATCTGTACGAATGACAGCCGGAATCAACGGCTTGGCGTGCTTTTCGAGGCTCGGAGGAGTCTCGATATGTAATGGAAGGTCACCCATCCACGAATTGACCGCAGCAAGCGCAGTTTAACTTTCGATAGACCCGTGTGGCTGTTATCATTTAGCCACGAGCCGATGTTTTCCTTCACCGCTTTGAGAGCAGTAGTGATGAAATTAATTACACGAAGTAAAGCACCTGTCTGGGTTCGAACCCACAACTTACAAGTTGGAAGTCAGGGCCGTTACTACTGGGCCACCACTACACTATTTAAATTGATTTTCTCAAATATTATCGTCACGACATCCAATTTATTCGCCTCAGAAAACCCTTAACTTTATGGAATAATAACCATCTGATACAATCCGATCATAATTATGTCGTTCGCACCACCCGAAAACATTTATCATATGACGAAGGTGTAAGAAATAAAGCTACATGTTTATTAAAGGGCGGAAGCGGGAGCGAGAGCGGGCAGCGACACTGTCTCTCACTGTCACTTAAGCTTTGGTTTCGAGCGGCGAATTTACACAATAATGGCTGTCAAAATACAGGGTGCTTTTTGACACATTAATGTCAAGTACTGGTGCGCATATTAAAAGAGTAGAAGCGCTGAGTACGACTAGTCGGTATATCGACCAAGTGCGGATAATACCCTGCAGACTAGCTAGACGATTGCGTGCTCTGCCATGTGCAACATTTGACACCAAGCTTACTGTTTTGAGCAGACCCAGGTGACAATGACAAGCGTAGTGTTCAGCGATTGAGACCGCGTCTCTTCCCGCTTTCGCTTATGACTTTATTCTAAGTCTTAGAAAGGGTTTCATCAAGTTTCTGTGTGCCTACACTGTTCACCTACAAAAGAAAGCATGGAAGGTTATATTTACGCAATTCATTTGATTAATTACGTAAGCACCAATAATGAATACCTACTTTTAACAAACTGATTAATTAGTATTGTAATAGTGTTTTTTTTATAATACAAAATATCAAATTTAATTAAAAAGTACCTAAAACGAAAACATAAAAGTATGTTTTTTTTTAAACAACAGGTTTCCTGCTTTTTTTAAATGTATTGAGTAGATAAGGATATCAGAATCAACATCAATTGGAAATAATTCCGAAGTTGATTCAGGTATCCTAGAAATAGAAAAGAAATGGACCTATTTAGTTTTATGTACTTAGTAACATAATAAAATAAGCCTTCACTACCACTTTAATAAATTAATATGTGGCTCCTTTAACTTTTTTGGTGTTTATAAAATTTTGGCGCTAAAACGAACTACATATGGACCAATCTACTATCTGTGCCATCGAAAAAATGAACTTTGGAGGTACCAAATTAACGAAACAGGAGACATTTTAGAAGATTTAAAACTGATAATATCACAATACCTAATACCCAATAGCACGGGTGCGATTTTCCCGCGGCGGTTCTTTTTTCGCATTGGATTTTCAACGCTTTGCTCAGCGCCGAGATTTGAAAATCCAACAGTGTGGTTTTTTGACGCGCTGGGATGTGCTCTGTTGGATTCTCAATGTTCGGCTTAACGCCGAGAGTTGAAAATCCAGTACGCGATAAAATCCAGCCGCAAAATTTTTGCGACCAAGAGAACGTGGGTTAACTCATTGACTCATACAATAAAGGAAAAGAGAAAGTATCAGAGTTACCTAATTGGTAATTCTGATAATTTCACTATCAGAGTGACCTAATTGGTGATTCTGATAATTTCACTATCAGAGTGACCTAATTGGTGATTCTGATAATTTCACTATCAGAGTGACCTGATTGTTGATTCTGATAATTTCACTATCAGAGTGACCTATTCGGTGATTCTGATAATTTCACTATCAGAGTGACCTAATCGGTAACTGTGATACTTTCTAAGTAAGTAATAAAACATAGCCAACTAATAAACCACTAAATACGTATCAGAAGAAATTCAAAAGGAATGCTAGATGAGCTTAGATTCCCATTCACAAGTAAACATCAGATCCTCCCGGTTTCCTACTGATTGTAACTGGCACAGCTACTGTCCCACAGGTACTGTCCTCAAGCTACTCGTACTAGCCCCGTTTGTGGTTACTCGCTCGTCACACAGACGTATTATGCAAGACAATAACGGGGTGTAGCTACCGACGTTTCAGCGGTATCAATATAATATGGGGTTACAGGGGCCCAAACGAAAATTCGAAAAATGTTAAATACAACCTAAAATTCTTATTGATAACCTCAAATTTATATTGATAAGGGCCCGTAATCGTAATAAATGAATACCTAACGAAAATATGAGAATTAACATAATTTGACCAAGGCTTCAAGCTACAAGCGCGGTCTGTTTTCAAGCTATTCAATAATAACAGCTGCACAGGTCGGTTTGCCCGTGGATGGGTACTTTACATAACGAGACCCCTCCGTGCCTCGAAGAGCACGCTAAGCCGTTGATCCTGGCTGTCATTCGTGGATCTTTGACAGTCGTTACGGGTAGTCGGGAGCCCGAGTCTGACAACCAGTCTTACCAAGGGGTATCGTATTACCCAGTAACTGGGCTGTGGAGGTCAGATAGGCAGTCGCTCCATGTAAAATACTGGTATTCGGCTGCATCCGGTTAGACTGGAAGCCGACCCCGACAAAGTTGGGAAAAGGCTAGGCAGATGATGCATTCATTCAGTAATATCACACAGAAAATCTAAGCCATCGCGTTAGGATGCTCAAAATTATGCGCATGCTCCCCTCGCTCTTACATTCTCTTATTAACACGGCAATGTTACTAAGAGTTTCAAGTTTAGTTAATGTTACTAACCTTCAGGGTCAAGATACTATTTTATTTATTTTTCGAGCTTTATCGCAAGTAGAGCAAAACGGGCCCCCAACAAATTTCTATACAGGGCCCCTTTAGAACCGGCTACGTCACTGGACAGTGTCCGCTTAGCTGAAGCCGATAGTATAAACTGTGTTAGCTACCTTTAATATCTTTCACTAGAGAAGTTTTATGTGGGATTCGTTAGGACGAAAGGAAACATTTGCTGTGTTAGGTGTACACAATACTGTAGAATGTGCTTTATTCACCAATCGCTCTGGGCCCGCGTGGTGGATTTTGGCCCACTCCCTCTCACAGAGAGGTAGCCTGTGCCCCAGTAATGGAAACATTTTAGGCTGATTATGCTTTATTGCACACGCATACACATTTTATGCTTTATTGTATGATTACGTAAGCTATTTATTCAAAAACTTTTAACTTTTTTTCTGGTCTGTTTTTTCTTGTCTATACATTATACAGGGTTATTTGTAAAACACCAACAACCTCATAAGAGGTCATTGTACTCATCATTATGAACAACTTTTACTAAGGGACCAAATCTGAAATCGCAAAAAAAAATCAGCTGTTCCCTACATTTTGACGACTCGTACGAACATAAATGTAGGGAACCCAGTAAAAGTCCCATAGTAAAAGTAGTTCATAATGATGAGTACAATGACCTCTTAAGAGGTTGTCGGTGTTTTGCAAATAACCCTGTATATGTGTGCACATAAATGTTCAAATAAATAAATGGTAAATAAGAAATGGACATGGCCATAAAATAAGTGACTAGACAAAACATACCCAAGCGACTGTTTAATACAACGAACTATCTTCAAAAATATTGGGTTTTTATGTTGAGTACTTATTTAAGTTTCAAAGATAAAAGCAAACGAGAAAATCGAAATATCCCTCTGAAAAATAAGTGTAAATTGATACAACTTCCTTTATTATTTTTATGGCACTGTCATTTTAAATATTTGCAAAACATACAACGTCAAAAAAGGCTTAGTGAAAACCATCTGATCTCAGTAAAGGCTTATTTTCAACGATTCAAATATTGACATTTTGAAGCTCGGTCGCTCTCTCGTCGACTCCGGCCACAGAGTAATTACCTGGATACAGAAGGTTAATTTACAATTTGAAAAATATCGAC
Source organism: Eremobia ochroleuca (assembly GCA_949629135.1). Taxonomy (NCBI): domain Eukaryota; kingdom Metazoa; phylum Arthropoda; class Insecta; order Lepidoptera; family Noctuidae; genus Eremobia; species Eremobia ochroleuca. The sequence continues at coordinate 3,317,371 of OX451385.1, read as the reverse complement.
TAGAAATGCAATGAGTGTTTTTAATATTTTCTATAATTTTCAAGATTGAGGAGAACACGGCTATAATTATTTATGCTTGGTATTTATAAAATAAAAAACAGAAAAATAATTAATTCTACAACAAGGTTGTAATAATTTCTATTTTTTTTTAAATTCATCTCCATCGTGTCAATTTGTCGTGGACGTCCTCAGTATCACGATAAAACAGGGAAATAAAATGTATGGAAATATATGAAGACGCTTTTAAATTTCCGTCCACGATAACGTTAAATCGTGCACGCATTTCCATGCATTTTATGAACGTAGAAACGTAAAAGCGCACAATAAGTAATTTATCAAGTGAACTAACGTAACGAAACATACGGGTTGCACTTAAAACAAAAACCTGAATATCGGTACCATTACGGTACCAGGGCAGTCATCTCTGCTACCAAAATTGCTGATTGACTTATCTTTTCACAGCACTTTTCATTAATATTTTATGTAATTGCGTTTAAAAGCTATTTTAATAGCTGGTTTGACTGTCATAAGTCATTAGTGATAAGTCGTTTATTAATTTGTTTAACATAGATACAATTATAATGGTATATAGGGTTATTTTTAAAACACTATTAACATCGCTGGCATCTGGATATTAGTAACATCATAAACAACAACTTTTGCTCTATGACTTTTCACAAAACTTAATAAATTTAACAAAAATAATGTCAAGTTTTTGGGGTACGTATTTGAACATCGAAAATTAAAATACCTACGATTAAAATGTTAATGTTCATAACATCGAAAACTTAAATATCGAACTGCTATAAAGCCGGAAGTAAAAATAACATAAGTTTACATTGTCGAATGGTTAGATAATCTACGTCCAATATATCTAAAATCCAAATATCTACAAAAGTGACATCGAAAGACCTAAATATTGAAATACAGAGTATCGAATGTCCTAAATATCGTCTTAGTTCATGGATGGTAGTGTTCGTAAAAATACAATGAGAACTTAGGATGCAAGAGCGAGCGAAGCGACCTCGGACTTGGGGCATCCCGACTCGGAGAGGTTAGGTTCCTTTAAGCCCTGCATACGGAAATAGGGACCCCGCAAAGCTGGGCTCCGACCACTACGCCTTATTATTATTGCTTGGAAACCAACTTAGACCCGCCATGATATTTTCCCCACCGTTAACACTCCGACTATGCCACTAAACTCGCGATTTTTTTCTCGACACCTGAGGTTTTGCTGGGTTTCGGGTCTTCGGCCATCCTCTTCGGATCTAACCTGACCAAGACGAGGTACCCCAATTCCTGGCACATCTCGACTTAATAAAAAGGCAATGAGAACTTAGGATGGAAGAGCGAGCGAAGCGAGCTCGGGACTTCGGGCACCCCAACTCGAACCGGTTGGGTTCGAAGGGGATGACGGGGGCTCAAGTAAGCGAGCAGAGCGAGCGATATTTTAACTAGTAGGTATTTTTAACGTAAATATAGTTATTATTATAATTAATTATTATTATTAAATGTTGACATTTTGAATTTAGGTATAATGACTCTCGACATTTTTAATCATTCGATATTTTAATCCGTCGGCATTTCAGTCTTAGACATTTTAAGCTTAGGTATAACAATTTTCGATATTGCGATACAATCGATATTTAAATTTTCGATGTTTTAAACTTCGACATTTTACCCGTAGGTATTTTAAGTTTCGACGTTCAAATTATGTATCCAGTTTTTGTTATAATAACACTTTTTAGATCTGTATTTTGTAGAAAGCATTTGGTACCGCGTAGAGTTCTTCACATTAAGAGTGATCAGTTAAAAAAATATAAATACATATCATGAAAAAAAAAAAAAATTAAAAGCCATCAAACAAACGCTGTTATTTATGATGTGTGTATTATAGTCTTACGAGGTTGTTAGGGTTTTACAAATAACCCTGTATAAAGATACTAAAGAGTGCACTATAATGGCACACAAATTTTTGTAATTAAATAATCACTCGACCACTTAAACTTTATTACTTGGCTATAATTTCATAATTATAGCCAGTCAGAAAATAATAAATTAAAAATATATGTAATTGTAAGAAAATTGATACAAAAATTTGATTTACAAAATAATTGTGTGGGCATTATGCACAGTTTTATCAATATTATTTCGTTTCTTTGGAGTGCAGATCGTGTTAACCTTCTGTGTTTCATTACTCTGTGGACGAGTGTGAGTTCAAATGCCTACTCTCGATATTTACACGTTAATATTGAATCTCAATTTGTTACGTCATGCGTTTTTCAATTAAAACGGCTGAAATGTTTCATGCAATGCATCAAATAGTGACCGGAGGATAAAGTGATTTTGCTTGTTGACTCACGAATTAATTATTTATTTATTTATATGTTACTCGCAATGGCGGGTGTGTTTTCGTTTGTTTTTTGATGCAGAGCAAAAAAAAAGAGTGAAGAAACATTTTATTTACCCTATTGGAATTTAAAATAAATAAAAATTAATATAATATTTTATGATTAAGTCATTAAAAATCAAACCTAGGCTTTTCACGAACAATCCAGAAATATATCATAATCGTAAATATATCTTAAGGTATTTAAAAAAGTTCCTATAAGTACATCGGTCATTATATTTTGAATACAGTCTTACCAAAAATAACTAAAATAAACTCTAAAAACTTAACTAAAGTACTTACGTTACATAAATTTTTTTAACTTATAACATAAATATTTACTGCCGTATTCAGAGTCATCAATGAACCATTAAAATTCTGTAGCGAATCGTACATTAACACGTTCACGCCGGCGCGTACCACCGGTGGCCCGCACGCGTACCACCGGTGGTACGCGCCGGCGTGAACGTGTTAAAATAGCCTGCATACTTCCATATTCTGGGTAATCAGCTCTGTGAACCTTGATGCAAGGAAAGCCTATAATGTTCCCACTTCTAGCACACAAGCCTCCTCTTAGAGGGAATGGGCTGTAATCTACCACGCGGGCCCAGTAAGGGTCGGTAGATGTCACATGTCTTCGAATTTTAGCCTCACCAATGATGTCACGTTCCTGACTGGCTACTATTGTTACAAGTTACCCTTTTTAAGGCGTTCTGTCAATCGTTTGACACGAGTGGCCTGTGGGTGTCATACACGCGCCGAGCCTATAACGTCCTGCGTGTTCAATTTAATAATGCTTTTAGGATGCTGTTGGGACTACCATGGCGCTGTAGTGCGTCGGGAATGTTCGCAGAGGCTCGCACAGATGGTTTCCATGCCATCATGCGAAAGAAAGCGGCCTCCTTACTACAGCGCCTGCACGGTAGTAACAAGAGCATTCTAAAAATGATCGCTGCCAGAGCGGACTGCCCCTTTCACTGGAGTGGAACACTGGGTGGGGACAGTCCTAGGTCTGAATTAATAATTTTATTACTGTCTTGAAAACTAACAATACTAACCTATTTACTTATAAGCGTTATTGTTACTAACACCAAAATACTAACAATATTATGGACCTAGTCTGAAATAAAGTTTTATTATTATTATTTTGTTACCTCGGCATGCGCTCTCAGTGGCCCAGTGGTAATGGCCCCGGCTTACATATCGTATATCGTGAGTTCGAACCCAGGCAAGCACATTTCATCACCACTGCTCTCAAGGCGGTGAAGGAAAACATCGTGAGGAAACCGGCATGGTTTAGAACCGAAAATTCGAAGATATGTGACATAACCAACCCACATTGGACTGGTATTATGGATTACAGAGAGGAAGCCTGTGTCCCAGTAGTGGAAACATTATTATAGACAGATTATATATTTTATATGAGCTATCGTAGTTTGTGCTTATACGAGAGATGGGGACGGTTCATTGACGGCTCTGTCAGCAGTTTTTGGTGTGTTACCTACTAAGATTTTGATCCTATAACATATTTATAAAAGCAACATAGTATAAACTCCATTACCAACTTCAATGCGTCAGTTAAATCTACCCGGGAAAATCGAATTTGGGTTCAAAATGACGTCATTTCATTTTATGGGTCGCCAGAGTTCGAAGTCATTCGCTTACCTTCTTATTTTTAAAACATTTGCACGGAGTTTTAAGCGAAAGTTTCGTGATATTGTAGGCCGTTATAAAAAGTTTTTGAACTTCTCTCATTCTAATATTTAATTTAGTTTTACAAAGATTACGGACCCTTTGTCTAAAGCCGAGATCTATAAACGTTACTTTTCACGTGCTTACGCTACGGTTTCCTAGAAGGGCGGTGGTCGTCATATTATAACGGCCACTAAATTCAAAGTGAATTTTAACGACATATATTGTGAAATAAGAAAGGGTCTCGCTGGAACTTAAAACATACATGTCATGTGACAGGAGTCCAAGGTACTAATTAATGACGTAAGTTTCATACCTTTATTATCGGTAACAATGAAAGGCCCCGCCGGCTTTGGCTTTGTATAGATTTAGCGGAAATACTATATCTTTGAAGCATAATTAATTAGTGTAAAAAGCTAGGTCTTTGGACAAGGGTCCCGCTAGACGTACGTACAGGAGGTAGAAACCTGTACATGAGGTGAAATCATGGCTATTAATAGATAAACAATACACCAAAAGCCAGTCTTGGATAGCTGCGTATTTATATCGGTAAAAGGAATATTACCGAAATAACTACGTAGCTGCGCACTACGCAGTTGACTCTACATTGTCAGACCGACAAACGCATTCAAGAAATTTCGCTCAAAAATCTAACCCAAGTATGCATACACGCGTCGACGACAGAAACCACTGCAGCCGACGACAGTATGATCAGACCTCGGGCGATGCGACTTGCGTCAAGGGACACGCGTGCGCGTCACCTGTTTCCGTCCGTCGGTCCGCAAGTCGTGTCGCGGTGACTCGCGGTATTGACTAAACAACTTCTTTCATTTGTTTTCTCCAAAGTCATTGTCAGAAGAGTCGTGTTGCTTGAGCGTGTAGCTCGTCGCCAAGGGCTTAATATCTTCATTGATATAACATTCATTACATTTAACTATTATATCTTTTTGATGACCCGAACGATCGGAATTACCGTCACCAAGAAACTCAGCCATTATAAGTACCGGGAAACTATCGAGAGCGATAATAAACATTTATTTTTATTTTTTATTATTATTGTTCGTCATTATGGCCGCTACTAGAATGATTTTAGAAGAATTTACGTTACAGTAGACCTTTATGTTCATATTCGTTTAGCCTAGTTAAGGGCTCACAGTATTCGAGAGTGCCTCAAGAATGTCTTAAGATTACTTGAAATATAGGTTTATTTTTGGAATGTGCTTATTATACATGATTATTTATAGAGAGAATAATTTTAAGCGACTTTTATATAAAAATTGGCTTTTCACTGCTAAATGGAAAACTGTTTACATCCGTTCCGATGAAATTCATAAACTAATTTAAACTTAAAACAACGCCGTCCCGTTTACAAAACATTTCAATACCAAATTCGATTCCCCTTCTAAAATTACCTTTATACAAACTTTTCACACATCATAACTATTTTCTACACTTGGGTCGCATTTTCCCCAGCGTTCATCAAAAATGGTTCTTTCACTTCGCTTGCAACCTTCTTTCTGGGTTTAGGAGGTGGTTTGGGAGCAGTCCTGGACCTTCCGATGGTCCCACTAACAACATTCACTGAGTATCCAGATCTAAAGTCACGGTTTCTTAGCAAACCTTCGTGTTCCGCGAGGGTGACCTTCAAAGGCCTCTGTTCCGACTTGATTATCTGGTTCACAGACATCGCTTGCAAAGTCAGGAGCTGGTTGTGGATATTCGGAGAGCTCAAGCTGTTCCTGGGGATCGTGGCATGAGGAGTCCCTGGTGCAGGAGACGGAGCAGGCTCCTCATCGTCAAGATATGAAGGCATCTTCCCAGTAGGACCCAAATCTATCTCACTCTTGTTCAAACTGTAGTAGTTCCCACCGTGGTTGAAGAACTTCATATTGAAAGTATCATAGTAAGGTATGACACCATTCAGGGTAGAGAACACTTGTGGACGAAGGCTGCTGTCCGGAACCATTCTTGGTCTCCTTGGCAACGTGACGTAGCCCTTCGAGCTGATGAGTGGGATGGAACCCTGGAAGTTTTGGCCGTGAAACCTGCTGTAAAGGGCAGGATTGATAGCTGAGACTCCGTATACTGGAGATTTGATTGGACTCTCTGTGTTTTGCGAAGGTCCTCCTGCAGGGGAGACTTGGGTCCCTCTGAGAGGGAATGTGAGAAGGTCTGGTGGGTAAGCCTGGTGCTCTTGGGCTAGGCGGTCCATGAGCAATGCTTCGTGGGACATCTTTGGAAGTTCGACCTCCTGATGCCGGCTGTTGTCCTCAGTAGATGCTGTTGACAAAAGAAAAACGATTAATTTTTGCTGATATATGAACAATTTAATACTAGAGAACTCTGATAGATTTTCTTTAATTTTAACTTAAGAGACTCGCAGAGGGACACTTCCCGTATTTTTAAAAACACCAGGGCTATTATTTTCACAAACGATGAGCCTAAGCCGGGTCTTTGACCTTCACAACAATACATCAACTGCCCTACAATTTGTACAAAAAACAGCCACCCGACATTTTCGCTCCACCGAAATCAGGAACAAAATAACACTGACAATGGTTAAAACAAATATTTTTTGCCGGAACCCTCGGCTTTATTACCATAACCGTATAATCTCAAAAACAAGTCAAAGCTCTTGACATTGGAGGGCTCCCGACTTTTGGCAAATAAAAATTCAGAACATTCCCACAATTATCTCCACAAAGTTGAGTAGTCATTAAATTTCATGTTCCATAGTAAAGGTCCAGTGACCCAATGAACATATTTTGCCACCAAAAACACCTCTTACGACATATTCCTATAAGGTTCCCACTACTGGAACACAAGCCTCCTCTCTGTGAGAGGGAATGGGCCAGAATCCAAAACGCGGGCCCAGTGCGGGTTGGTACAGACGTCAGCACATCAAGCTACCCGAAACCGTCAAATTTTCCCAATCAAATTTGAACCTTATGCTTTAGCGATAAAGTTGAAAATCTATTAAAGAAATCTGACAGATTGTAGTAGCTTGATGTGCTGGCGTCTGTACATGTCACATGACTTCGAATTTTTGATTCTAGGACATGCACTGGCATGACCCAGAACCTCCTCCATATTCCTCACGACATTTTCCTTCACCGTTTTTTAGAGCAATATGGCAGTGCAGTAGCAGTGTTTTCCTATAATAACACTAGCCTATTAGTATTCCACTGCTTGTCAAACGCTTCTTCTCCTAACGAGTAAGCACGAGTATTGATCACCACGCTTGCTGCTTAAGATGGGTTGGCGATTTCAGACTAAAAATAAATATACTTAAGTCCATTAGGACTAGACCTCGTAAAGCGTCACGCTTTCGAGAAATTAACGTTCAAAGTTGATCATCCGAGCATCTTGTTTTTTTTTTTCCACAACTTTCACATAATGCCATCTATAAAGTACTACAATTCTTGCAAATAGTGACATTTTTTGAACTTGTTACATATTGTTGCTTAGATGTTTGAAATAATCACTCTGAAAGTTTAAAGTAATCAAACAATTATGCAACAAGATGTAAGCAAGTTAAAAAAAAACCGGCTAAGTGTGAGTCGGATTCGCGCACGAAGGGTTCCGTACCATTATCTATAAAAACGGCAAAAATATCATGTCTGTTGTATGGGAGCCCACTTAAATATTTATTTTATTTTGTTTTTTAGTATTTGTTGATATAGCGGCAACAGAAATACATCATCTGTGAAAATTTCAACTGTCTAACTATCACAGTTCATGAAATACAGCCTGGTGACAGACGGACGGACGCACGGATAGCGGAGTCCCTAAAAATATGGATGTCACGTGAACAAATTTGAACGTTAATAATTAATATCTCGGAAACGTGACACTACAGGGTTTGGTCTTATTATGTTAGCTATTGATTTATACAGGTTGAAATTGAAAACATGCGACAAATCGAAATGAGAGATTGTACTCATCATTGTGAACAACTTTTACTATGAGATAAAACCTGAAATCGCGAAAAAAAAATCAGCTGTTCCCTACATTTATGTTCGCATAACTCGTCAAAATGTAGGGAACAGCTGATTTTTTTTTCGCAATTTCAGGTTTGGTCCCATGGTAAAAGTTGTTCATAATGATGAGTACAATCTCCCATTTCGATTTGTCGCATGTTTTCAATTTCACCCTGTATAGGTTCCATGAGTGGCCGCAATTAAAAAAAAAAAAATGGTGCTACTGTAGGTAATCCAGACGTTTATATACAAATCGTCAATCCACTTTTCGTTGCTCCGCAAGTTGAGTCGCATTGACTAATGACACGCTCTAGACAACTTCTTTCATTTGTTTTCTCCGCAGTCACTATCGCAAGACGCTTGTAGCTCGTGGCCAAGGACTTTAATATCTTAATTGATATAACAAACATTACATTTAACTATTTTGTTAAAATGTCATGATAATATCTTTTTGATGACCCAAACCATCGGAATTACCGTCTCCAAGAAACTCAGCCATTATAAATACCGGAAAACTATCGAGAGAGTGATAAAAGTATCATTAAAGTCATTATGGTTGATTTTGCAAGCATTTACGCTAAAGGAAACCGTTATGTTCATATTCGTTTAGCACGTAATTAGGCAATTATCGGACCCTAATTAAGGTTGGCAATTTCAGACTTATATTAACTATACTTATGTCATAAATGGATCAGAATGTTGGGCCACAAAAGGGGTCAACTGAAGCACCTGCCATCTAATCTCTTCACCATCCTTGGTTGACTGGTAAAGAATGCTTAAGGCATTAAGTCTGCCTGTGGTGGCCCAGTGGTAACAGCCCCGACTTACGAGTTATAGGTCGTAGGTTCAAACCCCGGCAGGCGCTTTACTTTGTGTAAATGATTTCATCACCACTGCTCTCAAAGCGGTGAAGAAAAACATCGTGAGGACACCGGCATGTCCTAGATAAAAAAATCGAAGACATGTGATATCTACCAGCCCGCACTGGGCCCACGTGGTGGATTACGGCCCACTCCTTCTCACAGAGAGGAAGCTTTTGTCCCAGCAGTGGGAATATTATAGGCTGATTATGTTATGCAGCTGAGATGAGAATTCTAAGAGGGATGTGTGGTGTTACACGAATGGGTAGAATAAGAAATTAGTACAAAAGAGGAAGTCTGAGAGTGGCACCGGTAACTGAAATGTTGTGTGGAAATCGGTTGAAAAAACCGGCCAAGTGCGAGTCGGATTCGCGCACGAAGGGTTCCGTACCATTATCTGTAAAAACGTCAAAAAAATCATGTCTGTCTTATGAGAGCCCCCTTAAATATTTATCTTATTCTGTTTTTTAGTATTTGTTGTTATAGCGGCAACAGAAATACATCATCTGTGAAAATTTCAACAGTCTAACTGTCACGGTTCGTGAGATTCAGCCTGGTGACAGACGAACGGACAGACGGACAGCGGAGCGGGAGTAATGGGGTTTCTTTTTAGCCTTTGGGTACGGAACCCTAAAAATGAATGATGATAATGTCGTGAGGAAAGTTTTGAGTACGAATGACGATGTCTAAAAGAGTAGGGGAAGAAACTATGGAATATGGATCGACTATGTGAATGCTGATATGGTTAGAAAAGGGGGTGACTACAGAGATGACGGCTAATAGAGAAGTATGGCAGAAAAAGACGTTGCGCCGACCTCAAATAAATTAGGATAATTAGGGCTTATCGGCAAGCGTAGTGTAGGACGCCACCCAGCTAGATGGACGGACGACCTACAGAAGGTGGCTGGGGTAGACAGGATGCGGAAGGCGGAGGACAGGGTGTTGTGGCGCAGTCTGGGAGAGGCCTATGTCCAGCAGTGGACTGCGATAGGCTGAGTTGATTGATTGAAGATTTATTTTTTAGTTACTTTCCCGAACAAATGACTTAAATATAACTATACTTAAGTCCATGTTTTCTTACGATGTTATCCCTTGACTGATGTCAGTAATGTCCAATTTATTCAATATTTATGGTCCAGGAAACTAAATAAAGAGAGATATCGTTTGAAAATTTTCAAATCTCTTTGAGTATGTGACGGTAGCAAAATCAGAAATGGAAGCATGTTTGTCATGAATTTATTATCAGGTAGTGTAAACCTCGGGGATTTGTTTATAGTTCTGGAACAAAGGGATGGAGAAAGGAAAGGAGTGCAACAACGCTCGTTCATTATTGTGAGAAGTTAAAAAATGTAGTCTGCAAATAACATTAACCATTATCTACACTATGCAAATATTTATTTCTCGATTTAAGGCTGATTTTTCATATAATTTTTACTCGTGGAATAAAATTGACTTCTGACAGATTTTGTTTGGAAAAACTGACAGTAATAATTCAAAATCACACCTCGCATAAAACTATCTGGCGGGGCTTGTGGCTAAGTAATAACAGCTGCACAGGTCGATCGATCGGGTTTAGCTATTCTTGCCGCGGTTTTCCGTGGATGGGTGACCATCTTCACATACCAAGACCCCTTCGTGCTTCGGAAAGCACGTTAAGCCGTTGGTCCCGGCTGTCATTCGCGGATTTATGACTGTCGTTACGTGTCGTCAGTAGCCCAAAAGTCTGATAACCAGTCTTACCAAGGGGTATCGTATTTACCCTGTTGGGTAGGTCATGGGTTGTGGAGGTCAGATAGGCAGTCGCATACTGGTTATATGGAATATTCAGCTGCATCCGGTTAGACTGGAAACCGACCCTAACATAGTTGGGAAAAGACCGGGCAGATGATGATGACAAAAATGTGTATAAATTGAACAATCCAAAACAGACCTTCAAAATAATGTAAACATTTACATTTACGAATAAAATTACTCTTAACAATTATTTTTCGAGACGAAAAGGCTCACCGCCATTTACTGACTTATCAAATAACATTGCTCCATTTAAGTTCAAGTAAAACAACTTAGACTTTACAAAACATAAGATCAAAGCGAATTAAGAATCCCAATTCGTCCGAATTTCCGTACCGAAACTTTATTCGGAATAATTTTATCAGCTGAAGCTTTAATTTGTTTACTGAGAACGGGTGGAAATTAACGGAATAATAAACAAAATGCCTAACCCCATGGTGGGCAATTTGTACTGCTCAAGTACCTAACTAATTGTTATCAGGGGTGGGTGCGGGGGGCGGGATGAGTTTGTACCCTTTCCTAATCTGTGGTTTGATCAGATATCACGGGAAGAGTTACCGTCATTTAAGGATGGGAGTTTTTTTATTTAGTTAGTTAAGAAAACAAAGAATTGTATATTATATATTACATCTTTTTTTTTCTGTTTACTTGTACCGTCCCACTGCTGCGCAAAGACCTTCCCCAAATCCTTCCAGGAACTCTTTTCCCGCGCCATATTGAACCAGCTCTCATGGTACGCGTCCGATGGCCCGTATCCGAATGCGTCATGTCGACGTGCGTACACAAACCCCCCAGCTAGAGCTATGTTGAATGTGGATGGATTTAGGGTAGGTCCACCCCCAGTACTACTTCACTGCGTAGAAACGGACTTCCCATGGTACGTGTCCAGGTCAACTCGTCATATCTTTCTTGGCCGGCCTCGGCGGCGCCGTCCATCTTAAGGCAACCATAGTGTGGAGACTTTTAAAGTCCTCCAGACCGTATTTCGGCCACGGCGGCCAAAATCTACGGACACCAGCCTTCGTCGCGGGAGATATTATAGTGCACAAGTGTGCACGCAGACACAGGTGCACTCCCTCTTCCCTCACTCTCATAGTCCGAGGGGACGTCAATCCGACACGACTGGAGAGGGATCAGGCGTAGGACCAACAGCTTAACGTGCTTTCCGAGGCACGGGGGTATCACACCGCTGACTTCCAAATTCCGGGCTGTTACTAAGATATTCCTAATGGAAAAATTCAATAACACTGCCCGACCCAGGAATTTAACCCATGATCCCACGCTCAGCAGTCGCGTTTGCGACCACGAGACCAACGGCAGTAAATGGAGACGTTTGCCCAGCGGTCACTATGCGTGCGGCTGATGTGACCCTCCCAATCCCATTTGAGCCTGGCTGCCTTCTTTCCTACATCCTGTATGCCTGTTTTGGAACGCAGCCTGGTGTTTCGAATTAAGCTTAAAAAATAATTTGGAGTGAGTACTGTACAATCCACGACGTTTGCACAGATTACCTTCGATAAGGATACAGTGAAGACACAATATTCAAGTTACGAAAACACAAAGAAGAAGACAGGAAGAGGAAAAGGAGGATGTAGTTCTCCTAATCTAAAATAAATAGTACTTGATAAAAGACACTACACATCACGCAAATGCTGACTATTCACTACATATATTATTTCCTAAAATTTTTGGCGATCTAAAGCAAATATAGCCTATAGTAAATTGATAATGTCTTATAATAAACTAGCGACGCGCCCCGGCTTCGCACGGGTGCAATGCTGATCACTACAATGAATAAAACAAAGTCGCTTTCCGCTGTCTGTCTGTCTCTATGTATGCTTAGATCTTGAAAACTACGCTACGGAATTTGATGCAGTTTTTTTTATAGATAAGAGTGATTCAAGGGGAAGGTTTATATGTATAATACATGCATAATATAGTAGAGAAACACTGATAATTTTAGAGCCATTATTTCTCGTAAAAAGTATAGGATAAAAAATGGTTATTGTGGGTTATCCCTAAGAGATAGACATATACCATCGCGGACTTTTTTTTAGAGATTTTTAAGGTGTACAATACTGTAGTACATTATTTTGATCTATCGCGAATGGTTCAGCCAGCGTTTACAATGTAAGCGCAAAAAAATATGTTTATTTACGACATCACATTAGAAACCTCTAAAATTATCAGTGTTTCTCTACTATATTATGCACGTATTATACATATAACCTTCCTCTTGAATCATTCTATCTATTGAAAAAAACCGCATCAAAATCCGTTGCGGAGTTTTAAAGATCTAAGCATATATAGGGACAGACAGACAGGGAAGCGACTTTGTTTTATACTATGTAGTGATGATTAGATGTTAGTATTTTATACGAATTATATAGTTATATATTATATATACTAAAAAGAAATAAGACGATGAAAAAATATTAGCGTTGTGATGGTAGGTACTGCCAACTTCTTGCGAATGTGCTTGCGAACCTTAACTTTAAAGGATAATAGGAATAGGATTTAATGGTTGGTTGCCATCCTGATTTCCTGGAGGAGCGCATTCCACAGAGAGTTAGTCTGAACGAAGAAGAAAGAGTGAATGAAGTCTGTGCGGTGAGTGTGACATGGCAGAAGAAGATTGTGCGATGCACGTAGATTTCTACTGTGGTTGGCGCAAGTACTGAAACTTGGGGGCTGGATAACAAGGGGAAGAGGGAGAATCAAGAAATGAAAACAAGGTGGTCAGTTAACTTAGTATAAGAAGTTTATCCAGTGGATATATTTTTATCCTCTACCACGTACCTAAAAAGTACTTTCAAAAGATATACTGTCTGATGTACAGTCTGACAACCAGTCTTACCAAGGAGTATTGTATTACCCAGTAACTGGGTTGTGGAGGTCAGATAGGCAGTCGCTTCATGTAAAATACTGGTATTCAGCTGCATCCGATTAGACTGGAAGCTGACCCCAACATAGTTGGGAAAAGGCTAGGCAGATGATGATGACTTAGAAAGCACAATAAACAAACTTTTTTTCTAATTTTGATTATTAATTCCGAATTCTAAGTAAACGTTCGAGTTTTGTATAGCTCCTCTGATTTTAATAATTGAGCTCTAGGAATTTGTTCCAGTACCCACGTTGAAATTCAACTAAGACATAATAAGTTTTAAACTTGGACGTTGACTTTAAAATCAAATTAAAAACTTTTAATAGGGACTCAATCACTTCCTGAAGGTTTCTGTTGACGCAATCTGTCGCAAAATGGACATCAACAGTACAGACAAGCTACCCGAAGTTGTCAAATTTTCCCAAACAACTTTGAACCTTATGCTTTAGCGGTAAAGTTGAAAATCTATTAAATAAATTTGACAGATTGTACATAGTAGCTTGAGGCGCTGGCGTCTGTACCTCTGAGTAACGATATTAATATTACTAGCTTCTGCTTGCGATTTCGTTCGAGTAAAATTTCTTGTTCCTCCGACACACCCCGTCGCATTGTATCGCCTGCCCGCATTATTACTTCGATTTCGCATACCGTTCTTTCTTACTTTTTATCTTTTTGCTCGGCTTCTAAGTCTAAGCGTGATGTTAAAATTAAATTTGTCTACCTTTATTACGGTTCATGAGTTCAGTTCGCTGGCAGACGAATGGACGGACAGCGGAGGCTTATAAATAGGGTCCCGTTGGCTTGCTTTAGTTACGGAACTCTAAAAAGTAGGTATGTAAGCCTATGGAATTTTCCTATTTCTACATACGTCACTTGTGTGTCTTTTAGTAAAAGGTGCCTTGCCTTTAATCGATGTAGCCAACACTGCGACCAATTTGGCTTACTTATTGGATCATAGTTCTAACCTAACCTAACTAGTTACTTTGGTTGGGATACCCTAGCTGGACTACTGCGTCTAAAGAAAACACCAAAAAGCTTATATAAACTTAAAGCGGAAGATATGTTACTTGACCACAGAGCGCAGTCCTACTGAACCAAGTCCAATGGACACAATTGCACTCAGTCACACGCGGACCATCGCTTAAACAGCGCAGAAACAACTTAGTATTTAAAAAAAATATAAATACGCATCAAAATGCCTTCTTGTGTATTTAATAAGTATCTGTTCAAGAAAGAAAAGTAAGACATATCTTTGACGCGTAGATACAGCCAGAAATTATAAATTGCTGAAAATTATATTTTTATTTATTGTTTGCTTCGCCATGTTTGTGAAACCGAGATGTATAATACAAAACAGTCGTGTGAGACACGCGACGCACCGCGCGTCTCGCTAACGCCTCTCTGGCATTCGTAAATTCGTAATAGTAAACATTCGGCGGCTAACGTGGTTGCGCTCACACGTCTGCGCCGGGTCCGGGGCCGGCGACGTTTCTGTCCTTGTCTTTCGCTTACTGTAAGTATGCCACTGCGATCACAGATGTGTGAGTTAAGTTGCAAAAGTGTTCATCATTAGAAGCCCAAAAAGCTTTTAGGGGTTCATTAATTTTGAAAAGCGGACATCATTAGAAGTTCAATAAGTTTTGAGAGGAACACTTAAATATTTTCCATAGTTATAAAACATATTAAAACCAGCTCAGTCGTTATTCAAACCTGTTTTTGTTGACATGCAAACTTTCGCATATATAATTTTAATTTGCGTTTTTCAGATCTCCATAATCCGCGCTAGATTATTTTAAATGCAAAAATCGCTCCCCCTGTATGTTTCATACAATCGTTTACTGATCTGAATTTATTATTGAAAGAGAGTTTTATACTCGGAGAGAGGAAATCATAAAACTAATATTTTAATTTTCTGGCTATAAAAACCCGCCTTAGTCTAATGATCGCAAGCGCTACTAATGAGCATGACGTCCTGGGTTCGATTCCCGGGTCGTTTAGTGTTATTGGGTTTTTTCATCTGGAATTTATCAGCAGCAACCAGGAGACTGGATTTGTGCCCGGTTGATGGCAATGGATCGCACATACGAAACCAATTAGTTGTTGTATGACCTACAAGTAGTTGTTCCAGGCCAGGATGTTTAAAAAAAAATGGCAAAATGTGGGTGCTATGTAACTATGGGAACTACTCTGCCTAAACATTCGGTTGAAGTAGTTAAATCCGTACACCGATTTGTCATGAAGGTGTGTAAGTTCAGTTAGTATAGAGAAACACGTTTCGCTAAGTTGCACGAAGTAATTAAGTTTATTAAAGTTAACAATAGGTTGTAGGCGATTATGTCTCCCAGCTGTTGACCTAGCCTTTGGTGCCTAGCCTTTTCCCAACTATGTTGGGGTCGGCTTCCAGTCTAATCTGCCTATCTGGCTTCTACAACCCAGTTACTGGGTAATACAATACCCAGTTACTGGGTAACATAACCAGTCTTACCACGGTAAGACTGGTTGTTAGACTTTCCGGCTACTGACGACCCGTAACGACTGTCAAAGATCCACAAATGACAGCCGGGACCAACGGATTACGTGCTTTCCGAGGCCCGGAGGGGTCTTGGTGTGTGAAGATAGTCACCCATCCACGGACCAACCGCGGCAAGCGTAGCTTAACCAGATCGATCAACCCGTGCGGCTGTTATTACTTAGCCACAAGCCCCTCTTATAAGTTTACTATACAGGGTCAAATGAAATTAGCTAGCGAAACTCAGCAGATGTGATTGTTATCGATATCTAAACACGACAAAATAAAAATAATAAAAAGCATATGATTTTTTTTTGGGCTCAACGACCACTGGTGATTTTGAGTACGAGTTGAGAATATCTGTTTTTTTTTTATCCTATTTAGAAATTGATACATATCACGTCTGTGAAGTTTACGCAACAAAAAATATTTTTAAACTGATATTTCAAGTGACTCCACTACCTGCGGTTGATGACCCTAAAAAAAAAAATCAAATTAATTTATATTTTGTTTGATCATGTTTAGATATAGACGTCTGTGGAGTTTCTCTAGCTGGTTTAATTTTGCCTTGTATTTAAATTCGTTAGTCAGTTATTTTATTATGACGTGCATCGTTGGCCTAAAGTTACAAAGTAAGCAGAAAAATGTACCTATGTCGATAAGACCGTAAAGTAAGGTAAAAAAGTGCTTTGACGTAAAATTTACGGAGCCTCAGGCAAAACTATTTATTTTTACGTTTCTCTCTTTGCCTCCAACAAACTCGCTCGAAAACACCTGGCACATATTACATTTTTCGTTGACATCAGCACGACTTCACCTACATTCAATTTCCAGTTTGCTAAGCATTCTGTTGACGGGTAAGGGTCATTCCACATCGAGACATGACGCGATGTGGCGCGCACTCTTAAAGATAGCGTCAATATATCGAACATAACGACTATAAGCATTACGAAAACGCATTTCAGCAAGAGCGTGAAAGCGTCTGAATTCTCCCATGCCTCACTTATGGGTTCCAAACTTGGCCTGTTACGAGTATAGAGAAACAAAAACTTACAATTTGCCAACGCAGCATGGAGTGAAACATGCTATACATAAGGCTAAGTGACAGATGTATGCCCTCAAACATAAGGAAAAGAACAAAAATTAGCGATGTTTTACTAAAACTAAAAAAAACTCAAATGGAACTGGACTGGTCACATTATGAGAAAGAACAGAGAAAAATGGACCCAAGCCGTAATGGAATGGTATCCTAGTAATGGAAAAGGCAAAAGGGACGTCAAATCAATAGATGGGAAGATGCCTAACCAAAAGCATGGAGAAGATTTGCTCGTGACATATATGAATGGAAGAAACTAGGGGAGGCCTATGTCGAAGAACAATCTGACCAACAAATTGGTTGCTGATGAATTTGTATATACTTACCCAATCGAAATAAGATTTGTATATTTTATGAAATTAAATTTAATATTATATTTATGTATGTTAAGACTGTACTGTATTACTGCATGTCGATCCTGTAAAAATCTCACCGTGAAAACTGGCGTTGAGTGAGCTGTCAGTGTCATCCCACTGATGCTAGAGATTGACCAAGCAAACATTTACAATCATAATCGAGATTTTAATAATAATATTATTAAAATCTCGATTATGAAAATTGTATAAAATTATCAATAGAATTAGCATAAAATATATTATATTTTATGCTAATTCTATTGATAATTTTATACAATTTCAAAAACTAGTATTTTAGTTGTTAAAACATTACTATTTTGTGAGGGTTCTAAAATAAAATAGCAAAACGGAAACTTAGTCAGAATATCAATTTTGTTTTTTTTTTTTTCTTCTTTGCCTAGATTAAAACCCCACAAAATAGTAATTTTTTCACAGTTAAAATACTAGCTTTAAAATTATATAAAATAATCAACAGAATTAGCAAAAAAAAATATTATTAAAATCTCGATTATGATTGTAAATATATTCTTGGTCAATCCCTAGTATCAAGTGGAATGACACTGACAGCTCACTCCACGCTCACTTCCCCAAGTTTTCACTGTGAGACGGTTACAGAATCGCACAGCTGGTCAGCGAATAAAGGGTTTTTTATTATTTATTATTCATCATTCATCAATCTTCTACCCTTATCCCAATTTATTATTATATGCAATGGTAGGTAGGTATTGTGTAGTAAATAAGTTCGATAATGGCGCCGATTGCCATGTTCTCAAACTAAACTAAATTTAAGTTCAGTGCATCTTTTTCTTTCTATTTCATTAAGAAAAGGACAGAAGATAAATTTTAGTTTAGTCCTGTCAAATTAGTCAGCGTCTTATGTAAATTGACGTATTTTTAGTAGCCATTTTCTTAATCACGTCTTAACTTGTCTGTGGAGTATTTTAATTTAACAAGGCTGAACTAATATTTATGTTCTGTTCTTTTCTAAATGAAATAGAAAGAAAAAGCTGCACTGAACTTAAATGTGTACAAGGGAATCGGCGCCATTGTATCGCTTTGTTAAAAAATATACGCGGCATCGCAGGGTGTTGTCTCGGTGTGAACTGTCCCTAAGTCTTCAGTGTCGTTAGCACTCAACTACCTAATAGGTGCACGTTTTGTCCAGGTGGCCACTTCGCTTGTAAGTAATTCCTGGAGGACATGTAGTGAATGCCTTTGTTTGGTTATCTTTAAACATTGTCTTCCTAGCTGTCTGCAAATAGCTTTGTCGAAAGATATTATTTAGCTGCATGCGGTTAGATTGGAAAACCCCGTATAGTCAGGAAAAGGCTGGGCAGATGATGATGAGCTTTGTTGATTATAAAATTATTTGTGTTCCGTGTTTACTATAAAAATTGTATAAAAAAATATTATCAGATCCAGGTGCTTCAGAACAACTTTCCCTACCTTAATAGTTCGATAAATCAATTAGTCATCCAATTTATCTAGTTCATTTTTTTATCTACATACGCATAGAACCAAAGTATCTTGTATTACCAATGAATATTTGAGAGATACTTAAAACAAAATCATCATAATAATGCTTAAAAATAATAAGATATTGTTAATCCATGGCTTCATATGTTCGAAAAATCGGTCTGCTCAACAACGTAAATAACGCATTGAATATTGTTAAACTGTCAAAAAGCCATTGGTACTGTTACTGTGTTACGCCGTTAGCCCGCTGATTACTGTAATAGGCAATCGCAAAAAAACTAACGAAAAAATTGACTTGGAAAATCTTGCAACTTACCTAATACAGATTCGTTGTCTAGTAAAGTTCTATTCAGTTCCGACATTTCTGTAGCTTCACTCGTAAAGGATTGCGGTGCTTCATACTTCCGAGGAGGCTTCGACACCGGATTCACCTCCATCTTCATCCCCTTCTCTGTTTCAGAAGCTTCAGAGCCTTCTATCAACACATCCCCATTAGACGAACGAGCATCGTTCTTAATCAGTCTTTTAATTTCATTGTTTTGGGTTGTAAAGTAACATACCACTAGCGCTGCACCGAAAATAATCACTATAGCTGTTAGACAGCCAACTAAAATTGCGAAGGAATCTGTATCCATACCAGCTATGGTACCTACTCCGCCATATCTTGAAAGCACTAGGGTTAAAGTCTTCTCATCGCGACCTCCAGGATTCTCAGCAACGCATGTGTAGTTCCCTCTATCACTATATCGGGCGTATACTATCGTCAAATTCACCCATCGAATCAAATCCATAGTGTTCTCAGCTACGGTGTATCTAATCTCACCGAAAGCCTTCATCTCAATAGTTTTGCCGTTAAATCGCCAGCCAACTTCAGGTGGTGGATTCCCTACTACTTTGCAAGTCAAAGTCACGTTTTCATCGTAACTTTTGACCGTTGCGTCAGGAACCGGTTCGAGTATTGTCGGCCGGCACGCGAAGTTTGACGAGTCTAATTCATTCCAAAGTTTGTCTTGTACAGATGCTGGTTCGGCGCACGACGTGGGAGGGGTGTAGAGGTTGTGACTGATCACCCAATCCCGAAACGTCTGAAGGTTGCAGTCACAACGCCATGGATTGTTGTGTAAATCTAACCCGGATAAGTTTCTCAAGCCCATCAAAGTTTCCGGCTTCATATGACTCATATTATTTCCATTAAACCTTAATATTTTCAACTGGGGTAAGTTGACGAATGCTTTCGTTCCTATACGGTGTATCCTATTGTTGCTCGCTTCTACTTTCTGAAGAAACTTTAAATTGCGAAATATACCGTCCTCCAACTTATCGATAAAGTTGTTACTTAAGTTTATTAATCTCAGTTTCTCTGTGCCTTTGAAAGTATCGGGGTGCAGTGATCGGATTCTGTTCTTCGACAGGTCTAGTTCGATCATGATTGCGAGAGTTACGAACGCAGTTTTGTGGATTAATTCGATGCTGCACTCCTTGAGGAACAGTTTCTTTAGATTACTTAGGCCTACTTTCTTGAATGCTTCTTGGTGTAATTGTTGTAGATTGTTGTTTGAGAGGTCTAGTATTTGAATGTCGTTACTGAGGTTCGCTGGGACTATTTTTAGGCTTGAGTTCGAGCAGATTGCGGCTTTATTCCCGGACTGCCATCTGCAGTCGCAAGGTCTCTGGCACTCTGTCGTGAAGTCTGCTACCGTGGTGGTTAGCAGCGCGAGTGGTATGCACGCGATTCTCATCCATGTCGTCCAGTATTTGTGGTCCATTTTGCTGTGATGCTGGTCATTTCTTCGTGCCGTAGCATACCTGGAGCGGGCTCGTCAGCCGACGCATTTGTTTCTGCAAAAAACGGAAAATTGAATTTAAATAAAAGCTTTCAATATTTATTCGTGCAATTCAATTTGTTTGAACAATGGCCTTTTGAGCTGCAAAGGGGAAACTCATAACGTGATAAACAACTTGTATAAATCTTTGTAGTGTTGTCGAGCGGGTCTCGAGTCATGAAATATGGCGATTTTAAGGCTATTTAGAATTCATACATACCTACGTCATTAAGTTTTTAATATCGGTGTACAGACGCCAGTACATCAAGCTACAACAATCTGTCGAATTTCTTTAATAGATTTTCCACTTTATCGCTAAAGCGTAAGGTTCAAAGTTGATTGGGAAAATTTGACAGTTTCGGGTAGCTTGATGTGCTGGCGTCTGTACCTACAACCAAAGCACTTATTTAACTATAGTAACATAGGTAGGTAATTAAAATATCATTATGTACTTCAGTTATACTTTCAAGTATCGTTCCTAAGCTTTATTTATTTTGAAGACTAAGCCCAGGTTAGCGAGTTTTTGATGCACTTTAAGCAGTGCCGAGAGTTGAGAATCCAACAGTGTGTTTTTTTGAATAGCTGGAACGCACGCTGTTGTATTCTCAATGCTTGGCTCAACACCGAGAGTTGAAAATTCAATGCTTGCTAAAATCTCGTCGCGATATTTTTTTCCGGGGTTTACAGCTAAGCAAAACAGCAGCTATATTAAGAAACTTGAGTGTTTGTATGTATCTAATACACAAACACTCCAGTTTCTTCCCATGGGGGTATGCAGACCCTACAGGACCTACTATGATCCTTGCATACTTATTTTGCTTCGTTTACGTTCGTTTGTTCGTCGCTATATATAGAATCTAACTTATTAACCCTTAACTGCATCGTGATGGAAATTTCCATCAACCAATCCAATGCCATATTTTCCTTTCCACAGAGCACGGGGATTCCCCAATTGTTAGAGATATTCAATTCATTTTGTTCCCAGTAGATTCGTTCTGATTACATAAAGATGTAAATTTCCACCAGGCCATTTAGAAAAAAAAGAAAAAAGTATTTTTATGAATATATTTTTTAACATATTTTTTCCTTATTAAAGAGCTAATGTTATGTCCAAATAAATTTAATTTGCTTAAAAAGTAAAAATCATGCAATTAAGGTTTAAAGCCCAAGGAAAAGGAACATCCGGTCGATTCTGGAAAAATCTCACCGTGATAACTAAGGTGAAGTGAGCTTAGAGAGAGTTATGAGTCTTGCTGATGCTAGGGATTGACACTATTGACGACTCACTTCACCTTTGTTTTCACGGTGAGATATTTACAGAATAGATAGGCAGAACGGGCTTAGGCCCGTTGTACACGGCATGGTTTCTTTACGGTACGGCACGCTAGCCGCACCGCAAAAAAGTCGTGAAGGCTTGTATATGACACAGCAAACCACGGCTTGTATAGCATACGGCGACGTCGACGTGCCGTAGTGTCACCGTTTTCTGTCAATAAACTTAGAATAATCACAGTGATGGGATGGATATGTGATGATGTGTGCAGTTGGTTATAGTGATCCATACAACACTGACGAAAAACTACGGTTGATTCGCCGTGTGTGCCGTATGTACGGTACATACACACGGCGAATCAACCGTAGTTTTTCACGGCAAAAAAACGTGGTTGTACAACGGGTTTTACTTTGAAATTGATCCCATAAAGAAACCAATATCTCTCTTGAAACAGCGTACTAAAATTAGTACCAGAGTTTTTATGAGTTTTACTTCCCAGAAACTATTTTTTAAGAGAAAATCTTGCACCTTTCACTACGTAAGGTGGGTGAAAGAATAATGACCTAAATACGTGATGTTGCTCGGATAGCTTTAGGTAAAGAGAGAAATAGCTTTATTAAGTGACATTAATAACTCAGCGACTAGATCAGTGGACTACTGTGACGAACTGCAGGGTATTGCGTAATACACTAACATAAGCAATAGCTTTCATTTTGACAGTTCAACAACATTCATTGCGTTATTTGCGTTGTTGAGCTGACTAATTTTTTGAACATAAGCAGCAATGGATTAGCAATATCCTTCAAAATTATTCAGACTGTGCTTGAAAGTGTGCCACTGGCTGGAAATAGATTGTACGTTCATAGCTCACCCTTTGCTATATTTACTAAGGAATCAGTACTATTAATATCACAAAAATGAAGTCAGAATTATTAATTGTTGAATAAATTGACACTTAAATTGTCCGTACCTACATATATATCGCTGCTTGAATTCAAAAAGGCCACAAGTCGAAAAAATTACAAAATCTTTTTTAAAGCAAAAATCGTATCAATAGGCAGAATTGATACTATTTTTGCTTTAAAAAGAATTTTGTAATTTTTTCGACTTGTGGCCCTTTTGAATTCAAGCAGCGATATATTGAAATCATAACTTCATTATTTTACAGTTGTATGAAATGGCTTTTAACACGGCAAATTGACGTAGTGTGTCAAACACAAAATGAACTTGTAGCTAAATAATAACAGACGCACAGACCGAACGATCAGGTTAAGCTACGCTTGCCGTGTTTACTCCGTGGATGGATGACCATCTTTACATACCGAGCCTCGGAAAGCACGATTAGCCGTTGGTTCCGGCTGTCGTTCGTGGATCTTTGACAGTTACGGGTACATCGTTACGGGTAGTCAGAAGCCCGTAAGTCTGACAACCAGTCTTACCAAGAGGTATCGTTATTACCCATTAACTGGGTTGTGGAGGTCAGATAGACAGTTGCTCTATGTAAAATACCGGTAGTCAGCTGTATCTGGTTAGACTGGAAGCTGACCCCAATATAATTAGGAAAAGGCTAGGCAGATGAGGCAGAGGATGTCAAACACAAAGTGCTTGTTTCTATCTACCCGACAAATAACACTGTTTCTGTACATAATCCAAAGTCTCATGACCTCAATGTCGGTGTACTCGTAGTACACCAACATTGAGGTAATATATAACGGAGTTCGACTAAAGTTTTTATTATAATCAGCTCTGGAGCGTGTACCAAAATTCAGAAGTCTTGTATTTGATAACCTTTTCCAAAACTTAAGCGAAAAAGAAAAATATGTTTTACCTAACTGAAAATCCCATTATTAAAAACGTTCAAAATCTAGCCGTAATCTCATCTCAGCAACAATCAGTCAAAAACTCGTCAAGAATGTAGGGAAATTAGACAAATTTTGGCATGATTGAGACTGAGATCAGACTATAAACGTTCTTAAAATAAAATGAGGGGAATTGCCCTCTGGCTTTTAAAGGACTACCCAAAAAAACAAAATCACGTACCTACACTACCACACACAGATAGGTAATACGGGCTGGTGTCCGCAACTCCACGTCAATGCGCGTATTTTGCGTACGGGTTTGGAATTGCCCTCTGGCTTTTAAAGCACTACCCAAAAAAACAAAATCACGTACCTACACTACCACACACAGATAACTTACATATCATCATCTGCCTAGCCTTTTCCCAACTACGTTGGGGTCGGCTTCCAGTCTAACCGGATGCAGCTGAATACCAGTATTTTACATGAAGCGACTGCCTATCTGATCTCCACAACCCAGTTACTGGGTGACACGATACCCCTAGGTAAGACTGGTTGTCAGACATTTGGGTTTTTGACTACCCGTAACAACTATCAAAGATCTACGAATAACCGCCGGTACCAATGGCTTAACGTGCTTCCCGAGGCGCGAAGGGGCCTCGATTTGTAATGGATGGTCACCCATCTACGAACCGACCCTGGCATACATAGCTTAACCTTAGATCGACCCATGTAGCTGTTATTATTTACCCACGAGCCCCTCGAAAATACAACGTAAATATCATATTTAAATGTCTATTCCCCTGGTTGAAAAAACTGTGGTATAATTAACACGACGTCACAATTCGGTAAACTTCCAGTAAACAAATGCATGGAACTGACATTATTGTCAATCGGCATTACGTTTCAAATCCTTTGACAAGTGTATGCTGGGTTGTGACATCCCAATGATACAGAGTTATTTTGTCATTCATTTTATTAATACTATGTAATAACCAATTTTGTATTTAAAATTACAGAACATTTTTTTTTAGCCTATATGGCTCTCTGGTGGGCAATGGACTCCACCAAGTCCTTCCTGGTACGCGGCCAGGTCAACTCGCCACCGGTTTCTGGGTTGACCACGACGGCGCTGTCCATCTTCAGGTACCCATTGCGTGGAAACTTTCGCCCAGCGGTCATCCTGCATGTGGCTGTTGTGACCTGCCCAATCCCACTCCCCTGGGTCATTTCTTTTTTCTGTTTTTCTTCTTAGTTAGTTTTAATCATGATCTGGCAGTTTGAGTAATTTATGCGGCCTACCCAAATGTCCTTTCATTGGTATTGTTCGTCGAATCGTGAGGCTCCTAAAGTTCTGAGTTCAGCTGCACGATTTTTGACAAATACGTGCACTGTTTGGACAGGTCCGCTCAATCTGTGTGGTTCTTTACTCAAAAGACCATTTCAGACACCAATCTACAACATGGTCTTCACATGATCTGACCAAGATTATGTCTGGACTTTAAAAGAGACTGTGACTTCTGAGTTTGTTTCGGCCTTTCTTCTCAGAGTAGTCAGATAGGAAACGCCGACCTCATCTAGTTTAAAAAAAATATGATTCACATGTAAAAGTGTTTGTACAAACCTACTTACAGAAAATAAATCATTTATCATTTACCACTTGAGCCTGGCAGTCTTCTAGCCTACGTCTATTATATCCGTTTTGGAAAGAAGCATGGTGTTCCGAAACAAAAAAATATTTAATTAAATAGTTTATTCGGGAAGTAGGATATCGGAATCACTTTTACACGTCATAATTATTTACGGCCTACAGAAGATCGCGGGGAAGACCTGGATGATACTCGCATAGATCAGGGAAGCATGGCATTAAAGGGAGGACGCCTATATTTCCTTGTTTTTTTTTTAAAAAAAAACGTTGCTCCACAATAGGAATTTCTGCTGTATTGTGGGTGTGTTTACAGCGATTTAAACTCACATACACAAACAGCCACATATACAGTCACATATACTCAACAGTGGATGAAACAAGGCTGCCGGTGATGATGATGATGAACCATACGACCCGTTCCAGGCCATTCTTAAGACATGCCGTTTATATCTTACCTACTAATCAAATTCAAATTATTTTATTTCACATAAATCTACATGTGCATTTATGAAACGTCAGAAGTTAGGAGCACGACTCCAATCGATCGTTTCGTATGGAGAAGAACCCTCAAGAAACTCCACGTTTAATATTTTAAAAATAAATTGGCTTTGACAAAGTTTTCAAATTACCGTGTACGCTTTCGTCTCCCATTAATTCTCTTACACAGAGAAATATTATAACCTGCCGAGAAAGAAGACCTAATTCGAGTAAATAAAACCTTATTTACTCGAATTAGCTCTAAGTTAAGCCCTAAGCCCATGTACGGGGTCAATTTGCGTAATTCTACAAAGTAGAAGTTAATTTTAGAGGCGTATTAGGTGGTGAGTGTTTAATTTACATTGAAGTAAAAGAAGGCGTTTTAAGTTGAACGCACACTTATCCGAGCCGAACGCGTTGAACGCATCGAAAGAAACGAATTTTAGAATTCTGTATATGAAATCTTATGAAACCTCGCTCACTTGCCCGCGTCAAATCGTCCGAATCTGGAAGAACCCTAATCATAGACGCTGCGCGGCTTATGCGGTCGACTCAACTGATACGCTCGCATTCTATCAATTACTGATAGCATACGACAGAGCAACGCGCGAGAATTACTTCTTCATTGTTTTGTCTTCAGCGCGGTCGATTCTTTCGATGCGGATATTTGTGCGAGGCCTCCTTGACTTCGATTCGTTCGACGCGTTCGGCTCAGATAAGTGTGCGTTCACTTTTATACGTGGGCTCCGTATAGTGACGTTATTACGAGTTTTCAAAAATAAAATGAGGCTAAAAAAAGAACAAGGGATATTCTGAAATCGTTTAAGTATGGTATATTATTATAGTTGTAAATAAATAAATAAATAAATAGTTTATTAGTGGGCCTAGACCAGTGACCGTCACTTTCAAAGCATTTCATATTTCAACGACTTTCAACAGGATTTCCATAAGGTTTTCGGTAGCTTCACTTTCCCGTAGGATAATTTCCGACATCAACGCGAGCGAAGCCACGGGCGAAGCTAGTTCTTACTGTCATATAATTGATACCGATCCGAAAAAAGAAGAATAGAATAGAATAGATGCGATTAGAACACAATACTCTTATTTATGTACAGACACCAGCACATCAAGCTACTACAATCTGTCAAATTTATTTTTATAGATTTTCAACTTTATCGCTAAAGTATAAGATTCAAAGTTGATTAGGAAAATTTGACAGTTTCGGGTAGCTAGGTGTGCTGGGGTCAGTACACTATAATGGGCGGTCTTCTGTTTGCCAAGAAAAATAAACATAATATAACTTATTTAGCGGTGGACATTTTCCAATCATAAAGCCAAATCATTTTTTCAATACTGTAATTTACATACTCTCTTATATACGATTTCTATCGCTGTTGGTTGCCTAAATAAAGAAAATAAAAATTTAATAAAAACAATTACTTTTTTTTTTCAAAGGGAAGTTAGCCAGAAGTCTAAACAACTGTTAAATACTTCCAAACACGATGTTTCTATATGTGACCCAAAGTTTAGCACTTACTCGGATGTTAAAATCACAAAATCATCATTTCACATTCAATTTCGTGAAGTATCCTAAAATTCTAAGGGAAGCGAGCGGAAATCTCGAATATTACTCCGAGTCTTTCGTTTATAACTTTGAAAACGATTATGAAGCCGAACTTCACCGGGCCAAAGACGGCGGGCGACTGTCTTAAGAGAGAAGTTTTTTCTGACAAAATCCCTGCCCGAAAAACATGAAAGCTCTCATGGATTGAAGTGGTGAAGTTGTAATAAGTTTGTATCAACACGGGATGTTACAGACGCGTTACATTTTTGCGCGTGGATTCGTGCCTGATCGGCTGGAAGGTGAAGTTTGGAAAGCTTTGTTTTTTTATTCTGTTTGGTTATTGGGAACGTATTTCTCTGAGTGTACAGAGGGAAAAGAACAACTTGTAAGTTGCGGCGCTTCATTTTATGTAAATTATTTCGCCACCACTGCTCTCAATACGGTAAAGGTTGGCTCACCCAAAGCACCTGCCATCTAATCTCTTCACCACCCTTAGTTGACTGGTAGAGAATGCCTAAGGCATTAAGTCCGCCTTTATACCTTTTTGTGCGCGGAAAGATTAAATAAATCTACATTAATATTATAAAGAGGAAAGATTTGATTGTTTGTTTGTATTGAATAGGCCCTGAAACTACTGGACCGATTTGAAAAATTGTTTTACCATTAGAAGTCAACATTATCCCTGATGAACAAAGGCTACTTTTTACCGCGGGAAAATGCTTCATTCCTACGGGAAAACGGGTAATAGGATTTAAACGGCGGGATTTCCGAATTCTACGCAAACTAAGTTGCGGGCGGATGCTAGTAAATAAATAAATAAATAAATAAATAAATACATAAATAAATAAATAAATAAATAAACAAATAAATAAATAAATAAATGAATAAATGAATAAATAAATAAATAAATAAATAAATAAAACATCGTGAGGAAACCGGCACGTGCTAGAATCAAAAATTCGAAGACATGTGACATCTACCAACCCGCAATGGGCCCGCGTGGTGAATTACGGCCCACTCCCTCTCACCGAGAGGAGGCCTGTTTCCCAGCAGTGGGAACATTGCAGGCTGCTTTTATGTATGCAGGGGGAAATGTGGAGATGCAGAATGAATAACTGCCTCATTGGTCTATTGGTCGCAAGGCCTACTGATGAGCATGAGGTCCTGGGTTCAATTCCCGGGTCGACAAAGTGTTATTGGGTTTTTCCATCTGGGATTCCTCAGTAGTAACCCAGAGTTTGGATTTGTGCCCATTTCATGGCAATAGGCTCACCTCCTATTGCATGAACCTTAAACTGGGCAGAATAAACATACCTACGCGCAGATTTCTTAGACTAACGACTAAGGGAATGTTATAATATGGCTATAATTAACTATGAACGCTTAACCCGGTTTCGTTGAGGTTGGGTCAAAATTACCCGACTGGTTTAAAATTTCTAATATTTTTGAAAGTACGCAGCGTCGTTGCCGTTCTGTGCAGTAGCTAGAGCCAATATTGTACTATTTTTTTTTGTAATTTTTGAGCGCTATTTTAAAAGTCGATTAAACTCAATTAAACATTTCTGAATCATTATTTTTCTGTTTTATTATCAAAACCAGAATACTTTAATACTAAAATAATGACTCAGTTTACGAATTTACTTAAAAATTATGAAAATACCATGTATTAAATATATGGGTAATATTGACCCACTTCAATGTCATGTAACTATTTCCTACCACAATGGCGCCAAGTTAATAATACCTAACAGCCGCACAATTCATGGTTAAGCAATGCTTGCCGAGGTTGGTCCGTGGATGGGTGACCTGATCCATTACATTCTCTCCGTGTCTCGGGTAGTCAGAAGCCCGAAAGTCTGAGAACCGGTCTTGCCAAGGGGTATCGTGTTACCCACTAACTCGGTTGTAAAGATCCGATAGGCAGTCGCTCCATGTAAAATACTGGTATTCAGCTGCATCCGGTCAGACCCTAACATAATTGGGAAAAGGCTAAGCACATGATGATGGGAATAATTTTTAAGATTATCTATAGTATTCATAAAGTGTTTCAGTATCTTTTATATACAGAACACCTTCAGAAAACTCAGGTATGCGAAAACCAAAAAATGTCATCACACTTAAAAAAATGACGACGCACTTACACACGTCAGTATGGTGACCATAAAAAGATACATAGCAAATTTTAGGGCCAATATCGCACAAAGCAAATAAGACATTTCGGCCGTCTTTACCGCAGGGTGGGGAAATGGTTTTTTCAGATGACACGCACGATCATAATGGCCAAACGGCTATGGTGGCCACGCTTTTGATGTTAGTTTACGATTTTTGTATTTGCTGCACGCGTTTGAGATCTTTCGAGCTCACGACTGGGCTGAATTGTTATTTTGGTAATACTGAACGTTTATGTAAAACAAAATACATAGCGTAAAAATTTGCTATTTCGTAATAAACCACCCTTGAGAGTAAGGCACTAGACACGCGCGGGGCGATGGTATTAACTATTCAACACGAACTGTATGGTATGGTTACCAAATAATCACAAATAAAGTTTATTAATAAATTGTTAAATAATAAAACGGAAAAAGGCCCCACCGCTATAATGTTCATTGTTATTAATTATTTTAATTATGTATATTTAAATACGTAATCAATATATATTATAAAAGAAAGTGTACAATGTGCGTGCCGCTAAAAATCACAAATGAGTCCCGGTAAGATCAAGGGAGTTATATGGTGTGGTAACCCTCTATCTTCTGTCCATGAAGAAAGTTCCCGTTTCTACCTGAAAGGCATGCTTTTGAAGATATAAGGGCTGGAGTTCTCGCCCTCATTTCTAGAACAGTCCAGAACATTCGAGAGTATTCGAGAGCATTACACAACATTCCAGAATGTCCTGGAATGTTGTGGGATTTTTCTGAGCGAAGCCGGGTACCCAAGCTAGTGTAGAATAAATGTGTGATAACCTAATTGCCACACGGTTCGTGGAATAGAGGAGTGGACTGTTCGATTACGCTGGTTGTAGAATGGAAATTTATGAACGGAGTCCTGCTCGTTCAGCTCATCAAGGGACAAATTCAACAGAGAAAAGCCTAAGTACGACCCACCTTTTGCTCTGCTGCGGCCCTCCATCTCAATTATTCTAAACGGTCTTTTGAGACCGTTGATTATGGACACTCGCATGAGCAACACAATACGGTAATGCACAATTGTTTATATTCATCACTCATGGAGTCAAAAAAACTTTTTTATGAAACACAAACAACCGACTTCCAAAAAAACACTATAAAGTGAAAAATAACTTTAATTTTGGAAGTCGGTGTCGTTGGTTCCGCATTTTCGGTTTTAGACACCGACTTCCGAAATTGAAGTTATTTTTCACTTTGTAGTGTTTTTTTGGAAGTCAGTAGATTTTTTTTTTTATAAAAAACTTTTTATTTTTCACTTTTTAGTTGCAAGTAAATTCTGGCATAACTTGGGTATAACTGAAAAGTGAAAAATAAAAACTTTTTTATAAAAACAAAAACCACCGGCTTCCTTTTTCGTAAGTTCAAAATGTGTGGTAGAGATAACTTTTTTATTAATTAACGGAACAAAAATTTCAACGGGCGTTTATTCATGTACTGTACCCACGGTAACAAGTTGCGCGAAATGTCCCTGGCACCCTGTATACAGAACAAGGTTAGTTTTTTTTTTTTTAAATAAATTTGCAGTACCCAGCAAGACCACTAAACCATTACAGGACTGATTCGATCTAACACTTCAAGTAAAATATCATCATCATCTGCCTGGCGTTTTCCCAGCTACATATGTTGGGGTCGGCTTCCAGTCTAACCGGCTACAGCTGAATACCAGTATTTTACATGGAGCGACTGCCTATCTGACCTCCACAACCCAGTTACTGGGTAATGCGATACCCCTTGCTAAGACTGGTTATCAGACTTTCGGGCTACTGGCAACCCGTAACGACTGTCAAAGATCCACGAATGACAGCCGGGACCAACGGCTTCAAAAATTGCTTTTACTTCCAGTAAAATATCATGGGTACTTATTTCAGGAAATATCCTACAGCCTGCCCAAATGATGGTGTAATAGAAGCAGCCGGCACGACATAAACTCCCGTGAGATATGACAAAGGTAATGTTAGTTTTGTCACCAAAAATTCACAGATTTGTCGCCAAACTTGATGCCTGTTGAATTTTTTTTCTTTTAGGCATACAGAAGTCGGAAAATAATGGCTTATACCCGGTCACCATAGATTCAGTATATGATTCGGAATCCACCTGCGTTGAATTTTTTCTAACTAAGATATTTATTTATACAGGGTAATACCCATAACGACTGCGCAGTTCCGCTAGCTAATTTAATTTGACCCCATATTTATCGATCTAGCATATGTGTTGACGCTATTACACCCATGCGAAGCAGGGTCAGGCCGTTACTCGCTAGTTAGAAATAAAACATACCTCTAATACTCGTAAAACCGTACTGTTCAAATAGTACTTACGCTGTTTTTCGAGTCCTAGAGGTCTCATTATTAATAAAATATAGCCCAAGGAACAAATGAATGCTTTTGACTTTCGATTCCTTCTTTAAGGAACCCATTTTAGCAAGTGATGCAAAACATTCTTTGTGTAGCATGTATTCTCGATTCTGTTCCATTTATTTTTCACTAGCTTTTAGCCGAGGCTTAGCACAAGTGGATGTAGAAAAATATACCACGGGAAGGTGCTACCGGGATTAGAAGTACCCTATGTAGATCTGTTTTGTTTTATTTTTCTCATTATGTACTCGAGTTATTTATGTTTTTGTATGCAGGTGTTTCTGTGACAAAACCTATTTTTTTTTCTTTGTATGTGTTAATCGATCCAAGAAGCACAAAACCGCTCGAAGTGGCAATGCCTAGCAGTGAACGTCTAGCAGTCGACGTCTTTCGGCTAAAATGATGATGATGTTAACCCTTTACCGCATAGGAAACCATATATGGTTTGACATGTTTACAGTTTATTTTACTCTAAAAAAATAAAAAACTAGCGTATAAATCCTAATGGGGTTTGTTTTTCATATCATTAGCAATAATAAAACACAACTATTTTGTCTATCATCACATACCACTTGGAAATAAAAAATAAAAAAAAATAAAATAAAAAAATAAAAAAAATACACTAAAATTAATTCTGAAGCTTTAATAAAGACAATTATATTTTTTTAAAAAATTGTCACTTATTTAATATATCATGCAGTAAAGGGCTTAACCCTTTACTGCATGATATATAAAGTAATTGTGTGCCTAATTCCATCCAAATCCGTTCAGCCATTTTTGCGCATATCCGAAACATAGACCTAGATCAAATCAAAAGTCATTTATTCAAATTAGGCTAAGAATCAACACTTTTCGAACGTCAAAATTACATAAGAAAACCCACATAAGAAGTCCCAAAAAACGCCCGCCCTACACCACTTCCTAGTGCTTTCATTGGGGAGAAATGGCGCAACAAACTCCCCAGCAGTACAGCTGTCTGTTCAGTTAGAAAATACTTGATTGTAAAAATACTACATAGGTATGCAAAGTAATTAACATAACAATACACAAAACAGTTAATTAACACGTTGAGCGCCATGTATCCTTCCGGAAACACTAAGCACCACCTTCAGAGGCTGCGTGTTTCCTTCGGGAAGCACTGCAGTCAGTGCTTCATTCGGAGGCCAGTGTGGCCGCCAGGAAACACAGTGTAATACATTTAGTACCAATTCTAATACCTCTGGCCTCTACGGTTGTTTCTGGAAAATTTTGGAAAATCACGCATTTAATTTGATACCTATGTTATTAAAATAGCATGAGAATATGAATTAGGCAGAAAAAATGCAACTTCCAGAAAATGAAAAACACAGTTTATGGGCTTGGCGCTCAATGTTTTAAATTATTTGCCATATGGTAGCTAGCCACGCTAATATACCAACAAATACAATAAAAACTATTCGTACTCAAGCAAAACAATAATAAATCAAAATTAAAAATGTTAACAAAAACTTACGACCTAATATAAGCCTCCAGGCATAAAGGGCATGACAGCTTACATATTTATGCAATGCTGGGTCCTCTGGTGCTATTCTGTAAAAATCTCACCGTGATAACTTGGGTGAAATGAGCTGTGATTAATGTCAATACCTAGCATCAGATGGAATGACAGCTCACTTCACCAAACTCCACGCGGTGAGATTCTAACAGAATCCACCCTATTCACGAAATGTCGTGAATCGAGTGAATTTATCACGCCACACAAACTAGGTGGGTGGGTAGGTTTTGCTATTTTATTTTAAAACCCCACAAAATAGTAACATTTTGACAACAAAAATTTATTAAAATCTCGATTATTATTGTAAATGTACGCTTGGCCAATTCCCAGGCTTACCTAACCTAAGTTTTCACGGTGAGATGCTTACAGAATCGCATTGCTTGTCAAAAATGTAGGGAAATGAGAGGTATTTTTGACAGATTGAGACTGAGATTACAGTGAGAACGTTCTTAAAAATACGGGAATTGCCCTCTGGTTTCCTCACGATATTTTCCTTTCACCGATGTCAATAATGTCCAAGCTATTTATTATTTATAGTTCAGGAAGGTAAATAAAGAGAGATATCGTTTGAACATTTTCAATTCTGTTTGATTATGTGACGGTAGCGAAATCGGAAATGGAAGCATGTTTATCTTGAAATTATTATCAAGTTGTGTAAGCCTCGGGGATTTGTTTATAGTTCTAAAACCAAGGAATGGAGAAATGAAAGGAGTAGGTACATTCCTATTTTATTATATATGTAGATGTATATTTCGTGGACAGATCATAGAATACATAATTTCATGAAGTGTTCGATCATTTCATGAAATGGCCAGTTGAAAATGATCATGTCGTTTAAACGCCAATGTTTAATGACGTCAGTCGACGTTTGGCCATATCATTCATAAATATAGGAAATCCATGGTTTAACGGGTACTAAAAATTCTAAATAAAGGAGGAACTTTTGTACTCGTATTGCTTTTGTACAAAAAATAGTCTCAAAATTAAATAAAAATCTTAGTTAAGTATTATTTTCAATTCTTGAATACTAAAAAAAAAACACTTACATTATTTTAAGTTTAGGAAAAATGGCAAAAATGTTCATATTCAAATGTCAATATTCAAATTCATATCAACAAAAACAAAGCGACACCAATGCCTCTACCGGTGGATAGTCTAACTATTTTACGACAGTATTATCATTAATGTTTGGCCACATCATGAAGTAGTGCGTTTAACTGATTATATCGTCAAATGGTGAGTACTCTATCATTTGGTCAGACCACATTATGATATGACCAGCGGTCTATACCCTATTTCATGAAATGGTCGAGCACTTCATGAAACGATCAATTCAGATCTGGCTACGACATATAGATTAGATTTCACCATAACTCCCCTACGAAAAGCCGGTCGATTCTGTAAAAATCTCATCGTGAAAACATAATGAAGTGAGCTTGAAGTGAGCAGTATCAATAGTGTTAATCCCTAATGACAGCTCACTCCACGCTCTCTTCACCCAAGTTTTCACGGTGAGATGGTTACAGAATCGCACGGTCGTTCCCTTTTCATAAAATTGTATCCAAAATATACAACACAATGTGACAAGACCTTAGTCGGTGCCAGTTCAAAACCGCTTATACCAAATTACCCTAAGCAAAACTGACCTCACCCTCAAGACGTGATAAATTGGCAGGCCGACTTTATCTATTCAGTACAGTCCTAGCACTTAGGACTTAGAAATTAGGACGGGCCTGATTTGCTTACACAATTAATTAATGTTCTACGTGGGAAAGTTCAAAAATAAGTTCAAGGTTTGGCCTTGGCAACTGCCAAGGCCAAACCTTGAACTTATTTTCAAGCTCGCTATTTTTAACAAGCTCGCGAAAACCCTTTACGACCAACTGGTCGTAAAGGGTTTTCGCGAGCTTGTTTTTAGTATTATAAGTCTAATTCTGGGAAGTGGGAAGAAAGAGGGTCGCTTTATTTTTGTTCTTGTACAAGTCTTTGACCTTTGATGACCTGAAGAAGGTAGTTTGGATGAACTGGGCGCGGATGGCTGAAATAATGGGTTTGAATGTCATTAGAAATATATATGTATGCTTATCTGTTGTTTAGTACTCATAGCACAAGCTCTGCTTAGTTTGGGACTAGATGGCGTTGTGTGAAAGTTGTGGAATATTATATTATTATTATTTTGTACAGTAAAAATAAGTTTTATTTTACCTATACAAGGGTATTGGTAAACACAAACACCTAGTTCTATATTACTACCATCATTAACAACAACTTTTGTTCTATGCAATGTTCTATTCATTTACCAAAAACAAACCTTCAAGATTTCGTTATTCTACGAGTAACTGACCCCCGCTCCCCTTCGCTGCATATTGTACTAGACACGGCAGTTTGTTTATTTAACTAGCGCTTTTTATTTACTTCGCGTAGAGTTCGTAACATTTAGAGCGTCGGATTGAATTTTTTTTATTTTTGTATGAAACTCTGATGAATTAAAATCTAATAAATTTTTAAAAGTCATAAAGCAAAAGTTGTCGTTTATGATGTTAGTAATATAGTCCTGAGAAGTTGTTAGTGTTTTACCAATAACCCATGTACATACATGTTACAGTAAGGAGCTCTTGGCGTAGTAATAACAGCCGCACGGGTCGATCGATCAGGTGAAGCTATGATTGCCGCGGGCGGTTCGTGGATGGGTGACCTTCTTTACATACCGAGATCCCCCGTGCCCCGAAAAGCACGTTAAGCCGTTGGTCTCGGCTGTTGTTCTTGGATCTGTGACAGTCTTTACGGGTCGTCAGGAGCTCGAAAGTCTGACAACCACTCTTACCAAGGAGTATCGTGTTACCCAGTGACTGCAATGGGTTGTGGAGGTCAGGTAGGCAGTCGCTCCTTGTGAAATACTGGTATTCAGTTGAATCCATTTAGACTGGAAGCCGACTCCAATATATAAGGTGTAAAAAAATTAACCTTACAAACTTTAAGAGGTGCTTTAGACCATCAAACTGAACAACTTTCACTATGGGATCAACCCGAAATCGCGAAACAAAAATCTGCTGTTCCCTACATTTTTGTTCACTACGAGTCGTCAAAATGTAGGGAACTACTGATTTTTTTTTGTGATTTCAGAGTTGGTCCCATAGTGAAAGTTGTTCAGTTCGATGGTCTAAAGCACCTCTTCAAGTTTGTGAGGTTAATTTTTTAACACCTTATAGTTGGGAAAGGCTAGGCAGATTTATTTTTTTATATGGTTATGATTGACTGCCTCGTTGGTCTAGTGGTCCAGGAGTTTGGGTTTGTGCCCAGTTGGATGGCGATAGGCTCGCCCCCCTTATCACACGTAATAGGGGGCGAGCCCCATATATTAATCCCCATGGGGCTTATACATACGGTCCTGGCAAAATTCGGGTATGCTGTAGCTACATCATAAACAGCCTATGTTATTCCCACTGCTGGGACACAGGCCTCCTCTCTTCGAGAGGGAGTGGGCTATAAATAATAATAATAATAATATAATAATAATAATTGTTGGTTCTAGGACATGCCGGTTTCCTCACGATGTTTTCCTTCATCGTTTTGAGAGCGTTGGTGATGAATTAATTTATACAAAGTAAGGCGCCTGTCTGGGTTCAAACCTACGACCTACAGCTTGTAAGTCGTGGCTGTTACCACTAGGCTACCTCCTGCTCTCACACCTCTAGATACACCTCTACCTAAGCCTTCGGGAAATACATCTAGATTGAGTTTATTTATTATCAAGACCCTAATTGCGTAACACAACATCAATCTCAATTTGAAGAAGCGTATTGCTAATTCATTGCTTCATTATGTTCGAAAAATTTCTCTGCTCAGCAAAGTAAATCAGTATAGTACATATAGTAAGTCAGGTATATTTGCCTGACACATGCTGAGCTGGACTCCCATTTGGTACAACTTTGAGACGCACACCGCACTGTGTATTTACGTTATTTAGCATTTGTCATAGTTTCATTTTTATCTCGATGTGTGTTTTTCTATTTGTTTTTATATCGGCACCTTATTTTTTATCTATTTAATTCATGTAATTGGTTATTATGTTATTGTAATTTTGTGTGTTGTGCTGTCTTTTAGGTGCGCCAAATAAATCCTTTATCTATCTATATAAGTAACGCAATGAATGCAGTTGAACTGTCAAAATGAAAGCTCGCAGATTAAGTCTAAGCTTTTACAAAATCATTGAGTAGGCCAGACACGCACAACTGAGCATCTGAAATAAAGACGTTTATTACCTCATCACTAACAGCAATAAACGATTTTCCTCTTTTCAACAAAATGGCCGCTCTTCCAAGTCTCCTTATTAATGTACTT
This sequence comes from Eremobia ochroleuca, assembly GCA_949629135.1. Lineage (NCBI taxonomy): Eukaryota > Metazoa > Arthropoda > Insecta > Lepidoptera > Noctuidae > Eremobia > Eremobia ochroleuca. Next base: position 3,279,339 of record OX451385.1, on the reverse strand, counting down.
CCTTATCTGTGGTCAGTTCGACCTCAATACTGACAGTGACGAAAGTGCGTATTTATCCAATAATATATTAGATAAATCCTATGTGATACCACGGAGAAGATAGGTGCAGTAGTCTGACTCCATATAACGAATGAAAACGCACGCACACATAGACACGCTTTATGAGCATAAACATTACAGTCCGTTCGCAGTTATTTTACCTCAGACAGCAGCAACCTAACAGCAATCTTATGGTAACGAAAATAAAGATCACAATGATTTTGACAGACTTGTGAGTTGCAGCAACCAAACAGTATCCTTATTAGAATGAGAATATAGATTACTATGATTTGGACAGTGACGCAAAATCAAAGGTAAAATAATTTTGAAAGGACTGTACGCAAGAACCAAAAACGATTTTCTTCTAAAGTCAAATCAATGTACAGACGCCAGCACATCAAGCTACTACATTTTATCAAATTAATTTTCAACTTTATCACTAAAGCATAAGGTTCAAAGTTGATTAAGAAAATTTGACAGTTTCGGGTGGCTTGATGCGCTGGCGTCTGTACCTAGCCTTTTCCCTACTATGTTGGGATTGGTTTCCAGTTTTACCGGATGCAGCTGTATGTTACATGGAATAAAGCTACTGCCAATCTGACCTCCACAGCCCAGTCATTGGGTAACACGATACCCCTTGGAGAGACTGGATGCCAGACTGATTTTGATGATAATTTTGACATATTCTTTTTTCTTCTGGATGCCCGCAACGACTGTCAAAGATTTGCGAATGACAACCGGGACCAACGGCTTAACGTATTTTCCGAGACTCGGAGTGGTCTCGATTTGTAATGGGTGCTCACCCATCACGAACTGACCGCGGCAAGCGTAGCTTAACCTTCGATCGACCTGTGTAGCTGGCATTATTTAGCCACGAGCATTTTCTATATTATTGATAGATATTTTATGATGTTACGAACATAATATTATCGAAACTATGCTATTATGAAATAGGTCTTTTCTCAAAGTTGTAATTTTTTATTTACGAGAATAACGCTTTTGAATTTTGCGTAATTGTGAATACACACGAGCGACATGCTTCGACGACAGAGGCAACGTCAACCGTCAACGCGTGTCGGCGACAGCCGTCGATAAAGTGTCGCTCGTTTATTTGAGTACGGTGCTCAAATACACGAGCGGTATGTTGTCTATGGCTTCCGCAGACACGCGTCGACGGCTGCGGTTGCCTCTGTCGTCGATGCGCATCGCTCATGTGTATGCACACTAACTGTGAGATATGTGTGTGATTTTTGGTTATGTGCTCGACTGTAAAGCGAGTGCCAGCGCACTCGCGTCTGGCATTTGTTTGAGATCGCTGTTCGTGACGTCTGTATATGTGCGCCTGTCTTCGTTCGCTGGACGGAGTTGACCTTCTGTATGTAATATTCTTCGGTGTTATAGTGGGAGCAATTTCTTTTATCTTCTAATGTTATTATTAATCTGTCGTGAGTTATCTTTTCCGGCAATATCCTTAATATTTTTTTATGATACATTGTCGTGTATCTGCCGTTATATCGGTTGTGATGCGTTTAGTGTGTGATAAATGACGAGAAAGATATTTTAAGGAAAAAGGCACAGAAATATTATCTATGGCTTGATAGTTTTTCACCATTAGGCCTGTAAGTGCGTTAAGCGGGCGCCTGCGACGGGCAGCCGTCGCGTGTCTACGCGCGTGGACCTGAACACGCGCGCGGGCTCTGGGGACTGGATTACTTTATTGACACAGTGTCGCTATTTTAGTTATAATGGTGTGCATATTATCTCCTTTATTTTATTTAAATACTGATAAATTACATTTTTAAATATACTTTTAATAAAAATCATTTAATATTATTGGCTGGTATACATTTTTGTACCTCGGCTGATCAGCTGGTTTTATAGGGTAACATTAACCAAAGCCAAGTTCTACCCCTGAGTGCTAACCTAAGTGATAGTTTGATGATAATGTATGGCGTAATGATGTTATGGTTTGACTTTGTGTTGCAATGGTGAATGATGATTGAGCGTGTGCCATTTGTGTTTCATGGTCTTTCTGCAGGTATTTTCGGACAATTCTGCAAGTGTGTATTACGAGTATTACCGCGCGTGTTTGCGATGGAGTACTTTTGTATTAAGTCGCGCGGGCGTCCGCTTAACGCACTTTCAGGTCTTACATTACAAAAATTCGAACAAATAACATCGGATATACCTACTTACAAGTAATACCAGCCTATTATTGTCTGTTATTGTTGTATTCTCTTCTCGTACAGAGAAGGCAGGAGCATTGATCACCACGCTTGCTCAAGACGGGTTGGCGATTTCAGACTTATATTACTAACCCATTAATGCCTAGCGTGTCCATATGGACACATTACCTATTAATGCCTACCGTGTCCATATGGACACATTACCTATTAATGCCCACCGTGTCCATATGGACACGGTAGACATTGGTAGGTAATGTGTCCCTACCTGGATGTTAGATGCTTGTATTAACAATGCGTGGCAGTTGCAAAGAAAAGCAGGCACCAAAATTCCACAGCTTGACTTCAGGAGGGAGATAGTGCTCCACTATCTCAACAATTAATATTGCCAAGCTCCCAAGGGAGGTGGAAAGCCTAGTTCTTCTAGTTCTTTTCCACAAATCTCACGTTTCGACAAGTTAGTACACTATGTCATAAAAATAGAGAAAAAAAGACGTTGTCTTGGTCCCTACTGCAAGAATAAATCATCAGCAGTCAGAACCGCGTGCGTCAAATGCAATCATGGATTATGCATTAAATGTTTCAAAGATTTCCATGTAAATTAGCATGTGATTTTCGTGGTAATCTTTGAAACATTATTTCTTGTGATTTTGTGCTTTCAAATTTATAAAATTTTGTTTAGTATGAATTGGTTATTTTTGTATGGACGAATTCCTAGTGTGTCCATATGGACACATGGTGTTTTTATACTTTGAAAAAGTTTTTTTCTATTAAAATACTGTTTTCCCTGTCGTATAACCCAATAACTAATAATACAAATAAACAAAAAAAAAAAAAATCAATAGCAAAATAACTCGGGCATTAATGGGTTAACTATAAGTTTAGGTATCCTCGGGATATTTTTCCTTTGCCGTCAGTAATGTTCAAGATAAACTCAGAAAGTACATATCAATTGAAAAAGTCACACTGGCACTTGCCCGGATTTTAACCCACAACCGCGTGTATGAGATATTTTAAATTCTTTACATACCTACATAAACGTCGAAATGCTACTGTCATTCCTCTAATATAAGCATAGGTCCGAAAATACTCAACTTTGGCTATATCCTCTCCATCAAAAAAAACCCCTGAAGGTGTTTCTTTTAATAAAAGTACCTAATAGCATATTCCGCGAAACGCCACCGAGGCAGAATTTCTACCTAGAATTTAATAGAATTCCCTAAACTGTACAAAGTGATGGTATAATCTCGGAATAAAGACGTTCAAGAGAGTTTCAGAAACGCGGTAAGGGTTCCGCTATTATTTAGTTAAAAGGACTACTTTTATAACACTTGCGGGGAAATTGCGTAGCACTTTAGCAATAGCTTATATTATTATGGCTATCATTTTGACAGTTCAACGACATGCATTAGGTTATTTACGTTGTTGGGCAAACAAATTTTTGGAACATATGGAGCAATGAATAGTGTGTTACGCAATTAAGGTTCCGCAATTGCGTTCATTCGCAATTCGAGGTTTAAGCTTTGACGCTGAAAACCAGCGCTGGCAGCTCTGTCTCGCATAGGGCCTTATTATGCTGAGCGATTTTTGAGTACTTTCTCTGAGTCATGTTTGCCGAATAATTCGTAAAAATAAAGAAAATGCCTTCAAGTATATTCTTTATTTTTAAGAAATGTAGGTCGTAGGTTGAAACCCTGACAGAGGCTTTACGTTACGTAAATTATTTCATCACTACTGCTCTGAAAACGGCGAACGATAACATTGTGAGGAAATCGGCATGTCCTAGAATAGATATAGCCCACTCCTTCTCGAAGAGAGGAGGACTTTGTCCCAGTAGTGGGAACATTATAGACTGATTATGCTATGATTTATAAAGATGTGAGACATAATAATTTAACAACAAATAGATAATTGTGAAGACCAAAGAAACGGTGAATGTACTGTGCGTAAAACGATAATTATGGTTAAAAAGGGGGTGACTACCGAGATGACGACTAATAGAGAAGTATGAAAGAAAAATACATGTTGCAATGACCACAGTTAATTGGGATAAGGGCAGGAGAATTTTGATCGACAGAAGAGATCGAAGATTTCACAGGGTTTCCATTTCCCCCACAGGAACCCTAACAATAAAAGGCTTAGTTTTTCAGAGAACGAAAAACAATTCCACGATCGACAAGCGAAGGAATGGATAAAACTTGTTTTTGAAGTGAAAACTTCTATCGTTGCGATTTGAAACTCAATGAAACGAAAAAACGACAATAAAAAGAGATTAACACATACATCTATAGGATTTAACGTGCGAGAGAATGAGATAGAAAGCATTATACAGTGTTTCTTATATTTGTGATCTCCTCTTTGTGCGCTGTCCGTACCCTCTCCCATCTTCATACGTTCGGGAATATTCGTAAGTCTTCGTAGATTGTTGGTACTGCTCTGGGCGCCTTCAAGCAGAAACCTAAGAACATTTTTGGAGGTTTAACTTCTATCGCATGTGAACTGCACACGTTTTTTTTTGTCGTAATAAAGAAATCACAACGTCAATTATGAATATGAGAACTTTTTTAAATATTTTCGTCCTAGTCTTGTTTGCATAGAAAAATAGGGCCTAATAACCCATTGGTGGTGGCCCAGTGGTAACGGACGCGCCTTACGAGTTGTAGGTTGGAACCCAGACAAGTCTTTGCTTTTCGATAGTAATTTCATCACACCTACTCTCAAAACTTGCATGTCCCAGATCCAAAATTTCGAAGACATGTGACATCTACCAACCCGCACTGGGCCCGCGAGGTAGATTACTGCCCACTCTTTCTGGAAGAGTGGAGGTCTGTGTCCCATCAGTGGGAACATCATAGGCTAATTATGCTTTGAGCATTGGTAGTTGAAACGCGATACTTTTTCATACATTTTGTTTTCCAGCAACTTTTGGACCTCCCCTAAGGTCCTTCCCCCTTTCCAATATAAAAAATAAGCATTGAAAACGGTCGACGCTGTAAAAAGTTATCGGTGAACATATTAACCACTTTTTTAGGGTTCCGTACGTCCGAATAAAAAAAACGGAACCCTTATAGGATCACTCGTGCGTCCGTCTGTCCGTCCGTCACAGTCAATTATCTCCGAATCTACTGGACCGATTAAGTTGAAATTTGGTACACATATCGATTTCTGTGACCCAAACGCAGAGGTCTGACGTGAATAGCCGAAGTCTGTATATGGGGGTCACTTTTGGGATCAAGATGGAAAATAAAAAAAAAAATTGCAAACTGCATTGTGTGACATATCAAATGAAAGGACTAATTGTGAGGATTTCAAATATATTTTTTTGTAATTTTCAAATAAATAGTTATTCAAGAAAATAGACGAAAATTGACCATTCGCCCCATTATCTGCGAAATTACTGAACCTAAAATTTTTAAAAAATACAGAAATTAGTTTTCTACTTATAGATCATGGGAAAATCTATAAGAAGTCCATGATATCAAAATAACATGGTAAATCACTCAATATTGTGCGTACCAACTTACTTTTGCAGTTGGAATGTATGGGAGAACATGATTTTCAACTACAATGTTAAGTTTGTTCTTGGGATAAATTCATTCCAGCTACGGAACCCTTCATTGTGCGTGGTCAGTCACGCACTTGGCCGGTTTTTATGAAGTCGGTTAACTCCACCTTTTTAGAAGTCGGTCAAAAGGCTTCCAAGCTAAAATCATTGCGCATTGCTGTACTTTCCGCCAAATAAGGGCAGTATTGATCACCTCGACCTCCATAATTAAATTAGGTGACTGGCATACATGAAATATACCAATTAACTCCCGTATCTTAAATAAATTAACGAATCGTTTTTATTTGCCCGCCGTAATAGTTGAACATGCTGAACTTTATAACATAACTTATTATTTCTGTGTTAATATGGATTTAGTATCAACAGCGAATTAATATCGAATTCATGACTTTTCGCTCTTCCCGCCAGTCCCGTTCGCGTATCACGGGTTACGGGTTTTTTGTAAGAAAAGAAAGAAAGAAAAATTGTTTATTCTGCACAAACAAAACGCACGTTACATATAAAAAAGACACAAAATATATACATACAACGTAGTCAAAAGCCTCTTACTCAAGCATAACAAATGTTGACAATTTTGTCCATTGTTTGATGGTACGGCGTTTTGGCTAAAGTATCGGTAAATTCAGCCAAAAACATTACAGAACTGCTGAAGTTATGCGCCGCGCAATGGTTTCAGGATAAATCTATAAATAGTATAACAATTAATGTCGCTTTTCGTGTCTGTCTGTGTGAACGCATTTTTCTTTCATTGCAACGGACCTTGATGCGGTTTTCACCATTATTTAGGGAATTTGTTCTATAACACAATTCTGCGTGCTGTAGATTAACCCGCAGGGAAATTGCGTAACACACTACCAGTAACAATGACTTTCAGTTTAACAGTTCAACAACATTTATTGCCTTATTTACATGGTTGAGCCGACACATTTTTCGAATATATGAAGCAATTGTTGGAGACAAAACGTAGCACCGTTAGCTACTGCGACAACCGGAGGGCGACAGCGGCTTGCGGGGAGCGGGGGACGAGAGCCGAGAGCCGCCGCCGCCGCCGCCGCTGCTAACCACCATTCAATACGACACGGACCAGAGGCGCGCGTTCTTATAGTCATAATATACCTATATTTACAGTCCACTATTTTATTTTACCACCTCTAAGTACCAGCAACAGCAATGGACAAGCAATATCCTTCAGACTGTGATTGAATGTATGTTACACAATTAGGGTAATATAAAGATTATAAATAGTAAACTTTGCAAAGATCATAAATCATATTTCTAAGTACAAGCCATAAAAAACATGCCCCAATATTGGCCACAATGTGAGTGTTAGTTTCTAACAACAACGGTCGGTAAATATTAGGAATCGTATCCTGTCCTCCCATAATCGTTTTTTACACGCAAACTTTTTCTATTATTTTCTGTTTACTTATAAGTTCCGGTTTTGATAAAGGGTTAGTGTTTTGTTAAGGTCGAAAGTACCTTGTGTTGTTGTGTTAACATAATTTGGTGTATGTAGGGCGAGGTTTTTAGGTCATGTCGTGTGAAAACATGTGTGCATATAGATGTTTTGATGTATACTAAGCCTTTTATTTGCATCGGAAAGTGGCGAATAAAAGGAAAAAAGAAAGAAGGCACGCGACGATAAATCTTGATAGATAATGAATCACTAACAAATGATTAAGTATATATTCATCCAAAGTAGGGCTGCGATTCCGAAATTCTGGAATTTCGTTACCTTTTTGTGATATTTTAACTCCGGAATTGAGAGGGGTACATAATATCGTTATTCCGATATTCATAAATTTAAAAGGTTGCTTCAAATTCATTGTAATTTGAATTAATATTTTACTATTACTAGTTGCTATTTTTTTAACGCAATCTAATGTCAGCGGGGTATCGTATTACCCAGTAACTGGGTTGTGGAGGTCAGATAGGCAGTCGCTTCATGTAAAATACTGGTATTCAGCTGCATCCGGTTAGACTGGAAGCCGACCCCAACATAGTTGGGAAAAGGCTAGGCAGATGAGTAATGTCAGCGGGATAAGTGTTATAAAATGTGCAAGAATCTCTCAACTAATTTCGACTTCGCAGGCCTTGTCAAATTAAAAAAAGCTATATATGATAACCGAGGAGACCGAGGCGTGTATCTGACAAAAGCTTACAAGTATATTTTATGCGTTCTCCAAAGGCTGTCTTTAAAGGATCGCTTTTAGCGATAAGACCGCCCATTGTGTCACTCTGTGTAAAATGACATTTATACCTATCTGCAATCATTATGGTGCAGATACATAATTAAGAGTATTCTATCTACCTATTTTGTTACAGCCAGCGACAAAAGTCGAATAATGAATCCGTTTTTTTTTACTAAACTTAATTTATAAGCTAACAGTCTTAAAAAATGTGGCTATGTATTAACAGCCGCACGGGTCGAAGGTCAGGTTAAGCTACGCTTGCCGCGTTTAGTCCGTGGATGGGTGACCATGTTTACATGCCAAACAAACATGTCATGCGTAAAATTTTTAGTGCTAATCGGCTCTTGTCGCCGACCCCATTAATTGGTAGACTAATAATTGATAAACTATATTAAATTGTTGTCATATAAAAACTGAGGGGCCCGTGGCTAAATAGTAACAGCCGCATAGGTCGATCGATCAGGTTAAGCTACGCTTGCAGCGGTTGGCCTGTGGATGGGTGACCATCTTTACATACCGAGACCCCTCCTGCCTCGGAAAGCACGTTAAGCCGTTGGTCCCGGCTGTCATTCGTAGTTCTTTGACAGTCGTTACGGTTAGTCAGAAGCCCGAAAGTCTGACAACCAGTCGTAGGTATCTAGGGGTATCGTGTTACCTAGTAACTGGGTTGCGGAGGTCAGATAGGCAGTCGCTCCATGTAAAATACAGGTATTCAGCTGCAACCGGTTAGACTGGAAGCCGACCCCAACATAGTTGGGAAAAGGCTAGGCAGATGATGATGTCATATAAAAACTTCAATGACTTATAACCTTCCTACCTTATTGTACAGTCTGGGAATTTTATGGTTCGGCACACAGAACATTATTTATGTGCTGTGGTTGAGCAGATTGACACACTACGTTAATTTACCTAGTTACAGCGATTTCATGTGACCGTCAAACAATGTCAATTCATTGTTAATTGAATATACGAAGAATTTATGTGGAAAATCATTTTGCCGGGCAAGAAGAAAGAAAGTACGTTTATACTACACCTGGTTGGAAAGTACCTTGATACTTTATCATATTTACGGTAGAAAGTACGTCATTGCATATCGAACAAATATGCGGGGAGAAAACGCATCTGAGCGGAGGAGAAAAGTGTATGAAAATCCATTTCTTACGTGGTTTTTCTTTTTTAATTTTGGGTAAGACTATGCGCCGGTAACCTAAATATCAAAAGCCAAAAAGTTTTTACGGTGACTTTTTATCTCCAAGTTCGCAAAATGACACTGGCCACTAGCTGTGTGTTGGATGGTGTCGGGCTGGCAGTGCGACCCTGCGGCGGCAGGATAAACAATTTGAAAAAAGAACATGTGAAAATTGCAGACGCCATTGGCGCCATTTCCAATTTGTGTGTTGTTTGAGAATTCAGTTTTCGTAGAAAGTAAAATAAAGATTTCGTTTTTTATTTTCCTCGTAGGTGTAGTATAAAGCACTATGTATCACTCGAGAGAAAGTGCGGTTCCCGATCTCGGGTGTTTTAAAGCCGAAAAACGACACCCTCGACGGTAATCGGTCACTTTCTCCTCTCGGTGAACAATGTACTATTACTTGCGTCAAACATCACGCAGAGAAAACGGCCATCGCTCAGCATATTGCTACAAATCTATACCTACGTGACAGAGCGCCAGCGCTGGTTTACAGTGACGTACATCATTTTACCCTACAGGGCGTAGTGTCCCACATATGGGACATACCGAAAAGCGTGTTATATTTTAAAAATGGATCCAAGTAGCGTGATTTAGTGTTGACGAGATTAACTATTATATTTTTGAGTATCGAATTTAGTACCAGATATTTTGGATAGATCTGAATAAACATTTATGTTTATTCATTTATGTCTATAATATATTCTTCAAATCGCCGCTCGTTAATCGTATTCAAAGTACCTACTACTTTGAATACGATTAACGAGCGGCGTATAAAATGATAAAATTGAATTTATCAGTGTCGAAATAATTAGTAGAGGTAAGTTCATGTTCATATTTGTCATTTTACGAGTAATCTTGTAATTTCATTTATACTACGTAACACAGATTCACATTATAATGCATGATGTGCCATACACAAAACCATACGTTTGTAATGAATTGATTTTTCTAAATATTTTTTTCGAGAAATGGCATCATATTTGCAGGCTAATATATTTTTTTAAGCCGATATGAAAAATCATGCTCTGTAGGGTTAAGCAATCATTTTCCGTTACATATTGCGATCAATGTTGTTGTCGATCAAATATTTAGACCCCGTTCATAATATTAGGTTGGCAAGTAGAAATTTTCAGAATTATTTAGAATTTTTTTGTTTGTTCATTGCATGTTCTAGAAATTTCCTTTGACGAAAGTATAAAAGCAGGTGAAATTTCCTGCCACGTTTCATAACGCTTCCAACATCTAAGTATTACACATCAAAATAATGGATCTTTCAAGAGAACAAATCAGACTGTTGTTACCTCATGAATACCGATTGGGACATTCAGCAGCGGATGTGGCAAGAAACATATTTAAATCGATGGGAGATTCTATGGTCACTTATCGCACAGCTAAAAATTGCTTTGATAAATGCGACATGGGAGACTACTGTTTACAAGATTCACCTCACCTCGGCCCTGTAGTTCAGACTGACATAGAACGATTACGACAACTAATCGAAACTGATCCCCGTTTATCGACACGAGCACTAGCAGAAGAACTCGCTGTTCTTATACCACCGTAGAAAATCACGTTGATGAAAAATAGTTTGTTATCATGATAATAAATATAAATGTTTTCTTTGACATAAATGTGAAAATTTAATTTTGCCAAACTAATAATAATCCCAGCTACCTCACTATAACTTAAACTTTAGTTGAACCACGAATTCAGTATCTTCATCTTTTCGCTAATAACAACGTTCTGCTATCCTGTATCTGTTTACTGAGCGTATTAATTAAGGTTCTATAACCCTCCCGACGATGTTAGTAGTTGCTTAGATTATACAAATATTATGGTAAATATGTTTTAGTCTACGTATCACTCTGGGTTCCGGAAGTTTGGAGAACAGGGTCTGTATAACTGGGGCTTCATGCCCCAGCGTCAGGATAGCACGCGAAATTCAGTTTTTGCAATTTGCAAGTCGATTAGGTTGTATGTTGATCTAAATATTACTATTTTTATTTATTCCATGAAAAACGATTGCATGTAGCGGAGATGAGAATGTTGAGATGGATGTGTGGAGTGACAAGAATGGATAAAGTAAGAAATTAGTATATTAGAGGAAGTTTAAAAGTGGTGCCTGTTACAGAAAAATTGAAAGGAATTCGTCTATCTTGGTATGGACATTTAATGAGGAGGGATGAAACGCATATTGTAATGAAAAGAGTGATGAATATGAATGTAGATGGACGGAGAGGGAGAGGAAGGCCAAAGAAAAGATGGATGGACGGTGTGAGGAATGATATGAAAGAGAAAGGAGTAAATGATGCCATGTCGTCTAACGGGGAAGAATGGAGAAAGAAAACGTGTTGCGCCGACCCCAAATAAAATGGGACAAGGGCAGGAAGAAAAAGATTCCTTTATTTCAGGCAACTAAGACCCATAGAAAAAGTTTAAATAAATAAACTGGGTTGTGGAGGTCAGATAGGCATTCGCTCCGTAAAATATTCGTATTTAGCTGCATCCGGTTAGACTGGAAGCCGACCCCAACATAGTTGGGAAAAGGCTAGGCACATGATGACTTGACATCGTCTTATAAGGATGAGCTTTACGATATTCGTAAGCTTATTCTAATATAATTTAAGATTTCAAGTCACATTCACGAGGCTGTTTCGAACTCCTAATTTGGTTTCAGTATTTATGAAACGAACTTAACAATTATGTTGGATTCTGAAGTAATTTAATTTAAATTTCTCGCAATTGTATTTTCAGTAAATTTGTGATGTATGGGCCTGTTTTGAATGGCCTAGAATTGGTTTAACGTGAAGTGGAGTGTAAAGCTGTTTTTGGTGGTGGTTGGAAGTGAGGAGTGTTCGTGAAGTCTCTTGCCCTTTCTTCTTCATCCCCACCTACCTACCTACTACGAGTACTATGCTATAAAATGGGCAGAATTTCGGGCTTCTGAAGACAAGTAACGAGTGCTTAAAGTGCTTTCCGACGCACTGTGGGGTCTTGGTATGTAAAGATGGCCACCCATACACGAACGCACTACGGCAAGCGTAGCTTAACCTGATTGATCGACCCGTTCAGCTGGCATAACATAGCTACGAGCCCTTTTCTGAGCAAGGAAATACAAATTCAAAACTCATTAAAATGATAGTTAGTACTGAGAGATTCGTTACGGAGAATTCCTTTGAGTACCCAACATTTTGGTACCCGTACTTGTTTTAATAATAAAAACATTTATTTCAGACACTTGTTTCATAGACCTTTGTCAGTAATAAAGTTTACGTAACTATGTCAGTATTTATACTTAATTCCAATTATTTATTTATTTTTCTTCTTTTTTTTATTTTTTTTTTTTTTTCTTCTTTTTTCCTTTTTTGTTTTAATTAGATCAATATACTCTTCCTTACATTTACCATTTTCCTTAGTACTCTTTTTTCCTACTAATATTATAAAACCCAAAATTGAGTCGTTCGTTGTTAAACGATAACAGCCGCACGGGTCGATCGAAGGTTAAGGTGCGCTTGCCGCGGCCGGGTCGTGGATGGGTGACCATCTATTACATGTCGAGATTCCTCCGTATCTCGGAAAGCACGTTAAGCCGTTGGTCCTTGCTGTCATTTGTAGATCTTTGATAGTCGTTACGTATAGTCAGAAGCCCAAAAGTCTGACAATTAGTCTTACCAAGGGGTATCGTGTTACCCAGTAACTGGAGGTTGTGGAGGTCAGAAAGGCAGTCGCTTTATACAACGTGTAACGTTAAATGCGCAAAACCTGAAAATAGTTTGATCAGAATAACGAGCAGAATTAATTGAACCACTTTTTAATATAGGTCACATTTTTCAAAAAATCTTCATTAAAAACGTTGCCGTGTCTATTTATTAATAATAGTTCAAGCAAGCCAATGTCAGCGCGGTGCAGCGGCCCGGTGAAGACTCCTCCCTCGATAAAGCATCGTCGCAGACGCAAGAAACGATCAGAATGGCCAGTAAAACTAAAACAGCACAAAAAACCTTTACAATTTTTTAATGACTTATTTTCTCTGTGAAATAGGTCAATTGAATTAAAACCTCAGTTGGGGTGTCTGAGGTTTTGCGCATTTAACGTTACACGTTGTATAAAATACTGGTTTTCAGGTGCATCTGGTTGGATTGGAAGTTGACCCCGAAATAGTTGGAAAAATGCTAGGCAGATTGATAATACAAACGCTGAATTGTTTGTCTTTCTTCCACGTAACAACGGAGTGTCGTGATTGTTTGCTTAGAGAATTACCTCGGATCAGAGGCTTGAAAGTAACATAGGCTACCCAGAAAAATGGACGATTCTTATGGGATAGACCATGGACCGAAGCCGCAGGTAAAGCTAGTAACATAATGTACCTAACATGCCATTACAAAATAAAAATGGGAAACCTGGTTTGACTTCAGCAGATCGCCATGTTAGCAAGAGTTTTGCCCATCAACAATTTTCTTGTAATAACTTTGAAACTGTTTTTAAAATGCTGAAGGAAAATATTGTGAGGAAACGGCATTTTCCAGAACCAAAAAATCGAAGAGGTGTGGCCACCAATCTGCACTGGGCTCGCGTGGTGCATTATGGCCGATTCTATCTCATAAAGAGATGGTCTGTATCCCAGCAGTGGGAGCATACTCCACTGCTGGGACATAAACGTCCTCTCTGTAAGAGGCAGTGAGCTGTAATCCACCAAGCGGGCCCAGTGCAGTTTAATAGAGGTCACGTGCCTTCGAATTTTAGTTCTAGGACATGCATGTTTCCTCAAGATATTTTCCTTCGCCGTTTTGAGTGCAGTGGTGGTAAAATCATTTATTCAGAGTAAAGCGCCTCTTTGGGTTCGAACCTGACCCATGACTTTGACCCATGATGACTATGAATTAACGCGCTCTCCAAAATCCGAATGAAAAAGAATTCCAAAGAATCTAATAGAACTAAAAACGCAAAAACCACAAGTTATAGGTTCAAGGTTACCTACATGAGGCACAAACTATCACATTTTATGACGTCGTAAATATTAACTATTTTATCATGGGAGTGTCGTGGCACGGTTATGGGGTCCTGTCACGAGACGGTGCAGGTTCTTGAACCATTTGTTTTTAGGTATTTTAATGTTAGAAACGAAAAATTCGAAACGTAGGACGCCCTTACGCCCTTCATACACACACGTTTTTCTTGCAAAAAAAACGGCCTTAACCTGATCGAACGACCCGTGCGGCTGTTATTACTTAGCCACAAGGTCCTCCTAACTAAATTACTATAAGTGTAAAAAAAATATACTTAAATATTTACTAACCCTCGACTGTGCACAGACAGAAGCTCTACTTATTGGCTGCAGACTTCAAAAAGCAGGAGGTTATCAATTCAGATGTTTCTATTTTTTTTTTATTTTTTTTTTTTATGTATATTCGGGCATAACTCCGTCATATATGGACGGATTTGCAAAATTATTTTTTTGTTTGATAGAGGTACCATTTAAATTTCGTAAAGATCTGGTGATGAGTTTCGGAGACAGGCAACGGAACTCTTCAATAAATACCAGTTAAACAACCGCGATTGCTGCTATCGCATATGTATGCATCGCATAACATAACATCACGTCTGTACCCTATAAACGCAGACGCAGTACGCAGATGTGTTCAGTACCACCGTACATCCTCATTTCTGTCAAATTTGTTATTAGGGTACCTCTAATCTTGCTAGTAAATTCTGGCGTAACTTAGGTATAACTCAAAAGTGAAAAATAAAAACATTTTTTATAAAAAAAAACAACCGACTTCCAAAAAACACTACAAATTGAAAAATAACTTTAATTTCGGAAGTCAGTGTCAAAAAACGAAAATGTGGAAGTGTGTGTTTTTTTTTTTAAGTTTTTTACTTTTATTTATCTAAGTTTTAATTTAGTTTTTACGTTAAACTCAGTGTTCTATTATCACATTAAGTATTCATGCACTTTCTAGCCTGAAGCACAGGTTCAACCTAGTTCAGGCAAATTAGCAACTGTACGCTACTGTAATTGCTAAGCTATTAATTATTGTAAATGTATCCCGTTTTTATAAATAAATGATTTTATTATTATTATTTTATTATTAATAAAAAAAATAATATTAACTAACAAACAATACAAACTAATTATATAAATTGTTTCTAAGATTTGAATGTTAGTTAATATTTGAGAAGTTTTATTTCTGAATAAATATTTATCTCGTTTATTTCCCTCTGGTTATCCATCATTGTCACGCCCCATTAATCATCACTTACTGAAACATGGGACTTGGAGTGCTGCCTACCCACTTAGTCTACCTACTTATACAGCCGTCGCATTTTCATGCCCCAGTGGCATCGCATAGATATTTGTGCAAGACATCAAGTGATATGAGCTACTGTAATCTTCGCTGCAAATCTAAACTACCTTGTCCTGGATGTAGCAAAATGATAGAAAAAAATAATTACAACCCGCAAGAGTTAACTTGAGACGTCGCTCGGATGACGTAAGCGTGTGGTACTGGGACGTCGATGTCGAGAGTTACCTCTTGCGGGTTGTATTGAAAGGAACGCGCCTTATGCAAATGAATTAGGAACGTCATAAATAACTATCGATGAAGAAAAATCTTAAAAAAAAACATAGGAAATACCTAACAAGCAGTGAGCAAGTCTGCTAAACAATGATCGTTACTTTTCTACAGGGTTATTTTTAAAACACCAAAAACCTCTTAAGAGGTCATTGTACTCATCATTATGAACAACTTTTACTATGGGACCAAATCTGAAATCGCGAAAAAAAAATCAGCTGTTCCCTACATTTTGACGACTCGTACGAACGTAAATGTAGGGAACAGCTGATTTTTTTTTCGCGATTTCAGATTTGGTCCCATAGTAAAAGTTGTTCATAATGATGAGTACAATGACCTCTTAAGAGGTTTTTGGTGTTTTACAAATTACCCTGTATATGAGAAGAGGGCTGTGCCCCATACAGGGTCAAATTAAATTAGCTAGCATAACTCTGCAGACCAGACGGGTATCGACATCTAAACACGATAAAATAAAAATGATTTGAAGTTTTTGTATTGGGGTCAACGACCGCTGGTAGTGATGTTACTTGAAGTTTGAGTTGGGAAAATCTGTTTGGATTTATTTTATCCTGTTTATCTAAACCAATAACTTCTGCGAAGCTAATAAAAAAAACTGATTTTTACATTGATATTTTACACTAACTGCGGTCGATGACCCCCACAAAAAAAAACCATCAAATTAACTATTTTTTGTTCTATCATGTCTAGATTATTATAGATACTCATCGCGCCTGCGGAGTTTCGCTAGATAATTTAATTTGACCCTGTATTAGAACAAACAGGCTGTCATTACGATTGAAGTTGCTTCGTTCAAATACTTATTCTCACATGACATTATTTTTTAAATTATTTTTTAAAATAATTTTTATAGACACATGACATAATCAGCTTAGAATGTTGCCACTGCTGCGACACAGAACTCTTCTTCTTGGTGAGAGGGAGTAGGCCATAATCCACTACGCTGCCCCAGTGAGGGTTAGCAATGAAAACACAGCAATGAAATGGAAATGTATACACACATATCTATGTTATTTTGAAGCCTTATTCATTAGCAAAATTTTTACAAATGACAGCTTTCAAAGCGCAACAATAGTTACAATTAGAAACTCCAGCCAACTGTGTTGCCAACATCAATCAATGTCATTTAAGTAATACTATTTTGACACTGGCAACACTAACTGCTCGTTTTGTCACGAAATTCTGTGTCAATGCGGATAAAGGGTTGTTGAACTAGCTTTTGAAAATAGTTTCGTAGAAATGACAATTAGTAGAATTATAAGGTGGCATTTAAGGGTAGGCCATACAATGTAGCTACATGTTTGTCGTAGATAAAGGAGAATTAAGGGGAGCTTATAGATTAAGGCTATTTATTTTTAGTTTTGCATGTTTACACTGTCGACATTTTTTAGTTTTGCCTGTTTACATGTTTACATCAGGAATGAAATTATCCGGAAGAGAACCGGAGTAACCGACAGAGCTTGCAGAGTAAGCAAACTGAAGTGGCAGTGGGCTGGCCATGACTGTCAAAGGACCTATGGCTGGTGGAGCAGACGAGTCCTGGAGTGGAGACCGCGTATCGGCAAGCGTAGTGTGGGACGCCCCCCAGCTAGATGGACGGACGACCTAAAGAAGGTGGCTGGGGTAGACTGGATGCGGAAGACGGAGGACAGGGTGTTGTGGCGCAGTCTGGGAGAGGCCTATGTCCAGCAGTGGACTGCGATATGTTGATGACATGGTTACATTGTCTACATTTCAATTGCATAAGATAATGGAAAGAGGACGCGCGGAGTCTCCTAACAAAAGCAATTCCCTGCTTAAAAGATGATCTCCAATAGCATGTATCGAAATGCCCTTTGCATATGTATTTTTTATTTTTTTATAGAAGTATAATGAACAGGGTGTAAAGTTCACCCAATTTCCATAGAAAAGGGAGGATCCTCTGACCTCCGACGAGTCTCTTGTCTGATGGCTACTGCATGAAGATTGATGTCGGGACGTTGTATATGTCACTTCCTAGCGTAGAAATATTTCTTCATTTATAAAAAATAAAAAAATAAAATCAGCTGTTCCATACATTTTGACCGCGTTGATATTTCACTTTTCTATGAAACCGTGTTTTTTTTTTTGATAACCGACTAAAAATTTATCTGGGGTCTAGAATCATTTGCTGAACTCAAGGTTTCAGTTTGCGTGTCTAAGTACCTGCCACCTTGTAGTTCTGACTTTCTCACTCTCAAAATAATATAAGAATAGGTTGAATACATACCAAATAATATTATGATCTGCAATCCAGCTTCAAAACTTGATTCATTTTCGTCATGTCTGGAACAATGGGAAAAAATCCACGTTAAAATACGGCTTATAAATAATTACTACAGAAAAAGGCTCACCCCTTCTTACATGGGACTTCAACATATTCAAATTGACTCGTTCTTTGGACAAAGAATCAGCATTGCCATTCAACGTGGCAATGCTGCCAGTCTAGTGGGCACGTTTCCGGATCACAGCGATGCGGATGAGTACTTCAACGCCTAAATTACCAAAAAAAAGATTTTTTGTATTTATTTTGTGACACACACGTGTAATTTACATGATGTTGTAAAGGCGGTGATACAGGAAGGGCTTGTGGCTAAGTAATAGCAGCCGCACGGGTCGATCCATCAGGTTAAGCTAAGCTTGCCGCGCTTGGTCCGTGGATGGGTGACCATCTCCATATAACAAGACCCCTCCGTGCCACGGAAAGCACGTTAAGCCGTAGATCCCGGCTATCATTCGTGGATCTTAATAATCAGAAGCCCGAAAATCTGACAAACAGTTTTACCAAGAGGTATCGTATTTCCCAGTAACTGGGTTGTGGAGGTGAAATAGGCAGTCACTCCATGTAAAATACTGGTATTCAGCTGTATTCGGTTAGACTGGAAGCTGACCCCAACATAGTTGGGAAAAGGCTAGGCCGATGATGGGTAATAGTTGTACAGGTAGTATAGCCTAGCTAGACGGTTACCTAGCAGTATTTTTTATAAATAGACGGAGTAGCAGGAACATCGAGGCGCAAACAGTAACCATGAATTCAGCACAAGTTTATGTTTCGTCGGTTATAAAAAAAAATATATGTATTTATAATATACCTACAAGTTGTAACTTAAATAACGCACAGCATCATAAGGGGTCATTGTACTCATCCTTATGTACAACTTTTACTATGGGACCAAACCTGAAATCGCAAAAAAAATCAGCTGTTCCCTACATTTATGTTCGCATAACTCGTCAAAATGTAGGGAAAAGATGACTTTTTTTCGCGATTTCAGGTTTGGTCCCATAGTTAAAGTTGTTCACAATGATGAGTAGAATGACCCCTTAAGAGATTGTGCGTTAATTCTGGGACACGTTGTATACAACGTGTAACGTTAAATGCGCCAAACATCAGGCACCCTGAGTGATTTTTAATTCAATTGACCTATTTCAGAGAGAAAATAAGTCATTAAAAAAATTGTATAGGTTTTATGTGCTGTTTTAGTTTTACTGGCCATTCTGATCGTTTCTTGCGTCTGCGACGACGCTTTATCGAGGGAGGAGTCGTCACCGGGCCGCTGCGCCGCGCTGACATTGGGTTGCTTGACCTATTAATAAATAGACACGGCAACGTTTTTAATGAAGATTTTTTGAACAATGTGACCTATATTAAAAAGTGGTTCAATTAATTCTGCTCGTTATTCTGATCAAACTATTTTCAGGTTTTGCGCATTTAACGTTACACGTTGTATATCTCACAGAAAAGTGCAATACTTAAGAGGTCAAAATATGAAAAAATGTCGAAAACTACCGCCCCATCTCTATCCTGTCCACCTTATCCAAGATTTTCGAGAGACTTGTACACACAGCAATATACCCAACCATTCATAACCTTATTCTTACTCAACAACATGGATTTGTTAGAAAAAGATCTACTGTTACTAATCTACTAGCCTTTACAGATTATTTGTTTAATAATATGGATCAACAGGTACAAGTAGATGCTGTGTACACACTTTAGAAAAGCTTTTGATAAGGTGGATCATGAGCTGCTTCTCAAAAAGTTGGCGTTTAATGGCATACGTGGCGATTTACTTCGCTGGTTTGCATCATATGTAGCAAACAGGTCGCAAAGAGTTGTGATTAAGGGCTATCGGTCTAATTCAATCAACGTCTCTTCTGGTGTGCCACAAGGCTCTATTTTAGGTCCTCTTCTTTTTGTTATTTTTATCAATGACGTTTGGAGTTGTTTCGTGCACTCAAAATTTTTGCTGTATGCCGATGATCTTAAAATTTACAGAACAATTCGCAACCATGCTGACTCTTTGTTACTTCAAGAGGACCTTAATCGATTTTCTGTTTACTGTGCAAAAAACAAAATCCAATTAAGTACATCTAAATGTGTATGTATTACATTTACCAAGAACAAAAATATTATAAAGAGCACTTACGCATTAGATAACACTGCACTGCATAGAGTAATGTCAGTGAAGGATCTTGGAATACTATTGGATACTAAACTTCACCTTGATCAGCATATTCAAAAAATTGTTAACAACGCTTACCGTATGTATGGTTTTGTTATGAGATCTACTACTGACTTTAAGCGCACAGATACCTATATACATTTGTACAAGTCACTAATTAGGTCACAACTCGAATACGCTGTACTAATCTGGAATCCTCTCTATCAAAAATATATAGAAAGCTTAGAAAATGTCCAGCGTAAATTCCTCAAAGCCCTACATAATCGGTGTCACCATGACATTATTGCTCCTAATTCACGCCATAAGAATGTTGAGCTGTTAAACTTAAAGTCTAGACGCCTTTTCCTAGAAACTATGTTTCTCTATGACTTGTGTAATAACAGATATGATTGCATAGACCTCACTAATAAGTTAAGCTACGTCGTTCCGAGAACTGTCATTGGACGACAGGTGCGCACCTGTCGTCCAATGACACGTCCACTTTTTGCCATTTCGTCCTGCCGCACTAACGCTGGAGTTCGCGCACCTCTTCGTCGTATAGCTAATAATTTTAACACTATGTTCACAAATTTAGATTTGTTTACATTGTCTGCTAATAAGTTTAGAAGCTCATTGATAAAATTAATTAGTGACTCAGATTTTTAGTTGTTTTGATTTGTTCTTTTTCTATTGTTGTTTAAAAATAGTGTTTCTGCTCCTTTAATAAAAAAAAAAATGTCTTAAGATTTTGCCTTTTATGTCTCACTCGTGTGCAAATAGTTCCATAATAATTTTGTAGTATTTAAGATGTGGATAACGTCGTGAGCTACACATATGTAATGTCTTTTTTTTCTCAGTGCCTGTTTATTACGATGTTTGTGCAGCTGTTTGTTTTCCCGAAATAAATAAATAAAAATAAATAAATAAATAAAATATATGGAACAGCATTTTTTTTAGTAACCGTAAAAAAGTTTTGGTATGTGCTTTATGTTATGTTAATTACAGAAAACTTAGATTTACAGAAAACTCCTGTTTTTTTTTAAGTATGTAGCTATGATGTGACCTTTGTATAGTCGTGTTAAAAGCTCTGTGCTTTTCTTGGAAATCGCTTCGTTGATTTCAACAAACAGAAACATTTCCTTTATTATAATATTCGTTAGCAATGATTAAGAGGGGAATGAACTTTGAAACCTATTTCAGTTAAAACATGTAAATGAAAAGGGTACTTGAACATTCAAAGGCAAATCTCCTTTAATTACATTAAGAGAACTTCCCTAGAATTGAGATAATGAAAAACAAGAGAAATTTATTGCTTATCAAATTGACGCTCTACCTCCATTTGCCGTGTTATAAACCTTTTCGTACAACTGTCAAAGAAAGACAGTTGCTATTTCAATATACGGACAATTTATGTTGGTAGTGAATTTGCTTGAGAGGCTTCCGGTCAAGAAATAGCCGCATGGTTCGATCGATCAGGTTAAGAAAGCACGTTGAAGCGTATGTCCTGGATGTCATTCATGGATCTTTGACAGTCGTTACGGGTCGTCAGAAGCCCGAAAGTCTGACAACCAGCCTTACCAAGGAGTATCATGTTACCCGATAACTGGGCTGTGGAGGTCATATAGGCAGTCGCTCCATTTAAAATAGTGGTATTCAGCTGTATCTGGTTAGACTGGAAGCCGACTCCAACATACTTAGGAAAAGGCTCTAGGCAGATGATAATGATGAGACGAGTTAATTCGCTTAGTAATTAGATACTCTGACTTTACATACCTATCTGCCAAAAGCTCTTTTGTATGTTAATGCTTTTAAGAGTTCTTGTTTGTTTATATTATATTTTAGGGTTTAAAGATATTTTATTACACTAGCTTCTGCCAGTGACTTCTTTATTTATTTATTTATTTACTTATTTATTTTATTATTTATGTACACACAGTAAAAAACATATGGATATGACATAGTAATAATAAGGTTCTTTATTTATTTATTTATTTAATAACTCAAGCACATAAATGTACCCAGGCGGACTTAATGCCATAGGCATTTTCAAGTAAGTAAGTTCAAGTGAAACTTCTTGTTTTAACATAAAATACTCGTATATCCTTTAAAGTGCTAAGTTTCTCCCCCCCCCCCCCGCTGCCAGCCAAATGGTTGCTTTTGGATATGTGAAAAAAAATCACGGCAGTAGTACCTATATAATTATGACGGAGAAGGTATATACGTGTGTCTCGTTATCATCAGCAATAGTTTAATTGTTGTGTGCGTATTGCGCAATAGAAAAACAGTTTACAGTTCAAATCAGATTATAATTTTACGAACAGTTTAGTCACACTAACGAATCACACACTAGCTACACAACTCAGCGATACGGAACGCGAGACAGTTTCTGAGCACATGTTGTTCGTACGATGTCCAGTGGTCAAATCTTTGTGAGCTGCTCCACCTCGCTGGACTCTGTCCAGTGCCACCAGATGGCGCTGACGTTCCGATCAGTCAAACGAATGACGTATTTACGACATATCACAGCTAAGTAGGCTTTGCAAGTTTACGAGTAATAATAATAATATTCCACAACTTTCACACAACGCCATCTAGTCCCAAACTAAGCAAAGCTTGTGCTATGAGTACTAGACAACTGATAAACATACATATATATTTCTAAATACATACATATTATAGATAAATTACACCCAGAAAAAGAACAAATGATCGTGCTCATCACACAAACATTTGTCCTGGGTGGGAATCGAACCCACGACCTTGGGCATAGCAGTCAGGGCCACTGACCACTAGACCAACAGGCCTGTCAAATATAGTCGACCAACTAAAATTTGCAGTTGCAATGTATGGGAGAACATGATTGTCTACTACAATGTTAAGTTTGTTCTTGGGATAAATTCATTCCAACTATGGAATCCATCATTGTGCATGGTCCGACACGCACTTGGGTGGTTTTTCTTATTTTTTTCTTGGCTCCCAAGAGTCGTAGCGTGAATAGTCTATATTGATATAGCCTCCACGACACATCGAATCCTAGTGTGGGGTCCAGGGCATTTCGATGTCTCCCACGTAAGTTGTTGTAAGCCACAAAATTCGGTACGTGAATATAGTTAGTAGAACTTTATTACTTACTATATTCACATACTAATAATTCTACTATTTAGTAATAATTTATTACTAACTATATTCATATACTGAATTTTATAAAACAATAATTTAAAAGTGCAGTTTTTATTGCCAATAGTATCTTTGAAACGCTCTCCTGTAAAATTGCAGTTTATGGCTTACAGCAACTTACGTGGGAGGCATCGATTTGTACATACACGGAGAGAAAATTCTTAGAAAAAATACCGTGCTTGTCACTATAAAGTGATTGCAAGTGACATCTACAGAAAATTTTCTAACGGAGATTGGGAAAAATTCACTATTACTCCAATAAATTTTACTGTGCAGCATAGAATTTTTTACCGTGCTAGCATGATAATTTTTCCATTACCACTCAAATGCACTCAGATTATGAAACAGCACAGTAATTTTTCTAAGATTTTTCTCTCCGTGTATGCTCCGTGCATCTAAGGCTTTTTGTAAACCGCTACTTGTTTTTATTTTTGAACTGAATAAAGTTAATTTATATTATATATTTATATTCATTTTATAGCCTTCCTCAAGAATTAGGTTATCAAATGCATAAAGAATTTATCAACTCCGACTGGTAATTCCAGAGATTAGCACGTTCAAACAAACTCTTCAGCTTTATTATTGGAATGGTGTGACTACAAGGACAAGTAACGCTCTAAAATCATGTCGGTTACAACAAAATGAAATCCAGATTAGGGACAATTGTGGGATTATAACGCTTCACACAAAAAGGCGTACAATACAGGATAAAACGGCAGACGGCTGTTAAAAATTCAACAATAGATAGTGGTCGCCTTTGTCGCAGTCACACAAAGCGAAAATTGTGAACGTTGTCCGGATGTAAGGGCGCTAGATGTGGCATTGGAAAATGGGCATGTACGATTTTTTTTTATCTACTGTAATAGGTAATATTGGAAAGCATTGTACTACTTTTAAACTGAACAGTTACTAGACAATCTTTGAAATAAGTTTAGTCATTTTGTATTTAAGAGGGCATTGGTGGCCCAATGGTAACGGCCTCGACTTACGAGCTGCAGGACGTAGGTTCTAACCCAGACAGGTGAAGGAACACATCGTAGGGAAACCGGCATATTCTAGAACCAAAAATTCTAGTCGCTCCTTCCACAAAGCAGTTTCGTATGGAGAAGAATTGCCAAGAAACTGTACTATACGTTCCCGTGGAATAATTAATTTGAATTTAATTTGTGAATTTCAGAAACTTCACTCGAGTGAAGCCGCCACAAAAGCAAAGAAAAAATAAATAAAGAAGGTGTCATTCTAATAATTAAAGGCTGACTTGCGTATGTACAGACGCCAACACATCAAGCTACTACAATCTGTTGAAAATTTTATAGATTTACGACTTTATCGTTATCGCATAAGGTTCAAAATTGATTGAAAAAAATTGACCGTTACGGGTAGCTTGATGTACTGGCGTCTGTACAAATGTACACAATAAATTGAAAGTCACATTGGTATCATTAAAGATATATAATAAATACCTGCAATTTCGACGAGACATTTAACTTTAGGTACTTTTCTTTTAAGACTTTCTAGACTCCGATTTTTTTTGTGACTCCAAAAATTTTATACACTCCAATCTGCGCCCTAACTGCATAACACAACGATAAATTATAATTTTAATGATTTTGAACGATATTACTAATCCATTGTTTTATATGTTTGAAAAATTCCTCTGCTCAACAACTTAAATAAGGCAATGAATTTTGTTAAACTGTCAAAATGAAAGCCGTTGCTACTGTAGTGTTGCTAATGTAGAGTTACGTAAATACCCCGCCGCTTCTACTATAATTATACTTCGTAAATATCCGGAAGATGTTTGTTGTCTACATGCAACAGATGCGAGGATCCAAACCCAATGTGTCCAATGTCCAGTTACACTTTTAAAGCAAAAAATTGCTTAGTTTTTTTACGGTTTTGTTATGGACTCTGCTCCCCACATAGACGCCGTAAACTGTTATTCCGTGATGTTATGATGTCCAAGTCAAACGATTTTATTAAGGCATTAAACTTCATCCAGGCGAGTTGGATCCACAATCATATCAGGCAGAAAACATTTGTTTCGTGCGTGAACGAAATTCAAACTTGGCCACTGCGTGCTCCGTCATTATTTATACCGCTCTGCTGTCAGCACATAGCCACATCCAGTATACTAAAATAAATATCTGTACTGTTAAAAGTGTGGGGCTGTTTCATTTTAGTAGTCATTGTAATTTCGCGTCGACACGGCACGACGGGCGGGATTCCGCTAACTTTCGCTTTGACAGACATTCTGATGGTTTCCGGCTAAATTATATATTTTATTGCTGCTGGTTACAGTTTGAACAGTCATTTTTAACCAACGGTTTTGTTAGAAAGTTTTTGGTCCTTCCGTTGGCAGGCAATTAATTTCTGGTTTTATTGTGTCTCTTCGTGGCGTTGTCAAGGGTAGTGGTAAGGAGTCACAAACTGGCTCGACTAGGGAAGTGGATACATCTTATTTTTGACCCGACTATGGGAAGGCCAAAGAAGGGTTATGATTTTACCAGACTGTATAGTAAGTAAGACGCCAGCACATCAACCTACTACAATCTGTCAATTTTTTTTAATGGATTTTCAACTTTATCGCTAAAGTATACGGTTCAAGGTTGATTGGGAAAATTTGACAATTTCGGGTAGCTTGATGTGCTGGCATCTGTACATCTGTTCTCTCATAACTCTATTACACATTACTCGTCGTCATTGGACAAACGACGTATCGTTCATAGCGTAACTTCAGGTATATGAAAACCGATGTATAATTTTTTTGTAAAGTATCTGAGCCCCGTGATTTCTCCCACATAAGTCTTTATTTCGTGGGAGTATAGATATAAAAAGTATCCTATATCCTGATCCAGGTCACGGTCTAGCCATGTGTCAAATTTCATCCAAATCCGTTAAGCCGTTTTAACGTGCGAAGCGTAACAAACAAAAATGTAAAAAATCGCGCGGCAGTCGTTCAAATAACGAGTTATTTTATGTTGTTATAATTTTATGATTATTGGCCACTAGCCCTACCCGTGGACTTAATTAATGTCACCATTGTAGCGACACGTTGTTTATACCTCTTATTATCTAAAATATCACTATCAAATAAAAAGGAAGGCGGAGGACAGGGTGTTGTGGCGCAGTCTGGGAGAGGCCTATGTCCAGCAGCATTGATTGATTGAAATAAAAATAACTTAAGAAAACTATTCCTTTAGATACGTAAGCTGGTGTTTAGAAGATGTTATATACACCAGCTTACGTGACATAAGCCGCCTTCAGAATATAAAGCTAGAGGTAAAATATTATCCCGCGCGTGATATTTTCATTGATACACACTACGTACGACAGGAGCGTGTCTAGCAGTATTAATTTAAATACACTGTATATTTTGCTAGGAAATTGCACGATCTCCTGAATATTACGTGCGACCTTGTACGGCTTCGTATTATAGAAAACTCTCAATAGTGGTGAGGATTTTCTAAAAGGATTTATATAGAATAGACTGCATATAATATAATTTATTAAGGTGCATAAAAAAAAAAACCGAAAGGAACCGGAGTTACCGACATAGCTTGCAGAGTAAGCAAACTGAAGTGGCAGTGGGCTGGCCATGTTTGTCGAAGGACCGATGGCCGGTGAAGCCGACCAGTCCTGGAGTGGAGACCGCGTATCGGCAAGCGTAGTGTGGGACGCCCAGCTAGATGGACGGACGACCTAAAGAAGGTGGCTGGGGTAGACTGGATGCGGAAGGCGAAGGACAGGGTGTTGTGGCGCAGTCTGGGAGATGTCCAGCGATGGACTGAGTTGATTGAGGTGCATAAAAGTTTTGTTGTACGTGACGGCCTTAAAAGTACTCTAACTCTCTTAGCTACATCACTGAGTAATCAGTACTTAGGAGGGACAGTTATGACTCCCAATTTGAGTATCACAATAATCATTTTATTGTGATTTCCTTTTTTTTTTCATCATCTGTTGGCTTTCAGTCTAACCGGATACGGCTGAATACCAGTATTTTACATGGGTCGACTGCCTATCTGACCTCCACAACCCAGTTATGTGGTAACACGATACCTCTTGGTAAGATGATGATGATGATGATGATGATGATAGATGTATATATAATATCCCACCACAGATGCGACGCAAGCATAGCACACATGTGAGACGCACGGCTTATTATACTTATAATTATTATTGTTTGTTACAAAAGTAGTTTTTTTTTCAGTTTGTTTTGATTGTTATTATGTTATTGTTTAGTTGTCATCTGCCGCTGTCGCGGGCGCATCTTGATTAATGTATGTGTTGTCTTTGGTCCCTGGCCCTGACATCAAGCGCTTGAGTACGAGGCTTTTGGCTACGTTGTATATTTTGTCTTTTAATTTTTTTATTTTTTATTTTTCATTATTATTTTGTTTTTTATTTGTAACGTGCGTTTTGTTTGTGCAGAATAAACGTTTTTTCTTTCTTTCTTCTTTCTTTCTTTCTTTCTTTCTAAGACTGGTTGTCAGACTTTTGGGCTTATGACTACCCGTAAGGAACAAAGATCAATGAATGACCGCCAAAACCAACGGCTTAACGTGCTTTCCAAGGCAAGGGGGGTCTCGATACGTAATGGATGGTCACCCATCCACGAACCGACCGCGGCAAGCGTAGCTTTACCTTCGATCGACCCGTGCGGCTGTCATTATTTAGCAACGAGCCTCTTTCGTTTAATCCATATTGATTACATTAAAAACATTGCAAAAACCGTTAAAATATCTCTCTTTTTGAATTAAGTAGGTAATTAAGAAATTGGCCATCATCATGTTATTAACTCTAAATATTGTGTTTAGTTTTCCGTTTTAAGTTTTCCGAAAATTATAATATAAAGTAAAATAAATAAATAAGACAAAACTCCTGTTACCTTAATCTGTGCTTACCCAGAACAAGCCAGTCTTAAGGCTCGCTTAGTTCGGTTCTCCATTTAATGGGGCGTTAGAGAACGTAATCCCAGCTTACAGTAATAACTGCTAACTGATATAAATTGAGTCGAGGATTTTTCAGGATTTACAGTTAAACAGAGTTTAATTTATACGTAAGTTTTAGAGGGATGAGCTGATAGTTTGTTGATGAAGTCTGTTAGTTTTACTGGATAATCTTTTCAGAACGTTCACAGTTATTTTTGCGTGTTATGACACAAAACTTACTCTACAGGGTGGCAACTTAGGAATTTCTCAGTAACAGCCCGGAGTTTGGAAGTTGGTGGTGTGATACCCCCGCTTTTTGGTGCCATGGAGAAATTTCTTCATTTGATGGCCTGTAAAACACTCTTAAATATGACCACACATTTCTGATACACGCTGTATACAGGGTGGCAGGAACATCGATGCGCAACCTGTGATCTTGGACTGAGTACATGATTCTGAAAAATTTTAACGCAGGGGGCGTTAACATTTTTCGTCGGTTATTAACCTTCAAGCAGTCGCGCGGCGTCAAATCGACCGCGATTCGATCGATTCTCGATACATTTATGATGCCAAATTGCTTACAAATCCAAAGAAAATTAGAATATTATTTTGATTTTATAATTTTGTTTAGCTCCTGACATAATGATAATGTGATAAATAAGTATTTTTATAGTAGTAATAAGTGATACTCATCATCATCTGCCTAGCCTTTTCCCAACTATGTTGGAGTCGGCTTCCAGTCTAACCGGATGCAGCTGAATACCAGTTTTTTTTTTTTAGTAATAAGTGATACTGAAAAATCTTAAATAATTAGTGTTTTAATTCCCTGAAATATCCTATAGGTCTTTTAGGTTACGCGCGACCGCTGGTGTTACAAATGACCGCGCGCCCGCTTAAAGGTTAAAAAACGAAGTTGCTTTCCCATACATTTTCACCACGTAGGTATTACACTCTTCCATGAAACAGCTGATGTTTTTTGATTACCGACGAAAAATGTCTACGGGAGTAGAATTATGCGCTGAATTCATGGTTACAATTTGCGACGTTGTGTCTGCCACCCTGTATACAGCGTGTATCTGAAATTTGTCGTCATATTTAAGGGTGTGGTACAGACCATCAAACTGAACAATTTTCTCCATGGGACCAAAACTGGTGATCACACACCACCAAATTGCAAAGCAAACTCCGGGCTGTTACTGAAAAATTACTAGTGGCAAAAACCCAATAACACTATGCCCGACCTAAGAATCGAACTTAGGACCTCACGCACAGCATTCGCGCTTGTGACTACGAGACCAGTGGGGTGGTTTTCAATTTTAGATTTGTTAAATTATTTATTTCAAATAGGCACTTTTGAACGTCAAAATTTACAAAAATATAATTGATTCTAGTCGTCCCCGATCAAAAGGTACTGTCATATGCAGAAGAATTGGTAAGAAACTCCACAGTTACTCTTTTAAAATGTTTTACAATATTTTGTACACATTCATTATATAATTTTATGTGAAAACGTTGCATGTAGAATAAAATAACTCTACCACAAAAGGCAAAAATAATTAAAAATAAAGCAATGACAGGTAAATTAATGATGTCATAGATACATGGTGCTCACTTGATAGTCCAAAATTTAAAAGTTAACCAATTATTCCCTGTGTAGAATGGACGTTGAATTAAAATTAACAGAAAATAATGATTATAATTATCAACTTATAACGAAAACATAATTTAAATTGCGTCCCACAAAAAATCTATTTTAAATTGACGTTTTGTCGCTGAAGACAAATTTTATAATAATAATCTCCGTATTATGTTAGGACGCCGCTAAAAGGCATCTTAATTCAATACAAAATGCTTTTAATTTCGGGACTAAACCTGTTAAGTGTTTTGGGCTACATTATCGGTAATGTGTTGTTCAAAGGCCCATTTATGGTACCGACCCGTTTCTGGTGCGACCCGTTATTTTTTAGGCCCATTTTGTTTAACGGGCTGTTCCTTTATGGTAGGGATTTGTTTAATCACATGTTTGGAGGGAGGAAATGACGGTTTCCATTCATTTGGGTGACAACGCTAATATTAAAGATTAGTGAGCCTTTATTGTCAAATTTTGACAGAATGGTATACACGGCTAAATATCAAGCTGTACTATTAATGTATAAGCTGACCTCGCATTGATTCGGTTTGCCGTACAATCAGAGGTCAGGTTGTACTGGATATGTATAGCTTGATATGTAGCCGTGTGTACCTACAGTCACTTTATCGTGTCATGATGTGTGTGGTGTGCTTGTGGCGTGAATATGTGGTGTATTTTTAACTAAACAAGAATGAAGAAATAAAAAAATTGAGAGAGATTTATATCTTTCTTCTCTCTCATGTAACAAAATGTGTCTATACCTACGTGATGACGAGTCCTTTAAATTTCACTCTCAATTGTTGGTATCGAATCGCCACCTACAAAGTTTCACTTCAAAAAGTCATAAAACAATAAGGAACTTTATGTGTGAGTATTGTTAGGTGGTAAAACACTACCACTCATTATTATAGTGCAGCAACACTGTTGTCAGTCTTTACTGAGGACGCAATCACAGAGGACTTTTATAATGTGACGGACACACTTGCTTGTGTTAAATTATCTCAATTAAAGTATACCTTAATAACTGGTGGACTTTATATTTATTACAAGATCTCCCCGAAGACGTCTTACCTAGAATCGCTCCACGTGGTATTCATCCCGGACACGACCAAGCAACAGGTATTAGTGATCTTTCCAAAAACATATTTGTTTATTTCTTTGTTAACTAAATTCTGAATGCAGAAAACAATGATTATTAACTACTCCTCGCACTACGTTAAGACAACACGAAATATGGCTATATTTCGTGTTGGCCTAGTTTCTGGCCAGAGATGTCGTAATAGAGGCCTCCATAACGACATCTCTGGCCAGAAACTAGGCCAAAATATAGGTCTAAAAAATCACAAACGATTTCGCAAGTCCAAATCCCGGATAAACCTGTCCCTCGCGTGGATGACCTGCGACCTTCATCCTTACTTATCCCGGATAAATAATGGGTTGACCCGGACGCCGTTTGTTCACCTATGAATAAATAGCACCCATATGATATATTACTTAAAGAACCGTCAAACTGGCTTGAATAGTTTGAGCTGGGGGTATGACAAAGATATAGAGCAGTTGGATTAGGTAACACTGTAGGCGTAGGACACACAGAATAAACGTGAGACGAGGACGGGACGCAGACGCGGCAATAAAATGGATGAAAAAAGCGAAGCGCCTGTATCTTGACCTTTCTGTATGTTTGTGCCAGATCGCGTTAGTAGGAAGAGAAGAAGAAGAATAATGAAAATACGTGAAAGGGACTTTGTATGTGTGTATTTATCTTAATTTATAAAGTGAAAAGATTTGATTGTTTGTTTGTTACGCTTTAACGCTAAAACGGCTAAACGGATTTGAATGAAATTTGGCACATGGGTAGACCATGAGCTGGAGAAGGACATAATTATGCTACTTTTCATCCTGGATCGCAAATGAAGTCGCGGGCAACAGCTAGTAAGACATAAATAGACACATACAAAGTCCCTTTCTTTTTGTAATGTGCGTTTTGATTGTTCAGTTTCTTTCTTTTTTCATACATACATTATATGCATGCGGAGTACGTAAGGATCATAGAAGCTGGCGTTCTGTAGTTTCTGCCTACCCTGAAGAAGTCGTAAGTTTATGTATATATGGATTATACGCTATAGTGCGAAAAAAATTTAAACTCTTCGCATTGTACAGGAACATGAATTGCAACTTCTGCCTGGCACTTCTAGCTTGCTCTGTAGCCGTGGTTGGTCCTTAGATTTACCGAGTTAAGACTGTAAACCATTAATTTAATTACATTGACCCATGACGTAAGAGCAAGTAAGGTAAAGCCGACCGAAGTGAATAACTATAATATTATAACTAATAGTTTCGGCCTGCGACTTCGTCCACGTGAATTTTTTTCTCCCCCCATCCACCCCATTGCATCACATCGCCTTCCCGCGCTATTCGCTTTCCTTATAGCTTTTTTCGTTTTGCTCGGTTCCTAAAAGTACTAGCGTCATTCAAATGGCCTTGGAATTAGTTATGTCAAAACAAGTGTAAAACTGCTTTATTAAAAAAGAGTTTCTTTGGTATTGCTCGAAATATTTTTAATAAAATACCAGATATTGTTAAATCTATGCCCGTAAACAAATTTAAAAAGTCCGTCCAGGGGTTATTACTAGGAAATTACTATCACAGCGCAAATTAATTTTTAAACGATATTTTGCTTGTATAGAATTCTGATTGTGCGTACCTATTCATTTGTTTTTTCTGTATGTCTTACTCAGAATAAATTTAAATTTTGACATTGTATTTTGAATTGAATTTAAATTTTAACATTGTAGTTTTGAATGAAATTTAAATGTTGACGTTGTAATTTCAATTTAATTTTAATTTTGACATTGTAATTATTATTTTTTTTCTTTTTGTTTTTGTATTGCTTGTCTAGTGCAACTAATTTTGTATGCCATAAATGGCAAAACATGTAGACACCTCATATTAATTAAAGACCTTCATACTGTACTCATGTTACAAAAAAATACACAAAGAAGTACCTACAATGTAGGTACTTGTTTGTGTATGTTTTTTTGTACATGTCATGTACAAAATAAATATTATCTTATCTCAAGAATTGGCAATCAAATGCAAAAATATTTTTTCCAAATCCGACCGGTAGTTTCAGAGAATAGCGCGTTCAATCAAACGTACAAACAAACTCTTCAGCAATATTATTAGTATAAATATTAGGGTTTTCTTATACATTAGTGTAACTAACGACCCGCCCCTGCTCGCCATGCGTGCAATAGCGCCATGACAAAGCCACGTGATTTCTGTGCTATTATCTACGTTAAATATTAATGTAATCTACGCATTAACCTTCTAGAATCGTCATCAATCATCATCATCGACAACCCGAATTTATTCCGGAATGTTCTGTGTTTATAATACATTAATATTTCAATCAATTTCCTTTGATGGTCCTAGTTTATCATTTGTGACTTTAAGTAACAGCTATGTGAACAGAACCCGGTATTCCGTAAATAATGTAAGCTGTCACGCCCTTGATGCCTGAAGGCTTTTATTTAGGTGTTCAGTTTTGTTTTCATTCATATTTTTAGTTGTTTTTTTTTTTTTGCTTGAGTACCTTTAGTTTACATTCAATTTATTGGTATAATGGCGTGGCTAGCTGATAGGTATATGGCAAATATTTTAATTTAATGTTCTGTGTCTCGTAATATTAACTACCTTGCATAACTACCCCCTTACTAATAAACGTTGTATATCGTCTGTATAGTTACACAACGGTTTGTCTTCTTCTTTCGAAAGTCAAATTACTGACGACTGATACTATACTATACTTATTAGTAAGGGGGGTATCTATTGTACCGTTGTATTGACCGGGGAGAGATCGGACGCAGGACCAAAGGCTTTACGTGCTTAAACCTTAAACCGCCAACATCCAAACTCCAGACTGTTACTAAGAAATTCCTAATGGAAAACCCAATAATACTGTCCGACCTGGGAATCGAACCCAGCACCCCACGCTCAGCAGTCACACTTGGAACCACAAAACCAATGAGGCAGTTTGAAATGTATACGAAATAGTCATTATATTATAGTTTCAAACTTACATATAATAAAGAAATCTCGGTATTGTGTCAAGTCGTAAAAACCGTGCGATAGGTAGAAGCGAATCACTAATTCGTAAAAAACTTCCTAATATAAACGTTCTCGTTGCAAATTGTACTAATGTATTTAAATCGTGCACTACAATAAATGGTATAAATACCCTTTTTAAAACAAAAGCGCAAAGCATTAATTGGTGCAGTGCAGTGACTGGTGCAACGATTGTGGTTTTTGCACTTTGGATCACGCGCTTTGATTCACACCCGGAACAAATGCATGAGCAAGTACCTAGGTACATCTTCTATCCATAATATACTGGTCAACTTGGTAAAGTGGGGCTGCCTTGACGGGACAGTAGGAGGGCGAAATTGTCAACGTGACGGCCCGCAACATTGCAATACTGAGAAGACCACAGAGAGCAATGGCCGTCACGGTGATAAGAGGATACGGTACGGTCTCCTCGGCAAGCCTCTTGGCCGGATCGCCACACTGGGATCTTGACGCCAAAATCCTATCGTCACTATATCGGTGGGGCCGGGACGCGCTGGAGCGGGGCGAGCATCTGATGCCTCGTCATGTCTGAGTGCCGCCAGACCCTAGTGGTGGAGTGGGAGCAACGACCGGCGCAACCCAGTGCAGGGCATGCCACGATAGCGGCGGTAAGACCCGTTGTGAGGCAGTGGCTGGAGAGACGGCATGGCGCCCTTACTTTCCGGCTGAACCAGGTATTGTCCGGACATGGGTGCTTCGGAAAGTACCTGTGCCGCATAGGCCAGGAACCGGCACCAGGTTGCCACCATTATAACTGTCTCGACGATACGTCGCAGCACACCTTGGAAGAATGCCCTGCTTGGGGAGTGCAGCGCCGTGTTCTCTTCGCGGCAGTTAGTGCTGCGGATACTCTCTCGCTTCCGGACGTGGTCCAGTCCATGGTCGGAAAGCCATGCTCCACCCCCTATCCTGCCCTCTGTGTCCCAAAACATGCAGTCAAAGTGACCTCTGCGCTGCCACCAACGACGTCGCGAAAGCGGCAAAGTCTTGGAAAAATAATATTTATAGTACAGTCGTGCTAGCGACACCAAGAAAAAGACGACTATAAACAAACTCTTCAGATATATTATTAGAATACAGCTGAAGAGCTTGTTTGTTTGAACGCGCGAATCTCTGGCACAACTTGTTGGATTTGACAAATTCTGTTTGTCTTTCACAGACCAGTTCTTGGGAAAGGTTATAGGCTATTTCACATCACGCTACAACAGTCAGGAGCCGAGAAAAAAGAAAAATAGTCAGAAAGAACGCTATGCGAAAACGAGGTAATAGCGCGGACGGGTGTTGCAATGCAACGGGGTGGGTTGGGGCAGTAAGAAATGTCATGCGGATAGAGTCGTGGACAGGAGCTAGTTTACAAATAAGTCCCTAACACACTAAGTGCTCATATACACGAGCAATACGCGACAACGACGCAACTACAACGCACGTGTATTTGAGTACGGTGCTCAGTACCACTCCGGACTCTGTTCGTTTGCGTGTGTGTGGGCGTGTGTGGCGAATTTTCATTTCCATCATTTTTTGAATTTTTGCCCGTTTGTCTATTATTATAAATATTATTATCTGTCACTTAAAGAGTAGAGGGACTTGTGGCTAAGTAATAACAGCCGCACGGGTTGATCGTTCAGGTTAAGCTACACTTGCCGCGGTGGCTCCGTGGATGGGTGACCATCTTTACATACCAAGACCCCTCCGTGCCTCGGAAAGCACGTTAAGCCGTTGGTCCCGGCTATCATTCGTGGATCTTTGACAGTCATTACGGGTCGTCAGAAGCCCGAAAGTGTGACTACCAGTCTTACCAAGGGGTTTTATATTACCCAATAACTGGGTTGTGAAGGTCAGATAGGCAGTCGCTCCATGTAAAATAATGGTAGTCAGCTGCATCCGGTTAGACTGGAAGCCGACCCCAACATAGTTGGGAAAAGGCTAGGCAGATGATGATGACTTAAAGAGTAGAGCAATCGAGCATCATAATATGTACATCACCGTGAAGCTTTCTCAATAGCAAATAATACACATAATGACTATCAATCCCATATTTTTAAGAACACTAAGTTAGTTTCCCGAACAAAATAAAATAAATAATATAAAAAAAAACACGTAACCCAAAACAATCGCTTACATTTATTTCAATCCATTGAACGAATTGTAAGTAACAAATAACATGCGTAATATCGTATGGAACTCAACTCATAAAACTTAAGTGTAACTGGGGGTCCGTAACGACGCTAAAACCTTTTCTTTGATGTTACGCACAATCGCGGGCTTAATAAATTTATTATATGTAGTACTTTATGAGCCAATATTCTACATTGGTTTTCATTTGTTGGGAATTGGTGATCAGTTTTAGTTACTTCTTTTGAGCGTATCCACATACACTGCTGATTACACTGATGAAAAAGCTCAAGTGGCTTCCCAGAGCATTGAAAGAAGCAAGAAAGAAAGAAAGAAAAACCGTTTATTCTGCACAAACAAAACGCTCGTTACAAATAAAAAACAAAATAATAATCACTACATAGTATAAAACAAAGTCGCTTCCCGCTGTCTGTCCCTATGTATGCTTAGATCTTTAAAACTTCGCAACGGATTTTTATGCAGTTTTTTTTAATAGATAAAGTAATTCAAAAGGAAGGTTTACATGTATAATAAATGCATAATATAGTAGAGAAACACTGATCATTTTAGAGGTTTCTAATGTGATGTCGTAAATAAACACATTTTTTTGCGCTTACATTGCAAACGCTGGCTTAACCCTACGAGATAGATCAAAATAATGTACTACAGTATTGTACACCTTAAAAAGGTTTACAAAAAAGTCCATGATGGCATATGTCTATCTCTTAGGGATAACTCACAATAACCATTTTTTATCCTATACTTTTTAAGAGAAATAATGGCTCTAAAATTATCAGTGTTTCTGTACTATATTATGCATGTATTATATACATACAAACCTTCCTCTTGAATCACTCTATCTATTAAAAAAAACCCCATCAAAATTCGTTGCTTAGTTTTAAAGTTCTAAGCATACATAGAGACAGACAGACAGCGGGAAGCGACTTTGTTTTATACTATGTAGTGATAGTGATCAGCATTGCACCCGTGCGAAGCCGGGGCGGGTCGCTAGTGAAAAATAAAAAGACAAAATATACAACGTAGCGAAAAGCCTCGTACTGAAGCGCTTGATGTCAGGGCCAAGGAACAAAGACAACACATACATTAATCAAGATGCGCCCACGACAGCGGCAGATGACAACTAAACAACAATCAAAACAAACTGAAAAAAAACCACTTTTGTAGCAAACAATAATAATAATAAGTATAATAAGCCGTGCGTCTTACATGTGTGCCACGCGTGCGTCGCATCTGTGCAAGAACAGGTCGTTGCTCAGCAAAATGCTGTGACTTCGGCCGAACCTATCGTCAACAGCGCTGATTTTCAGCAACTACCTCTCTACATCTACATTGGTCGTAGGCTCGAACCCCAAAGATCTACAAATGACAGCCAGGACCTGCTTAGTGTGCTTTCCAAGACACAGATTCTCACGGGTTCACGGTATGTAAAGACGGTCACCTATCCGCGGACCAACTGCGGCAAGCGTAGCTTAACCTGATCGATCGACCCTTGAGGCTATTATTACTTAGCCACGAGCCCCTCTCTCTTTCCACTTCCTCTCTCGTTAAACATAATAATTATATTTTCTTCGCTCCTCTTTCATGAATAATCATGAAACAGAAGCAAATAAAAATATAATATTATGTTCTGTATATGAGTACGTAAGCATATACTAAAACAAATATATACAACGTGTAACGTTAAATGCGCAAAACCTGAAAATAGTTTGATCAGAATAACGAGCAGAATTAATTGAACCACTTTTTAATATAGGTCACATTTTTCAAAAAATCTTCATCAAAAACGTTGCCGTGTCTATTTATTAATAGGTCAAGCAAGCCAAGGTCAGCGCGGCGCAGCGGCCCGTTGACGACTCCTCCCTCGGTAAAGCGTCGTCGCAGACGCAAGAAACGAACAGAATGGCCAGTAAAACTAAAACAGCACATAAAACCTTTACAATTTTTTTAATGACTTATTTTCTCCGTGAAATAGGTCAATTGAATTAAAAATCAGTTGGGGTGTCTGAGGTTTTGCGCATTTAACGTTACACGTTGTATATATTTGTATAGACTAGCATATGCTTTATATATGTATTCATTGTATTATGTAAACGGCACACCACAGAACACCTGCAGTATTGTCTCTCCTTCCCTGTTCAATCCATCCAAAGGTTGTCTTTAAAAGATCGCTCTTAGCGATAAGACCGCCAATTGTGTCACCCTTTGTAAAGCTTCTACATTTATATCTGTAATTTATATGGTGTACCTAGATAATAAAGTGTATTCTATTCTATTTTCACGCCTATTCCCTTGTGATTACTTTATGACCTCTGGGATTCTAATCCAACAAACGATCTGTTTGCGGATGAATGGACGAAGATTTTATTGGCATGTTAGAAGTACTGTGAGAGGCATTCATGAAAATATTAACTATATTTTTTATGTTTTAATCTGAACTTATTTTTTTTTATGTGTATGTGCTGGTGTTTGTGGTTGGTTTGTATTGGTTTATTAAAGTTACAGTCCAGCCATCGAGAGAATGCATTTCTGACAGCTCAGTCAGTGCGACAAGTACATAAAGATCAAATTCGTAAAACAGGTATTCGTTTTTATGAAATGAACACGTGTTAAGAACGCATTTTCTTGTTGATTGCTCTGTAATAAACAAAAAGTAATCAATACTCGTCTTCTGTATGGAAAAGAAACACTTTTTTCATCGAAAATGAACGAGACTCGAGTTGAGAAACTGTTTACCCTCCTATGTGAGTTCTATGCCACTTTAAGTACCATACATACCACCAAATGAAATTATGTGGGGCGACATCACAGAATTTATAATGGGTAACGATATCTAATCACGAAAGAAATCCAAATAACGGAAATAAACAGAGTTAAAATACGCAACAAAAGGGAAGAAATCATTCTATCAAATGAACGTAACGTTATCTACGGAGTTCCACAAGGAAGTATACTAGGACCACCGATTTTTACACTACTTTCCAAGGGCTTTGCAAACATAAGTAATTTAAATTTATTTTCGCGAATGGCAGATAAATTTCCAAGAAAAAGGCGTGATCAAAGTCAGCTCCTTTTGCGTAGGAGTAGGACGGCACCTATGCGCAAAAGTGTGATTTGTATGTCTCCTATTATTTATAATAAGTTATCGATGGTTGGATGGGAGCTAAATAATGTACAGACGCTAGCACATCACGTTACCCGAAACTGTCAATTTTTTCCAATCAACTTTGTTCCTAATGCTTTAGCGATAAAGTTGAAAATATATTTTTTTTAAAATGACAGATTAATAGTAGCTTGATGTGAATTAAGAAAGAAAAGAAAATTATATACATATAATTATAAAATATAATTACATATAATTTATTTTTGTTTACTAATTCACATAACATTAATGTCTTTGACTTATGATTAGTAAAATTATGAGTTCATAAAATGTTTCTTTCTTTTTTTATCATGCCCATCAAGCGTGTGGAGTATAACCAATTAATTTAATTTGACACTGTAATGATGTGCCCCGAATCGTCAAAAATGCTCCTTCCATAAATAACACACCATAAGTAACACTACCCTCCTTTCATTAAAGTTGGTTTAACTCATCAATATTTTTGAACGTTGGATACTTAAGTACACTCACCCAAGTAATTGTCAGCTGAAATATTTATTGTGGGTTCGAATCCCGGGTTGGTCCCGTGATTTATAGTGACCCCCGAAGTGTCTCGGGTTTTGGACACTTTGTTTTTACAGCAAAAGAATGAATTGGTAACATAAAAAGGGATTTTTGTTTTTTTTTTTATGCTACCTCTTAAATTGCGGGTTTTTCTCTTAGTGGGGTGCCTGTGGGTATCGTGGTTATTTTTATGAAGTTATTGCTGCCTTGTTGGAATTTATTTTTTACTGCGGGTTTCCATTAGAAAATTCTCGGAACCTGAATTTGTTCTCGGTATCGGTAATAGATTTTCCGTGCTATTCAATTTAACTTATAACATGAAAAGAGAAGAGGAGCTTTTGTTATGATTAAAAAGTTCCTTTTCTTCCACAAAACTAGAAATTAAAATCTATATTAGTATTATTTTGTTAATGTATTTTTTTTTGGGAACGAAGTTCACTATCGCACATCATACTCTGCACACTTGGTGAATGAGAGCTAACCAAGAAAGTGTTACATTTTGACCGCCACAATACTTTTCATTTAGTTACTCTCAAATGCTAATACATAATATACAGCGAAAGGCACTTCGTGTTAACCGCCGGTCCCACGACATCTCTCTACGTTTTTTCATGAGTTTTGCGGCCGTCTTTCCTAAATTTTTAACAATTTTTCTTTTGTTTCTTTTTCTTCTTCAATTTTTTGTTGTGTTCCACAACTGCCACCTGAATGCGTGTTGGATGCGTGTTGGAGCTGAACGTGGAGCACATTTAGCTGGAGCTGGTGCACAAAGACTTCCGCCTGTGGCTCACGTCCACGCCCTCGCCGTACTTCACTGTGGCACTGCTGCAATACGGTACCAGTACCGCATAGACCATTATGTTGCTTTTAAGAGTTCCCTTTTTGCCATTCGAAAACGGAACCCATATAATTTCGTCATAAACCGTATGTCCAGCTCATGAGGACCTAGGAACATACGCTCAACAGCACACCAACGAGCCGTCAAATAAACCGCTGATATTAAATCAATTGCGTTTTCAATTTGATACTTGAGTTACGAATACTATTCCGTGGTAAACGGATGCCAGAGCATTCACAAAACCGATTAGCAATAATTAATGGGCTACGGATTGGTAGCTCATTACATGTTCCCCGAAATATGTCCCCATTTATCCTCATTACCTATAGTAATTTGAATCTTTTATCGCTTTTTCATTCGATTAATCAATCAATTCAGACTATCGCAGTCTACTGCTGGACATAGGCCTCTCCCAGGCTGCGCTACAACACCCTGTCCTGCGCCTTCTGCTTCCAGTTTATCCCAGCCAGAACCTCTTTGAAGTCAGCGGTCCATCTAGCTGAGAGGCGTCCCACAATACGCTTGCAACGTACGAGGTCTCCACTTTAGGACTCGTCTGCTGCACCGGCCATCGGTCCTTTAACAAACATGGCCAGCCCACTGCTACTTTAGAGTGCTCTCTCTGCAAGCTATGTAGGTAACTGTAGTTCTTTTCCGGATCACTTCATTTCTGATTTCCATTCGTTTCCATTTTTCAAAATCCTTTTTCCCTTCTCTTGCCCTTATCTTATTTTGTAGGGGTCATCGCAGCATGTCTTCTTCCATACACCTCTATTAACCATCATCTCATTATTCACTTCTTCTCTTACCATATCATGCAAACAATCCATTCATCGTTTCTTTGGTCTTCCTTTACTCTTTTAACCACCCACAAACATATTTCATACATATACAACATTATTTTTAGTATATGGCAAACTCGAAACACGTGTCTTGTATTTATATGTAAAGAATCAATGTACGGAATTTCAAAACTGTATCATGAAAAATCACGATGTTACAAACTTGTTATGTTACCTGATTGTCCGTACAAAAAGTTGGTTACCACTTAACACGCGCCGTCGGCCAACCGGCTGTGACCTGTGTTGTGCGCATATGATTGCGGATATGTACTTAGTGTCGCTCGGTGTCCAACTTGTTACCATTTTTAAATATTTTTGGGTCAAAATATAACATGGTGTAAAAATTATTGCAATCGATTCAATTACTTATTCTGAACAAACTATATTCAGGTTTGCAGTATACTAAAAATAATGTTGTGTATGCAACGTTCCGGTGACTTTATGACTTGCAGTCGTGACCTATCAAAAACGATGTTGGCGTCCCAAATCGATGCGCAAACTGTGTGTATTTTGACTGCATAGAGTTTTTTTTTTTTGTCTTTTTTGATAACACATTGAACGCCATGGTGGTCACCGATGAGCGACAGCAATTATTTTAGTTAATTCTTTGAATAGTTATAAGAAATAATCATTTAGAGTGGGGTTTTTGACTATTTTGAACCGTATGAGCCAATAAAATATAACGTGTAAAATTTGCCGAAATCGCGAATCAGCGTCAGCCTATATGCAAAGTTCAGTGGTGGTCAGTGGTGGTCACCGGTGACCACCACTGACCACCACCACACAAAATATTTATTTCGTAGAATCATAAGAATCATGTACTGAATCCAAATGAATCTCAAAATAATGATGAATGAAGGTAATATATTGCGTGTCGATGTCCCCGTTATCCACCCTGTGTGTGAGAACAATGTATGTAAAAAGCACCATCAATTCTATTTATAGCGGTTTAATTTAAATATACTCTATCCCATGGAGCAAGTAGAACAAATCCCAAAATAGCCTTCTTTTCTAAAACAACAAAGTTTACCCTCACTTTGCAAAAGCTATTTTAAAGATTAAAAAGCAATTCCAAAAGTCTATTAGGACGCAATATTTGTCCCAAAGCGACAAATCGCAGGTTAAAAATGTCACTCGCTAGATTTATTTAAAGACTCGGGAAGCAGTTTGGGATATTTATGACCCAATGACTTTTTACTTGTTAGTTTTTTAGGATTTACAAACAGCTGTAGGCAAAAACTGTAGGAATTCCTGTGTTTTAATGCCTGTAAGAGCTTTATTTTACAAAGACTTAGGTACTAAATGTATCAGGCAGTACAACACTGAATTAGTGCGAAGACTAAAAAGGGTAGCTTTTGAGTTAGTTAAGTGCAGTGTTAGTGAACTTAAACTGTAGTGCATTTGCTGACTCTAATAAAAAAACACGTGAATAAAGTATCTTCCCCTTAAAGTGAATAAGAAAGACGTTATTGGACGGTTTCTTAGTTTCATATTTACTTAGCAGTTTAAGTTTAAATTACTTATCAACCGTGCGATTCTGTAACCATCTCACCGTGAAAACTTAGGTGAAGTGAGCGTGGAGTGAGCTGTCATTCGCTAGGGATTAACACTATTAAGTGCTCACTTCACTTATGATTTCACGGTGAGATTGTTACAGAATCGACCGGTAGCTAATAAAAAATAAAAATGTTTATTGCAATTACATACAATGAAAACACAAATGAACATGACCTCGATACTGTGAACAAAGCACCACTTTATAAAGAAAATAAAAAAATCCAGGGTGTTTATGTTTTACTCGTATTTTTTTCCTTTTCAGCATAGCTCGAGACAAATAGATGAACGCAATTTTATAACTTTTTTTTAATCATCAATGTGAATGTATGTGTATAACATTCATAAAGCAGTGGATATTTGATTGTGCTGTCAAAATGAAACCCATTGTGATTATGGATGCGTTGAGCAATCCGGGTGCAAGAAAAAACAAAAAAAAACATTTCCATTAATTAAACTATACTTAGTCAAAAACAGTATTTTAAGCACAAACTTTTAACCCTAGTACAAGCATTTTTATAGTAAGTATTTCGTGATGTACACTTATTTTCAAACAAAATTAAATTTGGTTTTGTTTCAAATGAGACTTTTCCCGGCGATTATGATAAATAACAGTGCTTGCAACTTGTAAATGTTCAAAGTTAAATTAACCACGAAATAATTTCATGGCTTAAAAGGCTCACCGTCTG
Organism: Eremobia ochroleuca; assembly: GCA_949629135.1. Classification (NCBI taxonomy): domain Eukaryota; kingdom Metazoa; phylum Arthropoda; class Insecta; order Lepidoptera; family Noctuidae; genus Eremobia; species Eremobia ochroleuca. Next base: position 3,235,529 of record OX451385.1, on the reverse strand, counting down.
AAACTCTCTGGACTTGGTAACAGTTACGATTTTGGCAAGAGGACAAATATTTTTGAACACAATTTAGAATTTCGGTCTGAACTATCTATTTGGGTATCATGCCTTTGTTTCTGAAAGGTTTATTCAATTTAATTTGTTATTCGAAGTGTTCAAGTAAGTTTAAGTAATATTGGTATTCAGCTGCATCCAGTGAGACTAGAAGCTGACCTCACCATAGTTGGGAAAACTCTAGGCAGATGATGACGATGTGTAGTGTTTAAGTTATTTCATTCGCAAATCATATCAAAATAATTTATTTGCGTAAATAACGTAAAGAAGGTTCTTAAACATAATTGCATAAATCTCTTTGCCTTTATTTTCGGCGTACTTTGACATACTGAATTATTATGTTAAATTAATCAATTAGAATAATGCATGCAGTTAGTAGGTAAATTATATTATAATCAATATTTGAGGAAAGAAGAAGAAGGAAAATACGTTTATTTGCGGTAAAAATGAAGGAGCGAAAGAACACAAAAATCAAGTTGGGGAAATATGCGCCACATCCACGCTAAGCGGCCATCGCTCAGCATAATGCTATGACAAACAATCAATTCATAAGTGACATTACACTACAATTCACAAATTACAAGTTATAATCTAGGAACTCAAGAACACCACAGAAGCATTTATCAATTAGTATGATATTTTCGTCAAATTACTCTTAAAATAAAATAAAAATGGTATTAAAAAAATGGTATAAAAAATGGTATAGTCTGTTGTTGTTTTGGTCATTCAAACACAGAGTCTAATATAACATTTGATAGCAGATTTTTTGACAGGTTTACCATCTTGTCCCTTATTCTATGGGACTTAAGCAACTCTTGAAATATGGGTGTAGTATACATCTATCAGGAATGAGCAGCGGTGGCCCGGAAGAGACGGCTGCGACCAAATTATTTTATTACCACTCTTAAAACGGTGAAGGAAACCATCGTGAAGAAACCGGCCATGTGACCTAAAAATTCGATGATTTGTGGCATCTATCAATCCGCACTGGTCCCGCGTGGTGGATTACGGCCCACTCCCTCTCACAGAGAGGAGGCCTGTGTCCCAGCAGTGGGATAGGCTGATTGTGTTATACATCTATGCCTACCCTTTTTGGAAATTCACGTGTGATGTTATCATTTTGTACTGTTATTTCATTATTTGACACATAAGCGAAAGCTCCATTTGAGTCACAACCCACAGCCAAATTCAAAAAAACAGTGAATATTTTAAATTCACTCGCAATTAGGTATTTAGTTCAAAGGGCCAGGTCTCTTTGTAGTGTCACAGTATACCAGACGACGGATCGAAACGTCTGAGCGTTCGCCAGTACTACAAAGTGGTGCGAATACATTTTCTTTTGATGTCACGTGTGCCCGACTTTTGTGCTTTAACGATGTAAAAAAGATATTGTTATCTTTTAGTTTTCTTCGCTTGTGTGTTTCTTTTCGGGGTAAGGTAAATTCGCTTTTGATCGTTCCAATTTCTAAATAAAGGTAGACCTTTTGTTGACTGTAGTAACTCGGCATCTTTTTTTTAAATAATAAATTGGTACGTGTACGTAAATGCTGTCGTTGCTTTTTCAGTATGGTTGCGTCATGAAATATTGAGGTTATATAAAACATTTATTTCTTTTGACATACTTATTATATATCTTACTACATTAGAACAAGTACAAGTATACAGGGTGGCAGGGAGATAATATGGATGCAGTATGTACAGACTCCAGCACATCAAGCTACCACAATCTGTCAAATTTCTTTAATAGATTTTCAACTTTATCGCTAAAGGATTAGGTTCAAAGTTAATTGGAAAAAATTGACAGTTTCGGGTAGCTTGATGTGCTGGCGTCTGTACATGATTCTGAACCCCCATGCGTTGAAAGGATCATGTCCATTTTGGTGCCCCCCCAATAGCCATGTATATTGGATAGCTTTTTAAACTGAATAGAAGGCAATACGGCAACTAATTCCAAATCCTTGTCCGTTCAGGGTTATATTGTACCAAACATGTCAGTTTTAGCACTACACACATTACTAGGTATGAGAAAAGTTTTTTACGGTTTGTGACAGAAAGAGTCTTTGAATCCTTATACGAAACTGCATCTATTGGCACCATAAAAACAAAATGCAACAATTAACGTTTTTCTGGCTGACTGTACTATTTTTCCAAATTCAGTTAATGCAGTAAGCAATTTAGAAGTTACGGACAGTCTTTTAAGAACGTTCTTCTGTAGCTACAACGGTTACGGTGGCTTCCCTTACTGCCTCGTCTCGACTTACATCCTGTATTACTTCGATCGGAGAAGGAATCAAGAGAAAGGCCCTTGGAATTGTTGTACTAAATCTTAATACCTACCTTTCTAATAATATATGATTTATTCCTATTTGAGCGTGCACCAGCCTCCATACATTACGTGGCATCATCCTTTCTCGTCGGTTATTAAAAAAAAATGCTTCTCCATACATTTTGACCACGTAGATATGAATTACACTTTCCTAAGAAACAAGACATTTTTTTTTAATAACTGCCCAAAAATTTCTACGCTAGGGGTAGCCTGTAGAGCACATCCCTGGAGATGATTCTAGCATCTCCAGGGATGTGCTCTACAGGCGTTGCACAGGGGGTTCCGGAATTGGTCTTATACGAGTAGGAGGACCCGGGAACACCCCTAGTACTGATGTTGATCACCGGGGTGGTTATAGTGAGGTAAAAATTCCACACTCCCCAACGTCTCTCCCCGGAGGTCGGGTGCCTTTTGAAGGTTTCTCCCCGAAAACAAAAAAAAAAGGATTCTAGAACCATATGCTGTATTCATGGTTCCAGTTTGCGCGTCCCTACTACCCTGTACCCTACAAACATAAGTGAGATATATAAGATACCTCACAAGGTGGCCCACCGCAAGGTTGTTACCCGAGAAGGCAGTGTCGGGTGATGGTATGAAATACTAGTCTTTGCGGTACCTGACCTTTGTGGCTTCACTACTCTGATACCCTTATAGGCATGATGCTTATTTTTTATTGCCTTCAAGTTAGTGTGGAGAAGATTGTGTGTCAGTTTTATTAAGGACTAACTTCTGCCCGTGACTGCGTCGTGACTCTGTGATATCACTGCATACACCGAACACATCCACACATCCCTCCGCATACCATTTTAATCTCCCAGGCTAGATTAAAAGGTCTGCACGAGAACTATGAAAACGGACACATGCCAGACACGCCAAAGCTGTGCACAAACATCATTTTGTGACTAAATTCTGTGTGCACGTGTCTAAATGTACTGACATTTACATAGCGATATGTGTTGGACAACTTTATAACTCTGACACATTGAAACAAAGGATGGTGAGCGAGCTTTAAGCTGTATTATATATATTTGTTTTACAGCTGTTTCCTGATATAGATTTATTTTAATAACTTGACAGAAAATTATCCCCCCCTATAATTATTTTATTTTATTATTTAAATAAAAATGTTACTGTTACTTATTATTTCTTTATTTCATTAAATACATATAAATTATTATTTTTAAATATTAGAATATAAAAAAAATAAAAACATTTAAAAATATAAAAAAGAGTAGCCTACCGGTATCGGGACCAGGGTCCCAGCTACCGGCGGTTTGGGCTCCAGAGAGAGGAACCTCCTGATAATGAGAGCTGTGTCCAGATACTTCTGGACTTCGTATTTTCAGGAGGTTGAGAACCTGTTAAGAACGCAACCTGTGAACATGTCACGCTGCAGTATAAAACTGATTTACACAGAGTACTTTAGACTATACTTTGGAAAGAGTACTTCTATAATACTGGATACTCTGATTTATAATACATCAGTCACCTCATACTTCAGGTCCAGTTGAAAACCAGCGTCAGGCACCAGTTGTCTGGCATTCTTGCAGAACTGAGCCTATTTAGCGCAGCCGTGAAATTTCTCACATCGGACTGTACACTTTTTTATTTTATTTTATATTTTTTTATCTGATGTATTTCTCTGGTGTACTGTTTGTCTTTTAGTCTGTGCTGAATAAATCGTGTTATACTCGTATAAAAAAGAGCATGTTATTAAGGAAAGCGATGCACATACGTGCGCGCAGGCAAGCGATTTGGCAACGTCGTCGCGCGCCCTCTTTTTCATAGGGACGGTCAAAATTAGGTAAATACCGCTAGTTCCACGCGTTGCCAACTTGCATCGCTTCATGTTGTGAACTGATTGAATGGATTGCTTATCGGGCGCGCGCTACAATTAATACTTTAATTTTGTTACTTGTTTTGAGAGATTCTGCTTTTTTTTTTTACTGGAACGCCGGTAGCTTTTGTCTACTCAAACGAAATAACTAAGTTTGCACCATCTAAGACGATATTTTTCAAGAATTGAAATGACAATTTATAATGACTATTATTATAACGAATATTTTGAGATGATTTGTAACAGTTACTGCACCTCCTATTTCGAGTTGGCGCAAGTTTTCAATTTCATCCATTTTTCACAACCGTATATCACAAGAAATATAGTGCAAAATGTAAATCCAGCGATTCCTCGTATCCGATTCGGAGTTTGCTTTCACGAAACGCGTCGTCATATTCAAGTTGAAACTTATTTCGTATGGTGCAGTCAGTCAGAAGTAGGTTACTGAAAGCGATCGCCCAGTAAAACGGAATATCCAGTTACTGGGTTACTTCCACTTCACTGTTTATTGTGTTGTGAAAGGAGATTTTGTACTTTTTTTTTGTGACATCGCTGCCAGCCTTTTGGGCACGTTTCCTACAGCGATGCCGACAAATTTTTTGATGCCCTTTGATTATTTCTTCTCCTTTTTATATACTTGTACATATTATTATTATTTTAAGACTGTTAGCTTTTTAAATTATTCATTTATTTCTTTTACCATTTATGTACCCAAATATATAAACAGACAAGAAAAAACACAATAAATACTTAATAAAGACTGACTCACCGTTTGTTTTTTTTTATTAAATGTTCTTGAAAATTATAGCCTTCTTTAGCAAGCGAGGTGATCAATGCGGCCGAGTACCAAATGCAGTGGGACAATCATCTAATAGTTAGGTACGAGTATTATTATTACTAAATTATATAGCATTTATATGTTTCATTTTCCCCCTTACACAGAATGCCTAAAATCCTTACCTTAGGTTACATACTCTTTTTGATTTGTCCACATTCATAGTTTTTAATTGGATACATTTTTTATTTTCGCTTCATTGATAGTCAATTGATACCAGAGTGCACTCCATTTCATTGCATTGTGATCAATACAATGATTCGAAATATTGAAGCGTTACAATTGCATTGAACGCTAGATACAATAGGACACACGTCCCGGCACACTGGCTGCAATGATGTCGATTGACTCTCGAAATGCTCGCTCAGATGAGAGGTCGTTCTAATGTTTTAAAATTATGTCGGTTTGATAAGAAAGCAGGGTAGTGGTAAAGATTGTCTATTTTAAAACTGCACGCACCACTAAAATTTCTAAACAAACATTTGAAATGTATGAATGATTAGCAGCGCCCCGCAGTTTCACCCGTATATGTTCCAATTCCGTGGGAATATCGGGATAAAAAGTATTATATGTGTTATTTTGATTTATAAGCTATATTACTGTAAAGTTTCATCAAAAACCGTGCAGTAGTTTTTGCGTGAAAGAGTAACAAACGTCCATGCATCCATCCTCATAAACTTACGCGTTTATAATATTGCAGTAGGAAGTATGAATGTATGAGGAACAGGGTAAAGTTCACTCAACCTCCATAGATAAGGGAGGATCGTCCGACCAGACGGGTGTTGTGTCTGGTAGGCCACTGCCCGACGATTGATGTCGAGATGAGAGTGAGGGAAGAGAGAGTACACACACAGTGTCAGTGAACCCACTTGCGCAATACAATATCTCCCGCGCCAATGGCCGCTGAGACATGGCCGAAATTCGGTCTTTACTTTATTTAATTACGCGGTAAACATTGCTTGCGCGATGCAGGAATTTACGTGACGTTAGTGTGATGAGTAGTTCGCATGTGGCGATGTAGATGCCGCCACCATGTACACAACAAGCAGTGGCCCTAAGTGCAATTTTAAATTAGACGATCTACCTACTTATGAAAATTATAAAGTCAATGTACTGATTCTGTATTCTAATTCGGTTTTAAACTATTTCAAGTTGAATTTTAAAACTATTCATACAAGTACGATTGAAAGGTTTCTTCATATACAATGTGGAGACGACAATAATGAAAACACTGACTGAAAACTGACTCACTGAATTTTTTCATCGTATCAAATGAATCGTAGCAACGAAATTAAAAGAGTTTTTTTTTTTTTTTCAAACAAGGAAAATAGTAGTTATGGGCCAAATATGGGTTTCAGCAATCTTTGACTAGCTATAGTGACTAAACTATTGGATTTCTTAGAATTAATTTTCGTATGCAGACTGGGAACTTCAATTCAATTCAATTAATCTTTATTGCACCCATAATGTACACATACAGGTGGTAACTAGACATCAATAGCATCAATTATGAACCCTGTCGGGCATAGAAAAATTTTAAATAAGTAAGAAAGAGGAAGAGCGCTTCATAAAATATAGGCAGTTTAATTTAGTGTCGTATTGTCATCTCCACCTGGTATTATTTTTTTTATTTTATCCGTCTCAGTATTTCTGTGTCACATTTTTATTTCGGTCTGACGTGTGTGACGTGTAGATGGCTGAATGACGTTCTGCGGTATTGACATCAGGACGCAGACTCGTTAAACCAGATTCCATCGTGCAATGAGCAGACAAAAGTAGCCCTTAAGACTATCTCTGTCTACGCCTTAAGCTTGATCGTGAGGGAAGCCTGTGAAATTCAAATTTTCTTAAGGTATATAAAACCTGCAGTGCTATTCTATAAAAATCTCACCGCGAGAACTTAGGTCAAGTGAGCGGGAAGTGAGCTCTGTCATTCCCTAATGGTAGGGATTAAGTGCTCACTTCACTTATTATTTCACGGTGATATTTTTACAGAATCGACCGGCTGTTTTATGTTGATATAAATATGATTCGCGGCCGTAACAAATATTTATTTATAGAATTATAATCATAAAAATCATCAATACAACTCTCTAAGTTCATATTACCCTATTGGATGACTATTTTATGAAATCATGACATTTGAGGCCAATTCTTAACAACTTAAGGAGTTGTATTGCTGATTCTAATGATTATAATTCTGTAAAGCCATATTTATTACGGTCGCGAATTATATTTAAATCGACACGGATCTGCAAATTGCAAAAAAATAAGTAAATTTGAATTTTGCGGGCTAAATTAGCGTTTAGGTTGACAAACATATTTTATTTATTTATTTAATACTTCAAGCTCATAAATGTACAGAGGCGGACTGCGGTAGGCATTTTTTACCAGTCAACCTTTGGGTGATGCAGAGACAAACAGTCCTAGGTGCAATTTTGACTGCGACTATTCATAAATGTACTTTTTCTTTCCATCCTGAAATGATCAAGTTCATCAGTGAACTATGAATTTTTCTTGCGAATTAAGAGAGGTTATTTTTGTAAACACTCCTTTATGCCAACAATTAAAAAAAAAATCCTTTTGATGTTCATAAAAAAGAGTTAATAGTATACAAACAAATTACCTCTCTCTTCGCTGGCAAGGAAAGTTATACTTAATTAATGAATAATAATGTTAATCTTTAAAACATTAGGTAGAAACCTTGGATAAACATAAGGCAGTTATTATTATATATGCTTAATTTTCTTTATGAAAACATTCATTATTTTGGCTTCTGCCGAGGTTTTTGCTCGGGTCGTCCAAAATAGGGTACCATGATTTAATGAACTTCCTCTGGCCAAGTAAAGGATGTGCGCCTGGTCGAGCGATAGATATTTTTTTGAACCATAATATAAAAATAAAGCCTTTTTGACTGAATCCCTGGGTGGTTTAGATTCACAATTAGACCCGGTAGGTAGCGCTGTTCAGGCAGGACATCTTCTCTCAGTTCCACCAGTCTAAACTAATATTATAAACAGAAAAGATTTGATTGTTTGTATGTTTGTTTATTACGCTTTCACGTTAAAACGCCGTAACGGATTTAGATGAAATTTGGCACATGGGTAGACCATGGCCTGGATAACGACACAAAACACTTTTTATATTATAATGCTTACGAAATCGAGACTTACGCGGGTGAAACCAAGGGGCGTTGCTAGTTTTAAATAAAATAATATCCTTAATATCACAAAACCTTGTTTATTTCGTGTTCTTCTGACATTGAACAGCTGTCTAAGTGGAAAAAACTCTGTTAGATTTTTTTTCTGATGCTTATGAATTTTTATTTTAACTACGAGTACTAGGGAGACAACCAGACAAAATAAATTAAACTGAACTCAAGTTCTGTTGTCAACAAATTACCCTAATTTTTTTTCTAACCCGCTTACTAATAAACGTATTACATCAGATGAACAGTTACACATCGATTTCTCTATTTCAATCGTCAGTAATTTGACTTTCCAAAGAAGAAGACAAAGCGTTGTGTAACTATACAGACGTTATACAACGTTTATTAGTAAGGGGGTAAAAATACAAATTTTAATTATCTGGCAGATCTTCATGGACTCGGTTCAACAGGCGTGATGGATGGATCTAATGATGATAAAACAAAACAAAATTTTCAATTTTCTCTGCCAACGGCCGTTGATCCCATTATCAGCTGTCCAACCCCGTAAACATCAGTAATGTTTCGCATCGTTAATTAAATTTTACCTTAATATCCTCGTAAAGCGTTCATCATAATCAGCTATATCGGGTGACTGGTAATTAGTGACCGATACTTAAACACATGATTCTACTCATGACGACAAAAAAGTTTTATAATGGGACAAAAAGTGAAATGACGAAAAAAAAAATCAGCTGTTCCCTACATTTCGACGACTCGTACGAACATAAATGTAGGGAAGAGCTGATTTTTTTTTCGCGATTTCGGATTTGGTCCGATAGTAAAAGTTGTTTGTAATGATGAGTAGAATCATGTGTTTAAGTATCGGTCACTAATTACCAGTCACCCGATATAATGTTCCCACTGCTGGGACACAGGCCTCCTCTCGGTGAGAGAGAGTGGGCCTTAATCCACCACGCGGGCCCAGTGCGGTTGGTAGATGTCACATGTCTTCTAATTTTAGGTTCTAGGACATGCAGGTCTCCTCACGAACGTTTTTCTTCACCGTTTTGAGAGCAGTGGCGATTTACACAAAGTAAACCGCCTATCTGGGTTCGAACCTACGACTTACGACTCGTAAGTCGCGGCCATTACCACGGGGCCCCATTGCTCGTATAGTATTCGCATAGCTCAAACTACAAACCAGACCTAAAGGCAAAGTGTGATATTTCATAGTATAATGCAGTCGGGCCATTCGGCTGACGAATTCATTATTTTGCATAACAAAACCAACGAGTAAGACGAATAAGAAACAATGACGGTACTTCCCCTTAAACTCAGGGTTGCCAGTGTAATTGCAGAATTGTTTCAAATAATTATGAGACGGTGCAACCTGGCAATGTTTTATGAAATTCTTAAAAGATTTTAGCAGTATTATTTTAATTTTATCAAGAATTTGGAACGGAAGTTTACTTTTATTGGTTAATGACAACGTTACATGCAAACATGCAGTGTTGGGTTAAGTTGCTTGTTGGTAAGCCCGTATTTAGGTCAACGAACTTTTCAAAACACATCAATTGGCTCTAATTGTAGGTGTGTATTTATTTATTTTATTATTTATGTACACGCAGTAAAAAAAAACATATGGATATGACATAGTAATAATTTGAGTACAAAGGTACTGCTTATTTCTTAAGAAATTTCTTCCAGCAGACCTGCGAAGGGAGAAGTAAAAAAGAAATGTAGACAATAGTGTGCGAGAACATGAAGAGAAAAATAAGAATGTGTGAAGTCTAAAAGTAACACATTAAATATACCTACACATATAATGCGAAAATTAACATAGGTATACTTAAATAAATACATAATGCTAAAATATACATACACATATATTTATATATATATATATATACATACATATTATATATATATATATTTATAGAAATACTCACAGTACAGAGGAAAGGTAATGCTCTTTTAATCGACATTTAAATACAGAAATAGTTTTTAAATCACGAATGCTAGGCGGAAGTGAGATCCACAATCTTACAGCATGGACAGAGAAGGAATAAGAATAGTAGCTTGTTTTATGAGGGTGGGATTTGTGGGATTTGGTTTTATGAGGGTGTAGTGACCGGGGTTTAGTTTTCGGAGTCGAGTTGTACCGAGGTCGAGTTGTCTTGATGCCGTTTCACACTAGCGTATTAAGTATTAGTGATTGCATTATACATATCGGTAATTAAATAACAGCTGAATGCATTTCTTGCCCAATCTTAATTGTTATCCTTTGGTCATTTTTAACCTAGGTCAAATCAAGCTGCGTAGTCATTTACCAATAAAATTGGGGCCGGCTTCCAGTCTAACCGGACGCGTCTGAATACCAGTATCTACATCGCCACTTGCGAACTACGCACCACACTGATGTCTCGCAAAAATCCTGCATCGCGCAAGAGAATTTTACTGCGCAACTATAACAGTTGCCCACCAGACGCAACGCCCGTCTGGTCAGAAAATCCTCCCTTTTCTATGGAGGATGAGTAAAATTTATACCTACCCTGTTCAGCATACCTCTATATTTAGTATTATTACATGAAGCGCTTGCCTATCTGAAGTATACAACCCAGTTACTGGGTAATACGATACGCCTTGGTGAGACTGGTTGTCAGACTCTCGGGCTACTGACGACCCGTAACGACTGTCAAAGATCCACGAATGACAGCCGAGACCAACGGCTTATCGTGCTTTCCTAGACACGGAGGGGTTTTGGTATGTGAAGATAGTGACCTATCCACGGACAAACCGCGGCAAGCGTAGCTTAACCTGACCGATCAACCCGTGCGGCTTTTTTTTTTTTGGGTGGGAAATTATCAAATAACTTCTCCCGCTCTGGGCGGAGCGGGAGGGTGTGTCAGACTTTTACTGACTAAAACCCACCCATGTTACTTCAGTTGCCTGTGCCAAGGGCCACGGTAACTCTTTCGAACAATCCGCGACCCTGGCAGGAACCCGTGCGGCTGTTATTACAAGCCCACTAACGACTGTCCACAAAGTAGACAAAGTAGTTAAACAATCAACATGAATCATAATTATGTGATTCATGGGATAGGGAATGGGTTAATTTCGGAAGTCGAGGGCACCAAACGAAAACATAAAACTAAAGACACCGACTTTCGAAATTAAAGGATTTTTTAGCTTTGTAGTGTTTTTTTTTTGGAACTAGTTTAAAAATAATCAGCCCTTCCCATACATTTGGGTCGAGCAGGACTCGAAGTTTTGTATGGGAAAGTTGATAATTTTTCGCGATCACAATGTTGGTCCCATGGAGAAAGTTGTTCAGTTTGATGGTCTGTACGACACCCTTAAATCCACACCCATCTGATACATGCTCACATCGGCAATAACAAACTCTAGCATTGATGCAGCGCCATTTTTAGGGTTCCGTACCTCGAAAGGAAAAAACGGAACCCTTATAGGATCACTTTGCTGTCCGTCCATCCGTCCACCTGTCTGTCTGTCAAGACCCTTTTTCTTAGAAACGCGTGGAGGTATCAAGCTGGAATTTATATCAAATACTCAGGTCTACTGTCTCTTGGAGCTGTGAAACATGACCCTTAAATATGACCACAGCTTTCTGATACCTATTGTAGAATACGGTTTCTTTATTGATCAAAATGTTCATCTGTTATCGAATGGTACCTATTTCTATTTTTAAGGGCAAGCGAAGAATTATTATAGAGCATTTTATACTACCAATAGTATAAAATGCTCCAAATTATTCTTTTTATTTCTTAAGCGAAGAAGTATTTGGAGCATTTTATACTATCAATAGTATAAAATGCTCCAAATAATTCTTCGCTAAGTATTCTTTATAAGAACGAACGTTTTTATTTATTTAAACTTTTCACACAAAAGGTACAAAGGCGGACTTAATGCCTAATGCTTATGCCTAATGCTAATGCTTAATGCTGACTTGCGCGGACATATAAATATTGATTTTAGCATTATATTTATTAAAAATGGAGTATTGAAACTACGAAATTGCAAATGAGTCATATTTTGTATTATCGTCATGATTCAAGTCTGTTTATGAGATTGGTTGACATTATTTATTTGTAGGAACCTCAACGAGAAGTACATATCGACGGGTTCCGGGCTAATTGTATTAAGCGACACTCTGAGCGATATAGACTTTTATACATATTTGGAATCAGCGAATTTTTCTCCGTCATTTGAGCTGGGTTTGGTGACGATCGGAGCACTTTTTTGTCGCTTAATACATCCGCATTTTTGGGCCCATTTTGGACTGCAATGTATGAAGCGACACAAAATATTGACAAATTTAGGAACTGTGTACTTAAGCTGACTACCAAATACCAGGCAGTCGTTTAAACTTTTTTTCCTGGAGCAACAATTTACAGGCAACGTACGTTAAAGCATTTAGCCTGACTTTATAAATATATAGAAATGTCGCTTCATACAATTAGCCTCTTTGTTAAATTCTTATCCAGTGTCGCTTAATACAATTAGCTTTACCTTGTAAATATACAAGAATGTCGTTTAATACATTTAGCCTCTTTGTCAAATTCATACCCAGTGTCGATCCATACATTTAGCTCTGTACATGAAACGTTAGATGTTATCACTTCAATCATTTAGCTTGCAGTAGATAATGATATGTCGGTCGCATGAACTATTTAGGATTTCAACAGTAAACATTTAAAGATTATGGTTAATCCTATTTTTTTTATTCAATATTTGATTTGCAGTGTCGTTTCAGTTATAACAAAAGTAAAGTTCTAGTACTTCAAACAGTTTATCTTAAACGGAATAAGAATAGTATACACATTAATACAATCAAAATTTTATATGGATTGACTATTATGTCGTTGGTTAAAACAATGATTTTGGCGCCATCGCGATAAACCGCGCGAGCTTAAACTTTTTTTTAACGAGAGATGTTTTTGATTTTGATTACTGAGAAAGTTAGAAAAAAATATAGAAGAAAATAAGTAAAGAAATGAAAACCAAAGAAACGCTCGTAAATATTTATTATGTGATCATTTTTAAAAGAAATTATTTTATAGATAAACCTTTTTTTGTAATTGAAAAGATTTTTATATACTTAAATGTTAACGTTTAGGAATGAAGAAGAATGAGAATAATTATTTCAGGTAATAAGGCTGTAGGCGGCTACATAATAAAAAGACTGTTTAACTTCTGATTCCTATACAATTGTGATAAAAAAAATTGTTGTTACCTTGGTAAGCTAAGAAGTTACTGCTGTTCCTAGGTGATTGTCATTTTAAATAAAAAACTTATCTTTAAACAATTTATAATGTGTGTTTTATTTCTCATTTCATAATTATTAACGAGATAGGTAGGTACACCCTATGTATGTATCTTTTAATTTATCAATGTTTTAACCGCCAATTTCTGCAAACTTCATTATTCAAGTATGATTACAAACAATTTATTTAAAAAAAAATCAGTCGCATAAACCAATTAGCCATACATTAATAAGTTTAAGATGTGCTATTTAAATCAATTAGCTTAGGTTTGAAATATGACCAACTCTTTGATTAAAGCACTTAGCTTGGAGCCATTATTTGCATGCCTAGGCGGTTAAGTCATTTAGCTTGGAACAAGAAATAATAAACCTAGGCGGTTAAGTCATTTAGCTTGGAACAAGATATAATAAACCTAGGCGGTTTAGTCATTTAACCTGGAATAAGAAACAATAATCATAGGCGGTTAAGTCATTTAGACTGGAACAAAAAAAAGTAAAATATGGGTCATTTTGTATTAAGCGACCTTTATCTTCGTTAAAAATAGGAATATTAGAAAAAAAATTAATCTGTTTATGGGGAATATGTTATAAAAACAGTAATATCTTTCTTTTAAAAAAAATAATGCTATTTGCTAAAGTTATTATTTTTTTTCTAAAAATCGAAACTTTAAACTGCTCTGGTGTAAAGTTTCAAAAATGTCGGTTAATACAAATAGCCCGGAACCCGTCGATATTTAGAAAAGGCATTGCCACGTTGAATGACAGTACTAATTCTTTGGCCAAAGAAAGCCCCAACACTCTGATCACGTGAAGTGTCGACCAGTCGGCAAGAAATTTCGTTAAAACGGAGGCGCGCTCTCGGGCCCCATAACACGGGCGTTTCGACCCCAAACGGTATATATTTAGTCAGTCATTTCATTTAGTACCTAGTGTAAATAACATAAATAGGTAAACATCAAATAATTATAAATCTATCCATTATTCAAAGCAATTAACATTACAAATTAGTACTTACAGACGGAGAACCTGAACCAAGTATCATTGCTTTCCAGACAAGAACCGTTAAGGAAGTAATAAAAAAGTCCCCCTTCCCCTTTCACTCTTTAGGGAATACAGAAAACCACAACTGATCTAGCCAGAGCAAGTACAAAAAATGTTACAAAAAAAGGCTATTGTAAACTTTGTTCCCGGTTTTAATTTTGATCCCTTTTGTGAGGGTATTTTTTGGAATTACGTAGTCCATTCATACTTTTGTTAAGCACGACTTAATTTGCGTAAGTTTAAGTTATAGTCTAAGTTAGAATAATATTTTATGAAGTGTTTTTTTTACCAATTGTTGGGGATGAAAGTTTTTTCTTCACAAAAAACACGTAACATCACGCCTGTTATTCCCATAAGGGTTAGGGCCGGGACAGATAAACACGATACGACGTCGCTTCGTGCTACGACGCGGCACTGTTTCGTCCACGGAGTAAAATCATATACCATCCAGTCCATCACATACCATCATATACGTCGTAGCACGACGCGACGTCGTATCGTGTTTATGTGTCCCGGCCCTTAGGCAGAGATGTACAGACGCCAGCACTGCAAGGTACTACAATCAGTCAAATTCCTTTAATAGATTTTCAACTTTATCTCTAAAGCATAAGGTTCAAAGTTGATTGGGAAATATTTGACAGTTTCGGGTAGCTTGACGTGCTGGCGTCTGTACCTGTAGTAAACCCACATTTGGGCAGTTTTGTTTAAGTTCCATGTAATAGGGGGCGAGCCTATTCCCATCAACAAGGCAATAATCTAAAATAGAAAAGCACAATAACACATTGCTCACAAATGTCAAGTCCAAGCCCAAAACTCTGACAACCTGTTTTTCCAAGAGGTATCGTGTTACTGGGTAATACGGAGCTCAGAGAGGCAGTCATCATCATCTGCCTAGCCTTTTCCCAACTATGTTGGGGTCGGCTTCCAGTCTATCCGGATGCAGCTGAATACCAGTATTTTACATGGAGCGACTGCCTATCTGACCTCCACAACCCAGTTACTGGGTAATACTATACCCTTGATAAGACTGGTTGTCAGACTTTCAGGCTCCTGACTACGCGTAACGTCTGTCAAAGATCTTCTAATCACAGCCGGGACCAACGGCTTAACGTGCTTTCCGAGGCACGGAGGGGTTTCTGTATGTAAAGATGGTCACCCATCCACAGACCAACCGCGGCAAGCGTAGCTTAACCTGATCGATCGACCTGTGCGGCTGTTATTATTTAGCCACGGGCCCCTCTCTCAGAGAGGCAGTCGCTCCATGCAAAATACTGGGTCAGCTGCATCCGTTTAGACTAGAAACCGGCCCCAACGTAGTTGTTTTCCAACATAGTTGAAAATGTTAATTCCAACATAGTTGGGGAAAGACTAGGCAGATTGAATTTTGTTACAGGACTTGTGACTAAGAGGAGTCAGCCTTATGCAGGTTGTGAATATGTTAGAAAATAATGAACGATGCAAGTTTTAACTGCACTTTTTACACTTCAGCCTCTCATTATAAGTTTGCAGGTGTTACTTGGCAGAATACTATCCTGTCCTATTATTAGTTTTATCGATAGTAAGAATGAATGCACACGTCAAATAAATATTTTTTGTTTGAAAATATTTATGTGTAACCCTACACATAAATATTTTTTCATCAGTTGTTTCAGAAAAAAATATGAGAAATAGGTAATGGGGGATTTACACTAGGGCGATTTCCGTCTTGCGGCTGGTCGCTTACAAAATCGCCTCACAAGCCGAATAAAGGGGTGGCAACCCCTTTTTTTATTTTTTTTTTATTTTGGGGTGGGAAATTATCAAATAACTTCTCCCGTTCTGGGCGGAACGGGAGGGTGTGTCAGACTTTTCGTGTTCCTTCAGTTGCCTGTGCCAAGGGCCACGGTAACTCTTTAGAACAACCCGCGACCCTGGCAGGCATCGGCCCCGGTGGGCCCCGTCACTGCTGACATCTCTTTGAGGCGCGCGTAAAACACAACGCGCCGTCGACCCGAGCCTGGTCCTTACCAGACGGCGAACTGCCCATTGCTCGCCGTCTGCAAGCCCGCGCCTACGGTGGCCGGGAGTCAGCTCTTGACTCCCGACGGGGTGGCGACCCATTTTTACACAATAATGCAGCAATACACTGTATGGTACTTACACAAATAAAGAAATCAGTATCAAGGATCTTGGTGTGGTACACGACAGCAAGCTGCTTTTTGATGATCATGTAAAAATAGTTGTCAACAAGGCGTTCAAAGCCTTGGACTTCATTATTAGAGCTTTTTCTAGCTTTCGTTCCGTAAAACCACCGAAGTCCTTTACTGTTCTCTAGTGCGTAGCCACCTTGAGTACATTCCTCAAGTGTGGAACCCTCAATACGAGATCTACAAATCTCGTATTGAGTTTGTTCAAAGGAAATTTTTGCGGTACTTGGACTTCAAGGCTAGGCAATTATCAGTCGACCATGAACACCGTTGTAAGCGATATCATTTCTTACCGTTGGAAGTAAGACGTAATATCAGTGATATCTGTTTTTTAGTGAACATCTCAAACGGATCGGTCGATTGTACCGAACCACTCAGCAAAATACTTCTCCGCACTAATCTAAACAACCTCAGAAAACGGCCGCTACTCTATGTCTTCACATCGACTAAGTACAAGCGCAACGCCTTCTGCATACGTAGTATTATAAGCTTTCAATAGTTTACCATCACACCTGGAAATCGATTTATTTTGCATCACTGCACATAAAATTAGTAAGATATAAGAGAACAAGGAGTATTTTGGTGACAACCATAAATAGCTTTTAATTCCGATTTTGATATTGCTCGACACACCTAATTATGTATTATCTCGACAAACCTAATATAATATATACATTGTAATCTGTTTACTTAGTCAAATCGCTGTAACTGGTCAACGCAAATAAAGCGTAACTAGTTAGATTTAAACATGTGGAAGCTTGTAAATTACTTATGCATGAAATAATTAAAGATTGTTATTAGTTTGTAAGCTTTCTTTAAAATAAAAATCGCAGGTGACTAGTTCATTTTGCATCAAAATGTCGACCTGCAAACGGCGGGCGATCGCCTGCGACTGAGCATTTTCACCGTCACTTTGGAACTTGCGATTTTAGTCACCTGCGGCCTAGCCGAATTGTCATTTAGACAGTCGGATTTTGCCGTGCGGCGTGTAAAGCCCGCATAATTATAAAAAAAAGATCTGTGTCAAAATATTTTTCGGCTACCGATACCGAACTATCTTAATATAACTTGTTCCAACAGTATCTGATGAAGGTGTAAACAAATGGATCAAAAAACTAACCTTCGCGTGCAAAATTGTAGTAAATTGAGTGCTCGGATTTGAATTATTCAATCCGAAATTATAATTTTGAATCAGGTTAATTTTATAACCTCAATTTTCACCGATAATTTTTCGATTACAATTTAACATGTTATTCAAACAATAATTTTATTATTGCAACAAGCTGTGAAATGATTAATTTAACCGTTCTAAATACAGATGAATTTCCTTCAGTCAGTTACTGCATACTAATTTAACCTGAACAGAATTACTAATTTAACCCGAACAGCATCTGCTTACACTTTCATCGGTTACCTAAATACAGATGAATGTATTACTAATTCCCTTTAGTGATGGATTGCACAAGAATTTAACCTAAACAGGGTTTGTTTACACTTTCATCAGATACTTTTGGAACAGGCAATAAGTGAATGTATGTTGGCAAAAACAAGATTTATAGTCGCTGTGAAAGTAAGTTTGTAATAATTCTCATATACATAGGTATGTTGTAAAGAAAAACATCTCTTACTTTTAACTTAGAGAAAGAAGTTTCTGCTTACCTTTGTGGTTCCCATTTACGGTAAATTTCGTCAAACTTTTATACCTAGAACAATTATTATTATTATCCTGAGAATAAATTTTGAATTTTTGTCAGTTTTTCCATACAAAAACTGAGACTGTGGTAAAATCAACCCTTCGTATCTTGACTTGAGTATATTATTTGCACATGCTTTTAACAACTAACACAAAACACAACCACTGATCACAGCAACAATTCATCCATTATCACACCCTAAAATACCTACCGTTCCGTTATTTGTAAGTTATTAAAAATAATAATAAATCAAAAACTCTAAAAGTCACTTCTCTGTGACGGCTGTGCGCACAGACAACACGCCTTTTTTATGTTCTGCTAATGCACGTGCGTCGATGGCGCGTAACGGAATGTTGCCATTTTAAATACCTATTATTGTTTGTTACAATTATTATTAAGTATACATACGAACACATTGCGGTATAAAACTAATTTACATCCGTCACCTCACACTTCAGATCCAGTTGAAAACCAGCGTCAGGCATTAGTTGTCTGGCATTTTTGCGATTTCGCGCGGCCGCAAGGCACACTTTCCTGCGGATTTTTTACAACGCATGTTGTTACACTTTTTATTTGTTTTCTTTTTTTTTATATTTCTGTTTTTACTTGTAGTATAATAATTTTGTGTTGTGTGTATTTTAATCTGTGCTAAGTAAATGTAATATTCTTTCTTTCAACATTTTTATTTTCTTATTTGTTTTGTGTGCCTGAAGACGGGCGTCGTCACCGAGGACAGGCCTAAGAAACGGTGGCGGTACGAGTTGGACTCGATTCTAACCGATTGGATGGAGAAGGAACAGCACAAATAAAAGTGGAAGTATATGGGGGAGACCTCCTTTGCCCAGCAGTGGGACAATATGGGTTAGCGAAAATTAAAAAATTTGCTAATTTGGGTTTGATATAGGTCTTAGCGATAAGACCGCCCATTGTGTCACCCTTTGTAAAATTTCTATATTTATGTCTGTAATCTATATGGTGTACATAATAAAGAGTATTCTATTCTATTCTATTCTATAATAATATACTGCACCGTATTGCGCATTTTTCCAATTTCTGTTATTGTTTTTTTTTAGCTTTATATTACCTAGGTGTAAATAAACGTATTTTCTTTCTTTTTTACATTATGAGAGAGTCGTGTGGACAAGTCGTTCAAGAAAATACGCCTGCAGAAATTCTCAAAGGCTACCGACCCGGACATTTCTCAATGTGTTCAGGCATAATGAATGAAGTTTTAGCTCGTTATTCATCCCTCGTATAGGCAGAGTTGGGTCATTAGTATGCAAGCAGTGCGTTTGTGATAAAGTAAGGGTGTCTTCACATGGGAGAAACGGTAATGTAAAGTAAAATGAGAATAAACTGTATTTTTAAGTCATATTTTTCTTTAACTATCTCGGTATTGGCTGTTTTTTTTTTTCTTTTTAAATATTGTGCGGATATTGACTGATGACGTCCATTTTGTGTGAAGAATCTGCCTCTAATAATTGTTTACACTTTATTCAGTGAAGTCTCATATGAAGTGGCATTTGAGCCTTTTCAGTTGGTGGTGGTGATAAGATAATTTGAAATAAAGGGGTTTGGGTAATTTTGTATGAACCAGCTTGGCATGTTTTTTTTTTTGAGCGGCCACTTAATTTATTGTTGCTAACGTATAGTGATATATATAATAATAATGACTCATAAAATAACTTTGCCCTAAGTAATATCGGAGCTGAAATATATGATATCGAAGTAGGAAGAATTTCAACATCATGTCGTCTAAATAAAGACGTAACCACGTATATGTATTGTGAAAAAATACAGCACGCATGGCACAATACGTACATTCATAAACTTACGCATGTTATTGGAGGAGTATGTACGGCATTATTATACGACAATTAAATAAAAAACATGATTACTATAAAATCACTACATTTTTTCACAAACCTCAATTACTTAAATAGATATAAAACGACTTTTCGGGTGTTTTATGGTTCTTCTTCTATATCATGCCTAATTATTAGGTCGAGGAACTGCGCTGGAGGAGACAGATTTTCTTGATATCTCCCCCACCCTAAATACCATATGATAGCCATAATGTGGGAACAACAACCTAGTGTGCGTTTCTTTACAATACACGAACAATAATGTCCTATTATGGCATTTATTCCCTGGCACCCTCGTTGTATCAAAATATACACATAGTATATTCTGCTAGATACATGACGGGACTGTATCTTTCCCCTCAGCAGCCATGGGTCCTGATACTCGGGATTCCGTCTTCTAAACTCGTTTATATGGGGCTCCTTATATATCTCGCACTCAACACTATCGCCAAACGGGGAGTGAGGGTCGGTTCGCCGCCGCGCGCGCCGGAGTGTGACTCGGAGACTCAAGTAAACGAATCCTGTGCTATGATTGGGCGAGGAGATCGGTGCTTTTAGTGGGCTCATGGACGGCTTTTGTGGTGTTGTTTATCGCTAATTGCGAGTTATAAAGAGAAATACAAGTAACACTACAATGTAATGAATGAAATAAACACAATTTATAGCAAATGGCAATTTGATTTTATAGATTATTTACTTTAAATATCTCGGCTCCGATGAACGTGGGAAAGTAACATTCATAGAAAAAAATTAATGACTTAATGTGTTCTTTTTAACAAAACACTTTTCATTAGTGGCCGCGTATTTAAAAAAACATGCCACTTTTACCCAAACCCCTTTGTTTCTTTCTTTGAACGTATCTGGTATATAACTTCTCGGTCATTCTTCCGGATAAACTCTGGTTAAGAGGGGACGGCTTAGGAGAATAATAATTATAGCTGTGTTTCATACATAATATCAGCTAATCCTGTAGTTCCTGAAGGGATAAGTAAAGTTGTGTAGTAGGTCCACCCACATTTCGCCAATTATCCATTATGTACAGACGCCAGCACATCAAGCTACTACAATCTGTCAAACTTCTTTAATACATTTTCAACTTTATGGCTAAAGCATAAGGTTCAAAGTTGATTGGGAAAATTTGAAGTTTCGGGTAGCTTGATGTGATGGCGTATGTACCAGAAAGGTGTGTTTTTAAGCAACTTTCTCTATGGGACCAACATTGTAATCGCGAAAAAACTCCCAACAACTTCTATAGCTATTCGATCTCGATTCGATGGATGATTATTTATTTTTTCGCAATTACGATGTTGGTCCCATGCAGAAAGTTGTTCAGTTTGATGGTCTGTACGACACCCTTAAATATGACCACACTTCTAAGACACGTTGTGTTTAAGTCGCATGTAAAAGTGTCCCTTCCCCTATTCTTCTCTTTAGCATTTCTAAGGATAAGAAAAATTGCTAGCATAGCATTTTTCCACGCGCGATAAAAGGTCACATAACGAATGTTGTTTTACCTTCTATCCTGTTGTATTTCGTCTAGTATAGTCTAAGAGTTTCAGTAACCTTTTACAAATTGGATTTGTAGAATGTAAGAAAAATATGTCATTCTACTCAGATAGTGAAAAAATATTCGAGCCTACCTGCCTTACACGATATGTTGTAAGTGAGACAGCCAAATACTATTACCTAACATCACGTATGTGAATTAGCTAGCAAAACTCGCGAAGGGCAAACGATAAAAAAAAATGATGTCTTGATGTGTTTTTGCGAGGTGAACTTCCACTGTTACTGTTGTTACTTAAAGTATCAGTTGAAAAAAACAATTTTCTTTTTCTATTTTCAATTTTATTTTTTAAATTTCAATTTTCGTTTTATCGTGTTAAGATATCGATACCCGTCACGTCTGTGAAGTTTACACAAAAAAACTGATATTTTAAAATTATTTCAAGCGATTACAATAGCTGCGGTCGATGACCTCACGAAAAAATCATCAAATTAATTTATTTTTTTGTTCATCATATTGAGATATCGTTACCCATCGCATCTGCGGAGTTTAGCTAACTAATTTAATTTAACCCCGTATTAGAAGGGGTAGACAAAGGTGTATTCCATGTATTAACAAAAGTGTATTTCTGATCTTATGTTCTTAGACGTTGTGTCCTGTTGTTCATTCTTACAGTATACAGTTACGGCCATAAATATATTACTAGTTCAGTTCTTTCTTTGTTTTATTTTTCTGAAACCGATGCCGCATCCTATATTTTCGCGTTGCGTTTGGTCTCGTCTGATAGTTTTGTTGTTTCGTCGATGTCACATATCTATGCCACTACTTGTATATATGCCTATTACAGACTATCACATATATTTGCTGTCTTCTTGAGAACAGATAATATTAATGAATGAATCATGAAATCAGATATTATTGCCGAACTGTCCATAGTTATACCTATACTTATGCTCGCGAATATGTAAAACAGTACTAGATTATTCGTTAAGGGGAAAAAGCAGTGTCTTATAGTCGCGGGCGCTATTTTAAATCCTGAGTGCAGTGGTGGATTCAAGCTCGCACAAGACGAGGACACCTTTATCCCCGAGGAGAATACTATACTTTCCGCAGGTAAAAACAACCAATTCGATTATCGAATAAGTACTTTCTGAAACTATTAAATAAACGGGGAATACCAAGTTATGTGCTGTGCCATACACTATTTACCCGACTACGTGACAGGACAGGGTTATGTTTTTATGCGTACTTAACAATGAATCTTTGTATGTGGAATTCCTTATACCCTCGAAGCATCCTAACGGCCGGATGGATTTTAATACATGAGGTGTATATCGAATCGTTTGGGCCGTGCGAAGGTGTTAGGCTAGGTTTTGTATTTATAAAATCAAAATGGCGGATTTTAGGCGACAACAAGTAAGGTCTTGAAAAAATGTTTAGTACCATTACTATGCGGGGTATCAAAATAAAGGGCGATTCCAAAAATATAAGACATTAAAAGGATTAAAATTAAATAAAATGGCAAAATCAAAACCCGAGTGCAACTAAGATTCAAAACTAGCTCACTTTTCTGGCAGTCTGATGCAGGTGGTGGCATCAAATCTGAGATTGAACTAAAATAACATATCTACTGCCTGTCGGTTTTTTTTTTTTTTAACCTAATCCCATGCAAACGCACAATAAATAATATCAGCAGGAGCAACATCCTCGCCACTTTTTAGTCGCCCCTTCCAAAAAATAGTTTCGTATGGAGAAGAATGGGTAAGAAACTCCACCCACACTCTTTTAAACATGTTTTACAGTATTTTGTACACATTAATTATACAATGTTAAGTGAAGATTTTGACATCTAAAGGTTAGTCTTGTCTCTGGGCTGTTACTGAACAATTTATCTACGAAAACTAAAAACATTATTATACCTTAACAATTGAGCCAAAAAATCTACGCTCCAACATCAACAATGAAAACAAAAAGTACATAAATGTTCAGGTACACGAAACAAAATTTATTTGCTACTTAAGCCCGAGTAATCAACTTTGTTGGTCTTATTAAGAAAGTTTCGCATTCCAGAATGAATAAATTATAATGTGAAGTAAATAGAAATGTTTAGGTGGAAATTGTAGAGAGAGTTGTTTCTAAAGGTGTCGACATGCTGTATGATGTGGCCTTAAAAGTCCTATAATTTAAAAATAGCGTCTAGATGTCAAATCTCAGAGAGCTGTCAAAATGTAAACGTCATACATTTAGGCACATCGTCCAAAAAAAACGTGTTACAATCTCACGTCCACGACACAAGTTAGGTACTAATGCGTTATCAACTACAGACAGGGTCATCCACGAAGACGCTCTTTCTAATCGTTAGTGGTCAACGCTAGTCGATTCCGCAAATGTTTTAGTTTTGACGATACTCTCTGATTACTCACTAATAAGTAATTACTGTGTATCGAAAATACTAGCGAAAAATACTAGCGGAATGTTACCCACTTGTATTGTTAGCATTAAAACGAAGAGTGGGCGCGTCTTTTTGGTTTTTGTGTGAATATTGTGTGCGGTATGCCTTACTTAACCTGAATCAAATAAACTTATTTTCTTCTTCTTCATATTCGTGGATGGCACTATCTGTAGTTTGTGATTGGTTGTTCTAGTTCGTCTACGGACCGTCATTGAAATACTAGTGCCGTGACACTGTAGCTCATTGGTGATTTGAGTTTGTAACACTTTCTTGAGTAGCGTCGTGGGCGATAAGCCTTATGTAATTAATATTATAATCATCTTTTAAATCAAAATCTCAGAGAACATGAATTAAACATTGAACAAGAAGTTTTTTGATTCTTTGGGCCGGTAAACCGTAGTATAGGACTATAAGGAAAACCTTAGTTGTGTACTTATGAAGACGTTTTTCATTCTACAAAAGGATAAAGCTGTAATACTCTTTCTCGCTGCGTAGCTACGTTCTAGCGATTACAGACTCCGTTTTGTACAACGATGTTATTGTAATAATATCGCTGAGCAAAAGGGAAGTCATAACGCAGGCAGGCGAGGCGATGCAACGAGGTGGGTCGAGGGAATAAGAAATTATACGCGAACGAAGTCGCATGCAGATGCTAGTGGTGAAATAAACTACAATGGTAACCAACAATCTTTGCTAACCGTATCCTACTATCCAAGTTTTCGTTCGCAATGCTGGGATACAGGCCCTTTTATGCGAGAGGGAGTGAGCCAAAAACCACCATATGGGCCCAGTACGAGTTGGTGGATGTCACATGTTTTCAGTTCTAGGCCAGTTTCCTCACGACGATTTCGTTCACCGTTTTGAGAGCA
Source organism: Eremobia ochroleuca (assembly GCA_949629135.1). NCBI lineage: Eukaryota > Metazoa > Arthropoda > Insecta > Lepidoptera > Noctuidae > Eremobia > Eremobia ochroleuca. The sequence goes on along the minus strand of OX451385.1, from coordinate 3,210,440 downwards.
ATGGTGATGAATAATCATAATCAGCTTAAAACTTTCCCACTGGTGGGATACAGGCCCTTCATATTATTGAGAGGTAGTTGGCCAAAAACCACCACACTGGCCCAGTGCGAATTGGGAATATCACATGTCTTTGAATTTTTGGTTCTAGGACATGCCGGCTTCCTCACGACAATCCTTCACCATTTTTAGAGCAGTGGTGATGATATAAATGACTCAAAGTGTCAGATTCGGTGCTTAAAACGCGCGGAAACGAGGACCCAAACAAATATGCTTTTGTAGAGGAAATTTGTAAGGGCCTTCTAGATTATTAACAACATAGGTAGGCGCAGTTATAATTCATTCTTGATTAATATCTCAGTTACGAGTTACAACCCCCAAGGGACGACATAAGGAAACTCGTTTCTGACTAAGTATGCACGTAAATTAGAAGTAGCTTGACTACATTATAAACAATTTATATATGAAAGACATTTTGCCTAGCCTTTTCCTAAGAATATTGGGGTCAGCTGAATACCAGCATTTTACAAGAAGCGACTGTCTATCTGTCCTCCATAACCCAATCGTGTTACCAAGTAACCAACAGTTACTGGGTAACACAATACCCCTTGGTGTTGGCAAGATTGGTTGTCAGTCTTTCTGGCTTCTGGCGACCCGTAACGACTGCCAAAGATCCGAGAGTGACCACCGGAACCAACAACTTAACGTGTTTTCAGAGACACGGAGGGGTCTCGGTATGCAAGGCAGATGATGAATATTTCCTCCTTGGGCGTTTCCGCTGACATTTGCCTTGTAAACCACATTATTTACTTTTATTTTTACAACATCATACCTAATACACCGTTCATAATAAATTCCGTTCAAAATAAACGCCAACAACAAATAAACACGACCAAAAAGAAAGTGAACTAAAAAACAATTTTCCCCAGCCGTTCATCCGAACCGACTTCATCTCGATCAAAGAGCCCGCGAAAGCACAATTAAACTTTACCAATGCCTTTGTTTAAAAACAAAACTCCGGGAAAAATTCTTTTCTCTATAACAATTTTCAGTCTCAAACTAATCGACAACAGTCCAATAGTTTCCCAACAATCTTGATATCGAGCGTACTACGACGTTCAACCCTAAAATGTTTCTGTTTTTATCGACAATACAAAAACTTCGTTTTTTACACCTTAGTTTAGCGAACAACCTTGTTTGAATATTCGGCGCGATAAAATGACAACCCTGGTTTTGGCACTAATACTTATGCAGTTTCTGACATTTTTGGACATGTGGCTCGTGTGTATCTGTGCGTATTCAAGGTCGCTCAGCGAGCTATGAAACGAACTATGCTTGGAGTCTCTCTGAGAGATAGAATCCGGAATGAGATGATCCGGCAGAGAACCAAAGCTGTCGACATAGATCGCAGAATAATAGACCATAGGCCGGCTGTACTGGCCGCAGAAGCGACGAACATTGTGGTAGACGTGTTCTTGAGTGGAGACCGTGAATCGGCAAACGTAAGGTAGGACGCCCTCAGGCTATGTGGAGCGATTATCTTCACAGGGTGGCTGGTAGTTGTTGGATGAGAGTTGCCGAGGATCGAGCTAAATGTCGCGCAACCGGAGAGGCCTATGACCAGCAGTGGACTGCTGGAGGCTGATGATGAACGGTATCTGAGGGGTGTATAGACTTTGAGATTAGTAGTAGTATCATCATCATCTGCCTAGCCTTTTTCCAACTATGTTGGGGTCAGCTTCTATGTAGTATCTTCAATGGAGTGGCTGCCTATCTGACAGCCACTAGTCAATTACTGGATAATAGTTCCTTGGTAAGACTAATTATCAGGTTTCTGACTACCCGTAACGAGTGTCAAAGATACACGAATGACAACCGGGACCAAAGGTTAGCGTGCTTTCTGAGTTAGAGACGAGGCTCGCTAATTTTACTGCTTTTATTATCTAAACACACGAGTGTGTATTTAACTTAAATACAATTACCAAAGTTGGAACATGGGTACACCATGACCTGGATTAGGCCATAGAACACTTTTTATCCCAATATTACCACGGAATCGAGACTTAAACGGGTGAAACAGCAAGACGCTGCTAGTCTAACATATTTATTTATACTTTATTGTACACCACACCGCCCACATAATCCAGCTTTACATATTATCAAGGTCGCGTGTCCTAGAAAATTACACACATTCAATTTGAACAACAACTTTGTAAGACCTAAAAGCTATTTGCCCTCGTCTGGATATATTTTCAAAGTCATAACTTTGTGAATAACATTAAACCTTCTAATTACACATGGCAAGAGCTTTTAGCATCTACTAAATTGAAAAGTTCAAGGTGGTAAAACTTCTTGAGGTTACATTTTAATAATAATATAATGCTTTGACGCCCCCCAGCTAGATGGACTGACGATCGTAAGAAAGTAGCTGGAACAGACTGGATGCGGAAGGTAGAGGATACGGTGTTGGAATGTCCAGCAGTGGACTACCATAGGCTGAGTTGATTGATATGATGTTGTACCCCGCGTCCCAACCAAAGCAACCGGTCGCGCGATGCAATCAATGCGTTCATAAATGTCAGTGATTTGTTCGGAAAGCTGGAACGTACTCTGTCCGCGCGACCACGTTGTGGTTAGGACACCACTGTATGGTAATATCTGTTACTTTTATTTCTTTTTTAGGGCTCCGTACCCAAATGATGCCCACGGGAAGCTACTGGGAGTCAGCTATGCTGTTGTTATTTTTTTTTAAACTTCGTTTTAAGGCTCCCACAGACTGGCGCGACGCGACTCTAATAGAACAATTTCTATAACAGCTTCATGGAAATCTTTCTACCAGAATCGAATCTCACCATCGTGTCGTGCCTGTCTGTGGAAGCCTAGCCAATATCCTCACATAGTTCGCAGAGTAAGAACTCAGAATTATCTAATTCGTATATTTTCCCTTTCCGTGTAACAAAATTTTAATTCGAAAATTCCTTTAAAATGGTAAATTGGTAACAAGTGTTACGTCCCCAAAAATTTTAAAACAAATAATGAAATCAGTGTTTTCCTCATCTCATTTCACAGCATTTGTCCCAAGACTTAATTATGGGACCCATCCATAAAAACTCTCTTTTTACATTAATATACTCATCGAAATTAATTAATCCTCCGGCGTATAACGCTTCGTCGACTCCTAATCAAAATGTGCGAAAAGGTACTTGTTTCATAATTTCGTACAAAACTCGGAAAGTCCGTTGTAATTTTGCAAATGGAGTATCGATTCAATATTATGAGACGCCATTTTGCTTAAAGTCGCAGGATAATAAGAATAATCGGTTTTTTGCGTAAATCCTAGGATTTTTGCCAAGAGCCAGACTTTGGAAAACTAAGAGAGATTTTCGTAATATCACGAGAGGAGCAGTGGTGGCCCAGTGGTAACGGCCGCGTTGTCAGAGGTCGTAGGTTCGAACCCAGTCAGGCCCTTTGCTTAGTATAAATCATTTCATCACCACTGCTGCTCTCAAAACGGTAAAAGAAAAATCGTGAGGAAAGTGGCATGTCCTAGAACCAAAAATTCGAAGATATGTGACATCTACCAACCCGCACTGAGTCCGCGTGGAGGGTTACGGGCCACTCCCTCACAAAGAGGAGGCCTGTGTCCCAGCAGTAGGAACATTACAGGCTGATTATATTAAGAAAGCTTTTTGTAATATCACGAGCTAATAAGCTAAGAAAATTGATGAGATTTTTGCAAAAATACAGTTTATCTTAGGTTTATTGCGAACAGCGGCGATGAATATAACGCTGATTGGCTTATATTAGCAGACTAGGTTTTTTTTTTACATAAAACCAGATATTAATTAGCGCGTTTTGTACATCATTCTCTCATCTATACTAATAATAATGCTGAAGTGTTTAATTTTTTTGTTTGTTGGTTTGAACGCACTAAACTCTGTAACTACCAGTCGGACTTGATGTAAAAAGAAAAAAAATCAGAAAGAACACTAACCGAAAACGAAGTTATAGCGCGGGCAGACGATGCGATGCGACGCTGGGTCGGTGAACAAGAAATTTCACGCGGACGAAGTCGCGGGCAAAAGCTAGTATAATTATAAATTGAACATTATTAATGTACAGAAGCCAACACATCAAGCTACTACAATCTGTTAAATTTCTTCAATAGATTTTTAACTTTATCGCTATAGCATAAGGTTCAGAGTTGATTGGGAAAATTAGAAAGTTTCGGATAGTTTGATGTGCTGGCGTCTGTACGTAATATTTTTAATTAAATAATTTAAGCGTGTCCATGGAGTTTCTTGCACGTTCTTCGTCAATGGTACCTACTTCGCTTTGGGATTTCATATTTGGAACTTCATATTTCTGACTAATCGAACCTTTGACAATTCAATAATGCCTGTGAATGGTTTAAATGAAATAAATTAAGTTTGAGTTTATTATTTGAAAATCTTTCTTAGTTTCTAATGAACCAATCTTTTGCCAAAAAACCTAGAACTTACGCAAAATTTCGATAATTCCTATTGTCCCGCGACATATATTATGAATAACATGTTAATGGTGTTGATGGAAACAGACGCATCACTCGGGATCGTTATTTCTAATTAGGGGAGAATGTTTTAGATAATATAATTAAGAAGGGGCACGTCCGAAGTTACGTCTACTTATTGGGTACCTACTTACGAAAGGATGGACTCATTATCCTTTCTACCCTGAACTTAGTAGGTATACCTACAGTGCAGGTATCAGTAACATAGTTTTCAGGAAAGGTATAAAAAGTGACTCAGAAAAAGGTTTGGTCGTGCAAAAACAAATAGTATGTATGTATATTATATATCTTTTGTATTTGTGTACGTTTTTTCATTTATAATTCAACAATTTTAATAGTTTTTTTTTTATCATTGTTCGGCTCAACCAAAGCACCTGCCATCTAATCTCTTCACCACCCTTGGTTGACTGGTAGAGAATACCTAAGGCATTAAGTCCGCCTTTGTACCTGTTTGTGTGCGTAAAGTTTAAATAAATAAATAAAAAATAATTCTGGGGTTCTTAGACAGTGGTTGCTAGTTTGCAAGGAATCCTGCCTCAGGATGATCAGGATGGTCGTAAAGGTATTGCTTTTTAAAGTTTTGTTTTGTTTGGACTATCATAAGACGGGATAGAGGCACTTACTAAGGAACGAATTGTTCAGTGCCCTAATTTACAATGACCACTTAAAGACTCCTTACTTCGAAACCACGTCAATTCATTAGTTAATCACGCCAATCTCGCGTTTATTTTGCGCGGTTTCGTTCGTTGTGTCATAGAGAACATGACCCCAGATAGGGTCAGGGAAGGTCACAATTTACTGGTCTCCAAAACCCAAGACAAAGACAGAATTGCAGAGGTCTACAGCTGGCGGTGTCAATTATCAAATGAGCCACCTGCTTATTTTCTACTCAATAACAATAAAAATACCTAGCTTTGTACAAAGTATCAATCAATCAATCTGCCTAGCCTTTTGTTGGGGTCGGCTTCCAGTCTAACCAGTGCCTAGCCTTTTCCCAACTATGTTGGGGTCGGCTTCCAGTCTAACCAGATGCAGTTGAACACCAGTTTTTTACATGGACCTATCTGACCTCCCCAACCCAGTTCCTGGGTAACACGATACCTCTTGGTAAGACTGGTTGTCAGAGTATCGGGCTTCTGACTACCCGTAACGACTGTCAAAGATCTACGAATGACAGCCGGGACCAACGTCTTAACGTGCTTTCCGAGCCACGGATGACACCCGTCCATGATGATCTCGATATGTATTTGATGTCACCCGTCATCCGTCCACGAACCGACCGCATACACCGATAGCGTAATTCAATGCTTCGTTCGACCCGCTTTGTTTAAAGTGTACAGCTAAAAAAAGAGTGGTATACTTATGTTTCACAAACACGGTATACAAACGACTTCTAGTAGGTAAGTATTCCATTACCAATTTCCTTTTCTATGTTGATTGACGCTAATAGGCGATGAGCCAGCAAATCGTGCCCTATTTCAGCCACTATCGTTAAGCATTCTTTGTGGTTCTTTCGGGCACATTGAGTCTGTATAGTTGTTTGTAAATATGCTGCTTTTGTTTACACTGTATTCTCCTCTACTGATAGGTTGTCAAAAAGTTCAATTTTTTGTAAGTTCGAACTTTTTTGTTGTATTTGGTGCTACCTCTACTAAAACGTGTTTTTGTAAGTAATAGCTGCGCCCCGCGATTGCACCTGCATAAGTATCGATCCTGTGGGAATATCGGGATAAAAGTATCCTATCTCCTAAGCCAGGTCATAGTCTACCCATGTGTTAAATTTCATCCAAATCCGTTCAGCCGTTTTAGCGTGAAAGCTATTAACAAACAAACATGCGAAAAATCAAATATTTTCTCTTTATAAGTTTAAATTAAAGGACGTAGAAGTTCTAGTTAGGTGATAAGGTTATGTAAAAATAGTTGTAATAGTTGGCTGCTTATTTACTTACTAACTACTTATCTAGCTTCAATTTATGAGAGGCACGCGGCTGAATAATAACCGCTGTCGTTCGTACCCGTATAGACTGACAATGCAGTCAATACGGGTTAGTCAGAAACCCGAGAGTCTGATATCCATTCTTGACAAGGGGTATAGTGTTACCCAGTAGCCGGGTTGTGGATATCGGATGGGCAGTCACTCCATGTAAAATACTGGTATTCCGCTGCATGCGATCAGACTTGAAGTCGAACCCAACGTAGTGGGGAAAAAGCTAGGCAGATGATAGTATTTAGCTGGTGGGTTGCTGCACCAAAATGCAAAAACGATACTCAAATACCAGTCAAAGTAGTTCCAACCAAGAACTGCAACATTTCCCAGTTATAAGGTTACAAGAAGACTTTTAATAGATCATATATAATCCCTTTATCCTTCCACTGGATTGATGTATCTGAAGATACTCCTTTTTAAGAAAAAAAAAAGCCGTTCAAAACACCTCATAACTTCCCTAACTACCAAAATACCTGAAGCCTGGCCTCCGTTTTATAATTATTCCAAAACTAAACTTTAAAAGCAATACCTTTACGACCATCCTAAAAGCAAACAGGAATACCCTAAACCTTTGTCTAAGAACCCCAGAATTCTCGCTCACCAAAATTCAATTTAGTCTGCACGGTAACTATGACCCAATTCCCATTCAACTGAGCCAGTGTTTCCCAAATGTTAATAAACTTTTTTTCAAATTTTCCCCCTCATCTTACCTTCGGGGTAATGTAGGCAACTGTTCGTAAACCAGGAAGTACTGAGGCCTACTCGGGTACATAATGTGTTTCAATAAAAGGTACTGCATACACAGATGTTCTCAAACTTTAGAGTCGTGACCCCCGAAGCGGTTTTGTTGAATGAAAAGTTTATGGAAGTTTGTTTCGTGTTTGAATTATATCATCGGTGTGATGCATTGACCTACATTATTGTTCCGTTGTAGAGGAAATTTCTTTTTATCATGCAAAAAGGAAAAAGAACTGATTACTATAAATTTGCTATCGGCGTGTTGCCGGTTTCGGTAGATGCATGCTGATATCAACAGAAAATGCACAGGTATTATAAAGTTTTAACTAACGAAAGTAGTTGATTCATTACACCGCGTAGGGATTATTATTTTGTTATTTGAACTTTCAGGAGGGGCCCGTAGCTAAATAATAACAGCCGCACAGGTCGATCGATCAGGTTAAGCTACGCTTGCCGCGGTTGGTCTGTGGATGGGTGACCGTCTTTACATACCGAGACGCCTCCGTGCCTCGGAAAGCACGTTAAGCCGTTGGTCCCGGCTGTCATTAGTAGATCTTTGACAGTCTTTACGGGTAGTCAGAAGCCCGAAAATCTGACAACCAGTCTTACCTAGGGGTATCGTATTACCCAGTAACTGGGTTGTGGAGGTTAGACTTAAAGCCGACCCCAACATAGTTGGGAAAAGGCTAGGCAGATATATTTGAACTTTCAAAACTTTTTGAATACATTTTATAAAGATGTATTGAAATTACTTGTCACTAAGTTTATTTGTCTATCAAGTTTTGTTGTAAGGTTGCATTTTTCGTGTGGTTTAAATCCGAAGTATATTCATGTAGGCAAGTAAATCCGATCTAGGAATATTTGAGAAACACATCCAAGGTCTCGATACAGCTCGTGAATTCTCGGTTTTTATACGAAGAGGCAGAGTGGAGGCGAAATTTTTTTCTATCACACTTCTCATTTCTTGCGAGTAGCACTCAAAACATTATTTATACGAGCCATTTCTAGATTTATATTATAGGTTTGTATTCAAGGATCGATGGTGCGTGAAATATGATGAGTGCGACGCGAATGTGAATTGTGGAACAGCAAGGAGTGAGTGAAATAAATTACCGAAAATAGGCTGTCCTGCTATTTCCACCGCTGCGGTTCCGTGGGTGTATACCTAAATAATATTTTTGGAAGCAACATATTGGGTGACTTTTAGCCATCTAATAAGGCCCATTATGAGCGATCACGGAGAATGGAGCAAGGGCAATGGAGAGGGCTATCTTGCAGTTTCCCTACGTGATCGAATCAGAAATGAAGAGATCCACAGGAGAACCAAGGTAACCACCAAAGCCCGAAGAATTGCCAAACTTAAGTGGCAGTGGGCAGGGCACATTGCTCGCAGAACAGATGGCCGATGGGGTCAAAAGGTTCTGGACTGGCGACCGCGTACCGGAAAACGTAGCGTTGGAGCCTTCCAATGCTACCTCTTCCGGTCATGGATCCACCTAACTTGACAGGCCTGTTAGTCTAGTGTTCAGTGGCCCTGACTGCTATACGCAAGGTCGTGGGTTCGATTCCCACTCAGGACAAATGTTTGTGTGATGAGCACGATCATTTGTTCTGTGTCTGTGTGTAATTTATCTATAATATGTATGTATTTAGAAATATATATGTATGTTTATCAGTTATCTAGTACCCATAGCACAAGCTCTGCTTAGTTTGGGACTAGATGGCGTTGTGTGAAAGTTAAAAAAAAAAAAAAAAAAAAAAACACTATCACCTAGTCGAATGCCGCAGAGAATCCCGCAGGAATCCGCTGGATGCGGGAAGCACAGAACTGGTCGAAGTGGCGGTTCTTGGGGGAGTAGTTGTCCAGTAGCGGTCTTTGGGCTGAAATGATGATGAAGTAACGTGCTCACATAAAATAGGTAGATAGATAAACCATTCCAAAAAACAGCACAACACACAAAAGTTCAATTTGATAATAACCAATTACCTAGATGAATATAATATAAAAAAAAAACAAGGTGCCGATATAACAACAAATAGAAAAACACACATATCGAAGCAAAAGTGACACTATAACAAATACTTCACCTGCCTAACCTTTTCCAAACTATGTTGGGGTCGGCTTCCAGTCTAACTGGATACAGCTGAATACCAGTATTTTACGCCTACCCCTTGGTAAGACTGGTTGTCAGACTTTCAGGCTCCTGACTACCCGTAACGACTGTTAAAGATCCACGGATGACAGCTGGGACCAACAGGTTAAAGTGCTTTCCAAGGCACGGAGCAGTCTTGGTATGTAAAGATGGTCACCCATCCACAGACCAACCGCGGCAAGCGTAGCTTAACCTGATCGATCGACCTGTGCGGCTGTTATTATTTAGCCAAGGGCCCCTCAGTTGTGACAGCGGTATGAGTGAAATTATGTAAGAATACCCGACACTTTAACTATGTATTCTACAGTAAAGTTTTGCATTGGGAAACATTCTTAGTTATTACTGTATCTTATAAAATTATATGCAGATACTAGCGACCCGTCCCGGCTTCGCACGGGTGCAATGCTGATCACTACATAGTAGTCGCTTCCCGCTGTCTGTCTGTCTCTATGTATGTTTGGATCTTGAAAACTACGCTACGGATTTTGTAGAGATTTTGTAGAGAAACACTGATAATTTTAGAGCCATTATTTCTCGTAAAAAGTATAGGATAAAAAATCGTTATTGTGGGTTATCCCTAAGAGATACACATATACCATTGTGAATTTTTGTAGACCTTTTTAAAGTGTACAATACTGTAGTACATTATTTTGACCTATCTCGTAGGATTCAGCCAGCGTTTGCAATGTAAACGCAAAAAATGTGTTTATTTACGACATCACATTAGAAACCTCTAAAATTATCAGTGTTTCTCTACTATATTATGCATGTATTATACATATAAACCTTCCTCTTGAATTACTCTATCTATTAAATAAAACCGCATCAAAATCCGTTGCGTAGTTTTAAAGATCTAAGCATATATAGGGACAGACAGACGGAAGCGACTTTGTTTTATACTATGTAGTGAAGTGATACTCGTAATGTGTAAATAAGTGGATATCAGACTTAGGAAGGTAATTGTTTACCAAATAGACTAGCAATTTAAATTATCCGTATATTCAAATCACAGCAGTCCTTCTTTGCCAGATGTATGAAAAGGCAAGTATGTAAGGTTAGTATGTCAATTTGATAAATTTATCTCAACCTAAAGAGCTACTGTAATTACTGGCTCAATTTTTTCACTGAAGCGTATTCTCGAATTATTCGCGCCGACATGAGTTGATAGGAATTTGGTTTCCGTATTTCCTTAAAGCGGTTTATCTTTGATGCCACAGCTTTCTCCTCATAATCGCTGATCCACGCAAATCCTCGAATGTTTGTTATTCATGCATAACATAATTATATTCCATTACTTCGCTCTCAAGTTTGTTGATAATCCCTGTATTACTCGTATATGAAGTTTGTTGTTGCATGTAAAAAGTAAGAATTTACTTCAAGTTCAAAAACAATTTTTGTCAATGTTTTTTCACGACGATGGCGATGATTACAATTTAATAATATGTTATTCAACAACAGTTGTTGAAAAAAATCATCACCATCTGCCTAGCCTTTTCCCAAGTATGTTGGGGTCGGCTTCCAGTCTAACCGGATGCAGCTGAATACCGGTATTTTACATGGAGCGACTGCCTATCTGACTTCCACAACCCAGTTACTGGGTAATACGATACCCCTTGGCAAGACTGGTTGTCAGACTTTCGGGCTTCTGACTACCCATAACGACTGTCAAAGGTCTACGAATGACAGCCGGGACCAACGGCTTAACGTGCTTTCCGAGGCACGGAGGGGTCTCGGTATGTAAAGATGGTCACTCATCCACAGACCTACCGCGGCAAGCGTAGCTTAATCTGATCGATCGGCCCTGTGCGGCTGTTATTATTTAGCCACCAGCCCCTGACTTGTTGAAAAAAGTGGTGAGACATAAAGTTGATACCTTATAAATAATGATAAATGTCTTAATAATTCCCTTTAGAGAGTTATTTCGTGAGAATTTTACCTGAATAGGGTTTGTTAACGCTTTCATCAGATACTTTTGGAAGAAAAAAGAAAGAAAATACGATTATTTGCGGTAAACACGACGCAGAGAAAGAACAGAAACACAAAAAAGAACAGGTTATAGTGAGCTTGCGTGGTGATCTATTACCTCGGTTTTGTCCGTACCTGCCGGTTGATTCTGGAAAAATCTCACCGTGATAACTAAGGCGAAATGAGCTTAGAGTGAGCTGTGAGTCTTGCTGATGCTAGGGATTGACACTATTGACGGCTCACGTCACGCTCACTTCACCTTTGTTTTCACGGTCAGATATTTACAGAATAGATAGGCAATCTACAGTGGACACATTATAGAAATTTTATGCAGCTTTTAAGAATAAAATATAAAAATATTCTACACGCACAAAACCTACCTATACAACGTGTAACGTTAAATGCGCAAAACATCAGATACCCCAACTGATTTTTAATTCAATTGGCCTATGTCAGAGAGAAAATAAGTCATTTAAAAAATTGTTAAGGTTTTATGCGCTGTTTTAGTTTTACTGGCCATTCTGATCGTTTCTTGCGTCTGCGACGACGCTTTACCGAGGGAGGAGTCGTCACCGGGCCGCTGCGCCGCGCTGACATTGGCTTGCTTGACCTATTAATAAATAGACACGGCAACGTTTTTAATGAAGATTTTTTGAAAAATATGACCTATGTTAAAAAGTGGTTCAATTGATTCTGCCCGTTATTCTGATCAAACTATTTTCAGGTTTTGCGCATTTAACGTTACACGTTGTATATAAAATCGATATTCTACAGCCCGTTTCATTTTGCCACTGCTGGTTTCAATTGCATTCTTAGAACATAATATTGAGCGCAAAACTCGCTGGCAACCTTTCGTTCACAACTTCAAAGCATATTGAAGTGCGGAATCTACTATTGGATACATAGAAACCAGAGAAAAATAAAAGAGAAATACCACCAGTTATTGCTACCTGCGAACTACGAATCGTACTTTTGTTACCAAATAATGGAGTACGAATATCCTTAGCTAGATTAGTAACAGTTCTGTTCTTATATATATAAAAAAAAAAAATGTTTATTTGTCACAGAAACACGTGCAGATAATTAACTCGAATAATGAAAACAAATACATCAATAATGACGAGCACAAAACAAAATATGGACAGCTGCACGTCATGACTGTGACAAGAAAGCATCCACTCAGCATGATTCTGTTCCATACGGGACACACAGCACAGTGCTTCTTCTCCCCAGCGAAAGCACGAGGAAGTAATGAAGGGCGGGTCCTTTGGGGAACTGTCTTTTGTAATTACGACGTTCGAAAGGTGCTGATTCTCAGCCTAGTTTGAATAAATACATTTGATTTTTTGCTAATTTTCAGTGGTTACCCGAAAAGGACGCACGGAAACTAAGAATATCAAATTATATTAAAGAGAAGATAGCTTTTTCTACCAATCGAGCGATTTGATTTAATACCTTTCCAATTCTTTGGACTGAAAGCAATTTTACTTGTAAACTTTGTGAGTTATGGAGATTACGCTTCGATTTTTGGAATAAAGCTAGAACGAAGGAATATCAGTTTCAAGCGTAACGATAGATTTTAACAAACTAGCTATTGCCTGCGACTTTGTCTGCGATTCAAGATGAAAAGTATCTTATGTTCTTCTTCAGGTTCCAAGCTACCAAATTATGAAATTTCATAACGATCTGTTCAGAGGTATAGGCGTCGCAAGGTGATAGGCAGACAGAGTTGCTTTCGCATTCCTAATGTTCAGTCATAATCTGCCTATAATTTCCCCACTGCTGGGACACAGGCCTCCTCTCTGCGAGAGGGAGCTGGCCGTAATCCACCACGCGGGCCCAGTGCTTGTTAGTAGATGTCACATGTCTTCGGTTTTTTGTTTCTTACATGCCGGTTTCCTCACGATGTTTTCCTTCACCGTTTTGAGAACAGTCGTGATGAAATAATTTACACAAAGTAAAGGACTTCGCGCATGTCACGGTTCTTCCACTGGGCCACCACTCCTAATATGTTCTGTAAATCTTTGTAATGTTAAACTAAGGATAATATATGTAAAAGAAAACGATTAGCAGGTGGCTATAGAGACCTGATTTTGAAAAACAAAATTGCAGGCTTAAACCACGCGAATACCAATGTCTTACATATCCAACAGAAAATAAACACACTCGTTCCTTCTCTGTATAAGAAAAGAGCTTTGCACTGGGTCGGAATGGCCGCACGGGGAGGTGGGACCCGCTGAGGAACCGCGGGTCGAAGCCTGTTGGGGAGCGGTGAATGCTTATGCGAATCCCGCACCCCCGGCCACAGGCAGAGGTGGAACACCGCGGTGGTTTTAGCTAGCCCCTCTGTCATCCCCGGAGGAAGTCCATCGTGGGGATTTTGGTGGAGGATTTTCCTACCGAGCACAAAAAAAAAAATACGGGTGGCAGAGCCATCGACGCAGAATCTGTAACGATGGATTCAGTACATGACTCTGAACTGTGTTGAATTTTTTCGTCGTTTATTTAAAATAAGTGTACCGTTCCATACATTTTGACCGCGTACGTTGCACTTTTATATGAAGCAGCAGATTTTTCTTTTGATAAACGACGAAAAATTTCTGCGTCTAGAATTACGAGTATGTGCTAATAAAATGCATGGTTTCAGTTTGCCCATCTATGCCACCCTGTATAGGTTGTTGTTTTTGTTGTAAAGAATACGATAATATCGTAACAAGAATTTGGTGCAACTTTATACGAAATAAACAAAAAAAAAAATTCTTTGCTATAAAAGCGAACTAAAACTTTATTTCAAATAATACCTACGATTCATACCAATAAGACCCTAAGGTTGACTGGTAGAAAATGCTTCAGGCATTAAGTCAGCCTTTGTACGGTACTTTTTTTACTTGTGCATAAAGTTTTAATAAATAAATAAATAATAGACACAAAATTATGAAAGTACTAGCGCCCCGCGGTTTCACCCGCATATGTTTTGATTCCGTGGTAATATCGAAATAAAAATTATTCTGTGTGTTAAACCTGGTTATAAACTATCTGTGTGCCAAATTTTATCCAAATCCGTGTAGTCGTTTTTGCGTGATCCATCCATTGATCCTCACAAACTTTTGTGTTTATAATATTACTAGCTGCGCCCCGCGATTTCACCCGCATAAGTCTCGATCCCGTAGGAATATTAGGAGAAAAAGTATTCTATGTGTTAATTTTGGTTATAAAGTATCTGTGTGCCAAATTTGATCAAAATTAGTGCAGCCGTTTGAGCGTGAAGAAGTAACAAACATATAAACACACACACACACACACTCATAAACTTTCGCCTTGATAATATTAGTGGGATAATTATAATAATGTGATAAAGTAGGAAAGACAGAAAGATGGAGAAATATTTCGCAAAAACAGTTGTCGAAGCCAAGGGTTAACTAAGAATGAAAGATGCCATCAAATTGGTTTAAATGTCGCTCGCTTTCAACTAATAGTGAGAAGACGTTCGCTATTTTACTTAGTTTCAGGAAAGGGGTTGAAAATATACGGGTAAACAAGTTGAGATAGGAATCGCGTGTGAATATGAGTATTGTTTTGGTGTAACACCCGCAAACGCAAACGTAGGATAAGTCATTCAAGAGATAATAATAACATCAATAAATCAATCAACTCTTTTGTTTTTTTTTTTAATTCAACATAGATAACACAAATTTCGCCTTTCGGGGAACCAAAGGGTAGGCAAAGGAGTAAGTGTACTCTCATTCCACTAGTTATCTTTAAGTACTATGTAATATATATGCGATCCTATTGCCATTAACCGTACACGGAGTCAGACTCTGGGCTACTACTTATAAATTCATTCATTCATTGGCTTTGTATTTTCGGTTTTGCCACCGAATTCCGAAATAAAAAGATTTTTTTCATTTTTTTTTTTAAGATTTTTTTTTCAGTTTTTTTTTTGGGGTACAGGCGCCAGCACATGAAGCTACTACAATCTGTCAAATTTCTTTAATAGATTTCAACTTTATCGCTAAACCATTAGGTTCAAAATTGATTGGGAAAATTTGACAGTTTTGGGTAGCTTTGTGTGCTGGTGTCTGTACCTATCCAATCAAATTTGTATTCCACTACATGCTATGTAAAATTTAGCGACAATAAGTTATTATAACGTCATCAACGTGAACTAAGTGGAAAAAATACGTATTATTCGAGCTAACTCAAAAACTAGCCGAGCAAAATGCCCAAGCTTCCTCTATCAAATGAAAAAATATTTTTTTAAATCGGTCCACAACTGACAAAGATATCGATACCAAAATCGAAAAAACTTATTACGCTGCTCGACCTGGAGTTTGAACCTAGAAGAAACGCTCAGCTTCCAGAACAATGAGACAGCAAATTAGAACAAAAAAAATCAGTAGTTGAACCGACTAATATGGCTCGATGGCCTCGATAAAAATTTAAGATAAAAAACGGGGACTCAATAATTGAGGTACAGTGGAAAAAAGAACATTTTGGAACATATCCGTGCAATTCAGTCATCACTCACATATGTACTGCAGTGCAACAGATGGAATTTCAGTTTGCGATGGAGCAGGTGACTTGCCATTTTTGTATTGGATATATTACGCAATGTTGGGTGGTATTTAAAAACGCGGTATTTAAAAACGCAACGGAAATTGAAAAATAAATATTGTTGATAGATTGGTTTGAGTGTTTTAAAATTGATTTGCCATGTTGGGGCAGGAGCCCGATTCGAAAAAAAAAAAGGAGGCTGATTGGAGTTGGATTGTTTACCTTAATCTTTCGTCACCTTTATCAGTTAAATGTTTAAAGAAAAACTAAAAATGTCTAAAGAAATGTTTTTCTTTAAACATTTAACTAGGCGTAAATATGTGTTGCGGGCGAGTAGAAAAGCTGATGAGATTATTATGTACAGAAGATGATTATTGTTTTTTAGGTTATATTTGAACTTGACATTATTTTATAAAACGAATCGTTGGACTGTTTCTAAGCACTTGTTGTCTGTACGATGACCAATGATCAAAAGCGCTGCGCCACGCCGCTGTAGCGCTCTCCTCGACCCGCACAAACGTCAGACTCTTAGAGTATATAATTACAATGTAATTATATACTCTAAGGTCAGGCTAGACTCTGTCGAAACGCACCAACTTCACACTTGCGTTTCGTTAACAATTGACATCCCGTACTCATGACTCTTTCGATATAATATATTATATTTATACAACGTATAACGTTAAATGCGCAAAACCTCAGACACCCCAACTGATTTTTAATTCAATTGATCTATTTCAGAGAGAAATTAAGTCATTAAAATTTTTTAAAGGTTTTATGTGCTGTTTTAGTTTTACTGGCCATTCTGATCGTTTCTTGTGTTTGCGACGACGCTTTATCGAGGGAGGAGTCGTCACCGGGCCGCTGCGCCGCGCTGACATTGGCTTGCTTGACCTATTAATAAATAGACACGGCAACGTTTTTAATGAAGATTTTTTGAAAAATGTGACCTATATTAAAAAGTGGTTCACTTAATTCTGCTCGTTATTCTGATCAAATTATTTTCAGGTTTTGCGCATTTAACGTTGCACGTTGTATATTACTAGTATCCGCCCGCAACTTCGTTTGCGTAGAATTCGGAATCCGCCTTTTAAATCCTATTACCCGTTTTCCCGTAGGAATGAAGCATTTTCCCGCGGTAAAAAGTAGCATATGTTCATCAGGGATAATGTCGGCTTCTAATGGTTAAACAATTTTTCAAATCGGTCCAGTAGTTTCGGAGCCTATTCAATACAAACAAACAATCAAATCTTTCCTCTTTATAATAATATTATAAAGAGGAAAGATTTGATTGTTTGTTGTGTGTGTACAAAAATATCTACACTAATATTATTAGTGTACATATTTTTGAGATATTTAGACTTTTGATTTTATATGTTTTTTGTCAAGGACTCGTTTCTCTGTCAGGTAAACAGCTTTGCAGACACGAGTCTGTGTAGGAGTAATCCCTTTGAAGGGTCTTATCTAGAACTTTTCATGGAATTTGTAACAGGGATCATTATTATTGTTAATGGGATTAGTATTGTAATTATAAAGGCCATTTCACCTAAAGTTTTGAGGAAACGAGATTTAAAATACAGTCGTGCCAGCAACACGAAGAAGAAGAAGAATTTATTATAATGGCGTATTTTAGTGTAATTATAAAGGATAGAAAAGAAAGAAAGAAAAACATTTTATTTGGGACACACACAGGAAATACAAATAGCAAAAAGGAGCATTTACCTAAATCTAACAAAGTTACAATAAAAACAACCAAAAATGACCTGTGCGAAGCCCAAAAGGCACCTACCTCAGCATAACGCTACGATATATAAAAAATAAACACCGCAGTGCTGGTATTCTGATAGGCCCCGGAAGGCTATATTATAAAGGTATAAGTTGAAATAAATATGTATGTATTTTTTTAAGCATTATTATTTTGTTGCAGTTCAAGAGGCATAAAATATTTTCGCAACAAAATACGAGAAGCATTAAACTCTTGTATTTTGATGCAAATATGTTTTAAGTTGTAAGTGTTCAGGTATGTTAATAAAGTTACCTAATATTTGTTTCAAAAGTATCGGATTAAAATGTTAATAAATTTAACCTGACTAGGTTGTCAGGTTAAAATTAGGGCATACATCACACATACAGCGGGGTAACTGCGTAACACACTATCAGTAGCAATGGTTTTCATTTTGACAGTTCAATAACACTGTGGTATTTACGTTGCTGAGCGGACACATATTTCGAACATAAATATGAAGCATGAATTAACAACATATTTCAAAATGATTCATATCGATATAGTCTGTTACGCAATTAAGGTGCTGATTTAGAATTTAGAAGGTCTCAACTTTATACCTAACTACTCTCTCCAACAATTTGAAAGACATTATTAAATTGTACAAGATAAATCACCGACGAAAATTGAGTTTATAAAAATAACCTTAAAATTGAGGTTATAAAAATAAAATCAATTGTCACAGGAAAAAATCTCTGTAAAACTTTTCTTTTTTTTAACCGACTTCAAAAAGGAGGAGGTTAACAATTCGGATGTTTTTTTTTTTTATGTATGTTCGGGCATAACTCCGTCATATATGGACGGATTTGCAAAATTCTTTTTATGTTCGATAGAGGTTTATTCCAAAATGGTCCCATTTAAATTTCGTAAACATCTGGTGATGAGCTTCGGAGACAGACAAACCAGTAAAACAACCGCGATTGCTGCTATCGCATATGTATGCATTGTTTACGCAATCGCACAACATCACGCCTGTACCCTATAAAAGCAGATGCAGCTTCCTGTCACATTCACTGATATTTACATAGCAAGTAGTGTTACATGAATTTGTTTGGGGCAGGTATACCTATTTAAAAATGAAATATAAAAACTTTTTTATAAAAAAAAAAAAAGTTTTCTCATTAAAATAGCCAGTTCAATTTTATTTATTTGTTAAAACAGATAGTAAGGTGCTCTTGCGCCCTCTCCAATCAACCTCCCGTATGTTCCAGCCCAGGACCAACACAAAACTAACAAAGTTGCGCAGAACCAAGAAATTCAAATTATTTCGATAATGAGAACTGTTCCAATTTGCGACAAAATGGCGATTGTCAAGAATCCCTTTGTACTTCAATTTCTAAATATGTTTCAAGGTTTTGGGGTGCCAGAGGTATTTGCGATGAGAAGGAAGGCAAAAGTAACACATTGTGGGGCTCTGACGGCTCACTAATGCATGTTTGGAATAGTTGGCGATGGTTTTTGGTCCCAGTTGTCAAATGAAACCTATGACAGTCCCCAGCTGAAGTACCATAAATTCTGAAAACCTGTCTAACTGTTCAGAACCGCCTGCTGATCTTGGAGTCTTAGGTTTAATCTCCAGGTCGGGCAGTGTTATTGAGTTTTTCCGATAAATCTTTCTTGGTTAAAGTGTCTCGTGTAGCTACAAACACTCGTTTCCGAAATGTTAGTGTTCTACAAATACACGTCCCATTTTTGACAGGAGTGATGTTATGTGTTTTTCTGAAAAGTCTGTTTCATGTGTAAGGCATTTAGTATTTCAAATTGAATATATTTTGTAGGCACAATACTTAAGTATCTACAGGGCCAAGTTAAATCAGCTAGCGAAACTCCACATATGTTATGGGTATCTCATGATAAAACGAAAATTAAATTACTTTGAATAAAAATTGTGGGGTCATCGACCGCAGTTAATGAAGTCATTTGAAATATAAAACAACATCTATTTTTTTTTGTATAAACTTTACAGACGTGATTCGTATCGATTCCTAAACACGATAAAACAAAAGAAAACAGATTTTCTCAACCCATACTTCAAGTAACAAAACTACCAGCGGTCGTTGATCGCCAAAAAAACTTCAAATTTTTTTTATCTATCGTGTTAAAATAACAATCACGTCTGTAGAGTTTTAATTGGACCCTGTATTTGATTATTAAAATTAAATAGATTTTGGGTAATATTCAAGGCTCAAACATTTTCACTGGAAAAACGTTAGGACGGGTTTTATTTAGTACCTAAAATATTGAGGATGTAGGATATTTGGAGAAACTCAAAATTTATAAAGGTCGAAATTAGAGAGAACCCAAATAAACGATCTTCAATATTATTTTCTGCTGAAAAGGTAATCATCATTAGAGAAAACGCCAGCGGAGTTGAGTAGGTAATTTGCGTATTATTAACCATTTTAGTATGAGAGTCCAGCCACGTTAGACTACCAACTAAGGGTACTCGATTTTGTTATGAACTTGGCGATTATGCCAGCCCTCACCGGTGGAAGGGGTGGGAATAGAGTATTTTAAATCTACCAACGTAAATTTGTATGTATCTAATGGTATCAAGATATAGATTCCAAGGCTTTTTTTTTGGGTGGGAAATTATCAAATAACTTCTCCCGCTCTTGGCGGAGTGGGAGGTCGTGTCAGACTTTTACTGACTAATACCCACCCGTGTTCCTTCAGTTGCCTGTGCCAAGGGCCACGGTAACTCTTTCGAACAACCCGTGACCCTGGCAAGCATCGGCCCCAGCGGACCCCGTCAGTTATTGCTGACAACTCTTTGAGGCGCGCGTGGAACACAAGGCGCCGTCGACCCGGGCCTGGTCCTTACTGGACGGCAAACTGCCCATTGCTCGCCTTCCGCAAGCCTAGATTCCAAGGCTCAGAGACAAACCCACAGGGGTTTTGAAGGGGATTTCTCAATGCGGTATTGAAGATCGCGCTGGAGGATACCGCGACGGTATGTGCCGGAGTCTGCTAGTATACTATCGCGGGGGAGAGGCAGTGTAAGCGGGGGAACACTCCGTATTTCCCCCGTGGCATAACACGGGATGCTCCTCGGCAAATCTTCCTTAATGCCATCCCCCACCGTTCGTTGTGAGAAAAAGTCGCTCATTGTGAGAAAGAAAAAAACGGAAGAATGTGTTTATTGGTATTCATCATCTGCCTAGCCTTTTCCCAACTATGTTGGGGTCGGCTTCCAGTCTAACCAGATGCAACTGAATACCAGTATTTTACATGGAGCGACTGCCTATCTGACCTCCACAACCCAGTTACTGGGTAATACGATACCCCTAGGTAAGACTGGTTGTCGGACTTTCGGACTTCTGACTACCCGTAACGACTGTCAAAGATCTACGAATGACAGCTGGGACCAACGGCTTAACGTGCTTTCCGAGGCACGGAGGGGTCTCGGTATGTAAAGGTGGTCCCACCACAGACCAACCGCGGCAAGCGTAGCTTAACCTGATCGATCGATCTGTGTGGCTGTTATTTAGCCACGGGGGGTCTTTTGGGGGCGTTTATTGGTATTACAACAAGAAAATACACGTTAAAACTATAAAGAACAGAAAACAAAGATTATAATGCCAAAAGGGCATTGTCAGGCGCAAGTAGCCGACCACTATTACACGGACGGCTGCCGTGTTTTTTTAACCAGATTAACCAGAAACAGTATTAACTCTTCGTCTTTCCGATGGCAGAGAGTGTTCAAGAGGTTTAACCCGCATACACATGCATAATCAGTCTATAATGTTCCACTGCTTGGACACAGGCCTCCTCTCGATGAGAGGGAGTGGGCCGTAATGTACCACGCGGGCCCAGTGCGGGTTGGTAGCTGTCATATATCTACGGAATTTTTGGACATGGCTGTTTCCTTACGACGTTTTCCTAAACCGTTTTGAGAGCAGTGGTGATAAAATAAATTAAACAAAGTAAAGCGCCTGTCTGGGTTCGAATCTACGACCTACAAATCGTAAGTCGCGGTAAACATAACAAAGCAGAAATTTGATAAATAACGCTCAGTTCACCAAAGTTACAACTTTCTTTCTGACTACTAAAGGGTCCCCCACTCATGGCTGAAAGGGAAAACCTTTTCCAAAACGCATTAACCTACCTCCTAAAATTAGGAACATAATATAGGGTGGCAAGGACGTCTACGCACACCCAGAGGGCAATTCTCGTAATTTTGAGGACGTTCACAGTCTCAATCTGTCAAAAATACCTATAATTTCCTCACATTTTTGACATTTTTTTTTTTTTTTTTATCAAACGTTGCCCCCACACCAGGAATTTCTCGTGTATTGTGGGTGCGTTTACAAACATTTAAAGTCACATACACAAACAGCCAGACCCGGAACAACTACTTGTAGGTCATACAAATATTTGTTCCGTGCGGGAATCGAACCCGCGACACGCAGCGCAGCAATCAATCGCTTAACCAATGCGCCAACCTAGACGTCAATCGTGCGTCATTGATTGTAGCTGGGATGAGATAGCGACTATATATTAAATTAAAAAAAGAAAAAGGAATTGGCCTTTCTATTGCCATGGATTGGTTGTAAAAAAAAATTGGTCTGCCATACATTTTGACCGCACAGGTATTGCACTTTTCTATGAGACATCAGATTTTTTGGTGCCTGGTATTCTGCTCTTAGTTCACTTCACTTCCGTTGAAACGGTGATTACTTGTCGACAGCAGTCAGTCGAATTGCAAAACTCGCATCAACAAACACCCGCACCTGACTGAATATCAACATTTCACACACCGATGGTTATATTAATATCTATGCTAGTGATTATTGAATACGCGTCGCCAACGATTACTTTAGGCGGTTGATCGAATTCAAGCGATATCCACCCTGGCGTGGCACGCACCAATACGGATCATTTTCAATCAACGTGATCACTGGTTCCGATGGGGTTGCCATAGTAGTGTACTTCGCGGGATTTTTCCTGAGTTTTGAATTAATAATTAAATAAAAAAGAACAGAAAGAAGAAAATTTGGTTTACGTGTCACAGAAACACGTGCAAACAAAAATATAATTAATTAGAATAATAAAGAAAAATAAAAACAAAATAGATCCTTTAATCACGAGCACAGACTAGAAACAGTCGACAGCTGCACGACTGTGACCAGGAGGCTTCCACTCAGCTTGATGCAATATGTTAATGGGTCTGGTGGTAAGTTAGGCGAGTGTTAAAAGAGATGTCCCTGGTTATAACTATCGTCGGTTAGTGTAGTACCGCGTCCTAATCAAAAACATCGTCCCGTTTAAATGTCACTAATATGTACGGCGATCTAGAAAGCGTGGTCGCGTCGATAGTCGCCTTACGCGTTTCCGTCGATCGCGTATTCGGGCGAACGATCTTTTTTGGTTAGCGCGCTGCCTTAAGTTTCCAATTTTTCATAAATAATACAAGCACATGAAATTATTTCATCACCAAAACGGTCAAGGAAAACATCATAAGGAAACCGGCATGTCCTAGAAAAAAATTTGAAGACATCTACCAACATGCACTGGTCCCGTGTGGTGGATTATGGCCCACTCCCTCTCAGAAAGAGGAGGCCTGTGTCCCAGCACTGGGAACATTAGGGGCTGATTATACGAATACTAAGCACAAGAAAGCGTTATTTATAGGATGACAAGTTTTTTTTTTGCGCTGTAGTTTTGATAGTTTGTCTGATTTGCGGCAGGACGCTTCCGGTCATTTTAGAGTTGCATGAAAGACCTGGTGCTGTTGTGATCGACTTATATCTCATAGACTCTTGCAAACCAATAGCACTAAACATAGCGCGTGTTCTCCCAAACGGTGAAGCAGATGTTTACGTAACTAGGTTTCGTTTCGGCATCAGATTTCACCAGAATTTAAGTTATGGTATAAACAAATTATTTACTAACCCCGGAATTTGAAAATGTGCACGATTAAAGGAAATACGCTCTACCGGCTTCCTCTTGCTACCTATAACTGAACACCTTTATAGTAACAATTCTATCTACCATTTTCTAAAGGTCAAGGTAAATATCCAAAATAAAGAAAAGTTTTTTATTCTACTCTACAAAAAAAGAAGACATGAAATACACACACGTACGTAGCCAAAAGCCTCGTATTCAACCAATAAAAGTTTGTCAATTTTGTCCATTGCTTGATGTGATTATAATATTATAACATTGCGTTATGACTAAGGGTTTATTTATAAACGATAAGTGACGTTTAAACGTCAAAAATGTATGGTTAAACAGTCGCTAATCACTGCTTACTTAACTTTAAGCAACGTTTATGAATAAATGGGTATGTGTTGCGACACTAGCAAATGACAACAAACAAACACAATCAAAACAAAACAAAATGCCTATTTTGGAATAGAAAATTAACTACTTTTGCAATGATAAATGATTTATTTTCTGTAAGTCGGTTTGTACAAACACTTTTATAATGTCAATCATATTTTTTTTAAACTAGATGAGGTAGGCGTTTCC
This sequence comes from Eremobia ochroleuca, assembly GCA_949629135.1. Lineage (NCBI taxonomy): Eukaryota > Metazoa > Arthropoda > Insecta > Lepidoptera > Noctuidae > Eremobia > Eremobia ochroleuca. The sequence continues at coordinate 3,186,240 of OX451385.1, read as the reverse complement.
TATCTGACTACTCTGAGAAGAAAGGCTGAAAAAAACTCAGAGGTCACAGTCTCTTTTAAAGTCCTGACATAATTTTGGTCAGCTCATGAGAAGACCATGTAGATTGGTGTCTGAAATGGTCTTTTGAGGAAAGAACCACACGGATTGAGTGGACCTGTCCAGTCAGTGCACGCATAGTAAACAAAAACATTTAAGCCGTGCGTCGCATCTGTGCAGGAACACAGGGGCAATTCTCATAATTTCAACAACGTACACAGACTTTGTACGTTGTTAAAATGACGAGAATTGATCTCAGTCTCAAGCTGTCAAAAATACTTGTAATTACGCTACATTTTTGATAAGTTTTGACATGACATTGATTGTCGCTGAGAAAAGATTGTGACTAGCACTTGAACGTTTTTAAACACGGTAATCGCCCTTCAGGTCTTTGCTCAGCAATGAAAAGCAATCATTATTTCTGCTCTCCATTGTAAACATGGCACTTTAAAGCACCTATACATTTCCTGGTAAAGCGTTTATAGTTCCATTCCTTTTCAAGACTTTTCCTTTCATTATTATCTACTTTCCCAAGAAACCAGGGTGAAAGACCTGCCTACATTTTTCTGTATCTGTTTTCTCAGACTACAGTTATTTTCTTCAAAGAATTTGTTTCAATTTGCTTTAAGAAGCACCGAGTCATTGCTTTATCGGAAACGTGATGACATTTCCTTTATTATTTGTAGAAAAAGTAAGAATATAATGTCTATAAAATTTTTACTGGTTTTTGCACGTGGGTTTCTTCGCGTGGGCTTTAATGCCAAGATAATCATTTATTAGGATAAAAATATATCTTTTGTATTATTCTAGCGTATAGTATAACTACTCACTAACTCACTTTCATGAGGGGCTTGTGGCTAAGTAATATCTTCCACACGGGTCGATCGAACAGGTAAAGATACGCTTGCCGCGGTTGGTCCATGGATGGGTGACCATCTTTACATACAAAGACCCCTCCGTGCCTCGGAAAGCACGTAAAGCCGTTGGTCCCGGCTGTCATTCGTGGATTTTTGACAGTCATTACGGGTCGTCAGAAGCCCGAAAGTCTGACAACCAGTCTTAACAAGGGGTTTCGTATTACCCAGTAACTGGGTTGTGGAGGTAAGACAGGCAGTTGCTCCATGTAAAATATTGGTATTCAGACGCATCCGGTTAGACTGGAAGCCAACCCCAACATAGTTGGGAAAAGGTTAGGCAGATGATATTCTAGCGTCTAGTTTCGTTTATATCTTCCCTATTTAATGTTTTCGCGTGATTGAATAGATATTAAACATTGTACTATATTTTTTTATTAAAATATAATAGTAATAAGCAAAATTACTGACTGATAAAAACAAGTAATAATTGCTGAACTATTTAAAGCGATAACGTAATCGCCACTCTGTATAGAAAGGGGAAGAGCTCATTGTACTAAGTGTACAAATAAACCAACTACTTTTAAGTTTATGTACAGACACCAGCACATCATGCTACTACAATCTGTCAAATTTCTTTAATATATTTTCAATTTTATCGCTAAAGTATAAGGTTCAAGGTTGAATGGAAAAATTGTGACAGTTACCCGAAACTGTTTTTTTTTTGTTAGTTTCGGACAACTGTCCCAATCAAAATTGTGATTTTGATTGTGACAGTTGTCCGAAACTGTCACAGCTTGATGTGCTGGCGTCTGTACAAACGAAATCCATTTAAAAATTGTTATTCCACTCATTTTTTTTACAAAAAGTCAGTACTGCTACCTATTAGTAACTCTTTTACAAAACGTACCCACATGTCTACCAAACTCCATATTTATATGCCAACGTTTTCATTCGCAAAAACATGTAGTAAAAATAAATTCTCTGTCCTCGAATCCCCCATATCCCTCGAAACACAAACGTATGGGGACCGCAAGATCCCGCATTATATGTATTTGGGGGACGCGGGGTGTCAGATGATATTGACAGGCAGATCCGGGGATCTCAATAAAGCAGTCAATCCTGTTATTACAGGCAGCGATGGCAAAACGAAAGCTCTTTCTTTGCGCATAATATGTTTTGTATGTTATACAAAAATGGAATGTAGGTAGAGTTAAAATAGGTTCATTGAAGTAAAAATTGAATGAGACAAAGACAACAGGGCTTATAGATCAATTCGCAAGAATTTACTTGACGGTAACGGGTGAATTGTCACTTTTAAATAATATTATTTTTTCCGGAGGCGACTCGCTCGAAGATAATTTACTTTTGGCCCAGTGGACAACTCCAGAAATATGTATTAGATAATTCGAATAGTTCGAAAAGGCTAGGCAGATGATGGCTCACTTCTTTTCATATCATATTTTAAAGTAATAATATTTCCGAATCGCTTCGTTCCGTTATTCAAATTCTCTGAAACAGAGGCGTTACGGTAAATAGGCTATGCGTTCGACGATGGAGCACGGCTGCCTAAACGACAACTGGTTTTGGCACAGGATAGTTAGGGCACCTGAAAGCGGTATTTGTACAGTCAGATCAAAAAAATGTGTACATGTACATTGTTCGTGTTTTGATTGTTTGTTTCTTGTCATTTGCCTGTATCGTAACATTTACACAATGTTATAAATTGTCTTTGATCCCTGGACCTGACATCAAACAATAGACAAAATTGTCAAACTTTAATTGCTTGAATACGAGGCTGTTGGCTACTTTTTATGTGTGTGTTTTAAGTCTTTTTTAATGCGTTTAGTCTGTGCAGGTAATACTGGTATTCAGCTGCATCCGGTTAGACTGGAAGCCGACCCCAACATAGTTGGGAAAAGGCTAGGCAGATGATGCGTTTAGTCTGTGCAGAATAAAAAAATGTTAGGTCGTGGGTTTGAACCCAGCCAGACAGGCGTTTTACTTTGTGTAAATAAAATAGTATCATTGCTTTCGAACGGTGAAGGAAAACATTGTGAGGATACCGACACGTCCTAGAACCAAAACATTAGAAGACATCTACCAACCCGCGCTGGGCTGGCGTGGTAGATGGCGAGAGGGAGTGGGCTGTGCCGCTATCTCTTTCTTCTTCGTATCGTGACTTCTAGAAGATGAAGTGATGCAACAAAGCGCTCAAATCAACAAGGCGTGATGTTATGTTGTGTATCTATTCTAGAGCGATTGTATAAAGTGTCGCTTCTATGCAATATTTAATCTTTGCCTGAGGACCGTGTGTGCAGAACACACATTGCATAATCATAGACGAGGGAGCATTGATTGATGATGATTTCTATTTGCACCTTGTTGCCATTGTGTGTCATTAATGATTGACAGGAGTTGGTGTTTATTTTTGTATTTACGTATTGCATACTTCCTTCACGTAATCTTTTTATTAATGGGCATTATACAGGGTTAAATTAACATAGCTAGCGAAACTCCGCAGACATGATGGATATCGATATCTAAACAGGATCCTTTTTTTGTGGTGTCATTGACGCCAGGTAGTGTGTAGTCACTAGAAATATCATCATCTGCCTAGCCCTTTCCCAACTATGTTGGGGTCGGCTTCCAGTCTAACCGGATGCAGCTGAATACCAGTATTTTACATGGAGCGACTGCCTATCTGACCTCCACAACCCAGTTACTGGGTAGTACGAAACCCCTAGGTAGGACTGGTTATCAGACTTTCGGGTTTCTACCCGTAACGACAGTCAAAGATCCACGAATGACAGCCGGGACCAACAGCTTAACGTGCTTTCCAAGGCACGGAGGGGTGTCGGTATGTAAAGATGGTTCACATCCACAGACCAACCGCGGCAAGCGTAACTTAACCTGGTCGATCGACCCGTTGGGCTGTTATTATTTAGCCACGGGTCCCTCAAATGTAGTCAGTTGAAATAACAGTTAAAAAAAAAACAATAATTCCAGTTAGTTAACAGTTAGGTTCCTAATTCAATAACTGGAAAGAAAAACCTTGTTTTGTAGTAAGGGGGTTTGAGTTCGAACTCTAATCTGTTGCACTCAACTCATGTGATCATTGTTTTAGGTTGTTTAAAGGCTGAAGGATACCTACTTGTAATGAGAAACAGAAAATGATTTTTAGAGTTATTTATTATTTTCCACGAACCCGCGCTTGACCCGCGTGATGGATTACGGCCCACTCCCTCTCTCAGAGAGGAGCCCTGTGACCAAGCAGTGGGAACATTATAGACTGATTATGCTATGCGACGCTTATTTTTATTTATTGAGGTTTTCCAACAAAAAATCCACTAGACTACAACTGAACCCAATAAAAGTTCAGTTTTAGTCTCCTTCAATAACAGGAGGCAATGGCATACTTTAAATTATTGACCAAAACAACTGGTTGATATTTACCGTGAGCTGGCATAAACCCTGGCTAGGAGCTAAGCATTGCCATACAGCATGGCAATGCCGCCAGTCTCTTGGGTACATTACTAGTCGGCAGCGATGCGGAGGAATATTTTGACGCCATATTTTAGTTTGTTAATAGTTTTAGTTGGGTTTGGAAATAATATATATGTATATATATAAATATTTATAGTTTGTTAGTGTATTTAGTTTTAGGAATTTTCAATTCATAATATTATCTTTTTAATGTAAATTAAGTCAATCGACTTCATTAACTTAAAACTATTAATGCTTAATGGCTTATAATAAAGCCAACAAAAGAATTAAAATTCGCAATGTGAACTAAATCTCATTAATATTTCGTTTTTTGTTACAATGTTTGTTTACCAACAACAAAGAGAAGGATATTTAAAATTAAGGGTTCGTTAACGTTGATACGCATTTTAATGAACGTTAGGAGTTTCTCCAAATACCTTGCGATTCTGTAACCGTCTCACCGTGAATACTTGGGTGAAGTAAGCGTGGAGTGAGCTGTCATAGGGACACTATTGACACTGCTCACTTCACTTGTGATTTCACGGTGAGATTTTTACAAAATCGACCGGCTGGCAGTGATGTTTTAATAAATGTTGTGTCTGAAATTCTCTAAAGCGTGGTCGTTACTTTTGATTGTGAATTCATAGGAGTTTAAATGTATCAGTTGATGGCTCATCGGCGCAATATTTCTTGCCTATCGGTCTTCTTCAGACTTTGGAGAGTTTGCTCAGGAGCTCCACGACCTCATCCTACCATCACCCTTTCACTGCTGGACTACCAGACGTACTACAGGGTACCATTCGCATTTGGTTTATCAACCAACGACTGGTCGGGATATCTCCCGACCAGTCGTTCTCAGCGCTTCTCCCCTACATTTTTCATGCGCACGGTCAAAATGTGGAACTCTCGGTCAGCGTCTATCTTCCCTGCTACCTTTACCGCATCAGCCTACAAAGAAAGAGTATACAGGCTTCTGGGCACGCTCGTTCCATCATAGACGACATCCATAGTTTTCCATCAGGCGTGATCGAGGTCAAGAGCAGGTGGATTTCGCAATGTACGGAAGACGGACAATAAAGGCTTAGGGATTTTTTGAGGGTCCCGTTGGCTCCTTTTAGGTACGGAACCCTAAAAAGACCGAAGTTTGTACCAATGATAAAGTTAACGCATACAACGGATATGTGACGCATGTTTTCCCCCAAATTGTTCTTTTATGAGTTTTTCTCTGCGTCATGTTTGCTGAAAATAAACGTATGTTCTTACTTTATAAAGCTTCTGACAGCTACGTTGTGTGACATTAACTCTTTCCTACTGGAATTTCACGCCAAAATTGCCTAAGCATGAGGATTGAACTCAAGATTTCTCACTCAATTCATGCCTTAGGGCCAGGCCACAACAGTGCGTTGCGGCGTCGCATCGCAAAAACAACATTGCACAGCTATGCGATGCGATGTCGCAACGCAAAAATTATATCAATATCTATCTATCGATTAGCATAAAATGTCGTATCCGATGAAATTTTTGCGTTGCGACATCGCATCGCATAGCTGTGCAATGTTGTTTTTGCGATGCGACGCCGCAACGCACTGTTGTGGCCTGGCCCTTAGCCGTTCCGCTATTCCCGCTGTTCATTCTTGTCTATACAGGTTGATCTATGAAACGATGGATATACTTTGATTGAGTGTACTACTTCTGAAAATGAACAATATTCACTATGGGAACAACCTTGAAAAAATATCTGCTTATTCCTACAACGTGTACTTTTACCTACGAAGTGTACCTAATTGAGATGCTTGTGGCTAAATAATAACAGTCGCAAGGGTCGATCGAAGGCTACCCTTGCCGCGGTCAGTTTGTGGATGTAGGTACATATCGAGACCCCTTCGTGCCTCGAAATGCACGTTAAGCCTTTGGTCCCGCTGTCATTCGTAGATTGAGAAGTCTGACAACCAGTCTTACTTAGCGTGTTAGCCGCCCAGTAACTGGATTGTGGAAGTCAGATAGGCAAATGCTCCATGTAAAATACTGGTATTCAACTGCATTCGGTCAAACTGGAAGCCGACCCCAACATATCGATGGTCTAGAAGATAAACGGACTAATTACAGATGTAACAATTATTCAGGAGGACAGTTTTAGTTAATTTTAAGTTTTTTAAGTTTTAGTTAAGTTTAAGTTTTAGATAATTTTGAAAAGCTGGAACTCAAAACTGTTTAAAGGTAGATTGTATATTAAAGTGATTATGTTTAGTTAAGTAGGTATTAACTGTGTAATTATCGATTAAGATGTGAATATTGTTATTTTTACGATGGCAATTAACTGTCATTAACTTTAATGAGTTCCAGTTGATGTCACTTCATACAAATGTACACTCACAATTTAGGTTGAAAGAGATGGGATTGTGTTATTTTAACAAGAGCAAACGATAGAGCATGCTCATTTAATAAAATTGGTTTTTAAATGTAAAAATTCAAAATTTTGTACTTAGCACGTTTGCCTTCTAGACCATCGGTATGTAGTTGCGAAACTAGCTAGATTTTTTTAACACGTAGGTAAAATTACACTTTCTAGGGAACAGCAGCGGAACCGTCTCCGGACACAAGTGGGAGGATGTAACTCTAACCTGGTAAAGTGGCGCTACGTCGATGGAACTGCAATAGATGCAGATGAGTTATGAGTGATGACACCTACGTGTGGATGTGGAGCTATGTCACAAGCTACGCTCCACCCCCTATCCTGCGCTCTGTGTCCCAAAACATGCAGTCAAAGTGACTTCTGCGCTGCCACCGACGACGCCGTGGTAGTGGCAAAGTTTTGGGCAAAAAGATCTGAAACAAAGTCGTGAAACCGACACGGAGAGGAAGGGAACAGCACATGTTTTTTTTTTTTTCACTACACTCTATTAATATATGTCCCTCGTTTAACCAAACAGCCTGTATATCATGTCTATAGTTACACTTACGTGCATCATTATCGACACTGTCCTTCAAACAATTGCGCTAGAATATGTATATTACGCGTAACATCGAGTGTCATCGCAACTGGGACGCGGCGGGGTCACGTACGGCTCACGCGGGGCACTCGTACCAATCACGTACGAACTAACACACGACACGTACGATTCTATACTGAATACGTGTCGCATTAGGTGCATTATGTTGGGACTAAGTTTAATTGTTTTTAGAAAAGATAATCCTAAACGGTGTGGGTGAAATTGATAGTTTAAATGTTTTATGTACAATGCGATGTGGCGGTGGCTTAGAGGTTAAGGGATTAGCTTTTTAAGCACGAGGTTACGGGGTCAAAACCTTGTTAAGCCCGTGTGCCGTATTCGATTTTACTGGCTTTTGCCTACGACACCCGCGTGGGTGTCGGAAAATATTCCACGGGAACCTACAACCAGGATTAAAAGTAACCGTGTGTTATTTCAGGCTGTACGAGTAAGCTATCTGTGTGCTAAATTTCATCAAAATCTGTTTAGCCGTTTTTGCGCCAAAACAGAACATTCATCCTGTCTGGATGAATGTTTGGTTTTGATCTGAAATTGAATTGATACTTTTTTTCCGTTTGTCTAACGGACAAAAAATCTTAAAACTATATTTTCGGCATCAGACTCGTTCCCATACTTCGTAGGAATTACATTTTGACAATTCAACAACATTCTTTGCGTCATTAACGTTGTCTAGCCAAATAAATTTTTGAAACAAATGAAGCAATGGATTGTGAATTTCCTTCAAAATCCTTCGAATTGTGATAGAAAGTGTGTTCCGTAGTTAGGGTGCTGGCTTTAGTGATTTGAAGCCATTTTCTAATTTGGTACTAAAGTAGAGCTCCATACTCGTATCACTGTTATCTAGTAACTGGCTAAAAATGACTGCGTTGCCATTAAACGTAGTAATGCTGTCACGGTCCACGGAGTCTACTCTCTAGTCCGTCAACGAAGATGTGGACTCGTCCGAAAGTAGTTGACCCCTCAAAACAAGTGTCAAATACAATTTTTCGGTCGGGGAAATTCGTATCGTAAGTAGGAACCACTGTCAAATCGTGTTGTCTTCCATTCTTAGTTCTGTCCCAGAACTTATATAAGTTCTGGGACAGAACTATCAGTTATCAGTTACGGATATCCGTAACTGATATGTAGTTGGTAGTGTCCTTAACCTCGGCTGAACTTACGGAGGTCTCCCTTCAAAAGTCCCTGGACAGTGGCCAGTGGGACTTGTTGAAAGGCTTACACGGTCCTCAACACACACTCAAATAACTCTGTAATTTGAAAATATTGTAAAAGAATAATCGTGGAGTTTCTTATCGGCTCTTCTCCGTAGGGGGAAACGATCAACAAAAAACTTGGAAATGACCAATTGGGACCGTGTAATTACATATTTTGAAGTACAGACGCCTGCACATCAAGCTACCCGAAACTGTCAAATTTTCCCAATCAACTTTGAACCTTATGCTTTGGGAATAAAGTTGAAAATCCATTAAATAAATTTGACAGATTGTAGCAGCTTGATGTGCTGGCGTCTGTAGATTGCAATATAACCATAATTCCGTATAATTTTACTATACACCAAGAGTTTCATAGTCTCTATATTTCAGTGGAAAAGGCATATGAAACATTTTCAGGTTAAAACCCGTTAAAATACATACGTGCATAATAATAAAATTGTTACTAGGCCATGCACAAACACGAACGTCGGTGAAGTTTGTGTGCTGTCATAACATTTTACTGCGCCTAGTTGCAAGCAAAACCATCGCAAATTAATATTTTAGTGGAAGTTATGGTACAAGCAGTAGTGTCTTACAGGGGCATTTAGGGCATCCATAATGAGGCTCAATTTCCACCCAATAATGAGGAGCCTCACACTCAGAAAGGGACAAAGTGATTTACGATTCTAGCCTGTATCTACCCACTATTAATTATATGTACAGAGTGGGCCAGAAAGAAATACACTTTTTAAAATCCTATAATAAAACAATGCTTGCGTTTTAAAGTGTAATGTTTTTTTTTAAATTACAGACAATTAAAAGAAATTTTACGTTTTAAAAATCAAATCGTCCAGATGCCGTCTGTTGCGGCGACGGCACTCTTCCAATGTTGCTTGTAAATCTCGGAACACATTAGTGAGAATTCCCGGTGAGGCAACTTCCTGGTTTCCTGACTCCGGAACTGCAAGAATCGCGTAGGATCCAAGGCTTACCGACCCTAAAAAGACTTAGCCCTACAAATCCTTCTATTAAATCAGTGTACAATACAAACGAATCAGCGTGTACAACAACCCGTTTATACGGTCAAATGTATCGGAAAAGTATTTGCTGTGACCCTAGCAATACTGAGCCCATAGCGTCGTGTGCGCGAACAAATACATGAGTATTTACCCTTTATAATAGATATGGGGCCATGAAAGCAGTGGTGGACCAGTGTAGGCCGTGATTGACGACTTGTAGGTGAGTTCAAACTTTCTTTTTGTATATTTAATTACATAACCACTGCTCTCAAATCAGTGAAGGGAACCCTCGTGAGTAATGTGAGCATGTCCTAACAGAAAAAAATCAAAGACATGTGACCTCCATGTGGATTACGGCCTAATTCCACTAATAGAAAGAAGGCCTGTGTCCCAGCAGTGGCCACATTATAGGCTGATTAGATTATGGGGACAGGTAAACTGAGATTGGGTCATGTGACTTTACAATCAACTTATCTATCTTAGTCCACTCAAATCACATCAAATCAAAAGTCATTTATTCAAACTAGGCTGAGAATCAGCACTTTTCAAACGTCAAAATTACAAAAGCCAGTCCCTCAAAACGCCCGCCCTTCACCACTTCCTAGTACTTTCGCTGGGAATAAGAAGTGGCACAAAAAACTCCCCAGCAGCACAGCTGTCTGTTCAGTTAGAAAATACTTGATTGAATACAATACAAGGTATACAAAGTCATTAACATCACAAGACACAGAAAACTAAATTAAATTATTTGCCATATGTCAGCTAGCTACGCCAATATACCAACAAATACAATAAAAACAATACTTACTCAAGCAAAAAAAATAATGAATCAAAATTAAATAAAAGCCTCCAGGTGTAAAGGGCGTGACCGCTTATATATTCTTGCAATGGTGGGTTCTGTTCACATATCTGTTACTTGAAGTCACAAATGATAAACTAGGACCATCGAAGGAAACTAAATAAACAAGTTATTACTAATGAAAACAATAAAACCATGGTTTTCCCAAACTGCACCACAACACTACACCCTAATTGAGTAATACACTTTTAATCATATTCTGAATTATTTTGAAGGATATTGCTAATCCATTGCTTCACATGGTGGTGGTGGTGGTTTGCGTGACAACAGTGTGATGTGTACTTCGCACGTGGCGATATCAACGCCGCAACACATTATACAACGTGTAACGTTAAATGCGCAAAACCTGAAAATAGTTTGATCAGAATAACGAGCAGAATTAAGTGAACCACTTTTTAATATAGGTCACATTTTTCAAAAAATCTTCATTAAAAACTTTGCCGTGTCTATTTATTAATAGGTCAAGCAACCCAATGTCAGCGCGGCGCAGCGGCCCGGTGTCGACTCCTCTCTCGATAAAGCGTCGTCGCAGACGCAAGAAACGATCAGAATGGTCAGTAAAACTAAAACAGCACATAAAACCTTTACAATTTTTTTAATGACTTATTTTCTCTGAAATAGGTCAATGGAATTAAAAATCAGTTGGGGTGTCTGAGGTTTTGGGCATTTAACGTTACATGTTGTATAAACATATGACCCATGATCTTCTAAGCAAATCAAAATAGAAAAACGACGGCATACAAATTAAAAGTATTTCTTATTTTACTTCCAAACACAAAGTTTTTTAGCTCATCTAAAATCTGAATGTTTCGAAAACATCATTTCGTTTAAACCAGCTCCCAAACTAACTAAAAAACTTTTAAAACGCAACTGGAAAACAAACTTCTCCAATTCCTATCCGGAATTAAATTTCCATAAGCTGTGTCCCCGCTAGTTTGGGAGCCATGCTCTATATTGCTTCGCCATTTCACTGAGCCGTTTGCACTGTCCTCGCGTCGAATGAAAGTTAAGTTCTAGCAATTGCCTAGACCCTGGCTGGATGGTTTTATTGTCTATAAACGTTATTATTGTGAAAACAGTACGGGTAATAGCATGGAGTCAATATTTGTTGGTATATTCTCTATTTCATTTTCATCTGGAATTTCTTTGTGAGAAAATAAAATCAGTTGCGATCTTTTTTCGTTCCACAGGTCCTAGATAAAGAAGTAGTATAAATGTTTATGGGCGAAGCGGGAGAGGAAGGCCAAAGAAAAGATGAATGAATTGTGCCAGGAATGATAATGAAAGAGAAGAGTTTGGTCATGATGAATCATAGCGTGACGGTTGACAGGGGAGAGTGGAAACTGAAAACGTGTTGCGCCGACCCCAAATAACATTGGAAAAGAGCAGGAAAATGATGAAAAATCAAAAATGTATTGGAGGTCACTAGACAAAGAGACATTCAATCAGCGATAACGATGAAGAGAAAGTAAAAAAGTCCTTAGGAGTCGTATAGGGATGTGGCAGAATCATCATTGTTACAGTCAAAAAGGAATGGCACAATATTTTCCGTATAGCTCCAGCTCTTTGTCATTCGACTTTGACTTTTTCCTATAAGGCTATAAATGCAAAAATAGAGGATTGTTACTACACAGTCCGGCCGTCAAAAGACTGCGATCCCGACACCTGTCCGTGTGACAATTATAATAGCTAATAAAGAACAAATTTTGAATGAAATTTGAATGAAACTGACAGGTGTCAAGAACGCATTCTTTCGTCCGCCGCAGTGAAGTCGTGAGTATTTATCTGTCATTCTATCAGGGACCGTAGCTTCTATTCAAATCAACTGACCCGGGTTTTATTTATTTTTTCAGATATTTTTAGGAATGGAAAGAAATGTTATGATACTACTAGCTACCCTACCGCTTGATTAGCTCCTCGGTAAAAGCCTCATTTGAGTTCAAAACTATTTACCCAATCCCGACTAAAGCACGTAATAAAACCTCAAACAATCAAGCATGAATATTTTTCTACCTAAAAGCGGACCTTTATTACGTAACCTAAAGCGTTTACGTTCAAACAATAGAACGTAAACGTCACTATGATCGTTTCCTACGTTGGTTTGCGTTCTTTGTTTGATACCGGTCTTGTTTTCATAGACTTTTTTTTCACCGCTATTATGAACGGAACGAAAATTCTAGTATAACAGAAAATAATAGTAGTATTCTTTTGAATTCTGTGGTTTTGTGCGTTTGCGGATTTACGCTTTATACTTAGAAGTATCTAAAAAGAGAAAAAAAAAAATGTTTTGCAGAAACTAAACGCACAAACAAACATTTTTAAACTGTGTAATACTATTTTTTGGTACAATTGTGAAAGTACATTTTTTTTTGTATTGTATTGTTTTAGTAATAGCGGAAAAAACAAATACAGTAGCATTCGTATCGTTTCTTCTATTTACACATTTTTGACACTAGTTGTACTTTTATTTAAATAGTGCTGTAATATTCGGTGTACGTTTTTCATTTCAGGCCCATATTTCATTGAAAAAACTCGTCTTACATGCTGCTGAATGGATATTCAAGTCTAAAGAAATAATAATAATAATAATAATAAATCCCTGGACATTTCACACAGCACCATTTGTCCCAAGCTAAGCAACCTAATGCTTGTGTTATGGTAACAAGATGGCTGATAAACTACTTATATACATTTTTTTTTTTTTGTAAATACATACATATAATAGATAGAAAAACACCCAGACTCGGAACAAATACATGTAGGTCATACAAATATTTGTTCCGTGCGGGAATCGAACCCGCGACACGCAGCGCAGCAGTCAATCGCTTAACCACTGCGCCAACCGTGCCGTCAAAAAATACGTACTTGTGCTTGAAGCTGAAGTAGCTGCACCAAGTTCGCTGGTATACTGCATTTAAAGCAGTTTGTAATAAGAAAGTTCTAGTTCGTACAAACTCGGAACTGTTCGTAAAACTTCGGAAATGTTCGTGCTTTCTCGGGTTTGGCTGCCGAAGCGTCGACCAGAGCTCGAGTCGTTCCTTATTTGTCAATTAAAATAAAGTAAAGAATTGTCCCTTTGAGTAATTAAGTTAACAAAAGAGTTGAACGCGACTTCTCCTGTTGGTTACTTTTGTCTGGTAAAAGCACGTACTTACATATATTTTTTAAGCTCCTCTTACTTGATTGGATAAGGGGCTCGTGGACAAGTAGGAACTGTCTTGTGGCTAAGTAGTAACAGCCACACGGGTCGAACGATCAGGTTAAGCTACGCTTGCTGCGGTTGGTCCGTGGGTGGGTGACCATTCTCAAATACCAAAGACCCCTCCGTGCCTCGGAAAGCACGTTAAGCTGTTAGTTCCGGCTGTCATTCGTGGATCTTTGACAGTCGTTACGTGTCGTCAGTAGCCCGAAAGTCTGACAACCAGTCTTACCAAGGGGGTATTACCCAGTAACTGGGTTGTGGAGGTCAGATAGGCAGTCGCTCCATGTAAAATACTGGTATTCAGCTGCATCTGGTTCGACTGGAAGCCGACCCCAACAAAGTTGGGAAAAGTGCGACGTTGCAGACGATGCAGATGATGTTAATTCAATGGATAGAATATTTTAATCTCTAAATAATTCAACTTATTTTCATTATCAAGTAGTAACCAAAAATAAGAATTATTATTATGGCGGTCATACTTAATTATTTATTGTATGCGTTCAGGGCAATATTTACACATCATTTTAAATACATTATTTTTATACAACATTAGTTTTAGTATATGCGAAACACGTGTCTTTTTGTCACGTGTATTTTTATGTAAAGAATCTATGTATAAAATTTCAAAACTGTATCATGAAAAATCACAAAGTTATACGCTTGTTATGTTACCTGCTTGTCCGTACAAAAAGATGGTTACTACTTAGCACGCGCCGCCGGCCGACCAGCCGTGACCTGTGTTGTGCGCATATGATTGCGGATATGTACTTAGTGTCGCTTGGTGTCCAACTTGTAACCTTTTTTAAATATTTTTGAGACAAAATATAACATGGTGTAAAAATTATTGGAATCAATTCAGTTTCTTATTCTGAACAAACTATATTCAGGTTTGCAATATACAAAAAATAAAGCTGTATATGTATGTTTACGCACATTTAACAGTAAAATGATTCAACGTAACCAGCCAAAATTGAAGACAAAAAGCCAAAATTGAACGTGAAAAGCAGCCTCACCTCTTTCTGCATCTTATATTTTAAACGACCAATAACTTTCAAAGTGAGCTTCAGGTTAAAAGCATTTTTAAAAGGTAAACCGTTAAAATAAACAGAGCAGCTAACTAACTATAAATCTTTCAGGAGAACTTTCAGTTTTCAGCGCTTTCATGGATTTATATTTTAATGAATAAGGTAAATACTTCGTTTGGTGGAATACTAAGTTTTAGTAGAACTTGGTAGGAATGCAGCTGGCTGTTATTTACGAAATAACAACATGGTTTAACACTTGGACACCTTGGTTTAAAATTAAAAGAAAATTTTAATTCGACACACACCCACACACACATATGCATACTTAAACATAACTAGCGAAATGTGGGTGTTTTATGGATACACCTCTGCCTAACTCTTTAGGTATTACGGGAGTGGTGTTAAGTGTATGTGATATTTTAATTTTAATCAGCTATTACAACAACATTACCGAGGTACTTACTTAAAACATTAAGAGCCCTTGTACAATTCGGTATTGAGCGCGGACCTTTTTTTTATATAAATGGCTTCTCGCAGTTCAACCTATGAGGTGGTCTGCTTAACCGGGCGTTCCTGTTTAATTAGGGCGAGCGCGCATCGTCGGGGCAGTGAAATATTATATACTACTTTTATTTTATTTATTAAAAAATCAAATTATCTATACCAATTTTTTTTAAATTGACATTGTGTTAGCAATTATTGGAGACTATTTTGGTATAAATACCACGTAACAATGATGTACAAGTTCAGAGATGTTCAGACTTGTTTCCAGTAGAAAATTGAATTATGTACAGTCGTTTTTCCTTTATTTATAAGGCATATACCAAAAATGTATTCTATTATTATAAAAGTATTATGATATTTGTGATAAGAGAAAAATGGTTTTGATGGATTATATTCAACAGAACCTGCAAATTAAAGCTCTCAAATCAGCTCTCCGTGAGTTTTTGCCTAAACATGCATCAGGAGAACGATTATTGCTAAATAAATAGATAAATAATAAATAAATCGCTTTTTACTGTAGAAGAGAAAACGAACTATCTTTGCCAATAAATTGTTATTCATACCAATCAACGAAGAGTATTCAATTTCAACGAGGAAGTCATGCATCTACGTCTATGTCCTAAATCCCAGGTCATAGTCTACCTGTATATCGTCGACCGTAGGTTCAATTGAGGTAAGGGACAAAATACCCAAAATGAACTCATTTTGGGTATTTTGTCCCTTACCTTGAGTATACAGTTTTGTTCAGAATTTTTCGCTCTATCGAATGGTGAATATAAAAAAATTGTAGCTTGAGAAAAATGTCCCTTACTCTAATGATTTTTGGATCCAAATTTCGAATCAGCTCCGTAATAACAATGTATCTGAAAAACTATGCAATATAGGAACTTGAAATGGTGTAATTATCGCCACCAATCCACTTCAAATAAGGTAAGGGTCTTCCCAATCAACGAATTACGTACGTCAAAAGTGTGTACTTCATTTTCTGTCAAAAATCTCTTTACACTGTATTTTTTTCATAATTTTTTTCAAAAAGTCCTTTACACTATTTTTTCATTAATAGATTGGATCCAACGTAGAGGTCAGTTTAATGCAAGGGACGGGACTACAAGATACTTGGTCAGTAAGGGACATTACTAACAAAATACGTTGTTGTAAGGGACATCTATTTTCTTAAATAGCTAACTCATTCAAATAAATATTACACATGTGGATAGAGCACTAAAATACAAGTTCATGTGTGAAATCAGACCCGAAAACGGTTAATAAAAAAAAAGTTATGAGCGATTTAGTCCGAAAAAAAACTTTGTCGGCCTCTCCTGAAAAATCGTGTTTTGTCCCTTACCTCAATTGAACCTACGGTCGACGATATAAAATTTCATCGAAATCCGGTTAGTCGTTCAGCGTGAATAGATTACAGACGTACGGACAGACAAACAGGGTTACTTAAGGATTTATAATATCAGTTTCAGCGTCAGGTATATTTGCCTGACACATGCTGAGGTGGACTCCCATTGCAGACGTAATTGTATCGGGATTAATGGTACGTAGATGCGGTGGTAGCGACGCGTCAGTGCAGCATATATGTAAGTACGTTCGACAAAAACCCACGCTAGATGTACAATATTTTTGATTTTAAATAGTGTTCATGGAGGTTCTTGTCCGTTATTTTTTTATTTTTATTTATTTATTAAAACTTTATGCACAAGTAAAAAAGTACTGTACAAAGGCGGACTTAATGCCTGAGGCATTTTCTACCAGTCAACCTTAGGGTGATGCAGAGACAAAATATGGCAGGTGCAACATACGGGATAGATAGCTAGGAAATGGATATACAATACAAGAATTAATAGCAATACATAGATAGATACATATATACATACATATAAACAAAATGAACTATCTGGAGAAAAATTATCGGTAGAGCAGAAAACGAATCCAGCATATCAGCGCTGGGATGTTATGGCCAACTTCTGACGTATTTTTTCTCCTCATTAGGTAACTACTACGCTTTGGAATGGGCAACTACCTTCATATTTCTGACTGACAGACTCCTTTGCCTGTAAATGGTTTATTTGCAATAAATGCTTTGAGTGTGAGATGTGAGAGTAACAAAGCTAGAACTTCGTCAGCTTTAGAAAATTGATGCTCCAAGTCAGAGGGCATTCCACGCAACGTTTTACAAAATAAAATTAAATACTCATTAATTATAAATTCCCTGAACGTGTATAAATATTGTAATAAATTAAATTTGTGAGCAGTAAGGCTTATAAATTTAAAGGCGCGTAAGTTCAGCAGCTGCAACAAGGTATGAAAATCTGGCTAATTACGACGTGTTACAAATTGCCTACAACTGCACGTTTCACTTTAGTGTGTGCCTCGAGCGGAGACGGAGAGCGTTTAGAAATAGAAGTTACATTTTATTATTAAAAACTTTCACAGTAGGCAAGATCTATTGTGAAATTTTTTAATAAAAAAATATAACTTACTCAACAAAAGATTTTTTTTTAAACTTTGCCCCACACTAGGAATTTCTCCTGTATTGTGGGTGCGCTTACAAACATTTAAAACTCACATACTCGTATACATAAGTCAAAGATAAGTCATATAGATAAGTCAAAGAGACTTGGCAACAAACACCCTGGAAGACTTATGTATTATAATTAAAGTACTGGTGATAGGGTTTGTACAGACGCCAGCACATCAAGCTACTACAATCTGTCAGATTTTTTTAATAGATTTTCAACTTTATCGCCAAAGCATAAGTTTCAGAGTTGATTGGGAAAATCTGACAGTTTCGGGTAGCTTGATGTGCTGGCGTCTGTTGTGTGTTTGTGATTTAATCATGCTTAAAGAAACACAAAATACGAACTGAACCAGGGAAACCATCCAACATCCCAATTTCAAAATTGCACAATATTTTATTTATTTTTTAGTCTTTTTTCATTGGTAGTATTTGTCTATCTATCTTATTTTAGAACATAAACATGAAATGAAATGTTTAAGTAAGTAGATGTCATAAGATACTTGTCAATATTGTTAATCAATATATTAAAACTAGATAGGGCTGCCATTTCCCAGCTGTCTGATCCCTAAGATGAAATGCCGAAACAAACTCAGAGGTCATGGTCTCTTTTAAAGTCCAAGCATTATAATATTAGTACAATTTTATGGAGTTTAACAATGCAGAGCCATGTCTGGCAGGGCCTTTCGAAGTAAGAGCCCTTGCGGCTTTGAGGTGACCAGCCCCAACAGACGTAATACAACGTGTAACGTTAAATGCGCAAAACCTCAGACACCCCAACTGATTTTTAATTCAATTGACTCATTTTACAGAGAAAATAAGTCATTAAAAAAATTGTAAAGGTTTTATGTGCTGTTTTAGTTTTACTGGCCATTCTGATCGCTTCTTGCGTCTGCGACGACGCTTTATCGAGGGAGGAGTCGTCACAGGGCCGCTGCGCCGTGCTGAAATTGGCTTGCTTGACCTAGTAATAAATAGACACGGCAACGTTTTTAATGAAGATTTTTTGAAAAATGTGACCTATATTAAAAAGTGGTTTTAATTCTGCTCGTTACTCTGATCAAACTATTTTCAGGTTTTGCGCATTTAATGTTACACGTTGCATAGGCATCAGTCATCGTGCAGCTCAACCCTATTTTAGAGAGCTCATGAACTAACACAACACGCTACATCTTCCAACACACACACCTCATAACGACGAGTTGGCCCAACCATTTCTCGTCTACTCAATTGTCCCGCAACTGGGTCAAGCCGAGTCGAGTCGATTTTTGCCATTTAATTAGAGCCGCGCCGACGGGAATTCACTAGTGCTCTTTTGGCCACTAATTTTCGAAAAGGCTGTGGGTGTGTTTATGTATGGGGTGTGTTAGTGTGTTTGTCTAAGATTAGAACACTTCATTTTCTCGGACAAAGACGGGATCCTATATTTTACCGGCGTTGAGCAAAATGAAAATGAAATGTTTTTTTCTTACGAGATTGTAATGAAGTTAGTTGGATGTTCACTAGAAAATAGAACAGAGAGAAAGGTAATTTATATTTTTTATTATGTAATATAATTCAAACAAAATTACACTTAATTTTGTTTTTGTTTCAGCTTCAGGTATTAACATAATATAAAGTCGACAGCAAATGTCAGTTAATTACATAATTTTTATATCTAAGATGCCAAATATTTACGAACTAAATTATTATTCAAGTGTTATTTTATCATAAGTTTTAATAAAATAAAATGATTGGCATCAATTCATAATTTAACAATCCACTATTGAAAACGTTTAGTAATTTTGCCATGTATTTTGAACTATATCTAAGGCATCTGAAAATTAGTTAATAGAGAGGTTTCTTACTAGTCTTCTGGGCACGTTTCCGAATGACAGAAATGCGAACGAGTACTTCGACGCCTATGTGTCCTTTTGTTTTCGTATTTATGCGTATAGTTAGTTCGTTAATTTAATTTAGTACGTAGTGTAAATAATCATATTATTAAAGTTATGTAGTATAGCAGAACATGACTCGGGGGTACAGGTAGATGCTGCGTACTTCGATTTTAAAAAGGCGTTCGATACGGTGGATAATGACATCTTGTTAAGGAAGCTCGCGAAAATTGGATGTACACTACCTCTGCTACAGTTCTTCGCCAGCTATATGGAGGATCGCCAGCAATATGTCGACTACAACGGCTGTGTATCTCAACCGTATTACACGAGATCGGGCGTGAGCCAGGGCAGCAATGTAGGGCCTCTCGAGTTTATTGTAATGATAAATGACTTGCCGGAAGTCGTCAGACATGGGACTTATTTATTCTTTGCGGATGACCTGAAATTGCTGCTCGAGGTTCGGGATCACTCGGATTGTGATCGCCTACAGGACGACATTGACAGAGTGGTCGAATGGAGCAATGACAACAAACTGCATTTTAATGTTGCTAAATGTTCGGTGATGTCGTTCACTCGCGCGCGAACTCCCTTGAGTTATCAGTACAAGGTTGAGGATGTGCCGATGCAACGAGTGTCTCAGGTACGAGACTTAGGGGTAGTCTTCTCTCAGGAACTAACTTTCCGTGAGCATATCAATAAGATATGTAAGAAGGCATACAGAAACCTAGGTTTCGTACTCAGGCAGTCCCAAGGATTCACCAACATCACGACACTAAGGGTACTATATGACGCATTAGTCAGAAGTCACCTCGAACATGGCGCATTCATTTGGGCTCCTCATGAGGCGAAATATAGTGTTATGTTGGAACGTATCCAAAATAAGTTTACGCGACACTTGTATTACAAGCTGTATGGGGTACATCCATTATACCCATTGATGTACCCTACGCTATTTGTTCTGGGTATGGTAGGGTATAACACTCTAAGAGTACGACGGGAGTTTTCGCTCGTAGCGTATGTGGTGAAACTACTACGTGGCGTGGCGCATAACCCGGGAGTGCTGCGGCACCTACAGCTGGACGTGCCCGACCGGTACGTGTGGAGGCGGCAACGCCCGCCCCTGCTCGCTGTACCTGCGGCCAGGACCAACCTGCTGGCGAGAACTCCTCTCACTAGAGCCATACGCGTGGTGAATGAGGTTCACGGGAGGGTTGATGTATTGTGGTGCAACTTGAGTGAAATCGCAAAAGTTACACTATATGTAATAAGTTATTTAGATTGACGTATTTTTTAACTAGGTATAAGGTGTAGATTTAGGATTTAGTTAGTAAGGCCACTCTGTCGCATTGGATCATAGATCTGTAATGATAAGTGTTGGTAAGATTTTTATAAATAAATAAATAAAAATAAAAACATTGTCTTTTTTTTGGGAATTTTCTTTTATTATTTTTATATACTCATTCTGAAACTTGCTTGATTGTTATAAGGTACCTACTATATTTCCTCTAAACGGCCGGTTGACACATCTCGTGTCCCAAGGGCTAGCTTTTATTTTGGCCAGAGGCTAAGTATTGCCATACGATGTGGCAATGCCGCCAGTCTCTTGGGTTCGTTAGCAGTCGACTGCGATGCAAAGGAATTTTTCGACGCCATATTTTAGTTTGTTAATAGATTTAGTTTGGTTAAGATATTATGTTTTAATTTTAATAGTTTACTAAGGGCTGATTTTTCCAACGCCAAATAGTTTTATCGGAGAAATCATTTTGAATTTTTGATAGTTCTTCCAGACAAAAACTGTCAGACGTCAATTTTATTCCACGAATAAAAATTATCTGCCGATTGAAAAGTCCCCTTAGTATTGGAAGTTTATACAGTGTATATATTTTTATAATAAATGCCTTACTTCTTATTTATTTTTTATATATTTTTTTTTTACATTACTTTAACAATCTTTAAAAGGAGAACAAAGCGCTGAAAGCCTCAAGTCATAAATAAACCTCCCGGCGGATGAAGGATGTTCGGAGACACAGGTGGTTGCTACAGGAATACCGTTGATAACTTTCCATATTTCTTTCTTTCTTTTTCTGAAAGATTTTTTTTTTTCGAATATATGATGGTGTTCGTGGTAACATTAATTTTAATCACGCTTGTATGCCCGACAGGTTAGGCAGAGGTGTGTCTATAGTACACTCACATCTTACCAGTTATGTCACGTTATTTCGAACCTACTGTACTGCTTTTTACACGTGCGCTAGATATACGCAAAGATATACACTCGTGGGTTGCAGCTGAAAATCAGCGTCAGGTGTCACCCTGTGTTGTCATCTGACATTATGCTGAGCTGAGGCCCTTTTGGCATTATAGTCTTTGTTTTCTGTTTTTATAGTTATAATGTGTATTTATTTTGCTGTAATGCCAATAAACGTATTTTTCTTTCTTTCAAAGATCGAACAGCGCTCTCCAGGTTCAATATAACAATGCATTTAGGATACTGGTGGGGCTACTCTGTTTCTGTAGTGCGTCAGGGATGCGCATATAGATTGCTTTTACGCAACAATGCGTAAAAGGTGCGCTTCCTTGGTGCGCAGGGTATCGGGCGGCTCCAACAGTGTCTTAAGCATGGTCGCTTGTCACCTGGACTGTGTATACGTGGGTCACTGTGGTGCCGTCTCTCACGCGATGCCGCAACGGTGACAAAACATTATTTCTTGTGTTTTTGTTTAGTGTCTGTGCTTACTAACATAGTCGTAAGTTTTACTAACAATCTTGTTCGTCTAGTCTTGGTTACTCCAATAAAGAAAAATTCTATTCTATTCTTTGTCTCATTCCTCTCAAAAAGGGTAAAGGAAAACATCGCGAGGAACATATAACCAATAAACAACAAAATAAAAATAAAATGTAATCTATAACGCGAAGCTAACCACTCCCGACACAATCCACGTGCTTCTGGCGAAAACGCATTCCGTTCCCGCCCGGCCAATGAGAGCAAGTCGAAGCTTCTAGAACATTCTAGAAGCTTCTTTTAAAAACATTCGACGTGAAGTGTCGTGTGACGTCTGTCAACTGGGCTGCTCACCGAAAGTGTGCTATATTTTATGAGTCTTTATCTTCGCCCCAAACCCTATGGTTTTATATGTTTAATTATGTGTGTGTATGTTAAAAATCTAAATAGGTTAGCTCCAGTCCATAAACCGTTATTTTACTTCTGATTTTGCATCACCGTCCAAATCACAGTGAATAAAATCAAACCAAAAGTAATGTATGCAAATTAGGCCGAGAATCAAAACTTATTGTTAAAATTATAAGAAGACAGTCTCCTAAAACGCCCGCCCTTCACTACTTCCTAGTGCTTTCGCTAAGAAAAAGAAGCAGCGCAACAAACTCCCCAGCAGCACAGCACAGTGATCTTTATGTTCCTTGTGATGTTATGTCACAATGATCTTTAATCTCGATACTATAAGGTGGCTATTGGGTTGCTGCTGTCAGAAGTAAAAAGCTGTGAAAGAAGTGTAATTCAAACTGGAGGACCTTCTCAACGTTGACATTAACCGGTTTTTATATCGCATGCCCTTGGCCCTAACTTGCTATGACACTAACCAAATAAATAGACCGCATCAAAATTATACCCTTGCGGTAAAAACACTGCTTCATCATCAGCCCAGAATTTTCCCGACTATATTGAGGTTGGCTTCCAGTCTAACAGGACGCAGCTGTTTACCTGTATTTTAACTCTTTGCCAGGAGCCAGCCAAGTTGATGAGGAAGGTTTCACGAAAGTAGAAAGGAAGAAGAAGTAGCCCTGTTTTCGTAACCTGTGTGGCACCGCACCGAGTGGACCCAACATGCTGCTGCGCCCCGTTGTGCCTACGACGCAGCTGTACCTTTCGAGCTTGTGACGACCCGTAGCGTCTAGTACAGAAACTGAAACACCAACTGAAGAAACTGGTAGAAAAAGATTCACGAAAGGCAGCCGGGACCTAACGTGATTTCCTTTACTTTACTTATGTGAGATTTTGAACATTTCATTGTATAAAAATCCTTGAAACCCTGTCACGTTATTTCGATTCCTGAGAACCATCAGTATAACAATACAAAAGAAAAATTGACCTCCAACTGCCCCAACAATACTCGATTGAGTTGTTTATGTACCTGCCACCGATTTCCCCGTAGACCCGATAATGGAACGAGATCAACTTGCTTGCGCGTGCCCTGAATTGAATTGTCGCCTTATATCGGAAGGCAGGTGATTGGCAGAAGTTCAAGGCTTCTTGTGGCACGTGGCTGAATGTGTTTAGACCCCCGTAAAGTAGAAAATTTTAGTCGGTTAAAAAAAAACTGCTGTTCCTTAAAAAAAAACTGGAATACCTACGCGGTCAAAATGTATGGCAGAGCTAATTCTTTTTAACCGACTTCAAAAAAAGGAGGAGGTTATCAATTCGACTGTATTTTTTTTTTTTTTTTTTTTTTTTTTTTTTTTTATGTTTGTTACCTCATAATAACCGACTGGGTGAACCGATTTTCATTATTCTTTTTTTATTTGAAAGCTGGTGCTTCCCGTGTGGTCCCATTGTCACCATTTCAATATCTGATGATGGGATCTTGTAGAAATCGGGGGAACTCTTCAATAAATAACAGCAGATTAACCGCGATTGTTGCTATAGCATATCTAAGCATTGTTTACACCATCACACAACATAATATCACGCCTGTACTCACTACAAAGGATATAATTTTTTTTTATTATAATAATAATTAATACCAGTAAAACAACCGCGATTGCTGCTATCGCATATGTATGCATTGTTTACGCAATCGCACAACATAACATCACGTCTGTACCCTATAAACGCAGATGCAGCTTCCTGTCACTGATATTTACATAGCAAGTAGTGTTTATATGAATTTGATTGGGGTAGATATAACTAAAAAGTGAAAAATAAAAAATTTTATATAAAAAAAAACAACCGACTTCCAAAAAAACACTACAAAGTGAAAAATAATTTTAATTTCGGAAGTCGGTGTCAAAAAACCAAAATGTAGAACCAACGACACCGACTTCCAAAATTAAAATTATTTTTCACTTTGTAGTGTTTTTTTGGAAGTCGGTTGTTTTTTTTTATATAAAATTTTTTTTTTTGGTTCCGAATCATTGTACTGATATCATGGTTACAATTTGCACACTGGTTAAAAATTTGTCCCGTATAACATACCAACATGTCTATATTTTTCGAAGGTATGATTGCCAATATTCTGCCAGTGATATGGGAGTCCCATGTAATTGAATACAAATCTAATAGAAAAACGAATTCAACTTTGCCCAAACAACAGTGCCCTCCAAAAGTTACTGTTAACTTTTACAAGCTTTTATTTAACTTATTCTACTTCAACTATGCCAAATTATTATTTATGTCAATCAAATATTCAGGTAATCTTAAGGGATTACATTTCTGAGCATCCAAGAAACTGTCCAATCCGTGTAGCCAATGTTATAGACAAAGTTGTAGTCTAAATAGGACTACAACTTTGTCTATAAAATTGGATATCTCTAATTATCGTCAATATCTTTCTAGTCATTGTCGCGACAAAAGGATTATGTACGAGTAGAAACGTTAATAATTTAGATTAGCTAACTGATGGACTAGTGATGGCGCCAAACAAGTTAGCGAATTTTGTGCCGAGTCCATTTACATGGGCACTGACAGGTTGATTTTACCAAAGTTATATCTTTTATCTGTGGAATAAAATTGACGTCTGACAGTTGTAGTATGGGGAAGCTGTCAATAATTTTAAATTTATTCTCAGGATAAAACTTATTCTAGATAGAAAAGTTTGGTGCTGATCGATACGTCATGTTCGTGAACGGGCGCCGTCAGTAGGGACAGGTCAACTCTTAGCTGCCACGGCTTATTTTAATTTCTGAATTGTTTTATCTTTTTATAACGGACGCTTTTAACGTGCACGTCTTTCTAAATTGTTCTCGCTTGTATAATTTCAACATGAAAGATGTAACCAATATTTTGTAACAATTTTATGATTTAAAAGATTGCCCGTGGAGTTTCTTGTCCGTTCTCCTCCATAGGTACCTATAACTCTTTGGAATGGGCAACTAGCTTCATATTTCTGAGTGACCGATCCTTTGACAGTTCAAAAGTGCCTGTAATAGGTTTATTTGTAATAAATGCCTTGAGTTTGAGTTTGGTGGAATTCGCCCTAGAAGTAGAAGCTAAAATCAAGGCATTGTAACAAATTACAACCTCAAAATGTAAGTTTACAAAACCCAAAGCCATGAAGGAAATACGAGTAGAAAGAAGTGAAACGATTGTTTCAAATCGGTAAATTGAGAAATCGGATCACTGTCAATCGTCGTCAGTTGTCGAGTCGGCGGTAACGGGAAACCGAATATCGGATGCAATATTCTGTGGTGGGTCTCGTGGTTTGTGTGTTTTACCGCATTTTTTGTTTCTTTTTCTGTAGTAAAATATGATAGAGGATTGTTTAAAATAATGGAATGGATGTTTGTTGTACTTACTTGCACACAAAAATATGATTAGGTACACTTATATTATAAAGTCGAAAGTTTGTGAGTATGTGTGTGTGTGTGTGTGTATGTTTGTTACTTCTTCACGCTCAAACGGCTGGACCAATTTTGATAAAATTTGGCACACAGATAGTTTCTAACCAGGATTAGCACATATAATACTTTTTATCCCGATATTCTTACGGGATCGAGACTTATGCGGGTGAAACCGCGGGACGCAGCTAGTAAATAATAGTTGGTTATTGCTATAAGTAGTTTTATACAGGGTATTTATTTTAGAGACAGAGAACCTTGAATACTCAGATTTTGTTTTTATATCCAAAAAACTTTATTTAGCAGATAATTTCATGGCAGTAATGTTTGAACATTATGATTTCAGGCATGCGGCCGCCCCTTAGAGAAACACACATATTTCAGTATACCAATAGGGACTCTGTGGGTATCCATATCTATGGCAAATCAGCTACTTATTCCTACTGCTGAAAGTCTAAAAAAAGGTCTTTATAATTAACCGAGCTTGAAACAACAGTGAGTGTACCTAATTTCACTAGGATTGATGAACTCAGTCTTATATAAAAATAACAAGCAAACAATATGATTTTCTCTGACTTCCACACTCACAAATATCGCAAAGATGGCCTCCAAAAGGTAGGCCTAAATCAAGATAAGATTTAACTTTCACAGATTTTCTCAGCAATCATATTTTGATTAAAATTTATTAAAATAGTTATTAATATTTATAAAATTTATTTATATTACAGCGATCAATTAAGATATCCGAAACTTAGATCTAACGAATTTATTTAATAACTAACTTTGGTAATTAAAATCCGTTCGCGGAATATTTAATTTCAGGATAGTTATCGGAGTTGTATTATCAGACTTTCAAGAAAATGTTAATAGAGGGTGTCCTCAGTTAACAGTTCAATGTCATTCAAGGTGACCTAGGGCTTGGATAATCACGATGTCTGTAACTAGTAATTATCCTATGTAACTAAGCATAGAATTTGGCATTTCATTAATTAAAAGATTTAAGGATTAAATCCTTAATTAAAAAAAAAATCTCGTCAACTCAGTTTTTTTTTATTTGAGTTGTTGAAGAAAAAGTCACTTTCTTTGAAAGAATGACAAAGACACTGGATAATCGGCAACACCAGATAACTACTTAGTTATCTTAGGTGGAGCTGCACGGTTACTGACAAATCCGTGCACTGACTGAACAGGTCCACTCAAATAAAGAAAAGAAAGAAAAATAAATAGCGACAAATATTTCATTTCGGACTCGCACAGGAAATTCAAACAGTAAAAAAGGAGCCTATACAACTAAAAAAAAAATACATTAAAAACAAAAGTCCAAAAAGGCTCTATTTTTGCATAATGCTGCGATATTCAAATAAATAATTACCGCAGCGCTGGTATTCTCATATGGCCCAAACGCCAAATGGTCAAATGGGTCACGGTCCTCACATGGCTTGACCAATATTATGTCTAGACTTTAAAAGAGACAGTGACCTCTGAGTTGGTTTCGGTCTTTCTCCACTGAGCAGTCGGTTATGAAACACTGAATCTAGTACATAAATTATTTTTGACGTCGAAAAAGTATTTTTTGAACCACTTTACAGCAATAAATGCGTGCACTGACTGGACAGGTCCGCTCAATCTGTGTGGTTCTTTACTCAAAAGACCATTTCAGACACCAATCTACATGGTCTTCACATGATCTGACCAAGATTATGTCTGGACTTTAAAAGAGACTGTGACCTCTGAGTTTGTTTCGGCCTTTCTTCTCAGAGTAGTCAGATAGGAAACGCCGACCTCATCTAGTTTAAAAAATATGATTGACATGTAAAAGTGTTTGTACAAACCTACTTACAGAAAATAAATAATTTATCATTTATCATTAATAAATATCATTTTAATTAAATTCAGACTAAGGTCCATTGTTTGTTTATGTTTTGATGTTAGTAAAAATAGTGCTTAGATAACTAGGTTAATGTTGTTAGTTTTCACAAATTAAATATTATTTATTTAGTCCTATGACTGTCGCCAGCCAGTGACTGAAAGAGACAGTCCGCTCTGGCAGCGATCATTTTCAGAATGCTGTTATCACTAACATTTAGGCGCTGTAGAATGGATGCCGCTGTATTTAAAATCATATACTAGTTTTCTGAAAAAGGCAAAAGTGCAAGTAAGTCACTACATAGTATAAAATAAAGTCGCTTCCCGCTGTCTGTCCCTATGTATGCTTAGATCTTTAAAACTACGCAACAGATTTTGATGTAGTTTTTTTTAATAGATAGAGTAATTCAAAAGGAAGGTTTATATGTATAATACATGCATAATATAGTAGAGGAACACTGATCACCGCATCAAAATCCGTTGCGGAGTTTTAAAGTTCTAAGCATACATAGAGACAGACAGACAGCGGGAAGCGACTTTGTTTTATACTATGTAGTGATAGTGATCAGCATTGCACCCGTGCGAAGCCGGGTCGGTTCGCTAGTTAATAATAATACAAAAATAAAAGCTACCTGAAGACTATTAGATAAATCAAAGTTATACTTCCACGCAAAACCTGTGCAATGACAAGAGGAAACGTTCTTTTCTATGTTAGGTGTGGTGTGGGCACTCCATGTGTTTTATCCTAATTTAATACAACTTCATGCGGTTCAGTGGGAGCTGGGAGCCTCTAAGCCGTTCCAGATATGAAAGGACACGCTCTGATTATATTTTATGTGACTTGGGTACTCCCAGCTAAACAGCTAGGACACGTCCACCCTTACGTCTTAGTTTGAGGCAATTAACGTAATTCCTAATTAGCGCGTTACGAGCTTGAATATTGTAGTGGAGGTATGAAGGTTTTAGACTTATACTGAACGTAGGCTCAAAACCTGGTTAGTACTCATGCCGTGGCTAATGTTGAATGCAAAACTTCGTGAGGATACATACGCCTAGTTGCCCAAAATTGCCAACACTCTGCGAGAATGGTGAACGGTGAGCAGTGGTGGCCTAGTGTTAAGGGCCGCGACTTACGAGTTGTAGGTTATGAGTTCGAACCCAGACAGGCACTTAACTTTGTGTAAATTATTTCATCACCACTGCTCTCAAAAGGGTGGTGGAAAACATTGTGAGAAAACCGGCATGTCCTAAAACCAAAACTTCGAACACATGTGACATCTACCAAACCGCACTGGGCCCGCGTGGTTGAGTACGGCCAACTTCCTCTCACCGAGAGGAGGCCTGTGTCCCAGCAGTAGAAACATACTGACTGATTATGCTCGTTCCTTTTCTGTCCTAGAAGAGGAATCATGATTAGTCTTGCATTGATAAAAGTAAGTAGGTGTTTGATTTTATTCCGTCTCTCTGGTTATAAGTTCCAGCACAATGGTAAGAACATATGAGTCTTACCAGATGGTGCAGCATGGGCAGGCATCTTACAAGGTGGCTAAGTGGAAGTCGCGGGAACAACACAGCGGGAAGCACAGGATAGGTCGGTGTGATGACGTGATAATGATGACGTGAGAAAAATACAGGGCAGCAATAGCACCGGACATCGACGCGTAGACTGTACCTAACCATGGATTCAGTACATGATTCTGATGGGGTTTGTTGCTCCACTTCTTCTCCCCAGCGAAAGCACTGTGAGCTGTGTGTGTGAAGTGTGTGTGTGTGTGTGTGTGAGCGAGAGTACTGTGTGTGTGTGAGCGAGAGCACTGTGTGTGGTGAAGGCCGGGCGTTTTGGGGGACTGTCTTTTGTAATTTTGACGTTCGAAAAGTGCTGATTCTCAGCCTAGTTTGAATAAATGACTGTTGATTTTGATTTTTGATTCTGAACCCTATTTCGTTAACAAAAATTATCATTTCCATACATTTTGACCATGTAGGATTGTAGGTATTGCATTTTTCTAGGAAATTACTGATTAATTTTTTGATAAATAATCGACGAAATATTTCTATGCCCCTTGATATCCCTGCTACCTGTATAGGACAAGC
The DNA here is from genome assembly GCA_949629135.1 of Eremobia ochroleuca. Taxonomy (NCBI): domain Eukaryota; kingdom Metazoa; phylum Arthropoda; class Insecta; order Lepidoptera; family Noctuidae; genus Eremobia; species Eremobia ochroleuca. The sequence goes on along the minus strand of OX451385.1, from coordinate 3,156,120 downwards.
TTTAGAATTCAAGTAAGGAAATATCCGTCTCAGTCTTTCATATAACGCACAACGCTGCCCATAGGTAAAGTCTATCCAAATTTGTTTAAATTGATGTAATTTCAAGTTAAACAAATATCAACTTTGACTACAATGGTGATTAAGTTGATTTCAGATTGACTAGCACTCTTGAAAAAGTTATTGTGTAGGAATTAAAGTTATTTTCCATAAACCTATATTTGTTTACATTTTTGGCGAATAAGTCGCGAATGCAGATTAGACGTAATAGTTTAGAAAAACAAAAAAAAAGAAAGCTTCTACTAGAACTCTTAGCGATTCTTTCTTTTTTTTTCTAAATTATTACTAAAAAGGTTTTTGTTAAATTAGTTTTAAGTTCCTATAAGGTAACTTTTTTGCTGTTCCTTTCAATAAAACAAATAAAAATTAATAGTTTCAAAGTTTATTTCATGCCCGGAACCAACAGTAAAATGAAAAAGCAATTTCAAATCAAACATCGATCATAGAACCAGCTTGCTATTAATATAAAATCACAAGAATACTTGCGAAGTTTTATGGAATTTCTAAAGGAATACGTTATTGGTAGTTTTGGAATTTATGCTGTGATGTCAGGTGGGGAACGTTGGTGAAATACCTTACCTATATTGTTGTACCACGCTTGTTGTGGCCACTTTATTCCTGATGGATTTGGGGTGCAAGCGATGAACTATGGGAGAATGTGGTTTAGAATGCCGAGAAGAGGAATAGATTTGACATATGAGAAATAATTTCTATACAAAATCGACTTATAATATTCCCACTGGTGGGATATATGTTTTGAGAGGGAGTGGGCCGTAATCTACCACGCCGACCCAGTGCGGGTTGGTATGTCACATATCTTCGATTTTTTACTTCTAGGACATGTCGGTTTCCTCACGATGTTTTGAGAGTAGTTGTGATGAAATAAATCACACAAAAAAACGTGCCTGATTGGGTTTTGAACCCACGAAATACATTTCGTAAATCGGGGCCGTTGTCATTGGGCCAGTACTGCTCTTCTGAAGGAACTAGCATTGATAACCATTCTAACAACCTTGAGCAAATTGTTACAAACGCAGGGAGCCTACCAGGAGACTACGCATCAGCGGAAGCAGTGACGTCACCGCCAATCTAATAATATATTTTTCCTGAATATTTAATCAATCCGAGGAAATAGTCTGTACAAGACTATTTCCTCGGATTGATTTCTGGCTAATGTTTGGTTAATTATTAATTAGTTAAATTGATGTTATTGCTGCTTATATTTATTTTGATTAACGTTTAAATCATATCGATGTATCGAGTTGTATTTTTTTTAAGTTAGCAACATTGATTGTACGCGCTTATGAAATACCTTGTAACCGCCATTCGGGCCCCTGTTCGCTGTGAAACGCTGAATAAACTACAAGTATTTTGACCACCCGTGTTATTTCTACATTGCACCTACGCCCAGCCTCAGGAGAGCCCACATAGAAGACACTACTGATACCCTCACACATCCCCTTCGTTACACAAATAGGCTTAAGAGTTGCTGATAAGTCACATAAATAAAGGTGCCTGACTGAGTTTCAATCCACGACGTACAACTCGTAAGTCTGGGCTGTTACTGCCGGACCACCACACTGCTCTCACTACCGGGCTACCACTGCTCTCGATTTGTGTACCTGAATATAATTATTTAAAATATAATTTAACTAGCGACCCGCCCCGGCTTCGCACGGGTGCAATGTAGAAACACTGATAATTTTAGAGCCATTATTTCTCGTAAAAAGTATAGGATAAAAAATGGTTATTGTGGGTTATCCCTAGGAGATAGACATATACCATCGGGAACTTTTTTGTAGACCTTTTTAAAGTATACAATACTGTAGTACATTATTTTGATCTATCTCGCCGGGTTCAGCCAGCGTTTACAATGTAAGCGCAAAAAAATGTGTTTATTTACGACATTACATTAGAAACCTCTAAAATTATCAGTGTTTCTCTACTATATTATGCATGTATTATACATATAAACCTTCCTCTTGAATCACTCTATCTATTAAAAAAAAACCGCATCAAAATCCGTTGCGCAGTTTTAAAGATCTAAGCATATATAGGGACAGACAGACAGGGAAGTGACTTTGTTTTATACTATGTAGTGATAGTCTCTACGCCAAAAAACTGAAACATAATAATTATGTAAATAGCAATGATTCATTGGACAGATAAAAGTATATGTTGAATGACGGAGCATTGCCTAGTTCCTGTAATACAGGTTAATTCCTAGCACGGGACTGGGTCTTGCCCTGCTCTCAACTCTAACATGCCTATGTCTCTGTTCTATGTATTGCTGTAGTATATAAGTTATTTTGTACTCAAATATTTTTGCTCAATAAGTATTATTATTATTATGTTCCATGAAAATGACATAAGGACGTTTTCTGACAAATTATTAAACGGGTGAGAAAACATAAATATGTTTCGCTATGTTCAAAACTAATCAAGTTGAAACAAACGAAAATATCATTTTAACCCTAACATTTCTGTCTAGAATCATGCTTATTTTTCATTAACCGTACCATTATTTTGTTGAAAGGTTACCCATGTCCAAACGAACCTTTATAAAGAGAGCTTTACACAGTCCTTGCTTTTAAAGTAAAAAAAATCAAGAAATATTGTGTTATGGTTCATTTTTCGTTGTGCGACGAGAATTTTTTTTAACATTTAATTTTAAGACTCTATATGTACTTGAATTAAATGATGAGATTTTTATTATTTAGAATGTAATTTTTGTTACTATCATTATATCGCATAAAAAAATATTGAATAACTTTAATCGTTGTAAATATCCTTCTAGGCTTTGTAATATTTTGTAAAACCATAAATGGTGCATGTTGTGTTAGCCAATTTTTTTTTTGTTTTTATTTTTTATTAATAATTGTCGCACTTATAAACGTACTATTAAGGAAATTGTATTTAAATGTGTAGTAAAATAAATATTTACGCTAACCTAAATAAATAAACGCTTAACCCTTTCATTTAAACCACTCACTAACTCAGCGAAGCCAAGTTCTTACAACTGCGTATGATATTGAAAATTTATGAAACAACAAGATTTGTTTTCTTGACCTTAATCCCCGTTTTCGGTATGTGTTATGTTAAAATAACTATACTGGTATCTACTTACTTTGCTTTGCGTACTACTTGCATATTGCTTTGCGTAACAATTCCTGATTTATTTTATGAGGAAACTATACATAAAAATGTGTATGTAAATTTAATTGGACCAAATATTGAGCCTTGAGCGATCCCTGTTATTATTTATCAGTTTCAGAAATTCCGAATTTCTATTTAATGGATGCCAATTAATCTTTTGATTGTATTGTAATTAGTGAAAGGTTAAAAATCTGAACATAATTTAGGATATGCAAATAATATAATTTCGAGGAAATCGCATGTAATCTGTGTCAAACGCTTCAGCAGATTTCCTATTTATTTTTCGAAGGTATTAATTTACCAAAGGTTAATATTGCGAATGGTAAAACAAAGAAAACAAAATATTGATATTTGAAAACCACATATTTGCTTTACATTTTCATTTGATCTTTTTTTTATTGCTACGTGGGCCTGCTCTTGTGGTGTTCACTGAGGAGTACTTTTCATTGCGCGAGCACCTCGACTGTTACGCACCTGACCATTCTGTAGAACATCACCAATAAGGTCACTAGTATATCCTTCCCAGCGTATCCACTCCCATCTGCCTTTTATTAGTCGCACCACTTCAAAGATAACTCTCAAAGTGTTTCAGGCTTATTGACACTTAAGCTCTAACCAATTATTAAGTTATCTAATAGATAGGTTTATGCTAAACTCAATTTTCCAACGAGAAAATAACACACATTCTGCACCGACACAACACACACTATCACCATTATCACACACAAAGACGAATAATCCAAATGTCAAATAAATTAATTGTAATTTCAAATAAATTGTAAGTTATGGTTTTATGTTAAGCTTATTTAAATACGTACATATTTTTTAAAATGAAATATATATTGTTCTGTCTGCAATTGTTTTGTGAAACTGAACTGTGTATAGGCTTGCACAACTGCCCTTATTTATTCATGACTTAGTAAGGGTGCTGGTTGCAACACCTACCTGTTTCGTTAACTAGCATTATATCAAGTATACAGACGCCAGCACATCAAGCTATCCGAAACTGTCAAATCCAATTAACTTTGAACCTAATGCTTGAGCCATAAAGCTAAAAATCTATTAAAGAGATTTGTCAAATTATAGTAGCTTGATGTGCTGGCGTCTGTACCTACATGATATATGAATAATCTATTACAGTGGGGTTGTCAATGTAATATAAAACATGCTATGTTGCAGTTAAACAGATAGATGTTTAATCTAGAAATTTTAAACAAAATATTCGTGGAATATACGAATCACGTGACTTACAAATTGGTAAAAATATGCAAATAATAATAATAATAATAATAAGCCCCCTAAAATCCTACCTTACGTCCAAGCTGAACACCTAGCTACGTGGGGGGCGGACACGCGTACTGTACAACTGTACAAATAACTTACGCGGCTAACAAGGAAAGGTAACCCTTTATGGAGATGAGTAATAAGAGAGTATATAATTTGCGGTCGCTTCCCGGGGAGCGCCGGGGCGCATCTGGAGCCGATGCTAGATGCCACAGCATGCGAACCATCGGCGGTGAGGAGCTGAGCAAGCGGGCTCCTACCGAAAAAATTGTTACAGCTGGTCCTAGTGAGTTGAACAGGCGGGCTCACTACGTAGAAGCCACAGCCGATTCCACGGGCGATGATACTATTTCATTATCTTCATCCATCCCTTCGACTCGCCCCTCCTACATGACAAGAAGAACAGCTAGCTTGTCCACCACCAGCACGCTTGATAGTGTTGTGCAGGAAGTCAACCTTGACTCTGAGCTTGCACCCACTACAAGCGCTCCAAGTACGCGCAGACGATGGACACCTGAAATGAATAAGTTCATACTGCGCACTTATCTTCAATTGACCGCACTAGATACAGACAGAAAAACTTATCTTGAACCGCTTCACCTAAAATTTATTGAAAAATATCCAAACATGCAGGTTAGTCGGCAGAGAATAGGAGATCAACGCAGAGCCATAATAAACAATTCATTACTACCACAACAAACTATAGAGGAGATACACAACGACATAAAGAAAGAGTTAGATCATCTACAATTTAATCATTCCACCCAACAGTCACAAAACTCTATCGAACATGTACAACAAATATTTATACCCACACAAGCTACCCAATTGCAACCTAGAACCCCAGAAACAAATAGTACTAAAAATAGAACACAGACTCGAATGAGATGGACCAATGAACAAAACGAAGCTGTAATGCGATCTTATTATCGAGTTACAGATTTAGGTAGAAACGAAACAGTATATAGAAGACGCATGCATGAAGATTTTATCAAAAGCTTTCCTGCACTTGCTCACCTAAACGAACAACGAATAGCCGGCCAGAGGAGAGCAATTATAAACAATAAATACGTCACTAGTGATAGATTAAATTCAATAAAACTAGAAGTATCTGAAGAATTACGACTTGATAAGCTTAACTTTAGCAACTTAACAAGCGAAAGGACTATAGTAAACCCAAACCACAACAGTCATTCTGACACTCAATTTATAAACAGCATTGACATCAACTCCACACAAGAACCTACACTTACTTTAAATCATACTGAAAATAACATTGCAGAAGAAATTCTACCTACCCAACAAGTGAACTTAGATAGGGACCCACTAATAGAAGAGACGTTCCAACAAGCATTCCAATATTATAAAGAAACGAGCCCTACAAATAGAATTTTTATTCCCAAACAAAAACCTTCGAAAAAACTTGCCCGTATAGTTAATTACCTAAACAAAATAATTTAAACGTCAATAAAGAAACAGACTTCTATACTTTACAGACTACTATATATTGTGCAGCATGGACCGCGGCTAAAGTTAACGGAGCAAAGATTACCCTCCAACCAAGAGTAGTCACCCAAAGGGCAAAAAAGGAATATAAACCTAACTGGGAGACACGACTAGAACGGAAATTAAATGATTTACGATCAAAGATAGCTAGAATGACCCAATTCATCAATGGCAATAGAAGTAGGAAAATAATTAAACACGTTAACAAGATAATAGAACAATATAGAATTCACACTGTTCATGAAGAACCAAATACACAAGCAGCTCACACATTAGACACACTTAAACAAAAATTATCAGTCGTAACAGGCCGACTACAACGGTACAAAGCGTGTACCCAAAGAAAACTACAAAACACTCAATTCACCCACAACGAAAAGCTTTTCTACCGCAATATTAGACAGGTGACATCTAACGTTCAGGATAACAACCCAAATGATGATGATCATAACAACCCTGATCCAGAGACGTTACAAAACTTCTGGGCGAAAATTTGGGAACAACCAATCGAACATAATGCTCAAGCAGATTGGATACAAACAGAACTGACAAATAGCAACACAAATATTCAGGCAATGACTTTTGAGCACATATCTCCAGAAATTTTCCACAAAGTACTTTTCCGTTTGCATAACTGGAAAGCACCTGGTTCAGATAACATTCATAGTTATTGGTATAAAAAATTTACATCTATCCATAGTTTCCTATATAATCACATAAATACATTCATTCAGGACCCTAAAATAATACCACCCTACGTAACTTCAGGTACAACTTTTATGATACCTAAAGATCGTGATGATCTCTCAAATCCAGCAAAATATCGACCTATAACATGCTTGCAGACCTTGTACAAAATTATCACATCTTGTATATCTGAACTAATATATCAACACATCGACACTAATAATATCCTAGCTGAACAACAGAAAGGATGCCGTAAATTCAGCCAAGGCTGCAAGGAACAATTAATCATAGACTCAGTAATTCTTAGAAAAGTTCAAAAAACCAAAAGCGATCTGTTTAGCATGTATATTGACTACAAAAAAGCCTACGACTCTGTCCCCCATTCGTGGCTCGTAAAAATATTACAGATATACAAAATACATCCAACTTTAATAACATTCCTAAAGATTATGATGACAACCTGGACCACTGTACTTAGGCTTACCTCCCCTACTAAAACAGTAGAAACCAGCCCAATAAAAATTCAGAGAGGGATCTTTCAGGGGGATGCTTTAAGCCCACTGTGGTTCTGCCTTGCTCTAAATCCCCTATCCAACATATTAAACGCAACTACTTTAGGAATCCCATTAAAAAATACAAATACCGAAAGACATACTGAGGTCCAAAAAATAGAGTTAAATCATCTGTTGTACATGGATGATATTAAATTATACGCCAAAAGTGAGACTCAACTTTGTGAATTAGCAAACTTGACGGAAAAATTCTCAAATGACATCAAAATGGAATTCGGCATAGATAAATGTAAAATAAACTCAATTATAGCAGGACAGAATTACCAACATCAATACATTTTAGGAACAGGAGAACAGATAGAACCATTAGAGGAACAAGATAGCTATAAATACCTAGGCTACACACAATCACGACAGATACACTACAAAGAAACTAAGCAAAAATTAACACTGCAATTTCAACACAGACTAAACGCAATTCTGAAAACACAACTATATTCTCGAAATACTATCAAAGCGATTAACACCTTTGCTATACCGGTTCTCACATATTCCTTTGGGATAATCAATTGGACCAAAACCGACCTGAAAAACCTTCAACGAAAAATTAATACCACAATGACCAAATTCCGCAAACACCACCCACGATCCTGTCTGCAGAGATTAACACTGCCGCGGAAAGAAGGAGGTAGAGGACTAACTGACATTCTAAACCTACACAATAGACAGATAAAAGCACTTAGAGAATTCTTCTTTTCAAAAACCGAAACTTCTATTCTTCACAAAATTATAACACACAACGACCAAAACTTAACACCTCTAAATTTAAAAGATACATCTGAACAAAAAAATGAGAAACCAATCGACGACAAAACTAAGCTTTTAGAATGGACCCAGAAATCTCTACACGGAAGACATCGCCAAGACTTATGCCACATAAATGTCGACAAAGAATCGTCGAACGCGTGGCTAAATCGAGGCGAGCTTTTCCCAGAGACTGAAGGGTTTATGCTTGCTATACAGGACCAGGTAATTGAAACCAAAAATTATAGAAAGTTTATCATAAAGAATTTAAATAATGACACATGCAGGAAATGCAATAGTTCTCCAGAAACGATTCAGCATATCACAGGCGCGTGCAAGACACTAGCCCAAACAGACTACAAACACAGACACGATCAAGTAGCCAATATCATACACCAAAAATTAGCACACCAGTACAAACTTATAGATTCCGTTACACCATACTACAAATACAACCCAGAAACTGTATTAGAGAACCCCTCCATAAAACTATATTTTGACCGCGCCATTCTCACCGACCGAACAATTCATTTCAATAGACCAGATATTACACTTATAAACAAGATAAACCAAACTGGATATTTAATAGATATAGCTATACCAAACACACATAACTTACAGACAACAATAGCAGAAAAACTGAGCAAATACATTGAATTAAAAGATGAAGTGGCCCGACTTTGGCATCTGCAAAAAGTTATAATAGTACCAATAGTATTGTCTACAACAGGAGTAATACCAAAACAACTTCACCAGTCTCTTAATTCCCTTAACTTACCGCCAAATACCTACCATCTGCTGCAGAAGGCAGCGATACTAAACACATGCAGACTCGTGAGAAAGTTTCTGCAATGTGAATTAGAAAACCCACATCAAAACACAAATATGCTACCATCTTCTGTGCAATCTTCTGCACGTGCCCGCACTTAATCCTACTGATAATCACTTGGCTTAGGCCCGTGTTATCAGCTCTCTCCGGCTAGCCGAGAATATAAAATAAAACCAAAAATAAAGATAATAATAATAATAATAATAAAATTTTATTTGGAACACAACCATAAATTACAGTGTCTTAATAGCTAGAACACGGACAGTTAATTTAACAGGGTTACATAGCCTGCTGTCTCCCAAACTAGGCAAAACCTGTATCTTAGGAGACAGTATGTTAACAAGTATTCGTTCTGGTTCAAAGCCCGTGTAAGACGGCGTGAACTTAAAAGTAGAAATAAGTTAAAAATTTAATAATAAAAAGTAACTAATGAATAACAGAAAATAAGCCAAACTAAAACTAAAAATAAGTTAAACATTAAATAGATATATTGCCATTTATCTACTTGCATGGTATATGTGTGTGTGTCAGCGCGTGAGAATTTGTGTGAGTGTAAGTTTGTATGTGTGTATATATGTGTGAGTTTGTATGTGTGTGTGGGGGGCGTGAGTACATATGTAGAATTTTATATTAGAAGTGACTCTGTATCAGAATAGTCCAAAGTGAATAACCAAGCCTTCAACTTACTTTTACATTCCTGTCTATTTAATGTGTGGATGTTAAGAATTTTATTTATTTTATTGTATAGTCTGGTGCTGACAAAAGGATATTGTTTACGCGCAAAGGCGGTACTGTGCGGTTCTGAGCGAAACACTATATCAGCCCGTCGTTTCGTGGTGGTAACAAGAGGACTACGATGTTTCCTTAGTATAGTGTGAAGCACAAATAGTTTCCGGACGGTTAGTACCTCACTATCAAAATAAAGTTGAGTTGTTGGGTACCTATACGGTTTATGAAACATTACTTTCAGAACCGCTCTTTGTGCTCTTTCGAGCTTTAATAGTGAAGTTTTATCAGCACCACCCCAACAGACTACACAGTAAGTAAGTAAAGACTGGCACAGAGCGTAGTATACTAGCTTAAGAGTGGCTACATCGGCAGATTGCCTCAAATTTCTAAAAATATAGATAAGCACCCTAACTCTTTTGACTAAATAATCAATTTGCATATGCCAGTTTAGAAATCTATCTATGTAGACACCCAGGTAGCGAATACAGGTGGATACAGAGAGAGGTGGACAGGAACAATCGGAGGAAGGGTTTAGGCAAGAGTGAACTTTGACATTAATAGGGTCTTTAGGTTGGGAAGATTGGGAAACTGAGAAGGGTATAATTTTGGATTTCTCTGCATTCAATGTTAGTAGGTTTTTTGATAACCAATCACTAACTATATTGAGATTTGTCTCTGCTAATTGTGCAACTTCATTCCAGGTATCTCCATGAATCAGTAAAACCGTGTCATCAGCATATGCAAAGACAGAGCAATTTTTAAGGGAGAGGAGGCAGAGGTCATTTATATAAATGAGAAATAAGGTTGGGCCAAGAATGCTCCCTTGGGGCACCCCGTATTCTATTTTAGCCTCTTTACTAATGATATTGTCTATCTTTACATGCTGAGAACGATCTTGAAGATAGCTCTCAAAGAGTTTCAAAGCATACCCACGAATCCCGATTTTACACATCTTCGCCAGGAGTGTAGACACAGCGACTGTGTCAAATGCCTTGCTCAAATCGAGGAATACACCGAGGCATTTCTTTTTGCTATTAAGGTGCTTAGTCACAGCATCGGAGAGAGCAGACACAGCATCCTCAGTGGAAACACCTGAGCGGAAACCATATTGATTATGCGCCAGGATGTTATTTGCACTCAAAAATTGAACCAAGCGACTATTCAAAAGTTTTTCTAATATCTTAGATATTGCCGGAAGTACAGAAATAGGGCGGTAGTTATTTACGCAGTCTCTATCACCACTCTTATAGATAGGGTGGACTACTGCTTTTTTAAGAGCATCAGGAAAAACTCCGGTATTAAAAGAAACATTACAAATGTGTACAATAAGTGGGCCCAAAACATGGCGGGACGCCTTGAGTACTTTACTCGATACTAAGTCTATTCCAACCGAACAATCATTGCGCAGATTTAAAATAGTTGATTCAATTTCTTGAATATCTGTATCGAATAGGGCAATGGTGTTAATATAGTTCTTTGGAGTTAAAAATTGCATGCAATCTACCGATGAGGATTTTTTTTATTTTTGTTGCCAAAACTTTTCCTACATTCACGAAGAAGTTATTAATGGAATCAATGGATTGTGATGAAATTAACTCACATGCGGGTAGAGTTGGGCGTTTCGTGTGAGTTATAGTTTTAATGACTTCCCAAGTAGCTTTAATATTGTTTTTGGCTTTGGCAAATTGTTCTTTTTCATAATTTCGTTTGAGTTTTCGTAGGAGAGCATTGCAAAAATTCCGGTATCTGTGATAGGTAAGTTTCAAAATATGATCATCAGGCTGAGATTTAAGCTTTTTATGCATGTAGTCCCTGTTTCTTATGCATTTGATTAGGCCGCGAGAGATCCAGGGCTTTATATTCCGGTATTTTTTAGATACTATAGTTTTGCGTGTGTGCCTACATATAATTTCTGAGAGAGTTGAGGTGAGAATGTTTGTTGCTTCATTCGCATTTGTGGAAAATAAAACGTTAGAGAAATCTGCCTTTTCAATCTCATGTATAATCGAGGTATAGTCAACCACCGTTCTTGTTATGCATGGCTTCAAGTTAGGTCTATCTGTATCGACGCTTAACAAGACTGGCTCGTGATCAGTTATTTGCGATTCAATGACAAGAGTAGTGGCCACCTTATTTGTTTTCACTAAGACATGATCTAAGCAATTATTGATACGGGTCGGATACAGATGAGCTGGAAGTAAACCTTGTGACGCGGTAAAATTCAAATACTCTTGAGAATGTCGATCTTTATTGTTGCTTTTAATGTCTATATTTATGTCACCGATTATAAATATTTGACCGCATTTTTTCAGGAATGAAAGGACGTCACCTAAGCTATTTAGAAAACTATTGATAAAATGGTAGGATGGAGATCTATACAGGGCAATGACAGCTGTGTCGTCATTTATAATACAAACCAGGCAGTTGGATTCATTAAATTCAGGTTCAATAATTTTACAATTTAAATTGTGTTTTGTGTAAATAACGATGCCATCATTTTGATTTCTGAAGTTCTTTGTATGGTGTGATTGATATCCCTGTAAAGTGGGGATTTTTGTTGTCTTACTTAGCCAACACTCAGTTAAAATAATGACATCACAATCAAAGTGAAGTTGTTGAAGCAAAACTGTAAATTCATCGAAGTTTTTGTTGATACTGCGGATATTGAGGTGCAGTATATTCAAATTTCTATTAATATTTTTGATAAGTTTATGGCAGTCAACTATAGGTACTTTGAAAGACTTGGAAACCTGGTAATTATCGAGATCAGAAATAATATTAAGTGTATCAACCATTTTTATATAGAGGATGTATTTGAAGGGCATTAGTAGCTAGACAAAATGTTTTCACGTGGACTTGGGATGTGACACTTAATTTAATTTGTAATTTAGCTAACAGCAAAACAGAGCGTGAAAAGTATATGGGAGAAGTATGAATTTGTAGAGTGAATTTGTGTGGTAGTAAGTAATGTAAAAGTGTATGCGAGCAGAGTATGTGTGTAGAATTGAGTGTGGCAAAACTATTATTAAGACATGTATGAATAATTTTCCATTTAAAAGTAATTAAGCAATACAAAACAATTTGGATAACAAAAGTAAACATTCTTAGTGTTATTTTAACAAGGTACCATCTAAATTTATAACATAAAAAGGGGTAAAGATATTTTAAATTTGTAATAATGCCGTTCCGTAGTCAATCCGCTCTCTGATTTAGTTTATTTAGGTCCGAGTCTGATTTAATAAGTATAGCAGAATCACCTTCCTTTTTCCGCATAAGGATTCTACCATTAGCAATCCAGCAAAACGCAAACCCGTGGGATTTCGCATGCAGACGGCACGGTTGGCGCAGTGGTTAAGCGATTGACTGCTGCGCTGCGTGTCGCGGGTTCGATTCCCGCACGGAACAAATATTTGTATGACCTACATGTATTTGTTCCGAGTCTGGGTGTTTTTCTATCTATAATATGTATGTATTTACAAAAAAAAAAAAAAAAATTGTATATAAGTAGTTTATCAGCCATCTTGTTACCATAACACAAGCATTAGGTTGCTTAGCTTGGGACAAATGGTGCTGTGTGAAATGTCCAGGGATTTATTATTATTATTATTATGCATGCGTGCCAGATAGAATAATTGCCTCTTTTTGGCAGTTAATGCTTCCGATACATAAATTGGTTTACATTGGCCAGATAGCTGGATATCCGATGTTGTCAGCTTGTTTCCGCCCTTATTATGATTTTTATAGGCATGTAGTATAGATTCTTTCGCGATTACCGTCGTTAAATCTACGACGCTAGTGCCAGAGTCGGGCGATTTTTTGGATTTAGCTCGGAAAATGTCACGAATTTCGGTAACTTTTAACTCATTCTGTAGAAAAACGCTCGCTTTTATGACTGTATCACAAAGAGTGGTTTTGTTTTCGTTCTCGTTTACAGGTATATTCCGAAATTCTATGCACGATAATTTGATGGAACTTTCCAAATTTTCGATTTTATCCTCAAGAACTTGTATGTAGGCCATTTTCTCTCTATTTGCACTGTCTAAGGTTTTCAATTTTCCCATTATTTCATCATAAGATGCCGATATAAAGTCTACGGACTTACGCAACTCAGAACATTCGGCTTTGATTTCATTGACCGTACTTAGAAAAGCGGTGTACTTTTTATCTTGCCTTTCAGTAAATTCCATTAGTATGGCTTTAATTTCTGCCGTGAACTGGCTAATATCTTCACCATGTTGAAATTTCCGTTTAAACCTCTGTGTTATGTTCGAGGCGAGTTGTTGCGGGGATGTTGGTTTGGGTGCATCAGGCTCTGAGTCGTAAAGTAATTCAGTTGGTTTGCTCGGCGGTGTTCTTCTTGACATGATCTTGATAGTTTGACTCAATTACCGATAAAACAAAAATAGAAGTGATAGAAGGTTAACTCCGTTCCTTATAGGGATAAATTATTGATCTTCTTATTTAGAGGCAAGTGGAATTACAAAAATTAAAAAAAAAAAAAAAAAAAAAATGCAAAAAGTACACAGCTTAGCTCTGGATCGAACTTGCACCACTTTGTCCGTAAGTCAAGCGTAGTTGCCACTAGGCCATATACAACTTTGGCAAGTTCATTCAAATGTCGCTCCAGGCTTTACCATAAATATAAATATGGTAGTGATGAGTGACCTTGCTTGGTATACCAATGTCACGGCACAAAGTAGCGAGCACTTTTTAGGAAAGTTTTAAACCAAAATTTTGTGATTACTCGGCGCACAGTTTATGTTTCTCGCAGATTGTTTAACACTAGGCTTCGTGAATAAGTTTTGTACACATAGATATACGACACAAATGATAACAATCAGTTTTACCACTTAAATTATTTTATTAAGCACAGAGACTTTTAGCACACGTCTGACTCACACGGGCACCCACGATCCTATGAAATCAAACTAAATCAAACAATAGTTCACTGCCAGACCCAATAAAATTGACAAATACAGGTATACGGCTCGTGTTACATAAAATTTTATCAAATTCGGTCAATATTTATTTGCGCCGGTGTGTATCCATTCAGTTTTGATAACCCAATCTTTGTTTCAAAATAATATAGCGCCTAAGTGTTTATTTAGATTTTTTCTTCCCATAGTTTTTGTTTTGTAACGGTACCTTTCTCTTCCCACGAAAAAGCTATGTTCCCCGGTTTATCATTAAAGAAATAAATGGACTAAGTGGGCATTAACACCTTGTAAAAAATATGCCGCAAAACCGTTAAATTGTGTGCTTAAATCTTCCTTGAAACGGTGGTGTTGTACAAAAAACCGAGTGCCTATTAAACGCACTTTTATTTTTAGCCTAATTGACCAATTTGTCGAAAATATCCCTAAGACTTTAGGAAAAGACAGAATAAATTGGTTTATTTGTCACAGAAACACGATTTTGTATGCCAAAAGGATAAGTTAACATGAATAATAAAGATATATTAAAAAAAAACTATACATATATCTATATAAAAATAAAACTAAGTCGGGTTGGTTACACCATTTATAACTCAAAAACGGTTGAACCGCTTTTTATGATCTTTTATTTGTTGGATTTGTCTCCGCCTCGAATAACTATTAAAACAAGGGAAAATTACACGCAAAAAAAAAAAATTAAAAAAAATAAAAAAAAAATTAAAAAAAAATAGAAATAATGAAAATAGTTCATTTTCTCATACATTCATTCTTATTCATGCTCATGTGGTTCGAAGTCTGCCGGGATCAGCTGGTATAGTTATATTATTATATAACCGCGACCCGCAAACATAAACAGCCTATTACGACCCCACTGCTTGGAACAGGCCTCTGTGAGAGGGAGTGGGCTGTAATCTACCACGCGGGCCCAGTGTGGGTTGGATGATGTCACGTGTAATCGATTTTTTTTGGTTCTAAGACATGCCGGTTTCCTCACGATGTTTTCCTTCACCGTTTTGAGAGCAGTAGTGATGAAATAACTTACACAAAGTGCCTGCCTGGATTTTAATTGCAATTCGTAAGTCGCGGCCGGTACCATTGGACCACCACTGCCCCTGTAACTCGAACTGTTTATTTATTTATTTATTTATTAAGGCACATCAACAACACAAACACAAACATTTACAAATAAGAGAGAACAGAGACATATACTAGTGTTTACGTCAATTACAGACGTGCACAGCATTCACAACAAAAGAGAAGAGAAAACACAACATTCACGTTACCTACTAAAAAAAAAAAAAAACAACAACAATAATAAAAGAAAACAAAAACAACAAAAGAACAACAACTCTAGCTAAAATCTCGGTAGTTTAGAGAATACCCTCATCGACTTAACATTGAAACATTGAAATAATGTAAGATAATATAATTAGTCGATGTTCAATTGACCAATTATATCATTTTACATTATTTGTATTTGTATTACATTGTTTCATATGTTGACTTCAGTAAAAAAACTATTTTTCTTTATTTCAATATGAAACAAAAGAAAAATAGTTTATTTGGAACACAGGAATTACAAATAGTAAAAAGGTGCAATTAAAACTAGCAAATATACATTAAAAAAAAAGACCTGTGCGAAACCAAAAAGGCTCCTATTTCAGCAAAATGCTGCGACATTAAAAAAAAACAGTCGCAGTGCTAGTATTCTGACAGGGCCTACGATATGCAAGCTATGTATATATGATATCCGCTCTGACATAACATCGTCGCGTAAAGCCATTACTACATTTGTTCCCATTAATATGACAGTAACTTTAATTGGATTAAAACTTCGCTAATGGCAATTTTGAGAATTTATTAATTGGAAGCTCTTGGTGTCCATTAAAATTATTTTAAAGGACCCTTTAAAATATCTAGTGAACTTATAAAAATGATGCGATTTTATTAGGATGCAGCAAAGAGTCTGGATTTGTGCCCCATTGGTAGCACTAGGTCAATAGGTTAGGCCTCACCCCTTATTTCATGGGACTTAAACATAACCAGCAAAATGTGCCACAGATGTACAGACGCCAGCACAGAACAGTTTGTTCTGTGCACGCCAGCACATCAAGCTTCTACAATCTGTCAAATTTCTTTAATAGATTTTCAACTTTATCGCCAAAGCATAAGGTTCAAAGTTGATTGCGAAAGAAAGTTTCGGGTAGCTTGATGTGCTACTATATATACTACAGGATTCCATCCGCGATTGGTTGATATCCCGACCAATCGTACTCACCGCTTCTCCTCCACATTTATTATGCGAACAGCCAGTGTGGAACTCTCTACGTATCTTCCACGTATGCTCTCTCTGTTCCTTTCCACATTTAATCCATCTGCCTTTAAAGCATGAGTGAACAGGCATCTTCTGGACACACTCGTTCCATCACAGACCCTATCCATCGCTTTCCATCAGGCGTGAACGAGGTCAAGAACAGGCCCATTCAGCAATCAAAATGATAAAAAAATATGCCCAACCGTCTGAGGAAACAAGGTATGATGTGAAGGCTATTATGGAAATAGAAATAGAT
Organism: Eremobia ochroleuca; assembly: GCA_949629135.1. Taxonomy (NCBI): domain Eukaryota; kingdom Metazoa; phylum Arthropoda; class Insecta; order Lepidoptera; family Noctuidae; genus Eremobia; species Eremobia ochroleuca. Next base: position 3,139,052 of record OX451385.1, on the reverse strand, counting down.
GTTATTTGAAAAATTCGGGTAGAAGGAAACAAATAAGTCAAAAATCGAATGAAAACATTTACTACTTGTTTAAGAACACTGTTTATGTTAGCTGTAAGTTTCCCGAATAGAATAAATTAAAACAAGTAAATATAAATAATAACAACGGCCAATATAATACTAGAAAAACAATTTCAGCAAGCTTTCGAAATACCGGGGGCCACCGATAAACTGTACGCTCGTCTAAATTGCTAAAATCGCAACCCTCCATTTTAACCGTAGGCGAGTAAAAACCACAATTTTCGACCCCCAAATAACAGCTAAAAACAACGAGCTTTGTACAAAAACTGAGCTTCGAAGCTAGGCCAGCAAACTGGCAGCCTGACATAGTTTGACCTAACTTTATTTGTACTAAAAATCACTAGTATTCGGAACAGTGATTTGTTTGTGTTACCGCCGGAAAAGGAACTGTTAACAGGCAAAATAGCTATAGTTCGAACGTGAAGCTTCTATTTCTGTTTGAGGATTTTGCTCTGATACAAATCTTAATCCTAGAATAGAATAGAATAATCTTTATTATGTACACCATATAAATTACAGACATAAATATAGAAATTTTACAAAGGGTGACACAATGGGCGGTCTTATCGCTAAAAGCGATCTTTTAAAGACAACCTTTGGATGGATTGAAAAGGGAAGGAGACAAATACTGTATATAGTATAATGTTCCCACTGCTGGGACACAGGCCTCATCTCCTCGAGAGGGAGTGGGCTATAATCTACCATGCGCGCCCAGTGCGGGTTGGTAGATGTCACGTTTCTTTTTTTTTTTTTTTTTGTTTTAGGACATGCCGGTTTGTCACGATGTTTTACTTTACCGTTTTGAGATCAATGGTGTTGAAATTATTTACTCGTATATAAAGTAAAGCGCCTGTCTGGCTTCGAACCTATGACCTACAACCCGTAATATCATTCAGGCCGCTATTTGAATGGCACCGTTTAGCTAAAAAGCTCGTTTTGACCTTGTAAAATATTACTAGGTTAAATTTTACAAGGTCAAAAGTGTGATCTGAAGATTGTACAGGTATTTTTAGTCAAATATTATTATGGAACATAAACTCACGTCTTCTTTGTGAATAAGGCGAGAGTTTATGTATGCATTTATAAGGTACTGGAGTGCGATTCTGTAACCATCTCACAGTGAAAACTTAGTTGAAGTGAGCGTGGAGTAAACTGTTAGTGTCTTCCCACCTGATACTAGGGATTAACCAAGAGTACATTTACAATCATAATCGAGATTTTAGTAATATTTTTTATGCTAATTCTATTTATCATTTCATATAATTTCAAATCTAGTATTTTAATTGTCAATACATTATTTTTTATTTTGTGGGGTTTTAGTCTAGGAAAAAAAAGGATTAGTCCTTATATAAGGAATAGTACAGGAAAAACAAAAACAAAGCTGATGTTCTGACTAAGTTTCTGTTTTGCTATTTTATTTTACTTTTATTCCCACGAAAGAATAATACGGACATGCCTTTCAGAATCCCGGATTTTGGAATCGTTTGTAATTACTGAGATTGCCAAAAATGTTAACTGCATATTACGGTATTTAGAGTATTAAAATCCGCTGTCACTTTGTTTGAACGTAAAACGGAACGACCTAAGAGTGAAATTCGTACATTATGTGTGGTAAAATGTCAGCTTTATAATGTAAATATGTTGAATTTTCTGTAATTTTTTTATTGCTTTTCTCAAAAACTATGCGTTTGCTGAGTTTGGGATTTTGTGATAGTGTTTTACATAACAACAATTATACGCTATTCAAACTGTTAAGTTTAGTACGACCGGGTGAAGTAGTACAGTGGAGCTGATTCGATCACTAATAGATAAATTAATTTCTACTACTTGACCACATTGTGCACATCACCATTTTTTTTTATATTCCATTTTCTTTGAATAAAATGATGATATAAATCATTACATTTTTTCATTACATTTCTTATAGTTGTTTTTACAAAATTTTTCAATCCCGGGAACCCGGGATCACTTATTTATTCAGAAAGGAATGTCCACATTCTTCTTTCGTGGAAAAAAGTTTAGGTATATAACCGCCCGATTATCCTATCACTGCTTATAATCAATGTTAGTACAGCCGGTCGATTCTGTAAAAATCTCACCGTGAAATCATAAGTGAAGTGAGCTTGAAGTGAGCAGTGTCAATAGTGTTAATCCCAAATGACAGCTCACTCCACGCTCACTTCACCCAAGTTTTCACGGTGAGATGGTTACAGAATCGCACGGCTGAACTAGGATGTTAGTAACAATGTGGCTTATGATCTATGTATATACTTGTGTACTACGACATACAGTGTTGTTTTGATGAGATTTCCCATTATGAGGCTCTCATCAAGTCGGTCAGCTAGCACTTTCAGGAGGCTATTGTATTGTACGATAGCTGAGAAGTTGTCGACTCGGGCTTTTGCGAACAACTCTGACACACTGCTGTAACTTGGCAGCCACATCAGCGCCTTGAGGGCATTATTGCATATGCCCTGAGTTCCCGTTCAACATCAGCATCGTCTTTAAGGTCGTCAGCAATTAAATGTCCCAAGTATTTAAACTGATGTACTTGACGAATCGGGACACGACACGACACACGACTACTCACTCGATTACTGTACGAGTAATAAGACCTATAAAAAAAGTTACAAACATTACGTAGCGTTGTAGCGCGTAGCGGTTTGATTATCTGCTACGAGCGTAGCAGACGTAGCCTTGACACAATTACCTCGGCTACGCCGTAGCAACACTGCACTCTAGTGTAATTGAACGTGTTTCATGGGAAGTTATACAAGGTGTTTGTGCACCTCGTTTTGAAATTAGGTCTAAAATGGCTTAGCAAAATCGCCACTAATTTAACTAGACCTGGGGATATAATTGGGAGCTAATTAGTAGGTCATGCACCGTAGTGTCCATAAAATCAACCCGTTTACTCTCAGCTTGTTTATGTTTTCAGTCCAGAGGCCCAAGCACGAACTCGCGAAATAAACGTAACATAAATTTGAACGATTTTCGAATTAAAAATACAACTATCCTTTAGCATTTTGGTTAAATTGAAGATTTAAAACTAAGTAAATATTATGTGCGAAGCGAGTATTTTTAAATTTTATATCGTTCGAATTTACGTCCAGACTCCAGAACAGTGGTGGCCTAGTGGTAACAGCCGCGACTTACTAGTTTTAGATCGTAGGTTCGAACCCTGACCGGCGTTTTACTGTGTGTAAATTATTTCATCACCAGTGCTCTCAAAACGGTGAAGGAAACCGACAAGTATTAGAACAAAAATTCGAAGACACGTGACATCTACCAACTCGCAATGAGCCCACGTGGTTGATTAAGGTCCACTCCCTCTCACCGAGAGGAGGCCGGTTTCCCAGCAGTGGGCATATTATAGCCTGATTATGCGACCTTCGCGTGCTGCCTGCCAGGTCCACAGGATGATTGGTTAATGGTTAATCTCATCATTTTTACCGTACACAATTCAAATAAAAATACATTATTTACAAAACTAAGGGCTTTTTCCCACGGCAAGATTCCGTTTTTGGCAGGTACGTTTTTTTGCAGGATCCCGTTTAGTAGTGTACCTGTTTAAATATATAATATATTCACACAAGCATCCTGTTTGCCGGATACTGTAAACAGGATGCTTGTGTGAATATATATATATGTCGGCGCGAGCGTGGGCGTAGCGATAATAGGGCCATCATCATAGTTTCTTGGTACGGGTTCCATGAGGAAGGTGGGTACTCGGGCAACCAGTAAAACGTAGTTTGAAGCACAAATCACAGTCACGTTTATTCGGTAATTTACAATCACTTTATGAGTAGTAAGAAACAAAGGTTTGTACGGTGAACATGACAGTTCCGATTGTATGCTCTGACTGAACTATCCGGCGTGCGCTCCGCAAATCGAATGCCGCCTCCTCTCCAATCGACTCTGTCCACGTGTAGAAAATGGCGCGAAGTTATAGCGCCACCTCACGGCGTTCACTGCACTAACCGATCAACCAATGAGAATTAAGTTCCGGTTTGACTAATATTATGAAATCAACCGGAAGTAGTATTTTGATTATTTTGTCGTCTTGGTATCGCTTGCGACGACATATATTTATATTTAAACACGTACACTACTAAACGGGATCCTGCAAAAACCGTACCTGCAAAAAATGAGATCTTGCCGTGGGAAAGAGCCAATATATTGTCGAACAAGCTGTTTGGTTAACAACTTCTTTAAAAAATATGGTAAATGTACCAGGTAGTCATTTTTTTACATCACTTCTAGGTAGGTAGGCCATAAGCGTAAAAAGTTACGAGGCACACACAAAAAAAAAAATGCATACTGGCATAACAACAATAGAACGTCACCTACTACGTTCCTTACTTACTCTTTTTGCCTCGTTTACGTTCATAAATCTGCGCCCGAATTGCGTAACATACTATTACTCTCGATTTTAATCATTTTAAAGCATATTGCTAATCCATTGCTCCATACGCTCGAAAAATGTGTCTGCTCAACAACGTAACTAACGCAATGAATGTTGTTGAACTGTCAAAATGAAATCCATTGCTACTGACAGTGTGTTACGTAAGTAGCCTGCTGGTCATACGCTGGTTGCGAGTACTGCGCACCTAACCTCCTTGAAGAACATCACCAATAAAGTCACTATATGTCGTTCGACAGTACTAATTATTATTAAAACCCTTTACACTAACTACTTTAACTACCTGTCACGAGAAATTAGTAGGTACTTAGACAGCAATTTGGCTCAAAGGTGAATCAATCAGTCCCCTGTCAGTGCAATCACTTGCTATCACTTCCCATTAGTTCCCCTTACTTTCCCTTAGCTTTCAAGATCCCTTTACGAAGTGAACGGGTGCGGTATTAAAGTTGTAATCTGCGGTAGAAGATGTTGGCATGTTGGTAACGCTTAGTTAATGGAAGCATTAATATTTTTAGAGGATGAGGGAATTTTGCGAAACTAAAGTTTTAGGTGTTAGCAGAGTAAGCAAAGCCGGTTGAATAGACGCGTTTTGGAGCGGAACCACGTACTGTCAAGCGTATTGTGGGAGACCTCCCGGCAAGATGGTCCAACGTCCTTGCGGAAGGCGGAGGAAATTTCATCCGGTATGCCATCAGCATTCAGTCATCATCTGCCTAGCCTTTTCCCAACTATGTTGGGGTCGGCTTCCAGTCAAACCGGATGCAGCTGAATACCAGTATTTTACATGGAGCGACTGCCTATCTGACCTCCACAACCCAGTTACTGGGTAATGCGATACCCCTAGGTAAGACTGGTTGTCAGATTTTCGGGCTTCTGACACCCGTAACGACTGTCAAAGATCTACGAATGACAGCCGGGACCAACGGCTTAACGTGCTTTCCGAGGCACGGAGGGGTCTCGGTATGTAAAGATGGTCACCCATCCACAGACCAACCGCGGCAAGCGTAGCTTAACCTGATCGATCGACCTGTGCGGCTGTTATTATTTAGCCACGGGCCCCTCCATCAGCATTCAGTATGTTTCCAAAAATCTTGGCAAAGAAGGGCTTAAGCCTCTTCTTAGGAAGAGGAGGCACGAGCATTGATCACTACGCTTGGTTAAGACAGGTTGGCTATTTCTATAATATATAAATTAATATTAAATTGTGTTCGTTGGTAAGTGTATCACTTAAGAACGGCTAGGTGGATTTTTAGCGTTCCGTACCTCAAAAGGAAAAACAAAGACCTTATTAGATCACTTCGTTGTCTGTTGGTCAAGAGTTCAAGACCCTTTTTCTCAGGAACGCGTAAAGTCATCAAATACTCAGGGCTGCAATCCCTTGAAGCAGTAAAATAATAAAACTTCTAAGTCAACGCAATCAAAAGATACGGACGTTTAACATAATATGTTCCGTTTATGACGCATATTTTGACACTCGGAAAAGAATCAAAACCTATAGGGTACTTCCCGTTGACCTAGAATCATGAAATTTGGCGAGAGGCAATGTCATGTAGCGCAAACAAAGGAAAAAATCCGAAAACCGTAAATTTGTATGTAGTTACATACCTACAAATTTGTAGTTGGAACCCTCGGAGCGCGACTCCGAATCGCACTTGACCAGTTTTTTTTTTTATTTTGAAATGTTTTGAATAGTCCTTATTAGGTTTTTAAGGAAAGAAAATATGAGATTCCTTTTTCTATGGGTTCTTTGTTACATAATCTACTGGGTGTTTTTTTTCAGGCTCCAAATTTTTACAGAGTGTTCTACTCATGAATATGAACAGCTTTCACTATGGGACCAATTCAGAAATCACGAAAATAAAATCAGCTGTTTAATACAAAACTTCAATACCTAATTGACCAAAATGTATGAAACAGCTGATTTTTTTTGTCATCTGAGAGTTGGTTCCATAGTGAAAGTTATTCATATTCATGGTTGAAAAATTGGAGACGGTAAAAAAAAGCATGCTGTATAAGACTAGACCACATCTGCCGAGTAACTAGTATCCCACTTCCTACTTAATATCCAGAAAGGATAACTAATACTAATATACTAATGATATATGATTTATAAATACGAAAAATTGTGAGTATGGATTGATTGAAGGATGGACGGATGATTGTTACGCTTTCGCAATGAAACTCAACATTAATATAGCTTATACCGTACATCAGAATAATACATAAGATACTTTTTATCTGATATCCCCGCGGGTCAAGCCGCGGGGCGCTGCTAGTTAACTATAAGTCCAGTTTTACTCACTACGACACAAATATTATAATCATAGTGTTCAACGTTAAAGGCATTCCTAAGGACACTGAAATACAATTCCAACTCTTCGTTGTAACCAATAAAATTTTACAGAAATAGTTCTAAAGAAATGAAATAGCAAATGAACGATATTTTGCTGCATTAACAGAAATTGTAAGTAAAGGGTGCAGTGCATTAACGAAACGACAAACCGCAGAGATACTGCATTGCGCTGTACGTGAACCTGATTCGCAATACTCTGTAGATGTTACATTGCCGAACACTGGGTACTTATCAGCATCGTTTACTACTGTTGAACGTGCTCACTCTAATAAACCTTAGTCACAACGCTTGGCAGTTTGAGCAGCCACTCCTGTCACAATCAAACAACAGTCAAAAAACACGAACAATCTCCAAAAAACCCCTTAAAAGTTGGATATAGTAAACATGCTGCCTGATACAGAAATCTAGCCTAACACCTTCAGCGTCGCTTACACCCACTTCACCATCATCTTCATCATCTCCCTAACCTTTTCCCAACTATATTGAGGTCGGCTTCCAGTCTAACCTGATGCAGCTGAATACCAGTATTTTACATGGAGCAACTGCCTATCTGACCTCCACAACCCAGTTACTAGGTAATACGATACCACTTGGTAAGACTGGTTGTCAGACTTTCGGGCTTCTGACTACCCGTAACGACTGTCAATGATCCACGCTTGACAGCCGGGACCAAAGGCTTAGCGTGCTTTCCGAGGCGTAGAGGGGTCTCGGTATGTAAAATGGTCACCCATCCACTGACCAACCGCGGCAAGCGTAGCTTAACCTGATCGATCGAACTGTGCGGCTGTTATTTATTTAGCCACGGGCCCCTTACACCCACTTCACCATCGATGCAAAAACGTAACATGTAACATAACATCACGCTTGCAATACCCGAAGGGCTAAGCAGAGATGTACTTATAGCACACCCATATTTCATCACTAATGTTTAAGTGCCATGTCACAGGGGGCGAGTCTTTTGCCACCACACGGGCACAGATCCAGTCTCAGTCTCAGTTCAAACACGCGCTGGTTACAAGCTTGTACGATTTACAAGCTGGTAGAATAACTAACAAATACGTTTATTAGTGAGTGACGTCATTAGCACGACGTGAGAGCTCCTTCGAATCTTGTTTACAGATTTTCAGGAGAGGTTTTGAGAAGTTTAATGATTTTGAAGTTTGTCTGTAATGTTGTACTACATAAACATAAGCACAATTCGCCTATAATATTCCCACTTCTGGGTCACAGGCCTACTCTCTGTGAGAGGGAGTGGGCCATAATTCACCACGCGGGTCCAGTGCGGGTTGGTGGAATTTTAGGTTCTAGGACATGCCAGTTTCTTCACGATGTTTTCCGTCATCGTTTTGAGAGCAGTGGTAATGAAATAAAAATACAAAGTAAAGTGCCTATTAATTTTTATATAAGCATCTTCACATAACAAGACCTCTCCGTGCCTCAGAAAGCACGTCAAGCCGTTGGTCCCGGCTGTCATTCGTGGATCTTTGACAGTCGTTACGGGTCGTCAGTAGCCCGAAAGTCTGACAACTAGCCTTACCAAGGAGTATCGTATTACCCAGTAACTGGGTTGTGAAGGTCAGATAGGCAGTCGCTCCATGGAAAATACTGGTATTTGATTAGACTAAAAGCCGACTCCAACATAGTTGGTAAAATGCTGGTCAGATTTAGCCACCGGGTACCATCCATGCACAAACAAATATAGGTTGTTAGGCAAATTTCTTGAGCTACATTTTACAGATAAATAGATAGTTCTCTGACATTATCATCTAGAGTACATACTCTGGATGAAGGCCTTTTATTCATATAGTAGGCTATTAATTTATCTCACCCTTATAACATAAATATGGGCAACGGCCGGCCCGAGGGCCGGATGTGGCCCGATCTGGCTTTTATCCGGTCCCTGAAATATTTTTCAAATCAGGCGTGAATAAAACATATTAATCCTCAGTTCATGCCAATAAGAAAGAAAGACTGGCATTCTTCTAGGTAGATATATATGATAATATATATGATACTTTCATGACAGATGTTGTCCACTGCTTGTTTTGCGTACCTTTTTCATATAAGATTGCGGTGTGTACTAAATGTTGAAATCCGAAGACGTACGAAGGTTTCCGATAACGGAAAACGAGTTATGAAACTCAAATGGCATGTTGGGATGCATGAAGAAGCCTCCTCGTGTAGCGCAATTTGTTTCGCCAGGTACTCAACTGGACAGACCGCTCGGCGCACCCAGGACAGTCACCCCCAACACCTTATTTGACTGGCCAATTCTTCCCTTGCAGTGGTTGGGCTAACACCCGCCTGGTTTGCGACCACCCTCCCACCGAACTCCAGCGTCAAGAAACCTGCTGTGTTTCGTCAATGCGTGGGAGTTCCAGTGCCTAATGGTGGGTCCACACGATACAGACTTTCATACAGACTTCTATAGAATTTTGTGTGTGCAACTAAGCAGTACAGACAAATGTCGGTGTGATAAAAAGTCGCACAGACAAAATTCTATAGAAGTCTGTATGAAAGTCTGTATCGTGTGGATCCACTATTAGGCATCTTTGGGCACGCTCGTTCCATTATAGACCTCGTCCACCGCTCGATCGAGGTCAAGAGCGGGCCCATTCAACAATAAAAAAATGGAGTTGAGCAAGAAACCTGGCAAGGTGCAGGGATGACGGGACCATGGGGAAGGCAGTGACCGTGTGGCGTCTAAGGACTGGAAGGCGAAATGACGGTTCTCCGGCGGTGAGATGGGCGGAAGATATTGTTACCATCGCGGGCAGAAACTGGATGAGGCTGGCAAAGGAGCGTGGGGATTGGCACTTGAAAAGAGACGCCTATGTTCAGCTGAGGGTGAAGTCGGGCTGTGGACGATAAGGATGATGACCCCAATCACCTGGAACTCAGTCTAGAACCCCAGTCTAGAATAATATGCTGAATTCATGGTTACAGTTTGCGCGTCGATGTCCTGTACATATTTTCCACTCAAAAGCATTTATCAAACCTTGCTACAACTCTATTTTGAAGCTTATCAACAAAAGTATTCCAAACAACACTAACAAATCACGAAATATCATTCCTAAAAACTCACGTACCAATTTATTTCAAGTTCTGTTAAACACAGATCCCTATCTAAACAAAACTGCACCAAAGTACCACTAGTACCACTAGTACGTACCTAGAAAGTACCGCCACAAGTGCTTTTAATCTAGATGCTATCTGCGATCCACACGCCAAATGTTTCAAACCTGTTTCGTGATTATTACTAACACGGGCACAGTTGGAATGTAAAACAGTATTTCAACAAGATAATATTTTATCAATTACTCACTATCGAAGCTCATTGAAGAATCGAGGAGCTCGTGGCTAAATTATAATAGCCCGACTGGTAAATCGAAGGTAAAAGTTTTGCTTGCCGCGGACAGCTCGTGGGTAACTGACCATCCCTTACATATCGAGACCCCTCCATGACTCGGAAAGCACGTTAAGCCGTTGGTCTCGACTGTCATTTGTACACAGTTGACAGTAATTTCGGGTATTAAGAAGCCCAAATGTCTGACAACCAGTCCTGCTATGCGGTATCGTGTTACCCAATAACTGGTTTGTGGAGGTCAGATAGGAAGTCGCTCCTTGTCAAATACTGCTCGTCTGCTTGTCTGTAATCAGCTGCATCCGGTTAGAAAAGGCTAGGTTGATTAAGGAAGCATTAGGTGCGGTTGTCGTAAGTCAAAACTGTCACTCCGTTTATGATTAGATGTTTTATCTAGAAGAAGAAAACAAAATTGCATTTCGTATTTTTTACTTAAAAACGACGATAATCTATATACAAATAGTACGAAACAAAGTCATGTCCGTCTGTTTGATGCATTAATTTTGCTAAACTACAAAGTGAATTTTGATGTACAGATGCCAGCATATCAAGCTACTAAAATCTGGCAAATTTCTTTAATAGGTTTTCAACTTTATCGCTAAAACATTAGGTTCAAAAGTTGATTGGGAAAATTTGACAGTTTCGGGTAGCTTGATTTGCTGGCGTCTGTACATAGTTTTCACCATCATTTAGAGAATTTATTCCGAAATGTCACGATTCATATTTGTCAAAACTTCTTAGTCGAGTAGTAATGTATAACCTCAAACGGCAGGATACATTACGCAAAACGCAGCCACTTAAGATGCAAAACCGTAGACTAAATGCATAATGCATTGCAACGCATGCAAGTACATGTCAGTCTGAGTGCTTTGATGTGAAAGTTTGGTCGTAATTGTTCTACTGTTTATCAAATATACTGTGACACTAGTTACAGTTTTATATTCCCTTGAAATGTTTTTGGAGTGAAAATGTTTTGGTCTCAATTATGGCTCTGGTCTATATGTGAACGAAATGTTTATATGGAATTCAGTTTTTAATCGAGAAAGTACGTGTGAAATTAGATTAGGAATGGATATATTTTAATCCTAGAAACCAGCATGTCCTAGAACCAAAACTTCGAAAACATGTTTTTTATTTTTTTTATTCTTATATGTGACATCTCCCAACCCGCACTGGGCACACGTGGTGGATTACGGCCCACTCCCTCTCACCGAGAGGAGGTCTGTGTCCCAGCAGTGGGAACATTATTTATTTATTTGCTAAATTGTAAAACACTGGTTAGTAGGCATTCAAATTTCATGACACAGTATTAAGACATGTCAGGTGTGTCAGGGCAATTCAAATTTTATATATCAAATTACATACTATTAAAATATTGATTCTATTATAACACGATGTTCGCATAAACTTACCGATGATTAGGTTTCCTTAATCTATTCTGTAATACTCACAGAACACGGAAACGCCTTGGCAGCCGTTGGCGAGGTCTCATTGTCAACACTATCCATACAAGCCCTGCGTGTGTGTCACCGCTTACCCGTAATACGACGCAAATGACATATTGAACAGTGTGACAGAAGTTATGCGCTCAACGCACTTTCAGATTAGCGCGCCGCCCTCTGTAGACTCTGTTTCTTCTGTGGTAATACTACATAAGACAACATGCCGCTCGTGTATTTGACTACGGAGCTCAAATACACTACCGGTGCGATGCGTGTCTACGTCTGCAGTTCCATATTCCGTTGATGCATGCAGCTTGTGTGTAAGGTTAACAAATTTATTTACTCATAAAGAACAATACAGTTCACTTAATAATGAGCTTAAGTAAAAATAAAGTAATGTAAGTAATATACAGCGATCGAGCAATTCTAATAAATGTTTTCATAAATGTATTCTTTTAATTTTGATTTAAACACTGCAAGCGATTTGCTATCCTTAATATTATTTGGCAGATTGTTGTGTAATTGTGCTCCTTCATATGTGATAGTGTGTATTAACACTAACCTAATTAGAAATCTTTAACTTCCAAAACGCTTAAATTACATCCTTGCGGTCGTCAAATAAAAATAAAAAAATCTTTGTGGTTATACGAAATGGAGGGAAAACGTCTTGGAGGTGCTAATTGTATTTGAAATGAGTTTGAAGTGCTTGAACGGAGAGAAATTGAGGAATTGATAATGAAAATAACTTTATTTTCGCTTTTAATCATTGGGTGCCAGTACTTTTATATATAAACTTCTTATTTCAAAATTGGCTCTTGACAATTATCTTGTAATGTGACGAAAAATGTCAAATGCTTTGATGTTATATTAATAAAAATGATTACTTGATTGACCTTTCATTGACCAGGAAAGATTTATTTTATTTTAACGACTTGATTAGCTGTATTACTTAGTAATAAAGCTGAAGAGTTGTTTAGGTTTTTGTTCGAACTCGTTAATGTCGGGAACGTCGTATTTGAAAAAAATCTTTTTGCATTCGATAGACCAATTAGACTTTAGACGCCGAGCAAAAGGAAAAAAGTCAGAAAGAACGCTATGCGAAAACAAAGCAATAGCGCCGGCGTGCGATGCAATGCGACGCATTGGTCCGGGGGCCGCGGAAGTTTTATAAAAATGTGTTATTTAGTGTGTAAAATATGTTTCATAGTATATTGTGAATCTAACGACTTCCACGCGAACGAAGACGCGGGCAGAAGTTGGTATAAAAATACAGAAAATAGGAAAGGTACAAACACCAGCACATCAAGCTACCCGAAACTGTCAGATTTTCCCAATCAACTTTGAACCTTATGCTTTAGCGATAAAGTTGAAAATCTATTAAGGAAATCTGACAGATTGTAGTAGCTTGATGTGCTGGCGTCTGTACATAAACTCGCACCTTCTTTCCATGGGGATAGGCAGAAACTACTGAACCACCGCCGACTACCTTTCAGAAAATTTCATTGTGGCGGTATCTACATCGCCTCATGCGAAATACGCATCTCACTGACTTCACACAAAATCCTGCATCGCGCAAGCAGAATTTACCGTGCAACTAGCATATAAACTACGTCCGGACATCATCATCAGGCAAGGCATCTACAGGCAAGCCCGGTTAAGCAGACGACCACCTCATCGGTTCATCTGCGAGATGCTATGCAAAAAAAAAAAATTGTCGGACAGTTGCCCACCAGACACGCACCCGTCTGGATGAAGCATCTTTCTCCCTTTTCTATGTAAGTTGAGTGAACTTTACGCCGTGTTCCCCATACCTCTGTATCATCAAAACAATTTAGTAGTTCAGAGGTGACGGCACAGTTAGCGCAGTGGTTAAACCATTGACTGCTGCGTTGCGTGTCGCGGGTTCGATTCCCGCACGGAACAAATATTTGTATGACCTACAAGTGGTTGGTTCCGGGTCTGGCTGTTTGTGATTGTGAGTTTTAAATGTTTGTAAACGCACCCACAATACAGGAGAAATTCCTAGTGTGGGGCAACGTTTTTTATAAAAAAAAAAAATAAAAAAGAGATGAAACGTACAAAGCAAACGGACGGATTAATTTTTGCGTGTATAACCAGTTTAAAAAGGTTCACTGGAAGTAAATATCGAACAAAATGTTATCTTCTTGGTAATCGCCGCATCAATTAATTGATATTTTAATTGAAATCGTTTTGTATGTTTTCGCAAAAAGATTATTTTCATCCGGTAAACCGATTTCAACGACAGACGCTGTTTTTGTAGCAGTCCTGTTTAATACTTCACTATCGACGGAGCAAATATTTACTTTGTTGTTGTTATTATTGTTTGCTTAAGTATTATAATTATTTTGTTTATGTTTAAACACTGTTTTGACAGCTGTCAGGTGGCAAAAATGTAGCATAACTTTTTCAGACTATCCTGTTCCCACTCCTGGGACACAGGCCTCCTCTCTGTGAGAGGGAGTGGGCCGTTATAAGCCACGCGGGTTGCTAGATGGCACATGTCTTCAAATTATTGGTTCCAGGACATACCGGTTTCTTTAAAATATTTTTTCACTGTTTTGAGAGCAATGGTGATGAAATTATTTATACAAAGTAAAGCGCCTGTCTGGGTTTGAATCTACGACCTACAACATGTACAGACGCCAGCACATCAAGCTACTAAAATCTGTCAGATTTCTTTAATAGATTTTCAACTTTATCGCTAAAGCATAAGGTTCAAAGTTGATTGGGAAAATCTGACAGTTTCGGGTAGCTTGATGTGCTGGCGTCTGTACCTACATTGCGGCCGCGGCCGTTATCTAGTGATAACGGCCGCGATAGCTGCAGAGTGCAGAGTGGTAGCCACTGGGCTACGCTCTGCAGCTTTTAATGGCAATCATGTAAATGCAATTTGACGGCACGGTTGGCGCAGTGGTTAAGCTAATTGACTGCTGCGCTGCGTTTCGCGGGTTCGATTCCCGCACGGAACAAATATTTGTATGACCTACAAGTGGTTGTTCCAGGTCTGGCTGTTTGTGGATGTGAGTTTAAACGTTTTTATACGCACCCACAATACAGGAGAAATTCCTAGTGCGGGGCAACGTTTAAAAAAAAAACCCCTTTAAGTAATTGCATAAGCCAATTTAAAAAGCTGAAGATATCTTCACTTCACTTGTGGATTGGAAATAATTATCCGATTTCTTTTGATTTCCAACTTTAAACATGAGTTGATAAGGCTGATTATTGTCTGAGATAGTAAAGTGTATGTATTTTTTTTTTAAGATATGAAAAGGAACTTAGTTTAAAATTAATTAGCTTTTTAGGTGGACAAAGAAAAAAATCTTTAATATTATTATTCATGCTTTAAACAATAATACCAAAAGTGTACCAAAGTATTTCAATAACAAAATATTGATTTTGTAGGTCAAATATATCATAACAGCGTAGTTAGTAAGATCTTTGGCATTGACCCACGCATTTATAATAAATTACGTAATGGAATAAAAAATATGACTATTACAAAATTTAAAAGGGCACTACACGACATATTAATTGAGAAATGTTATAGTACAATTGACGACTTCCTTAATGATGATTCGCTGACTGATTGACTTATTTTTTATTGTGATAGCTGCTATTGTGATCCCTGATTGTTATTGTTTATTACTTATATTTTTTGTACTCTAAACGACATTTATTTAATTTTGACAGTATTAATTTTATTTTAATTGATTTGTAATGTTTTAAAAATAGTGACTGAATATTATTATTTGCATGCCCACGCGACGATAGAATATGGAGCACTTTATTATGTTAATTATTAATTCATTTATTTCAGACACAGTCCTTACATAATAAAAAAAAAATTAAAAAATTAAAATCCATTACAAAAAATAAATGATAATAAATGAAATAAATGTTACAATTCAATTAAATTAAATACATAACACAACAATATTAGTTAAAAAGAACATCTATGTACCAATTACCTACCCATGTTTGCAAATAAATAAATGATTGATTGACTGCTCTTTGCATAAGGCAATTTTAAAATGAATTATGTTGTAAAGTTGGAGTTTTTTAAAGAGCGATATAATTACAAGACAAGCGAGCCGGTAAAATAGACGTAGGTACGAAGGCTGCCAGGCTACAATGGGATTGGGAGGGTCATGTCAGCCGCATGCAGGATGAACGCTGGGCCAAAGTCTCCACACAATGGGTGCCTCAACATGGACGGCGCCCCAAGATCGGCCCAAAATGCGGTGGCAAGATGAGCTAGACGCGAGGGCTGGCTCGAGGTGGCGCAGGAAAAGAGTTCCTGGAAAGACATCGGATGGCCTTTGAACAGCAGTGGGATAGTATAGGCTAAAAATAAAACAAATGTAAAACAAATTGATGTTAAGACAGTAGCCAACATTACACAAAAAATAGGGTCTAAAATAAATTGGAAAAGTAAATAAATTCGTATCCTGACAGGCGCTTTACTTTATTTGTAAGTGTATTTCATAACCACTGCTCTCAAAACGGTAAAGGAAAACATCGTGAGGAGACCGGTATGTCCTAGAACTAGAAATTCAGATTAAGACCTGTAACATGTACCTGGACTGGGCCCGCGTGGTGGATTACTGCTCACTCACGCTCACTGAGAGAAGGCCTGTGTCACAACAGTGGGAACATTGTGGGCTGATTATGCTGCCTGATAGTAATCACTATCGCGATATGGTCTCATTGTATGCTTGGCTTAAAATAAAAAAGTTCTAGAAGTTTTTACCTACACGAATCTTTGACCGAAACTATAATGTCCTCCAGCATAGTGGGTGTGTTTACAAACACAACCAGCTAAGCCTGGAAAAACTATGTGTTGGTCGGCTCGGAAATCGGTCGCACGACCCAACACGACCACAATTTCTGACGGTAGACTATTACTTTATTAAACACGACCAAAAAATCAATCAATCTGCCTAGCTTTTTCCCAACTATGTTCGAGTCAGCTTCCAGTGTAACCGGATGCAACTACAGTATTTAACATGGAGCGAATACCTATATCGATACTGGAAATATTAAATAACGGAAGGGACATTTTTTCGAAAATGAGTTATATATTTAAAACTGACTACTGACTGATTTTTTGCTATTTTAGTTTCAAAGAATGAAGAAATCTAAGAAACTTTGTCCTAGACACTTTTTTACATAAAACATATACTTAATTAAAAAAATACAGTCAGTTTTGTAAGAAAAATATCTTATTTTTGCTCTCCTAAAAACCTTAGTTTTGACCCTTACGTTATTTCATATTTCCAGTGCCGATATGTCCAAATTTAAAAAAAAAAATATTTATATATTAAAACGTTATGTAAAAGTAAAAAAAAAAATACTGTACAAAGGCCAGAGAACAACTTCGTTAGGTAAAATATGCCATAGCTAAAAAGAAAACATTCCCAGCAAATAATTACCTTGAAACTTGAAACAGAAACAATTTACAATAGAAAAGGCACCAACAGTTGGTTCAGATAAACATAATTTATTGCCTGCAGCCGGCTAGCGAAGCTTTCCTACGGAATATATACGGTTTAGAACAAGGATATACATGTGCAGGATGCGGTACTGAAATATTTGCTGGTTACTCCGGATGGACAGCAGGGTTACGGTCGGTTTATTTCCTGAATAGACTTCTTTTTACTTTTGTTCTCTGTTAGTTGTTATTCGAATTGTTTTTAAAATATATGCGTAGTTGCGCTTGTCAAGTGTTGATACAAAGAGCTTTATTATAGATATAAAGCATCATTCCATCTGCTCTCGACGATAGGTCTTGGTGGAGCAAAATGAAAGGATAGCGGACTGTATAATAAGAAGTATAATGAAAAAGGGAAAGCAAGAAATTACAACGGTCGGTTGAAAGATGCAAACATGTAAATAATATGATACTCGTCATTAAGAAGCGCAAGCGTAACCGTGCATGAAGGCGAGCAACAGCTGACTGGTGTGGCGCGGGGGCCCGCGCTCGGCCGTCGGCCGGCTGACTCCCCGCTGTCCCCGCACCCCTCGTTCACTGCCGCCAGCGCGCGGCGATGTTGAATGGAGCGGTCTCAACACCATTACAAAGATAACTGATGTCACTTGGAAAGCTGTCACGCTGAAATGGGCCAAACTTACGACCCGATGGGTCCTTCTTAATGGCAACCAACAACGCGTCAGGCCCAGATGGAAATGGCGGAATGAGTTGGACTCCTTCAACAAGAACTGGTTCTTAGCGGCTTTAAGAAAATGAGTAGGAAAATAGAATAGAGAGTAGGCTTTATCCTTTTGGCAGTCAACTTCTATGGGCTGTTATTAACCAGGAGAATCTGAAGTATCTAACTCTACGGGCCCCTTCACATATATCATAGCCAGTCCACATGGCAGCGACAATACACAAATGTGGACAAGCAGTGGTCACGTTTATGGGTTATGCTTGCAGTTTCCCTACGTGATGAAGAGACCCACAAGAGAACCAAGGTAACTGACACAGCCTGCTTATAGCCTGTTTGTTTCCGATTCTTGCTGTTACGTTGGGGTTGCGTCGTCGCTAGGAGTTGCGATTTGGTTACGTTGAGGCTAGAGTTGTCAAGTGATGTTAAGTGATTGATGTTATGTTGATGTGTTTGTTGTGCAGTGATGATCAAATTTGGTTCGTGTGAATAAACTATTCATGTTCATTTAAATAAATACATATGTTTACGCCCGTCCACGGATTGTCGTTCTGGTATGACTGTGGTTGTTGTATATGTTATCGGGCCCTTAAAGTTATAGTGATAATTAATGAAAATAAAGCGTCAGACATTTCATCTGGGGCCTATTTAATATAACTGACAATGTAACATATTTTTCAAAAAGTTTATCACGGAAGAAGGAAAGAAAAGTAAAAGAAAGAAACATTGCTTATTCTGCACAAACAATACGCACATTCCAAAAATAAAAATAGACAAAATACATACACTTAAATATACAAAGTAAATAAGTACTAGTAAAAGCCAAAAGCCTCGTATTCAAAATCTAAAAATTAAAAGTTTGTGTTCAATGCTTGATGTCAGCGCAGGTCACTACATCAAAACAAAAGTCAGTAAACATTGCGTAGTGCACTGCAACACTGACAAATGACAACAAACAAAACATAATGCCGATTGCAGAGTGTAAATTATCTACATTTAGAACAAACAACAATTACAATGAAATAAGATTAAACCAGGCGTTGCAGCTGTACAAGAACAGCTTTTGCGACAGATGCTGTAACGCTGTAAGCACTAAAGCTGTGAAAACACTTTTAAAAAAATGTTTAACTGTCGGAATCATTAAATAAGCCCCTGGTGTTAATCTGTCACCTGAAATAAAGCTGAAAAGTTTAATTTCTGTCATGTGACTTGTCCCTCATGGAAAAAGGAAAATAGCAGTGCTCCCTAGCTTAGCTGCATTCCATTTAATAGAAAGTGATAAAATTTTATCACTTCCAGCTGAAAGTTGCTCCACAAAAGTCCACGTTTATGCTTTCCGCAGTATTTTTTTTTGGGCTGTAGTCCTGCACCCCATTTTGACCTAACCCCCCACTTTTAATGGATACCCCAAACACAAGTTTCGTCTCGTTGTTCTGTGAAAAATGGAGTCAACTCGCGTCCTTTGTTCTTTATAATAAGTTCCTGTTTTGCTTATGGTGTTGTATTTTTGAAAATAGTTTACCTTCAATTTTCAACTTTTGCTATTAAACTAATAATTATTACCTATCGAACTATTATAATATATGAATGCCCGTGGGTATTAACTTCATGGTATTTAAAATAGCTTTCACGAACGGCGGACGGGCTTGTGGCTAAGTAATAACAGCCGCACTGGTCGATCAATCAGGTTAAGCTACGCTTGCCGCGGTTGGGCGGTGCATAGGTGACCATCTTTAAATAGCGAGATCGCCCGTGCCTCGAAAAGAGCGTTAAGCCGTTAGTTCCGGCTGTCGTTCGTGGATCTTTGACAGTCGTTACGGGACTTCAGAAGGTCTGATAACCAAGGAGTATCGTATTACCCAGTAACTGGGTTGTGGAGGTCAAATAGGGAGTCGTTCCAGATAAAGTACTGGTATTCCATGCGGTCATACTGGAAGCCAACCCCAATATAGTTGGGAAAGGGCTAGGCAGATTATGAACACCGACACTAAAACGGACGTCCTGCGCGTCATGTGGGCTGGCCATGTCTGTCGAAGGACCGATGGCCAGTAGAGCAGACGAGCTCTGGAAGGAGACCGCGTATCGGCAAGCGTAGTGTAGCACACCCCCCAGCTAGATGGACGGACGACCTAAAGAAGGTGGCTGGGGTAGACTGGATGTGGAAGGCGGAGGACAGGGTGTTCTGGCGCAGTCAAAAGCTAGATACCTCATTATAGTTCAAGCTAGAACGAGAGGAGGAGAAAACTGTTCTGATACAAAGCAACTCCATGTTCACAAATTCACGATAAACAAAGTTATGAATAGGTACTCGTAAGTTTTTACTGAAACTTCAGCAATATTGAAACTTCTCAATGCTTGAGAAATGATTATTGTCGTTCATGAACCCACGGTGAACAATTTATAGAAATAAGTTACTATACATGAAAACAACACTTGTGCGATTTAGGCCAAATTCCGATCATAATAACTTTTATAACAGTTTCGATAGATGTCTTAGATTTTGCATTGCACATGTAATGGGGGATTTGAACCACAGATCGATCATTGCTGTGTGGATGCTCGCTTACCAAATGGCCTCTCAAGCGGAATTGCCACCCCATTTACACATATCGGTAAAAATCGCAGGAGAATATGTCGTTATTTTACATCAAAATGTTGACCTTCATGCGGCGGGACATCACCTGCAACTGAGGATTTTCACCGTCTATTTTAGTCATCTGCCGCATGTGACCTGTCGCCGCACGACAAAAGTCGAAACCTACTCTACTTTAGAACTAGCGATTTTAGTCACCTGTGGCCTAGCCGAATTGCCATTTAGACAGTCGATTTTTAGTGCATCACAAATCGTGCGGCTATTGTCATCTGTGAAAAGCCCGCATAAGCGAGCACGCCCTTTCTTTAGGTACGAAGTTTTGTCAACATTTATTTATTTATACAATATAACTACAAATACGATGAAAACTGTACTCAAGCATGTATAGTTTTCATCGTATTTGTTGGTATATTGGCGTGTGCTAGCCGAAATATGGCAAATAATTTAATTTAATGTTCTATGTCTCGTAATGTTAACTACTTTGCATACTATTGTATACGAGTAGAATCAGTTTTTCTAACTAAACCGACAGCTTTGCTGCTGGAGAGTTTATTGCGCCACGTCTTCTTCCCAGCTAAAGAACTAGACAAGTTGTGAAGGACGGGCGTTTTGGAGGACTGTCTTACGTAATTTTGACGTTCGAAATGTGCTGATTCTCAGCCTAATTTGAATAAATTACTTTTGATTTTGATGTAGAACCGTTAAGCTTACAAATTAACAAACTTTAAAAATGTATTTTCATTGTGGCAACTAAATTTATTTTTAATTTATTTTTCTACTTTGGCATCACTTAAAAATATCGGTTATGATAATATTATCGTTATTTCTGAGTGGGGCAAGTCATTTTAAATGGAAAAATGTAGTGCAGAGTTAGTATTTGTTGGATTGTGAAAGTTGTGCGATTAAAAATTATTAGCAAGAAAAAATTGATTACTTAATTCTTTGGCAGGCCTGTTGGTCTAGTGGTCAATGGCCCTGACTACTATACGCAAGGTCGAGGGTTCGATTCCCACCTAGAACAAATGTTTGTGTGATGAGCACGATCATTTGTTCTTTGTCTTGGTGTAATTTAAAATATAAGTATTTGGAAATATATATGTATGTTTATCAGTTGTCTAGTACTCATAGCACAAGCTCTGCTTAGTTTGGGACTAGATGGCGCTGTGTGAAAGTTGTGGAATATTATTATTATTATTATCATATTATTATTCATTCATACTCAAAACCATTAGTTTACGTTTTCGAGTACCATTCTCTAGACGTAGCAATTAACTACACCTAACAATTCTGTATACCCCAGAGCATACAGCCGTGAAGATGCGGCTTGTATAGATGACGTGTTTGTAAAATAAACGAGTCGTGTCTCTCCTGTTGTTCTAAGTTCCCCTCTGTTGACTTGCGTAAATATTAACAGACTAACGTATCACGTACATGGGTGGTTGAAGAAAGTGTATGGAAATGGCGTCACAGTAGTACTTGTCAGACTAGCTGGAGCTTACGATATCGCTTTGAAATAAATATCAATCCACACTGGATTTTGGATGTCGGTTTTCCTAATTAATTTTTTCTCAAATATTTTTTCTGCATGGTCCATACATGATTTGACCACTATAATGTCTGGACTTTTTAAAAGAGACTTTCAACTTTGAGTTTATTTCGGTGTTTAATTTGGGAGTAGTTGGATAGGAAATACCGACCTCATCTTGTTTTAAAATATTATATGTTTTTAAAACCTATTTCGAACTAAATATTTGTCCATTTAAGCATCATGGACATCATGATCATGTAACATTGTCAGTTTTAAATGCTCTTTTTTATTATTTGTATTTCCTGTGTTTGTCGCAGGAAATATTTTTCTTTCTTCAAGAACACACAAAAAAACATTTTTTTTTTGTGGCAACTCTAAACCCCCGAAGAACATATTCATATTCATATTCATATTCATAATCTTTATCATAACATGATTGTCTTTATTTCATTATTTTCTTGTACTAGGTATTCAGTTGTTTGTTTAGTCTGTCAGTAAATCCGTATAGTACTGGCATATCTCTAGATATATTCTTTCTTACGTCAACGTGTAAAAAAACGAGGTCCCTAGAAGACCCCTTCGTCGTCTGTCCATAAGTTTATCTGATGGCGTTGCAATGAATTGTAAACAGTTCCTAGCCACCCTCTTGTTCGGCTTTATTAAAATAGTTCACTGACGGCTCTCGGCGACTGTGGAACTTTTGTCTCGGTAATGTAGGCATGACTTTTGCGATCCCCAAATGGCAAATGTGGGTGTCCTAAGGGTGAGGTTCACCAATGAAACTGCCGTGCGATTCTGTAACCATCTCACCGTGAAAACTTGGGTGAAGTGAGCGTGGATTGAGTCGTCAATAGTGTCAATCCCTAGCATCAGCATGACTCACAGCTCACTCTAAGCTCACTTTACCTTAGTTATCACGGTGAGATTTTTCCAGAATCGGCTGGCTGAACACGAACGCGTTCAAGAGCTGTCAGTGTCAATATCCCACAACAATGATGATACTGACAGCTCTTGAGCGTGGTTTAAATGTGCTGATCGCGTCAAACGTCCTATTAATAATAATTTAAGAAGAAAGAAAGATTTGGTTTATTGCCACAGAAACACATGCTTAAGAAAATATATTTTAATTCGAATACATGAGAAACAGAATGATGATAAAATGTGTTAATTAACAAGGGCTTCTCGCCATCAAAGTAGGAAGTTTGGCGAGTAATTAAAAATAAAAAAGCTAAATTACCCTAAATGTTTACCAAAATCCAAGTTTAAACTTCAACTGCGTGAGTGGTCGTAAGCGCTACTGCTAAACATGAGGTCCTGGGTTCGATTCCCAGGCCGGGCAAAGCGTTATTGGACTTTGTTGTCTGAACTTTTGTCAATATCAGTCCGGAGTTTAGATTTTTGACAAAAAGTTTGATATACCTCTGCCTAACCTTTCAAGAAATACAGCCGTGATGTTACGTTATCAAAGTTTATAATCCGTACGAGTCTTTCATCATTGAAATAAATAAGTATAACTGCATACAACATCGTTTCAAAGGAATTCCCAATGAATTAAAAGAGGAAAAAAGAAAGAAAAAAAAATGTATTCTCCACAAACAAAACGCACATTACAAATAATTGAAATGAATTTATGCCAAGAACAATTTTAACATTGTAGTTGATAACAATGTTCTCCCATACATTGCAACTGCAAATGTAAGTTGGTCGACTATTACTCTTAAACTTGAAAAGTCTACTTAGCTGTGATAGTTTTCCTTTTAACTTCGTTATATGTATATACTACTACCGTGATTTTTTTCACATATCCAAAACCAACCATTTAACTAGCACGACACTTGGCTCTAACAAAAATTAGCACTTTAAAGTTTAATATTTCACAAAAGGATCTTTGTATCGAAAAATTGATTCCATAAACTAGCAATATTTTTGAAAAACCTACCCAACGATACCATGGGGTAGACGAGAAAAAAAACATCCCCACTTTAAGTATAGAGGACGTAAACTAAAAAAAAAAAATATATATTAATAATTTTATTTTACCATTTTATCGGCGAGATTAATAATTATGTACATCCATTCCAAATTATAGATTTCTAGTGCTAAGAGTATCTGAGCTAAGCTACGCATGGACGGACGGACAGACGGACATGACGAAGTTACAAGGGTTCCTTGTTGCCTACGGAACCCTAAAAGTCAAAAGCCTTGTACTCAAGCATATAAAATGTTGACAATTTTGTCCATTGCTTGATGTCAGGGCCCGGGACCAAAGACAACACACATTAATTGACATTGACAATACAAACTAATCCGTGATGCATCCACGACACAGGCAGATGACAACAAAACAACAACAATCAAAACAAAAACGAAATTCCAATTGCAGAGTGGAAAAATAACTTTAAATTACGATATAGTTATGATTAGTAAGTTTAGTATAACCATCGATTCTCAGACTTAGGCCGTTACGTTTCAAAGGGAAACTCCATGTTGAACTGTACAAGCAATATGTCTAAACCAAAGTTCCAATTGCACCCAATGACGTTAAACTTCCCGAACTAATAACTTGCACAGAACCCAGTGGACCACACTGTGAATATCGAATTGAACAATTTGTTGGATATAGCTGCTCGCAAGTACTCTGAGACTAGGACAAACGCGCGGTGCTTTTAAGGCTCTTCCTCACAGGCGCGTTTTATCGGTCGATAATATCGGATGCGTTATTGCGATATTGTCTCTCGATTCCACACATCTGTGTTTTTATCGTCCGATATTTGTAACTTGTGCGAGTAACCCACAGTACGCCCGTTCGCACTAAGCGTTACTACTTTACTAAAGCAGGTATGTTTAAGATCCCATGCGTCCTAATATAGAATGTTCTAAGAACTCATATCGGAATAATTATCACAAGTCGGAGGAACGCAAGCGTCCTACTTCTATTGCGTTGTTATTGTCGCAGTAGTGTGTAACTTCTTCTTGGCCGTCCTAATAAAAAAAATGTACTGAAAACAGATATCGCCATAACGCATCCGATATTATCGACCGATAATATCACGCCTGTGGGAGAGAGCCTTTAAAGGACATCCTTCATATCGTACCCAAAAATTAAAGTTAATTGCAGACATTCGTTGTTATAGTAAAAAATGCTCAAGATGTTATTTACCATAAGAAAGTATTATCTACATTTTTTTCTGGCCGGCACTTTAATTTTTGGGTATAAAATTATTCGACACATGAATGACAACTTCCATCAAAATTCCCGTACTGCACATAATATGAACTTAGCGATTAGGCTGGTTCCTGTAATTTTAATTGACTATTATTGGACCACTTAACAACATGGCTATCTAGTATCTAAAGCTATTACCAAGCTATTACTGGCAGGTGTATAAGCAGAGATATTATAGTCTATGAATCTGCAATAATCTTCGCACAAGTTAGCGTTCACAAGGCAGTTATGATCCCCAGTAATATAGCCTGGTGTTGCCACACGGAATATTGTAGCACTAACGTCTTTACGCTGGGATCCATTCCATTGTTCTGCCATAACTCAGATAGTTAGTGGTGTACTGAGTGGCGATTAAATTATGTATTAGGTCTCATTAAATAGTAAAAAATGCCAGAACTTTAACCACATTTGTGGTAACGGACGCGATATACGAGTGCGGTTTACTTTGTGTAAATTATTTTATCCCCGCTCTCAAAACGGTAAAGAAAAACATCGCGAGGGAACTGGTAAGTCCTAGAACCAAAAATTCGAAGATATGTGACATCTACCAACCCGCACTGGGCCCGCGTGGTGGAATACAGCCCACTCCCTCTCACCGAGAGGAGGCCTGTGTCCCAGCAGTGGTCATAATAGGCTATATGCTAAACCACCCTTGATAATAAGGCACGCGTGGGGCTATGATTCAACACAAACTTTATGGTATTGTTACCAAATAACCACTAATTAACTTTAATGTTGTTAAATACTTAAACGAAAAAAAAAGGTCCCACGGCTAGAATGTTAATTTTTATTAATTATTTTAATTGTGTATGATTGAAATACGTAATTTAGAATCCGTGGTTAATGGAACGACACACTGTAGCCCATGATAATGCCATGGTAGAATGATAATATATACACGGCTAATTACTTCGATTAAATTTCAATAATTTTAGAGTAATTATCGTAAATTCTCGAGCAGCATTAACTATTACCCCGTATCCTAACCAAAGCGATCAATATAATACGCGATTCAATTCTTCGGAAAATCGGAAGGAGTCCTTGTCGGCATAACTACGACTTCAGCCGGTCGATTCTGGAAAAATCTCACCGTGATAACTAAGGTGAAGTGAGCTTAGAGTGAGTCATGCTGAGAATGACACTATTGACGACTCACTCCACGCTCACTTCACCCAAGTTTTCACGGTGAGATGTTACGGAATCGCACGGCAGGTTTGCTAAATTAATTACGGCAAAGATCGCGTTCACACGGCGATCGTTTAGTTACCCTTCGCTTTCTACAACAACAACAAGCCACAAGCCTCAGAATGCGACCTTAGATACTCTTTTAATATATTAATGAAAAGAAATACGTGTATTCCAACGATTTTAAGAGGCGTGAGTAATTATAGCGTTAAGCGTTAATAAAAAAATATACACTTGCTTCCGGACCTTTTGTTGTGTCCTTGACAAATAACAATCATTTTTAAACGAATTTGACATGAAAACGATAAAAAAATAAAAACGTTTAAAAATAGTACAGTCGGCCAGCACATGAAGCTACAATCTGTCAAATTTTTTTTAATAGTATTTTCTACTGTAGCGAGGATGCTAAATGTCGCGCATATAGACTAGTTACGTCACACGTATCGTATACTATATTATAGCATACGATATATACGCTTTTCTGTGTAAAAATGGACTAATTATAGTCACAGAAAAGCATGACTTAAGTGCGGGTTTAGGTAGTAAAAGTAAGATAAAAACTAGCAGACCTAGAATTAGGGTATTCATTATATATGCTACACATCTATAGAGGTTTTTACACCCTCAATAAACTTGACCCTAACGAGAACCCCGAATTAACCTTGATATTGGTTACTATATCTACTGGCCGTGAATTTCCCATTTGGGTTTCGACTTTGTTGGTCAATTAGCTATACAGGTCAATAGGTTCAGGGAAAATAGGTTGATTAACCAATGAACTTTGTGTTTTGCTCAAAAAGATTGAATCAATATTTAGGTAGGTTAGGTCACGTTCAGGAAAAGAATATACATTAATGACCACTAAAACTGTATAACAAATATTACTGCAATAAAAGCAAGCAACAATGACACTCTTCAGATCTTACTGCAAGTCATTCCACGCGTGTAGTCTGTGCGTGAGGTATACGCAAAAGTCATACAGCGCCCTGCGTGTCCAGCACCAAAACGCAATCAAGATGTTGACGGGGCTGCCAGATTTTGCCGGGCGAGGATTGGTGGTTTTCATGCCATTGGATTGATGCACCTCGGCAGTAGTGTGCCTCGATCCGCCGCAGAATGCGTGCTAGTGGCCATGCGGTAGGTGGGATTGTCCTATGTTGCGTCACTAGGTCGGACTTCGTACGTCTACGTGTACTTTGTGGATACTGTGAAGTTCGGCTCCAGACTTTACCTAGCATTAATATAACTTGGATAATTTTTGCTTTATGTTTTCTTTACTCCAATACTACAAGATTTGTATCTAAGACGCGCAAGCGCAGCCGTGCACTAAGGCGAGCAACAGCTGACTGTCGTGGCGGTGTGGCGCGGGGGCCCGCGCTCGGCCGTCGGCCGGCTGACTCCCCGCTGTCCCCGCACCCCTCGTTCACTGCCGCAAGCGCGCGGCGATGTTGAGTGGAGCGGTCTCAACAACACTGCTATCAAAATCGTGAAGGAAAACGTGAAGAAACCGGCATAACCTAAAACTACACTGGGCCCGCGAGGTAGATTACAGCAACTCCTTTACACACATACATACATTATTTAGTTTAATTTAATTGTGACTTTTTTTTTTTTTAATTTTGAATTATATATGGACTATGTCTGAAATAAATGAATTAACCCTTAAATGCATGTTTAATTATATCGTATTGCAAAAAATTCTATTGTATAGGTATTTATCTATAAAATTTAGAAAAAATAAATATAATTTAATATTCATAGAGTAAATATATTGTTTTGACAAAAAGACGTGCGTTTAGAAACTCACAGCTATCGCATTCTTAAAAAAATTAAATGACGTACTTTTTTGGCATATGGCAACATTATGAATTTAAGGGTTCAATCAAATAAATTATAGGCGGATTATGCTCACATACCACTCAATTTTAAAACGCATTTAATATTGCGGTGTTTTCAACCAACAATAAAAAGACTTTCAAGAATTCCCATACACGATACAGAAGAAATTCCTCATTTCAAAAAAATGAAAAGCAATTACCTACCATAACATAAATAGCAGAAATTCCTTAAAAATAAAAAGAGTGATGTTTCAGAGAAGGAGAGAGTTTTAATTTGGTATCACGTTTTATAAAAAAGATCCCATTTTCAAATCACAAAAAGCAAAACCACTGGACAGACGAACTGATATCGTAATTAGCTTCGTTAGTAAAACTCGGGCGATGTCAGTGGGGCAGTGAATGCCGCAGTTTTAGCTGTTAGATGCAATAGTTTGTTCGTAATTACAATGTCTTTCGGGAATTCTGAATGTTGATTTGTGACTGTTTTTTTACAAAACAGCTGGGGTATGCACCGGTGACCACCCTGGCGTTCAATGTGTTATATAACGTCTTTACCTACATATAAAAAATTGAACTCGCTTTTCGAGTCTGTGTGTGTGTCCATTTACGAGTCGTGCATTTTGATGAGGTTTTCAACATCATTTATATGTATAATTTGTCCCGGAAGGTTTATGTATAATCTATACATCATCTGCCTAGCCTTTTCCCAACTATGTTGGGGTTGGCTTCCAGTCTAACCGGATGCAGCTGAATACCAGTATTTTACATGGAGCGACTGCCTATCTGACCTCCACAACCCAGTTACTGGGTAATACGATACTCCTAGGTAAGACTGGTTGTCAGACTTTCGGGCTTCTGACTACCAGTATCGACTGTCAAAGATCTACGAATGATAGCCGGGACCAACGGCTTAACGTGATTTCCGAGGCACGCAGGGGTCTCGGTATGTAAAGATGATCACTCATCCACAGACCAACCGCGGCAAACGTAGCTTAACCTGATCGATCGACCTGTGCGGCTGTTATTATTTAGCCACGGACCCCTTATGTATAATCTATACAAATAAATAAAATTGAAGTAAGTATGTGTATGTAATGTCAAAATAACAGCTTATTAAATGCCTATGAAAGTATTTACGGTAACTATACAGCGTGTAACGGAAGGGGGGTATCAACCCTGAAGGAGGTGAATGTGCTCATGAAACTCAACAACTTTCCCCAAAGAACATAGGTCGAAATATGAAAAAAAAATTTGGCCCTGCCATAGTAAATCAATCAGCTGGTAGTCAGTTTTGTAAGGGAGGGCCAAATCTTTTTTTCATATTTCGACCTATGTTCTTTGGGGAAAGTTGTTGAGTTTCATGAGCACATTCACCTCCTTCAGGGTTGATATCCCCCTTCCGTTACACGCTGTATATGTATACGAAATGGCTGAACCGATGTTGACGGGACTTTCACTGGCAGATAGCTGATGTTATACGGAGTAACTTAGACTTTTATTTTAGAAAAATAATTAAGGTTCCGCGTAAAAAAAAAGCGAATGAAATTTCGACTTGCACCCGAATGAAGTCGCGAGCATAGCTAGTAATTAATATAAACTTAGATATAATAAAGAAAGTTTCATGTTTTGTCAATCCGTAAAAATCGTACAAAGAAACCAGGCCGCTAGTATTAATATAAAAGCTATTCTAGAGGGATCAAAAATGTTCTGAATAGTTTTTCAAACATATTATTTGCAGAAATTTCGTTACCTACATTTCTTTCGGTTATCATCGAGACACTATGCTTGTAACTTCCTAGTGCTGAGCATAAAAATAATAACCGCTAGGAAAAAATTGCCACTATTTGCTCTTGCATACTCGTAGTAGGTATTTACACAAATCGCAAAATATGAACCTCCACCATTAGCTTTTAGAACCTTCTCAGAACTTTTGAAAGACTTAAATGCTTTGAAGAACACTCTAGAAAATTACCTTTGGATTCGATTACAGACTTGCTCCGAATTTCCTAACTAATACCTATTGTTTGCCTCCCTCGAGATCCAAAGCAGGTACTATACTGACAGATTCATGTAATTAGATAGATAACATGACGTAAGTATGTTATCGTATATCCTCAGTCTTAGCATTTAGTCATAATTGATGTTGTGTAATGTTATCAGTTACCAGATTACATTTATGTGAGATTGAACATGTCTAATGTTTGATATATTGGTTGTGACATGGGAACTTCTGTGACATCATCTAGGTACTGAGTGATCAACGCGTTTTTCATTATTTTTTTTTTGTTCATAGGCCTTCCAAAAGAAATTGGACTAGTAATGAAACCAGAATGACAGACAAACGGTTCGCGTTCACAATAGAAGCTTATAATTTCTAACGTGTAAGCTGATGCTAATGCCAAAATAAAATAATATTAAGTTGGGTAAATTATTCATTTACTTACACACATTTTGTTACTATAAAACACAAGTTATGTTTCACAGTTTACTGCAAATCACACAGTATTCTCTGTGTTATCTACAAATAATGTCAATGACTTAGAAAATAACTTAGCGAATAGCTGTAACCTGTTAGACGTATGTACCTACAGTAAAACATGGACAACATAATAATAATGCCAAAACGACATATAAAAGAACCGCAACCAGGCCAACCATTGTCAAGGCTTGTTGCCTTAAGTAATACAAATGTAATGTTATACTATGATTAATGATTTCACTTGTAACGTAGGTCTCATGTTGGGCGGCAATAGGGCTTACTGGCGCCCATACTGGGACCGTTAACAACTTATGCCCAAGTTCAACCCTTCATTTAAAGGTAACTATAATTAATTACCAACTACTTTGGACTAGACGTTAATATATTAATTAATGGCTAAGTGATCAATAATATTAAATTAGCTAAATATAAGTAAATTGACTTTGTATCACAATAGGTGAATGACTAAGATAATTACTAGCTAATTATCTTAGTCTAGTTTTAGCAGTGCGGGTTGTTGGATGTCACATGTCTTCGATTTTTTGGTTCGCGGAGATGCCGATTTCCTAACGATATTTCCCTTTACCATTTTGAGACCAGTGGTGATGCAATAATTTAGACAAAGCAAAGTGCCTGCTTGGGTTCGGACCCACGACCGTAAGACTCGTGACTTGCGGCCGTTACCACCGGGCCACCACTGTTCAAAGTAAATAGCACTATAATCAAAATAGGTACTAGCTTTATTAATTCAAAACAGTGACAACTATTTATAATTATATTAGCTATTAACACGGGCATTGTAATTGTCATCGTTAACATAATAGCATAACAACAACAGATAATTTAAAATATGCATCAAATAGTCATTTAATAAATTATAATGAAATTAAAACTAATTTTGTTCAAACAAAAGTTTGCAGATTATTTTGTTACTTCATCATAATGAAAACGTTTTTTTTTTTAGAATGTTCAATCATCATTATAATGGACGGTGTGAAAATTGGTATGAATATTAAATCCCGAAAATTTGATACATAATTTTCGAACTTCACGCGGGTGAAGCCACGAGGTAGAGCATTCGATAAATTAATTATTCCAAAGCTAATATTTCATTTCGTACTGCTGTTATGCGAAATGAAATGTTAGCTATTGAAGACATTGTAATTTTGCTCTAGGCTTTACTGAAGTTTAGTTCTACATTAGGTACGAATATGATGAATAACTTTGGCTCATCCAAAAGTTCAAACATTCGAGGATGACTAGCGAATTATTTCAATTCAATTCTATCTTTATTGCATCCATAATGTAGGTACACATACAGGTTGTAAGTATAAAACAGTAGAATCAATTACAGACCCTGTCGGGCATTTCACCGTTTCCAAAACGAACACATACACATCTACAAAAACAAATAACACTCCTACCGTCCAATTGACGAAATAAAACCAAAACTAGCAACAATAGCTAGACAATTCATAGCCTAATGCAACTAATAGGTAACAGACTACCTTCTTTCTAAGAATTTCAAACAATCGTGCCAATCGACATCCAAACTTTGTCTCGAGCGGTAGTTTATCTTGCATTCGTGCTTTATTCTCCTCTGCGGCTTCCGAATATCTACGAAGTTGCCAGTTGAAATTAATTTGTTGTTCTTCAGCCGGCACCTAACGTTGTTCCGATGTTTGTTGTTTGAAATACGATATCAAATTTCGATGTATGGAGATGAATTGTTTGAAACTATCGGTAGTGAAGATGATTCGTTAGCTGTTGTTCAACTTTATGAAGCTTTGCTATTTTGGAATAATTTTGTTTAGACAGGGAGCCAGGAAGACATAACCAGATTAATCTTTATACAATTGCTAAGATTTTTTTTTTTTAACAGATACTGGGATAGTAGCTTGACTGAAGACGCCGCTCCAGAGCTGCAGCGCCTGCAGCCCACGGCTTAGGTACGCACGTGTACTTAGCTTCGCTCTGTATGAAATCATCGGCGGGATCGTCCGTTATGACCGCAGGCCATGCTACGCACGCGTGGTTGGCAAACAAATGAACCGCGCAGCTAACGTGACAATGCTTCTCTGTGCATATCCTAAGTAGATGTGGACCGTCGACTATACATGACGATGGTATATTTGTTACAAAAAAAAAGTGTACTGCCGGGCGACAAAAGACAGGAACGAAGTTACGCGATACTCGCACGCACATACCCACTCATATACATATAAGAATGAAAGACAGAGAGAGAGAAATTGCGAATTTAATACACCTTTTCAAAACAGAGCCTTCTAGTATAAGTTTTAAAAAGCTCTCATTAAATCGTCGCCATTTTGGATTTTCATTTTTGGACTCACTATCGGCTTTAGTACCCTCGCAAATAATGAAACCTACCTCTTTCTCTCTCTATTTAGAGAGAAAGTCTCATGGAGGGGCATAACCCTTTTTCGTTAGGTACGTGACAATTTCTACCAGTTTACAAGGTGCTTTCTATTTTCAGAAATATTTAGACCCTATAGTTAATAAAGATAATTACCGTCTGAATAAATCATAGAAATCAAAGTTCGGAAACAATAGAGCCATAGTGGGTACGTGTTGTATTCATGAACGTAACAAGCGTTCATCAGTGGCCGTCGTGAATTGTAGAACATCGATAGTACGCACGTCACTCAAGATTATATCGATAGATTGTATGATAATCCTCTTTAAAATGTTCCGATTATTTATTTGAGATGTTTGTTTAGGTTTAGGATTGTAGAAAAAAATTACAAGAATGATAATCGCATTTGGATATAGTTCAAAGGTAGGACAACTCTCATAAAAAAATTGTGGAAACTACACTAAAAACGAATGATATAGTCAAATAGACTTGTGAAATGTAAAAGGTACACTTCCAGCGTTTTTGTCAGACTCAGCTCAACACAATTCAAATTAATTTTGTTCACATCTTTCCTTTAAAAATCTAAAAAAAAACCCTAACAGGAACCTATCATTTCAAAATCTTTTTACCGCCGACTCAAAAGTATCGTAAATTAATTAAACAAAATCGATAAAATCAGTGTCACAACACTAAAGAAGCCCTCCGTTAATCGTCTCCTTATAATTATAGGTTATCGTCGCGCATGATTTGACTGGCTTCTTCCACTTCTTTCTTTCAAGCCAGACGGTCGCGATAATTAGTTGCCATCACCAAACGAAAACCAACCCTATCCCTAACACACGACAGTTCATTTTCCTGTTGAATTACCTCCAGTCGCTTTCAATGACACTTTGGCAGGCTGAAGAACTATTCATACGACAGCGCCTGATTTTTCCCTGATATTTCGTGTGACATTTTTTCTAGTTCTTTTTTCTTTCCATGTAAGGATTTTCCTGGAAATTCCCCTGGTAGTACCGTTGATGGTTCGGTTTCTGACCGGTATATTTGAAGAGTCACGTTCTATTTCGAAGCAAGCACCAGTGACTTTTTAATAAATGTTGAATGGATGAAGTGTGTTTTTTGTTTTGTTTTTTTTTTACTTTTGACGTACGTCGCACGTCCATACTACTGTATTTTTTGCGCAAAGACAGAAAAAGAGTCGACGAAACTAAATCTAAAGATCAAAAGAGGATCTGTCAATGCACTCTTAGGTTCTTAGATCAAAACCGCGTCCTATATTTTTTGCTTCCATTAAAATCAGTAAATTCTATGTATTATACATAAAAAAATACATCTTTATTATGATCATATTAAAACAAGAAACATAATATTACAAAAAGTAATGAGTTTTTCAGAGACTCCCACTTGGGCGCCAATAAACGTAATTGCGAATTGACGTTATTGGCACCAATAAGCTATTGATAAAATCCACTTAAGATAAATTTGTACTAATTGGATTCCCACTTACTTCGGTGTATTTCTGATTCAGCAGTGACCTGAAACGAGACAAAATAATGGGTAAAATAACTGTATCTTGGAACATAATATTTTATATTTTTATTAATTTGTTTATATGTAGAAGGTTACAGTGACGATAATGCTTTAATTATAAATTAATATGCTCTCAGATATCATAATCTGAATATGAAAAGTGTTAAGTAATTTCGTAAGAATCGAAGCAAAATGAACACAGTACTTAATTAAAAAATCTTTGAATATATTTAAGTGAAAAAAGACGATCATTATAATAAAATTGATGAGGATAAATTATATTTATCTCTGTTAAATGGTTAAAAAAAAACAAGTTAACACGACAAAAATAAATTACATCTTAAAACTTGATAAGTTCGGTGTTTCCTATCCAGAGAGATCAAAACAAACTCAGAGGATACAGTCTCTTCTTAAGTCCTTAATTATTATTATTCCCATCCGCCTAGCCTTTTCCCAACTATTTTGAGGTCAGCTACGGGTCTAACCGGATGCAGCTAAATACGAGTATTTTACATGGAGCGTCTGCATATCTGACCTCCACAACCCAGTTACTGGGTAACACGATACCCCTTGGTAAGACTGGTGGTCAGACTTTCGGGCTTCTGACGATCAATAACGACTCAAAGATCCAAGAATGACAGCCGGGACCAACGGCTTAACGTGCTTTCCAAGGCACGGAGGGGCCTCAGTATGTAAAGATAGTCATCCACGGACAACCACGGCAAGCGTATCGTAACCTGATTGATCATCCCGTGCGGCTGTTATTACTTAGCCAGAAGCCCTCTTATATTCCATAATTATTTTCAGCAGCGAGAATAAATTAAAAATCCACCTTAATGAGAGAACTCGATAACAATGTTGCATCGCTCGCAAACTAACTTGCAATAACAGAGCGTTAATAAATATTAAAATCAAATCAAATTCAACTTTACCAATTTTATCGATTTTATTATTATTAGCTTTTCAATTTTAATTTCAATCAGATTAATTTTTTATTGGTCAATTATTATTGTCCATACTCCAAATGAAAATGAAATCGCATGAAAATCCGTTTCGTAGTTAAAAAAAACAATGCAGTCACACGATTTTGTCTTATACGTAGTTTCTATTTATATTTTATTTTATTTTTTACATATTGGTTATTATTCACATATTGATTATTTATTTTAGTTTCTCATTAATGACAATACAACACACACACATGTATGTCACAACATTTTATTTGATATTGTATGAGCTTTTCTATATTATCATATTTAATTCATTATAACGGACACACACTTCCCTATGTGTTTGTTATTCCAGCGAATGGCACTCGTGGGTTGCAGCTGAAAATCAGCGTCAGGTGATGATACACACTGTGTGGTCATCTGACATTATGCTGAGCTGAGGCCCTTTTGGCATTATAGTCTTTGTTTTCTGTTTTTATAGTTTTAATGTGTATTTATTTTGATGTAATTCCAATAAACGCATTTTTCTTTCTTTAAATTAAATCATTTTTATTTCAGGTATACACCCATATAGAGTTAAATCAGATTGCAAATTATTATTTATTAATCATAAATTATTAGATATTATTATTAAATTAAATTATAACAAAATAAAACAAAACAACAACAAAGTAATATAAATAAGTGATATTTTAGCTGAAATATACGAAGAAATAGTTTACCTCGTATATGGCCCTCAACATTCCATTGTATGATTAAAAAAAAACAAAACACATCGTTTAATTAAACGTATATTCTCCAATACTTAATTACAGCTGATAAATCGAATGCCAATAAATTACGTTATGTTGGTCCAGTAATTGATTTGTTTTACAAACTTTGAGATTAACGAATGTGTAAATTTATTAAATCGCGTTAATCTTCACGTTGTAAATAATTTGAGAAGTGAATTAATATTAATTTTTTTACTAGCTTCTGCCTGCGACTTCTTTCACGTGAACTTTCTGGTTTTAACATAAAATATATATTTATGTCACTCGGCAATACTGTAGCTTCCCATTAGTGAAAGAATTTTTGGAATTGGATCAGAAGTTCCGAAGATTACTTAACTCACAAAATTTACCTTTAATCTTCATTATTAGTATAAAATAAATGAAATTTTTTGAATTTTATATATGATATACAGCATGGCGCTTTAATGGCTACATTTATGTAACACACGTATACGGTTTCGCGTTTTCGTTTTATGATCATATTTTCATTTCAATAAAAACTTTACTATTTATTTACAATTTTCTAAAATAGTATCTTGGAGCAACCTGTACTTAAAGAACTGTAGCGCAAGGGTAATTTTCCGGGGTGTCGGATCATAGCATCGCATCAATGAGATTAAAACGAATAACGTTCAAAGAGTAGACGAATTGAAGGAAAGAGAGAACCCTATGTCAGAGAGCGGGGCAAGCGGTACTTTTCAAATTACGAATTATGTCATGTTGTTGTAACTTTCCCTACCCGTGTGTTAATGTCGCCGTTGTAGAGGTACGTTGTATACCTAAATGAAATATATAAATGAAAATTGGTTTAACCCTTAGTAGGTATCGTGGGTCAAATTTGACCCAGAAGCGAACATAGCGTTTTTCTTACATTTCTATTTTTTTTTTTATGTTTTAAGTTCACACTAACCAAAAAGTGCCAAAAAATTAGGTTAGTTCCAATTGCGTGTAAAACATGATATATTTTTTATATTCTAAAATTAAATCAAGATAATTTGGTAAAAAAAGGTTTTTTTTATTTCATAACTAACCATATTTTATACAAATAATAAAAAAATCTACGTTCTACAACAGATTTTTTGGTATGGGTAAAATATGACCCACGATACCGGTAGTGTTGCCAAAAAAGGCGATACCAGCTAAGGGTTAAAAAAAAAAGCCTGTACCTAATACGGAATTTTCAATTGTTTCTCTTTAAATTTCGATTTAAATAGGAATTTCAGTTGTTTAATTTATATTATTTAATCATTTTAGTTTTTTTTTTTTAATAAAAATGAATTAATAAGTTATTTTAATAAAGTATTAAATAAGTTATTTTAATAAAATACTTTCCCACGCTATGCATTTCTATTTATTTTTGCATCTATTTGTTGTTATTTAAATAATTAAAGCATTTTTAGTTTATGCATCATAAATTTTTCGTAAGTATCATTTTCATCAAAAAAAAAATCTTAATTTATTATGATATTAATTATCATTAGTTACAATGGACAATATTTCATGACTAACAACTGAACTAATACTTAAATTAAAACATTTTTTATGTTTTATTATTATTCAAAAGGAAAAACAAACAGCTACAATATAAAGAATAGAAATAAGAAAAATACAAAACGTATAGACAATATTTCAGCCCACAACTCTGTTCACAGATTAACTATGGAATATTGATCAGTGAGCTAATTAGTTTAAAAAAATGTATTTGTAATTCAGAGCTTAGATAATCTATGAGACAATTTACTGTGTAGGAAAACAACGTGAGGAGAGATGGACTTTATAAGGGTTCAGTCAGAGAGCTGGCAACACCGCAAATGGTATAAAATATTCATCGATTTGATTATTTTTTTGAATATCACTGAATAAGAAGAGCCAAAAATGAGATGAGCTGAGATGTAGTGAAAAGAGTATGTTTCCATGGTGTGGAAAGGTGTCTAACAAAAGGTATTTACAAAGCAGACGTGAGTGGAAACGCAGGAAGGGACATATATAGTGATCTTATTGGTAATGTTCTTCAGAAAGGTCAGATGCGGAGTACTTACTCTCAACCTGCGTGCGTGTGTGACGAGATGTGGGAACGTAAACGAGGCGGGGGGGTGTCTAGGGATTGTAGCGGGTGGCGTTGTTGGTACTGCCATCCCCTAAGGGAAGAAAGCGTGAGTTTATGTTACATTATGTTTATGTGTGAAATAATTGGATTATGGGGCATAATCAATATGTTTTTAACTTCCTGATTAAGGAAGTTATAGTAATCACCCCGATTTTCGAAATCGATTTTTTTTTCGGTATCTTTACGTTTTGAGATGTCCTGAGTAATCCTAGACAGTTTTTAAGTGGATGTATGTATGTGTGTGTGTGTGTGTGTGCGTATGTATGTATGTGTGTGAACACATTTTTCGTCAACGATTTCTCGCGAGGTAATTATGCAATTGACTTCGTTTTGGTGTCAATCGATGCGCGTGGACGTAACTTAGAGCTGATTAGTTTTGTAGCGAAATCGGCCAAGAAGTTTTTTAGTTTATCAAAAAAATGTAAAAAAAGCTAATTCACAATTTCTAAAAAAATAATGTTGCGATCGGATTGGTTTTGGTGCCAATCGATGCGTATAATCATCACTCAAAAGTGATGGAAATTTGAGAAATATTGGTCCAGCGAATCCTAAGTTTTTCAAGAAAATGTCAAAATTTAATAGGTGTGTTATTTTCGTGAAAGGTGAATGCCCGAATATGGCTGACCACGAACTCATTTTGAAAGTTAATAAAAAATATAAGTTTTTGAAATAGGAATTATCAGTTTATGTTCTATCTCTAACTAAGACGCGACGAGGGTCTTAATCAGGAAGTTGATATAATAGGGCTAGCACCTATTATTTTTTTGCGACATTGCAAAGTTGCACCCTTTACGATTATCGTAACTTTGCCGAGTCGCACCCATCACGGCTTGTTTGCAATATAATCAGCCTATAATATTCCCACTGCTGGGACACAGGCCTCCTCTATGTGAGAGGGAGTGGTCCGTAATCCACCACGCGGGCCCAGTGCGGGTTAGTAGATGCCACAATCATGTCTGTCATGTCAGGGGCTCCCGGCACCGTCCGCGACGAACTTGAAATGTGTGTCACACGCACACATTAACAGCGTGTTTTTCTACGAGTGTACAAACACGCTGTGAATGTGTGCGCGAAGACGAATAGCGACGCGCGCTTTACTTGTGGTATAACTGATTAGTTACCTCAAATAAAGCGCGTGTCGCTTCGTGATATAAAAATACTGTAACATTTACAAAATAGAAGAATCACGAATGAACTTGTTACAAAACAATAATAACTTCAGACAATCACATTCACTAGAAACAAATATCTAATAATTACAAAATTACACTTACAAACGAAATAATCGTTTACGGCAAAATCCTTCCGAAATCGTCAATTCCTGTTAGGCCTAATAACGGCTGTAGAAGCAATTTCCGGTCGCCATGTTGAGAAATCCGGTTTATTACAACTAACGCTACTTTATCTGTGGTTCTAAGAAATTGGAACGATTATAATGATTGTTTATGGTCAAGGTTACTATGCCATTATATTATATAACCAAGCAGAAAGTTACAATAGGTCTATACCTATTATAACTTTCTAGCGATATGTATGTGACTCTATGGGTCACATACATTTCGCTAGTTGTATTATATATACCAATAATATAATCTATATATATATATATATATACATATATATGATATGTGTATATATAATATTTTTGTGAAGTATACAAGCTGTAACTTAAATAACGCACAACCTCATAAGGGATCATTGTATTCATCATTATGAACAACTTTTACTATAGGACCAGAACTGAAATCGCGAAAAAAAATCAGCTGTTCCCTACATTTTGACGATTTATGCAAACATGAGTGTAGGGAACAGCTGATTCTTTCGCAATTTCAGGTTTGGTCCCATAGTAAAAGTGGTTCATAATGGTGAGTGCAATGACTCCTTATGAGGTTGTGCGTTATTTAAGTTACAGCATGTATAGATAGCTCTTGTACTAGGAGTTCCTGCACTGATATTTGTAAAATAACATTATACATTTTTTAAAGTAAAATTACGGTGCATCAATGACTTATAGGTAAACACCACATGCATAAAACAATGAATCAAAGAAATAAGCTAACTTACTTACTTAGCTAACGAGCTAATATTGAAAAAAGTAACATCGGTAAAAAGTTACATTTAAATGAAATTGAAGGCCTCTTGAGATCCTTGGCATACCTACTTTCCGCTATCGATTTATAAGTAGGTTTCATGCGTGGCCACCAACTTGAAAAAAAAAAAAAAAACAAAACAAAATGGCGTAAATACAGCTATGTCTCCGGGCTCC
The DNA here is from genome assembly GCA_949629135.1 of Eremobia ochroleuca. Lineage (NCBI taxonomy): Eukaryota > Metazoa > Arthropoda > Insecta > Lepidoptera > Noctuidae > Eremobia > Eremobia ochroleuca. The sequence goes on along the minus strand of OX451385.1, from coordinate 3,098,373 downwards.
ATATAAAAATCTTCAATTCCCTTTATGAAATTCTGCTTACTTAACTATACCTTCATAAAAATAGCGTGTTGGTTACACAACAGAACCAGTTTCAATAGACCAGTCAAATCCTTCCTTTTTTAAGAAGTCCTCGTATAATAACGGCGATTCGAATCATAAAAGATTTTAACATTTAAAAGACATTCGGGGCAGACATTTGCAGTTTTTCGCTGTGTCAGCTGAAATCTAGAGCACTTCCAATAGAAAGTGGTTATGAATTTTGATTAAGAGTTAAACTTGTAGGGGAAAGTGGGTACTTTTTAGTCTACAAAGAAATCTTTAATGGGGTCTAGTGCTAGTTATGGCGGCTCGTAGCTAACGAAATCGCCCGAAAGAGATGGGCCGATTTGCGAGGTTAAACTTCGCTCTTCAAAATCAAAATCAAACGTCATTTATTCAAACTAGGCTGAGAATCAGCAGTTTTCGAACGTCAAAATTACAAAAGACAGTCCCCCAAAACGCCCGTCCTTCACCACTTCCTAGTGCTTTCGCTGGGAAGAAGAAGTGGCGCAACAAACTCCCCAGCAGCATAGCTGTCTGTTTAGTAAGAAAATACTTGATTATTTCTGGTTTCGACTGGAAAGTCGATTAGTAAGTGGACAGTACAACGCGAACTACATAGAAATAAAGGTCATTGGGCACCTTAGTATGGAAACCATACCCATGGCGGACACAAACGAAATATAGCAGAGTGTATTGATATATGGCTCTGATTTACTATGGCATTAGTCACATTAATGTGAGCCACGGGAATCTTGAAAAATTCAAGTGTTATAAACTGATATAGGGAAGATGAATAAAATGCTAATTCATTAGAATATTTTTTATTCAATTTGATCCAAATCAAGCATAAGATCATTTAAAAAGGCAGCGGGTGCATCTGTTGCTTCCTGTCTGGCCCAAGACAGATAATAAACTATGCTTGCGATATGGGCCCAGTTCCCGACAGTGCGGCGGCCATGTATACTTGAGCAGTAATACTCTTCTATACTTTGTCTTCCATGTTGTGTCGGGTTTAACATAATATATGTATAGTACTGTTTCATTCGGATATGACGTGACGAAGGACTGCGCGGAGGGCGGTAAGACAGTGCGCGAGCGCAACGAAACTTGTTCTACCTGTCTAATGTGTGAAAGAGACAGCGTATACATGTCTCTGAACAGTCTGAACATTGGCGCATCCGTGCACCATGCTGTATGGTATCGGAATTCTTTTTATGCCTTTATAAGATTAAATAAAATCCTCTGAAACCGTTTGTTTTTTATATTTTTTAAACGATCCTGTACAATTTTCTCCATCGATTTTCAATTAAATAATTATATGCAATGAAAGGTCATATTATTCCCATTAGTATAAAACTATTTTGGTTAATGTCCGCCACTCTTCGCTAAGCGGGTCAGATATGGCCAATGACCTTTCGTGCAATCGAGAAAGAAAGAAACCGTTATTAAGTGAAAAAAAAATCGAAAAGCAAGGTTGGACTTTGTAAAAAAATACGAAAGCTGGTCAGAAGAGGATTGGAAGAAGGTTATTCTTTCAGACGAAACAAAGATTAGTCGATTTACAACTGACGGTCGTCAATGGAAATGGAAGAGGAAAGGTGGGCCAGTAAGTCGTACAGATTTTATTCAGACTGTCAAACATGGTGGAGGTAGTATTATGCTTTGGGGCCGTATAACAGCTTACGGATTGGGACGTACTCACAGAATTGTTGGGAAAATGGATAAAGAAATGTATCTAGATATTTTAAGACACAAGTTAACTGAAACAGTGGAGAATATGCCTTATCCAATCAATGAAATAATCTTCTAGCATGACAATGATCCCAAATATACCGCGAAATTAGTGAAGAACTGGCTCGCTTCTCAAGACTTTCAGCTATTGCAGTGGCCGGCACAAAGTCCAGACTTAAATCCAATTGAAAATCTGTGGTCTCAATTGAAACATAATATTCTAATGCATATGATTTACCTCCATCCTCTTTAAATGAATTATGGAACCGAGTTCAAGAACAATGGGAGAAAATTTCACCAGATTACTGTGAAAAATGAGTAAAAAGTATGAAAAAAACGATTGGAAGAAGTTAAGAAAGCTAAAGGCTTATGGTCAAAACATTAGAAAGTGTGAGTGTGAGTTTGTTTATATTGGTGCAAAAGTGATTCAGTGTTTTGACGTATTATATTGTCATTTATTTTATAATATTATAATCTAATACCTGATAATAAATACACTACAGTAATTACTTCTTAATATGACTTTCATTTCAAGAAACATGCACTTCTTCCCTGAGAAACAAAACATTACTATGAATTCGTTCAGTTTTGCACCATAGTGTATAACCTCCTCCTTCGCGACACCTTCAAAAAATTTACTCTTGATTTCTTCATTACCTCCGCCACAACCGGAGATATTTTAATCTAGAACATTTTAATTATACAGTGTAGCGATTAGGTTATCATAATGAATTCAAACCACGTATTCTACATTACGTATTTTAAACATTAACACAATTAAAATAATTAATAACAATTAACATTCTTGCCGTGGGATCTTTTTTCGTTTAAGTATTTAACAACAATAAACTTACCTAATTTGTGATTATTTTGAAACAATACCATATCTTTTATAATCTCATATAATTTATCATTTATAATCTATTCGTCCTTTAGCATTAGTACTCGTAACATTTAAACAAAACATGTTTATTCATGTAACGTTCCGTTACAAGTTTGTGTTGAATTGTTGACAACATCGCCCCACGTGTCTAGTGCCTTCTTATCATGAGTTTTGTGTGAAAAGTTCAGATTTATATTTTTTTTCTAAAATTTTATTTTATTATTTTAACAGACTGATAGCAACCTGTAATGACCGCTGTATTGTTTAATGTGATAACCCAATCGCTACTCAGTACACCACTAACTATCTGAGTTATGGTAGAACAATGGAATGGATCCCAGCGTAAAGACGTTAGTGCTACAATATTCCGTGTGGCAACATCAGGCTATCTTACTGGAGATTATAACTGCTTTGTGAATGCTAACTTGTATGAAGATTAAGGCAGATTCATAGACTAAAATATCTCTGCTTATACACCTGCCAGTAATAGCTTGGTAATAGCTTTAGATACTACTACACACACACACACACATCCACACACAAACCCAATTGTTTTAATTTAATCGTTTTTTTTTTTTTTTTTGTTTTGTTTGTTTACCTTCTTTTTCTTGCATTAGTTAATAAGTTACCAAATTGTAGTAGTAGTAAGTCCATGTAAGTACACTCCTACATACTGTTGTACTAGTTTTAGAAGAGCGGGGCCTCCTAGCACAGGTATTTCTCATACTTAAAAGGAGACCCCTATGTAAGATGTATCGTAGAAGTAGCATAGTTACTGAAAATAAATTTATTATTTATTATTATTATTACTAGATAGCCATGTTGTTAAGTGGTCCAATAATAGTCAATAGAAGACCATAGGAGCTAGGGGCCTGGCATTCAGGCTAGATGGCTAGTATGTCTTCGTCTTCCTTCTTTAAAGACAAGCCGTGCGATTCTGTAAGCATCTCACCGTGAAAACTTGGGTGAAGTGAGCGTGGAGTGAGTCCTCAATACTGTCAATCCCTAGCATCAGCAGGACTCACAGCTCACTCTAAGCTCACTTCACCTTAGTTATAACGGTGAGATTTTTCCAGAATCGACCGGCAGGTCTGACAACCGTTCATTAAGCACGAATCGTAAAGAGTTATTCAGATTCTTTCTCTCGACTCGAGTGGAACTGAGGAGGCCTTGCGTTAATTATGTTATATATGGCATTAGTATACATCAGTTTTTCGCTCTTTTGTCTCTGAGACGAAAATTAATAAAAGAATCTGCTCTTTCAAGCCAAATGCATAAAGTGGCTTCTCACTTTCGAGGTGAAGTCACAAAAATGGACAGAAGCTGGTCCCTGTAATACAACAAGACATGGTAGCAACATGTGACTGTATAATGTATGTAGTTTTATAACTTTTAACTCAATGTACGCGTGTCGAACAGAATTTTGAACACTATTTTGGAGCCAATCACAACTTTGTAAGTGCTGAACTAGGATGCAAATTGTCAACACCAGACACACATTGACAATCCTTTTTAGTTTTCAATCCAATTTATCCTCCAATTTTTTTTTATTTTATTATTTATGTACACACAGTAAATACATAGGGATATGACTTAATTATAATATGAGTACAAAAGTACTGCTTATTTCTTAAGAAATTTCTTCCAGCAGACCTGCAAAAGGAGAAGCAAAAAAGAAATGTAGACAATAGTGTGTGAGAACAAGAAAAGAAAAATATGAATGTGTGAAGTCTAAAACTAAAATATTAAATATAATGCAATAAAATAACATACGTATACTAGATAAATGTGATAGTTTGTATAGAAATATGAAAGAGTTTATTTATTTTATTATTTGAAACTTCACTTTTAATTCAAAATTAATCAAACAAAAATATAATATCCTAACTTAAGTAAAACTATTAAAAAACTAAAATATGGCGTCGAAAACTTCCTCAGCAACGCTGTTGACTGCATAACGGCTCATAAGTTTCAAAGTTTTCGCGTGAGCAAGGCCTGTGCCATCCTACACGGTGCAATCAAAATATGCAGTTAAAATTCAACAAACTTTTATTCAACGATTGCGCAATCTTCAATATTAACCCAAAAACATTGCGCAATTCGGGATATTGTGCAATGAAATTGATCGTGGAGGGCTCGCCTTATCAACTTTTCTAACGCTAACTTTTGAAGTGAAAAATTCAGCATGGCCTCTCAGACATCAAGAAGTGTTCCAGACGTACACGGGCAAAGAATTAAGTGGGCGAGCAGAACGACGTATGCATAATTCATACTTAGCCATGTACACGCCTTGGCTCACGCACAACTGTGTTAAAATGCGAAATGTAGGTAGTTGAATATTTATCACTTACCCGCAGAACGGGCAATGCAATTACCGAGGCATTGGTACTGACAGTGTCAGTGGATATTGCGGTTTTATCTCCTTGCGACTCATCGCTCATGTACCATTGTGGTTTTAATATTGTTTTGGTACTAATTTTTACTGGATACAACGACATTTTAAGTTTTTGAGTTGGGTTCAGTTTGGAAAGTGTCTAAATAACGACACAAACAACACTCAACATGACTGCCTCGTTGGTCTACCTTAGTGGTCGCAAACCCGACTGCTAAATGTAGGATTTTAGGTCTGCACAAAATCTTAATCTGAAATATTTTGAAGGATATTGCTAATCCAATGCCACATAATGTTCAAAAATGTGTCTGCTCAACAACGTAAGTAACGCAATGAATGCTGTTGAACTGTCAAAATGAAAGCCTTTGCAACAGTTAGTATGTTATGCAATTACCCCGCTGCTCGGGTGTCAGGAATTTCTCAGTAGTCCGGATTTGTGCTCGATACAATGTGGCACTATACTCACCCTCGATTACATTAGAGCTCTATAGGCACTTCTGCCAACCCCTTCTATAAATGCAGGCGTGATTTTGTGTTTATTTAATCCTACACGGAGAGAAAAATCTTAGAATAATTACCGTGCTGTCTTATAATCTGGGTGCAAATTTAGATTGGCAATGGAAAAATTACTATGCTAGTACGGTAAAAATTCCCATGCTGCATAGTATAATTTATTGAACTAATAGCGATTTTTTTTCCAATCTCACCTAGAATATCTTCTGTAGAAGCCATTTGCACTCACTTTATAGTGACGAGCACGGTAATATTTCTAAGAATTTTCTCACCGTATAGAATCTCAGTGTATATTTATATTTTCAATCAGCAATTTCACCTTTAACCTTTTCCTTAAAATAAAATTACAAATACAAATATTTGTTCTGTAGTTTGTTAGTATTCCGTGACCTTCGCCATTAGTAACACGATACGGCTTGTCACGGCGGCGTGACACGTCTCAGTCGTGGCGTGGATACGTTTGGTGCTTAATTACTATCGCTGACATTCACTAATTTATTTGTAGATAGATAGCTTGTTCGGTTAAAAATAAATAAGAGAAATAACAAATGCCCGTATACGACGATATTATGCCGATAATTGAATTTACTGGCAATACTAGTACATGTACTTATAATCACCCTATCTTCCTGCAGTGGGAGGAAGACACAAGCAGTGGCTTAGATACGGGACTCTTGGTGAGAGGGAGTGGGCCGTAATCCACCACGCATGCCCAGTGTAATAATAATATATAATAATAATAATAATCTTTATTGGAACAAAAATACATTTTACAATTTGATTGCGTACGTAAATAGCTGCATTATTTAGAAACTGTGTCCCAGCTATTAACGCCCACCTCCAAGAAGGAGACGACAGAGTTCCAGATCCCAGAGGTAAGAAAAACAGTTGTTGTTAAAAAAAAAATAATAACAAATATTAACAAAAAAAAAAACAAACCAGTAAACTATTTAAATCCATAAAAATTATTAAAAAAAATAAAGTTAAATAGTAACAAAAAAAAAGAAAAATAGTAAAAATTAAAAAATAGTTAAAATTTAAAATAAGTAAGTGCATAATGTTGTGCATGTGGGAGTGTTGTATGTGAGTGTTAGTAAGGGTTGGTGGATGTCACATGTCTTAGGCTGGTTTTATTGTCACGCGTGTCGGCAGCGCCGTTGGAGCGCGCGCGTTCGTAGATGTATGGGGGTAGTAGTTGCGTTTCAAAGTCACGCGCTTGAGCAGCGCCGTTCAATAAACGCGCGCTGTTCGCCGGCGCTGCCAAAGCGCGCGCCGCTCATTCGCTTCTACGGCCAGTATGCGTTTTAGTGTGACGCCGATGAGACGCGCTGCCGCCCGCCAAAAAGTAAATAGCCAGTATTCTAACCATATTAACCTTTATATTGTACACGACTGGCCCACAGCAGCGAAACGCGCGGTACTAATGAACTAATCTCGTTTTACGGTGCACCGCTGTTCAAGCGCGTGCTGTTAACAGCGAGCTGCTCAGCGGCGCGTCTAGCGGCGTGACTATAAAACCACCCTTAGAATTTTTGGTTCTAGGATATACCGGTTTCCTCACGATGTTTTCCTATACCGTTTTGAGAGCAGTGGTGATGAAATAATTTACACAAATTAATGCGCCGGCCTTTGTTCGAACCTACGACTTACAACCCGTAAGTCGCGGCCGGTGCCACTTGGCCACCATTGTGCCCCGGCAATACTACTACCTAGGAGTATTTTAAATCCAATCCAATAAAAAAAAAAAGGTTTTTTCAAACAAAGCAGGCTGACTATGGGCATAGTATAAAGAGGGGAAGTAGGCTATCTCCGGCCCAATCCGCGATATAATTGCCTACTGTCTTAGGGTTGTCACTTTTAGGAAAATTTTAATTCAGTGCAAACCAACACAGAAATGTAAAACAAATACAGAAATGTATTCAAGATTCAGAGCAGTATTATTTATAAAAAAAAGGGATAAAATAAACCGGCGCGCGGCGGGGCGGTGGGGGCGCGACTGTCCGCTCTTCATCAGATTCGGTTGTCGCCCAAACCGCTAACAAATATTTATACACTAAGAGCTCGTATATCATATATATCATCGTAAAAAAAAAAAATACAAAAAACTGTTTAGTATAATTATATACTAGTCAGTTATTTTTTTTTTTTATTTTCACAATGTAGTATTTGTACACATAAAGGACCATATTTATTTTTATTTTTAATTAATACAAACATTATATCTATTGAATCACACATTTATTACAAAATTACAAATTAGCTACAGAAAAATACTTTCTTCGGTTTCGACTATTACGAAACGCCTTGTTATTAAACTTTAATGTGTAATATATCCGCATCCTTATAAATAACTTTTACAAATATAATTTCGGAAAGCATGGGCAGGGCGGTGAAAAATGTAAATCATTTATTTGTTCATAAACAAAAGCCGCGACGCGCGAACCTCGTGCGGTGTTAGCCCCGGCTGGCGTTGTGAGAAACGGGTCGAGATTTTGTTTAAGTATGCGTGCGGCGCGCATAGATACTTTGGCGCACACATACAAGCCGCGCGCGATGCGTTTGTATGAAGATAACTTACTTCCCCTCTTTATACTTTGCTATGGGTTTTGAACGTCAGTCGACTAGCCATAGTTACTATTGGATCCTATTTAATTTTATTTTATTGTATTTTGTTTGAAGACTAGGAACGTCATTGGTTAGATACTAGAACCACTATTTCAATAGATAAAAAAAAAACCGGTCAAGTGAGAGTTGGACTCGCGCACCGAGGGTTCCGTACAAATTTGTAGGTACGTAACTACAAATTTACGGTTGTCGCAGTTTTTCCTTTATCTATGTTATAAGACGTTGCTTCGTACCAAATTTCAAGATTCTGAGTTCACGGGAAGCAGTTATTAGGACGAGGGGAGGGAACACAAAATAATGAAACTTAATTTTAGGGCCAAATAAAATTGTAATTAATTAATTTTTGTTGTTTTCTTCATTTATTATTTTTCCATTATCCTTATGTTTTCCTAACTCCTTCACTCAATCCGGGATAGTTCCTTAAATACTGGTGTGATTTAAATGAATTTGGTATCAATTTAAACTTAATAGTTTAACCTTTAAAATGGTACCATTTTTATTATTCTTAACTAGTTATTAAGTACTTCGAGATCGCGCGGAATCAATTCCAAGTAAGTGAATCCATACTTTTGCTCGCGAGTGTATTAAATTATTAATATTCTTTTTAAAATTTTAAACATGGAACACACCGCGTCACCACTGCGGGCCGTCCCGTTTAATAGGTATTTTTTATTAATTTACACTGGCTTCTTATACACTCACAAGACCGCAGCATTTTTACCAAAAAAAAAAAAAATTGTGGCTGACTACCTAACCTTTACTTCTATTTTTAAGATTCATTCCCGCTCTAGAGAGGGAAGTAATTACTATGAGTCTTTCAAGGTGGGAAGCAGTGTCGTCCACCCGCTATTCGGATCAAAAAACACTACTTTCCGAGTATGAGAAATGAAAAAAAAAATTATATTCGTATTTTAGTAAACACGATGCCGGAAACGTGACACTGGCTGAATGCACAAACCGTGCGAAGCCAAAGGAAAAAAAAAAACACGATGCCGGAATCAAGATTGAAAAAAAAACTGCCATAGTAGTTATTGCTCGATATTAAGATGCCTATCCAATGACATAATTATGTTTGGTTGTTATTAGCCGTAAACACTACTTTCCGAGTATGAGAAATAAAAAAGCTTTTTCCAGTGATTAAGTAATATGATTGTCAAAACGCTTTTTGTTTTTGGCCCAAAGCCATCGTTCAACCTCTCACTATATGTAGATTTCCCTAAATTCCTAGCTCACAACCAACTGAAATCCACTCACTGCACTTTTTGCTGAGCGTCAGCAGGCAGCAGAGCAAACGCATTTGCGGTTGCTTACAACCAACCAGATTAATTTCCAGGTCCACTCGGCCGGCATAAATTGTGGCAACCCCGGCTTTTGTTGGGAAGAACTCAGTTTTAATTAGTGCAAATTTTGGGGTATTAATCTTGGAGCGGTGATTCTGTCTGGATAGTGCGATGTGATAAATGGTTGAGGTTATCTTCAGGCCAGGTGTAAGGTTAGACAGGACTTTTGAGAAAGGATGATAACAGTAGACATACCTACCTATTGCAAAAAAATAAGTAACTTTTATTTTACATCCTCAGTTCTATCTACGTACAATGGTCTCCAAAAATTCGTTGACATTTTTCCACTTCAGCTGCGATGCCGTATTAAGATTTAAAATAAAAAATAATCAGCTACTTCTAAGGGTTTACTTGATTATTCTTATGATAAATGAAACATAGTGGAAATAATCAATAAAAATCTTATAGCAGTTGAAGCATTTGGATCACTAGGATTCTAAATCATAATGTGTTGTGTCACAGCTTAACTATAAATCTGTCAACTAAGTTTTGGAGGCCACTGGATATCTATCTATACAAGAATACAACTGAAAAGTTTGTTTGTTTGAACGCGCCTATCTCTGGAACTAACAGTTGGATTAAAATAATTCTTTTTGCGTTTGATAGCTCAATTTTTGAAGAAGCTTACAGATTATATAACATCATACCACGAAATTTACAAGCCGAGCTAAAGAAAAAAAATCAGGAAGAACGCTACGCGAAAACGAAGTAACGGGACAAAAGCGCTGGCAGAAGCTAGTAAGTAATATAAGTATCCATTCAAAATCAAAATCAAAAGTCATTTATTCAAACTAGGCTGAGAATCATCACTTTCAATTTTCAATCAACTTTGAACCTAATGCTTTAGCGATAAAGTTGAAAAACTATTAAAGAAATTTGACAGATTGTAGTAGCGGCGTCTGTACCTACATCTCTGCCCAACCCTTTGTGGAAATAAGGCGTTATGCTATGTGTTTCACTGTATATATGGTAACGCTCAAAAGGGAAATTCGTAGGCATAAAAAGTCATTTGTTCAAACTAGGCTGAGAATCAGCACTTTTCGAACGTCAAAATTACAAAAGACAGTCCCCCAATACGCCCGCCCTTCACCACTTCCTAGTGCTTTCTTATTAAAAATGCCTCATAGATTATTTAGTAAATAATAAGAAATTTCATTATTTGAATTGTCAAAAAAGGAAATAAAAATGGCCTCCTCCTGTCCCATTTCCAGCAATAAACGTATTTCGGCAAAAAATATTAAAAGGAGGACTGGACAAAATGGTACCCACGACCACTAACATATAACAACCAAACATATGTCATTAGATAGGCATTTTAATATCGAGCAATATACTATGGCAGTTTTTTTCAATCTGAATCTGATTACAGCATCGTGTTTAATAAAATACGAATATAATATTTTTTTCATTTCTCATACTCGGAAAGAAGTATTTGTTTGATCCGAATAGCGGGTGGGAGACGCTGCTTCCCACAGTTGGGCGGGACAGACTCATAGTAATTGCTTCCCTCTCTAGGTGGGAATGAATTTTAAAAATAGAACTAAATTTGGTAGTTACGATTTTTTTTACATAATTAAGAAAAATGCTGCGGTCTTGTCAGCACATTAAGCTACCCGAAACTGTCAAATTTTCCCAATCAACCTTAAACCTAATGCCTTAGTGATAAAGTTGAAAATCTATTAAAGAAATGTGACAGATTGTAGTAGCTTGATGTGCTGGCGTCTGTACATTGCGCGTCGATGTCCTTGCCACCTAGTACACCCACAATTCACCATATTGTTAAAGTATGTAATATAATGAAAATTCGGTTATATTCGTGTATGATATCGACAATGCTAAAATTAAGGACATATTTTGTAAATCAAAATATCTAAAAAAAACTACTTTAAACTTATCGTTTCACAAGAAAGGCATACGTCATGATCATCTCCTACATGGATCCTTTAATATTGAATTAATACCACCCATCGTGTAACATATATTGTTTGATTCATTTTTGTTATGTATTTTTGTGGTATAAAATAAAGTATATTTATATAAAAAAATATATATAGGTAATTATTAAGAGCTTATTAGATTTTGATAAAACTTCTACAAGAAATACCGCGAAACAGATTCAATATGGTAAGCAAATAGATACGATCCTATATGAGATCGTTATTAGGCGACAAAATCCCTAATAGCAGCCGCCTTTGGGTACAAAGTACCCAAAAACATGCTCAAATAGGCACGGTAATAGGGAAGAATGTTTTAAATTATTTTCGTGGGCCAGGATTTCGGCAGACAGGAGAAAAATACATATATAAATGATATTAGCGAAATTACTTTGCATACCGTAAACGTTTCAGACTTTTAGAAAACAAAGAGTTTTAGGTAGGTACGCTTACAATAATATACGTTGACAAGATCAAACGTTGCTTTTCTGTAGCGTGAAAATAATGTAAATTTGAAAAAGATCAGAAACTCGTTCAAATGATAAAAATTGCTCTCATGCTTTTCTATTACCTGTCATACTTATTACTTGTCGGGAGAGGCCCGTGGTTAAGCAGTAACAGCCACACGGGTCGATCTATCAGGTTAAGCTACGTTTGCCTCAGTTGGTCCGTAGATGGGTGACCCTCTTCACATACCGAGACTCCTCCATGCCTCGAAAAGCACGTTAAGCCGTTGGTTTCGGCTGTAATTCGTGGATCTTTGAAAGTCGTTACGGGTAGTCAGAAGCCCGAAAGCCTGACAACCAGTCTTACTAAGGGGTATCGTATTACCCAGTAAGTAGGTTGTGGAAGTCAGATAGGCAGTCACTCCATGTAAAATACTGGTATTCAGTTGCATCAGGTTTGACTGGAACTCAGGAGTAGGCAGTGACCCTCAGGAGTAGGCAGTGACCTATCGCTGCCGGCCGTGGTCGAGTCTATGGTCGGCAGCGAGGAGTCCTGGGACGCGGTGGTTTCCTTCTGCGAAACAGTCGTCTCGCAGAAGGAGGCTGCGGAAAGGGAGAGGGAGATCTCGTCCCCTCACCCTGCCCGCAGCAGGCGCACCGGGCGTCGGCGGAGGGCGGATAACGCCCTCTTCCAGCCCCCCTAAATGGGTCCAGGGGCGACGGACTTGGGGACGTCCGTCGCCCCCCACACATCAGGACCCGAGGCGGCGGCGCGTAGTGTTCCACGCGCGCCCCTCTTAGACGTCGCGGGGGGAGTTTAACACCTCACTCCCCCCCCTGACACGAGGAGAGGCCCGCAGGAGCGGGCCAGCACCAGCCGGGGGTTGCGGAAGTATCGTTCGTTCCCGCGACCCCCGGCGTAGGTGAGAGAGGGAACACCGGGGTGGTTTTTAGTCAGTAAGAGTCTGACAGACCCCGCCGCCCGCCCCAGGGCGGCGGACATCCATGAGGATTTTCCACCCCGAAACAAAAAAAAAAAAAAAAAAGGTTTGACTGGAAGCTAACCCCAACATAGTTGGGAAAAGGCTACGCAGATGATGATGACCTATCAAACTTATTGTAAGGTTCATTCTGTATTTTAAAAATCGACTAAACTCTTATCGATTATTGAGAACGATTATTTATGTGGCAGCATCAAGCGGTGACGGTTGACAAGTGGTCAAGGAAGGCACGATCCGGCAATCGATTCATTCACTCGGTTTTGGAGCGAGCTGCGGGTCGGACAAACTAAAGTAACTGTGTCGAGAATTCTAAATAATTATTGTGGATGGTTGATGCAGTGGTAAAGATTGTTGGATTGGAGAAATTAAATCATATTATCATCTACATAAGGAGTTTTATTTCATTATGACATTGTGGTTCAGAGGCTGTGTTAGGGCCGCAAACCTGGCGAAGCGCAGCGCAGCGCCGATTTACAGCCAAATAAAAGTCTGCATTATACTCGCACGTCCCTTAAAATAACTTCGAAAATAAATACATGTACAGACGCCAGCACATCAAGCTACTACAATCTGTAAAATTTCCTTAATGAGTTTTCTACTTTATTACTATTACCTTTAGGTTCAAGGTTGATTGGCAAATTTTGACAGTTTCGGGTAGCTTGATGTGCTGGCGTCTGTACATACCAACCGCGTGCCTCTGTCCGCTTTGATACACTCGCGGACTAGTTGAAGTAATTTTAACTGACACAATGATGATATTTATTTGACAGTGAAAATCGTGGTATGCTGCGTTTTGCAGGAACTGAATTATGTTACTAAGAATGTATATGGTTATTATTTCTTTATTTTCATGAAATGATACGATATATTGTTATACTTTCAAGTTTAAACTCTCAACACGTCCAGCAGCCGTGTACTGTAACAGTTCTGCAAAGCAAGTAATACATAGCAATAATAATAATATTCCACAACTTTCACACAACGCCATCTAGTCCCAAACTAAGCAGAGCTTGTGCTATGAGTACTAGACAACTGATAAGCATACATATATATTTCTAAATACATACATATTATAGATAAATTACACACAGACAAAGAACAAATGATCGTGCTCATCACACAAACATTTGTCCTAGGTGGGAATCGAACCCACGACCTTGCGCATAGCAGTCACCACTAGACCAACAGGCCTGTCTGAAGTGGTATCCAGCTGCAGTCAGAAGCAAACTCAACTCCTGAACCATAACAGAACTTTGAACAGACAATTATGTACGATCACTTTGTCTATAACTAGAAACTACCCGCAAACCACATTTAGTTTCCATTCCTCCTTATAGTTGTTCTGGAAACATTAAACAAAGCATTTCTTGTAAATGCTAAGAAGGATCAGTTGACAAACGGATGTTTTACTGCCAACTTGATATTAATTTTCTGGCCCGTCGATCCGTTTAAAATTGCGACTACCCCCCGAATGAAGAGCTCGACAGCTCAGCGGATTAACTGGTTTTGGCCTGTTACAATTTATTGGTGTTTTAACAAATGAAATGTTGTATGGTTTAATTGTTTATTTCGCTGTAACATTCTTTTTTGTGCGTTTAAAAATACGCTGAAAAGTAAGGTTTTTTTTTTGTAATTGATGTTTTAAAGTTGTACGCTTGTGAAAATAGGGACTGTAAACAAAAGATTTACTTAAATTATTCAGTTTGGGCGTATTCAATAAATGGTTTTGCTATTAACAAATTGATTATTATCTGTTACGATACTACGCTTGACGCCAACATTTGAAGATCTTCCAACATATTTGGGGTCTCAAATTGAATTTAAAACTCCCTAGTTTCTGTCCCACGATGGGCGTCAATTGAACGTTACTGGCGCCCAACAGGGTCTAATGATATCAAAGTAGTTTACTAGCCCAAACATGTGTTAGAACTAATAAAGGTTTTAATTTTCCGGGAAAATGGAGTCTAATGTAAACTATGTTCGCGCAAAATTATTTTGTAACAGTTTTAAAGCTACGCTACGTTTTTAGGCTTGTGTTTTTAAAATTAGGTTATGTCATTAAAGGAGCTTTTCAGTTTTAAAGTGACAGTAACTACATGTTTAAAAGTTTGAAACTTGAGATTTAATGAATTTTAATTAATTAAGTCACACTTTACATTTCAAAGGATCACCATTCAAGCGTCGAACATTTTGTACCGAAAAATTAAAGTTTATTGTTATTATATATTATAATTTAATTATTGTTATTAAAATATGATTTTTGGATTTTCAATCTCAGATAGCAGCCGGGTGGTTAATGGTAGACTATCGCTGTAGTAGTAAAAAATGCTCAAGAGGTAATTTCCCATAAGACAGCAGTACTTTTTTCTGACCGGCACTTTACTTTTTGGGTACAAAATGAATGATGTCCTTTGCATAAATTCATTCCTTATTTACATGTCGTCGCAAGCGATATCAAGACGACAAAATAATCAAAATACTACTTCCGGTTGATTTCATAATATTGGTCAAACCGGAACATAATTCTCATTGGTTGATCGGTTAGTACAGTGAACGCCGTGAGGTGGCGCTATAACTTCGCGCCATTTTCTACACGTGGACAGAGCCGATTGGAGAGCGGCCGGCATTCGACTTGCGGAGCGCACGCCGGACGGTTGAGAGCATACCATCGGAACTGTCATGTTCACCGTACAAACCCTTGTTTCTTACTACTCATAAAGTGATTGTAAATTACCGAATAAATGTGACTGTGATTTGTGCTTCAAACTACGTTTTACTGGTTTGCCCGAGTACCACCTTCTTCATGGAACCCGTAACAAGAAACTATGACGATGGTCCTATTATCGCTACGCCCACGCTCGCGCCGTCATACATATAAGTATCAGTACCACTAGATACCTCTAACAAAACAACCTTTTATAGATGGGTAGTATCAATGTAATTACACTAA
Organism: Eremobia ochroleuca; assembly: GCA_949629135.1. Lineage (NCBI taxonomy): Eukaryota > Metazoa > Arthropoda > Insecta > Lepidoptera > Noctuidae > Eremobia > Eremobia ochroleuca. The sequence goes on along the minus strand of OX451385.1, from coordinate 3,082,516 downwards.
AATCATATAAGAAGTTTGCTCTTTCTGAATGCCGTTAATCCTTACATAGTATAAAACAAAGTCGCCGAAATGTCTGTAAGCGCATAACTTCCGAATGACTGCACCAAACTGGATATTTTTTTTTTTTTTTGTTTGGTATTGCCAGGACAAGGTTTGTATGAAAGGAAATTTCGGAAATTTGAAAAAAACATTGCACCCGTGCGAAGCTGAGGCGAGCCGCTAGTTAATTATAATGCAAAAAGAGCAGATGATTCCAATGGAGGATATTTTGCTTCACAGCAAACATTTTAATAAATTAAATAAAAACATTTATTTTAGAGCCTGTATTCGGTTATTTCATTTAAAAATCTAAGCTACCCACAAATACTGTTTAAAATTCATCCAGACACTGTACCGTCCAGATTAGATTTTATAAACATAACAAGCTAGTTCTTGTGCTTTAAAAATATATGAGTGAGCTCATATCTTCTACCGTGCTTGTTCAATAAGATCGGTTTCAATACCGCAGTTGCCGCAAGTTACTGATCGTAATTGCATTGCGGCGGGATTGCGGTACCTAGGCGTGTTTGCAATTGTTTGTTTTATATAATATATTTCTTTGTCTGGAGTCACTTTTGTTAAATGGAGACCCAGCATTGTTTTGGAGTGTTCTCGAATTTGAGTCAAGTGGATCATTTGCCGTTTACGTATTAGATTATTTGTTGTGAAAGCTGTGCGGATTACTTTTAAATGTTTTTTTTTTTAAAGGGCGTGTTACGGTGGTAGATCTGAGTTTTAGTTTGGAATATAGCTGATATTCATTTTAATACCATTACCTGTTACAGAACAAGTTTGAACTTTAGTACAACCTAAACCATCAAAAAAGTAATTATATTTTGAACCTTATTCCGTGTAAGATAAAGTTTTAAATCCAAAATTGAAGAGTTAAACTCGGTATTAACGTCAGTTTTTGGATCTTTATTTCTGTCGCCATAAAATTCCAAATTAAAGAGCCCTTCCTTATTTTGGGTCTAAAGATTATCTTTTTTCATTTTTTTTTTTCATAGTATGGAGAGTAAGACCGCGTATGTTTGCTTGCATAATACGAAAAAAGATAATAAAACTAAAAACAAAAACCATAATCAAACTTAAAACACCAATAAACCCAATAATTCCATGAATTATACTTAGTACCTCACTCCAATAGTTTTCAACCGTTCTCAAAGCCAAACTGCAATTTCGTGACACACTGAGGGATACGACTGTAACTTTTAATTACTAGCTTAACTGTTTCCCTAACCGGTATCATTGCAAATTGTGCTGCCCAACCATTTACAGTTAGGTGTAACGAGAAAGTTGTATATGATCTTTAATGGAGGGAGAATGAAATGGATACTTGAAATAAAAATGGGACTCATTCATTTACTTTATTAACTTTTTTGGTCCAGTGGTGCAAGTTAGGTCCTAATTCAATTATGTCTATAATGTTCCCACTGCTGGGACACAGGCCTCCTCTGTGAGAGGGAGTGGGCCGTAATCCACCACGCGGGCCCAGTGCGGGTTGGTAGATGTCACACATCTTCAAATGTTTAGTTCTAGGACATGCTGGTGTCCTCACGATGTTTTCTTTCCCGTTTTGAGAGCAGTGGTGATAAAATAATTTACAAAAGTAAATTACCTGCCGGGGTTCGAACCCTTGACCTACAACTGGTAAGTCGCGGCCGTTTCCACTGGGCCACCACTGCTTGGATCGGGCAGTATTATTAAATGAAGAAAATTCTCACCCCGGAGTCTAGATTTATGCCCGATAAGTGGGCATACACACGAGGGACGCGAATGAGTAACGTGCTCAATTACACGAGCGACATGTTATCGACGTCTGCAGTTGCCTCTGCCGTTGACGCGTGTCGCTCGTGTGTATGTATGAGTATTAAAATTTAATACTCATACATACACACGAGGGACGCGAATGAGTAACGTGCTCAATTACACGAGCGACATGTTATCGACGTTTGCAGTTGCCTCTGCCGTTGACGCGTGTCGCTCGTGTTTATGTATGAGTATTAAAATTTAATACTCATACATACACACGAGGGACGCGAATGAGTAACGTGCTCAATTACACGAGCGACATGTTATCGACGTCTGCAGTTGCCTCTGCCGTTGACGCGTGTCGCTCGTGTTTATGTATGAGTATTAAAATTTAATACTCATACATACACACGAGGGACGCGAATGAGTAACGTGCTCAATTACACGAGCGACATGTTGTCGACGTCTGCAGTTGCCTCTGCCGTTGACGCGTGTCGCTCGTGTTTATGTATGAGTATTAAAATTTAATACTCATACATACACACGAGGGACGCGAATGAGTAACGTGCTCAATTACACGAGCGACATGTTATCGACGTCTGCAGTTGCCTCTGCCGTTGACGCGTGTCGCTCGTGTTTATGTATGAGTATTAAAATTTAATACTCATACATACACACGAGGGACGCGAATGAGTAACGTGCTCAATTACACGAGCGACATGTTATCGACGTCTGCAGTTGCCTCTGCCGTTGACGCGTGTCGCTCGTGTGTATGTATGAGTATTAAAATTTAATACTCATACATACACACGAGGGACGCGAATGAGTAACGTGCTCAATTACACGAGCGACATGTTATCGACGTCTGCAGTTGCCTCTGCCGTTGACGCGTGTCGCTCGTGTGTATGTATGAGTATTAAAATTTAATACTCATACATACACACGAGGGACGCGAATGAGTAACGTGCTCAATTACACGAGCGACATGTTATCGACGTCTGCAATTACCTCTGCCGTTGACGCGTGTCGCTCGTGTTTATGTATGAGTATTAAAATTTAATACTCATACATACACACGAGGGACGCGAATGAGTAACGTGCTCAATTACACGAGCGACATGTTGTCGACGTCTGCAGTTGCCTCTGCCGTTGACGCGTGTCGCTCGTGTTTATGTATGAGTATTAAAATTCAATTCTCATACATACACACGAGTGACACGATATAAAAGCCAAGTTTATGACATTTAATGTCATAAACTTGGCTTTTATATTATGTGGGGTAAAATGTGAGTACGATACACCACCTCTGTGTATTGTGGGACTTCAGACCATTTGGAGACATTGTGAGAATTCAGACCTTATTTTCCAAAGTAGTTAGAAATAATTGAGGCGTAGTGTTTTACTTTTACAAACAAAAGTTGAACTTTCGATCAGTACTATACTCGAATAAAAGCGTTAAAACCGGCCAAATGCGTGTTGGACCACGCACAATAAAGGATTCCGTAGTTGGAATGAATTTATACCAAGAAAAAACTTAACATGTAGTTTGAAATCCTGTTCTCCCATATATTGCAACTGCAAATGTAAGTTGGTCGACAATTACTTGTAAACTGGTAAAGCCTGCTTAACTGCGATAGTTTTCCTTTTATCTTTATTACTATATACTACTACTGTGAATATTTTCACATATCCAAAAACAACCATTTAGCTGGCAGGGAGGGGGGGAAGGGGACAATTGACTCTAACAAACATTTGCACTTTAAAGCATAATATTTCACAAAAGGATCCCAGAATCGAAAAATTGTTTTCACATATCCGCAATATTTTTGAAAGACCTATCCCAACGATACCCTAGGCCATGGGGTACACGAGAAAAAAAAAACATCCCCACTTTACGTGTAGGGTAGACCTTAAAGAATAAAGGATTTTATTTTACCACTTTGTCGGCGTGATTAACATGTATATCCATGCAAAATTATAGCTTTCTAGTACTAAGAGTCTCTGAACTAAGCTGCGGACGGACGGATGGATGGACAGACGGACATGGCGAAACTAAGGGTTCCTTGTTGACTACGGAACCCTAAAAACTTAAGTCTGACCGTTTATACTCATCGATCAGTTAATTGAAAGTCGGTGTAACAGTTGGCTTAGTTAATCAGTCAAAGGAAAAGAAATAAAAGCCTTGTACGGACGGCGCCATAACTGGGTTAGCGGCCATTTTGTCGATAGTCGATAGTCTTGGGTTTGGCAGCTTAAGGGATGAGTGGGACTGTGTTGATGGATTGGAACGAATATGGTGTTTGAGGACCGATTCCTATTACTTACCAATGGTTGAAACTAATTTTTTACTAATTTTCTTTAATACTTAAGGGTATGGCAACTCTTAACAGTAAATGTCAACTGGTGCAACTAGACTGCGGTCGACCGAAATCGACCAGTCATATCAAAAGTCATTTATTCAAATTAGGCTGACAACAATAAGTATTTTCGAATGTCAAAACCACATAAGACAGTTCCCCAAAACGCCTTCCCTTCACCACTTTCCTACTTCTTGCTTTTGCTGCGAAGAAGTATTGCAATAAACTCCACAGTCGATATAGATCGCCACAAAACATTTTCGACGTTCCATATATGCCGATGGACGACCGACCATCGGTCTGTGTATATGGAGGACCATACATAATCAGCCTATAATGTTCCCAAGCCTCCTCTCTGTGAGAAGGAGTGGGCCATAATCAACCACGCGGGCCCAGTGCAGGTTGTGAATGTCACATGCCTTCGCATTTTTGGTTCTAGGATATGCCGTTTCCTTCACCATTTTGGTAGCAGTGGTGATAAAATATATTAGCTGTAACTTGTAATGACAGCAGGGGCTGTCATTCGCGGATCTTTGACAGTCGTTACGGGTAGTCAGAAGACCGAAAACCTGGTAACCAGTCTTACCAACGGCTTAACGTGCTTTCCGAGGCACGGAGGGGTCTCGGTGTGTAAAGATGGTCCACAGACCAACCGTGGCAAGTGTAGCTTAACCTGATCGATCGGCCCTGTGTGGCTATTATTATTTAACCACGGGCCCATCGAAAATACAACTAGCCTGCACCCTAATTGCGTAACATACATAGAAATAACCTGCACACTATCAATCTCATATTGAAACTTTTTGAAGGATATTGCTAATCCATTGCTTTATATGTTCGAAATATTTGTCTGCTCAGCAACATAAATAACGCAATGAATGTTTCTGAGCAGTCAAAATGAAAACCAATGCTACTGATAGTGTAACGCAATTACCACGGTGTTTTTGTTAACACTTTTGCGACTAGCACAATAAAAATTGTGCCACCCATTTATTGAATAAATAAAGTCATAAAACAAAGTGTAGGTATATGTTTGAGACATTTGGGGTCAAAACATTAGGGCCGTGGGGTCTGAGTGCTCATTGAGTATTTCGGGACATCGCCAAGCAGCGGTTATCGGCTCTTGACGTGACCAGAGGGCTAGTTAATTTTAGGTAAAAGAATCAGCATTGCCATCCAACGTGGCAACGCTGCCAGCTTTTTGGGCACTTTTCCTACTGACACAGATGTGGACAAATTAATTGATGCCCAATGAGTAGCTCTTTCCTTATTTTTATTTCCCCTATATGCTTGTAAATCTTGTCACCCATTGTGTAAAGATTTTGTCACTCTGCGCCGCCGGGGCCGTTCCAGAAAGAGGTGGCGAGATAACCTGGACGCGTACCGCGAGGGATGGTTCGAAGTAGCGCGGGAAAAGAGTTCCTGGAAAGATTTGGGGTAGCCTTTGCCCAGTAATGGGACAGTATATGCTAAAAAAAAACTTGTATACAATATATAGGTATGTTTTACTGTCAGATATATTGTATTTATCTAGGCGTCACGATTGACACAAATCTGAATTTCCGCAAACATATAGATTTATTATGCAATAGAGTGCGTAAACTAATATACATTTTTAAAAATTTACGTAACATAGCCGACTTTAAACTAATTAAGCAAGTTTATTTGGCTTTGTGTCAATCTATTATTACCTACTGCATAACGTCCTGGGGTGGTGCCGCTAAATCAATTTTACTGCACCTAGAACGTGCTCAAAGAGCAGTTCTAAAGGTTGCTACTTTTCGTCCATTCAGATTTCCTACACACCAGCTTTACACGGCTTGTGAGGTGCTAACAATACGTCAATTATTTGTTTTGAATGTAGTTTTACTCCAACACACTGAGCTTGATTTTAAGCCAGTACCTTCAGATAGGAGAAGAAAAGATTTGGTTTGTGCTAACTCTCAGACTAAACACGCTTTCGCTAATCGATTTTACTTCTTTTTAGGACCCTACTTGTATAATCAGCTCAACAGAGTGCTAAAGATTTATAGTTTAACATATAATAGGTGTAATTTACTAGTACAGGAATATTTGGGAAAACTCAATTACTCAGACACGGAAAAACTGCTGGAAATTATAAAATAAGCTTAATATTAGTCTTTACCTTATCTACTTTCATATTATTCGTTAATTTATTTAAACATATTATATCTTACAAAAATTTTAGTTTTAGAATGATTACTATTTTAGTCATTATATTCTTTTTAATTTAGCTTCAAATAAATTTATTGTTGTCTTGTTTTTAAATGTTTGTTGTAAAGTGATGGCCTGAAACACAGGTTTTCATAAACCTAGATCAGGCAGGTCGCTACATTACAGTTAGAATTAAATTTAACCTCGCATGTAATTAATGTGAATCTTTATCTTTTACTTCATTCTTGAATAAATTTTATTATTATTATTATTATTATTATTATTTAAGATACGTTGCGTTTACTCCGCGCGTTCGTGCAAGGCCCACAAAAAGGTCAATGTCATTGCTCGACCCTAGTATGGTTTCAGGATATCCGTTCGAAGATATACGAGGCCTTTTTTAATAAAATAGTTACCCGTATCTATTTCTAATTATCTCCTAAAACCCAACCCTAGTGAAACCAGAATATGATAACATATTTCGCACAAGGGAATAATACCAAATACTACAGCGACCCAATTCTGTGTAAATTGATTCTTCCTAATTACACTGGATACCAAAACACTATCAATTTATTTTGGACGACGAATTTTAGCGGTAATTACTCTTTTAGTTACGTCCTCGAATCGTGCGGTTTCCATTATTTCCTAAATTACAATGCTGGACATTGAGTAGGGAACGAATGGAATGCTTTGCGTGTTTTGATATTCATACAGTATTAAATAGTGGTCGCCGATTGACAACTGGTATTGTGGCATTTATCATATTCTAAGCAGCTTACTAAGTTTTAGGAAAAATACCTTTCCAATAATGTTAACTTGAATTGTAAGTTGCTAAAACGAAGCACGCAGCGGAAGCAGGCAGCATCGATAGAAAGCTTTTGTAATAAATTCTGTTTTAATTAAAGAGTACGTGGGCTATGGAAATCTTCCTACCTATGTATTAACACGCAACATGTTCTCCCTAATATACCTATTATGCATATCATTTGAACTGCATACGACACGCATACCATTAGCCTCAGTTAACACTCCATTCGCTGCCTAACCCGTGGTGATCGATTCATTGTTTCGATACCGCTTACATATTAATATCAGGCAACAAACAGCAATAAAATAAATGGCTACAATAGCAACTGAATCAGCTGTTTAGAATCGAGCCTACGTGCCGCCATTTTATTTTCATACATAGGAGGGGCTTGTGGCTAAGTAATTACAGCCGCACGTGTCGATCGAACAAGTTAAGCTACGCTTGCCGTGATTAGTCCATGGATGGGTGACCATATTTACCTACTGAGACCCCTTTGTGCCGCAGAAAGCACGATAAGCCGTTGGTCCCGGCTGACATTCGTGGCATCTTTGACTATCGTTACATCATCATCTGCCTAGCCTTTTCCCAACTATGTTGGGGTCGGCTTCCAGTCTAACCGGATGCAGCTGAATACCAGTATTTTACATGGAGTGACTGCCTATCTGACCTCCACAACCCAGCTGCTGGGTAGTACGATACCCCTAGGTAAGACTGGTTGTCAGACTTTCGGGCTTCTGGTTGTCAGACTTTCGGGCTTCTGACTACCAGTAACGACTGTCAAAGATCTACGAATGACAGCCGGGACCAACGGCTTAACGTGCTTTCCGAGGCACGGAGGGGTCTCGGTATGTAAAGATGGTCACTCATCCACAGGCCAACCGCGGCAAGTGTAGCTTAACCTGATCGATCGACCTGTGCGGCTGTTATTATTTAGCCACGGGCCCCTTTGACTATCGTTACGGGTCGTTAAAAGCCTGAAAGTCTGACTACCACTCTTACCAAGCGGTATCGTATTACCCAGTTACTGGATGGTGGAGGTCAGACAGGAAGTCGCTCCAAGTGAAATACTGCTATTCCGCTGCATCCAATTAGACTAGACGCCGACCCCAAGATAGATGGGATAAAGGCTAGCCAGATGATGACACAGACACTGGCCTTTTTTTAATAAAGTGCATTAAAATTGCCTCAAATCGTGGTGATACGTACTTAAGAGGTCTGCGCATAAACCATCGTACCCAGGGGCAGCAATTTTACCGCGCACTATAAAAATATTATATTAAATATTTTCGGGATAAAAGTATTCTATGTCCTAACCGGGCCAACGTGGTGGGAACATTGTACTATCAATGAACAGTTCAATGCAGTTGCGTCAAAGTTACAGCATCTTACAGTTTGCATACACTGCTCAGTGATAGCATCATCATCTGCCTCGCCTTTTTCCCAACTATGTTGGGGTCGGCTTCCAGTCTAACCGGATGCAGCTGAGTACCAGTATTTTACATGGAGCGACTGCCTATCAGACCTCCACAACCCAGTGACTGGGTAAGACTGGTTGTCAGACTTTCGGGCTTCTGACTACCCGTAACGACTGTCAAAGATCTACGAATGACGGCCGGGACCAATCGCTTAAAGTGCTTTCCGAGGCAGGGAGGGGTCTCGGTATGTAAAGATGGTCACCCATCCACAGACCAACCGCGGCAAGCGTAGCTTCACCTGATCGATCGACCTGTGCGGCTGTTATTATTTAGCCACGGGCCCCTCTGCTCAGTGATAGCGTAATGATGACAATTATCACTTAAGCCAATAACAGAGTTTCACGGCATTGATAATAAATATTATACGAGTATAAAAGATCACGACAATCCTGTGCTGGCGCGACGATCGTCTTTGGTGAGGATGCGGCTTTACTGTCTAATAAAGATTGAGGTAGTTGATCATATTCTGCGGTGCCATTCCTAGGATTTTTTAATATTGCTTTTTTGATGTGCTGTCTTTAGCGTATTTCATTTCTGTCCAATTAAACCTGCGTTTAAATCCTGTAACACTGTATTGACATAAGCGGCTGCTGTTTTATCCAGCCCTGAAAACAGCTTGTCTATTCTGTTAACATTTTACCGTGCAAAATAAGGTGAAGTGAGCTGTCATTCCACCTGACACTAGGGATTGATACTATTGACAACTCATATGACCTAAGTTTTTCACCAAGTTCGTGGTTAGATTTTTACAGAATGCTATAAAAACCGGGAAATCAGTGTCGCCTGCCCTAACATGCAATACCGGTTTCCCGGCTTTCATTTTTACCGGTAAACCGCCCATTTTGAAGGTTGGTAAATATATATGTCATCGACACTTAATCAGTTATCTACTTTAATAAAATGTATTCTAAGTTGATTTTTGAGTGATCATTTCTAACAAAAAGGTTCTAATAAGTTTTTGTTTGCAATGATATTTGAACTTTGTTAAGTATAGCATACAGTTTGTTCTTCCATAACTTGAAAATTATCTCAAATTCTTAATTGTAATAGTCTCATGTCGGTGCGAGATAAGTGTATTTTTATGTCACTTTTTTCTAAACGAGAACATTTTGATAGATAGGGAGCCAATTCTAACTTAACGTCATATATCAAAAGCCGACATTTATCTACTTGAAAATATTAAATAAATATCAATCTACCGAGCTGTTATACCTTGCTAATGATAGTGGAATGGCTGACCGTCATCCAGACTTGCCTTGTCAGCATTTTACAACTTAGAAGCGTTTCTCATTCGGTTTGTAAGTCAGTTCAGCTTGAAACTCGGTACGGGTCGGAACTTCCTAAATCTACTATTTCCATTGTTAAACAATTCCTATTTCAAAGTTATCTAATTAAATAAACTCTGTTTCCAGTTCGTAAATAATTGTTTTTTTTAAAAACAAGTTTCCGAAATCTCTTATAATATTTGGTGGCAGCGGTGGGATACGAAAATCCCCTACCCGAATACGTCTCTGATACAAAACTACAAAACCTGAAAGTGCCAGTGAAACTTAACCGTTCTAAAGTGATAAAATTAAGTGATTTACTTAACCAACACTGTGTTGTGTATTTATATAATAAATCAAAGTGCCTGATCGACACCCTGTCTTGTGTGTCGCCCTGCAACTGAGCTGAACCTCTGCTGGTGCAGAGGCCTCCTACATCTGCTAGCCTGTTGGTTACCGCTGCTGAAGAAGCGGTCACGATGAAGCTGATTATCCTCATGATGACGGCGTTCCTGTGAGTGATCTAAGAAATACTACGGCTACTACTATATCCTAATCCGAATACCAGAATTAACTCAGAGCCACTTTCTATATCTACATATTTCACGTCTATGTACTCATTCTATTGTTCATCATTCCTAATATATTGTAACTGATAAGGGCCTCGCTGTATGGCTACTGTACATTTGTTTAGACTACGCGTTTCGATTACGCGTCCATATCACTGAGTCACTCCTACAAAGTAGCTTAAGGCGAAGACGATTTCCTATAATTAATTAGTTTTAAATAAACATTTTATTTTGTAAAATCATATCATGACTTCCAAATCTGAAACGAAGGAGGAAAGTTCCAGTAACTCTAAGAGTACAAAGGTGGAAATGGAAGAAAAAATCGAACTTGGTATTTTATTCAAATTCATTAAGCCATTCGATGGCTCCAGGGAAAAACTAAATCCCTTCATTGCTAATTGCCAAAGCGCCTTTAACACAGCCACGAAAACTCAGAAGCCTATTTTATTTAAATTCATTTTAAGTCAATTAATAGATAAAGCTGAAACTACATGCAGTGTCAAAGAGTTCGAATCCTTTGAGCAATTCATCGAGTTTTTAAAGCAGCAATTTGGGGAAAGGAAGCATTACGCTCACCTACTCACGGAACTCCAGGACTGCAAGCAGAGCTCTGCTGAAACAGTTAACCAGTTTGCATTAAAAATAGAAACATGCTTAGCGAAACTACTTACAGAAATAAATATTTCCATCCCGACGAAAAAGAAAACGGAATTAGCAGGACGTGTAGCTGCAATGCAAGATCTTGCACTTCATACCTTCATAATAGGACTCTTGCCACGCGTATCGCAAGTCGTTAGATGTCGCAATCCAGACTCGTTAAACTCCGCTATAAGCTTCGCAGTCGAAGAAGAAAAAATCATCTCTAATATTTATAAAAGATCCAATACGTACTCCAATAATGATAAATCCAGAAATATGAACTCTCGTCGTGACTTCCAATCGCCACGTTCTCCAAATCCGCGAAATCAGCAATCCGATAATTCAAAAGCAGTAAATACCAGCGACATGGTATGCCGCTACTGCAAAAACATAGGTCACACTATTGAAAATTGTCGCAAAAGACAATACAACAATAGCAGGAACCAATCTGCTGCTTCTACCTCAGATGGTCGTCAACCAACCCGCAAGGTTTTTAACGTAAATCAGGACACGGAAGTAAAAACCGACGAAGTCGACCAAAACTATTTAAACGAGTAAAATTTCCCGACCGGCGTCGCCCGGGAAATTCGTCCTACTATATCAAAGCCGATGCCTCTATTCTCACTGTATCCCCTGAATCACGTACTAAATCCACTGAATCCTCTGAATCACGTACTAAATCCACTGAATCCTCTGAATCACGTACTAAATCCACTGAATCCTCTGAATCACGTACTAAATCCACTGAATCCTCTGAATCACGTACTAAATCCACTGAATCCTCTGAATCACGTACTAAATCCACTGAATCCTCTGAATCACGTACTAAATCCACTGAATCCTCTGAATCACGTACCAAATCTACTAAATCCTCTGAATCACGTACTAAATCCACTGAATCCTCTGAATCACGTAAGAAATCTGCTGTTTCTATGAAACCAATTACTAATTCCACTGAATCACGTATTAAATCCACTGAAACCGCTAGTTCTGCCAAATCTCTTCCTAAATCCTGTAAATTACCGAATTCTGTCGCAAAATCCACCGATTCTCCTCTCGTTGCAAATCCCTTCATCCCATCTTCGGATGATTCGCCAAACCTGAAACAAAACACAAATGTGAAAATCTATAAAATAAATAGAAATACAGAAAAAAGATACTTACCTCACGTAATAATCCATACCTCCGTTGCTGACAGGCCTTTATCCTTTTTAATTGACACAGGTTCCTGCATAAGCCTGCTGAAATTAGATTCCATGTCCAGAGTCCCAAAGTTAAGTGATGATATAATAATTCTCAAAGGAATTGATCCTGGAAGTGAAACAACTCCAACTCTAGGCAGCTTCGAATTGCAAATATTCAAAAAACATGGCAAACCTTATGCTCATGCATTTCACGTTGTTGAAAATATTAGTCTAAGTTTCGATGGCATCATAGGCAACGACCTCTTGAAAAATATAGGTTGTCAAATCGACTATTGTCAGGAAACCTTACAGATAGATGAAGACTACATAAAATTAAAATTCGCTGAACCATTATATAATATTCCACCTCGCACGGAAGCTGTAATTGAGTGCACAGTCAGTAACCCAAATATAAGAGAAGGCACGATAATAGACCAACACATCTCTCATTCATTATTAGTTGCCAATTGCATCGTTAACGTGAAAGAAAATAATCGTATTAACATCACAGTTGTCAATATCTCTGAAGAGCCCGTCGTACTCCCATCTAACCTTAATCTAACACTAGAACCTCTAGACATTCAAGCCTGTTTGAATCCTCATGCATCATTGCCTCTTACTAATGCCTCTATAAGAACTAACGAAGTTCTCAAGACTCTTAGGACTTCTCACCTAAATGAAGAAGAATCTAAAGCCCTATTACAAGTCTGCTCAGACTTTTCCGACATCTTCCATCTTCCAGACGATCAGCTCACATATACTACATCTACCGAACATAATATCAGAACAAGTACAGATATCCCTATTCAAACGAAATCCTATAGATTCCCTGAGTGCCACAAAAAGGAAGTCGAAGATCAAATTAACAAAATGCTAGAACAAAATATAATAACACCTTCAAATTCACCATGGTCCTCACCTATTTGGGTTGTGCCCAAAAAGATTGACTCTTCAGGACAACGAAAATGGAGAGTTGTCATTGACTATAGAAAACTCAATGACGTTACTATTGGGGAAACATATCCTATTCCACAAATAACGGAAATATTAGACCAATTAGGGAAAAGCCAATATTTCACAACTTTAGATTTGGCCTCAGGCTTTCATCAAATTCCAATATCCAAGCAAGACGCTCCTAAAACCGCCTTTTCCATACCTCAAGGTCATTTTCAATTTACGAGAATGCCATTCGGCTTAAAAAATGCCCCTTCGACATTTCAAAAACTAATGAACACATGTTTATGTGGACTTCAAGGCTCACGATGCTTTGTTTATCTAGACGACATTGTAGTGTACTCCCCTGACTTGCTAAGTCACATTCAAAATCTATCCGCTGTTTTCAATAGGCTCAGGAATTATAACTTAAAACTCCAACCCGATAAATGCGAGTTTCTATGCAAGGAAGTCGCTTATCTTGGTCATCTCATCAACAAAGATGGTGTACAACCAAATCCTAGAAAAGTCAAATGTATCACTGAATTCCCAATACCAAAATGTCCAAAAGATGTGAAATCTTTTCTTGGACTGGTATCTTACTACAGACGTTTCATACCCGACTTTTCCAAACTAGCGAAACCATTAACATCTCTTCTGAAAAAGGATACACCATTCAATTGGAACAATGAACAGCAACTAGCTTTCGAAAACTTAAAAAATAAATTAGTAACCTCACCAGTGCTAGCATATCCTGATTTTACTAAACCTTTCATTCTTACCTGCGACGCTTCCCAATTCGCCGTTTCTGCTATATTATCGCAAGGTCCGATAGGAAAGGACCGCCCAATTGCTTACGCGTCTAGAACACTCAATAAGGCTGAATGTAACTATAGCGTCACTGAAAAAGAATGCTTAGCCATTATCTTTGGAACCAAAGCCTTTCGCCCATATCTTTACGGAAATCGATTCACCATAGTCACAGATCACAAACCCTTGCAATGGTTATTCAACTGTAAGGATCCTGGTTCTAGGTTAGTACGTTGGCGACTCAAACTAGAGGAATTTGACTATGATATTAAATACAAGAAAGGGAAAATTAATACTAACGCCGACGCATTGTCTCGATTTCCAGTTAACCCTATTCAAGGTGAACCTTCGACAACCTCTGACCCTCTACTACTAGATCTTGACACTGAACTCGATGACCTCTTGGAGGACCCTCTTATAATTCTACCATCTCCCATTCCATTCTCCTTCGAAAATAATGACCTACTAAATCAAGAAACAAATGCTGACTCTAATATATTACAAAATCCTATACCACAAGCTGAACCAACACTATCTCCAGATCTCATAGATCTAGGGCCAAACTTACCATACCTTGACATTAGCCCTGACAGTGCCGATCTCAACCTTGACTTTGACTCACTACAAATCCCTTCACCAAACGAGCAATTAAATTTAAATGATGATAATTATTCTCAATTTCTAAAATCAATTTCAAATAAAGAAAACATCCGCAACACAATTCTAAAAGAACACAATGAAAATCTCCTAAAGACGACCTGCAAAATAATATTAATTCCTACATCTATAGACTTAGACGAGTCAAATCCCTACATCTCCGAAATCCTCCTAAATTCCGGCAACCAAGACGAAATCCTTAATGCTGAAAAAGAACTATACCATTTTATAAAAACTAAATACGACAACAAGACTGTTTACCTCATCTTCACAAAAGTTCATCACTTCGACGAATCATCTTATCCCGCTATCTATGATACTCTGAAACAAGTAAGAAACGAAATCCTGAATTCTGAACAAACAACAGACATTGCCATTTCCGATTTCAAAAGCCCGTTTGACCATCACTCCTACACAAAAATTTACAATATCCTAACTCACATTTTTAACAATACAAAGATTCAAATCCATGTTTACCTAAATAAAACAATATACCCTACTCTCAGCGAGAGACCTAAAATCATGCGTGAAAATCATGACATTCCAATAGCCGGGCATTTAGGGTCGACAAGAATGTACAACAGAATCCGAGAACAATTCTATTGGAAGGGCATGCAAAGTGATATAGAAGACTATGTCAAGAAATGTAAATTATGTCAAGAAAATAAAGCTCTGAGAAAATTAAATAAAGCTCCAATGGAGATCACTACTACATCCACAGCACCGTTTCAGAGAGTGGCATTAGATATAGTAGGACCTTTACCCGAATCTGGCTCCGCCAAACTAAAGTATATTCTCACCTTACAGGATGACCTTACTAAATACTCTATTGCTTATCCTATACGTAGTACAACCGCCGAAGAATCTAGCGATTGTCTTATCCACTTTATATCCCTATTTGGAATTCCTAAATCTATTCTAACTGATCAAGGTACTAACTTTACGTCCGAACTTTTTAAAACAACTTGCAAATTTCTTAAAATCAAGCAATTATGGTCATCACCTTATCACCCTCAGACACAAGGAGCCTTAGAACGCAGTCATTCAACTCTCAAAGAATATTTAAAATCCTTCGTAAACGAAAACCAAGATAATTGGCCTACTTATGTGTACACAGCTATGCTAACCTATAATACAACAGAACATTCAACTACAAAATTTACTCCTTATGAGTTAATATTCGGTCACAAACCCTTTATTCCTAATTCCATTTATGAAAATGAAACTAATACAACATATTCAGACTATATTAAAATGTTACAACATAAATTTAAATACACCAGAGAAAAAGCTCTGGAAAATATACTAAAATCCAAGGAATCTTCTAAATCCTATTACGATTCACACACTAAATCACCACCACATTACAAGGTTGGTGACTACGTTTACCTTAAAGCACACCTGAGGCTCAAAAAGGCACTATCACCTATCTGGAAAGGACCACACAAAATCATCAAAGTTCACGATAATAACACAGCTACACTCCTTATCAACAGACGTCACGTGACTCATCATTTCGATCAAATGAAACCCGCGGTAGCTACAGACCCCGTGTTGCTATTAGAAATCGATTAAGATAAAAATAGTTAATTATTAACATATAAGTATTAGCTAGTAATTATAATAGGTCTTTAGCGTAGTTTAACTGATTCTATTCATTCTATTTCAGCGCCTCGGTCAATGCACATCAAGACCTTATCAAGCCACTTCCTTCTAGTTCCGGCATATACTTTGATAGCCTAGGAAAACTTAAAGCAATTAAAGGAAAATTAAATATTATTAGTCATATAAACATTTCCCTTATAAATCCTCATCTCACTAACCTCAATGATATCTTAGGCATAGTTAGGAAAACATGTCAAAAATCAAGCAACCTTCAATGCGAAAACATACTATCTCCACTCACAATTCGATACAACGATATTAAACGCGAATTCAGTTCTATTTCACATTTAATGTCAAAACGTAATAAACGTTCAGCCTGGTTTGGTGGAATAGGCACCGTTTTCAAACATGTTTTCGGCACTCTAGATGAAGATGACGCATCAAAATACGATTCCGCAATGGAATCCATTCAAAACCACGAGAAAAAGCTCGCGGAACTAATGAAAGAAAACATCTTAATCACTACTTCTTCTCTGGAATCTTATAAACAAACGATTCATAAATTAAAAGATAACGAAGATTCACTTAAAAATACTTTAAGTCAACTTATACTACAAATTAATAATATCACAGAAACTTCTAACATTCTAATATCTGAAACAAAAATCCATTCCATAGTTGCTAGCCTCGAAAGCTCTCTACTAGCATTGTCGTTTCAGCTTGAAGACATAACAAATGCTATCATGTTGAGCAGTCAAAACATCCTGCATCCAAACATAATAAGTCCGGCGCAATTATACAACGAACTCGTCGATAACGACCGGTACTTACCTAGAGATACTGGAATTCCTATAACGCTAAGTCTAGATAATATCCATTTAATATTAAGCATATCTGAAGTTGCATGTTACTATTATAAAAACAAACTTGTATTTGTCTTACAAATTCCTTTAGTTACTAATGACGAATTTATCTTGTATCATAATTTAGCATTACCGACCCCTCACGGGTCAGATAATCCAAATACTTTTAGCCTAATTTTACCTTCTAGTTCGTATATTGCTATTTCTAAAGATAAGCTAAGCTTTTGTAAACTAGATAACCTAGATAAATGTAAAACAATAAGCTCTGAGTTCTTTCTGTGTGATATACCTACGGTACTGTTGACAAGCGGCAATCCTACGTGTGAAAGTGAACTATTAACAAAAACGATTAGTGCTATCCCCACGCAGTGCGAAACCAAAACTATTGTTGGCGAGTTGGACATTTGGAAATCACTCAGAAACAATCAGTGGATTTTCGTGCAATCTCGTTCAAGTAAAGTGTCAGTGGATTGTGATAACTCTGAATTACGCGAAATCATAGTGTCCGGAACCGGTATATTGCGAATCCCAAATCAGTGTACAGTATACACAAAAAGTGCGAGACTTATATCGTCTAAGGAAGAAATCAATATAGACATTCCTATTCCTAGTTTAGACTTTAGCATTATCAATGATTCTTGTTGTAAAATAGATACTAAGATTACTAGTTTAGACAATATATCCCCTATTTTACTGCAAAACATCAACTTGGATGATTTAACTATAAATAAACAAAATAAGAAGATATTTTCAGATTTAAACAAAATTATTGATGAAGAACCTATTCTAGTAAAATACGGGACACATTATTCTATATTGACTTTGTGTATTTTAATAATAGTTATATCTTTTATAGCATTTAAGTTGTATAAGATTATTTCTAAGCATAGATCTAAGTTCTATATCTCTTGTATTAAACCGACGACCCATACCGATGACGATGTTAACCATAGTATAGACACTGAACCTGGAAATTCCGCAATTCCATTGCCTAGATTACGAGAAATTGTATAAATTCCTGAATTTCGGCTTTTATCCCCGAATTTCAGTCTTTTGGGGGGGGCTGTTATACCTTGCTAATGATAGTGGAATGGCTGACCGTCATCCAGACTTGCCTTGTCAGCATTTTACAACTTAGAAGCGTTTCTCATTCGGTTTGTAAGTCAGTTCAGCTTGAAACTCGGTACGGGTCGGAACTTCCTAAATCTACTATTTCCATTGTTAAACAATTCCTATTTCAAAGTTATCTAATTAAATAAACTCTGTTTCCAGTTCGTAAATAATTGTTTTTTTTAAAAACAAGTTTCCGAAATCTCTTATAATAGAGCGTTTACCCGTCGTTGGGGTCGCCTTCCAGTCTAATCGGATGCAGCTAGATACCAGTACTTTATACTTACATAGAGCGACTGCCTATCTAACCTTCACAACCCAGTTACTGGGTAACACCATATCCCGTAAGACTGATTGTCAGGCTTATGTGCTTCTGACTACACGAAACGACTGTCAAAGATCTACGAATGGCAGCCGGGACCAATAGTTTAACGTGCTTTCCGAAGCACGGAGGAGTCTCGGTATGTAATGGATGGCCACCCATTCACGATCCGATCGTGGCAAGCGAAGTTTCGATCCATCCGAGCGGCCGTTATCATTTAGCCACGACCTACTTGAAAATATTAAGTAACACTTTGATATTCAGCAGTCTGATTAGACAACTTTCGATAAAAAAGTTAGATCTACACACCTACTGAAATGCAAATTCACTTCAGAAACACGATGAACGTGTTAAACCAGCCTTTTATTTCCGACAATAGTACGGAAATTGTATAACATTTTTGGCACCGAAATTTTGGCAACACTATTTCAACCTGTACAATTCTCGTTCCCCAAAACAGCTTACTGCTTCAATTCAACTCGCAGTTTTCAAAAGTTATTAAATTTAATATACATTCTATGTTTTTGACATTATTTAACGGCTCACAGTTGCGGGTCATATGCAGAATTGTAACGGTAAATTACGAGTAATAACTTACACTCAAACTGTGTACGGGGAAAACAGTACAAGTTATGAGACAGGAGCGGGATGGGATATGAAAATAGTAATGTAAAAAGTTTATAGAGATATGAGGAAACAGGGTGTGAAGTTCGCTCAATAGAAAAACGAGGATCCTCGAACCAGACGGGTGTTGTGTCTGGTGGGCAACTGCCCGACGATTTTTTTTTTCTTGAATCCTATCTCGCAGTTCAACCTATAAGGTTGTCGACTGCTTAACCGGGCTTGCGTGTGGATGCCTCAATAAATCAAGGCCTCCAGCCAGGGCTTAGGTTCGATAATTGACGTCGGAACGTTGTATACAACGTGTAACGTTAAATGCGCAAAACCTCAGACACCCCAACTGATTTTTAATTCAACTGACATATTTCACAGAGAAAATAAGTCATTAAAAAAATTGTACAGGTTTTATGTGCTGTTTAGGTTTTACTGGCCATTCTGATCGTTTCTTGCGTCTGCGACGACGCTTTATCGAGGGAGGAGTCGTCACCGGGCCGCTGCGCCGCGCTGACATTGGCTTGCTTGACCTATTAATAAATAGACACGGCAACGTTTTTAATGATTTTTTTTTTGAAAAATGTGACCTATATTAAAAAGCGGTTCAATTAATTCTGCTCGTTATTTCGATCAAACTATTTTCGGGTTTTGCGCATTTAACGTTACACGTTGTATATGTTACTTGCGCAGTAAATTTTGTTTCTGCAACGTAGGATTTTTGCGAGACGTTGGTGTGATGCGTAGTTCGCATGTGGGGAAGATGCTCTGACCAAAATACATACATAAATTGACGCCAGAATACAAAAAGGAAACAATAGGTATAGTGATATACATACCTTTAGTTGATAGGTACAATTTGCTTGAGCTGGGCATCGAGACCAGGAAGAGGAAGGCACAGTAGACGCGCTTCAGGCTACTAGACCAACGAGGGCCGTCAATAGTCCAATGTAAAGTATTATTTATTTTCAAAGAACGTTACGTAGGATACGTTATGTTAGGGTTCTAATATCGGTAGTACGTTCTCGTGGGGTGGTTTCTGACATACACGAAACGAAGCCGCGAGCAAATATACGTACATACTGCCAAATAGTTGTCATTCAAACAATATAAAATTTTTCCTCGCTGCAAACTTTGGGCCAGACACCAAAGCAGGCATGCAAATTTCCGACTAAAACCCACTTTAGGTTCATTTTTTTATGAATAACGTTTGAATTTTAGCAGCGTCGAGTATATATGGTAATATTTCTCGCGTTTAATGAATTGTACAAAGCGGCTACCAAGTTTTAAAGGGGAAGTTCAGCGTTTCTTACATTTTTTGAAAGATATACGGGTTCGTAGGTATATGGTGTGCTTTTTTTGTTATGAAATTCAAAAACCTGTTTCGTACCTACTTGTAAATGAGAACTTCCTTTGGCGTTGTTTCTTTTGGATACACTTGCATAATTTTTAATGTTATAGATGGTTGGCATGGCTTCCAGTCTAACCGAATGCAGTTGAATACCAGTATTTTACACGGAGCGACTGCCTATCTGACCTCCACCCCTTCATAAAACTGTTTGACCAGTTTTCTGAGGGTAACTACCTACTGTCAAATGTTTACATGACAGCCGCGACCAAAGGCTTAACGTGCTTTCCAAGGCACGGAGGGGTCTCGGTATATAGGGGATGGTCAACCATCCACGGACCGACCGCAGCTTAACCTTGATCTGTGCGGCTGACACTTTGCCACTTTGCTTTGTTATGGCATTATTACTAAAAATTTATCAAACTTAGTTTTTGACAGGCCTGTAGGTCTAGTGGTCAGTGGCCCTGACTGCTATGCGCAAGGTCGTGGGTTCGATTCCCACCCAGGACAAATGTTTGTGTGATGAGCACGGTCATTTGTTCTTTGTCTGGGTGCAATTTATCTATAATATCTATGTATTTAGATATATATATATATGTATGTTTATCAGTTGTCTAGTACTCACAGCACAAGCTCTGCTTAGTTTGGGACTAGATAGCGTTGTGTGAAAGTTGTGGAATATTATTATTATTAATACCCCTTTATGTCGTCAAGCATTGCTGTGTACCGGTATGAAAGACATGGGTCTCGGTAAAATAACAGGCATACCGTAGATTTCCGGTTTGTCTGTAAGGTAGCTACACATCGGCAATCACCTTGGGGTATTGTCAGTGTGTAAAGCCCGTGTGTATTTTTTCACCAAATGGACTTATTGTATTTGCTCATGAACTAATTAAATATTTACGCATGCACAATATTGATCTTATCGACAGCAAAACTAAGTGTGTGTGTGTTGTTAGCAAAAACATGCAACAGCTCACAAACGGTTGACTTAAATAAAAGAGTCACAAAAGACGATGATGTATCATCATCTTTTTGACTCTGGGATCCAACGATACCCAACGCGCTTATGTGTAATATTATGAACTGAAAAAACATAATAAGTATTTATTTCTGTAAATTAAAATAATAAGTAAGTAAATCACACTATAAACAGGCAATATCAAATCACACTATAAGTATATAATATGATATTATAAAGGCGAAAGTTTGTGAGTGTGTGTGTGTGTGTGTGTGTTTGTGTATGTTTGTTACTTCTTCACGCTCAAACGGCTGGACGAATTTTGATGAAATTTGGCACACAGATAGTTTATAACCAGGATTAGTACATAGACTTTTACTATATTCCTACGGGATCGAGACTTATGCGCGTGAAACCGCGGGGCGCTGCTAGTTTATTAATAAAAATAACAAAATTAAATACTAACTTAACTAAAATTATACACAAACTAAAATATAGCGTCGAAAAATTCATCCTCGTCGCTGTCGACTGGTAATGTACCCAAGAGACGGGTAAAATAATTTTATGTTATATTTTTACCCAACTTTAAAAACTCAAACATCTCTGTAAAATATTCTGACAAACAAATGGACTATTACTATTCAGATTTTTCATCCCTCGGTTACATGTTTGGGTTGGCATCTATAATTATTATTTTTGTAATTTCAATACATCGTTGTTTAGCGTAGCGGAGCGTACATGCTCGATAGTGTCAATAGTCTCCGAGTTAAAAGGCTGGGTGTCATCCGGAGGGACGGACAGACGGACATGAAGAAATAAAAAACGTGTGCGATCGGGGG
Organism: Eremobia ochroleuca; assembly: GCA_949629135.1. Lineage (NCBI taxonomy): Eukaryota > Metazoa > Arthropoda > Insecta > Lepidoptera > Noctuidae > Eremobia > Eremobia ochroleuca. The sequence goes on along the minus strand of OX451385.1, from coordinate 3,060,190 downwards.
ATCCCCGTCAGGAACGAAGTTCCTTACGCGATACTGGCACACACAAACACTCATATATAACAGAGAGAGGCAGAGAGAGAGAAAAAGTTTGAATTTAATATGCTTTTTTAATACAGAGCCATCTAGTATAAGTTTTAAGAAGCTCTCATAAAGTAGTCGCCATCTTGGATTTTCATTTTCCCTCACCCCCTTACTATTGGCTTCAGCACCCTCGAAAACCATGAAAACTATGAACTCTCTCTCTTATTCTCTAGAAACTCGCAGATGGAGGGGAATTTTCATGACGATTTCTTTCAGTTTACTCGTACCGCAAGCCGCGATAAAGAACTTCGTTCCAAAAAGGGTTCCGCTTTTGCCATATGGTTACGCAACCATAATAAGGTATGATACAATAATTCTGTAGCAGTTAACCAAAGCTAACATGTTATAGATCAAACGTAATATACGTAAAATAACCTACCTACGTTAAATTCGAACACCGTCTGTAATGAACAACCCGACCTTAATTATACATATTATAAAGTAAAAGCAGTGATTTTAATGGGATAACTCTCTTGAGAGGTGTGAAGCTATTGCACCTAATTGGGAGTTCATAATGTAGAATACAAATGTTCTTGTATTACAGAGGAATGAGGAAAATATACTGCTATAAGCTTTGTAATAGCAAAATTATCAATAAAATTAGCATAAAAAATATTATTAAAATCTCGATTATGAATGTAAATATTTGCTTAGTCAATCCCTAGTATCAGGTGGGATAACACTGACAGCTGAGTGAACGGTGAGATGGTTACAGAATCGCACTGCTGTTACCTCTTCACGCCGAAACCTCTAAACAAAACGTTATAAAATGACAGTAGCCTGATCCCTGGAGTGCACAGGGCTACCTTCCATCTTGGATATTCGTTTTAAATAAATGATAATATTCAAAATACTCGCAGCCAAAGTCGTGTAATAACGCGGCATAGTTAATTGTGAAGGTCCTAAGTAAATTCAAAAAGAAAATCTTAAATAATTATTAGTAAAGACAAAGTCAATTGCGTCTAAAGTACTTAACACTGTGCGACCACTCGCCCTACGGAAATTGAGCTCAAAGCGGATGATACGCAAATATGACCAACTGTAAACTGGAACAGCAATTTGCTCAACTTACGTAGACAAACCGCTTGTGTCAACAACTCATTTGCACACACACACATACACAAACTCGTTTACTACGTAGTCCCGACACCATCCCGACACGCACTCATTCACATCGTGTTTGTCTAAGCTATTGTTTCTAGACATCTCTACTGATAACTGCGAGGTGATGGCCTTAAAGTTAGGGGTCTTCAAACATGAGGGGCCTTCGCACTGACGATTACATGCATGTATTTAACGCGGCGACAAATTAATCTGAATTTGGGATTAAAAATAATTAAAGCCGGTAGCAAAAACAGCAGGATGGCAGCTACATCGAGGGATAATTTTAACCCTTTACCGCATAGGAAACCATATATGGTTTGACATGTTTACAGTTTATTTTACTCTAAAAAAATAAAAACATAGCGTATAAATCCTAATGGGGTTTGTTTTTCATATCATTAGCAATAATAAAACACAACTATTTTGTCTATCATCACATACCACTTGGAAATAAAAAATAAGTAAATAAAAAAATAAAACTACTGAAAAATAAAAATAAAAAATAAAATAAAAATACACTAAAATTAATTCTGAAGCTTTAATAAAGACATTAACATAAAAAAAAAATGTTTTATCACTTATTTAATATATCATGTAGTAAAGGGTTAAGTAAAAAGTAGCAGCTTAATAATCAGTTGTTAGCTTTGTTTGAATTTGAACTGGCATCGAGTTTTTGTTTTGGTAACTGAATTTATTGTTCAGCGAACACGGCGGATAAAAAGTAGAAAATGGGCATTCTTAAATTATACAATGAGGTTGTATATAAAGTTAACGATCTGTCTTTAAAATAATCATAAGTCGCTATGGAGCGAGCTATGCTCGGAGTTTCTTTGAAGGATATAATCAGAAATGAAATTATCAGAAGTGGCAGTGGGCTGGCCATGTCTGTCGAAGGGCCGATGGCCGGTGGAACAGACGTGTCCTAGAGTGGAGACCGCGTATTGGCAAGCATAGTGTGGGACGCCCGACAGCTAGATGGACGGACGACCTAAAGAAGGTGGCTGGGGTAGACTGGATGCGGAAGGCGGAGGACAGGGTGTTGTGGTGCAGTCTGGGAGAGGCCCATCTCCGGCAGTGGACTGCGATAGGCTGAGTTGATTGATTGATTGAATAATAAGACGTAGTCGACGAAGCCCCGCTTCACGGGGCCCCTATTATATCAGCCTGCAGAGCTCAAAGGAACCTAACTGACCTCAGTTTGTTCCGGCCTTTCTTCTCAGTAGTCAGAGAGGAAACGCCGACCTCATCTAGTTTTTAAAATATGACTGACGTGTAAAAGTGTTTGTGCAAAACTACTTAAAAAAATAAAATCATTTATCATTTAATTTAACAATGCTTGTTAACTATCTTACGTCATAAATAGAAATGGCTAACTGGTTTGTAAATAAATTTATTTTAAAGGTAGGTAATCTATGTTCTATCTAAGCTGAAGATTTTGTTTGTTTGTTTGAACGCGCTAATCTCTGGAACAACCAGTCAGATTAAAAGAAAACTGATAGCCGAATTCTTGAAGAAGGTTATACGCTATCTAGCAACCGGCCCTTTTTTCCTTATCGCTGGACGCTTAGGAGTCGCGTGAAAAGAAAAAAGTCAGAAAGAACGCTTAGCTAAAACGAAGTACTAGCGCGGGCGGCCGGTGGGATGTGACGCGTGGGCAGAAACTAGTAGTATACAATATGTAACGTTAAATGCGCAAAACCTCAGACACCCCAACTAATTTTCATTTCAATTGACCTATTTCAGAGAGAAAATAAGTCATTAAAAAAATAGTAAAGGTTTTATGTGCTGTTTTAGTTTTACTGGCCATTCTGAGCGTTTCTTGCGTCTACGACGACGCTTTATCGAGGGAGGAGTCGTCACCGGGCCGCTGCGCCGCGCTGACATTGGGTTGCTTGAACTATTGATAAATAGACACGGCAACGTTTTTAATGAAGATTTTTTGAAAAATGTGACCTATGTTAAAAAGTGGTTAAATTAATTCTGCTCGTTATTCTGATCAAACTATTTTCAGGTTTTGCGCATTTAACGTTACACGTTGTATACAAATAATATCGACCAATCATATGCAATAATTGTTTTCGAATATAACGCAGGTAATTTTAGAACAAATGAAATCGTAACATCTGACAAACGGAGTATGTGAATTAGGAGTCAATTCAAATACTTCCTTTGGGGAGGTCAATTGGGATTATTAAATTCACCTACTTTCATATCAAGATAATTCCGTTATTTCATTACGGTCTGTGCTTACTCGTTCTTCTTGTAGTTAAAAATATATTTCTTGAGTTTCATCTCGGACTTTTTTCAGGTAGGTACAAAACTGGAAAAGAACGAAAAAAATGAAAGAAAGAAAATACATTTATTTAACACAGACTAAGAGACACAAAATACACCAGATATGTACATCAGAAAAAAAATAAAAAATAAAAATCAAATGAAAAGTGTAAAGTTCAATGTAAGAAATTAGCAGAAAAGTGTGCCTCACGGCTGCGCCAAAAAGGCCTAGTTCAGCAAAAATGCAAGACAACTAATGCCTGAGGCTGGTTTTCAACCTCAAAAAGGAAAAGTGCCTCGATTACCGACAGTGTATGACCCATCATATTAAACAACTTTCCCAAAGAAACGATTTTTTTTATTTATCAAACGCATGGCCTCAATCGTGCCAATAGAACATGTAGTCAATATCAACAACAATAATACACTATCAGCTGTAATTTAAATTAGTTACTATTTTTTTTTCAAACAAAACTTTTCCACTTTTACGAAGCATTATTGTTTTTTATTAATTTAACGACCGTGCGGCCCACACGGGATTTTCATTGGGGTGACTGGGGTCACGTGTTTGGTAAATTAATAAAAATCGTTTCTTTGGGAAAGTTGTTCGTTACGATGGGTACTATGGTATCGGCCACTAATTACCAGTCACCCTATTTAATCACAGGACAAATCCAAATACATGTCATTGAGGGTTTCAATGACAAATCTTTCACTGATCAAGCAGTACGGTTATGAAATGACTTGCACGTGTCGGTAAGGCGTGCTCAATCTTTGTCTACATTTAAAATTATGATAAAAAAGCACTTCCTCTCTCCTTAAACAGAATCATTATATTTTCGTTACTCCTGTTTCATGTCTATTGTTATATGTATATTTATTAAGATTAGTAGAATATACTTTATGTATGTATTCATTGTATCGTATAAATGGTACACCACAGACTACCTACAGTATTTGTCTCCTTCCCTTTTCAATCCATCCAAAGGTTGTCTTTAAAAGATCGCTCTTAGCGATAAGACCGCCCATTGTGTCACCCTTTGTAAAATTTCTATATTTATGTTTGTAATGTATATGGTGTACATGAGTATTCTATTTTATTCTATTTTTTAGACTTTAAAAGTTAACATACGTACAGACAGAGTTACACACAAAAGTATTACTAGCTATAGTTAAAGGTAACGTCATTGTGTGCGCACACAAATGTACAAATACATAATTACAATAAAAAATACAGGCTCAAAATTATTAGAAACCGTATACATAATATTCCATTATTTTGTACAGTAATTGTATGAAAAAAAGATATTTATGAGATTATACAGAGTGTTACTTGTTATAATCACTTCAAATAAGTTAACATCATAATCAGCTTATAATATTCCCACTGCTGGGACACAGGCCTCCTCTCTGTGAGAGGGAGGTGGCCATAATCCACCAGGCGGGCCCAGTACGAGTTGGTAGATGTCACATGTCTTCGAATTTTTGGTTCTAGGACATTCCGGTTTCCTCACGATGTTTTCCTTCACCGTTTTCAGAGCAGTGGTGATGAAATAATCTACACAAAGTAAAGCGCCTGTCTGGGTTCGAACCTACGACCTACAACTCGTAAGTCGCGGTCGTTACCACTGGGCACCACTGTTCTTATAAATAAGTTAACATTGCAGATTATTTCTAGACTATGTAAATTGTTCGCAAAGAAAGCAATATTATAGGTAATTTTACCAGTGACATAAAGAAGTAATGAAAAGTTCTGGAATGCTGACTTAAAAAAAAATTATATAAAAAAAAAACAACCGACTTCCAAAAAAACACTACAAAGTGAAAAATAATTTTAATTTTGGAAGTCGGTGTCGTTGGTTCCGCATTTTGGTTTTTTGACACCGACTTCCGAATTTAAAATTATTTTTCACTTTGTAGTGTTTTTTTGGAAGTCGGTTGTTTTTTTTTTATATAATTTTTTTTATTTTTCACTTTTTAGTTATATCTACCCCAATCAAATTCATATAAACACTACTTGCTATGTAAATATCAGTGACAGGAAGCTGCATCTGCGTTTATAGGGTACAGACGTGATGTTATGTTGTGCGATTGCGTAAACAATGCATACATATGCGATAGCAGCAATCGCGGTTGTTTTACTGGTATTAATTATTATTAAAATAAAAAAAATTATAACCTTTGTAGTGAGTACAGGCGTGATATTATGTTGTGTGATGGTGTAAACAATGCTTAGATATGCTATAGCAACAATCGCGGTTAATCTGCTGTTATTTATTGAAGAGTTCCCCAGATTTCTACAAGATCCCATCATCAGATATTGAAATGGTGACAATGGGACCACACGGGAAGCACCAGCTTTCAAATAAAAAAAGAATCATGAAAATCGGTTCACCCAGTCGGTTATTATTAGGTAACAAACATAAAAAAAAAAAAAAAAATACAGTCGAATTGATAACCTCCTCCTTTTTTTGAAGTCGGTTAAAAAGCAACGTTCCCATATAAACTAATAGCTGTGCTGTTAGTTTATATGTGTTACCATTCTAACCATTTCTTCATTCAAACAGTCCATCCTTTGTTTCTTTGGTCTTCCTCTACTCTTATTGCCATTGACATTCATATTCAAAACTTTCCTTAAGACGTTTTCCTCATTTCTCAAACATAATAAACAACTGTGAATAAAAATAATTTTGATGATGGTTCAAGATTGGGAAAAAGCCGTCTATTATAGCATATTAAAATTTTCCACGCTATTCAAAAAAAAAAAACACCCTGTACCTACATAAATTCCATCGAAAAAGAAAAATTAAATAAAATGAAAAGGAAAAAACATGCTCAGATTTTAGATAATGAAATATTTTTTACATTTAAATACATCGAAACGTGTGAAATAAGTACCATTCAAAGACTTTTAGCAGTTGGATAAGGATAGACAATATTCACTGAGTGCCATAACAAGGTAAATACTTTATTTAATTAATAAACGAACCGCCCCTGCTTCGCACGGTTTTTAGGACTTACAAAACATTGAGATTTCGTTGGTATACAAGGTTGCGGGAACATCGACGCGCAAACTGTAACCATAAAATTCAGGACATGAATCTACACAAAAAATGTTTACACTATTGGGTGTAAACATTTTTCGTCGGTTATCGAAAAGAAAACCCGTTATTTCATAGAAAAGTACAATAGTATGCAGTGTAGACAAAATGTATGGAACAGCAATTTTTTTTTTTTTTTTAATAACCGACGAAAAATTTTAGCGCTAGGAGTTCAGTCATGTACTGTATCCGTGGTAACAGATTACAAATCGAGATATCCCTGTCACAATGTGTGTTAATTTTTTAAAATTTTCTGAATGATGGTGGAAACTGCATCAAAATCCGTTGCGAGGCTTTGAAGGAAAGAGCGGTCATACAAACACGAAAAGCGACTTCAATTTATAACATACTAGCTGTTGTCCACGACTTCTTCTGCAATCCAGGATGAAATGTAGCTTATGTCCGTATCTAGGTCAAAGTCTATCTGTATGCCAAGTTTCATCCAAATCTATTCAGCCGTTTTAGCGTGAATGCGTAACAAACAAACAAACATACTTTCGCATTTATAATATTTGTTATGATGTATACATAAATATGAAGAACTTTGGTGGGCCAGTGGTAACAGATGCGACTTACGATACAACTCGTAAGTCTTGGCCGTAGGTTCGAACCCAGACAGGCCCTTTACTTTGTGTTCATCACCACTCTTCATAAAACGGTGAAGAAAAACAGCGTGAGGAAACCGGCATGTCCTAGAACGAAACATTCGAAGACATGTGACATCTACATATTGTGTGGCATCAATCTGTGTGTATGTGATGTGACATCTACCAACCCGCACTGGGCCCGCGTGGTGAATTACAGCCCATTCCTTCTCCGGGAGAGGAGGCCTGTATCCGAGCAGTGGGAACATTATCGGCCAATTAATGTATGTAATATTTGTGACTATTTATTGTATTTTCCGTATAAACAAATATAATTATTTTCTCATCTGTAATAATAGACAGTCGCTCCATGCCAGCACATCAAGCTACTACAATCTGTCAGATTTCTTTAATAGATTTTCAACTTTATCGCTAAAGCATAAGGTTCAAAGTTGATTGGGAAAATCTGACAGTTTTGGGTAGCTTGATGTGCTGGCGTCTGTACATGTACTGGTATTCAGCTGCTTCTGGTTAGACTGGAAGCCAACCCCAACATAGTTGGGAAAAGGCTAACCAGATTGATTGATGTTCTCATCTGGAAACGGGCTTTTACCGTGTTGGTTGTTACGTTTTTATTCTGTGAAGTTGCAAAGTCACTTTTTCATTTTTATATTGCTAAAATACTGTGAGTGATCGTGGTTATTTATGTTTTCTTGCTCTACACACATGCTTAAACTCACGCATCCTTCCCATGTGGATAAGCAGAAACTACAGACTCCACTTATTACGGTCTTCAGCGTCTCGGAAATTCTGAGCTATGGAGGTTTGTGTTGACGCTTTGATAAAGTCTGTCCAGCGCGTAGGTGACCGACCGCGTGACCGATTGCCCTCCACTTGTACTAACATATATTACTTTATATATACTAACTAAGATATTGTCTGTACGACCAACATGCATTTGCAGAAATACTCTCAAAATATTTAAAGTCCTTTTATCAATTAAGTACTCGTATAATAAGTCTGTCCTCACTGCTGGGACAAAGACCTCCTCTCGCTGAGAAGGAGTGGGCGATAATCCACCACGCGGGCGTAATGCGGTTGGTAGATGTCACATGACTGTCTTAGAACTTTTTGGTTGTAAGAGATGCCGGTTTCTTCAAGAAAATGACGATAAGTCGTTAATCAATACGTTCATGATAGTGTAATTAAAATAATTTATCGCTTTTCTCAAGATCAAACAGAAGTCATGTATTCAGCGGGCGTCGTGAGCAAAATCAAAACCATCCAGACGGGTCTAAAGTACCTGACTTTGCTACAGTTCACTGCATACTTGTGGCCCAGTCAAACTATTGTTAAAGGTAAGTATGATGACAACTGCATCTTCAACACAGTATCATTTGCATAATACTTTTATTATTAGTACAGATTAGTAGGCTAAAGGCGGGCTGTTTCACGTTCACTTGACGGACGCGTATACGTCAAAAATGGCGCTAACTATCGTCAAACCAAAAAAGCGTTGTTTCAAATTACAATCAGAAAATTATGACCTTGCCGCACGTTAAATAATAACGAGTACCTACGTACATCACACGATCAGCCTATACTCTCCCCACTGCTGGGACACGGGCCTCCTTCTTGTGACAGGGAGTGGGCCATAATCCACCACGAGTACCTATGTAATCGTTATTAATTGACATACGTATGTTACGTTAACCAATCTTTTGTAACAAACGGCCCTCAGGACTGATTTTTCAATCTTCAGATAACTTTTATCTGACGAATAAAAATGGCGGTTTGACAGCTTTTGTATAGTCATAGTCATAGTCATTTATTCATGAACAAGTAACTTGTATCTGAATTTGCACATAAAATAACATAATTATAGCATATACAGTCATACAATAAACTAAATTACATTATAATAATAATATATAGAAAATATGTCAAACCGCCATCATAATTATTTAGATAAAAGTTAACCAAATATTGAAAAATAAACCCTTAAGATAATAATAATATGTAGATGCATTTGTAACAAAACAAGGGAAAAGAATCATAGGACATCAAAAAATTCGTCCGCTTCGTTGTTAACGAAGAAAGTGCCCAAAAGGCACGAACGAACGAAGAACGAACTAGTAAATGTACAGACGCCAGCACATCAAGCTACCCTAAACTGTCAAATTTTCCCAATTAACCTTGAACCTCATACTTTAGAAATACAGTTGAAAATCCATTAAAGAAATTAGACTGATTGTAGTAGCTTGATGTGCTGGTGTCTGTACACAGCGATAAAATATCAGGACTTAATTATGTACTTTCAAATCGTGATTTTTAATTTCTTTTACATTAACATAATATCACACCACGCCTGTAATCCCTGAAGGGCTAGGCAGAGGTGTATAGTAATTCCACATTTCACCAATTATATTTAAGCCCCATGTGATGGGGGGGGGGGGGGGGGGCTATTGCCATCACAACGGGGCACGCATCAAGACTCCGGGCTGCTACTGAGAGAATTACTATTGGAAAAACCAAATATCTGCCCGACCTGGGAATCGAACCCAGGACCTCATTCTCAGCTTTAGCACTTGTGACCACTAGACCAACGAGGCAGCGTGGCCCTAAAAGTCCGTCCATATATACAAAGTCATGAAAAATTACTAATCCGAACAAAAAATTCATGATTCGTCACGTTAAAGGTGTAAATAGAACGAAAATTTAAACAGTAGGTACATCAGCAATCAAATACCTGTAATGTTTCAGATGGAGCCACTTTCGACTACATAATAGTAGGTGCTGGAACAGCTGGCAGTGTGATAGCAAACCGACTGACAGAAGATGATAATGTCAATATTCTTCTGATTGAAGCTGGTGGCGATACTCCCGTTGAAGGCGTTGTAAGTTTTCAATTCGTTAAAAAAAAATTGCGGTTAACCTCAAACGGCGCAAATACGAGTACTCCAACCTCTTTCGAACTTATATGTTCGAGCCGTTTGGGGTTTAAACACTAGGGCCATGGGGTCCGAGCGCCCACCTAGTATTTCAATACATCGCCAAGCGGTTGGTCGACTTTTCACGTGACCAGAGAGCTGGCCTATTTTTTGGCCAAAGAATCAGCATTGCCATACAACGTGGCAATGCTGCCAGCCTTTTGGGCACGTCTCCTATTGACAGCGATACGGACGAATTTTTTGATGCCCTCTGATTATTTGCTCTCATTTTTATATACTTGCACATATTATTACTTTAAGACTGTTAGCTTTTTAAACTATGTAAATACTTAATAGAATGGAATAAATAAACCAAGATCTGTTTATCAATATATTGTTTAAGTATATAGAATTGTAAGAACAAAATGTTCTAGCAACTGCAGATGAAACTCATAAACCTCATCCGTCGCTTTCCATCAGGCGTGATCGAGGTCAAGGGTAGGCCCATTTGGCAATAAAAAATAAAAATAAAAAAACTGCTGATAATGATCCCTTACCGTCATTTACGCCAGAGTCAAGAATAAGGAAGAGGAATTCCGTAAATTATTCAAATAATAACTACAGTAATAAACAATCAACACAAAGAACAACTAACAACTTTAAACTGTGTTACTGATGTATTTCAAAAATGCTTTACAGGTACCAGGGTACACTTTATTTCTGAAAAAGTCTCGGTTTGACTGGAACTACACAACAGAAAACGATGAGCATACAAAAAAATGCCATCAAAAGCCATATTTTGAACCGAGCATAGGCAAGATGTTAGGAGGTACCAGCTCTCTTAACTATATGCTTTACTCTCGAGGACATCCCACAGATTACGACAGTTGGGCGGACATAACTAAGGACCCTACTTGGAAATGGGAGAACGTGCTGCCATACTATAAGAAAAGTGAGCGAGTCGAAGACGCTGACTTCCTTAAGTCACCAGATATGACCAATCATGGTGACAATGGATTAGCAGGACTAACAAAAGATCGTCGCGAAAACACAAATGATATTTTAAAAAGCTTCAACGAGCTTGGTAATGATATTGTAAATGATCCAGGAAGTGCACTGGGCTACTCCAAAGCATTTGTTTATATAGCAATGGGTCACCGACAGAGCAGCGCCTTTGCCTTTTTAAGACCAGCTAAAGACCGTAAAAACCTTCATGTGCTAAAAAATGCTTTAGTCACAAAAGTTAACTTTGACGAAAACAGGAATGCCGTGGGAGTAGAAGCTATCTTAGAAAATGGCGAAACTATAAATATAAAAGCATCCAAAGAAGTCATCGTTTCTGCTGGTACATTTAACTCTGCTAAGTTACTTTTGCTGTCAGGAATCGGACCTAAACAAGATTTAGAAAGCAAAAAAATTGATGTTATATCAGATCTCCCAGTAGGGAAGAATTTGCAAGACCATACCGGAGTTGTAATACTTCATTCCATGGAAAAAACCGAGCCAAAACCTTTAAACCCTAACATTATGCCAGCTTCTCCTATGATGGGATTTACAGCATTAGACAAAAGTCAGAATTATCCAGACTATGAAACTATGTCTTTTTCAGCACACGCAAACTTGATTTTATTCTTTTGCTCCTTCGGATACAGGCTAAGTTACGATATATGTGACAACACTTTTGTATCAATGATGGGAAGAATGGGTTTGTTCAATGAAATTGTCAATTTAAGCCCCAAATCTAGAGGTGAAGTTTCACTAAGGAGCTCGAATCCAATGGATCCTCCAGTGATTACTACTGGATATTTGTCTAACGAGGGTGACCTTGACAACCTTGTGAAATATATAAAAGACTTTATTCCCGTAGTTAATACAACGCACTTCAGAAGTATTGGAGCAGAAATGATTGACCCTATGTCAGGTGGCTGCAGTGAATTTGAAAAAGGCAGTGATGAGTATTGGAAATGCTATGCTTCCTGCATGTTTACTGGAATGAGTAATTACGTTGGGACTTGTGCAATGGGAAGTGTTGTTGATAGTAGACTTAGAGTGATTGGTGTACAGCGACTGAGAGTAGCTGATGCCAGTATCATGCCTGTTATCACAAGAGGGAATACCAACGGTCCTGTGATTATGATTGGTGAAAAGGTTTCTGATTTTATCAAGGAAGACAACAAGTAAACTTGTTAATATTCTACATCCTGTAAAAAAATGTAACGTTTTGTATTCTGGCGTAAAGTATACAAGATCCTATATCGTCTCAAAAATTCATCGCAACAAAACTGTCATTTCACTTATAACAAAACGTGTTGCTTTTTAAAATTTTTGAGCTTTCAATGGGATATTTTTTTTTTTCTTCAATATTATAAACATGGTTATTTAAAAGAACTCATTTATTAACACATTTGCCTCCGCAAAAGCCGGAGTATCTTGATTCAAGCCAACCTCTACAGTGTTTATTTTTTCCTACCCTTTACTTTTCTTTAGTATAAATAGTTAATCTCCGACTACGCACGCAACGCTCGCAATAATACAGAAAATAAACCTTGCAAAAAACCCTCACATACATAAACTGGATAAAACACCGTATTCGTATTTACTATTCAACAAAGGGTTAACGTTTATTGCCTCTCGACCGTTGAATACACCGCAGAACCGGATTTATCCTGATATCCACGCCGTCGCTAAACCAGTTCAAACCGCTTCATACCGGATAGGACCGGTAAACAGCTAGAAAATGGCGGAAATTATCGGGAATATAAGACGGTGTTTTGTATTTATTGTGGTTTCTATATTTCTGTGGATAGGTGTAGTACTTTTTGAAGTAGAAATGAAGTAGTAAGTAATTATTTTTAGTGTTGAAGTCAAGAATAATGTATGTTTAGTGTACAAGGTAATATTAAAGAAAAATAGTCTAGCTCTATCCAGAAATCGATTTTGGATAGAGCTAGACTGGTTTTCCTTAGTACTATACGTATACACAGAAATATATAAAACAAAATAAATACAAAACACCGCATGGCTTTGACTTACTCCTAAGCAGAGCAAACTTCTCCATTCACCAATCTCCCAGAACTGATAAAGGTCATGGCACATTATACCGGCAACTGCACAGCTGCAGCACGGCGTCGCCTCGAACTTAGGCTACGGCTAGCCGTCAGCGCACTAACTACGCGCCGGCCGCGAGGTGCAAGCTCGCAGTCCGCGTGCTGGCCGCGAGGTGCATGCTCGCAGTCCGCGCGCCGGCCACGAGGTGCAAGCTGGCCGTGATCGCGAACACAATTGTTATATGGTATTTGTGTTCGAACACGCCTAGCACAACGGTGGTGCGCGGGCGACGGCGCAACGACGTTGTTTCCCTGGCGACTCGGAGTAGGCGCGCAGTAAGCACGCGGTCCGCTCGCTTGCAGCGCGCGGGCTGCGAGTCGAGTTGTATGGTAGCAGCAAGCGCGCCGACTGCCCGCCGTTGGCTTTTTCATATTGACATTATGAAATATATTATACGACACACGATTTAATGCTCTAATTTGAATGACAGGTTAATTGCTGGGTTGGAGCGGTGGCGCTGCGGTTCCAGTACAGTGTGCCATGACCTTAACTGATCTAACAAGACAATTGGTAAACCCTCAGGGACGTCGTCGCGATCCCGTGACGTAATACATAATGAATAAAAGATCGTGCTGTGAAAAGCTACCCTAGTCCTAAGCTCAACAGGAATTACGTGTCGTATTGACGGGTTCGGTTTATGGACGGGGAATTGTGCTAGCATGTTGGGGGTAATTTAATTGTTGTGTGAGCATGCTATTAGGCTGGAATCTGTGTATGGTTAGATAGGTACCTACAGAGTCGTTTTGTTATAATAATAATAAACATTTATTTCAGACCAGGTCCATATTTTGTTAGTAACAATATGCTAAAAAAACTAATATTAGTATTGGCCATAAAATTAAATTACGAACGAACGATAATCTATACTAAAAATTAAAGCTGAAAGGTTTGTTAGAACGCACTAATCTCTGGAACTACCAGTAGGAGTTGAAAAAATCTTTTTGTATTTGATAGACCAAGTTTTGAGCCTAACATCACGTTAGGGCCCTTGGGAGACGAGTAAAACAAAAAAAAATCAGAAAGAACGCTAAATCGAAGTAATAGCGCGACAGGCGATGCAATGCGACGGGGTGAGTCGGGTAGCAAGAAATTTTAGGCGGACAAAGTCACAGACAAAAGCTAGTAATTATATAAATTGCAATGTGGTATCGTAAATGACAGCGCAGTCAGATTGAAGCCAAAAGCATCCTTATTGTCTTAGGAATACGTCAGACAAAGCTTTGCGGTGTTTTCTAGTATTAGAATACTAGAAGAGTACGAAAATTCAGACCAGAAAGAAGTGTCGGGGTGGTGTTTGTGATATGACGCTACGACAATACTGCTGCAGCGTAGTACAAGTCTTACGGTTTAGCAGCGGTACGGTCATCGCTCGTCGTATGGCCCTTAGGGTGATTATAATTACATGTCGAAGATGCCTCACTGCGATACCTCGCGGTCACAGTTTAGCTCGCTACCTCGCTACCTAGCTACTATGTCACCTCCATGTAAAACAAAAGCATGTACGACAGTAGACTGGCACGCAAAAGCCAGGCATCGAGGTAAATCCATTAGTAGCCCGTGATGTATCGCAGTGAGGGACACCTTTTTTTTTTTTTTTGGGAAATTATCAAATAACTTCTCCCGCTCTGGGCGGAGCGGGAGGGTGTGTCAGACTTTTACTGACTAAAACCCACCCGTGTTCCTTCAGTTGCCTGTGCCAAGGGCCACGGTAACTCTTTCGAACAACCCACGACCTCTGGCAGGCATCGGCCCCAGCGGACCCCGTCAGTTACTGCTGACATCTCTTTGAGGCGCGCGTGGAACAGAACGCGCCGTCGCCCCGGGCCTGGTCCTTACCGGACGGCGAACTGCCCATTGCTCGCCGTCCGCAAGCCCGCGCCTACGGTGGAGTGAGGGACACCTCACTTTGGCATGTGCGTGCGTGTATATTAGCATGCATTTGTTTTACATGGAGGTGACATCGAGGTAACGAGATAAATTGAGACGGGGCGATCGCAGTGAGGCAAAGTGATTAATTCAAACAACCCCTATTACAAAAAGCCGTGAGATTATTTTTTGGGACCCAACAAATCCCCCAACAGGCTCGCAACCCAACCCATCCTTCTGTGTTCACAACAAAAATGTCGGAAGACATCATCTAAAACGTCTGTCATTTCTGGATGCCATCTCATTTCGCGGCTGAACGACTCTATTCCCTTTGATTCCCTTCATTATACCAAAGTGTGCTCTTTAGTAATGGAAACCATTCGGATAAGATATTATATACTTTGATGATAGCTTTAAAATGTTTGTTTTCTCATGTTTCAGCGTTTCTCTTGCGTATTGAATGCGATACTAAAGATTATGTTTCTGTTAGGACTAAGAGTAGGTACTTTTTAACGGCTTTAGACGTAACAATCGCACACCTTTTTCTTCTTCAGAAATATGTTTACTTGTTCCATTTGAATTTTAACCTATAGGCAAACCACTTAATTGAGTCCTCTCCTGCAGGGTATATCAGTGCGGGGGGTAGGACGAGAACGGGGACCGGGAGAGGTGCGGGCGGCAGGCGCTCGTGGCGTGACACACAAGATGCGAAATGTGTACTGGACAGTCTTAAGATATGTGACGTCACAGTGGTTAACGGTGATTTTTTATTAGAAAATTAATTGATGACTACAAAATTATGTGAAACAACTATGACCAAATAAATTGTTAGGTAATAAATTTATGTACTATCAGCTGCGCACCACGGTTTCACTCGCATAAGTCTGATCCCGTAGGAATATCGGGATAAAGAGTATTCTTTGTGTTAATTATGGTTATGAACTATCTGTGTGCCAAATTTCATCAAAATTGGTCCAACCGTTTGAGCGTGGAGAAGTAACAAACGTACAAACACACACACACACTCACAAACTTTCGCCTTTATAATATAATATTAGTGTGATTTATTATATGAAAGATTTATCAAAATTATAAACACTTATGTCCATATCAATATCACTGGAAGTTGATTATTCACTTTCAAAGCAGCCATCATCAGAATCATCTGAATCGTCCTGCACATTAATAATAAAATCAACAACATCATCTAGAACTCTGTCATATTTGCAGTATTCGTCCTCGACTTTAATTACATAGTAAACACAATGCTCCCACTTCTCTGCAGAATATCCAGCAAATAATCCCTCCAAAATTTTTTTTTTTTTGGTCTGAATAAGAATCGATAGTTTTTTTGTGCTAACTGTCCTTTAATATCGCCCCAGACCAACTCAATTGGGTTCAGGTCTTGGTGGTATGGAGGCAAACGCAACACTTCATGTCCGTTTCTTTTCAATAACTCGTAAAGGGCACTGGCCCATACTTCGTCAGGCCCACTTTTTCAACTCAACAGACAATAATAATACAAGTGCTAAAATGACTGGTCATAAATATTATTTACTATAAAAATATCAATATTGATCATGGGAATACTGAGATACCTATTAGTGAGATAACAAACATCTTCTTTCATCTTCTATCTACATTTCCCGTGCATTTCCTAATTCCACATATAGTTCATTCAAAATGACTTCCGCTATCACCTTCTTTTTATTCTGTTTTTCAGTACCCAATGTTTAAATGGCGTTTTTTTTAATATATATTTCATTCGTGTCCGCTCCTGGGCCTAATTTTGCCAGTGTCATTTGTAAATATCTTCTGTGAAATGCCTTTTAATTAATTTAAATAAGTCATCCTTTCTAAGTTTATCATCAAAAGGCACGTCATGGCGTCGTAGCTAATCTTGAATAGCTGGCTTGGTGGCCACAGTCAATCAACTCAGCCTATCGCAGTCCACTGCTGGACATAGGCCTCTCCCAGACTGCGCCACAACACCCTGTCCTCCGCCTTCCGCATCCAGTCTACCCCAGCCACCTTCTTTAGGTCGTCCGTCCATCTAGCTGGGGGGCGTCCCACACTACGCTTGCCGATACGCGAAGCCACAGTGTTACCCAGTAACTGATTTATGGAGGTCAGATATGCAGTCGCTCTATATAAAAATATACTAGTATTGAGCTGCCGATTAGAATAGAAGCTGACCCCAACATAGTTGGAAAAAGGTTAGGCAGACGACGACGAAGGGCTTGTTTTTACAACAAAAACTGATAATTTATAAATTATCTTCTATAATAATTAATTTCAAAATATACTGAATCCTATTACAAAATATCTAAGAGTAAATAATAACTCTTCCTGTAAGAGTCTCTAAGCTTCAAGTGCGGACTGTACTTGAACATCGCCGTTCTAAAGCGAAAATTGGAAACTATAAAACAATGTCACAATTTCAGTTATATTTCATTTCGAAACTGGTCTCTTAAAAGTAATTTTCTATAAACTGTGCTCAGTTATTATTTACTTTAATTCAATACAAGCTCGGAGTAGAATGACCTTACTTCAAAAAGGATAAATACTTGTTTAAATATTGTTCTTACTTTGTACGTATGGCCTTTTTAACGAGGCTTGACAAGAAGATTGGAGAAGTAGAGCCCCTTTGATATCAAAGGGGTTTTTATCTTGTTTTATTTTATCTTGTAAATACTTTGAAGCTCTTTGTAGTATTTATAATAATAAGGTTATTGCTTAATAGGTCTGCGGGGTAACTGCGTAACAGTAGCAATGGCTTGTAGTCGCACGGTTCCATCAATCAGGTTAAGCTATGCTTGCCGCGGTTGGTCCGTGGATGGGTGACCATCTTTACATACCGAGACCCCTCCGTGCCTCCGAGGCACGAAGGGGTCTTGGTATGTAAAGATGGTTAAGCCGTTGGTCCCGGCTGTAATTCGTAGATCTTTTACAATCGTTACGGGTCGTCAGTAGCCCGAAAGTCTGATAACCAGTCTTACCAAGACGTATCGTATTACCCAGTAAGTGGGTTGTGGAGGTCAGATAGGCAGTCGCTCCATGTAAAATACTGGTATTCAGCTGCATCAGGTTTGACTGGAAGCCAACCCCAACATAGTTGGGAAAAGGCTACGCAGATAATGATGACTTGTCAAACTTAAGTAAACTTACTTACTTACTGTAAGGTTCGTTAATCTGTATTTTTTAATGGCTCAGATCGACTCTGTCTTGCATAGTGTCGCAGCATTATAGCGATGGCCCATTTTTGTTCTTTCTTGAGTTTGTGATCTTTCTTCATCGTCATGTTTACAGCAAAAAAATGTATTATTATTTATTCTTCTTTTAACGTTTTGCGACATTTTCCTATTCCGAAAGAAATGCGATACTTTTTACTAAATCTCATCTTACAAAAGCTTTCGCGTATAATAAACAATCGACAATGGACAGGGAAAATGGAAATACCTTTATGTTTTAAGTATCTTAGTAATCGTGTCAGCAAAAAAATAACATTTACTGAAATATAAGAACGATTATATTTTGTTGACGACTGGTTGACGCCCTCTTAAGAGACCGCACTTTTTTAAGTAAACCTGAACTACTTACCGATAAAAAATTAGCATTTTTTTTCGAACGTTTTACAACAATAACAGGGATTGGTTTTTGTCATTTCATTTTTCGTAGTCACTAAAATAGAAACCAGTGTTTTACGAAAACAAAAGCACCCCTTTTCACCCCCGACACCTTTTTTCACCAACAAAAGCATTGACCAACACACAGAATACCGTATAAAAATGTACAAATACGGAACACACGATAACCAGTATGTAGACTATGTAGTTCTTCATTTTGGCCACAGCGATCCATGTCAGAGGCTGGCCATAAAATAAATTGAATTTTTGCCATGCAGGTGTCCGGAGAGCACGTAATATACAGGTTTGCTTGCCCAACTTTTACGGACGCCTTTTGTCCAAGGCTGGTTCACAAGCTTGCTTATAGCCTGTATCGATATATCTGATGAAGGAGGCTTTGTTGTTTTATTTGTTGGGGGTAGGTTTTATAGTTAATAATCGGTTCTACAGCGAATTTGACGGCGTGGATTTCTGATATAAACTAATACCCCTTTTTCACCCCTAAAGAGATTTTTCTTTTCTATTGTAAGTAGGTTTCTTAATAACTGTTGATTGTCAGAAATGTTTTTCTGATAAAACAGCACTCTGACTAGTCAGAGTGCTGATTTATCAGAATTTTGATTTTGATTTGAACTCCGTACTTTATGGATTTCATTTGAAGATTCAAATGAGATCAATAAAATACGGAGTTCAAATTGGCTTTACATCAGTGCCTTGCCTATCAAGCCCAAGATATACAGGGTAAAAAAATGAACTTCTGATGTTATTACGAATGTTAACTATTCTAAGAATACATGAAAAATACCTGAATACATTCAAAATATTACTTTAGCTCCGTCTAGAGAAAAATAAATGACTTGTAATGAAAAATAATTCAAATCTGTCCAATCGTTTTAGTAATTTGACACTATCAATATAACTACCCCGTTGGTCTCGGAGTCGTAAGCGCGACTGCTGAGTGAGGGGTCCTGGCTTCAGTTCCCCTATCAATATAACTACCCCGTTGGTCTCGGAGTCGTAAGCGCGACTGCTGAGTGAGGGGTCCTGGCTTCAGTTCCCACTTGTGCACTATAATATCTCCCGTGCCGAAAACTAGGCTCCGTTGAGATTGGCCGCCATAGCCAAAATTTCTATGTTTATGTCTGTAATTTATATGGTGTACATAATAAAGAGTATTCTATTCTATGTTATTCCACGTTCTGGATATGATCAATATAGTTACCTACCTTGGTAAGTACTTAGAATCTTTTGGCAAATATCACCCACAGTAAAACACAATATACGTGATACCCACGCGAAGAGATAATATATTTATAGTAGAGGATGATACCTGCATAGGTCAATTTGGGAATTAGATTTTATTTATAGCTTTGTTTAAAATAGAAAGGATAAAGGTCTTTGTCTGATTATGCGTCTGTTGATATAAAAGCCTTTTTCTGTAATGCGTAAAAAAGGTTTTTCATTAAGAATCATAGAATTATCACAGTCAGGTATACGGGTTCTTTATTAAATCATCTGCTCTTTATTTACGGACCGATTATAAAAATAATTATAATTGCATAAAACTTCTATTGTGTCTCGTTCAGTGTCCTTCAACGTGTTAAGATATTTTTTGAACCAAACCAAATCCCAAATTTCAGGAAGAGTTAGTTTCTCAATACGACCTGGGCCCCATTTCTGTATTATTCCCCGCGACATCTTACCAAATACAAACCACGTACACTCGGCGGCACGTAACTTGGCAAGGTTTTGCCGTAGTGGGAATAAGTTTGCGGATGTACACTTAGTGCAACAAAAAACATATCACTTTGATTGCTTGTAATTATTCTACGGTTATTTCCATAATTTATTTTAAGCACGTCTGTTTAGAAGAAAGTTAAAGAAAGGAGAGGAAAAGGGGAGGACTCTTGCCAAGTTATGTGCCGGCTACTGTAAATATCGTGTCTTGTTTACGGCAAGGAATCGAAATGTCAACCGTATGGACAACACGTATTTTATTAATAGCAGATGTCGTGATTAACTAAGGAATTGACGTGGTTTTGAAGTAAGGAATCGTTTAAACTTTGATAAATTCTTAAAAGAACTTTTTATCTTTATAAATAAAATCCTTGAGAAACAAATGAATATTTCCGTAATGTTATTCAAAAATGTATCCTGAGATCGTTTGGTCATGTCGAGTGGATGAATCAAAGTCGACTTACAAAAGGTATTTACAAGGCAGATGTGAGTGGAAAAGCGGGGACACCCTAGGAGGACGGTGACCTTATTGGTATTGGTGATGTTCTTCAAAAAGGTTAGGTGCGTAGAACTAGCAACCGGCGTGCGTGTAGAACCAGATGTATGAAAGTAAAGAAGACTTTTACATTCATACATATTGTTATGTAAAGATGATTATGATCAATATGTAGGCGTCTTAGCAGGTGGCGTTCTGCGTGGTACTTTCACAACAATCTACATGGTCTTCAATTATGATCTGACCAATATTATGTCTGGACTTTAAAAGAGACTTTGACCTCTGAGTTTGTTTCGGCCTTTCTTCTCAGAGTAGTCAGATAGAAAAGCCTACTTCATCTAGCTTATTTATTTATTTATTTATTTTATTACATGGAGGACTTACAGCTACTAAAAATAGACACAAAAGGAAGTCATAATCACCCGAAAGCCAATTACAAATCCTCACATATAGAATTACAATAATAATTTATGGTGTGAGCACAAAAACAAAAAACCCATCACCTAAACTAAAATAAGTAGCAATATAAATACATAGTTTGCAAATATATGCCTAAAATAATAGAGAAAACAATAAAATAACAAAATCCAATAATACAACCTACCGCTACTTAAAAAAATTGAGGCTTAAACACCTTCTGGCCGATTTATATGATTATTCTTTATAATATGACTTGTAAAAGTGATTCCGATATCCTATATAGAAAGTACTAGGAAGTGGTGAAGGGCGGGCGTTTTGGGGTACTGTCTTTTGTAATTTTGACGTTCGAAAAGTGCTGATTCTCAGCCTAGTTTGAATACATGACTGTTGATTTTGATTTTGATTGTACTTCTATTGTAGAATAAATAATTTCATTTCATTTCTGTAGTTTCCGCCTACCCCGATGGAAAGAAGGCGTATGTTTATGTAGGTATGTATGTTATTTTAAACTGATATCAAATTGAACAATATTTCTGGTCCGGACCCTATCCCATTTAGAGTTTCTCTCACGGTCACAACATCTAACACAGCTCGCAAACAACGCGATTATTTCTGAGCCATCATTTCACGGTATTGCGCCGTCTCATTTCTGCCATGTAGCGTTTATTTCGCTACAACTTATATTGTACCTACTGTGGGAGAAAACAGTTACTTATTGGTGAACTATTAATATGGCTTATTTAGTTTGTCGTCACTTAACTGTCTTTGTTTGATGTTTTGTATGGATCAGAATGTAAAGGAAAAAAATGAAATGCAATGAATGAATTATGAATGATGATGGAATGTAATGAAATGCAATGTCCTGCAGCTGAGATGAAATACTGAGAGATTTGTGGTGTTACGCAGTGGATAGAATACAAAATAAGTAAATAAGAGGACAATATTGCCAACGCGGGCAAAACCTGGTTGAGACTGGCACAGAAGCGTAGGGATTGGTACGAAAAATGATAGACCTATACCCAGCAGAGAAGGAAGTCGGGCTCTGCAGGACGATGATGATGATGTAAAGGCGAAAGTTTGTGTGTGTGTTTGTCTGTTTGTTACTGCTTCACGCTCAAACGGCTGGACCGATTTCGATGAAATTTGGCACATAGATAGTTTATAACCAGCACTAACACATAGAATATTTTTATCCCGATATTCCTACTGGGTCGAGACTTATGCGGGTAAAACCGCAGGGCGCGGCTAGTGATACTATAAAGGGAAGTCTGAAAGTGGCACTGGTGACTCTTTTCGTGTGAAAATCGGTTGTCTTGGTATGGGCATGTGATGCGGCGGAATGAAGAAAGTGTCGTGAGGAAAGTTTGGAATATGAACGTGGATGGCTTTGAGAATAGGGGAAGACCAAAGAAACGATGGATGGACTGTGTGAAAGATGATATGGCTAGAAAGGGGGGTATCGACCGAGATGATGACTAACAGATAAGAATGGAAGAAAGTGACATGTTGCACCGATCCTCAACAAATTAGGATAAAGGCAACTGTCTCGTTGGTCTTAGTGGTCACAAGCGAGACTGCTGAACGTTTACTGGGTTCAATCCTGGGATAAAGCATAGTGTGAGTGTTTGTGCATTTTTCCACTGATACAATGTTCGACAAAAGTAAAAAAATCAGTGTTCTTGTTTTTCACTAGCAATTAATAATAATAAAATTAATACCAATAATAAAATCGTTTATTTATAAAAACGGGATACATTTACAGTTCATTCCTTAACAATTGCAATAGCGCACTCTTGCTAATTTGCCTGAACTAGGTTGAACCTGTGCTTCAAGCTAGAAAGTGCATGAATACTTAATTTAATAAATTAACACTGAGTTTAACGTAAGAACTAAATTAAAACTTAGAAAAATAAAAGTACAATAGCATGTTGCATGTTGCATATTGTGCAGACAATAAGTAAGTCTTCTGTCTGTGCATAGTCGAGGGTTAGTACATATTTAAGTATAATTTTTTTACAGTTATAATAATTTAGTTTCAAGATACATAGTTTCCTATTTAATCTATTGTACACGAATGGGCCTAAGAATGTTAATAATTATTCTACAAAACAATGTTTTGAGGTTGCATTAGATATGTATATAAAGGCTCGTACAGACAGGCGCGACGCGACGGCGCAATTTCTATGGAAACGCGTGCGACAATTCACACAGGGGCGACCTGTCGCGCCGCAACATGTTTGCGCCGCGAATCCAATATGAACATTTTGTATGGCGACGGTGCGATATCGCGGCGATATTCGCGCAGCAGCCGCAACGCCATACAAAATGTTCCTTTTGTATGGCGACGCGGCGATACCGCGGTGGCGGCCGGGATTCGCGTCGCTCTAGTGTGAAAGGTGTTGCGGCGCGATGATATCGCAGAATCGCCCGCGCCATGTCGCGCGACAAGTCGCGCCAGTCTGCACGAGCCTTAAATCGGCAGTTTTATTATAAAAAATTACCGCTTCTTGTTCGATCAAAATGATAATAATATAATTAACTCTTTAAAAAAAGGACCATGATTAAAACAATGGCATATAAATAACATAACATTGAATGACCTGCTGTTTTCCATAACCTCTAGACCTTAGTATAGTCAACCTCATAATTGCTGTACCACTTTTGACAACAATTCCCAGGTTATTTATTTTTTTTTTTGTTTAAATGTATATTTTATTATATTATATTATGTAGGTACAGAGCATATGTGTGTGAATAAAACACACAATTATGCTTCC
This sequence comes from Eremobia ochroleuca, assembly GCA_949629135.1. NCBI lineage: Eukaryota > Metazoa > Arthropoda > Insecta > Lepidoptera > Noctuidae > Eremobia > Eremobia ochroleuca. Next base: position 3,036,086 of record OX451385.1, on the reverse strand, counting down.
TTTCTGTAATTTTGAAGAAGAATCAGTGGAAAAATGGTCAAACACTCGCAATATGCTTTATCCCAGGATATGTTTTGCCCAAAAAACGTCGCCCCACACTAGGAATTTCTCCTGTATTGTGGGTGCGTTTACAAACATTTAAAGTCACATTCACAAACAGCCAGACCCGGAACAAGTACTTGTAGGTCATAAAAATATTTGTCGTGGGGGTATCGAACCCGCGACACGCAGCGCAGCAGTCAATCGCTTAACCACTGCGCCAACCGTCCCGTGAAGGATTGAACCCAGGACCCCAAGTTCAGCAGTCTCGCTTTCGAGCACTAGACCAGCGAGGCAGTTAAATGACCGTCATTCACCGGCTCTTATCACAATTTATTTGGGATCGTCACAACATGTCTTTTACTTCCATTGCTCTCTATTAGTCGTCATCTCGGTAGTCACCCCCTGTCTCACTTTATATACATAGCATCATCATCTGCCTCGCCTTTCCCAACTATGATGGGGTCGGCTTCCAGTCTAGCCGGATGCAGCTGAATTTCAGTATTTTACATGGAGCGATTGCCTAACTCACCTCCACAACCCAGTTACTGGGTAATACGAGACCCCTTGGTAGGTTTGACAGACTTTCGGGCTTCTAACTACCCGTAACGACTGTCAAAGACCCACGAATGAGAGCCGGGACCAACGGCTTAAGGTGCTTTCCGAGGCACGGAGAGGTCTCGGTATGTAAAGATGGTCACCCATCCACAGACCAACCGCGGCAAGCGTAGCTTAACCTGATCGATCGACCTGTGCGGCTGTTATTATTTAGCCACGGGCCCCTCATTTAACCACTGACTCCTCATTTAGTCACGGTCCCCTCATTTAGCCACGGGCCCCTCATTTAGCCACGGGCCCCTCATTTAGCCACGAGGCCCTCATTTAGCCACGGGCCCCTCATTTAGCCACGGGCCCCTCATTAAGCCACGGTCCCCTCTTTATGTACATATATATAACATTATATACTACGCTAATTGAAACTTCACTAAAGTTGAAACTATCTGTTGCCTAGACATATAAACCTTGTCGGTTTTTTTTTTAACATTTAACCTTGGTGTGATAACGCAATTACGAAGTTGACTCTACTTACATATTTGTGTCCATTGTTACTTGTATCATAAATATAAATAAAAAATATACACAATTATTTCACTAGATAATTTAACCTATTAAAAAACACAGAACGTAAAATGAAAATATATAAAGTTGCATCAATTTATTTTTATACGATAACCTCTCGAAACGGACATGGTTCGCTGGGAATCTCGAGTGGATCTCCGAACTGACTCATAAAAATAATATCTAGTTTATAAGTAGGTACACACTTACACAGATTTTTTTATCTGTGTCGATGTGTTTTATTTATTTTACTTACTTTAACATGTTTAGTGCAAAGCACGTAGATAAATGATAATAGCCACACGGGTCGATCGAAAGTTAAGTTGGGCTTGCCACGGTCGGCTCGTGGATGGGTGAGCATCCATTACTTATCAAGACCACGGCCCCGGTTCCGGTTGTCATTCGTAGATCTTTGACGGTCGTTACGGGTAGTCAAAAGCCCGAAAATCTGACAACCAGTCTTACTAAGGGCCAGGGGTGGGTCTTTACCCAGTAACTAGGGACTGGTCATCTCTTAGCCGCCACGGCTTATTTTTATTTTATTCTAAGTATTTTCATTTCTGAATTGTTTTTTTTTTTGTTTTTGTTGTTTTTATCTTTCTTAGTACGGACGCTTTTAACGTGCACGTCTTTCTACATCGTTCTCACGTGTATAATTTCAACTTTAATGATGTAACCAAAATTTTGTAACATTTTTTATGATTTAAAAGAGTTTCTTGCCCGTTCTTCTCCACAGGTACCTACTACGCTTTCTACATCTTTCTGACAACTAGCTTCATCTTTCTGACTGACCGACCCCTTGACGATTCAAAAGTGGTTTACTTTAAATAAATGCTTTGAGTTTGAGTATGACTGGGTTATGAAGGTCAGCAAGGCAGTCGTGCCACGTAAATAATTGTTAAAGTCATCTGCATCCGGTTAAACTTACTTTCCGTGACTTTACCTACGCCCAGCCCAGCTACGACAATAATAATAATATTTATTTATTCATAAGTTCACATAAGTATAAATTACATAGAAGTTACATCATTACAAAGTTACATATTAATATAAGGAAAATATTAACTATGCCTAAAATAAATCTAGTTTATCACTTATATATTATATTACTTAAAGGCCTACTGAATTTAAAAGCGACCTGCCTGATGTAGGTTTATTCAAACCTGTGTTTCAGGCCATCACTTGACAACGCTGAGTGCTTTAGTGGACTATTATGTTACTGAACATAGAGCTAGCATACATTATATATGATACATAATAATTTTATTTTTAAATAACAATTGACTTAACATTAATAAAATTATTGCATTACTTCTAGCAATTTTTCAGTGTCTGAGTAATTAAATGTCGCTAAGTATTCACTCAACATTTCACTACACTTTTTAAAATTTACACTATATATACTTAGAGACTTATTGATTTTATTATATAAGAAGGGACCTAAAAATACATAAAATTTATTTATGAAAGCATGTCTGGTCTGAGGCTTTGTGCAAACTAAGTCTTTTCTTCTCTTATCTATAGGTATTGGGATAAAAGGAAGTTTCCTATGCTGGTGCAGTACAATGTTCAATATAAATAGTTGACGCACGGTTAAAACCTTACATGCCGTGTAAAGCTCGTGTGTGGGAAATCTATATGGGCGAAAGGTGGCTACCTTAAGGATAGCTCTCTGCGCACGTTCTAATGGCAGAAGGATTGATTTAGCAGCCCCACCCCATGAAGTTATACAATAAGTGAGAATGGATTGACACAAAGCTAAATAGACCTGTTTAATTAATTTGTAGTCCGATATATATCGTAAATTCTTAAAAATGTATATCAATTTACGCATTCGAGTGCATAACAAATCAATGTGTTTACGGAAATTCAGATTTGTATCAATCGTTACACCTAGATATTTCATATGATCGGTTTTTGCTAAAGTAGGACAATTACATGCATTGTCAGCATACGTGCCACACTTATGCGCAAAAATGTTTATGTTAGTAGTTGGAAGGTTAGTATTTTTCATAGTAAATAAAATGTGTTTAGTTTTCTCTGCATTTAGTGTTAGGAGATTTTCATATAGCCAATTAGACACTATATTAAAACCGTTCTGGGCTTGTTTATACACCTCTTCTCGAGATTTGTCTGAAAACAATAGAGCTGTGTCATCTGCATAAGACATTATGACACCATTTTGGAGTGTTAAGCTGCACAGGTCATTTATATATACTAAGAATAAAGTAGGGCCCAAAATACTACCTTGTGGTATTCCGTAATTACTATTTGGAAGCTCAGAACTGACGTACTGACCAATTTTGACACATTGTACGCGGTCACTAAGATAATCAGAAAGTAATGAAAGCGTTCTTCCTCTTATTCCGAGTGTTTCAAGCTTGTCTAATAATAAAGGACCGGAAATTGTGTCAAAGGCCTTGGCGAGGTCTAGGAAGATCCCAATGGAGTGCAAGCCCTTATCCAAATTAGTTGTTATGTAATCCGTCATTTGATGTACTGCCTGATTAGTTGATTTTTTGGGCCTAAAGCCAAATTGTCTATCTGAAAGCAATTTATTATCTTCTAGGTATTTGATTAATCTAATATTAATGATTTTCTCTAGGATTTTGGAGAGCCCTGTTAAAACTGAAATAGGTCTGTAGTTGTTAACACATTTTTTGTCACCAGATTTATATACAGGGGTAACCACTGCTTTTTTAAGCGACTTAGGGAATATACCATTAGTTAAGCATAACTGAAAAATATGAGTTAGTGGCGGAGCAAGTAGGTATTTGAAATGTTTAAGTATGTTGTTTGATATGTCATCCCACCCAACCGCGCAAACGTCCTTTAATCCAGAAATAATTGTTAGAACTTCATCGACGTTCGTATCTAGTAAGACAAATGATTTGAGTGTGGGGAAAGTTTTAGGTTCGCTTTGAGGGAAAGAACTTCTAGATTGTATGGTATTTTCTGCTAAAGTTTTCCCTACGTTAGAAAAATAGAAATTAACTTTATTTGTTGATTCGATTGGGTTGTTCTCAATTGTCAATAAGTCTAGTGGAGGTTCAGGTTGTTTTGTTCGAAATGTATTTGTTTTTATAAACTTCCAAATAAGTTTACTATTTTTGCCTGCTTTCTTCAGTTCTTTTCTATCAAATTCATTTTTAATTTTTCTCAAAAGGTTGTTGCAGAAGTTTCTATATCTTTTATACGTAATGGAAAGAATTTCATTTTCAGGCTCAAGTTTGGACTTTATGTGAAGTTTGTCTCTATGCCTAATACATCGAACAAGTCCGGGTGTAATCCAAGGTTTAATGCACTTATACTTCCTAGGCGTTATTTTAGCTACTGTATGTTTTATTATTGCAGAGTGAAGTGAGTTTATAAAATAGTTAATAGAAATATTTGCATCGGTAGAATTATAAACTGGGTCAAAATTAATATTACGTATGTCTTTTTCGAGGTGTGTCATGTTGATTTTAGTATAGCTACGTAAACAATTTTTTCTGGGTAAAGAAACTTGCAATGTTAGAAAAACTGCTTGGTGATCAGTAAGCGAAGAGTTAGTAACAAATGTTTTGGTTGGGTTATTTGTTTTTATAATGAAATGATCTAAGCATGAACCGCTTTGATGCGTGGGGTGGTAATGAGCTGGCAAGAGTCCGTGGAATGAGCATATATTAAGATAGTTGTGTGCATGTATATCCATTTTCCCGGAAGCAATGTTGATATTGATGTCACCCATTAGTATTATGTTTTTAAAAGTTGTAAGTCTTTGTAACTGAACGTTTAGTGAATCTAAGAAATTTGCGACATTTTGAGAAGGAGGCCTGTATATAGCCATAACTACCGTGTCTGAATTAATTTTAATGAGTAAGCAATTACTATTTTGTAGCAAAGGTTCTTCTACAGTTGTACTTAAATTATTGTTAACATATACAACTATACCATCATTCTGGTTGATGTTTCTGTTGGTTTTATGCGAAAAATATCCGTCTAATGATGGTATAACAGCTGTTTGGTTTGACAACCAACATTCTGTTAGAACAATAATGTCGCAACTTATACCAAGGTTCTGTAGCAATATTTCAAAACCATTAATATTTCGCTTTATGCTGCGAATATTTTGTGTCAGCAGGGTCAGCGGTTTCTCTCTCAAGGGAAAGAGGTGTTTACACTCATCAACATTACAATTTATAGCTTCAGACACAGAAAATTGATCTAGGTCACTAAGTAATTGATCAGTCATTATAAATACACAACTAACAAATATAAAGAAACAAAAACTACTACTAGTGTGCTTAATAGATAGGTTAATAGGTAGCGCTCTTAGGCGCCTTCATAATCAATAGAATGGATATAGTTGTCCTCGGCATATTTTCGTGCTGGACAATTTACATCACCAGTTTTATGATCCATTTTTCTCTTAAAACGTTTGCACGTCGCACAGTTAGGTGGACTGGTTTTTGTGCTACATTCCTTAAAAGAGTGGCCATTCTCTCCGCAGTGATTGCACGTCGGGCTAGTTTCACGGCAGAACTTGGCCGCGTGACCGAACTGCTGGCAGTTAAAGCAACGAGTAACGATCGTGAAATCTCGTACTGGGCATGACGTCCAATTGATGAATATTCGTCCTTGATTCACTAGAATCTTCCTGATGCTAGCTGGCACTTCTAGTATGTAGTTGCAATTAGGGAGGTCTTTTTTTCCAGATTTATGGCTCAATTTAATTTTTTCTTCAAACGACTCACGAGTTATCATCTTATCTGAGAGGTTTTGCTCGTAGATGCAGTCAAAAACCTCCTTATCCGTCAGGGCTACCGGGACTCCAATAACAGTGATTCTTGGTCGCCGTTTTGATGGTTCTTCAACCTGTAGGCCCGAAGAAGCGAGTTTTTCTGAGCTTCTGAGCTTTTGAATGTCCTCTTTGGAGTCGGTACTGATGAGAACACCTCCATTTTTTACTTTCTTAAGGCCACGAACATGTAGTTTAAGTTCCCCGGGTGAAATAATTTTCTGCACGAGAGACTTGGTATCGTCACTGGTTTTGGTCTTGTCGCTGGGGTATATGGCAACTGAGCTTAAATTTGCTGGGCGCACAAAGTTATCCGAGCCTTTTTTTACCATATTAGCGTACGAAAAGGGTTCTGGAGGGTTTGAAATGCCTTCAACTACTTCTTTGAACTGTAGGAGAGAGTTCGCGATGTTCTGTTGTTGCTGTAAGTGCTGTATGGTACTATGGGCTTGAATGGTTTTTTGTTTTAAGGCTTGATATAAAACAGCCATCTGTGATGCGCCATGTGAGACACTACGGCAAAGATTGGCTACACGAACCTTTTGTTCCGCGATCATTTTTCCATCAGCGACTAAACTGCATACTTCGCTTAGGATTTTTTCTATGGACCCCATCCATTTCTGTATCTCCGGCGTAGAAATAACTTCGGCTGGTAGCTCATTTTCCAAGGGAGCTGGTGGATTTGGGTCTATAGGCTGGAAATCTTGAGTTGGTGTCGGCGGAGGACTTCGCGGTACTAGATGGCTACGGCCAAACGGGCTAGATCCTGTGTTAGACATATCTAACACAGAAACACTATATGTCTTTAAAAATACTTTAGCTCATTCTTACACAAAGTCAGTAACCTCCTAATAATCACTCGCGACACACTTAAATCACTGACGACGCAAATGATTTTATTTGTAATTAATTAATAGTATCATAATAAGCTACGCAAGATACGTCCGCGCTGTCAAGCGAGTCGATATTCCAATACAATGCTGACTTTCTAATTTATTTTTATAAAGTTGCTACTGTTATGTAAGAAAAAGTATTAATGCTCCTCCAGACCAATTTTCTGCCATGGCAGACCTAGAAGACTAGCTATCTACACGGGAGATATTATAGTGCAGGCGAGTGTGCGCTGACACAGGTGTACTCACTCTTCTCTCACTCTCTTAGTCTAGCGGGACGGCAATCCGACACGACCGACTGACTTCCAAGCTCCGGGCTGTTACTGGGAAATTTCTAATGGAAAAACCCAATAACATTGTCCGACCCCGAGAACAACGGGTCAGTATGAAAAAATAGACAGTTTTTAAAGGTCAAAAAGCTATTTCTCAGAATCTTATATTCCTAGAAACGTTACGTCAACAATTTACTTTTTCTTATTACTTTTCACTGCTTAGGCCCACCCTGAGTCCTATGTACAGACGCCAGCACATCAAGCTACCCGAAACTGTCAAATTTTCCCAATCAAATTTTAATGTTATTCTTAAGCGATAAAGTTGAAAATCTATTAAAGAATTTTTACAGATTGTAGTAGCTTGATGTGCTGGCGTCTGTACCTACGACAGTATCTAATTTCGTGATAAAAAGCTTAGTCAGTCAACAAGGATTACCCTTACTCATGAAGATTCTAGAATTCCCTTCTTCTTATTTATTTGTATTAAATTCTTATTTGGTGACAAACAAAACCAAATAAAACTTTAAAGCTGCCTTTGAAAAATAATTATTTAATCTTGAAAAGTCACAATCTAACTTAATTTCAACATTCAAAATTACATTTTTATGCCTTCTCACTGTTCCATTGTAGTTTCGATTACAACAAAATCCAAATATAAACTCTATTTTCTTGCATTTTATTGCCATAATAAAACTTTCAAGCATTTTTAAAAGTCATGCGACACGCAATTAAAATAGCTTTTTAACAACCGCAAACTGCCCTTTACGCCATGGTCTTATTGTACTAGCTTTGTTAGTGCCCTTGACCTTGACCTTACCCAAGGACAATGTATAGAACAGCGGGTAATTGCGTAACACACTAACAGTAGCAATGGCTTTCATTTTGACAGTTCAACAACATTCATTGCGTTATTTAGGTACGTATCAGATTTTTTTTTCGAAAATAGGAAGCAATCGTTTAGCAATTTCCTTCAGATTGCGATTGGGCGTGTCATTGTATAGTGTAAATGGTACACCACAGACTACCTACAGTATTTGTCTCTCCTTCCCTCTTCAATCCATCCACAGGTTGTCTTTAAGAGATCGCTCTTAACGATAAGACCGCCCATTGTGTCACCCTTTGTAAAATTTCTATATGTATGTCTGTAATTTATATGGTGTGCAAAATAAAAAGTATTCTATTCTATGCTGACCGAGAAATGACTGGAGTAGCTCGTGGCCAAATAATAACAGCCGCACGGACCGATCGAAGTTTAAGCTTCGCTTGCCAGGATTGGTCCATGGATGGGTAATCATCAAAGATATTCCGTGATATGTTCGAAAAATTTATCTGCTTAATTTTTTGCGAATTTACAGTAAAGTAATGTAAGAATCGCTAATTTCATAATTCAAAATTACGATATGAAGGTACCGTTGGTCCCAAACTAGGCACAGCCTGTATCTTGGGTAGCACGCTATCAAGCTACCCGAAACTGTAAAATTTTTCTAATCAACTTTGAGCCTTATGGTTTAGCGATAAAGTTGAAAACCTATTAAAAAAATTTGACAGATTGTAGTAGCTTGATGTGCTGGCGTCTGTACAACATTTTGATAATGTTAGACAAAATAAGTAAAGTTTTTAAAGTTTTAGTTGGCTACAGTACAGTCTTGTAGTCTCGACGAGGCTAACTAGATAGTTAGCCTCATCGAGACTACAAGACTAAATATAATATTAATAATAATAAATTTATTTCAGACCATAACTCCATAAACAACACACATTACAATTTTATACACAAAACATACAGGCATACATGAAAACACATACCTACACAAAAAGGACACTAAAACAACTTATTTCAAATATAGGAATGACGGACGGTGAGTGGTCATCCATTGCCACATCATTGGACTGTCTATCCTGTCGGCTACTATAGCCACCAAGCTGTTAGAGCTGTCGCGCACTCGCCGCGTCAGGGATGCTATCCGTGTCCGCATCAGTGCGTAAAAATCTGGCACGCCATTCTCCGCGAACATCCTCGATGCACTGCAAAAGTGCGGCAGCACCAACATAACTCTGACGGCGTTATGGTTTTGGAAAAAAATAATATCATCATCATCTGCCTAGCCTTTTCCCAACTATGCTGGGGTCGGCTTCCAGTCTAACCGGATGCAGCTGAATACCAGTATTTTACATGGCGCGACTGCCTATCTGACCTCCATAACCCAGGTACTGGGTAATACGATACTTCTAGGTAAGACTGGTTCTCAGATTTTCGGGCTTCTGACTACCCGTAACAACTGTCAAAGATCTACGAATGACAGCCGGGACCAACGGCTTAACGTGCTTTCCGAGGAACGGAGGGGTCTCGGTATGTAAAGATGGTCACCCATCCACAGACCAACCGCGGCAAGCGTAGCTTAACCTGATCGATCGACCTGTGCGGCTGTTATTATTTAGCCACGAGCCCCTCTCTCCTCCTCTTTTTTTTTTGGAAAAAAATAATAATAAAGAAAATAAAAAAAACAAATAGACTAACTAATTAAGGGAAAACTAAAAACCAATATTATCATAAAATTTACGTATAAAACATAAAATAAAACTGAGTATGATTTCCGTTTGTACACCATTGAATAGGTATAACATATTGACAATTTTTGCTAAATGTTGTTGAACTGTCAAAATGAAAGCCATTACTATTGATATGCAACCCCGCTGATAAAGACCTTATTCATCATTTGGTATGACAATCATAATAAACTAAGCAAAAAAAAACTCCATCAATATTCCTAAACATTAAGACCCGAAACATGTCTCTCATTGATTACCATAAAGTAAGGAAAATCCATCAGCGTCGTCAGCAAAGAAAAATATCACAACTTGTATAACTCAATTCGTGACTGGGTGACATTAGGAGTCGGCGGTGTACCGCGCAGTAATAAATAAAACGAGTGCACACGGGTGAAAGAAGCTAGCGGGAAATGCAGGCTTAGAACGACGAATCTGTACCTATTAAAAAGTTTTTAAATTAATCCTTTATAGAACTGCGGCAGCGAAAGGACATTGCTCAAAAGAAGAACGAAAATGATTGCAGAAACTTTAAAGATTATCTGTACGAATGTTCAGCGTTGACAGAATTCGCTGTATTAGATAAAAGATCGTTCGGTCGTTATAATTTTTATCGTGATTTAATGCTTATTTCCGAGTAATATTAATTATACGTTGTATTTTTTTATGCTTATTCAATGGGCTTCATACAATTCTAGTAGTATAAGTTGAAATAATTCCTCATGCTTCAGGATGATTATCCTTTTAATTGTGTTGTGTGTCCTACTGAGAGACAGGCCTCCTCTAGATGAGATGGTCACTATCCACCACGCGGGACCAGTCTGGGTTGGTAGATGACACATTTTTCACATTTTTCGCCCTTTATACCTGGAGGCTTTTATTTAATTTCCATTTATTAATTTTTGCTTGAGTACGTATAGTTTTTTATTGTATTTCTTGGTATATTGGCGTTGCTAGCTGACATATGGCAAATAATTTAATTTAGCGTTCTGTGTCTTGTAATGTTAATTGCTTTGCATACCTTGTATTGTATTCAGTCAAGTATATTTTCTAACTGAACAGACAGCTGTGCTGCTGGGGAGTTTGTTGCGCCACTTCTTCTTCCCAGCGAAAGCACTAGGAAGTGGTGAAGGGCGGGCGTTTTGGGGGACTGTCTTTTGTAATTTTGACGTTCGAAAAGTGCTGATTCTCAGCCTAGTTTGAATAAATGACTTTTGATTTTGATTTTGATTTTCAAATTGTCTGGTTCTAGGACATGCCGGTTTCCTCACGATATGAAGGAAATCATCGTTTTGAAAGCAGTGGTGGTGAAATAATTTACACCAAGTAAAGCGGCTGTAAGAGCACAAACCTATGACCAACAATTCGTAAGTCGCGCCGTTACCACTGGGCCACCAATTCTCTATATAAATACTAGCACTCCACTCGATTTGCATTCGAGCAGTCAACGTTGATTTCCTGCATCATATCCTCGGATTCAAAGTACTGCGACCAGACGTAAATAGACGTTACAACCTCACCTCAGGGATTTCTTAAGTTTTCCTTTACACGCCAATGTAGTTCGAAAGTTCCCAGCGAACATTCATAAAGTTGGAGAGATTCGTAATTTGTTATTCAGAAACTGCACATTACTTGCAACACTACGTTTTATTAAAACTATAAAAATGTTATCTGGCAACGTAGTTAAATTCTGCCTTGTTCGCAAAGAACTGTTAGGACTACTGATTAATTGTTTATATTTTAGATTTAAATTAAGATAGGTATTGTACACGAAATCAGTAAGTCGCTGCAGTTGATAAATTACCAAGGTTCAAACACCTTTAGTTTAAGAAATTTGTTTCTTTAAATTGAGTCATTATTTCGTTTCGTGAACAAAGAAGGGTTACTGCTTTGAATTTTAATGCTAGTACATAAATTATACGAAAACTTTCAGTAGTGTTTTCAACTAGGTTCATTATACCATACACAATTTCTAGCTAAGCTTAAATATAAACTCAAAGGAAGTGAGTAAGTGTTGTAGCCAAAAAGCAAAGTCAAAAGTTTTGATTGAATTTCTCGTTGACGGTACAAAGAGTATTTATAATATCTAGTGGTGTTTATTATAATCGTAAAGTTGAGGTTTTGTTTATTGTAGTGAAATTGAATGAGCAAATAAAGCTTTTTTTTTAATTATTAGATATTAATTCGAAACTTCATCCTTCATCTTCATAACCTATAAGATACTATAGTGGGGTCATTATTTTTGTACAATATTAGGGGCTGTCCATTAGTCACGTGAGGCTTAAAAGGGGGGGAGGGGTCCATAAAAAATCACAAAATATCACAAGGGGGGAGGGGGGTGTAGTAATATATCACGTGTATTTATTTTTTCGGCAAACGCGCGTTACTGAACCGAAAAGCGGCGATACGTGTATCGGTTTATAAATATATAAAAAAAATTAAGATTCTTTGTTGGTACTAAAAAATACACGTGATATGGAGGGGGGGGGGGTAGTCTTAAACCTCACAATGTATCACCAAGGGGGAGGGGGTGGTTAAAAACCCAAAAAGTGGTCCCTGTAAAGCTTCGGAGGATTCAATCAATCTATGGACACATCCTGTCTATGCAACGCTGCACGGTAAACATCGACTATAACAGAAAATCACATACGTTAACTTACTGTAACAGAAATAAGAAAAAAGGTAAGGGATTATATCTTTTTCACGCGGGTATGTGGAAAATGCAGTAATTAAATTAATAGCCATGATAATCTGGTGGCTTCTATATAATTATTATTGTTATTCAGCATGTCTTGATAATTCCCAATGCAGAACAAAGACCTCCCTTTCCTTTTTCCACTGTAGAAGGAAAAGGAAATAAAGTTCTGTTCACGGCAAGCTAGCCTGTGTTTCACCCGATATTCTACCACTTTCAATTAAATAAAAGGAGCCTACATACTTTTTCAGCGGGGTAGGTAATTGCTTAACACAGTAACAGCAACAATGGCTGTCATTGTGACAGTTCAACAACATTCCTTGCGTTATTTACTTTGTTGAGTAGACAATTTTTTTGTAACATATGAAGCAATGGATTAGCAAATCCTTTAAAATTATTCAGATTATGACTGATAGAGTCTTTCGCAATTAGGATGCTCTTCATGACGCATGGAACGTGTTTGGCAAAGATTTAGATTATTATTATTATTATTAATTACAAACTTCATAACTCAGTTAACAGCGCTCAGTCTAGACCATAGTTTATCAAACTTATTCTCCCCACCGCCCACTTTGAGAATATTGTTTTTTCTATGTTGGGGTCGACTTCCAGTCTAACTGGATGCAGCTGAGTACCAGTATCTTACATGGAGCGATTGCCTATCTAACCTCCACAACCTAGTTTCTGGATAACATTATACCCCTTGGCAAGACTGGTTGTCAGACTTTCGGGTTTTTGAATAACCGTAATGACCTACGAATCAAAGATCTACAAATGACGTCTCAAACGCCCACCACAACGAGGTCGATAAAGCCCCCTGCGTTATCGTCCACGTTGAGAACCCATGATCTAGACTTACAATCTTAATCCTCTTACAGTTAAATGCACTGTTACCACAAACAGATTACCATTTAACATTAACTAAAATTGAATTGAACTGTTATCAGTCGCCAGTTAATATTCATTTGTTTATCGAAGAGATCTACTATTATTGTTGTTGTGTATAATGTTTCCATTGGGTTTGTACTTGTTTTAGTTGTTACAATATATTGTTATGATGTTAACGTGTTTTCGTAATAGCAATTTTGTTGTGGTGTGTACATAGTTTTGGATGTAATGTACTTACCTAATATTAGTTATTTTGACAACAAAACATTTGTACCAGAGTTATCACACATAAAGATCACTAAAATCTGTTTTTATCATTTTCATTTTTCGAAGAATAAAGAACCAGAGACATAATGTAATTGTACAAATATTAAGCTATAAGAAAATGATGCTTGGTCTATTTATTGGGACAAGAAAAACAATCTGTTATTTCACGTACCTTCTACATGAAACAAAAACCTAAAAAATAATGTTTCCCATATTATGTTAAATATGTAAGAGGCAAACTTACAATGTACGTCCGTAGCAGGTAAATGGCGTGTTGGTCTAGTGGTTTGGACTGCGGCTTCGCAATGCGATGGTCCCGAGTTCAAATCATCCGCGTACGAGAAGATATTTTTTGGGCTTGCGGACGGCCAGCAATGGGCAGTTCGCCGTCCGGTAAGGACCAGGCCCGGGTCGACAGCGCGTTGTGTTCCACGCGCGCCTCAAAGAGATGTCAGCACTAACTGACGGGGTCCGCTGGGGCCGATGCTTACCAGGGTCGCGGGTTGTTCGAAAGAGTTACCGTGGCCTTTGGCACAGGCAACTGAAGGAACCCGCGTGGGTTTTAGTCTGTATAAGTCTGATACACCCTCCCGCTCCGCCCAGAGCGGGAGAAGTTATTTGATAATTTCCCAAAAAAAAAAAAGGGATCGTAGCAGGTGGCATTCTGTAGTTTCTGCCTACCCCCATGGGGAGAAAGCGTTTTATGTATGTATGTTATGTTATGTTAAATTATCTATGTCGGACATTTAACATTATTATTCGCTAAGGTCTACTTGTCATCGGAAGACCTGCCCTAGCGACCTTTCCATCGCTCCCGAAGTACCAACCATACTCTTTACTACTACAAAATAAAGGGGCAAACAAAATCCCTTGATATTCAGAAAGATATGTACTTACATAGAGAAAACCCCAAAAACGCCACATGTTAGCATCGAGTGGCTGTATGACGTAGAGCCGATATCCGGCCATGCTTCCTTTATACCCTAGTACGGTCAGCAAAATGAATAGTGCCAATACTGGCTACCAAACCGGTTTGCAGCTGTTAAAACTGATTCAGAATACGTTTAGCGGTTTTTTGAATGCATGTAGGGATAGAAAAAATGATTTTTTTTACAGGAAAAAACATTTTTTTTTTAATTTGATTTCGTGACTAAATCACTGTCGCTTGTTTTATATTGATGCTAGCTTTTGCCCGAGGCTTCGCCTGTGTGTACGTCGGAAAACATGGCACGGGCACGAGCTACCGGAATAAAAAGTCCAGGACATAATGAAAAAAAAGAAAAAAATATTTATTTTTTATTAGTTACCTAGGAAAAAAATATCTACATTTTACTTCAAATTACAGTAGATACCTAATTAATTCTACCGTGTATACTTACTGTGTAGGTACAGACGCCAGCACATCAAGTTACTACAATCTGTCAACTTTCTTTAATAGATTTTCAACTTTATCGCTAAAGGATAAGGTTCAAAGTTGATTGAGTAAATTTGACAGTTTCGGATAGCTTGATGTGCTGGTGTCTGTACAACCCTCACTTCCACACTTACAACCACTACTTATATACACATTCACCTCCACACTATCTTCTATTCAACACACACATCCCAGCGCGTTTTTTGCTTTCATAAAAATACTGTGTTTCCGTTTCATTATTTTGTTTTTATTTTTATTTGTATAAGTTTACATATCTTGAACAGGCTCAATAACTTAATAACAATTAAAAAAAAAAAACCTGGGGAAGGGCGGAGGATTCTCTAGGGTTCTCCCCACTGTAACTAGAATAAGTTATTTAACTTGATGCAGTAAACATTTTTTTTACACGTGCTAAACTGTCAGTCATAATTGTTATAGAAATTGCCATAAACCATTTAATTTAAACACCAAATTATAAATCCATTTAACTGTAATCAAAAGCTCGAAATTCTGACAACTGATCTTACCTTAGAATCTCGGCATCTCACAGTAATTGTTTGAGGAAGACGAGATAGTAGTCACTTTATAAGTAGGTAAAATAATAATATTTAGCCGCATCTGGTTAAACTGAAAGCCGACCACAACATGGCTGGAAAAGGTTCAGTTAGTAAATATACCGGCTCACTTTTTTACCGTCTGGACAAAAACAGGGCACAAAGGGTGAACGGAGTAGAAGCCTATGGCAAACAAATCTCTTTTTTTTTTAATTCAATGTAAAAAATTGACTTTATTTAAAAAAAAAATAGAAAAAAATTGCCATAGGCTTCTACTCCGTTTACCTTTTATACCCTATGTTTGTCCAGACAGTAAAAAAATCAACCGGTATATTGCTAATAAACATATTCCAGTCTGTACCCGCCACCTATTTAAGGTCCATCTAGCAATACACTTGCCGATAGGCGGCTTCTACTCCAGGACACGTCTGCTCCATTGGTCATAGGTCCTTCGACAAACATGGCCAGCCCACTGCCGCTTCAGCTTGTTTACTCTGCAAGCTATGTCGGTAACTCTGCATGCGGGAGGTGAAGAACAGGGTGTTGTGGCGCAGCCTGTGACAGGCCTATTTCAAGCAGTAGTCTGTGATGGGCTGAGATTATTTATTGATTCATAAAGCTCAGGCAAATTCTGGAACTCTTTGCCAGCGTCTGTGTTCCCTTCAACCATTAACTCGTCTGCTTTCAAAGCAAGAGTGAACAGGCATCTTCTGGGCACACTTGTTCCATCATAGATCTCATTCGTCGCTTACCATCAGGTGTGTTCGAGGTCAAGACCAGGCCCATTCAGCAATAACATTAATTAAAAAAAAAAAACTCTTTATCGTTCTTATTTCATTTATCTTAATTTCTGCTCATTCACGGTAATTTATGTAGTATTCTCGCAGGCATGTTTATCATTGGCAAGTTACTGTTGCTCATATGATATACGCGAAAGAAATTTTTATTTGGCACCTATTCTGGTCCAATTTACTAGACTTCATTGAATTTTATTTCATGAAAGACTGGAAAAGTACACGTTTATGTATAAATGTTACGCTCAAAGACCGAAAGCGCCCATTGAGTAAAAAAACAGCTCACAACGCATTATAGTCTCTGTAAATCTGGGCACGCTCATTCCATCATAGACCTAATCCATCGCTTTCATGGTTCCATACACGTCATGGCTTTTCTTCATTGCCACAACGCGTCGAATAGCAATTATGCTATTCGAACACAACTAGCTATGAAATTGGTGTCGTGACCACGACACCAATTTCGCTAAGTGGTATTTCTGTGATTGCTACAACTCGTTGTGAGCGTTTTCATAACAGCGTAACATAATCATGACATATCTAAGAAAAGGAAATCATCCTAACACGTTATTACAACTACATTTTTACTTTGAAATAAAACTGAAACGGGCCAATTACATTCGTTAAAGACATGTTTAGAACGTCAAATAAAATATTCCACCATACGAAAGTCTTAATGCTCTTACGAGTACAATACAAAAATCTACATCTGTCTGTCTGTTTGTCCTCTTAGTCAAGGGCCTCTTATCCAATTTACGTGATTTTTCTTAAATCCTCCGATAATGATGTTCTTTGGTATTCGTTTAAATTTATTTTATAGCACAGTATGACCTTAACCTGCACGTAAGTCACACTTTTCTGTGATATAAATAGTCCATTTTTACAAAGAAAACCGTGACTTAAGCGCGGGCTTAGGTCACACGACCTATGAAATAGTATACGATACGTGTGAATAAAATAGTATACTAATGCACGGCGTTTAGCACCCTCGCCTCACCGTGCAATAATTGACCACTAAAGTCATACGTATCGTAATGTGCTACTTCCACACGCTCCCAGCCGTGGTTACAAATGTGTAACAAAATGATTATACAAAACAAATGAAACTGACCAAAATTGTCATCATTTCAACTAGTGACATTAAAGCAACGAGGTCCCGATCGAAACTTTGCGGTTCCAAACCCAACCCAATCGGACTATTGTGGGGAACCCAGACCTAAAACAGGGCCATTTAACTTAATTGGCAAAAGGGTCGGCCATACGACCAATTTTTTGCTGAACGACTGTCGGCTTTGATGTTGAAATTGCACATGCCCAAATGTTTGAACATCGATTGGATTGACAATTTGGAATTCGACAGTTGAGTAATTTTGATTAGCGTTTCACAAACATCGCTTTTTATTAGCGGGGTATTCTCGTGGTATAATATGTTCTGGAAATGTGAAAATCCGACAACAGCATATCTATATCTATGCAATGAGACTGACATGACAATAGAGACAATGCGATAACAAATGAAAACACTCGAAAAACTAAAATACATAACAATATTTTTGAATGCCTATGAAATAAATCCTAGGATTGATAAGTGATTTTTTCTTACAAACTAAATAATAATGATTGGCGGACTATGGGCTTTGACAATCGTTGACTAAACTATTGGATTTATTCGTTTGAATGTATCGAATGCAGACTCTGAACTGTTTAATTTACTGTCGTATTGTCGTCTCCACCTTGCATACATACATAAACTCATGACTTCTTCCAAATTAAAGTCGCCTTTCGTGTCTATCTGTGTGACCACGTGATTCTTCTAAAATACGCAACAGATTTGGATTCGGTTTTCACCCATCATGTAGTGAATTTATTTCGTAAGGTACCATAAACATAAGGTGTATTTAACACATTAATATTCAATTTCCATAAAATACAGGTATTTCGATGTTTTGTCAAGTAAAAAACCGTGACAAGCAGGAGTGAGTCGCGAGTGCCATAGCCTACGCAGCAATAGCCGCCGCTAATAAGCCTGCTGAGTCGCAATCGCAAGACTCGCAGGTAAAACAAGCGGAAAAACCAAAAGGGGGTAAACGAAGCCGGTCTAAAACCCAAAAGGTTTTGGTAAGGCAGGGTCCAGGGAAGGACACGAGCGACGAGGATGGTTTCATCAAGGTGGAAAAGAAGAAGAAGAAGAAGAAGCCTCCTTGTCGGAACCAGTGCGGCACCGTGCCGGCAGGACCCAACATGCTGCTGCGTCCAGCAATCCCGGCAACGCTGCTGTACGTGTCCAGGCTGCACCACTCCACGAAGGTTGAGGAGATCGTGGAGTACCTGCGTGTGAAGACCAACTGGACTTTGAGGGTCGAGAAGTTGGAGCCGCGTCACGACACGAACTTCAAGTCGTTCGTGGTGCGTGTTCCGACACATCATCTCGAGAAGTTCCTCAAAGAAGAGTTCTGGCCGAAGGGTGTTGTGTATCGCCGGTTTCGTGGCCGGCTACATGACACCAGTCAGCGAAACACGACACCGACACTTCGTGTGCAGTAGTATAAGTTGTGTTATGTTGTATTTATTTATAGTATTTTTAAGTTATATTATTATAGTATTGTATTTGTGATAATTTTGTATGTATTAGTTTATAAGTATGTATTGTTTTTTCTATGGGCCTTAGTTACCTGAAATAAAGGAATAAATAGTAAAATTGTAACTCAATCAGCTAGGTTAGTAGTTCTTAACATCTCAAGTTAAGAATGACGTACTTAAGTATCGTTAGTCTTGGAGGCTTTTATTAAAAGACTTGAAGGCTTTATACTAAGTCACAAGCTGAAATTTTGCATAAAAATGTCTAAGATTATGCTCGAGTTGGATTTGCTGGCATATCAAACGTCTTTAGGCGAATAAGTCTCTCGTCTATGCGAGGCCTTAGCAATTTTCTAGTGTAAAACTGACTTAGAATCTTAATTATCTCATTTAGAAGTAGATTGCGAAGATAATGAAGGCATTTTTATTCTCGAAGAACTTGGACTGGTTTAGTCAGAAGTTTATTTTAAATTAATTTATTTAACCTTGACACTGAGTAAAAAATCTCATCAAAACGGTAAAGGAAAACATCGTGAGAAAACCGGCATGTCTTAGCGCCAAAACGAAGACTTATGACATCTACCAACCCGCACTGGGCCTGCGTGGTGGATTACGGCCCACACCGCGTGGTGCGCGTGGTGCGCGTGGTTGCGTGGTGGAGGAGGCCTATGTCCCAGCAGTGGGAACATCATAAGCTGATTATGTGTGTGTGAAGTGTTTGTATCAAAGTTTGAAATTCGGAAGAATTTTGACTGTTTCAGTTACAGGTTTAATTTGAATTACCTATATACACTTATTTATTCACAAAGACACAAACATTACAATATACAAGCTAACACTAAAATATACAACGTGTAACGTTAAATGCGCAAAACCTCAGACACCACAACTGATTTTTAATTCAATTGACCTATTTCAGAGAGAAAATAAGTCATCAAAATAATTGTATAGGTTTTATGTGCTGCTTTAGTTTTATTGGCCATTCTGATCGTTTCTTGCGTCTGCGACGACGCTTTATCGAGGGAGGAGTCGTCACCGGGCCGCTGCGCCGCGCTGACATTGGCTTGCTTGACCTATTAATAAATAGACACGGCAACGTTTTTAATGAAGATTTTTTGAAAAATGTGACCTATATTAAAAAGTTGTTCAATTGATTCTGCTCGTTATTCTGATCAAACTATTTTCAGGTTTTGCGCATTTAACGTTACACGTTGTATATATATATTATATACAAGTATGTAAAAATAAAAATTATAAAGAAAAAGGCAGGAGCTCATTGGGCATCAAAACATTCGTCCTCATCATTGTCAATGGGATAAGTGCCCAAAAGGCTGGCAGCATTACCACGTTGGATGGCAATGCTGATTCTTTGGGCTAAAAATAGGCCAGCTATCTGGTCACGTGAAGAGTCAACATCATTACCTATATTAAATACATAATTATATTTCTTGGCCTATTGAACTACTATCCCGTGTGACATCGTAAGTGTGTGAGGTTTGTGAATCAGAGTTCGATAGTTTGAAGTTCAATGCTATAGTGAGACTGATATTCATATAAATCAATATTGAATGTGGACTAACAATGAAATACACAAATTAAAGTTTCCATAGTTAGTTTACGACTTTATTAAATTAACCTCGCTCTATATTTAAAAAAAATCTACACCAAAGTCTGGAATGGTCAGCACGCGGAGTGCGGTGGTCAATGATCGTACTTCAAAGTCTTAAGTCTTTTTTTATAATACAAAAAGTGGGAAGAAAAGAATACCTTTTTTCAAATCAATTAATGTTCGAGGAGTACAGTAAAGAGTTGATTTATTGTGTTTTCGTGCGAATCGCGTGATTTGTTACAAGAATGGATTTTTATCATGATATCATGCGTTCTTGGCATCGCAGTAGAAATGCAGACATTTCTACCACGATACTGTGTTTCCGTGGTACAAAATCGCATGCCTACATTTTTTATAATATTCACTTTTTTCCCTAACATGCCTTTTTCAGCAGTCAGTCTTTATGTGAGTGGTATCAAATTGCAACTTAGTATAAATTTGATGTCGCCCTACTTAAGTGCATCCTTAAGTCTTCAGGCCACATACTCCCGGGACGAGAGAGAATATGAAGTTTCGAACTTGAGAAACTGTACTTCAATAATAATAATTAATTTTTCATAAGCCTAATGCATAAGGAGAGAAAAAAGATTAACAACGAATTACTTAAGCAACTTAGATCCTTATAGTAATTAATCTAAATCCATGCTCGATTTAGTTTTGTTTTTTGTTTTTCTTACTTAGGCCCTTTCTACACACACGTTTTTATTGCCGTGGAAAACTACGGTTTATTCGCCGTGTAGCACGGTCATCAGACTTGTATGGATCACTATGGAAGTTTGTACACTATACGTCGGCACTGCAGCACACCGCCGTCATCGTATGCAATAGGACCGTATCATATACAAGCTCACACGATTTTTATACGTCGCGGTTACCACCTATCGTAAAGAAACCGTGCGGTATACAAAGGGCCTGGTGATTTCTTCCATGTAGCCCGCAAAATTCAAAACCGGTTACGTTTTTTGCAAAGAAATTTTTAAAATTAAGAGGTTTTACCAAAAACAATGCTAGAGTAGAATTTGACAAGTACTCAACTTCAAATTCTAAAATCAGAAACGGGATATAAACATTAATTTGAACTTAAATTACGAAACTATGTACTTGCGAAAACTTAGTTATTCATTGATAGTTTCACGTTTTAATAATTATCTATTTTTATTTTATTTAACTAAGCCTATTTTGCCAACCCTACCCACATCTAGCGCACGCCAAGCCGGCCGAACGCCCGCCACATGTCATACAATGTCGCACCATAATAATATCCTTCGATGTATACGATCCTCTTTAGAGCACCACTGTCGAACCCTTTAGGAATCAGTCTGGTGGTACATTCTGTTGGATATTTGTGGTACGGTCTATGAATAAATCTGTCCTTTATTGCCATTTTTTCTTTTTGATTTTTTCTTTCTGTCTTTCTTTTTTTTTTTAAAAACGGTGCCCCACACTAGGAATTTCTCCTGTATTGTGGAAGCGTTTACAAACATTTAAAGTCACATACACAAACAGCCAGACCCGGAACAACTACTCGAACCCGCGACACGCAGCGCAGCAGTCAATCGCTTAACCACTGCGCCAACCGTGCCGTCAAACTAGTTCTGTTGGAGATGGTCTTTAAAATAAGCTGCGTTTAATTAGTACAAAACTAGTATGAGCTGGTTTCTTCCTTTATTGAAACTCCGTGCAATGGCTAGGCCAGCTCGGCTTAGGGCGTCACTGGGAGAGGGCAGCAAGGGACAGGCTGGATCGGAATTAACTGGCGCTCAGCTGTGCGCGACCCATATTTATAACTTCGGTCCATCGCTTCGGTCCGTTTAACTAGCGGCAGCGCGCATGAACTAAACCGATATATTTTGGAGTAATTTATACTTGATCGCTATTGGTCAATATTTATTGAAATAATGTTTATATCGGGTAACTACTTCCACCCATCTAATTTTGTACATAGTTAGGCTTAGCATTTAATAAATAATCTAATTCCGACCCAGCCTGTCCCTTGCTGCCCTCTCCCAGCGACGCCCTAAGCCGAGGTCCGTACCCCACAGGGGGTGCCCTTAGCGTGTAGTCGCTTAGTTTTTAAGTTTTTTTAAGCCCTGGCTGGAGGCCTTAATTTATTGAGGCATCCACAGGCAAGCCCGGTTAAGCAGTCGACAACCTCATAGGTTGAACTGCGAGATGCCATTCAAAAAAAAATTAAAAAAAAAATAAATAATCATCATTACATCTCAATCTGGTTTTATTCATCTACTGCCTAAACGCCAAAACCGTTTTGAGAGCAGTGGTGATGAAATTATTCACACAAAGTAATTCGCCTGTCTAGGTTCGAATCTACGCCCTACAACTCGTGAGTCGCAGCCGTCACAACTGGTCCACCATCTGCTTTTACTTATTGTGCCAAAATTACACATTTTATCTCATAGGAACAAAAACGGCAAGCCAAAACCAACTACATCTTTTTGACATACGTCTACGGAACCCAAAAACAATGAAATCTCAGGAACAGATGCGGCCTAAATCAAGTTTTCCGGGGCTCACCTTGACTGAGGTAATCCAACCCTTCTTACTTAGTCCATATTACGCCGACGTTACTGTTTCTTTCAAGTATATTGGACCATCTTTGGGGGAATTAAAAATAGATGAGAAAGTCTATGTGTTTTTTCGTGGAAAAATAGTTTTTGGCGTAAGTTACAACATAGGCAGTGCAATGCAAGATGACTAATACTTTCGAAATGCGGATATCTGAAAAACATCAGTAGGTATTAAAACGTCATACTTCATACGCACAGCTGACTCATCGAGCTTTAGAAAGAGACACAAGGTATGAGGGACAGAGACGAGAGAAGAATATCGCAGACTCAGAATTCTGGGATATTCTTGCCCTTGATGTTCTTGTCTTGTCTTCTTGTATTGTTGTTTCTTATTTTTGTCTTCTTGTGTTGTTAGTTCTTGTTGTGTGGTGTTCTTATTGTTTTGTCTACTTGTTCTTGTTATTATTGTGAAGAAGCTTTAAGAATTTTATAAAAAAAAAAAAACAAAAACAATTAACCAGGAACTAGAAATTACAAGAGCGTTACCCCTTTTCCATGTCCAAACACAATATTGCGACTAGCTTTACATTTTACGAGGTGAAAAATCGAGGTCACGTGTCGCCATACACTGATTTATTACATAGGGTCACACCACGTGCGCAGGGACGAATGGGGTCGTTACTGCCGAAGAAATAACACGGGGGAAATACGCTTTGATTTTTGGATGTTTTTGTTTTGCGGGAGGCTAAACTTTTAGGCTTAATTTGGAAGAACACGTTGAATCAGAACATAATATAATCAGCGCGTAAAATATATCCTACTGGTTTTTGCCACCAATTTCGTCCACATGTGATCTCCTGATCTCCCGACCCACCCCGTCGCGTCGCAAGTCATCCCTTGCCCGCACTATCACTTTGTTCTATCACATCACTATCACTTAGCGTTCTTCCTGGGTTTTTTCTTTATGTCCGGCTCTTAAGGGTCGTAGCGTGATGCTAAACCTATAGCTTTCCTTATGAATTGGACTATTCAATGCAAAAATATTTTTTCAAATCCGCCTGGTAGTTCCAGAGTACAGCGCATTTAAACAAATTCTTCAGCCTAACTGTTAGTGTGTACAACCTGGGCGCCACCCTTAACTTCGATGTCATCGCTCCGATGAACCCTACCCATTTCCCTGGCGATCCCAACCAGCTTCCTGATGTACTCGATGTAGCGCTGCTCAAAAATGTGAACCTCCGTTTGCAATCAATTGAGACGTTACACGAGCTTAATTCCGATCACCGCCCAGTTATCATGCAT
This sequence comes from Eremobia ochroleuca, assembly GCA_949629135.1. Lineage (NCBI taxonomy): Eukaryota > Metazoa > Arthropoda > Insecta > Lepidoptera > Noctuidae > Eremobia > Eremobia ochroleuca. The sequence goes on along the minus strand of OX451385.1, from coordinate 3,011,811 downwards.
CTAGCCCCCTATTCGGGCCTGCGTGACCCCAACCAGCCCCCTCAAACCAAAGTGATAACCGACTGGAGGAAAGTAAGCGAAAGACTGAAATCCACCACGTCGCCTCACTTGGACTCCATTCCTGACCTCATAGCTTCAGTCGCAGACACGACGGGCGCGATCGACTCGTTTACAGAACACGTACAATCCGTATTGACGGATTGTTCACGGGAAGTTCCGGTGATGGAAGACCATCGCTGGAAATTACCGGCCGACGTACGTGAACTGATAACCGAGAAGAACGCGGCCATTCGTGCCTACGACTCTTTTCCCTGTGACGCGAACAAAGCCCACATGCGCCATTTACAGCGTGCTGTAAAGAAGCGTATAGTGGAGTGGCGTTCCGAAGGCTGGGATAAGATGCTCAGCGAACTCGAGCCCACTCACCAAGCCTTCTGGCACCTTCAGAGGAAACTACGCTCCCCTGAAGAGGTCGCCATGCCTCCTCTCATTCGCCCCGACAAGAGCGTCGCTTTCGACAGCCCCGACAAAGCCGAATGCCTCGCCGACAGCCTAGAGTCCCAATGCTCTCCCAGCTCTCAACCAGTAGACCAAGTGCACCTTAATAAGGTGGACGCTGAAGTCGAACGTAGAGCCTCCCTCCCACCAGTCGAAGACCCCGATGATCCTCTGCCTCCCGTCACTCCCGACGAAGTGCAAGACATCATTAAAGGGCTCGAAACACGGAAAGCCCCCGGTTCGGACGGTATCACCAATAAGGTGTACAAACTCCTCCCCGCCCCCCTCATATTGCTTATGACCGCCATCTTCAATGGCGCTCTGAGCAACAACATCTTCCCGCAAACGTGGAAAGAAGCCACCATCATCGGTATCCCCAAGCCAGGCAAGCCCAAGTCTGAGCCCACCAGCTACCGCCCCATCAGTTTGCTCAATGTCTTTGGCAAAATCTATGAGAGGCTTATTTATAAGCGACTCAAGGACTATGCTGAAGCAAAGAGCCTTATCCCTAACGAGCAGTTTGGTTTCCGAACTAAACACTCGTGCATCCAACAGGTCCACCGCATCGTAGAACACATTAGCGCTGGCTTCCAGCGCAGTGCGATGACGGGCGTGTTGTTCTTCGACATAGCGAAAGCTTTCGACAAAGTCTGGCACAATGGCTTATTATATAAGCTCTATCTACTAGGAGTGCCAGACCGTCTCGTGCTCATCTTACGAGACTTTCTGTCGGATCGTACTTTCCGCTACCGCGTCGAGGGTGCACTCTCCTCCCCTCACCCCATCCGTGCCGGAGTCCCCCAGGGATCCGTGTTATCCCCCCTCATGTTCACCCTATTCACCAGCGACATTCCAAATAGTAAAAAGGCTCAGTTGGCTCTATTCGCCGACGACACTGCCATTTACTATACGGGTCGCTGTCAGACCTCTATTGCTCGCACTCTCCAGACCTCCGCAAGCGTCTTAGGCGCTTGGTTCCGGAAATGGAGAATAGAGGTCAACCCCGATAAGAGTCAGGCAGTGCTCTTCTCGAAACCTCGTCGACTCGCCTCCCCCCTCCCCAGTCCGATCACTATGTATGGCAAGCCGATCCCTTGGGGGAAGCAAGCCAAATACTTAGGTGTCATCCTCGACCACCACCTTACTTTCAGAGAGCACATAAAGACGGCTCGTTCGCGCGCCTCTTTCGCTCTCAGTAGGCTCCACTTCTTACTGACCGCCCGCAGCAAATTGTCACTCAAGTGCAAATTGCGCCTCTACACCGCGGTCATCCGTCCCATCATGACCTATGCTTGCGTAGTCTTCGCACACGCCAAGCCTCGCCACCTGCATAGAATGCAGACCCTCCAGAACCGTTTCCTCAGAAAGGTCACGGGAGCCCCCTTCTATGTCCGCAATGAGAGCCTACACTTAGATCTCAGAATACCCACCATCCAGCAGTTCATGAAACGCCTTTCCAAGCGCTTCTTTGATACTGGCATAAAGCACCCCAATCCCCTGATAGCAGCGGCCGCCCGATACACTCCCTCTCGCATAAGTAGGATTCGCCGACCAAGGCATACTCTCACTATCCCCGACGACGCTACGACCCTCCTATAGGAGAGTAGTAAAGCCACCAGCACGCTCACAAAACACAAGTCCCGACAGCCGTCCTTCCGTCCTCGCCGTCGAGGCCCGTCGCGACCCCCCATAGCATGTCCGCCCCGACCCTTGCTCGAGCCAGCCCGCGCCGCTGAGCCTGTAGTACAAAATTCGCCCCTAAATAATTCCGATCCAGCCTGTCCCTTGCTGCCCTCTCCCAGCGACGCCCTAAGCCGAGGTCCGTACCCCACAGGGGGTGCCCTTAGCGTGTAGTCGCTTAGTTTTTAAGTTTTTTTAAGCCCTGGCTGGAGGCCTTAATTTATTGAGGCATCCACAGGCAAGCCCGGTTAAGCAGTCGACAACCTCATAGGTTGAACTGCGAGATGCCATTATTTTAAAGATTAAAGGCTAACTGTTAGTATAGATGACACTCGGCAATACTGAAGATTTCCAGTAGTGAAATAATTTATCAGTAGGTCCAAAGATTACCCCTACATAAAAACTCGCAAATTTTACCTCTGAATAATATTAGTATAAATTTAACCTATTGTATGTTTTGTAGTAACAATTGTTTTTTTTTTTTTTGTTATGTTTCTCTGGTGTACAGACTCCAGCACATCAAGCTACCCGAAACTGTCAAATTTTCCCAATCAACTTTGAACCTTATGCTTTAGCGATAAAGTTGAATATCTATTAAAGAAATTTGACAGATTGTACTAGCTTGATATGCTGGCGTCTGTACAATAAAGTATATAAAAGTTGTAACTTAAATAACGCACAACAATCATTATGAACAACTTTTACTATAGGAGCAAAACAGAAATCGGGAAAAAAATCAGCTGTTCCCTACATTTTGAAGATTTATGCGAACATAAATGTAGGGAACGGATTTTTTTTCGCGATTTCAGGTTTAGTCCAATAGTAAAAGTTGTTCATAATGATGAGTACATGACCCCTTAGAGGGTGTGCTTTATTTAAGCTACACCTTGTATAAATAAATAAATAAACTGTCTAGAAGTTCAACAGTAACAGGTAGACCCTAAAACGTTTTCGAGGTCTTTGTCACTAACTATCTATACTACACTTGCTAACTAGTATTAATGTTATGGTATACATAACATACTAAGACATTCCTAATGGAAAACCCAATATCACTTTGCCCGACTTGGGAATCGAACCCAGGACCCCACGCTCAGAAGACGTGTATGTGACGACGGGCAGCCCAGAGTTTGGAAGTTGGTGGTGTGATACCCCCGTGCCTTGAAAAAGCGCGTTAAGGCTGCCTGTCCATTGACGCGGAGCGAGGCTGCGGAGCGGAGAAACGGAGAAATATTAACCAATAGGATTGCATAAAATCTCAATGTCATTTTTCTATTGGTTAATATTTCTCCGTTTTTCCGCTCCGCAGCCTCGCTCCGCGTCAATAGACTGGCAGCCTAAGACATTGGTCCAGCGCCTGATCTCTCTCCGGTCGTGTCGGATTGCCGTCCCATCGGACTATGAAAGTGAAGGAAAATAGAGTACACCTGTGTCTGTGCACATAGGTACCTGTGCACTATAAAATCTCACACGCCGTAGGCTAGTCTCCGCTGAGGTCGCTATAGCTGAAATTGGTTCTTGGGGACAATTATTATACCATAACATACCATATACAAAGTAGTGAAAGAGACATCGACCAAAAAAAAATTGCTGTTCCATACATTTGAACACATAGGTGGGTGGGGCCCGTGGCTAAATGATAACAGCCGCACAGGTCGATCGATCAGGTTAAGCTAAGCTTGCTGCGGTTGGTCTGTGGATGGGTGACCATCTTTACATACCGAGACCCCTCCGTGCCTCGGAAAGCACGTTAAGCCGTTGGTCCCGGCTGTCATTCGTAGATCTTTGACAGTCGTTACGGGTCGTCAGTAGCCCGAAAGTCTGACAACCAGTCTTACCTAGGGGTATCGTATTACCCAGTAACTGGGTTGTGGAGGTCAGATAGGCAGTCGCTCCATGTAAAATACTGGTTTTCAGCTGCATCCGGTTAGACTGGAAGCCGACCCCAACATAGTTGGGAAAAGGCTAGGCAGATGATGATGACATTTGAACACATAGGTTGCACTTTACTATGAAACAGCGGATTTTTTTTTAATACCCGAAGATAAATGAATAGGGGCGAGTCTATTATCATCAACCGGGCACATATTCAGACTCCGGGCTGCTACTGAGAAGTTCCAGATGGAAAAACCCAATAACACTTTGCCCGACCTTGGAATCGTTCCCAGGACCTCAGGTTCAGCAGTAACACTTGCAACCAGTACACCAACGAGGCAGCTATGGGGTATAGTAAAATACAATCTCCCCATAAGATGTAATTTAAACTCTATTGTAACGTTTTTCTTTCAGTATAGCGTCTTACTTTCGTTAACGCCTGGATAACTACCGATGCGCTTAGAAAAATAAGTGTGATATAATAACACGCTCATGAAGTGTGTGGGTTTATTTTGTCATGCGTAACAAGTAGATAAAAGCGTACCTCACTTCTAAAAAATAGCGGCAGAACAACTCACTTAAACGTATGCTTCATTCCCACGAGGGTAGGCAGAAACTACAGCATGTCCATTCTGAAAAAATCTCACCGTGAAAACTTGCGTGGACTGAGCTGTCAGTGTCAACCCACTGATGCTAGAGATTGACTAAGCAGACATTTACAATTATAATCGAGATTTTAATCATATTTTTTATGCTAATTCTATTAATAATTTTATATAATTTCAAAACTACTATTTTAGTGGTCTAACTTTACTATTTTGTGGAGTTTTAAAATAAAATAGCAAAACAGAAACTTAGTCAGAATATAAATTTTGTTTTCTTAGGCCTTATATAAGGACTAGTCTTTTTTTCCCTAGATTAAAACCCCACAAAATAGTGATATTTTGACAGTTAAAATACTAACTTTTGAAATTGTACAAAAAGATCAATAGACTTAGCAAAAATATTATTAAAATCTCGATTATAATTGTAAATGCATTCTTGGTCCCTAGTATCAGGTGGGATGACACTGACAGCTCACTCCACTCTCACTTCACCTAAGATTTCACGGTGAGCGGACAGCGCAGCGGGAGTAATAGGGTTCCTTTTTACCCTTTGGGCACGGAACCCTAAAAATATTATAAATAAGCTAGGTGAGGTTGGCGTTTCCTATCTGACCACTCTGAGAAGAGAGACTGAAACAAACTCTCTCTCTCTCTCTAACTCACAGTCTCTTTTAAAGTGCAGACATAATCATGTTCAGATCATGTCAAGACCATGTAGATTGATGTCTGACAGGTTGGCACGACATTCATGTGTCACAAGCTAAATTCGCCGAATAGTTTTTTTCTAACACTTTGTGCGGATCTTTGTATTTTGAGGTTGTCAACAACATGTAACACGACAAGGAAGCTAAATAAAATAGTATTCAGAATAGTAATCTATATTAAAACATCCGCGTTGACAAAAATTATCGACCCCTCACGCCAACAACCGATAAAGGCCCATCCCTGAGTCAGCTTTAAAAAACGGCAGAATTTTTCGTAGAAAGGACGATACATCATCGGGTTAAAAATATTGCTTGCGTGCATAAAAACTATTTCTTCGAATGCGTCAGTGGCCACTTTCCCCAAATATTTTTCTGGAATTTCGATGAACGAAATATATTTTATTTTTTCTCAAATCTGGAATACGCTCGTCGAATATTTAGTGGATGAAAATGTTCGAATGCTGATTTGTATTGAAAAGAAAAATATTGTCAATGAAGGGAATTTGTTATTGTTCAACCTTCAAACAAGGTTCTGTTTGAAGGTTGAATAAAAGATAAAGAAACTTTATCGAACTTACAATTCCAAGCAAACGAAATTCAGGTCTATCTTACGAATTCTCGTCAAGAATTCCTCCTCATCATTTGCCGAGACTTTTACCAACTATTTTGGGGTCGGCTTACAGTCTAATCAAATGCAGCTAAATACTTGTATTCTCCACAACCCAGTTACTGGGTAACACTATACCCCTTGGTAATACCCAAAGGTACAAAGGTACCCAAAGGTTGACTGGTAGAAAATACCTATGGCATTAAGTCCGCCTCTGTACATGTATGTGCTTGAAGTATTAAATTTATAAATAAATAAATAATACTGGTTGTGAGACCAGAGCATCCGACTATCCTTAATTACTGTCAAAGATCTGTTTTCTCCCAAGTTGTTCTTTTTAATGATTTTGTTGTTTCTCTGCGTCATGTTTACCGCAAATAAACGTATTTTCTTTCTTTTTTTTTAACTGGCTTTTTTGACAGCTGCATAAAACAATATTAACACGGTTGAGCAACGTTTTTTAGTTTGATAAACAGTAAAATTCCCTGAGTGTATCACGTAACCAAGTGATTTATTATGTATCAAAGCTAAAATCCTCACCCGAAGGCTTTCGTCACAAACAAAGCCTTCTTGGTAAACCTATTTTTATACGTTTGGTAAGTGCTCCGGTTTTGCTACCGAAGCTGAACTTAAATAACTTGTAATGAATTTTGAATGATTTTGGATGGATTTTCTAAGAATAATAGAAACTCGAGTTTAGCAGGTTTTTTTTTTTGGGTGGGAAATTATCAAATAACTTCTCCCGCTCTGGCCGCAGCGGGAGGGCGTGTCAGACTTTTACTGACCCGTGTTCCTTCAGTTGCCTGTGCCAACGGCCACGGTAACTCTTTCCAACAACCCGCGACCCTGGCAAGCATCGGCCCAGTGAACCCCGTCAGTTACTGCTGACATCTCTTTGGTCCTCACCGGACGGCGACCTGCCCATTGCTCGCCGTCCGCAAGCCCGCGCCTACGGTGGCCGGGAGTCGGCTCTTGTCTCCCGACGCCCAGGGCGTCTCCTGCGGGGACTAGAGGCGTTAGGGCGCAAATATTCTAATATACACAAAACAGTCTAATATACACAAAATAGGGCCTTAAACTAGAGGTAGGTAAGGTAACTTATTTCGTTCCTTTTTTTTTTTTTTTTGGGGATGGGAAATTATCAAATTTTAATAACTTCTCCCGTTCTGGGCGGAACGGGAGGGTGTATCTTTTACTGACTAAAACCCACCCGTGTTCCTTCAGTTGCCTGTGCCAAGGGCCACGGTAACTCTTTCGAACAACCCGCGACCCTGGCAAGCATCGGCCCCAGTGGGCCCCGTCACTGCTGACATCTCTTTGAGGCGCGCGTGGAACACAACGCGCCGTCGACCCGAGCCTAGTCCTTACCAGACGGCGAACTGCCCATTGCTCGCCGTCTGCAAGCCCGCGCCTACGGTGGCCGGGAGTCAGCTCTTGACTCTCTTACTACGCTTCCAAGTGCACAGAGAGAAAAATCTTAGAAAAAATACTGTGCTGTCTCATAATCTGAGTGCATTTGAGTGTTAATGGAAAAATTACCAAAATTATTAAAAATTCTTATGCTGTACACACTACATTAAAATTTATTGGACAAAATACTGAATTTTTGCCAATCTCACTCAAAAAATTGTTTACCTTCATCGCCTCTGCTCTCAGAGGCGATGAAATAATGTGCACAAAGTAAAGTGACTTTCTGGGTTCGAACCTACGACCTATAACTAGTAAGACGCGGCTGTTACCCCTGGACCGCGACTATTCACCACATTCTTAAAATACTTCCTAAAACATTGAAATTCCATAGTTTCAAATGTGAACGAACAAAAGAATATGCCCCACTTCAGGGATTAGCAAAAAAATAACGGTACAGAAATGGCCACAAAATTTTTCCCAGCCAAGTGGATTTTTTAGTATCCAATTCGGCTCTGTAACTACGTAAATATTGCACGTAGCGGCCAAAAGTTGCCATGTATCGTGACATGTTGTGTACATGAATTTAGATTGGCTTCACAAATGTATAAGTTTGCCTCGTTTAGCGTTGGGTAGGCTGTCAATTAGAGGGCGGTTGCATATCTTGTTGAAAATATTTTCTTTTTCGTGTGAAAAATCATAAAAAAAATAAAAACTTGAAAGAGTGTAAATATCGTAGTCGTACAATATTTTACACTATCTACATATTTTTATTATTTGTAACCGGATAGCCGCATAAGTCGAGGGCGGCCCAAGACCAGGTGGTTGGATGGCGTAGACTAACAAGGAAACCTCGCGAGGTGTCCCTCACCGATTTAGTTGCGGCTTTACTATAATAATCTACATGAAAAATGATGAGATACGTATTTTTTCTTTTTTGCTAACAAACGTTTTAAAGGGGTGAAAATCACCCTCAAAGTTTGTACCCCAAAATGATGGTTTGCAGTTTTCACATATTTCTAATAAAAAAATTCCAAAATGACTTTAACCATTAAAAAGAGCATAAAAAATATGAAAAATACCTTTATTCACATATTTATAAGAATTGTGGATATAAATTTTTTTTAATTAAAAATAACAAAAAATTCATAACTCAAAAACTATTTATTATTTTTTAATGGGACTAATTTTAAGTCTTATAAATATGTGAATAAAGGTATTTTTCATAATTTTTTTATGCTCTTTTTAATGGTTAAAGTTATTTTAAAAAAATTATTAGAAATATGTGATAATTGCAGACTATCATTTTGGGGTACGAACTTTGAGGGTGATTTTCACCCCTTTAAAAGGTTTGTTAGCAAAACAAAATACGTATCTCATCATTTTGCATGTAGATTAAGATTATTATAGTAAAGCCGCAACTAAATCGGTGAGGGACATCTTGCGAGGTTTCCTTGTAAGATTTAAGAACCGTGTGAGTGAGAAATTGGAGGGAAAAAGCCGGAAATAGGTCACGTTGGAAAATATACTAGACCAGGCTAAGCATATCCGGGCTATAAAGCCTTAGATGATGATTATGATCAGGCACGAGCTCTCACAATGTGAATTTATAATATATGGTTAACTGTTAAATGCTGCAAAACCATTCATCCGCCTAGCCTTTTCCCAACTATGTTGGGGTCGGCTTCCAGTCTAACCGGATGCAGCTGAATACCAGTATTTTACATGGAGCGACTGCCTATCTGACCTCCAAAACCCAGTTACTGGGTAATACGATATCCCTAGGTAAGACTGGTTGTCAGACTTTCAGGCTTCTGACTACCCGTAACGACTGTCAAAGATCTACGAATGACAGCCGAGACCAACGGCTTAACGTGCTTTCCGAGGCACGTAGGGGTCTCAGTACGTAAAGATGGTCACCCATCCACAGACCAACCGCGGCAAGTGTATATAATAAGTGATTTGTGCGGCTGTTATTATTTAGCCACGGGCCCCCCAAGTGCTGCAAAACCATTGTGAGAGAAAATAAATATATAAACTTATTACACACTCTGTGCACCTGTCTTGTGACGTTTCGTAAGTGCCAGTGTTCATGTAGGTTTATGCGAAATGAAATATTTTGATTTGATTTGATTTGTGAAAATTTCAAGTGTAGCTATTACGGTTCAAAAGATACAGCTCTGTGACAGACGGACTGACGGACGGACGGCGGAGCCTTAGTAATAGGGTCCCGTTGACAACCTTTTGGTACGGAACTAAACAAAGATAATATTATTATAATATAGGTACCCTATGTTTTGGACGTACGCGTTAGTCGTTACACTATTATTTCCCAAGAAAATAGGGTCCAGCAAAATTGAAAAAAAATGTGTTAGGCAACGTCTTCACAGCTGCTACATTTTTCTGGTGAAAAACATTATATTATGTTTTATAAGCTATTCAAAGATTGCCAAAGGTGGCCAAAAAGTTCTTGTCATAAATAGTACGTGTTCATGTTCTTACATACTTTTTTATCTAGTTAAGAAGTTAAGAAAAAAAAGAAAAAAGACGTAGCATTTTCTTGGAACATAAATAACATATTTCTTAACTCTCTAGTAATAACATATTTTTTTAGCAACATTTCATTGCTAAAAATAATAATCTTGTGGTTTCAAAATTATTTATTCTCATTAAAATTACAACTATACAATTTGTAAGCAAATAATTGCGTATAAAAATGCAAAGTTGAAATAATTTTCGCTTGGTGCGCAGCTCAGAAAATTGGACACTGGAGTGACGGCCCGCCGCGGCGGTTTATTCCCATAACCAACAGCGTAATTATAAACGTATTTTTTTTTTTATAATTAAACTTCTCTAACTGAAAAAAAAAACTGCAGTATCTCAATGACTGGACAGGTCCGCTCAATCTGTGTGGTTCTTTACTCAAAAGACCATTTCAGACACCAATCTACATGGTCTTCACATGATCTGACCAAGATTATGGTCTGGACTTAAAAAGAGACTTTGACCTCTGAGTTTGTTTCGGCCTTTCTTCTCAGAGTAGTCAGATAGGAAACGCCGACCTCATCTAGTTTAAAAAAATATTATTTACATGTAAAAGTGTTTGTACAAACCTACTTACAGAAAATAAATCATTAATTACCATTTATTTATCATTTATCATTTATCAATAGCAAGTAGGTAATCTAGATACGAGTACATGTAATAGTCATCGAGATGGGCAGACGACATTGTTGCCATCACGGACAAAACCTAGATGAGGCTGGCACGAGCGTGGGAATTGGCACAAGAAAAGAAAAGCCATGCCCAGCAGTGGGAGAAGTCGGGTTGTAAATGATGATGATGATCAATACAAATTCAGTTAGAATAAATAATCCTTTATTGTCAGGAAATTAAGGAGGGGTCCGTGGCTAAATAATAACAGCCGCACAAGTCGATCGACCAAACTTGGCGAATGAGTCCGAAAAAAGTGTACTTAACATTTTTTACCGTCACGATAATCCTTTTACTCCTCTCGTGACGATCAAAATGTTACATTTTTTTTCTGGTCTTTTGAAGTACACAAAATACTCATAAAAAAACTCAACGTAGGCAGACAGAAAGTAGGTCACGATAGATCCCAAAATGAGGAAAGAAACAAATTTAAAGCGTTACGTTTCAATACATTGCTAAATTGTTTGATTTTAACAGGCAAAAATAGGTAAGGAAAACAAAAGACAAAAGAAAACTCAAATCGATAGTCCTTTGATGATTACATTTTTGTTCATGTCTTTTTGTTTCTTCCGCATGAAAAAGATCACAAGCATTTCTTTGTAGTAACTAACAAAAAGTCACATAAAAAGTCTCAATCAAAAAAAGATGTCCAAAATATATGTAAGGATTTTCTTTTATCCTTCTATTATCCCAACAACAAATTTAAATGAATACCTGTTGAAAACTTCAAACATATTTATGAAAAAATTTAGTCTTTTGTTTTAAGTACATAAAATTTACTGAAATCCTACCCCCCTCCTCCCCCTACTATTACTAAGTCTAGCCATATTAAACAGGCTTAGATGGGCGTTCGCAACTTACCTTTGATAAGCTAATTAGGTCTAAGTTATTTTTATAAGAAACCTTTTATTTATTTATTTATTTAAACTTTTCGCACACAAAAAGGTACAAAGGCGGACTTAATGAGGACACGAAACGATTTTTTATGTTATTGTTAGGCAAACGTTGTAATTTCTTCGTTGTTGCGTTTTTATTAAGAACTTAAGTTTATTTTAATTATCAAAGTTACGTGGTCAATGATTTTGGTGTACGAAAAACTCTAATGAGTTTATGTTTGCAGCAACTTAAATGTATAAATTTATGTGTACTAATGAATTAACCAATCAATATCAATTGCCCGAATTTCTTGTTTAAAAAAAAAAATTCATTTGATGACTTTTTGTGGGGTCATCGACCACTGTTATTGAGTCACTCAAAATAAAAATTTAAAAAGTTTTTTTTATGTAAACTTCACAGACGTGATCGGTATCGATATCCAAACACGATAAAACAAAAGAAAACAGATTTTCTCAACTCATACTTCAAGTAACAATACTGCCAGCGGTGGTTAATGCCATTAAACCCTTATGTGAGTGACGAGGTACCCGGGTACCTGTAGCATTTTGAATTCGAGAATGAATCAATAATATTTATTTTTTCTTTAAAATTCTAAAGGTTCCTCGTCACTCACATACCTAAGGGTTAAAAAAACACCGTTTTTTAACATGTTCAGATATCGATATCCGTCACATCTGCAGAGTTTCGCCAGTAAATTTGATGTGATAGACGTTAGTAATACCAGAGGCATCGCAGTTACGTTGCCAAGACAGGGACAAAGCAGAAACGTCTCATGTTCCTGCTACTAAACTAAAACACGTACCCTTCAAACCGGAACACAGCAACGCTGCCTGGCGGCAGAAATAGGTATATATTATGTATATACGTGTAGTATTTCCCCGGACAAGCTCCGTCACAAAGAGCCCCTACTAATTTAATACTAAGCAGCATTAATTCAAGACTGTATCTTATAAATCGCGGCTACCACGTTCTAGCGTCTACCACAAGGTCTCGTAAATAGTTTATTAGGCAGAGAATATTCGTTGAGTCTGAGTATCTGATGCCTTACAAGCTCCGAAATTGAATGAAATACCGGTTAGTTGGAACGTATCTTATATAACCCTTTGCAACCGGGAGTAAAAATTTCGCGTAGATCAGTAAAAACTTATAAATCCTTTGGAAAGTGTTCAGAGGTCCTGGGAAAAATACTGGAAAAATCTAATGCAACCTGGTCTTCAGCAGTCAGACCCTCACATACGTGAGGTTCAGGAATAATTTGCTAGTCGCTCGATCGTGCTCAGAATTTTGTAAAGTCGAAACTCACGATCACTTCAACTCGGTTGGAAAGGGTTATGAAAGTATGGTTAGAAGTTTTGTTGAGAGAGAGCTGGTATTTTGGCCATATGCTAATGAAAAAGGAATCTCTAAATCAAGATAAAGGTATTGATGCGTGGGTATTTTGGGTGAGAACCTTAGATACAGTTTGTTGGTGGATGATGTCGATCGTTGCAAATTAAGGAAGATGTCGTGAGGAAAGTTTTGAGTAGCCTATAGGCTATGCTTGCTTATGTTTAGGACACAGACCTGCCGGTCGATTCTGGAAAAATGTCACCGTGATATCTAAGGTGAAGTGAGCTTAGAGTGAGCTGTGAGTCATGCTGATGCTAGGTATTGTGACTATTGACAACTCACTTCACCTTTGTTTTCACGGTGAGATATTTAGGGAATAGACAGGCTGTACCCTAATTGCGGAACACACTATCAATCTCAGTATGAATAATTTTGAAGGATACTGCTAATCCATTGCTTCATATGCTCGAAAAATGAGTCTGCTCCACAACGTAAATAACGCAATCAATATTAACGCAAAAAATAAATCATTTATCATTTATCATTTATCATTTATTGTGGAACTGTCAAAATAAAACCCATTGCTACTGATAATGTGTTACGCAATTACCTCGCTGCTCTCTGTGAGAGGAAATGGGCACTTATCCACCACGCGAGCCCAGTGCGGGTTGTTAGATGACACATATTTTCGAATTTTCGGTTCTAGGACATGCTTCATGACGATGTTTTCCTTCACCGTTTTGAGAGCAGTGGTGATGTAATAATTTACACCAAGTAAAGCGCCTGTCTGGGTTTGAACCTACGACCTACAACTCGTAAGTCGCAGCCGTTTCCACTGGGCCATCACTACTCTCAATTTAGCATAAATATAGCCGTTGCAAATTTCGGAAAATTGCGTGAGGAAATTTTGAGTATGAATGTGGATCTATAAGCAAGACCTACGAAATGATGAATGGACTGATAATATGACTAGAAAGGTGGTGACTATCTGGTTGACGGTTAACAGTTAAGTATGGAGTAAAAAACAAGTTGCGACGACCCCAAGTTAATTGGGATAAAGACAAGAGAATGATGATGTCGTTACAAATTACGAGTACGCGTTAAGTGACGCTTATGTCGTTTATATAAGGTTTAAATAACAATGGCTGAAGCGCTCGTGAAATGCAAGAATTATGACAGAATTATAACACAATACAACTTGATTAAAATCTGTATGTATGCAGTATGCACTACAGCTATGATCCTGAACCTCGAAATGCGAAACATTTCTGGAACTTAACTGAAATTTATCTAGATTTATACTAGCTCTTGCAAGATTCATAATGTTTTCTGAGCTAACGCGAGCAGATATATTTTATTACCACTAAAATTGGCTATTATTATGGACTGACTCTCACAGCTTGCGTAGAAGGGGTACTAGTGCAGTGCTACTTTGTCTAGTTTAGTACCTAAACCAAGGGCTATTCTAGCGATCTCTTCCAGTAGATTAAGATTAAGTAATATTCGTGGTCGTTTGGTAAGTATGTCTGCATCTGTACACCATCTTTTAGTTCTTTTTAACCGACTGTCCACAGGTAAATATAAAATGATTTTTCCATACTATGCACGTTTGTGTGTATATAGAATACTCTTTATTATGTACACCATATAAATTACAGACATAAATATAGAAAATCGGAAAAAACGCTGAGCGAAAACTACGTAAAGCGCGGGCAGGTGATGCGATGCAACAGGGTTGGTCGGAAGAACAAGAAATTTATTATTTATTTAATGATTCAAGCACATAAATGTACAGAGGCGGGCTTAATTTCACGCGGACGAAGTCGCAGACCAAAGTTAGTAAGTAATAACTCTTTTATCCTTATCCCAAATGATTTGGGTTTGGTGCACATGTCAGTTTCTTTCATATTTCTCCTATTAGTCGTCATCTCGTGTATTATATAAATAAGCTAAGGTAATGGTACCTATAAGAAATTTCCAAGCTCACACATTCAAATATCTCAAAATATCTCGCTGTCTGTTCTCTCTCAATACAAATCATGTCTTTATCATGTGACGCCTCTGTCTTATTTGGCAGCGATTGCAGACACCGCTGTCTAAAGCGTTCACAGCGCTGTCTATATTTAACTCGCAATCTTTTAGTCGATACTTAAATTATTTTTGAAACATTGTTTGTTGATTTTAATGAAGGGACGATTTTGTTGTTAGCTTTCGTATTGGTGGAAAGAAAATTATTTCTGTTAATAAGTTTTTCAAAATCAGGGGAAGTGACCTCTCTTATACCTTCACATGAATACCTACCTCCTAAATGAATATCTTCAGTATTTTTGCAGTTGAAATATGGTTTTTGTAGGTGTATAGGGTGTGGTTCCAGTCTAACCGAATGCAGCTGAATATCAGTATTTTACATGAAGCGACTGCCTATCTGACCTTCACAACCCAGTTACTGGGTAATACGATACCCCCTGATAAGACTGGTTGTCAGGCTTTCGTTCTTCAGACGACCCGTAACAACTGTCATATATCCAATAATGACAGCCGGGACCAACGGCTTAATGGCTTTCCGAGGCTCGGAAAGCACATTAAGCCGTTGGCTTGTAATGGTGTGATTTCACATGTCTTCGAATGTTTGGTTCTAGGACATGCCGGTTTCCTCACGAGGTTTTCCTTCACCGTTTGCAGCGATTTTTATAAGTGATAACGATGACGGAAAAGCCACAAATGTATGGGACTGACATAAGCTACTAAAAACTTATGTCAATCCAGTTTAAAGCAGTTTAAAAAAAAAAAAAAACGAAACACTTTGAAAGCGATCGTCGCTTTTCTAGCCCTAAGGTTAACACAGAGTGTTTTGTATGTATTTAATCGTACCTTTTATCATTTTCATTAATATTTTTCTTTTCCGAATTCTCCATCAAACATGGTAAAGGCTCTTAGCAACATTATTTCTATGAATTAGACTTATCAATCTAACCTAACCTAATAGTAGTTACTGGATGAAAAAAAAAACTGTTAATTAAGACCAGTCGATCAACAAAGGCGCGCCGCATTTAGGCTGAGCCAATTATTTTGACAACACCTTCTGTCGCCTAGTTAGTAACCGCTATTATTTCTGTTATTAAACTAACAGAGTTTATTTTGATGTGATCGCTATACAAGGCGGAGACAACAATCTTACTTCCTATTCTACATCCCACCAATATTATAAACGCGTAAGTTTGTGAGGATGGATGGATGGATGTTTGTCACTCTTTCACGCAAAGACTACTGAACGGATTTAGATGAAATTTGGCACACAGATAGTTTATAACCAGGATTAACACGTATGATACTTTTTATCCCGTTATTCACACAGGATCGAAACTTCTGCGGGTGAAACCGCGGGGCGCTGCTGGTACTACAATAAATTAATCTGCGTATATCAAATGACGTTCCCAGTCTGCATACAAAAATTCAACCAAATATATGCAATAGTTTATTCACTATAGCAAGTCTAAGATTGGCACCTCATATTCGGCCCATCACTAGTATTTTGTTTGTTTGATTTTTTTTTTTTTGTTTCCATGTTAGGATTTATTTGATAGTACCAAAACACTCTTATGCATCAGGACTGCCAGTGTTTTCATTTATTGTCACCTCCAGGTTTTATAAATAAAAAACATATATTACATAAGAGCTACTGAGCCTAAAGCCTCTTCTTCGAGAGAGAAAAACTTAAATTAAACTAATGTAAAAACTTACCGTTATGAAGATTCACGAATGTCTGGATCTGAAACCAATAAAAAGATTAAATTAATTTCTACGTTACTCAATTTTTTTTTATTTTTTTTTACTTTCATGTACTATATTACAAGATATAACCCAATGCGGTAATTGCGCTTACCCTAACTTAAACTAAATTGCAAGTACTAAAATCTATAACTTATTATAATAAATAATGCATTCCTTGTGAATTCACTCGGAGAACAACAGAATAAGTCCGTCCCACTTCATGAGGTTGAGCGTGCGGAATGTATACGCTTTAGGGTCAAAATAAGACATCTACATCGTTAAAATAATATGATCGCAAAAGATTCGGATCTTGGTACCTGCAACTACTGAAAAATACCGAACAGCCCTCTACTTTTCACTACTTTATATGAAAAATAAAGAAGATCAGTGGTAACAGTACCAGTATAAACTGGCCTCTACTTACATTGAAACTCCGAACTAGTCTAGGCCAGGTCAACGCCACATATATAACATAAGTACATATATCACGACTGTATTTTCCGAAGGACCGGGCAGATGTACACCAAATAAAAAAAAACACCATCCAATAAATAAAGGAATAAATAAATAAATAGTGGGCGAGCTGATTGCCATCAGCCGGGCACCAATCCAGACTTCTGGCTGCTACTGAGAAATTCCAGATGGAAAAACCCATTATTAATTTTCCCGACCTGGGAAACGAACTCAGGACTTCATTCTCAGCAAAAGCGCTTGCTACCACTACACCAAAGAGGCAGTTAAGTAGGTTGTCGACTACCTTAAAATAAAGTAGATGTTATATCACTATTGTCTGTCTAGCCTTTTCCCAACCATGTTAGGGTCGGCTTCCAGTATAACTGGATGCAGCTGATTACCAGTATTTTACATGAAGCGACTGCCTATCTGACCTCCTAAACCAACTTACTGGATAACACGATAGCTAGGAGACTATCCGTTATATAATACTCATGTAATGAAGTCATCTGACATAGCAACATAGTGCTCAAAGCTGGACTGATGTATATAAGTAAAAAATAAATTACTTATCAACCGCGTAAAGAATACGTACCAAGTCTGATTGCTTTTTGAATCTCATCAACCAATCCTTTACGATTCATATTGAACAAAATAACGCGCAGACAGTTTCTCAAACCCGACTTTTCCATTAAAAAATATAATCAAATATATAATATAAAATATGATATAAAAATACAATGTGGAATACCAGTATTTTATTCTCCACAACCCTAACTGGGTAATTCGATACCCCTAGGTAAGACTAGTTGTGAGACTCTCGGGCTTCTGACGACTGTCAAAGATCCACGAATGACAGCTGGGACCAACGGCTATGTCATATACTGATATAAATTATATAAATATGTAGCTAGCAGTATTGGCAAAAAAATAGTTTCATAGGCGAAACATCAATATCTTTACGTGTTTAAAAATAAATGCTTCACTTAAAAACTTACTGTATTAACTTGTATCTTCAAAACTCGACCTGTGTAGACACTTTCGTAATTCCATACGCTCACATTCATTTTTTTTTTTAGAAAAACGTGCACATGCTGGCAAGAAATGTGACACGCTTAATTTTATTTTTAAATTCAAAACCCCCGACTGTAAAGACACGCCACGTCGAAAGCGAGAATGCAAAGAAATGCAAAGAATAGCAAGAATATTTGAATTAGTCTTCTTGCCAACACAAAAAGTATACCTAGCAGCGTCAGGTATATTTACCTGACACATGATGTGCTGGACTCCCATATAGTGCAACGTGGAGACGCACTCCGCACCTTATACAGGGTCATATTAAATTAGCTAGCGAAACTCCGCGGACATGCTGGGTATCGAAAATTTAACACGATAAAAAAAAATTGTTGGATGATTTTTTGTTGGGTCATTGACCACAGTTATTGTAGTCATTTGAAATATCAGTTTTTTGTATTTAAACTTCACAGACGTGATGGATTATCGATATCTTAATAAGATAAAAGAAAAGACAACAGATTTTCTCAACTCATACTTCAAGTAAAAACATTACCAGTAGTCGCTGACTTTCAAAAAAAAAAACACCATTTTTTATTTTTTCGTGTTGTGGTTGAGATATCGATATCTATCACGTCTGCGGAGTTTCGCTTGACACTGTATTTTCGTTATTTGATTTGAAGTATGTTTGTCTTATATTTCTTTAAGTATGTTTTTCTTTTGGTATATTAGCACCTTGTTTTTATATACACACTAGCAGCGCCCCGCGGTTTCACCCGCATAAGTATCGATCCCGTAAGAATATCGGGATAAAAAGTATTCTATATGTTAATCCTGGTTATAAACTATCTGTGTGCCAAATTTCATAAAAAATTGTCCAACCGTTTGAGCGTGAAGAAGTAACAGACATACAAACAGACACACTCACAAACTTTCGCCCTTATAATAGGTATTAGTGTGATATAATTCATGTATTTTGTGATCATTTAATTGTGCTTTTGTGTAAGTTGTATTATGTCTTTTGTGTGCGCTGAATAAATGTGTTATCTATCTATCTAACAATTAACAGTAAAAAATTATTTAGCACACAATGACTGTTATAAATGATAAATGATTTTGTTTCTGTTAGTAGATTTGTACAAACACTTTTACACGTCAATCAAAATTTTAAATCTAGGTGAGGTCGGCGTTTCTGTTCCACAAACGATGGGTCACTTGATATCGTGTCCAGAGTGTTCAGTCAGCTTCGCACTGCAGCATCGCGACGTTGAATGGCAATGCCCTCTGGCTGGTCACATCATACGAAGTGTCGACCATTCGGCAAGAAATTTCCTTAGAACGGAACTTATCTTTTTGTATCCATGTGTTTTTGTGTGTGTTCGTGTTTGAAATAACCAATTTTTACAAGCGTTTTCTTTGTTTCTTTCTTTCACAAAACGCGTTATTTCACCACTCCCGCTTATAAACACGCAACGCCCTTACTTGTTAGGGGCGCATTTACATCAGCCAAGGGATTAATAAAATATGATGGTGAGAAGTCTGTTCACTCTCAAGATAAATTGTTTCCTTCACAAATACAATTTGGCTTGTTCCCCAAACACTCCCCTCGGGTAGCTAACTATAAACATGTTTTGATTGCATTTATTATTTACTTAGTAAAAGAGAACGTATTATCTATCTAGGTAATGGATCGAATGGAATTAAGAATAATGATTTTGTTTGATAATGTTGAATTATGTGATTGATGACGATAACCTTGTTTGTATATGATATTGTATCTAGTGTATTAAACATGTTTTTGTATCATGAAACCATAAGTAGGTTTTCGTGGTCGCAAGCGCGATTGCTGAGCGTGGGATCCTGGGTTCGATTCCCAGGTCGGGCAAAGCGTTATTGAGTCTATCCATTAGGAATTTCTTAGTAACAGCCCGGAGTTTGGCAGTTTGGCGAGGTGATACCTCCGTGCCTCGCCGTTGGCCCTGAGTGAGGGAAGAGAAAGTGCGCACATACTTGTTCACTTTAATATCTGCGGCACCGAAGGCTAGCTCCGCTTAGCTCGGTCGCTATGGCCGAAATTCGGTCTGGAGGACTTTATTTATAAGAAAAGGCCTCAGCCCCGCTGTGGGATCACAACGAGCTGGTATCGGAATTAGAACAGGACAATGATGAAAGAGATGCCATTACTTATTCGTATTCCTGTGCGAGTTGATTAAGTTCCAAGATTAATTTGATGGCTTTTGGAATAAACTCGTTAAACATTAATTATTCTCTTTGATTTACTTTAATGACCGTATTATGTTCCTGGTTCACAATTTTCTAACTTAATCTCGGGTTAAGTTAATAGGTTATATTTAGACCTTGTTTGTAACTAGTTAATTGCGGTTTGGAGATTTTCTTACGAAATAGCTGGGTCCGCATTGGACGATCCAAATTTGGATGGGCATCGCATGTTCGTGGAGCGTGGGGCGCTGATCCAAATTTGGATCGTCCGGTGTGAAACGAGCTATTATAGTGCACAAATGTGTGCGCAGACAGCGCTGCACTCTTTCTTAACTCACTCTCACTGTCGCAAATCATATTTAGATCAACATACAACCTTATGACCTGCGAACTACAAAAATTGATTGAATTATTATTTAGACTTAGCAACATACCAATTTAAAATTCACGGGCCCGCCTGCACCACAAATCGAATCGATTTTGAACTTCGCAAGCTGCCCTGACGTTGCCGCCTTTTTTTTTGGGTGGGAAGCTATCAAATAACTTCTCCTGCTCTGGGTGGAGCGGGAGGGCGTGTCAGACTTTTACTGACTAAAACCCACCCGTGTTACTTTAGTTGCCTGTGCCAAGAGCCACGGTAACTCTTTCGAACAACCCGTGACTCTGGCAGGTATCGGTCCTAGCGGATCGCGTCAGTTACTGCTGACAGCTCTTCGAGGCGCGCGTGGAACACAACGCGCCGTCAATCCGGGCCTGGTC
This sequence comes from Eremobia ochroleuca, assembly GCA_949629135.1. Classification (NCBI taxonomy): domain Eukaryota; kingdom Metazoa; phylum Arthropoda; class Insecta; order Lepidoptera; family Noctuidae; genus Eremobia; species Eremobia ochroleuca. The sequence goes on along the minus strand of OX451385.1, from coordinate 2,990,779 downwards.
CTTACCGGATGGCGAACTGCCCATTGCTCGCCGTCTGCAAGCCCGCGCCTACGGTGGCCGGGAATCGGCTCTTGACAACCGACGCCCAGGGCGTCTCCTGCGGTGACTAGGGGCGTGAGGGTGCAAAGATTGCCTCTTCCTCACGCCGCCTCCTTCGCAAGCATTACTGCTTCGCAGAAGGAGGTGACGGCTTCCCATGCGCTCTCGCTCCGTACCATGGCCTGGACCAGAGCCGGACGCGAGAGATCGCCGCCGCCGATCGCCGCCGTGAGGACGCGGTGACGCTGTCGCCTTTGTACTGGGCTCAAACATAAGTAGAACAACCATCTGCCTAGCCTTTTTCCAACTATTTTGGGGTCGCCTCGCAGTCTAACCGGATGCAGCTGACTACCAGAATTTTACTTGGAGCGACTGCTTATCTGACCTCCACAACCCAGTTACTGGGTAATACTATAAGTACCCCTTGATAAGACTGGTTGTCATACTTTCGGAATTCTGACGACCCGTAAGCCAAAGACCCACGAATGACAACCGGGACCATCGGCTTGACGTGCTTTCCAAGGCCGGAGGGGTCTTGGTACGTAAAGATGGTCACCCATCCACGGACCAACCGCGGCAAGCGTAGCTTTACCTGATCGATCGACCGTGTGTATACAACGTGTAACGTTTTATACACACGGTTATTTTGACGAGTTATGCGAACATAAATGTAGGGAACAGCTGATTTTTTTTTCGCGATATCAGGTTTGGTCCCATAGTAAAAGTTGTTCATAATGATGAGTACAATGACCCCTTAAGAGGTTTTGCGCATTTAACGTTACACGTTGTATATGGCTGTTAACTTATCCACAAGCCTCTCACACAAGTACCACAACCATGTACAAAAAAATCGTTTATTTCCCAGAAAAACGGAAAAACAAGAAAATGCGGGCTATTATGTTCTCGTAACTTTGTCTCGAGACGTGATAGCACTGGTTATTGCTCGTAAACGAGTTGCAACATGTTCCAGCCGGTTATCGTCTTCAAACATTTAGTGCTACACGGTGTCTTGAGTGGCGCCAACACTGGTTGGGCTTGGACTTCTGCCCACCCGTTAGGAATGACGGGTATGGTGTAACAATATGCCCAAATATTAGGTGTCTATGGTTGGAGCTGTTCATTTTGTGTGGAAGTGTTTATTTGGACAAATCGATAAGATAATTATAGACTAGGTTCTGCCCGCGACTCCGTTCACGTGAAATTTCCTGTTTTAACATAAAATCTTTAATAAATAAAAAAAATATGAGATATAATAATTTTAGTAACTAAACCAACTCGAATTACTTTAATCTCATATTTATTTTTAATGTCGGTTTTCCTGCAGGCTTCATAATTTTTGAAAATACTTTCCACTTTTCAATATTTTGCAAGTTTTACTGCTTTAAAAAAAAAAGAAGAAAACGGTTGTTTGTAAAAACAAAACAAAAAACGCCAAAAACACACGTTTCTTCTTTGGGAACCCCCTTTAATTTTTAACTTTATTTTATTTGTATTATTTGTTGCTGCAGCGGCAATAGAAATAGACATTCTGTGAAAATGTCAACTGCCTACTTAATACGGTTCATGAGACACAGCCCGCTGACAGACGGTCGGACGTACGGAAAGACAGCGGAGGCTGAGTAATAGGGTCCCGTTGGCATCCTTTGGGTTCGGAACCTAAAAATTAAGACAAACGTTGTACCAAAACTTTTGTACCGCAAAATAATGGCTAAACCCATAATACATCTTAATATTTTTACTTCACAAAATCAACAGCTTAGTAAAAATAAACACGAAAACAACCCTTAGGAACATCACACATCCGGCTCCGACCCACTCATTTCGTGAGTGGAATACACGTTTAAGCCAAGATTTTCGGCATTACAACGCTTTATCCTCCAAATTATAACGTTAACAACGCGCAGTTTATTTTGGTCTGACGTGTAATTCGTTGAACTCGCAAAGGAATTTCATAAAAATAATTGTGTTTGTGTGCGTGAGTTTTGTTTTACTCTATGCGTGGCCATACATCGCACACAGGCCTCCTCTTTGTGTGAGGGACTGGGCTGTAATCCACCACGTGAGCTCAGTGCGGGCTGGTAGATTTTAACCCTTAAATGCATGATTTATTATATTGTATTGAAAAAAATGCTATTGTATAAGTATTTATCTATAGAATTTAGAAAAAATAAATATATTATAATTATAAAATAATATTAATATCCATAGAGTAACTATATAGGGTGACTGGTAATTAGTGGTCGATACTTAAACACATGATTCTACTCATGACAACAAACAACTTTTACTATGGGACCAAACCTGAAATCACGAAAAAAAATCGCCTGTTCCCTACATTTATGTTCGTACGAGTCGTCAATGTAAGGAACAGTGATTTTTTTTTCGCGATTTCAGGTTTGGTCCCATAGTAAAAGTTGTTTGTTGTCATGTGTAGAATCATGTGTTTAAGTATCGATCACTAATTACCAGTCACCCTATATTGTTTTGACAAAAAGAGGTGCGTTCAGAAACTCACAGCTATCACATTCTTAAAAAAATTAAATAACGTACTTTGTTGCCATATGGCAACATTATGCATTTAAGGCTTAAGATCTTTGATTTGTTGTATTCGACTCCGCCTCGAATAGCAGAATAACTACTAAAACATGGGAAAAATTCACGAAAAATTCAAGCGCTGGTAATGTGATAGGGCCCAGAGCCCGTATGCATACTATGTTTATAAATGCTTTTTGTAACCGTTTTCTAAAAAGAAAGAGGTTCTCAATTTGGATGTATATATATATATAATATGTATATTGTTTCTGTCTGTATGCCAAATTTCATCCAAATCTGTTCAATAGTTTTTGCGTGAAAGAGTAACAAACATCCATCCTCACAAACGTTCGCGTTTATAATCCTACTAATAGGTACTAATATTATAAACGCGAAAGCTTGTGACGTGGATGGATGGACGGATGTTTGTTACTGTTTCATGCAAAAATTACTGAATAGATTTTGATGAAACGATACAGTAATATAGTTTATACATTAGAATAACACATATGATACTTTTTATACCGATATTCGAACGGGATCGACACCTATGCGGGTAAAACAGTGGGGTGCTGCTCGTATTAAAATAAGTAGGATTCCAGCTACGGTGCTTTAATATAACACTTTGGATTTACAAAATGTAGTTTTTTTTTCCCCAATCCAACCTTCCGTCTTCCCCATTACTGTCACAATTTTGCGCCAGCAATCCCTTCTCAAAAAAACATCCTGCATATTCAAAGGAGCTTAAGGGGCTCCTCTCAGTTCGGGCCCCACTTATACTTGAAAGGGGTTACCTTTATACCTACAGCATAAATTATTTAATAGAGATGCTGCAGTCGATTTACGAAATCTGTAATTTCGTGAAGTTACTAATCGATTTTAGTTCTCTTTTATATTTTTGGACATTAATTATTTTTCTTCTACATATGACATTTTTTTTTTCCTTGCAAATAATGCGATTAGACGAATCGATTAAGATTAAAGTAGGAAATATAGCAGTGTTCATAATCTCATATAATTTGCATTCCATCGCCACTGAATCAGTTATCTACTTTAGTTAACACACATTCAATGGTGCGAACCAAACCAGACCCTCACTCACTCCCATATACAGACACACACAAAACACACTTCCACCGCATGTACACTTAGACATATGCACTCAACAACTCACATGATTTCACACACAGACATACAAACACATACTTTTTAGCATGATTAATTCCATTTTGTAATTTTAATTCCTACATATTTTTCCTTCGTCTAAACCTAACGAACAGGCTATTTAAAAAAAATATATTTGATCCATATGGCAATAACTTTGTAGTGATACTCCTATAAATGCTTTTAGATTGGAAATATAACCCATAGCTGAACGCTGACCCCTAAAATACAGGTCCAGGCCTAGTTTGGGGGTTAGGATCAGATTTGTGGCAATACATTCGTGTGTTATTTTATGATGACTGGCTTGTAACATTGATTTCTAAGTGTCAATTTTTCTTTTTAGTTTTGTGAAATGAACACATTTCACTAAATCAGATAGCTTAGTTGACTTTTAGTGACCATCATCTGCCGAGCCTTTTCCCAACTATGTTGGGGTCGGCTTCCACTCTAACCGGATGCAGCTGAATACCAGTATTTTACATGGAGCGACTGCCTATCTGACCTCCACAACCCAGTTACTGGGTTATACGATACCCCTAGGTAAGACTGGTTGTCAGACTTTCGGGCTTCTGACTACCCGTAACGACTGTCAAAGATCCACGAATGACAGCCGGGACCAACGGCTTAACGTGCTTTCCGAGGCACGGAGGGGTCTCGGTATGTAAAGATGGTCACCCATCCACAGACCAACCGCGGCAAGCGTAGCTTAACCTAATCGATCGACCTGTGCGGCTGTTATTATTTAGCCACGGGCCCCTCTTGACTTTTTTAGTGACCATTTGTAACAAAAAGGTCCTAATAAGTTTTTGGTTGCAATGGAATTTGAACTTTGTTAAGTATGACTTTCGGTTTGTTCTTCCATAACTTAAAAATTATCTCATATTATTAAATCAAATATAGATTTCAATCCTGTAAAATAAACGTTTTTTGAAACTTTGTTAGGTAAGAAGTGCAAAACATTCCGGTAAATTAAAAACTTTTGCGCGCAGAGCCAGGGGTTCAACTATCATTACTCCAAGTAGGTATTCCTCAATTCAGCTCGCTACCTCGATACAGTCTCATTGTGCCAGCTTCCTAATGAAATGCGGTAATGACAGAGAACGCGGAAGGCGTGTCGAGTTCTTAGTAATTTAGATAGAGAGGACCAAGTATTGTGTTACTGGCACGTAGTTTCATTAATATGTGAGCAAGCGACGGCTTTATAGGTGAGACGCTTATTTGTACGTAAGTGGGAAAAGGAGTATTTTTAAAGAAATGAAATGTTTACTCTCGCGGCTCAAGTTTTTTTTTTAATTATTCGTTTTGTATATTTGTGCTTTTATTTATTTTTCTGTTTTTATTGCAGACAAAAAGTTATGGCTAAAATGCTTAAATATAACCAGTGAATAAAAAAACAACCTGTATATTCAAAGTAGGTAAAAGGGTTGTAGCCCATCAATAGAACTAAGTATGTGTGTGACATCTGAAATCAAATAAGCACATCTAAGGCAATCAAAATAAACAGTTTGAAGAAACTTGGTCATAATAACCCAACTTTTCAAATGTCAAGAATAATAAGTAACAAGGTCTTTTATAATATGACGAATACCCAATGAAAATATTTATTTTTAAATGACTTTTCGTCTTTTTTAACTTCAAACTCAAAATGAAGCATTTTATTTCAATTAAACCAATTATAGGGACTTATGAACTGCCAAGGACTTCTAATTATCTTGTTACTAATAATACACTCACACACAATAATTAGACACAATTGTAACTGATTTACTTTTAAGTATAATGACAACTAGCTAAGACAAACTTTGTAACATGTTTATTCTTTTTGGTCTAACAAAAAAATATTATATTATACTGAATCACACTATTTTGTATTGATGTTTATATTTTATCCGTAAAATCAACATGCCGTAACACTTTATACTTTTTCTTTCAAATCAAAACAGCTTACACAGTTTTTACTCTAAAAAGCAAAAACCTTAATCCACATACTTCAAACTCAGCCTTAATCAAAGATTAATAACCTCCCCGTTTAACACACACTTGATTAATTAATCACTCTCCCCAACTTCGGAACTGGAAAGTTTGCGAAATCACTTAAAAACATAATCTAACTGCTACCAACGCGTGGGTGGTTTTCCAAATAGTTGGGACTTGTGGTATCCCGTAACCGTTGGGAAACCTTGGTACCTGGTATGTCGGAGTATTTATAAAAGTGTGTATGAACATTTAACTGGTTAAAATTAATTCTATGAGCTCGGCGTCAATTGTGGAGCATTCATAAAGTTCGGGACGAAGTTTAGGACAGTTAGGGCAGCTCAACGCTGGATTATGATTCGATTATTTGTTTTGTGGGGTTACACCGCTTACCGTCGATGTCGTGAAACGTCACAGCTTTTTTTTTTACATGTATTTTGGTATTGTATTACCCAGTCACTGAGTTGTGGACGTCAAATAGGCAGTCACTCCATGTGAAATACTGCTATAAAGCTGCATCCGGTTAGACTTAAATCTGACCCCAACAGAGTCAGGACTTAGCAGACTTACGTCTGCTGCCACTAGCTGTATGACCTACAACGGACCGCGACTGTGGTGTTCAAAACTCTCCAAGCAAAATATTAAAATAGTCTGATATTTTAACAAAACTGAAAGTGGTTTTCATACTAATGTTTGTTTATAATCTAGGCAGTGTTCAACTAAAGTGGGTTTTATTTTCGTTTTCTTTCTACATTGTACCACTCCAAAATAAAATTTAGGCTATATTTTTTGAGCCCAATGAGCACTTAACTTTTTTTCTTTTATGTACTTGTACAACTCGGTATGACGCGGCCGTTACCATTGGCTCGTTGGCTCTAACAAACGGTGAAAGAAAACATCGTTAGGAAGCCAGTATGTCCTAGCACCGAAAATTCGAATACATGTGATATCTACTAACCCGCACTGGGCCCACGTGGGCGTACAGCCCACTCCCTGTCACCGAGAGGAGGACTGTGTCCCAGCAGTGGGAATATTATAGACTGATTATGCTAAAACTTGTACATAATATACGTTACCTATATAGGGTGACTGTTAATTAGTGACCGATACTTAAACACATGATTCTACTCATGACAACAAACAACTTTTATAATGGGACAAAAAGTGAAATGACGAAAAGAAAAATCAGCTGTTCCCTACATTTTGACGACTCGTACGAACATAAATGTAGGGAACAGCTGATTTTTTTTTTTGGCGATTTCGGATTTGGTCCGATAGTAAAAGTTGTTTGTAATGATGTATAGAATCATGTGTTTAAGTATCGGTCACTAATTACCAGTCACCCGATATACAGGGTAGGCTGGCAGGAACATCGACGTACAGCCTGGATTCAGTACATAATAATGAGGAGCGTCGGAACGAAAACCGATATATCGAATTTACCATATTTTTCACAAATTAAAAAAAAAGCTTGTAAGTTTTTTGATGTTACAAAAGTGGAAAATTATAGCATGTCAATTTGCAGTTAAAGTGACATCGATTGATGTGTGAAACTTGACGGAGGGTAGATACTTAATTTAGGGAGATACTTGGCGGACAAGTATGGATATATCGGTTTTTGACGCGATCATTTGGATATATCGGTTTTTGACGAAACCAAAATGGATATGTCGGTATTGAACTGAATTGAATTTGAACCGACCATTGTTGAATTGTGTAAAACTTAATAAGAATTATCGGTTTTTAATCCAACAACAAGAACATGTTGAATTTAATAATGTATTTGTCGGGTTTGATTTGACCACAGTATTTTGATATATTTTTTAAGATGGATGTAACTGTTTTTTAATTGATTTCTTTCCTGAAGGGTGTATAATTAAACAATTTGTAACATAAAAAAAATAAAAAAAAATAATGTCTTAATTAAGACATATCGGTTTTTGTTCCGACGCTCTTTTTTTTTTTTTTGCTGGCAATACTGGTAGCCGGCCGTCAAAAATTTTCTTGTTAGAATTAAATTGTAAAACTAATGTATTTCGCGTTTATTTATGTAAAAACGTGCTTAATTTCGATAGATTAAGTTATAAATATTAAGGATCTGTGTTTGTGAATTATTTCGTTGAGAAATCAATGAATAATCAATGAATTAGTACCAGCTGTCATCCAACGGACGGATTTGAAATCACCACCTAACCCGGGGAGTATTTCTTTTAATTTAAGCTTATTTATATAAAATCTTATTAGTTCGTATTGTACCTTTTCCCCTTTAATGTGTAGGTATACTGTTCGTCCCAATAAGCAACATAGTGAACAAGCCTGTATTTCTCTTTATTGTGCTGGACACTTATGTTCGTGTATTATTGGGATAAATCACATAAGTTACGTTAGAGACCCTTTAGAAATCACTGTACTTTATTACTAGACAGATATATGTTAAGTTGAATTACTAAATTAGAACCGCTATATGAAATTAACGTTAGAAACTAGATTTCCAATAACTTGACAATAGTAGTACCCCCAAATATTTTGCAAATTTAATTTTGTTGTTTTTTCCCTTTTTACTATTAAATATCACCATCTCAATAGTTAAATTTTCAACACATAACTGTGATAACAAACTTATCATAACTTTTTTTTATTCCTTTGTTTTTTGTTCACTTCATCCTAGCACTATCCACATCTCATACCTTTCTCTTATTCCTTTCACTCACTTGGCTTTCTCTTCTCTCATTCCAGGGTGCCTCTAGGGTTTGCCTGTCAATATGTTGACCCGTAGAGCTGCATCCTTGGATGAAAAACTGAGGGCTACATTGAACGAATTGGAATCTAGTAAGAAACAGAACAAACAGCTACTACAGGAAAGGGATGACAGCGAGGTGGAAATAAAGTTCATAAATGACAAGAACACTGAGTTGAGGAACCAATTGGCTGAGCTACATGTACAACATATGGACATACTTGACCAGCATCAACATCTCCGTCAACTTGTGTCAAATTTCCAGGAATGTAGTGACACCCACGAACTGGCTTTGAGACGCATATCTGAACTAGAACTAGAATTAAGCAGGGCCCACAACACAATAACCCATTTGGAATCTCTCAAAGCCCGTGAAGAGTCTGCGATCACCTGCAGTCTTTACGATGAGTTGGTTGGTAGCGGGTCCGGACCCACATGTGTTGAGCCAATTGTAACAATAGACTTAACTAATGATACCATCAATAAAACCGAATTGTTTACTAGTCATAATAAGATAAAAAAATATATTAAAATTAATAGATTAATTAAAAAAACTCAAAAATCATTAAAATGCCAAAAAGTTAACAAATCAAATATAAAACTGAGGCAAAAAAATTTAAATTTAACACAAGAATTAAAGAACTGTAATAGAGAATTAGAATTATGTAATACTAGGTATGACACTGACACTCAGCACCTGCAGGATGAGTTGTTTGTTAGGGAATATGCTCTGAAGGACATCTTCAGTAAATATGAGGCTTCTCAACAAGACCTGAGTAAGCGCATGGAAGAGGCTAATGAGTTGGCAGACCTGGTCAAGTACAATGCGGAGAGGTATGAGTCTCTGACTAATAACCTCTCTTTTAGCTGTACCTGCTCCCGGGAACCCCAGCCTCAAGTTATTCCACCCACACCCTCAGTAGCTCAGTCAGTAGGCAGCTGTATTAATAATGATAGCAATAGTATGAACACTACTTATGTATTTTCTGACAAATTTGGTCAAGGTTTTGGTAGTATATTTAATCAGTGTTCGCCACAATATGTAATTAATCGTTGTTTACCCGGTGCCAGTATTAGCCAATTAATTAGTAATATTAGATTGACAAAAATAAATCCCAATTCAACTGTTATATTATTATATGGGGATAGTTTAACTGTACGAAAAAAGGACATAATTGAATCTGTCCAGTTGATGTTACATCTCAATGAGTCCAATAATTGTAAATTTATTTTTTGTGCCTTGCCGTATTCTCATTATTTGTCTGATGAGCAAAATAGGCACATTTATAATTTAAATATGTTAATTTATAATAGGACATGTCATCACAGTGATGCTATTTTATATTTTGATTGTAATCAATTCATTACTGATTACAAACTGACAAATTATACTATGTATTTGCCACCTAGTTGTAGGAGACAGATTGCTAATCTTTTAGCATACAACATACACAGTGACACCGGTACCTGTAGGGTACCTTCGATTACTGTTAGTAGTGGTACTAACACTACTTTTGATACACCTTGTAGTTTAAACTATTAGGTGCGACAACGGGTCAGCCACATATGTTGAATGTTGTACATCAAAATATGCAGGGTCTGTCCGGCAAAGAGCTAGAGTTAAGTTTATTTATGGAGAACTATGATGTTCAGGTGTTATGTTTGACTGAACACTGGTTGAAAGAACATGAAGTAGTGTTTATCAATGATGATAACTTTACCGTACAGAGTGCATTTGTGAGAAAAAGTGCTATTCGCGGTGGCTCTTTAGTTCTTGTTTCAAACAAGTTGAAATGTAAGCAACGTTTAGATTTAGTTAATCTTTCAATCGAGCGCACTATAGAGTTGTCTTGTGTTGAACTTGAGCGATACATTATAATTTGCGTTTATCGACCCCCCTCTGGGGATTTTATTAGTTTTGAATCGGTAATGGAGGATTCTCTCAATAGGTTGAAATCAAGTAACAAAAGTATTATTTTATGCGGAGATTTCAATATTAATATTTTAGATGTTACTCCATTAAGTATTAGACTCCTCAATTTGTTTAAGTCTTATAATTTAATTAACTTGTTTTTTGAACCTACTAGAATCACGGCATCTTCGTCAACCTGTCTTGATAATATATTTAGTGTTTTTGATGCCAAAAACAAATTAGTCTTAACTGACTTAACGTCCGACCACTGTGGTTTATTAGCTAGCTTCCCCATGCCATTACATAAACAGTCGCGTAAAATTGAATGCAGGCCTTATACAGCTGCCCGTTGCAAAATGTTTAAAAATAATATAGCTCATAGAATTACACCATCTATAGTAGAACACGAGAATCCTAATGAAATTTATGGTGCCCTTTTTGATGTTGTGCAAAAAGAGTACCAATCTACTTTCAAGACAAAAACTATTAATATTAATGGATCCTCCGTTGGCTTTAACCAATGGGCTACTCCGGGTATTTATAAAAGTAGAGCGAGACTATACGAGTTATATGGTTTGAAAAAATACAGGTTTGACACTCCTTTCCTAGAGTATGTCAAAAATTATTCAAAATTATTTAAAAAGATTAGTGCTTTTGCTAAATCGAAATTTTTAAGCGATGCTATTAAAAATTCTAATAATAAAGTAAAAACGACTTGGAAAATTATTAACAATGAAACTGGTAAATCGGTTAAACAAGAAAAACTACTTGAGATTATGGTAGATAATAAATTAGTTAATAAAGCCGCTGACGTAGCTGAAGCTTTTAATGAGTTTTTTGCCAACATACCTATAACTACGACTCGCTCCTTAAATTCGTCCCCGTCTAAAGCTGAAACCCTTTTGCATAGTAGTGTACCTAAATGTATTCGTTTATTTAGTTTCGAACATGTAACCCCACATGATGTAGTTAATGTTTTTAACCTACTAAAGTCTAAAAACACCGGTGACTACTGGGGCATCTCCATTAAACTTTTAAGTAATATAATAGACATCGTAGCCCCCTATCTAGCTGTTACTTTTAATAAATGTGTTGATTTAGGAATTTTTCCTGACCTCATGAAGACTAGTAAAGTCATACCTTTATTTAAATCAGGTAATAAAAACGACGTTGGTAATTTTAGACCTATTTCCATTTTACCTGCATTTAGCAAAATATTTGAAAAATTAATACTCAAGCAGTTGCTAAGACATTTTAATTTAAATAGCCTCCTTCATAATGAACAGTATGGCTTTACAAAAGGTCGTTCGACTACAGATGCGGGTGTTGCTTTGCTGAAACACATATTTAACGCATGGGAGAGCTCGCAAAATGCTATCGGAGTTTTCTGTGATCTTTCCAAAGCCTTTGATTGCGTGCACCATGACACGCTTTTGCGTAAACTAAGTCATTACGGTGTCCAAAACGAAGCTCTCAACGTAATAAATTGTTATTTACATAATAGGTTCCAATGTGTAGATGTTAATGGTGTGAAATCTTCCGCGCTACCAGTTCAGTTAGGTGTACCGCAAGGCTCAATACTGGGTCCATTCTTGTTCTTAGTGTATATTAATGATTTACCATTCCATTTAAAGGGAATCTGTGACGTTGTACTGTTTGCTGATGATACATCTCTTATTTTTAAAGTAGATAGGAATAGACAAGATTTTGACGACGTAAACAGTGCACTCTCAATAGTTACGGATTGGTTTACGTCAAATAACCTAGTTCTCAATGCCAAGAAAACGAAATGTGTAAAGTTCGCCTTACCGAATGTTAGAAATCTAGGACCCAACATCGTCTTAGATAAAGACGCGCTTGAAACTGTGAGTTCGGCAGTTTTTCTGGGAATAACAGTAGATGCCAAACTTCAGTGGGGACCACATATATCGAGCCTAGCAGGAAGGCTCAGTTCGGCTGCCTACGCCGTCAGGAAAGTAAGACAGTACACTGACGTTGATACAGCTCGTTTAGTATATTTTAGTTATTTTCACAGCGTTATGTCCTACGGTATTCTGCTGTGGGGCAAAGCAGCTGATATACAAAATATATTTGTCCTTCAAAAACGAGCTGTTCGAGCAATTTACCAGCTAGGCGCTAGAGTTTCTCTAAGAGATTTTTTTAAAGATATTGGTATTCTCACGGTTGCATCACAATTCATCCTTGCCAACATCTTATATATTAGGCAAAATATACACTTGTATACTAAAAACAGTGATATTCACAATGTTAACACCAGAAATAAGGACAAACTACGTGCTCCCTTTCACCGGCTTCATAAGGTTCATAACTCATTTGTTGGTCTTGGTATAGCCTTTTATAACAAGCTACCCTCTTCTTTGCTAGATTTGCCTTTTAATGCATTTAAAGCTCAAGTAAAATCTAACCTTTGTTCAAAGGCATACTATTCTATCAACGACTACTTAAACGATAAGAATAGTTGGTTGCCCTGATTAACTCAAGACAATGTTTATGTTCTTTCTCCAGAATTAATTTACAAAGAATTACTGATAGGTTATATGAGCTCATTATACAATTGTTTTTTTATTGGGCTGTATAAGTCAAATCAGTTTAATTTAATTTTAATTTTATTATTGACATAATCAACCCATTGCAATGTTTTCTAATGAGTTGATTGCAATATGTGGTTAGCTAGTGACCTCGACAATTGATCATATTATTCTTACCTGAACAACCGGCAGCAAGTTCGTCATGCTCCCTTAGATGTCACTGCTTGCGGTAGCGTCGGGGGTCGGGTTGTCTCCTTCCCTCAAATATGGCGAGGGGGGTAATGGCTGACCTTTGCGTTATGCTCGTGAACGGGTGCTGCTTGTGGTGACTGGTCGTCTTACTGACCATGGTTTTATCATTGTTATCATTATTAATAACTTGTTTATTTAGTTTCCTTATGGTCCTAGTTTATCATTTATGACTTCAAGCGACAGCTATGTAAACTGAACCCAGCATTGCATAAATATGTTAGCGGTCACGCCCTTTATACCTGGAGGCTTTTATTTAATTTCCATTTATTAATTTTTGCTTGAGTACGTATAGTTTTTTATTGTATTTCTTGGTATATTGGCGTTGCTAGCTGACATATGGCAAATCATTTAATTTAGCGTTCTGTGTCTTGTAATGTTAATTGCTTTGCATACCTTGTATTGTATTCAGTCAATTATATTTTCTAACTGAACAGACAGCTGTGCTGCTGGGGAGTTTGTTGCGCCACTTCTTCTTCCCAGCGAAAGCACTAGGAAGTGGTGAAGGGCGGGCGTTTTGGGGGACTGTCTTTTGTAATTTTGACGTTCGAAAAGTGCTGATTCTCAGCCTAGTTTGAATAAATGACTTTTGATTTTGATTTTGATTGCTCCTCAATTGTAAAACCCATTCGATGAAATTTTTCGTCAGTTATTAAAAAAAAAATTGCTGTTCAGTACATTTTGACCGCGTAGGTATTGCAATTTTCTATGAAACAGCAATTTTTGTTTTCTATAACCGATGAATAATTTCTACGCTAGGGGGTCTAAAATCATGTGCTGAATTCATGGTTGCAGTTTGCGCGTCGATGTCCATGCAATCCTGTATATTTTAGTGTTAGATTATATATTGTATTTAGACCAATTCACAGTAAATAAATAATACAGCAGCAATACAGTTGAACATAATTATGTTCAACTACACTATATTATGAATAAGAAAGTTTACTATTTACTTCGTTCTGATTGGTGCTGGAACTTTATGGAAACAGTGTACGAGTATATCATTCAAATCATAGGGCTCGATTCTTGAACAATATTGGAAGTTATTGAAGTATATAATTGATATTTGCTTCTTCAATATAGGTTTATTTTGGACGGTATTGGTAGAAGTTCATTGTGCCTATATTAGGTACGTTATTAATCGTCGGAAATACAGGATGGAGCAAAAGTTATGTCATTAGTTTTCGACCAAAATCTTCATAATTATTACGATGCTTACACAACATACATAACCAGTCTATAATATTCCCACTGCTGGGACACAGGCCTCCTCTTGGTGAGAGGGAGTAGGCCGTAATCCACCACGCGGGCCCAGTGCGGATTAGTGGATGTCACATGCCCGTTTCCTCACGACGTGTTCCTTCACCGTTTTGACACATACACGGAGAGAAAAATCTTAGAAAAATTACCGTGCTGTCTCATAATCTGGGTGCATTTGACTGGCAATGGAAAAATTACTATGCTAATACGGTAAAAATTCCCATGCTGCATAGTATAATTTATTGACCTAATAGCGAATTTTTCCCAATCTCACTTAGAATATCTTCTGTAGATGTCATTTGCACCCACTTTATAGTGACGAGCACGGTAGTTTTTCTAAGAATTTTCTCTTCGTGTTCTACTGTTTATCCCAGCAGTATCGGGCCCTATCAGAGTACCAGCGCTGCGGTATTTATTTTTTAAATATCGCAGCATTATGCTGAGATAGGAGCCTTTTTAGCCTCGCACAGGTCTTTTTTTATTTTTTATTGTAACTTTGTTACTTTAAAATGCTCCTTTTTTAACTATTTGTATTTCCTCTGTGTGTCCTAAATATAAAAATGTTCTTTGTTTCTTTCTTTCAGTAGTAGGTACATTCCCGCGGGATAATTTCCGACCTTGCGGCGAAGTCGCAGGCAAAGCTACATAGTTTCATATAATTTGAACAATCAAGTATGACAACATTCATGATGTGCTATAAAGCATCATTCATTAAAAGTCAAAAAAAGCGTCTCAACTTACGTGACACAATTTCTCGTGACATAAATATGTCTTACATAATCGAAAACCGAAAGCTGTTAGGAGGGATCGCGAAGAACATTATTCAGTCCACGATCCAAGGCTAAACTAGCGCTATTGGCTCAAAACGTTGACGGGAATGTATCAAATTTTATGAGACTTCATTGATACCCAACGTTTGTCGTTCTCCCACGAATCGAATTGAAAAATAATGAGAGAGGACACATAAAAAGAACATTCTTCGTACACGCGAAGACCGATCAAGCGACAATTTTTCAGTATTACCTGACCTGGCATTGTATAGGCTTTCCGTAAAAGAAGAGGTCAACTTACACTGGAGTGTGAGCTTGAAATAGCGTCGGGCGTACATTCGATGTAAAGGAAAAATACGTTTAGTTGATAACATTTCGTATGCAAAGGATTATGATGTCTGTTTTGTGTGACGACTCTGTAACGTCGCGTTGTTTTTATATGAGGTCCCCATTATGTTTCTTGTTTCTTGTTATTTTAAGGAACGCATGGTTAACTCGTGCCTGCATTCTTTGGGTGTAAACAGATAATACAGGCGAATTAATTTGTAGTAATCTCGCCGTGAAAACCTAGATGAAGTGAGCTTGAAGTGCCTTTCACCTCCACCTGATTTATGGATTGACACTGGCCCATTGAGGGGCCCGTGGATACATAATAACAGCCGCACAGGTCGATCGATCAGGTTAAGCTACACTTGCCGCGGTTGGTCAGTGGATGGGTGACCATCTTTACATACCGAGACCCCATCCGTGCCTCAGAAAGCACATCAAACCGTTGGTCCCGGCTGTCATACGTGTGTCTTTGACAGTCGATACGGGTCGTCAGAAGCCCGAAGGTCTGTCAACCAGTCTTACCAAGGGGTATCGTATTACCCAGTAGCTGAGTTGGGGAGGTCAGATAGGCAGTCGCTCCATATAAGATACTGGTATTCAGCTGCATCCGGTTAGACTGGAAGCCGACCCCAACATAGTTATGAAAAGGCTAGGCAGATGGTGATGATTAGGGATTGACACTGTTGACAGCTCAATTCACGCACATTTCACATTAGTTTTACAGAATAGCACTACAGCTGATCTATTCTGTAAAAAATTACCGTATAAGCGTAGCTGAAATGAGCCGTCAATAGTTTCAATCCCTAGCATCAGTTTTTTTTACAGAATAGTTCACCAGAACGTTGTTATATTAATTGTTCATGATAAATAAATAAAAGTTGTGAACTTAAATTATGGGTGAGAAGTTTATTTGTTAAAAGGCCTTCAAACAAACAAACTATGCCTGGATTGATGAACGATTGATGGCAAAAAGCTCATCCCCTATTACAAGGGGGGGGGGGGGGGGGGACTTAAACATACTTAAGTGGTAAAATACGGGTTTACTCACCTCTCCCTTCAAATACCTTCTGGGAATCAAGTGGGGCGTGATATCATAGTACGTTTCACACTATTAAGTTAGGAAACAACAAAAAGTTGCGACCCAGAACAGGTAATGGAAACGATACCTAATAGGTACAGTATTTTATCTCACGAAGTGATGCGCGTTTTACTTGTGGTAACTAAGTGTACAAACCCTGTGAATGTGTGCGTAAAGAAGAGTAGCGTCAGCACATAACACACACATGCACACAAACACACGCCCTTCCGACTTAGCCATTGTCTCTGACGGTACCGAGAGGACCTTAGTAATAGGATCCCGTTGGCACCCTTTGTAGTACGGAACCCTAAAAACCACTCCTTGAAAACAAAACATCCACACACGAGTAAAGAAAAAGCCACGAAATTACAAATACGTTGAACAAATTGCCTGCCAAGTCTTTCCCTTATGGCATTAAGTATACTCTGAGAAGGAAGTCCCTGAGCAATTTAAACCAGAATCAATGATGAATAATTTCAAAATCCTAAAACCTAGTTAACCAGGTCGGGACTTGAAACTGAGCCAAAACGTTCAACCTCGCTCCGAATATCCATAAATTTTCCGCTACATGAATTATTAAGAGACGAAACTTTGTGCTAAGTATTTTAATACTTTTTTAGGGTTCCGTACTAGTACGTACGTACATAGTAAGTACTACTTCCGTACAAAAGGTGCCTTCATAATCATCATCAGCTAACAGCAGTCCACTGCTGGACTTGAGCCTCTCCTATTGCACGCCATTCTACTCGATTCTCGGCAACTCTCATCCGGCTGCTACCAACCACCGGGTTGCTAAGATTGTCCCTGACCTAGCCTGAGGACGTCCTACCTTACGTTTGCCGATTCGCGGTCTACACTCAAGACGTCTTTCCTGGTAGTATACATAACACAAAATATATACTAGTCTTCGACTAGGTAACTGAAGAAAAAACGAAAGAATAAAGGTTATTTGGTAACAGTTCGTGAAACACAAAATACGAATAACACATAAATAAATTAGAAGTAGGTCAAAATTTACTTCTAAGATTATTTTACTTAGTTTGTTAGTTACAAGTGAAGCTAATAAAAGCGTGTTAAAAAGTGAAAATAACGTGTTACTCGTAACAGCAGTAGTGTAAGCCTGACGGCTGCGCCTGATAGATTCATTGCAGCATTAATGCCAGACAGATGCTGTCTGACGCTGGTTTTCGTAAAACCTGAAAATAGATCAGAATAACGAGCAGAATTAATTGAACCACTTTTTAATATAGGTCACATTTTTCAAAAAATCTTCATTAAAAACGTTGCCGTGTCTATTTATTAATAGGTCAAGCAACCCAATGTCAGCGCGGCGCAGCGGCCCGGTGACGACTCCTCCCTCGATAAAGCGTCGTCGCAGACGCAAGAAACGATCAGAATGACCAGTAAAACTAAAACAGCACATAAAACCTTTACAATTTTTTAATGACTTATTTTCTCTGTGAAATAGGTCAATTGAATTAAAAATCAGTTGGGGTGTCTGAGGTATTGCGCATTTAACGTTACACGTTGTATAAATTCCTAAAAATAAATCTCAATTCGAAATCAAATTTGACAATCTCTGCCCTAACCGTGAGAAACACATGTGGGCTATTATCGAAATTTCCAGAACACGTATCAGCTGTTTGAGGTCAACCATTAGGTAGATACTATCACTAGATTATTTGCCTAACAGCTAATTATGTTAATGTACTGACTAGGGGAAGGACAAGATAAGTAGACGGTTGAACTCGTGGTCTATATTACCATGATAGAATATTTCTATTTGATGTTTTGCTAAGTCAAAAGCCTTTGAGGAATGGTCAAGGACCAGTAGCCCAGTGGTAACGACCGTGACTTACGAGTTGTAGGTTTTAGGTTCGAACCTAGGCAGGCGCTTTAATTTGTATAAATTATTTAATCATCACTGCTTTGAAAACGGTGAAGGAAAGTATCGTGAGAAAACCGACTTGTCCTAGAACCAAAATTCGAAGATATGTGTCATCTATCAACCCGCACTAGGCCTATGTGGTTGATTACGGACCACTCCCTCTCACCGAGAGCAGGTCCCAGCAGTGGGAACATCAATGGCTGATCAAACTCATTATATCTTCCAAGTTTTTTTTTTTTTATATAGAACTTACTGGAGTGGCCCGTGGCTAAATAATAAAAGCCGCACAGATCGATCGATCAGGTTAAGCTACGATTGCCGCGGTTGGTCTGTGGATGGGTGACCATCTTTACATACCGAGACCCCTCCGTGCCTCGGAAAGCACGTTAAGCCGTTGGTCCCGGCTGTCATTCGTAGACTTTAACAGTCGTTACGGGTAGTCAGAAGCCCGAAAGTCTGACAATCAGTCTTACCTAGGGGTGTCGTATTACCCAGTAACTGGGTTGTGGAGGTCACATAGGCAGTCGCTCCATGTAAAATACTGGTATTCAGCTGCATCCGGTTAGACTGGAAGTCGACCCTAACATAGTTGAGAAAAGGCTAGGCAGATGATAACGACACCTTTTGCAAGCAATGTAGTTCCAAAGCACTGCTTAGTAAATCAAAATCTCACATTTCAAGACCCAATCAGCGAGTGAGGGATCTTTTATAAATCTTTGGGTAAATCGAAAAATTGCGTGTTTACTGTGATTTAGTAGGTGGCGAAAAAAACGGTAGCAAATCCCTTTTTAAAAAGTTTGGTAAATAAGACACGGGGAAGCCTTTAACAAACGATAATCAATCACTCAAATCGTTCACAAAATCCATTCCAAAACTCTTCACTACTTTAATCGTTTACGCGTCTAATCTCTTTGAGCCAAAAACCCGTCAAAAAATTTTTTCACAGTCCAATCCGACTCCCTTTGGTCCAAACCACTGGGGCGGTGATCACTTTGATAAAAACTCCCAAAAATATAATTGCAAAAGTCATTATTTAGATAACGAATCGTTTTTGGATTCACAAAGGGTGACTTGTCAAAAAATTTGGCAACAATTTGAACATCAAAGTGTTTGCAAATAGGAGGCGAGAAGACCAGGGAGGTACGTTTAACCGGAACCCGTATACTGCGAATTTGCTATTACGCTGTTTGTACGAATGGAGACTTTGCGATGTGGTACAAACTGCAGGATGAACGGTTCGGACCCGATGGTCCAAATGTTAAAATTCATTTACTAAATTAAAAGTAAAGAAGGAAAGAATAGAGTTTGTTATAGGAACAGTTCGTGATACACAAAATACAAATAACAAAATAAAAAGAGAAAGTCATGTTTTAACAACAATAGTGTGTGCCTGACGGGTGAGCTCAAAAGGTTCATACGCCAGATAGATGCTGTCTGACGCCGGATTCCTAATGAACCTTTACGGACAAGTGACCGAGAGTAGGTACAGACAGTTTCAAAATACTAATACATAATTTATACTTGTAAATAAATAACGAAACTAGTTATCAAATATAAAAGTGATGCTGATAAAGTTGTGCGTGTGCTAGGCTAAAATACTACTGGTAACTTTTACTATGAGGCTGAGCCAGAAAAACATGGTGACTGTTTGGAACTGTTAAGTAAACTTAGGTGTTTACTTTTATTACCTATGACACAATGATTTCTTTCCCCTTTATTATATTCATCAACCCTGCTCTCAAAACGGTGAAGGAAAACTTCGTGAGGAAATTGAAGAAAAAATTTACCCAGCTAGGTAATTGAGTAACACAATAACAATAGCGATGGCTTTCATTTTGACAGTTCAACAACATTCATTGCGTTATTTACATGGTTTAGCAGACACATTTTTGGAACATATGAAGTAATATAATGGATTACAAATAACCTTCCAAATCATTCAGATTTTTACTGAAAGTGTGTTACGCAATTAGGGTGCAGTTTCACGTTACTTCCAAAACCACACAATTTCAGTACATAACTTGTCCCATACAGAAAATCCTGTATACCTACTAGAGGACACTGAAAGGCCCAGTACTCGTGTTCTCATTCGAAAAATTACCATCGATTTATACTAAATCCTCTCCTTAATAAAATGTAGGATATAAATTGACCTCTCCAGCATTTCTTCTACTCTGGTAACATTCACGTAAAAAATAAATCGCCCTAAAGGTATTTCAGGGTCTTCAACATTTTGCGGCTCAGGTACCGTCTGAAAAACTTAATTTTCCTTTATAGCCAATATATACTCAATGGGATATACATGTATTATTTTTTTCTATGTTATAAAGTAATGTTGGTTTTATGTTTTATTACGAGGTACGTAAGAGATTGTTTTTGGATATCAAAAAGATGTTTGAGAAAAAAGGGTGATTCTCTAATGCGTGTTTATCCAGCTCTGTAAAAACAGTAGGTATTCTTGTCTTTTGAACTTTGTTTTCGGTTGAAAAAGGGATAGGTAACGTCTTTGTTTACCATGCTTTTGCTTGTTAAGAATACGTACTCTTAAAGAGCTTAGCCAGACCCCCAGGTTGGTGAAACGGTAAAGGAAAATATCATGAGGAAACTGGAATGCCCTAGAACCAAGAATTCGAAGACATGTGACAGATGTCCCCATTGAAGATTGGTAGATACCAATCCTCAATGGGTCGACGTGGTGGATTACGGCCCACTCCCTCTCACAGAGAGGAGGCCTGTGTCCCAGCGGTGGGAACATTATACGCTGATTATGCCCCAGGTCAGGCAAAAAGTATATATTTTTCCGACTAATTTCGCAAAAAAACCTCTGTTTTTATTACTACTGGTTTTATAATAATACTAGGTCTAGTCTGGATGTCAGAAATCATATGACAAGAACGTGCTACCGGAACAAAAAATAGCTTATATCTTCGCCATGATACTATCTATTTCCTTGCCTAACCTAATTAAAGTCGAATTTATTTTATTACGAGTAGTATGCCTGGCCTGGTAATAAGCTCGCCTTTTGATACACGTGACTTAAGCGTCATCTGCCTAACTTTTTCCCAACTACGTTGGGGTCGGATTCCAGTCTAACCGGATGCAACTGAATACCAGTATTTTATAAGGAGCAACTGCGTATCTAACCACCACAACCCAGTTTGGGTAATACGATACCCCTTGGTAAGACAGGTTGTCAAATTTTCAGACTTCTGAGAACCCGTAACGACTGTCAAGATCCACGAATGATAGCCGGGACCAACGGCTTAACGTGCTTTTAGAGGCACGGAGGGGTCTTGGTATGTAAAGATGGTCTCCCATCCACGGACCAACCGCGGCAAGCGTAGCTTAACCTGATCAATCGACCCGTGCGCCTGTTACTACTTAGCCACAAGCCCCTCACCACTACACGTGACTTAAAGGTAACTGATGAAATGTGTGTGTACCTACTCTGCCTACGATATACCTCTGCTTAATTCTTCGGGAATACCTACAAGCGTTTTTATTTTAGTTTTCCTTGTAGTTAGTATCACAACCAACCTACGTAAAAGGTGTGGGAGATTCGTAACTAAATAATAATAATAATAATCATTTTATTATCAGGCAACTAAGGCCCATATATAAAATACACAAAATAATCTTATACAAAAATGCACTAATACATAATAAAAACCTTAAAACTATGACCATACACGTAACGTTGTCGGCGTCGTGTTAAATTATTCCTTTTCGTGTATAATACCTTTACCTTTGAAGAAGATATCTTAGTATAAAGCATAATAATTAATCACCCAAAGGTTGACTGGTAGAAAATGCCTATGGCATTAAGTCCGCCTCTGCACATTTATGTGCTTGAAGTATTAAATAAATAAATTAATTAATTAGAACTCCTCGCCTAATAATTTACATTTTTTTTTTTGTAAATAGTATTTTTTCTATTTTCTATATGTTTTTTTTTGCGGCATATAAAATACTGGTATTCAGCTGCATCCGGTTAGACTGGAAATCGACCCCAACATAGTTGGGAAAAGGCTAGGCAGGTGATGACGATGAATATGTAATTTATCTATTTTATACAATGTGAAGATGATAACACGTCAATCAATGAAAACACAGGCAAAAGTAATGCACAGGAGTATTTAGGAACTATCAAATAAGTCCTCACATTGAAACGAAAAAAGTGGGTTTTTTTTTTCTTCTGACAAACTTAATAGTTGTGAGTATGGATTTTGCCAATCTTTGACGCGATATAGTGGCTGGAGCGCTTGGATGTAGTTTGTTGAATTTTTGGATGTGGACTGGGAATGTCATTAGGTATAAGCAGTTTAATTTATTGTAGTACTAGCTACGCCCCACGGTTCCACTCGCATAAGTCTCGATACCGTAAGAATATTGGGATAGAAAAATATATAAATAAATAAATAACTATAACATAAACATTACACCATACACTTTTCAAAATAAAGTTTTAACCCGTCGTCTGCCATCGGAGCTTTCCGTCGAGCAATTGGGATGTGTCAATACGATCCGTTAGGCTTACTCGAGCGTCAGTCGGAGGGTTGAACGATTAAACCTTTTAATCTAAGGGTCGTTGTAGCCGCCATTTTGGAAAAGATAAGCAGAAGGTTTATAAAACAGCCTTTAATTATCCTAATGCCCTGCATTTTTAAGGCTTTTATATCATCGTAATCAGCCTACAATTTTCCCACTGCTGGGACACAGACCTCCTCTTGGAGAGAGAGAGTGGGCCATTATCCACCACGCAGGCCCAGTGCGGGTTGGTAGATGTCACATGTCTTTGAATTTTTGGTTCTAAGATATGCTGGTTTCCTAACGATGTTTTCGTTCACCGTTTTGAAAGCAGTTTTTATGTAGATACAAAGAAATAAATATTGAACCATTTTTGTTTACTGTGTGTTGGCAATTTTAGATTTAAAAGTTGAATTTGCATGACCTACAACATCCTGCGCGTACAATAAAACAACGGTTTCAGGATGCTGTTCCAGTTGCCGCGGCGTTGTAGTACGTCTGGAATGTTTGCTGCAGTTCACGCGGATTGTTGGGAATCGCACCCAACAATCACGCAGACGGCACGCGCAGGCGACGTGACTGACCTACACGTCATTGTCATCAGCGAGCGAGTGGAGAAGCGGCGCGGTTGATCCGGCTCGAAGGACCAATGTTTGAACTGCTCGTTGGAGAGGAAAATAATAGTGGACTGTATAATATAATAGGCTTGGTTTATTGCCGTCTTTCGACTATAACATTTAACTGTCCCGGACAAACATATAATTTTAATTTAACGTTTTGAGAGTGTCGTCCGTCGCGGTGGGCTCCGAGAAAGCGAGTGACCGCCGACCGCGCCGGATCAACCGCGCCGCTTCTCCGCTCGCTCGCTGATGATAAATTCATTCCAACTACGGAACCCTTCATTGTGCGTTTACCGACACGTACTTGGCCGGTTTTTTTTTTTTTAATAAATTATATATGAATATTAGACACTAGATATTTTTGCTTTAATTTATATGTAAATCCATTTTCAGTTACTGCATAACTAAATCACAACTGCTATCCAAACGTCTTACCTCATTGATGGAACAACCAACCCCATGATGGGATGGGTTGTTCCTTGAAGATTTTTTCTGGGCAAGAAAATATTACTAACTAAATAAGTATGACCATTTAGTTTAGAACTAGAATACATTCTGCCTCTACATATCCGAAAGTCTTGGAGATCAGACCTTGATTTAACGGTTTTTTTTTACGTGTTGTTTGGACGTCATCACATCAACGCCAGCTGTCGCTAAAAACCAGCGCTGAGCGTCTGTCTCGCATACGGTCAAAGCATTATTCTGAGGGAAGGCCGTTTTGTGTGCAAGTCACGCTTTTCCGCCCAACTTATTCTTTTTGTGCTTTTCTCTGCAACATTTTTGCCGCAAATAAACCTACTTTCATTCTTTTTTCTTTATCTCTTTTTTGGATTTTGATTCATTAAGCTCGTAACGTGCAATTGATATGTGAGTATTTAGTGTGTACCACGTTTTTAACCTGCAAAACCGTTAAGCTCCGGATCTCACGAGTTATGCCGTGAATCAGCCACAAAAATGCCTTCAATATGCCGCGGAAATATGCGTAATTAAATGTTTGGCCTTGCCCTAACATCAAATTACGCATATTTCCGCGACAACGCATTGCCGTACCTAAACCGGCCAAATGATGAAAGTGAACCTTCTTTTATTTCTCCAAAGTGGCTATTACAGGGATTACGTTTTTATATACGACTAGCGGAAAAAGGCAATTATGTATGTTTTTGCGTGCAGTTGATCGGAGGAGTCGAGACCATTGGGGTCTTCCGCCTGGGGTTAATAATACCTATTTATATATAAGCTTTGTTTTTATTCGAAACTCAAACAATTCCCGTTTTGCTTTCCTAAAAATATTAAACATCTAATATAATGAATGCACTTCTTTTTGTGAGCCTCTAATAATTCGTATTTTGGGGTCCCAAAAATCCAAGTAACTGCGAGCAGCTTGGATGTAGTTGGTCACAGTTCTAACCCAACCCATTTGGTAGGGGTGCCCTTACTTACTGCGACCAATCCAAGTCGCGCACGGTAATTCAAAATCAAAATCAAAAGTCATTTATTCAAACTAGGCTGAGAATCAGCACTTTTCGAACGTCAAAATTACAAAAGACAGTCCCCCAAAACGCCCGCCCTTCACCACTTCCTAGTGCTTTCGCTGGGTAGAAGAAGTGGCGCAACAAACTCCCCAGCAGCACAGCTGTCTGTTCAGTTAGAAAATATACTTGACTGAATACAATACAAGGTATGCAAAGCAATTAACATTACAAGACACAGAACGCTAAATTAAATTATTTGCCATATGTCAGCTAGCAACGCCAATATACCAAGAAATACAATAAAAAACTATACGTACTCAAGCAAAAATTAATAAATGGAAATTAAATAAAAGCCTCCAGGTATAAAGGGCGTGACCGCTAACATATTTATGCAATGCTGGGTTCAGTTTACATAGCTGTCGCTTGAAGTCATAAATGATAAACTAGGACCATAAGGAAACTAAATAAACAAGTTATTAATAATGATAACAATGATAAAACCATGGTCAGCAAGACGACCAGTCACCACAAGCAGCACCCGTTCACGAGCATAACGCAAAGGTCAGCCATTACCCCCCTCGCCATATTTGAGGGAAGGAGACAACCCGACCCCCGACGCTACCGCAAGCAGTGACATCTAAGGGAGCATGACGAACTTGCTGCCGGTTGCTCAGGTAAGAATAATATGATCAATTGTCGAGGTCACTAGCTAACCACATATTGCAATCAACTCATTAGAAAACATTGCAATGGGTTGATTATGTCAATAATAAAATTAAAATTAAATTAAACTGATTTGACTTATATAGCCCAATAAAAAAACAATTGTATAATGAGCTCATATAACCTATCAGTAATTCTTTGTAAATTAATTCTGGAGAAAGAACATAAACATTGTCTTGAGTTAATCAGGGCGACCAACTATTCTTATCGTTTAAGTAGTCGTTGATAGAATAGTATGCCTTTGAACAAAGGTTAGATTTTACTTGAGCTTTAAATGCATTAAAAGGCAAATCTAGCAAAGAAGAGGGTAGCTTGTTATAAAAGGCTATACCAAGACCAACAAATGAGTTATGAACCTTATGAAGCCGGTGAAAGGGAGCACGTAGTTTGTCCTTATTTCTGGTGTTAACATTGTGAATATCACTGTTTTTAGTATACAAGTGTATATTTTGCCTAATATATAAGATGTTGGCAAAGATGAATTGTGATGCAACCGTGAGAATACCAATATCTTTAAAAAAATCTCTTAGAGAAACTCTAGCACCTAGCTGGTAAATTGCTCGAACAGCTCGTTTTTGAAGGACAAATATATTTTGTATATCGGCTGCTTTGCCCCACAGCAGAATACCGTAGGACATAACGCTGTGAAAATAACTAAAATATACTAAACGAGCTGTATCAACGTCAGTGTACTGTCTTACTTTCCTGACGGCGTAGGCAGCCGAACTGAGCCTTCCTGCTAGGCTCGATATATGTGGTCCCCACTGAAGTTTGGCATCTACTGTTATTCCCAGAAAAACTGCCGAACTCACAGTTTCAAGCGCCTCTTTATCTAAGACGATGTTGGGTCCTAGATTTCTAACATTCGGTAAGGCGAACTTTACACATTTCGTTTTCTTGGCATTGAGAACTAGGTTATTTGACGTAAACCAATCCGTAACTATTGAGAGTGCACTGTTTACGTCGTCAAAATCTTGTCTATTCCTATCTACTTTAAAAATAAGAGATGTATCATCAGCAAACAGTACAACGTCACAGATTCCCTTTAAATGGAATGGTAAATCATTAATATACACTAAGAACAAGAATGGACCCAGTATTGAGCCTTGCGGTACACCTAACTGAACTGGTAGCGCGGAAGATTTCACACCATTAACATCTACACATTGGAACCTATTATGTAAATAACAATTTATTACGTTGAGCGCTTCGTTTTGGACACCGTAATGACTTAGTTTACGCAAAAGCGTGTCATGGTGCACGCAATCAAAGGCTTTGGAAAGATCACAGAAAACTCCGATAGCATTTTGCGAGCTCTCCCATGCGTTAAATATGTGTTTCAGCAAAGCAACACCCGCATCTGTAGTCGAACGACCTTTTGTAAAGCCATACTGTTCATTATGAAGGAGGCTATTTAAATTAAAATGTCTTAGCAACTGCTTGAGTATTAATTTTTCAAATATTTTGCTAAATGCAGGTAAGATGGAAATAGGTCTAAAATTACCAACGTCGTTTTTATTACCTGATTTAAATAAAGGTATGACTTTACTACTCTTCATGAGGTCAGGAAAAATTCCTAAATCAACACATTTATTAAAAGTAACAGCTAGATAGGGGGCTACGATGTCTATTATATTACTTAAAAGTTTAATGGAGATGCCCCAGTAGTCACCGGTGTTTTTAGACTTTAGTAGGTTAAAAACATTAACTACATCATGTGGGGTTACATGTTCGAAACTAAATAAACGAATACATTTAGGTACACTACTATGCAAAAGGATTTCAGCTTTAGACGGGGACGAATTTAAGGAGCGAGTCGTAGTTATAGGTATGTTGGCAAAAAACTCATTAAAAGCTTCAGCTACGTCAGCGGCTTTATTAACTAATTTATTATCTACCATAATCTCAAGTAGTTTTTCTTGTTTAACCGATTTACCAGTTTCATTGTTAATAATTTTCCAAGTCGTTTTTACTTTATTATTAGAATTTTTAATAGCATCGCTTAAAAATTTCGATTTAGCAAAAGCACTAATCTTTTTAAATAATTTTGAATAATTTTTGACATACTCTAGGAAAGGAGTGTCAAACCTGTATTTTTTCAAACCATATAACTCGTATAGTCTCGCTCTACTTTTATAAATACCCGGAGTAGCCCATTGGTTAAAGCCAACGGAGGATCCATTAATATTAATAGTTTTGGTCTTGAAAGTAGATTGGTACTCTTTTTGCACAACATCAAAAAGGGCACCATAAATTTCATTAGGATTCTCGTGTTCTACTATAGATGGTGTAATTCTATGAGCTATATTATTTTTAAACATTTTGCAACGGGCAGCTGTATAAGGCCTGCATTCAATTTTACGCGACTGTTTATGTAATGGCATGGGGAAGCTAGCCAATAAACCACAGTGGTCGGACGTTAAGTCAGTTAAGACTAATTTGTTTTTGGCATCAAAAACACTAAATATATTATCAAGACAGGTTGACGAAGATGCCGTGATTCTAGTAGGTTCAAAAAACAAGTTAATTAAATTATAAGACTTAAACAAATTGAGGAGTCTAATACTTAATGGAGTAACATCTAAAATATTAATATTGAAATCTCCGCATAAAATAATACTTTTGTTACTTGATTTCAACCTATTGAGAGAATCCTCCATTACCGATTCAAAACTAATAAAATCCCCAGAGGGGGGTCGATAAACGCAAATTATAATGTATCGCTCAAGTTCAACACAAGACAACTCTATAGTGCGCTCGATTGAAAGATTAACTAAATCTAAACGTTGCTTACATTTCAACTTGTTTGAAACAAGAACTAAAGAGCCACCGCGAATAGCACTTTTTCTCACAAATGCACTCTGTACGGTAAAGTTATCATCATTGATAAACACTACTTCATGTTCTTTCAACCAGTGTTCAGTCAAACATAACACCTGAACATCATAGTTCTCCATAAATAAACTTAACTCTAGCTCTTTGCCGGACAGACCCTGCATATTTTGATGTACAACATTCAACATATGTGGCTGACCCGTTGTCGCACCTAATAGTTTAAACTACAAGGTGTATCAAAAGTAGTGTTAGTACCACTACTAACAGTAATCGAAGGTACCCTACAGGTACCGGTGTCACTGTGTATGTTGTATGCTAAAAGATTAGCAATTTGTCTCCTACAACTAGGTGGCAAATACATAGTATAATTTGTCAGTTTGTAATCAGTAATGAATTGATTACAATCAAAATATAAAATAGCATCACTGTGATGACATGTCCTATTATAAATTAACATATTTAAATTATAAATGTGCCTATTTTGCTCATCAGACAAATAATGAGAATACGGCAAGGCACAAAAAATAAATTTACAATTATTGGACTCATTGAGATGTAACATCAACTGGACAGATTCAATTATGTCCTTTTTACGTACAGTTAAACTATCCCCATATAATAATATAACAGTTGAATTGGGATTTATTTTTGTCAATCTAATATTACTAATTAATTGGCTAATACTGGCACCGGGTAAACAACGATTAATTACATATTGTGGCGAACACTGATTAAATATACTACCAAAACCTTGACCAAATTTGTCAGAAAATACATAAGTTCACAAATACATAAATTCACAGTTTTAACCTTTTTTTTTGTTCTCGGGGTTGAAAATCCTCATGGATGTCCGCCGCCCTGGGGCGGGCGGCGGGGTCTGTCATACTCTTACTGACTAAAAACCACCCCGGTGTTCCATCTCACATCTACGCTGGGGCTCGTGGGAACGTAAGAAACTTCCGCAACACCCGGTTGGTGCCGGCCCACCACTGCGGGCCTCCTCGGGTCAGGGGAATGTTAAATCAGTGAGTTGTTAAAATACCCCTGCGACGTCTAAGAGGGCCGCACGTGAAACGCTACGCGCTGCCACCTCGGGCCCTGATGTGTGGGGGGTGACGGCCGTCCCCGAGTCCGTCGCTCCTGGACCCATTTAGGGGTCTGGAAGAGGGCGTTGTCCGCCCTCCGCTGACACTCAGTGCGCCTGCTGCGGGCCGGGTGAGGGGACGAGAACTCCTTCTCCCTTTCTGCAGCCTCCTTCTGCGAGACGACCGTTTCCCAGAAGGAAACCACCGCGTCCAAGGACTCTTTCAGTTCTAACCTTTTTTTTTTTTTTTTTGTTTCGAGGTGGAAAATCCTCATGGATGTCCGCCGCCCTGGGGCGGGCGGCGGGGTCTGTCAGACTCTTACTGGCTAAAAACCACCCCGGTGTTCCCTCTCTCACCTGACGCCGGGGGTCGCGGGAACGAACGATACTTCCGCAACCCCCGGCTGGTGCTGGCCCACCACTGCGGGCCTCCTCGGGTCAGGGGAATGTTAAATCAGTGAGTTGTTAAAATCCCCCCGCGACGTCTAGGAGGGCCGCACGTGAAACGCTACGCGCTGCCACCTCGGGCCCTGATGCTTGGGGGGCGACGGCCGTCCCCGAGTCCGTCGCTCCTGGACCCATTTAGGGGTCTGGAAGAGGGCGTTGTCCGCCCTCCGCTGACACTCAGTGCGCCTGCTGCGGGCCGGGTGAGGGGACGAGAACTCCTTCTCCCTTTCCGCAGCCTCCTTCTGCGAGACGACCGTTTCGCAGAAGGAAGCCACCGCGTCCAAGGACTCTTTCAGTTCTAACCTTTTTTTGTTTTTTGTTTCGGGGTGGAAAATCCTCATGGATGTCCGCCGCCCTGGGGCGGGCGGCGGGGTCTGTCAGATTCTTACTGACTAGAAACCACCCCGGTGTTCCCTCTCTCACCTACGCTGGGGTCGCGGGAACGAACGATACTTCCGCAACCCCCGGCTGGTGCTGGCCCGCTCCTGCGGGCCTCCTCGTGTCGGGGGGGGTGTTAAACTCCCCCCGCGACGTCTAAGAGGGGCGCGCGTGGAACACTACGCGCCGCCGCCTCGAGTCCTGATGTGTGATGTGATCTAACGTAACCTAACCAGTTTGATCGCGGTATCCTAGCTTAGGAACTGCAATCAACTGTGAGAAAAGAGCAGAAATTTAAAAAGAGGCTTCATTATCTATAAAGTGTGCATCATTAGAAGCCAAATAGTTTTTAGAGGATCAATAATTTAAAAAAGTTTTCATCATTAGAAGTTTGCAGAGCATCATTTAAATATTTCCCATAAATTATTAGATTTTAATTGAAGGTTCCTCCTTTTGACCTAGTATTTTGAAATGCAGCACGAAAGTAGATCAACATAATGAAATGAGGATTTTATGTGAGTCTAACACTCTGGGAGCGGCCTTTTGAAGAAAGCCTTTTCTATCATCTAAATAATAAATCAGAATGATGCGCCCTAATAATTATTATAATTTTATTTCAAATCAATTTCCATCAAAGCTCTATAATCGGACTAGAAATTGATGATTGATCTCGAAATGCAATGGAAGGCCAACCGTCCACGATCCGACCGCGGCAAGCGTAGCTCAGCCTTAGATCGATTCGTCCGGCTATTATAATGGTCGATTCTGTAAAAATCTCACCGTGAAATCATAAGTGAAGTGAGCACTTAATAGTGTTAATCCCTACTATTAGGGAATGACAGAGCTCACTTCCCGCTCACTTCACCCAAGTTCTCACGGTGAGATTTTTACAGAATAGCACTGCAGGTATCAAATAAAAACAATAAACCAACTCAAGACACAGCTTGATCACATTAAAAACCCCACACATCAATACCAAATTGCATTACCCAACAATGGCCGCCTCAAAGCAACTCATGAAATTTAAATCACTCGTTACGTTTCACTGCAGATCACAGGTATACCTCTAGCACCGGTACCGGGATAGTACTACAGGTATACCTGACTCTGAATGATGTTCTACATAATCTTCATACATACGTGACTTCACTTTCAGTAACTGCACTAAGTAAGAACAAAATATCACGATGCATTCGGACTACCTACACTCCATGTATTGTATAAGCATAATCAGGCACGGTTGCTGCAGTGGTTAAGCGATTGACTGCTGCGCTGCGTGTCGCGGGTTCGACTCCAGTACGGAACAAAATTTTGTATTACCTACACGTAATTGTTCCAGGTCTGGCTGTTTGAGTATGTGAGTTTAAATGTTTGTAAACGCACTCACAATACATGAGAAATTCAACGGGGTAACGTTTTTTTTTTTTTTTTGTAATAATAAAAAATAATAAAAAAAATCAACCTATGACGTCCCCACTGCTGGGACACAGGCCTCTTCTCTGTGAGAGGGAGTGGGCCGTAATCCACAACGCGGGCCCAATTGGCCCTCGAAAAATCGGTCGAGTCGATTCGAATTGATCTTCGCTTTTTTGGCCAGTTTCCTCACTATGTCTTCCTTCACTGTTTTTGAGAGCCACCACTGCTCTCCTACATACATATGTATATTGAGTTAACTAGATGCAATCAAGTGTAAATTCCTCAACTCATCTTGATCTACACATACATTAATAACGCTCGACCCTCTCTTTAAAGGTAAAACCTACCCTTACATATGTAGAATTCCCGCTTCATAAATCACTCACAAAATTAACAAAACAATGAGACGGACCACCTTTTCTTTTCTCTACTATAAGACTCACGGCAAATGACAGTGCAGATCCAAAGAAAAAGTCCGTAATGTGACGTCATTTGTAATCTTCAGCCGGCACCCATTGTCTCTGGTCCCAACATTATGAATTCACAAGGGGCGAGGTCAGTACCGAATGATTACGGTCCCTGTTTACCGTACCAAATAAATAAAAACATATTTTTTTCGCCCTTTGAAGCATTTTAATGTTGACACACGTATCCGTGTTACTAGAAGCGCCTGAGGTGGGTTATATTTTGTGTGCGGATTTGCTTAAATTATTTTTTAAGGTCTGTGTTGTTGCTGCGTAATAAAAAGAAAAACAGTAGAGGTTTTTAGGCGTTCGTTCCATATAAAATACTAGTGCGCAGCTACACCCGGGTAGCCTGGAAGCCTAAATTAGGGTTTTTCTTCAAGAAATAGGCAGTAGCCTTGTGAACGAAGGTTTTGGAACCTCAACATTTTCAGCCTAAAACAGTTTACCGCTGGACTCTCTTATCCTAAGCCATTTAACTCAAACCTTGGTGACTCTCATCCAGCTCCAGTAGTTTTCAGGTTCAGGATAAGCTGAGGAGTTCCTGCCAGATTCTGTATTTAATCATAAATAAACAGATGCTGTTGCCCGGAATGTTACCATCTTATAAAAATGATGCTATCATATTTAGAATTAGGTATTTTCTGTCTTATTGTGTTATTTATAGTGTTATTTTTATGAGGGGCTTGTGGCTAAGTAATAACAGCCGCACGTGTCGATCGATCAGGTTAAGCTGCGCTTGCCGCGATTGGTCCGTGGATGGGTGACCATCTTCACATACCAAGACTCCTCCGTGCCTCGGAAAACACGTCAAGCCGTTGGTCCCGGCTGTCATTCGTGGATCTCTGACAGTCGTTACGGGACGTCAGTAGCACGAAAGTCTGACAACCAGTCTTACCAAGGGGTATCGTATTACCCAGTAACTGAGTTGTGCAGGTCAGATAGGCAGTCGCTCCATGTAAAATACTGGTATTCAGCTGCATCTGGTTAGACTGGAAGCCGACCCCAGCATAGTTAGGTAAAGGCTAGGCAGATGATGATTGTGTTATTTATATCTTACATAGACTGCACCGGTTGACGTCATCACGTCAACGTCGCTGAAAACCAGCGCTGGGGATCTGTCTCGTCTATGGTCGTGACATTATGTTGAGCAATGGCCGTTTTGCATTGATGTGACGCATGTTTTGTCCCAATTTGTTCGTTTATGCGTTTGCGTTTTTCTCTGCTTCATAGCATAATCAGCCTATGACATCCCTACTGCTAGGACACAGGTCTCCTCTCTGTGAGAGGGAGTATGCTGTAATCTACCACGCCCGTCCTGATGCGGGTCGGCGGATTTCTTCGATTTTTTGGTTCTAGGACATGCCGGTTTCCTCACGATATTTTCCTTCACCGTTTTTAGAGCAGTAGTGATGAAAATAGTTTATAGAAAGTAATGTGCCTGCTCGGGTTCGAACCCACGACCTACAACACGTAAGTTGGGGCCGTTACCACTGGGCCACCACGGCTCATGTTTACCGTAATGAAACGTATTTTCTTTCTTTTTTTCTTTACAGGAGGGCATCAGGTCTTGAGTAGCACTTTCATATTCTAGGAAGTTGATAATAATTATCATCACCTGA
This sequence comes from Eremobia ochroleuca, assembly GCA_949629135.1. NCBI lineage: Eukaryota > Metazoa > Arthropoda > Insecta > Lepidoptera > Noctuidae > Eremobia > Eremobia ochroleuca. Next base: position 2,956,709 of record OX451385.1, on the reverse strand, counting down.
AATAGGACTGCCTCGTTGGTGTAGTGCTTGCAAGCGCTCAGCATGTGCTCCTGAGTTCGATCCCTAGGTCGGACAAAGTGTTATTGGGTTTTTCCATCTGGAATTTCTCAGTGGAATTTTCTGAATTTCTCAATTTCTCAGCGGCATCTGGATTCGTCCCTGGTTCTTGGCAATAGGGTCGCCCCCTATCACATGGGACCTAAACATTAGTGGCCAAATGTGCGTGCATTATAGTTACACCCCTGCCTAACCCTTGGGGGAATACAAGCGCGATGATATTTATGTTGGAATAAGACAAGATGTAGTTAACCTAGCCTATTAAGAAAAAGTGTCAACCGGATACTTTTTCATAAAAGGATTTTTTAAATACGCTGCGTAAAATATTTTCTGTGCTAATAAAAGGATATCTTTACAAAACATATTCGTTTTTATTTCTAATTAGAGATCTGTTAGAATGTCGCTGCGGGTTTATGGGAAAACATTGAACAAAAATGTTTTTAAAGGAAGGTAATTTGAGGGTTTTTTTTTGTGGGTTTCGAATGATCTGGGTATGAAGGGTTACTTCACATCGGGAGTAAGGTAAGCCTGTTACGGTATGCTTGACTGAACAAAAGTATATTATCACGCCTGCATCGATTGAAAGAGTAGACAGAAGCAGATGTGTAATAGTACGTACGGAAGTTGTTGTATGATTTAGTCCCATGAAATAGAACGAGCTTTGAGAACGAGAATATCTATAGTTCTATCTATACTAATAATAAAGCTGGAGAGTTCGTTTGAACTCGCTAATCTCTGCAACTACACGTCGGATTGGTAAAATTCTTTTTGGATTTCATAGCCCAATTTTTTAAGGAAGGCGTCGGGACGGTTTGGTCTGGGAACAAGAAATTTTTCGCGGACGAAGTTTTTGTGGGCAGAAGCAAGTGTCATCATAACCAACCTATAATGATCCCACCGATGGAATACAGGCCTCCACTCTATGAGAGGTTATAAACACATACATACGATTTACTATAACATATATTTATAATATATATGTCGTCGCAATCGCAAGCGATATCAAAACGATGAAATAATCAAAATACTACTTCCGGTTGATTTCATAATATTGGTCAAACCGGAACTTAATTCTCATTGGTTGATCGGTTAGTACAGTGAACGCCGTGAGGTGGCGCTATAACTTCGCGCCATTTTCTACACGTGGACAGAGCCGATTGGAGAGCGGCGGGCAGTCGATTTGCGGAGCGCACGCCGGACGATTGAGAGCATACCATCGGAACTGTCATGTTCACCGTACAAACCTTTGTTTCTCACTGCTCATAAAGTGATTGTAAATTACCGAATAAACGTGACTGTGATTTGTGCTTCAAACTACGTTTTACTGGGTTGCCCGAGTACCCACCTTCCTCATGAAACCCATACCAAGAAACTATGATGATGGCCCTATTATCGCTACGCCCACGCTCGCGCCGACATATAAATATTTATGTGTATATATTTATAATATATAAATAATAATATATGCAAATTCAAAGAACAGAGGTGTTGAGATGACTCTACGCTATTTATTTTGAAAATAACTCTCCAATTTCCGCTTAAATGCATACCGACTGGTGGCCGTCCTGATATCAAGAGGAAGCGCATTCCAAAGAAGAATGGACTGAATATGAAAGGAAGAATGAACAAAGTCAGAAGTATGAGAAGTAATATCGTGTCTAGCGACTTAAGTATTGTATTGAAGTAGATAGATGTAGAATATTCTTTGCTAAAACAAAGCACATCAAACAAAATCTCAGAAACACAGTACGTAACTAACAATTGTTCGAAACTTTCTCAAAATATCTCTTTACTTAAGCCAAAACTAACTTAGAGCTAAGAAAACGTTCGAAGTACTCAGGACTTATCATCTGCATTCAGTGCTTTTGTTCAGCCATTGTCTGACTTGTCAGAACGAGATGATATACGGGGTAGCAGAAATAATACTTTATAGGGGACCGGTTGTCTTCTCGAATTATCATAGTTTGCTTGAAACTTGTAACATTTATTATTATACAGCCTCTGAGCGGAAATTTCGAAATACCCTTTATTATTACAGAGCCTTATAGACTTAATAGATACATAATCGTGAAAAAAAATTGCTCAATAGCTCCACTAAGATCTCGTCTTAAAAGCTCGTGCTGATACTATAGAAACAATGGGGGTTAACTCCCTATAATTCATCCGGATAAGTCCCGGCTAACTCTATCTAGCAAATAAATTCAGATCGTGTTATGTTCCCCCCTTAATACGTTGAAAGCGCCACTCAGACATTGTCAACTTTAAGGGCCTGCCTGATAAAGGGCATCCAACTAAACAAGTTTCTCCATGGGACCAACATCGTAATCGCGAAAAAATTATCAACTGTCCACACTCGTACAAAACTTCTACTCGACCCAAATATGTATATGGGATGGCTGATATTTTTTTTTCAGTTTGATGATCTTTACCACACACTTAAATTGGACCACGCTGTATAATAGGCAGCCATCTTTCAATTTTATGAGTCGCATATTTTCTTCAGTCAGCTGAACCGATGCCAAGAATACGATGTGAACTCTGCGTTCTATACATCTTGAAGTTTTTAGTATGCAATGCGTGCACGCTGCCAACTCCTGCCTTTCAACATTGAAATATGATGTCATTTTGAATTAATTGCAAGTTTTTGCACCCATCTTTGCAGTGTCCTACTTTATATTAATAAGAATAGCCAACTTTGTCAATGCAGATCAAAAACTTCTTGAGATACGTTTATGGAAAGAACATCACCACGTTTGCTTAAGCTGAGGCTTCCTAATGAAATGGTGAATGGTCACACAATAACGGCTGTCCAAATACACAGCGTTTCTGGAGACTTTAATGTCAAATTTCACCACCAATGCTCTCAAAATGGTGAAGGAAAACATCTTGAGGAAACCGGCATGGATTAGAACCAAAAATTCGAATGTGACCTCCATCAACCCGCACTGGGCCCGCCTGGTGGTGTACTGTAGCCACCTCATCGCTGAATATACGCCGGATTTTCGGTTATAATGTAGCCATACCACGTTTATCTCATTTCGCTCTTCCAGTCGCATCGCAAATCGCTGCCTACTGTAGCCTCAGCCTCAGCGAGAGTGAGCGGGCCGTAATCTACCACGTGGGCCCAGTGGGTTGTTAGATGTTACATATCTTGAAATTTTTTGTTCTAGTTCATGCCGGTTTCCTCACGATGTTTTCCTTAACCGTTTTAATTGCTATCAACCTGCCACAAATCCAGGCATACTTGTCACGCATAATCATTAAGGTTCACCACGTTCTGTATTATCTGCCTACACACATGGAAAGTAGGCACGAGCTAATACGCATTCCTTAAAATAACAAAAGAATGGAAACATAAAGGGTCCTCATATATCGCTGCTGCTTTCAATTGTTCATAAAAGGATAATTTTAATTGACTCTGTAAATAAATAATTTGGGTCTCATGCAATGAACTCACAGGCTTTCACTCGCAACTCTCGTCTTAACTTTTGTATACAGCCGCTTTACTTCACAAAATACAAAGGTTTAGTTCTCATCCCACCCTCTTTACATAATCCCTGTTCTCTGTCCCTTCTGCATAACTAATCTTTGTAAGAAACCTTTTTTTCCTTAGGTCTATCGTCCACGAGGCCACTCAAAAGTGACGTGTTACAAACTCAATTAAAGGAAGATAGAAAAAACATAGAAAGATACAAAAGTAGTTTTTTCATACAAAAGTAGCTTTTGACTACGCTATAATTATATTTTATGTATTTTTTTTATTTTTTATTATTATTTCGTTTTTTATTTGTCATGTGCGTTTTGTTCGTGCAGAATGAACGTTTTTTTTTTCTTTTTTTCTTTCTAAAAATATTTTAATTGGGACACGCATAGGAAACACAAGCCATTAAAAAAAATATGAGGTTGGGGGACCCCTGGCAGGAACAAAATTCAAGTGAGGGCAGCGAAAAATTTCAAATTTTTCATAATTTTGAAAGTTTCGCAGCCGCCATCTTGGATTTTCATTTTTACCTTCCTATCGGCTTAAACACCCTCGAAGACCATGAAAACGACATGCATGCCGAAAAATTTTAAAACATTTGCAGCCGCCATCTTGGATTTTCATTTTGACCTCACCATTGGCTTCAGCGCTCACCATCACGAAGTTTTCCCCAATACCTACATTTCGCTAGTTATGTTTGAATCCCATGTAATAGGGGCTATTACCATCAACCGGGCACATTTTCTATTGGAAAAACCCAACAACACTTTTCGTGACCTGGGAATTGACTTGCCAAGAGCACAGTGGCTAAACAATAATCAATCAAGTCAGCTTATTGTAGCCCACTGCTGGACATAGGCCTCTCCCGATCTGCGCTACAGCACCCTGTCTGTCCTCCGCCTTCCGCATCCAGTCCGTCCCAGCCAACTTCTTTAAGTCGTCCGTCCATATAGCTGGAGAGCGTCCCACACTATGCTTGCCGATACGCAGTCTCCACTCCAGGATTTGTTACGTTACTTCTGAGTAGCGTCGTGGACGATATCTACTAAAGACAGATTCTGCTCAGTAAAGTGTTCGTCTAAATTTTTGCTTCATGGATTAATGACGCTTATTTCAAATGGAATTTTGCTCTTTAATAAGTACTGGATTTTCTTTTGGAGCTATTTCAATGATAATGAGGTTTATTTATTTATCTATTTAAACTTTTCGCACACAAAAAGGTACAAAGGCGGACTTAATGTCTCAAGCATTCTCTACCAGTCAACCAAGGTTGGTGAAGAGATTAGATGGCAGGTGTTTTGGTTCAGCCGAAAAATGATAAAAAAAACTATTAAAATTGTTGAATTATAAATGAAAAAACGCACACAAATACATAAATACGAGGGTAAAAACTCGTAAAAACTCGTAGGTTAAAAACCTATAATGGTTAAAAACCTATAATGTACATATGTACATGCAATTTATTATTAGGTTTAGGGGTTTAAATACTATTTTAGTCCTAGAACCAACAAATCGAAGGCATGTGACACCTACCAACCCGCTCCGGGCCCGCGTGATCCATTAAGACCCACTCCTTCACCGAGAGCAGACCTGAATCCCAACAGTGGGAACATCATAGGCTGATGGCTGCTAGGAGGTTTTTTAGACATTTCTACTTCCCAGGTTAAGCACTAGGTAATGAGCGGAAATCATATAGTTAACATAAGCCTGAAATCGCCAATCCATGTGAAGCAAACGCGTGGTGTTTATTTCTCATACCTTCTGTATAAGAGACACTGCAGTGGGACAGCATTACCCTGGTATTATAAAGGGTGGGATATATTTGGAGTCCATTATAATGTGAGTTAACATTCAAAAGTGCCACTCTGCAACGCCGAACGTGTTTAACCGTTTCTTGATTTAATTTTAATTCGAGAAGCAAATAGTTCCTGTTTGATTATGTTAATCTAGTATTTGAACAAAATATAGAAAGAAAAATAGGTGTATTTTTCACAGAAAAACGTTCATACAAAAGATAATTCTTATATAGATAAAAAAAGTATAGCCAATGACGTTTCCAAGAGTTCAAAGTATCACCATACAAAATTTCATCAAAATCGGTCCAGCCATTTCGGAGATCAGCGGGAAGAAACTGACAGACAAAAAAAAATATAGAACATTCATTTTTGCTATAACTACCGTATATCATATGCATTTAGTAAAAAGCTGTTATGTTGCCATTCCAAACAGACACTGCAATTGTATTTATTTGTATGGATTTTATAGTCTCTTTTTGTGTCTGTCTGTATGTCCGCGTTGCTCTTCTATACTACGCCACAGTGGTTTTCACCATCATTTAGACAATTTATCCCGAAAAGTTTGTGTGTATAATACATTAATATTAAACTCACATATAATAAACAAACTTCGATGTTTTGTCAAGTCGGAAAAAGCGTGCGAAGACGGGCTGCCCGCTAGTACAATTCCTACTAAACTTGAGTATCCAGTTTACTTCCAAAAGTGTGAAAGCTATTGGAAGAAACAATTTAGTTTGTCGATATTCGTTTTAGAGCGGATTGAAGATAGAAGTGCAGAGAAAATGCATTTACTATCCACAAAGATTTCGTTTCGTTTTCGATATCCCAGATAATCTTAACCTAACGGATTTTTGTTGATGCTGTTTTGAGGTGGGGTTTTAAACTGCATCAGTGCAAGTTTTGGTCGATAACTACTTTTGGTAGATAAATATGATAACATTTGACATCTATATTCCCCGAAGAGGTATGCAAGGGTGTGCACTTAATAATAGAGAAGAAAAGAAAGAAACTACACTTATTTAGCACAGACTATAAGACACACAGTACACATCAGATAAAAAACAAATAAAAATCAAATAAAAAGAAATTAAACTGGGAAGTGTGCCTCACGGCTGCGCCAAAAAGGTCCAGTTCAGCAAAAATGCCAGACAACTGGTGCCTGACGCTGGTTTTCAACTGGACGAGATGTGTGAGGTAACGGATGCATATCAGCTTTATACTAATAATACAAGTGTTGTAAAAACCAATAACACTGCCTCACCCGGGACTCGAACCCGAGACCACCTGTTCTGGCAATCGTTGACCGCTAAGCAACGGAGCAGTAAATATTTAACTCCCACAGCTTTAAAATAATATCTCACGGGAACGTACTACCGAGATTAAAAGTAAGTACCTAATGTGTTCATCCGGGTTAAAAACTATCTGTGTGTTTAAAGGACATCATTCAATTCGTATCCAAAAATTTAAGTGTCGGTCAGAAAAATAAACTACTGTTTTCTTATAGGAAGTAACATTATCGGTATTTTTAAATGTTTTAACACTTTGACAGCCTTTCACGTAGTGAATACGTGATGCCGCTCTTCCCTCAGGACGCCGATCACGTAGTCACTACGTTATCAACTTTCATACCACTTGTTAAAAAATCACGCATTCAGAACGTTATCGGCGTGCAACTCTATTCAAGCGGGTTTCTTTAGCTATCCGTACGTGCATCAATCATCAACCTGTGGTGCGGGGTGTAGGCGTGGGGAGGGGTTTAGTCGACTGGAAAAAAACAAATGTGGCAAGAGTGTGCAAAGTTTGTGCCGACGTGAGAAAGAAGGAAACTGGCAAACGAGGAAGGAAGGAAACGGTCTATTACTGTCCAGACTGTAATATACCTCTTTGTTACCACCCATGTTTCAAAAAATACCATACAATGACCAATTACGCAGGTTAAAATAAGTAAAATATTGTTGTAAGAGTTTTTTTTTTTTTCATTTTTGTATCATGTTCAGCGTTTATTTTGAAATATAAGAAAAAATAATAATAACATGTTTTTTATTTAAATCATTAAAATAGATAACACATAAACGAAATAAAAAAAATTATGCCTATAGCACTTATAGTTATTTTTAAAAAAATCCTACAATATCTTAAAAAATGGCCGGCGTCCCAGAGAGTGCGCGCTAAAAAACGGTCGGCTGTCAAAGTGTTAAGCACAACGTTTAAAAAAAACCAACTTTTAATTGAATATAACATCCAACAAAAATTAAGGTATTTTTTAAATGCTATGCTTATAATACTTGATAAAAAATATGATTTTTGGCATTTTCAATCTGAAATGGCATCCAGCGGGTTAATTGTAGAATTTCGCTGTAATTGCAAAAATGCTCAAGATGTTATTTCCCATAAAAATATACTACTTTTTTCCGGCACTTTAATTTTTGGGTATAAAATGTGTTTGAATGGTGTCCAAATCATCCAAATCTGTTCAGCCGTTTTTGCGCTAGTCCGGAATATTCATCCAGACAAACGAACAAAAATTCAAAAAACTATATATTCGGCATCAGACTCGTTAACTACACTTCGTAGCAATTAATAATTAATTATTATAAATTCGTTTTTCAATATTCAATGCACAGACGCCAGCACATCAAGCTACTACAATCTGTCAAATTTGACAGTTTCGGATAGCTTGATGTACTGGCGTCTGTACAGTTTTGACTTTGCTACTATTTTACTATACAAGGGGGAGACGACAATACGATAATAAATTAAACTACGTATATCTAATGACGTTCCCAGTTTTCATTCGAAAATTTAATTAAAGATATGCAATAGTTTAGGTACTGTAGGTAGTCATCATCTGCCTAGCCTTTTCCCAACTATGTTGGGGTCGGCTTCCAGTCTAACCGGATGCAGCTGAATACCAGTATTTTACATGGAGCGACTGCCTATCTGACCTCCACAACCCAGTTACTGGGTAATACGGTACCCCTTGGTAAGACTGGTTGTCAGACTTTCGGGCTCCTGACTACCCGTAACGACTGTCAAAGATCCACGAATGACAGCCGGGACCAACGGCTTTAACGTGCTTTCCGAGGCACGGAGGAGTCTCGGTATGTAAAGACCATCCACAGACCAACCGCGGTAAGCGTAGCTTAACCTGATCGAGCGACCTGTGCGGCTGTTATTATTTAGCCACGGGCCCCTCCTGGTACTGTAGGTAGTCAAAGATTACAATTGTTTGTTTGAAAAAAAAAAAATGATTTCATATTTCCAATACACTTTTATGCATAAATATTGCTAGTGTTTTCATTTATTGTCGTGGTCTCTATATTGTATGTATTGATATTGGGGAACAAACTTTATAGGATGTAGGGTTATAGTTAGCAAATACAAATAGCAACAGGTGTCCTATACAAGAGACCGCAAAACTAATACATGGATTTAGTTAATACCTCGTTGCTCTCAGTTAGCTTTTAATTACACGTTAGAAAACAAGATTGCAAAGCACTGAACATTTACTCGTATCGCTTTGAAATATTTTTACTTCATATTCTTTTTATAGAAGGGCTTGTGGCTAAGAAATAACAGCCGCACGGTTCGACCGATCAGGTTAAGCTGCGCTTGCCGCGGTTGTTCTGTGGATGGGTGACCATCTTTACATACCGAGACCCCTCCGTGCCTCGAAAAGCACGTTAAGCCGTTGGTCCCGGCTGTCATTCGTAGATCTTTGACAGTCGTTACGGGAGTCAGAAGCCCGAAACTCTGACAACCAGTCTAACTAAAGGGTATCGTATTACCCAGTAACTGGGTTGTGGAGGCAATTAGGCAGTCGCTCTATGTAAAATACTGGTATTCAGCTGCATCTGGTTAGACTGGAAGCCGACGCCAACATAGTTGGGAAAAGACTAGTCAGACGATGATTCTTCTTCTAGGATACCAAAAGGATTTCATTTATAGACTGGTTAGTCCTTCCGTTTGCTACTAACAATAAATAGATACTCTAACAAAAGTGGTGATAATAGAAATTTTTGCGGTGTTTCTTGTTTTTTGTTTGGGAAATTATCAAATAACTGCTCTCGCTCTAGCGGAGCGGGAGGGCATGTCAGCCTTTTACTGACTAAGACCCACCCGTGTTCCTTCAGTTGCCTGTGCCAAGGGCCACGGTAACTCTTTCGAACAACCCGCGACCCTGGCAGGTATCGGCCCTAGCGGACCCCATCAATCAGAGCTGACATCTCTCTGAAACGCGCGTGGAACACAACGCACCGTCATCCCAGGTCTGGTGAGCTACCCATTGCTCCGCAAGCCCGCGCCTGCGGTGGCCGGGAATTGGCTCTCGATTCACGACGCCCAGGGCGTCTCCTGCGGCGACTAGGGGCGCGAGGGCGCACCCCTTCTCTCTCACGTGCTCCGCCTCCTCCTTCGCGAGCATTACTGCTTCGCAGAAGGATGAGGTAATTTGGTGGTATTTTTGGTGTTAGACCTCCCCGTTGGTGTCTTGGTTGCAAGCGCGACTGCCGAGCGTGGGGTACTGTGTTCAATTCCACCCCTTGTCTCGGAAAGCTCGTAAAGCCATTGGTCCTGTGCCTGATCTCTCCCCGGTCATGTCGAATGGCTGTCCCATCGGTCTATGAGAGGAGAGGAACAGAGACTGCATCTGTGTTTACGCACACACTTGTGCTCTATAATATCTGTTGCGTACCTGACTAACACAAATGTCCTGTCCTTGGTATTGTTCGTCGAATCGTTGAGCTCCTTAAGTTCTGAGTTGAGCTGCACGGTTACTGACGAATGCTCATCTTATATAAACAATGACATGGATATTTACTTTGTAAAGTATCTTATTTTTTATTATTATTACTGTGAGTGTGAAGACTATGTGGGTCATTTCTTTTTTCGGTTTTCCTTCTTAGTTAGTTTTAATCATGATCTGGCAGTTTGAGTCATTTATGCGGCCTACCCAAATGTCCTTTCATTGGTATTGTTCGTCGAATCGTAAGGCTCCTCAAGTTCTGAGTTGAGCTGCACGATTTTTGACAAATGCGTGCACTGACTGGACAGGTTCTCTCAATCTGTGTGGTTCTTTACTCAAAAGACCATTTCAGACACCAATCTACATGGTCTTCACATTATCTGACCAAGATCATGTCTGGACTTTAAAAGAGACTGTGACCTCTGAGTTTGTTTCGGCCTTTCTTCTCAGAGTAGTCAGATAGGAAACGCCGACTTCATCTAGTTTAAAAAAATGTGATTGACATGTAAAAGTGTTTGTACAAACCTACTTACAGAAAATAAATCATTTATCATTTAATCTCTGTTGAGGTTGGCCACCGTGACTGAAATCGGTCGGGAGGCTATTTCTTTTCTCATGTACACAAATATCTTTCCAAATAAAACTAGTTAAAGAAAAGTCAAATCGACTGGATTGACCGAGAGAGAACTGGTTCGGAGCCGCAGGGGTGCGGCGAATGGACATGTTAACCCCACTGTCCCCCCACTCCCTTCTAGTAGTTCTTATTCTGTCGTAGAAGGAACAGTGGGGCTTTGGTCGGTAAGAGTCCCGACATAACCCTCCATTCTTCCCAGACAGGAGTAGGATGCAGGAGAGTATCGATGAGGATTTCTCTATGAACAAAAGGGGAAGAATTGGAATTTGAATTAGAAGAGACTGCTGGGTGAGTTTGCGCTACTTCTTCCCAGCTAAAACATTTTAGTCGTGAATGACGGGCGTTTTGGGGGACTGTCTTTTGTAATTTTGACGTTCAAAAAGTGCTGATTCTCAGCCTAATTTGAATAAATTACTTTTGATTTTGATCAGAGTATCGTGTTATGAGCCGGAAAGCATCCAGCGCATGCTTGATTGCTGGGCAGCTATCCTACTGATTAATTATTTATTACCAACGTTCGTATACACTACAGAAATTACAGGAAACAACAGTAAATACAGAACTAAATGTAACAAACAATTATAGGTAATTACAACATTTTCTTATTATTACCTACTAAGTGAACAATCTTAAAATAGAGTAGTTACACATTATTTTTATAGAACATAACACAGCCTTCTCATATCGTGTCGTATATCGTGTGGTTATCTAGTCAGGGTCCCCGATCGAGAGAAGTTGTTTTAATAAACATTCCTATGACGCTTCAAACTTTCAATGTTCCGTGACTAAATCTATTCTCAAACAAATATAATTCTTCCAACTCGATACAGACCCAACACTGCATCGAAGGCAAATTAAATTAACTTCAAAAATGTTGAACTCCAATTCCTTTGTATTCTGTAGCTCCAGGAATTCTTGCAAACTCCAAGAAGTGGATTCAGTAAGGCGTGTTTACATAATGAGTGCTTCCTTTGAAAACTTTCCGGACGTCCAAATAAAAATATTTATATAGCAACTCGTTGGCTCCTCAAACTTCGATGTTAGCTCAGGTTTTTTTTTTATTTTTCTTAGTACTGAGATGTCTGTGCTTTGGAAAAGTGAGTGAAGACGATATTTTAGTACTTCAGTCATTTTGGTGTCAGTTGATATCTAAAGCATAAAATAAATCAGAGACTGTCGTACAGATTTCATTCGTTTTGATTTATAAGCAGATTAGAGCATCGTTCTTAATTTAAAAATTGTGTAAGTTAATCAAATGAATTTGAATTGAGAACACGTTGTTCTCATATTACCATTCGACAACACAACAACAACACACAACAAACAACACACAACAGACAACTTTGATGATATGGAGCAGAAGCATATCGTACAAACATCCTTTTGATGAATTCTGGGAAGCTCCTACGCAATCAATGGCATAATCTTTCTGTTGTATTCACACTGCTGGAACACAGGCATACTCTCGGTGAGAGGCCGTTGCCAAAATACAGCACCTTTGTGTACCTACAACTCGTAAGTCGCGGCCGGCAACACTGAGCCAGCACAGCTGCACATCACATACACACACACAGCTGCACATTACATACAGCTGGTCATCGTGGACGCAATTAATGACGCCCACAGAGTATTCAAAATATCTACAAAGCCGTAAAGAGACGATAACATCTGATATTTCGGTAAATGTTACCATGTCTTCGGGCTTACAGTAAATACATCTGTCTTCTATTTATACGTGGAATCCACCTTGTACATGGAAATGTACTAGAATTACTTCATCACCAATTAGAGTATTGATTAATTGACTATTATTAATAAGAAAATCGTCTTGACCCTAGCATTACTATGCTATTAGCTAGGGTCAACGCGATTTTCTTATTAATGGAGCATGGGTGGATGGATTTGTTCAAATATCCTATTGATGAATTCTGGGAAGCTCCTGCGCAAAATTAAGTGTTCACTGATCACTCAATTTTAAATGCATAAAGTAAAGGTTGTCTTTAAAAGATCGCCCTTAGCGATAAGACCGCCCATTGTGACACCCTTTGTAAAATTTCTATATTTATGTCTGTAATTTATATGATGTACATAATAAAGAGTATTCTATTATATTCTATTCTAAAGTAATGCTAGGGTCAACACGGTTTTATTATTAATAATAGTCAATTACTCAGTGCTCTAACTGGTGTGTATGAGGTATGAAAATTATTATATATTATTAAAAAAAAGAAACTATAATATATTAGAAGCTACTGAAATTTATTCATTTGTCAATTATGAATAGTCAACTTTCAGCACTTGAATTTATTCTGTTACATCTTGTAGACAGTGAAAACTCAAAGGTTTTCGTAACGTCTTAAGAAATAAGATCCATGGCTGCATTCATGCAAAGTTGCATGACATTTCAAAAAGAAAAAAAAAACGGAAATCTGTTTCTGAAATGAAACAGAATAAGATACCGATAAATAAATAACTCGGTATATAAATAACTTGTTCAAGTATAACGGTGCCAGAGTAAAGCGTACAGAAATAGTGACAGTACCAGATTGAATGGATGCAGCATCGATTTGTTTGTACCATTCGAATCTGTCTCACAGAGTATTTTAACCAGACACCCTTCTTGTAGCCAATAAAGCGATATCCGATGTTACGATAGCTCTTGGCCCGTCTATGATTGCGCAATTCAGTTTTGAATTAAAAGTAAAGTCAAATGGCAATTTACGAGTTGTACGCCGTGGGTTCGAACCCAGGCAGGCGCTTTACTTTGTGTAATTTATTTTATCACCACTGCCGGTCGATTCTGTAAAAATCTCACCGTGAAATCATAAGTGAAGTGAACACTTAATAGTGTTAATCCCTAGCTAATGAAAGCTCTCTCCACGCTCACTTCATCCAAGCTTTCATGGTGAGATGGTTACAGAATCGCACGGCTGCTCTCATAAACAGTGAAGGAAAAAATCGTTAAGAAACCGGCATGTCCTAGAACCAAAAATTTTAAGACATGTGACATCTAGCAACCCGCACTGGGCCCGCGTGGTGGATTACTGCCCACTCCGTCTCACAGAGAAGAGGCCTGTGTCCCAGCAGTGGGAATACTGTAGGCTGATTATGCCGTGAAATAAATCGTTTATCAAATTGACACGTAAATTAGCCGTGTTACAGCCATTTCATACAACTGTCAAAAAAAGGCAGTTGTGATTTGAATATACGAATAACTTTAGTTGGTAGTCATTGGATAGCATTATGCTGACATAGGAGCCTTTTTGGCCACGCACAAGTCTTTTTTTTTGTTATTTTTAACGTAATTTTGTTAGTTTTAAATGCTCCTGTTTTACTGTTTGTATTTCTTTTGCGTATCCCAAATAAAATGTTTTTCTTTCTTCCTTTTGATAAAAAAATAATTTCCCTAAAGGCTGATTTTTCAATCTACGGATAATTTTTGTTCGTGTAATAAAATTATTTTCATAAAAAATATAAAAATTATTCCTCAGATAAAATTATCTGGCGTTGGAAGAATCGGCCCTTACTTTAATAAAAATAGCAAAAAATATTTTTTTTTTATCGTTTAACATCCATTAGTGCTGTGTTCTTGGTCGACCTAAAAAAACAATCAGAATAAAAATTAATAAAGGGTCAGTCATTCAAAAATAAGAATTTTCTAAAAAAAAAAAAAACTAAGCAGAATTTCAAGTAGTGGAATCCACTGTGGCGTGAAATGTACAAATTACAGACGAATAAAAAGAGACAAGGTAGAGCCTTTTATTTTGGTACAAGGGGGATTAATGAAAGCCTTCGCATGGATGGCTTCTCACTTGAATAAAAAAACGCGGCGTTTATTACGTGGTTTACAAATTGTGATTTAAGAGTATGCAAGAAGATAAGAAACGTAGTGTCAAGCACTGAACGGAACCGTGTTTAAGCAAGGTGGAGACGACAATACGACAACAAATAAAAACACTGGTAAATACTCATGCATAGGAGTATTTTGAAACGATCTAATAAATTGTAACATCGAAATAAAAGAAGTGATTTTTTCAAACAAATTAAATAGTAGTGATCAAAAGTAATGGATTTAATTTACAAATTTTTCTCTGCTAAATGTAATTTACTTAAATACAAACAAAAAGCCTTAATCTATATATATAAAATTCAAAGTCCTGACTGACCAATAATAACGCACAGCCTAAACCGCTGGTCTTAGAGACATGAAATTTGGAGGGTGTGTTCTTTGTAAAGAGTAGGTATCCCCTAAGAAAGGGTTTTTCGAAATTCCACCCCTAAGATGGTAAATGGGGGGAGGGTGAAATTTCACGCGGACAAAGTCGCAGGCAGAAGCTAGGTACAATATACAAGCTAACACTAAAATATATGACGGAAAAGATATGTGTCTCTAGTAGTCATCAGCCATATTTTAACTACTGTGGGCGTACTATGAGTAGTGTTGGTTATTGCGCAATAGAAAAACCGTTTGCAGTTCAAATCAGATTACAGATAATTTACGAATAAGTTAATCACACTAGCGAATCACACACTGTAGGTACACGACACAACTAGATACGGAACGCGAGACAGTTTCTGAGCACATGTTGTCCGTATGTTGTCCAATGTCCAAGAGAACTGCTCCACTTCGCTGCTCGTTCTCCTCGACTCCCCAAGAACTCAGGCTAGACTCTGTCGAGCACCGCCGGGCGGCGCTGGCGTTCCGGATAGTCAAACGAATGACTCCGACTTATGTATATTATGTACAAGAACATAATAAAAAATAAATCAGCATTGCCTTTCAACGTGGTAATGCTGCCTTTTGGGCACTTATCCCATTGAGAAGGATGCGCACGAAATTTTTGATGCCGAGTGAGCTCCTCCTTTTTCTTTTTATGTTTTATTTTATACTGATTTTTTGTAAGCAGACTGGGAACGTCATTGGATATAAGTACGTCATACGAAGTTTCATTTATTGTCGTATTGTTGTCTCCACCTTGTATGTAGATATAAGGGCCGATAGTAATATTTCTTTATAATTGGAGCAAAATTGAATAAAAATGCAAGCAAAATTTAACAACTCTAAACTAGCTTGCTGCAGTTAATCCGAGAATCCAGCGATATATCACGAAATGACTCGTAAAATATTCAGTTAGGTCTAGTAAAACTGGATTTTTAATGTTCATGTCACGTTGTTCGAAACTAATAAAAACTAAAACTATAACAACTACCGTAAAACTACGTCACGCGATTTTCAAGTCATAAACAGTAACATTGCAGAGAGCTCAAAGCTGGGTTTTATGCTTTTATTTTTGCTGTTTGGAATTCCGTGCTGGAACACAGAATTCTTCCTGCTGTTGCCCAGATGCCGAGATAAGCCAATGTTTGGTGTCGTAAAATGGAAAGATTTTTATTACACTTTGTAGTACTTTGCTGTCTCACTGTTGGGCATAAGTCTCCGTCATAGTTTTCTATTTTTCTTTGTGATTTGTCTTCTTGGGCCAATCGGTCAAGAACGAGTTAAAACCGTCACGCCAGCGTTTCGTAGGCTTGCCTTGGTGACGTCGACCGAGGGACGAAACAGGTTGATAGAAAAAGAACTACTACAAACAAATTACTGCATTCTCCCGACACCGTCGCATGGCTTGTACATCCAGCGCCCAATGCAGTGTTGATATTGTCAGCCGCAGCCCGCGCACTGTGGCCTAACAAGTACTCGTATAAGTATAGTGTTCGAACTTGTCGCTCGTCCATTTTGCATCAAACTGACTAAACCAAGGGCGGCTTTATATATCCCCATATAACAAGTACCTAAAATGTTATGAGAGAAAAGGAAATATATAGAGTTTTGTAGAGTGTCTCATTACGTTTGTGCCAACCCAATAATTGAATAAACAGAATTCTAATACATATGTACAGGTATATAAAAATAATCAGGTATATATAATAATATTTAAGTGGTTTTGCAGATAAAATAATACATAAATAATAGATAAGCAAAATTTTAGTATCTTATTCGCGACATTGATGCAATAATAATTATGTAAGGTAAAACTTGTTCCCACAAAAACCACTTAATTATCTCCTAACAGGACTTCCTCTCTCCTACTCTTTTAGTGTGCCCTAAAGGGTCCATAATGATATATATTTTTTTTTTATATAAAACGTTGCCCCACACTAGGAATTTCTCCTGTATTGTGGGTGCGTTTACAAACATTTAAAGTCACATACACAAACAGCCAGACCCGGAACAACTACTCATCATAGAAATCATAGAAATATTTTTTCCGTGCGGGAATAAAACCCGTGACACGCAGCAGTCATTCGCTTAACCACTGCGCCCACCGTGTTGTCTCCAAATTATATAGTTACCATCTAAGTACACATTATCATAAAGCAATAAAGATATAGAGTATTGAGTCTGTCCTGTGAGGGCAGTAAACGAATGCAGACCTCCTCTTCTTCTACGCCAAACTGTCGATTTGCTTGAACTTAAAAAATAGTACGTGAACGTTATATTGTACCTACTGTGTTAATTATTCTGAAAGTGAAATACCAACCGACATATGTATTACCACCGAATCAAGTTGACGACGGCCCTATCGCCCAGCCATCACTGACGCCGTCAAATATTTTTACTTTTGCCATCAACTCTCAAAGAACAAGATCAAATTGCGTACCGTCTTTCACTGCGTTTTTTCCCAGCGTCCGCAGCGTTTAACAAACCCAGTGCGGTTAAAGAAAAATCCGCGCCGCGAAACATATCCAAAGAACTCGTAATTAATTATTTCTTGATCACTTAACTGAATATCAAAAGCTTTGTTATAGATTTTTAGCTAAAATTCAAATTCATGCGGCGTCGGACCAAACGACGGAATTAATATTTCTGGCTACTTCTGAAATACGACTGCTTTTTACTTCAAACGAATTATGTTTACGAGTCCAGAAATCTTACTTTGATTTAAGAGGTTTAAGGAATGTTTTTTATAGGATTTAGATAGATTTTACGATTTATTATAACGTGTTGTGAATGGCCGTTGGGGTTATAGCGGTATGAGGTTTTAAAGTTTACTTATCACTACATAGTATAAAACAAAGTCGCTTCGCTGTCTGTCTGTCCCTATATATGCTTAGATCTTTAAAACTACGCAACAAATTTTGATGCGGTTTGTTTTGATAGATAGAGTGATTCAAGAGGAAGGTTTATATGTATAATACATGCATAATATAGTAGAGAAACACTGATAATTTTAGAGGTTTCTAATGTAATGTCGTAAATAAACACATTTTTTTGCGCTTACATTGTAAACGCTGGCTGAACCCGTCGAGATAGATCAAAATAATGTACTACAGTATTGTACACCTTAAAAAGTTCTACAAAAAAGTCCGCGATGGTATATGTTTATCTCTTAGGGATAACCCACAATAACCATTTTTATCCTATACTTTTTACGAGAAATAATGGCTCTAAAATTATCAGTGTTTGTCCATTGCACCCGTGCGAAGCCGGGGCGGGTCGCTAGTCTTCCATAAAAAAGGGACAATCCTCCGACCAGACGGGTGTTGTGTTTGGTGGGCAAATGCCCGCCGATTTATGTCAGGACGTGGTATATATGCTAGCTGCACGGAAAACTCTGCTTGCGCAATGTGTTCGTGGCGATGTAGATACCGCCACTGGGTCGAAAGATTCTAGAGTGGTGACCGCGTACCGGAAGACGTCGCATCGGAAGGCTTCCCACTAGCTAGGTGATCCGATGACCTTGTAAAAGCCACAGTGATGTGCTGGATGCGAGAATTAGGGAAGCAGTGCTTGGAGGCCTATGTGCAGCAGTGCCCGCGCTGTACAAAGTGCAAATGATGATAACGTTTTATCTGAACACAATTTCCGTCTAAAAATGTAGATATACCTACCTGTTCTCCAGCCTGTACAGTATATGGGGTTATGATTGTATTAATTACATCACCCAACCAAGTGGTTGAGTGCTTTTAAAAAATCTGTAAATTTCTGCCGAAGCAAATTTTTTTGACCCCATTTTATAAATTAAAAGTTAGCCTGTGTTGAAAAATTATATTACTAGATCATTATCATCATCATCATCATCATCTGCCTAGCCTTTTCCCAACTATGTTGGGATCGGTTTCCAGTCTAACCGGATGCAGCTGAGTACCAATATTTTACATGGAGCGACTGCCTATCTGACCTCCACAACCCAGTTACTGGGTAATACGATACCCCTTGGTAAGACTGGTTGTCAGACTTTCGGGCTTCTGAAGAGTAACGTCTGTGAAAGATCCACGAACCAACAGATTGACGTGCTTTCCGAGGCCCGCAGGGGTCTTGGTATATAAAGATGGTATTCCATCCACGGATCAACGCCGGCAAGCGTAGCTTAATCTGATCGATCGACGAGTCCCTCATTACTAGACCACTAGTTTGACACAATTGTGTCTTTGTACGAACAAAGTATTATGATAACCCACATGTACTTTAAAAGCAACGACGCCACTTATTTCACTGCAGGCAAAGGAACTAAAAAAGCAGAAATACAACATTATTTTTTTTGCTCTGAAAAATTATTCCACGAAAATAAATTATGACCTATATATCCCTGTTTTACATTTAACTGCTAGATCGCTCGCTGTAGTTTAAAATATGCAAAGAAGCAAAAAGTTGACTTTAAACTATAAACATTATGATATTATTCGAGTAACATATTTGCAAGAAAGTGGTAGTGTAGACAGTTTTGAAATCCGACTGCTGAAGTATGAAAATCAAAATTACATAACACCACGCTTGTGTACGCAGAATTTCTCCAGTTATATTAACAGTTCCAAAATTTACAAAATTCCACGAGACAGGCTCGACCTAGTGTGGAGTTCATAAGCAAAATGCTTCCTTTGCGTCTTGTTTTTTTTTAGTGGGAAATGTAAAACACTGTTTTTGGCAAATAAACATTATCTCTCTTACGTTATCTATCAATCCTACGTAGTAAGGACAAGCCTATTTGCAACTTACCGGGCATTAACCGATATTCCGAACTGCGACTGATAATTTCTGAATGCATTCACAGCGATGTGGACGAGTACTTCGACTCCTAAATCCTTTTGTTTTTGTATTTATTTATATAGTTAGTTATTTTTTAATTTTTTTTTTAATTTAGTACCCAGTTTAAATTGTCTGTAATTTATTTGTTATCAATAAACGATTCTAAAAGTGTAAGATATATTAAATTGATCCACGAACAGTTAGCCAAATATGAAACACAAATTGGTGGTCAGAATTATATTTTTCAACAATGCATAAACCCAATACGACCTACAACTCGCAAGTCACGGCCGTTTCCAGTGGGCCACCAATGCTCCTCAAACCCTGACAGGCGCTTTGTGTAAACTATATAAGGTCCCATTAAAATAGGTGGACAAACTTTTACAAATCATTCAGACCACCAAAATAAGGACAATGGTAAAAAAAAAATAAGAAAAATGCATTAGATACTTTAAAAAAAAAAAATCAGTTAGCGAAAATGCACTAAACATTTTGGTTACCCAATGCATAAACACATCCATGTCTGCTATCTCATAAATTCTGATTCTACGAAATAATGGTCCAGGCGCACGTGGCCATGTCACCACCCGCCGGTTTCATTGTTCAACTCATGCCATCTCACTCTAACATAGCCCTTCACCGCGGGGATGCCCGGGGCGAAGGGCCGCTGACGTAAAATATGACAAATTGACAATGAAGCCATTTCAGTTTTCGTCGCGCAACCGAGCCAACAGAACATGTTACATGAAAGTCTGCGTGTGTGTTGTTACGTAGTTATCACAATCGACAACAATGCCTTATTACGCGTACAGCAACCAAGAATACTTGGAAATGGTCCTGTGTTATCGTGAGTGCAACGAAAGCTTACGACAAGCCCAAATCCTTTATCAAGAAAGATTTGGAAGGCGGCCGAGCCTCACCATAATCCTGAGAGCAGTACAGCGCCATCGTGAATGTGGCACCTTCATGCCACCAGCGGTTGACGCAGGAAGACCGCGCTATCCGGTGCGCCTTGAAGAAGACGTTTTAGATTTCTTTAGAATACACCCCACGGCGAGCACTGCCGATGCCGGTCGTGTATTCAACGTCAGCGATTTTTACGTGTGGAAGAAGCTCCTTCGTGATAAAGGCCACCACCCATATCATTGCACTCGTGTGCAAGAACTGAATTTTGTAGGTGGCTACTGCAACAACCCCAACGTCACATTCTCTGGACTGATGAATGTACTTTTACACGTGTTGGGTTATTTAACATACATAATTCCCATTACTGGACAACTATTAACCCAAATAAAGTGAGACTGGACTATTACCAAACACGGTTTAGTGTAAATGTGTGGGTAGGAGTGCTAGACAATAAAGTTTTAGGGCCTGTTTCTTAACCGTTTAAACAATAATACGTACATAGACTTGTTACGTAACGATGTTGAAACAATGTTAGAAGATGTACCCCTGGTAGTCTGGCGTGACCTCTACTTCCAGCATGATGGCGCGCCAGCACACTTCGCTAGAAACGTAAGAGACTATCTCAATTCTCGGTTCGGCGGGGTGGTCCTGTCCCGTGGCCTGCTAGGAGCCTGGACTTGACTCCGCTTGATTTTTATTTCTGGGGTCGTGCTAAAGATTTATTGTACGGTGAAAATGGACACTTAATAGCCAGCATGAATGAGCTATGTACGCGAATCACCCTCGCATTTGAAACAATAAAAAGTGAAAGTGAGACTCTTTTAATAGTGCAACGCAAGTGCATCGCTCAAAACGGTAGGCACGTTCAACAATGAATGTAATTAGGTACCTATCCACCTATCGTCGTAGAGTAAGTAGTATTTATATTAATTATTGTAAATAGGGCTGATTCTAATTTTTAACCATGACTGATTCAGTGTTTTACTGTTATCGAACTTTAAATAAATAACAAAGATTCATAACACTACATTGTATCCACTGCGCGCTTGTTTGTTTACAACTTTCTGCATTTGCTTTGCTTTAATACTTTGATAACAGTTCAGCACGCAATTAGACAGTCCAAAGCCTGGTAAAGTGTGATGGGAAATTAGAATCTTTTCTTTTCGTACCTAGACGGTTCATAATCATGTGTTCAAGGAAAGTTTATTCAACCCCAATATTAGCCTGTTTTCAAATTGCGCGTCTTAGGTTATTTATTTTCGACTTTATTTTAAGGCTCACAATGTTGATTTTTGTTTGACACTGACAACCGCGCTGCGCAGGACCTCGCCATATGTGTCGGCCCTAACAGTACTGGCCGCCCGAGTGCAAGTACCTACCCATAAGGATGGGTTTATTCTAGAGTGCCGGCTGTGGTGCCGAACAATTTATTATTTTCGATCAAAATAAAATCACTTTAATCATTGTTTTTTTTGCTTGGATATCTTTGGTTAGACGTACTGAACGCTGTATTAAAATTTGTCCAACTATTTTAATGGGACCTTATATAATAATCCACAACTATCACACAACGCCATCTAGTTCCAAACTAAGCAGAGCTTGTGCTATGAGTACTAGACAACTGATAAACATACATATATATTTCTAAATACATACATAATTACAACCAGACAAAGAACAAATGATCGTGCTCATCACACAAACATTTGTCCTGGGTGGGTATCGAACCCACGACCTTGCGCATAGCAGTCAGGGCCACTGACCACTAGACCAACAGGCCTGTCAAATAATATCATCACCACTGCTCTCAAAACGGTTAAGAAAATCGTCGTGAGGAAACCGGCATGTCCTAGAACCAAAAATTCGAAGACATGTGACATCTACCAATCCGCACTGGGCCCGCGTGGTGGATTACAGCCCACTCCCTCTCACAGAGAGGAGACCTGTGTCCCAGCAGTGGGATCATTATAGGCTGATTGTGCACCCAATAATCTTACATTATGTAACTAAAAAAGGTACAGACGCCAGTACATCAAACTACCCGAAACTGTCAGGTTTTCCCAATCAACTTTGAACCTTATGCTTTAGCGATAAAGTTGAAAATCTATTAAAGAAATCTGACAGAATGTAGTAACTTGATGTGTTGGCGTCTGTACCTATACTAAAATCTAGCCAAAGAACTAAATCTAAAAAAAACATGTAATTTGGATCAGCGGTGCTCAACTTATTAACACATTAACAGATAGATAAATCCTTTTATACAGGGTTATTTTAAATAGGCTAGCTAAACTTTGCAAACGAGATGGATATCGATAACTGAACATAAAACAAAACATTAATTTAATAGTTTTTTTTTTTGAGGGGTTAATAATAACAGCCGCGCAGGTCGATCGATCAGGTTAGGCTACGCTTGCCGCGGTTGGTCTGTGGATGGGTGACCATCTTTGCATACCGAGACCCCTCCGTGCCTCGGAAAGCACGTTAAGCCGTTGGTCCCGGGTTTCATTCGTAGATCTTTGACAGTCGTTACGGGTAGTCAGAAGCCCGAAAGTCTGACAACCAGTCTTACCTAGGGGTATCGTATTACCCAGTAACTGGGTTGTGGAGGTCAGATAGGCAGTCGCTCCATGTAAAATACTGGTATTCAGCTGCATCCGGTTAGACTGGAAGCCGACCCCAACATAGTTGGGAAAAGGCTAGGCAGATGATTATGAGCGACCGTAATTATTGCAGTCACTTCAGATATCTAGCGAACCACACCTGCTTCGCACAGTTTTCGCACGACTTGACAATACGTTATGAAGATAGCATTATTGTATCAAAGTTAAATATGAATAATACCTTCCGGAATAAATTCTCTGAATTATGTTGAAAACCGCATTAAAATCCGTTGCGAACTTTACTACTTTACTTAACGTCACTTGTTGACAGATGAATATCCAGAACACTCTGTAATAAATTACTGTATGCCTGGTTGTTCTTTATTTGATATTATGAAAGAAATTATTAAATGTAACTTTAAGCAGGAAACAACTTTATTAATTTTTATGGGAAATAGGGGAAATTTAAATAAAGGAGAATTGCTCCAATATCATAGAACATTGTGCAACCTTAGTTTAAGAAAAATTGTGTTATTTACATTCCCTTATAGTAACAGTTTGCCACAGGAAGAAAATAGGTTAAGATATGATATAAACATGACATTGCATAATTTAACTTACAATGATAAGTTAATCCATTTAATTGACACAAACTATTATATTAATAGTAATTTATATTTGACAAAAGATAGATACAATCATGTTATGTACTATCTTTCTACCTATCTCAAAAGACAGATAGCTATGTCGCTATCATATTTTTTTTCTATTTCAGCCAAAACTTTGGCTAAACAAATTGCTCCTTTTGAGCAATGCAAAGATATTTTAAACTGTTCTGTCAATAATTTGCTCAAAATTAATGACATTAATCATCATTTAAATTAGAAATTAGGACAATAGAGGCAACCTCTAGCAAAAATGGAACTAAGGCAATTAATAACTCAAATGAAAGTGTAAAAAAATTAAACAGTATCAATCTGGTGCATCAGAACATTCAAGGTTTTTTAAACAAAGACTTAGAAGTAGAATTATTCCTGAATTGTTATAATGTAGATATTCTTTGTATGACAGAACATTGGCTTAAAAGCCACCAGTTCATGTTCAATTTTAGTAATCACCAGGTTGGTAGTTCATTCAGCAGAGTAAATGCTATACATGGTGGCTCATTAATTTTAGTACATAACCAGCTTAAATTTAAGGACCGAAAGGACATTGTGAGCCTCTCTGTTGAGCGGACAATTGAAATAGCCTGTATAGAATTGGAGCAGTTCATTATATTAAGTGTATACAGACCTCCTTCAGGATTGTATGATTGTTTTGAAAAGGTTATGGATGAAGTGTTGCACAAAATCTGTAATACAAACAAGTCCATCATCACTTGCGGTGATTTCAATGTTAATTTGTTAGAAAATTCTGGGTTAAGTACTAAAATCATAAGTTTGTTTCAGTCATACAATCTTGTTAACCTATTTTTGGAGCCCTCTAGAATAACTCCTACTAGTGCCACATGCCTAGATAACATTTATACAGATATTATACCAAACCACAAAGAAATGATTAATTTAATAGACTCAGATCATTGCGGACAGCTGATCACTATTACAAATCAAAACAAAAAAGTTATTAAAAAAGATATCACTGTTAACCCAAAAACAACTAAACGCTTAGAAACATTTAAAACTAAACTCTTAAGTAAATTACCACTTCTGTTGACTAATGATGACCCTAACAAACAATATAATGATTTTTTTAATATGTATTGCACACAATTTGATAAAACATTCATTCCAAAGACATTATCAGTCAATAGTAACGCTTCCTTCAGTGACTGGGCCACCATTGGTATACATAAAAGTAGAAAAAGACTTTATGAATTATATGATGAACGAATTTGTATAAACACTGCTGAATTTAATTTATATGTTAAAAATTATTCTAAAATATTTAAAACAGTCTGTAGTATGGCCAAGTCACGTTATTTGAGTTCAAAAATTAAAAATAGTAATAACATTATTAAAATGACTTGGAATGTCATTAATAGCGAAACAGGAAGGTCATGCAACCGAAGTAGTGACTACAGCCTTGCTATTGATGACAATGTAATTAGATCAGATTCCCAGGTTGCCGCGGCCTTTGAAAATTTCTTTGCAGAGATTCCTGTGTCAACCACTAAATCTCTAAGCTCCTCACCCACTGCTGCAGAGTCTTTACTTAAGGAAAACGTTCCAGTTTGTGATTCGGAATTTCACTTCGAATTTGTCACTTGTACAGATATAATTAAAACTTTTCACATGTTAAATGTAAAAAAGACTGCAGATCTATGGGGTAATTCTGTGGATGTTGCTAAGACAATTATAAACATTGTAGCACCTACTTTAGCTGTTATATTTAATAATTGTATTCAATGTGGTGAGTTTCCTGATCTTATGAAACACAGTAAAATAATACCGTTGTTTAAATCAGGTAGTACATCAGACCCTACTAATTATAGACCTATTTCCGTACTACCCACCTTTAGTAAAATTTATGAAAAACTTATTTTAAATCAATTGCAAAGATTTTTCAATAACAATAAATTACTGAATAATAAACAGTTCGGTTTTACAAGGGGTCGTTCAACTACCGATGCCGGAGTTGAACTTTTAGGACATATTTATAATGCATGGGAGGACAAATGCGATGCTTTGGGCATCTTTTGTGATTTGTCCAAGGCATTCGATTGTGTTCTTCATGAAACCTTAATCAGGAAACTTCACCACTACGGAATCCGGAACGCCTCTCTGGATCTTCTCACTTCTTACTTAAGTGATAGGATTCAGAGAGTTGATGTTAACGGGAAAAGGTCACCCGGATCTGTAGTAAGAATGGGGGTCCCACAGGGCTCAATACTTGGACCATTTTTATTTATTGTTTATATCAATGACTTGCCTTACCTCATAAAGGATGAACATGATATAGTTTTGTTTGCAGATGACACTTCACTTTTATTTAAACTCAAACGTCAACAGCTGGTTACTGACAGTATAAATAGTGCCCTCGCAAAAGTAGTTAACTGGTTTAATGTTAATAATTTACTTCTTAACGAAAAAAAAACCAAATGTATTAAGTTTACGATACCAAATGTTAGACAAGTAGAAACTAGTGTTCTCATAAAGGGTGAAGAGTTAAAACCCGAAAATACCACAGTATTCTTAGGCATAACTTTGGATGCCAAGCTTCAATGGGGCCCCCATATAGATAAATTGTCAAAAAAGCTTAGCTCTGCAGCATACGCCGTTAGGAAAATTCGTGACTTAACTGATTTAGAGACAGCCCGTTTAGTTTACTTTAGTTATTTTCATAGTGTGATGTCATACGGTATTCTGTTGTGGGGAAATGCCGCCGAAATTCAGATAATTTTTATTTTACAAAAAAGGGCAATTCGTTCCATTTATAAATTAAGTCCCAGACACTCCCTCAGAGACAAATTTAAAGAGATTAATATAATGACTGTGCCTTCTCAGTACATTTATGATAATCTTTTGTATGCACATAAAAATATTAATCTGTTTAAGAAATACAGTGATATCCATAATATAAATACTAGGAACAAACATAAATTTGTTGTTCCTACAACAAGGCTCAAGAAAATAGGTGGCTCGTTTAGATGCCAATGTATACGTTTTTATAATAAACTTCCTAGCCACATTCAAGAACTAAGCATTAATAAATTCAAATCTTTTATAAAGCTAAAACTATGCCACAAAGCCTATTATACTGTAAAAGACTATATTGAGGACAAAAACGCTTGGGATTGAGCTGCTCCAATAGGTCTAGACAGTGAATGTTGTTTATTTTTTATTTTGCTGATTTACACTTTTGTTATTTTTTTTCTTTCTTAATATCTATTTATGACATGACATGAACATTTACTGTTTAAAGTCTTATATTATTTTAATTATTGTGAATGTGAGGACTATGTGGGTCATTGTTTC
Source organism: Eremobia ochroleuca (assembly GCA_949629135.1). Classification (NCBI taxonomy): domain Eukaryota; kingdom Metazoa; phylum Arthropoda; class Insecta; order Lepidoptera; family Noctuidae; genus Eremobia; species Eremobia ochroleuca. The sequence continues at coordinate 2,929,492 of OX451385.1, read as the reverse complement.
CGTTTTAATCATGGTCTGGCAGTTTGAGTGGTTTATGCGGTCTACACAAATGTTCTGTCCTTGGTATTGCTCGTCGAATCGTTGAGCTCCTTAAGTTCTGAGTTGAGCTGCACGGTTACTGACGAATGCGTGCACTGACTGCACAGGTCCACTCAATCTGTGTGGTTCTTCCCTCAAAATACCACTTCAGACACCAATCTACATGGTCCTCAAAGATCAAAGATGATGTCCGGATTTTTATATACACATTGACATTGATGAATTTTATATAAACAATGACATGGATATTTACTTTGTATAGTATCTTATTTTTATTATTATTATTGTGAGTGTGAAGACTATGTGGGTCATTTCTTTTTTCTTTTTTCCTTCTTAGTTAGTTTTAATCATGGTCTGGCAGTTTGAGTAATTTATGCGGCCTACCCAAATGTCCTTTCATTGGTATTGTTCGTCGAATCGTAAGGCTCCTCAAGTTCTGAGTTGAGCTACACAATTTTTGACAAATGCGTGCACTGACTGGACAGGTCCGCTCAATCTGTGTGGTTCTTTACTCAAAAGACCATTTCAGACACCAATCTGCATGGTCTTCACATGATCTGACCAAGATTATGTCTGGACTTTAAAAGAGACTGTGACCTCTGAGTTTGTTTCGGCCTTTCTTCTCAGAGTAGTCAGATAGGAAACGCCGACCTCATCTAGTTTAAAAAATATGATTGACATGTAAAAGTGTTTGTACAAACCTACTTACAGAAAATAAATCATTTATCATTTATCATTTATCATTAGAACAACACGGTCACACAGACACAAAAAGCTGCTTCAAAGTATTAAAACAATCTGGAACAAACCTCATTCCTGTACAATATTTTGTTCAGCAAATTCTAGTTTTACCTGAAACGCCTTACCTAGAGAAGCAAAACTAGTTTGGCTACAATAAAGTTTACGTCGCAACGCTGTAACATATTTGTATGAAAGTGTAACGAAAGGGAAGCTTGTTCTGCAATACTAAGTAGGAACTATGAGTGACGGGGAAGGCAGAAAATCAAGTCTGCTTTATTTAGTTTGAGTCGAATTTTCTCATCTATTTTTTGGAGCTAAGATCCTTATCGCGCACTTGGCGAATGAAAGCTAGACCGAAAAAAGTGTAATACTTTGACCGTCACAAAATTTTTACTATAGAATATTTGTTAGTATGTTTATAAGCGTATGTCTATATATAGGTATATTATACAACGTGTAACGTTAAATGCGCAAAACCTCAGACTGTTTTTTAATTAAATTGACCTATTTCAGAGTGAAAATAAGTCATTAAATTTTATGTGTTGTTTTAGTTTTACTGGCCATTCTGATCGTTTCTTGCATCTGCGACGACGCTTTATCGAGGGAGGAGTCGTCACCGGGTCGCTGCGCCGCGCTGACATTGGCTTGCTTGACCTATTGATAAATAGACACGGCAACGTTTTTAATGAAGATTTTTTGAAAAGTGTGACCTATATTAAAAAGTGGTTCAATTAATTCTGCTCGTTATTCTGATCAAACTATTTTCAGGTTTTGCGCATTTAACGTTACACGTTGTATATATTAAACTAAAAATAGTAATAAATTAATGAATTTATTACCATTCCTCAATTTTAAACATTATTCATTTTGTTGCTCTCAAACGTTGTTAATTTATTCCTTTGTACCTGTTAGCATAATCAGCATATAATATTTCCACTCCTGGGACACAGGCCTTCTCTCTTCGAGAGGGAATGGGCCGTAATCTTGCGGGCCAAGTGCGGGTTGGTATGACTATTCACGATCGAGGTATGCAGGAAAGACTACTCACGATCGAGGTATGCAGGAAATTGAGGCATGCAGGATGGTTCTTTCAATATAGTGTTTCTATTGACAGGCCTGTTAGTCTAGTGGTCAGTGGCCCTGACTGCTATGCGCAAGGTCGTGGGTTCGATTCCCACCCAGGACAAATGTTTGTGTGATGAGCGCGATTATTTGTTCTGTGTCTGGGTGTAATTTATGTATAATATGTGTGTATTTAGAAATATATATGTATGTTCACCAGTTGTCTAGTACTCATAGCACAAGTTCTGCTTAGTTTGGGACGAGATGGCGTTGTGTGAAAGTTGTGGAATATTATTATTATTATTAATATAGAAGTACAAAACATCCTCCAGTCCGAATTTCGACCGTGGCAACACACATGTGCACAAGTGTGTACGAAAACACAGGTGCACTCTCTCTTCCCCTCATAGTCCGATGGGACGGCAATCCAACACGACCGGAGGGAGATCAGGCGCAGGACGTGCTTTCCAGGAGCACGGGCTATCACACCGCCAATTTCCAAACTTCGGGCTTTTACTAAGAAATTCGTCATGGAAATACCAATAACAAATTGCCCGACTCGGGAATCGAACCCAGGACCCCACGCTCAGCAATCACGAGACTAACGGGCACCTACCTACATACAACAGTCAACTCTATTGATTCTAAGTTTCAGTAGTTGATAGAACTACTCGAGATATGACTCACTGAATTGAAAGTACAGACACCAGCACATCAAGCTACCCGAAACTGTCAAATTTTCCTAATCAACTTTGAACCTTATGCTTTAGCGATAAAGTTGAAAATCTATTAAAGAAATTTGACAGATTTTAGTAGCTTGATGTGCTGGCGTCTGTACAGTCACGAGCAATAATATATAAACATTGTCACATTTTCTAAATTATCTTAACTTCTACCATTCAAAAAATATGTGTACGATATTTTCTTCTAAATTACCTAACCATCAAACTGTGTCAAAACTGGGTATACATTGGTTTCACAGTAATCTAAACGAAACAAAATCAATAAAAGTTTACACTTCCAATGTCATTTTTAACTATCCATGACAATTTCTATAACATATATACACGTAATACAAACTGTATACGTGTTATTGGAATTTTCATATTTACATTAAAATGATATTGAAAGTGTATACCTACTTTTTCCTGTTTTTATTTATTTATTTATTTAAACATCATGCACAAGAGTGGTACATAGGCGGACTTAATGCCACAAGGCATTCTCAGGGCATGTTTTGTATTTGGGGTTTTTGTTAACTTTATTACAGTAATAATTACAGTTTTATAAATAAACAGGGGTTGGTTACTGCAATAAAACAAGGGCTTACGAAATCAGTGTTGTAATTAGTTACTAAACGTAATGATTAATAATAAAGCTTATTAAATATAATAGCGTAGTTGTAATAATTTATATTAAATCACAATTTAATCAAGTAAGTCACTATCGCTACACCTAATTACTGTTCATTTTAAATACGAGGTATCGGTACTTCCCATCGGGACTGTGGGTCCCGTCGGGGCCTCGGCACAAGGGCTAAGAAGGAACATGGGTGGTTTTTAGTCAGTAGAAGTCTGACACTCTCACACACACTGGTTATTCGATGATTTTCCACCCGCGAAAAAAAAAGAAAAAGTATCGGTCTTAAATTAATTAAAATCTTGTGTAGCCACCTTCAGCGTTTATAACATCTTGCAACCTTTCCTGCATTGACGAAACCATATTGTTACATACGTT